>CM019713.1:77910897-79190897 GCA_009760885.1 Achatina immaculata | reverse complement strand
CGATTGTTCGTGGAGTTGTTAGGCAGTAGCCGATCAGGCGAGTTCCCAGTTTTAGATCGGCAGCCGTTGATGTGAAATCGTCAGTGCAGTCAGTCAGTCAGTGCAGTCAGTCAGTCAGTGCAGTCAGTCAGTCAATGCAGTAAGTCAGTTATTTGCATGACCCTTGCGGAACTTTGCCTCCCTAACAGGTCTACTGTAGGTCTCTCTGTTCTAAGCAAGATGCCCTGCTGCTGATGCATTCCTTTGCTGATCATCAATGATGTCTTGTAGCCAACTTCTCCTTGGTACACAAAACTCTGACTTTTCCCCATTATGTACCCTTCCAAGACTGTCTGTTCTAAATTCTCATGAGTTATGTCCAAAATATTTAAGTTTTCTCTATTTAATCTTCCTTACTAGCCAACCTTCATCAGTATTAAGTTCTTGTAGTATGGATATATTTGCTCTTTTTGTGTCCATGATATTTGAAGAACTCTTCTGTAGCATTTACATTCAAAGGCATTTATGTGTTTCTCATATGTTTTGTTAAGTGTCCAGGTCTCACAGGCATATATTGCGATGGGAAATATGCATGCCCTTAAAAATCCTCTTTTTATAGTTCTCTCTGTTCCTCTCCACAGATTCTTTAGTTGTTTTACTTTTTGAAGAGCGATATATGTCCTCCTTTTAATTTCCCTCATTGTATCTCCATGCAAGGAGCTGACTGCAATAGTGACAATGATCCACTCTGTGGAAAAGTTAGAATAAAGCTAAAGAAACCAGGCAGAAAAGTGAGAAACATCAAACTGCATACAGAACTCCTTAAAAATGACCAAGAACTGCGAGAACAATATAAAGTTATTATAACAAATAGATATATTGCAATAGCAAAGATAAATAGTATAGATGAACAATGTGCAATGTTAAGAGATTCTATCCACCAAACAAAAAGAAGTCTCTAAAAATAAATGGATGACAGATGACATCTTAGGACTGAGAGACAAGAGGAGGAGGAGGAGTAAAAATAAAGAGGAAAAATGTACAAGATAAATAAAGAAATAAGAAGCAAATGCAGAGAAGCAAAAGAAGTGTGGTTAAATGAACAATGCAGACAGATAGAGGACTCTCATAATAAAGACAGCAAAAACATGCACAAACGAATTAGTGAACTTACAGGCAGGAAAACAAAATATACAACAGGATGCCTGAAATCGAAAGAAGGTAAAATGTTAATGTGAAAATAAGACATTGTGGACAGGTGGACAGAGTATATCGGTGAGCTATGTGGAGGAGAAAGACCAGAATTAACACCAGATACTGAAAAATGTGATGGACCACCAATATGAAATCATATATGCCATCAAACACATGAAGAAAGGAAAAGCCACTGGGCCTGATAATATAACAATAGAAGAAATAGAGGCACTAGAGGAGGCAGGAATAAAAATAATAACCAAGTTACTGAATGACATTTACAGTAGTGGTTATATTTCCAGTGACCTGATTAAATCCACGTTTATAGCACTACCAAAGAAACCAGGTGCAAAAGAATGTGATGACCACCGTACTATCAGCCTCTCATGTCACATAACGAAGCTACTTCTGAGAATAATTATGAGAAGAACAAAGAAAAAGATAAAAATGGAAATAGCAGATGAACAGTTTGGATTTGTTGAAGGAAAGGGAACACACAATGCCATTTATGCTTTACGAACACTAACAGAAAGAGCTTTAGAAGTACAGAAAGATCTCTACTTATGCTTCATTGATTACACCAAGGCATTCGACAAAGTGAAACATAATGAAATTATTAAAATGCTTGAAAACATCGGTATAGATGGCAAAGAACTGAGGATTGTAAAACATCTATACTGGCAGCAAGAAGCAGCAATTCGAGTTGAAAATAGAATTGGAAAATATCAACCTATAAAACAAGGAATGCGACAAGTATGTGCACTATCTCCAGACCTTTTTTCTCTGTACAGCGAGAATATTCTAAGAACGATAATCACAGAACCAGGCATAAAAATTGGAGGATACAATATTAACAACCTTCGGTATGCTAACGACACAGTACTGATAGCTGAGAACCAACAAGACCTGCAAAATCTCTTTGATAAAGTCGCCAAAGAAAGTGAACAAAAAGGCCTTACTTTGAACATCAAAAAGACAGAGACTATGGTTATATCTAAGAAACAGAATCCACCACCACGCAGTATAAAATTAAATGGAACTATTCTAAAGCAAGTGCAGAAATTCAAATACCTTGGAGCAGTAATAACTTCAGATGGGAAATGCAGAACAGAAATTAGGCCAAGCAAAGACTACATTTCATAGAATGAGAAACATATTGACCAACACATCCTTATCAATGAATGTTAGAAAACGAGTCCTAAAATGCTATATTGAACCTATCTTGTTATATGGAAGTGAATCATGGACAATGGGCAAGTCTGCACAAAAATCATTGGAAGCAGCAGAAATGTGGTTTATTAGAAGAATGTTGCGAATCCCCTGGACAACAAAAATAACTAATGAAGAATGTATGAAAAAAGCTGGAGAGACAAAAAACCTTGTCAAAAAGATAAGAGAGAGACAATGTACTTTCATATGACATGCAATGAGAAGAGGGGGCATTGAAAATATTATAACAACAGGAAAAATAGAAGGAAGAAAATCAATAGGAAGACCAAGAGTAATGATAGTGGAAAGTCTGACAGGATGGTGTGAGAGGAGATCACCAAATGAACTGATGGCCTGCATGAAGGATCGTGTACTCTGGAGAAGCATAATAGCCAACGCCAGTCGGCACGGCACCTGATGATGATGATGATGATTTTGTGTTGTGGACAGTAATACTGTGTCATCGGCATATCTAATCTCTGGTATTTCATAACCTCCAATTGTTATGGCATCATAATATTCTTTATCTACATGTTCTCTTACATTCCTCATTATATTTGCAGTATACAAGTTAAATAAGTAATGCGACAGTATGCAAGCCCCACGGACCCCTTGTTTTATGTCAAACCAAGTTGTTGTTTCACCATTTACTCTTACTGCTGCCAATGTGTCTAGATATAGCAGTGATATTAATTGTGTCACATGTTTTGGAAATCCTAGTTGTCCATTATTTTTCAAAGTTTCTGGTATTGTACACAATCAATCGCCTTTGAATAGTCTATAAAAGATAAATATAGATTCACATTAAATTCTCTGCATTTCTCTATTACTCATTTTGTGTTGAAAATATGATCTCTTGTTCTTCTTCCTTGCCTAAAGCCAGCTTTGGCTATGTTGATTTCTCCTTCTATTTTCTTACTAATTCTACCCATTATGATTTTTAATAGAATTTTACTGGCATGACTAATCAGGGCAACAGTTCTGTAGTTTGTGCATAATTTCAGGTTACACTTTTCTTTTGGCAGTTGTATGGATATAGTTATTTTCCATTCTTTTGGCCAAACACCTGAATGCCATCTCTTTTTACATATTGCATGATATATTGTACCATATTCCTTTCCTCCTGCTTTAATAAGTTCAGCTGTTATCTCATCACATCCTGGTGATTTACCATTTTTCCGACTCTTTATTGCCCATAAAACTTCTTCTATTGTCGGTTCGGGTTCTTTCTCCTCCAATAATAATTCACACTGCTGTTAACCTTGACAGTCAGTTGTTTCATACATCCCTCTGCAATATTCCTTCCATCTTTCAAAAATTTTCTCTGTCTCTGTCAAGGTCTTCCCGTCTACTCACAAATTACATTAATTCAGGTGTGAAATTTCTTGTCAATGTCTTCATTTCTTTAAACATTTCACTGTCTCTTCCACACTTCTGATGTTCTTCTATTCTTTCACAACAATCCTGTACGTATTATTTTTGTATATTCGTGATGAGCACTAAATTCCACCATGGAAGTGTAACAATGAGCAAATAATCAACTGTGGAAGAATTATAGCACCGCTCTGGAAGTTATACATTCCCAATGGATATTGTACGTATATACTAATGGGTAATTCCGGATAGAAAGATCCAGAGATATACGACAGTTAATGTAGCTGATAGTGAGGCTCTGTACCAACCATCTTCTGACACCCTTGTAGATCTGATGCCATCTTATTATAAAATCTCGTTGCTTATCGTGAAACTGGTTAATAGTGTCTACACCAACGGTTTCCAAAGAGGACAGTTCTACCTCCCCCCTCCTCATTGCCCCCTTCCCCGGGATGTTAGGAAGATTCAAGTGGGCGGTGAGGGGAAAATGGGGGACAGGGGGTTATTAGAACCTACTGAGCAAAGAGAAAAAAAAACGTTTTTAAGAGTGTCAAGGATGTGATGCAGGAAAAGGGGGCCACGGCACGAACTAGTTTCAGAACCACTGCTCTAAACCTGGTCTGGGGATGATGAATCTTTTCCTTGAACTTGACCGTCACTAAGACTTTTGCTGTGTATATGAGTGTAAAAATGTCGGGGTTTTCGCTTGCCCAAAAGAAAATGTTCTTGTTTTTTTAACTTTTTGCACTCTTGTCAAAGGTTCGCCACGCATGAGAGAATGCCGGAACAACACAAGAATGGCAGTTCCAAGTTAGGCCTGTACAAGATAGGAAATACCAAATTCCGCATCGAAATATACAGCAAGCATAAACGAAACCTTGGAATGTTAACAACTTACATTCGTTAAAGTGTCTGTCATGTTTCAGTCTCTTATACAGTAGAAGTCCTACCAGTGGGTGTTAGCGAGAATAGTAGCGAACGCTATATAAGTCATGTGTCCCTTATATGCATACTTACGATAAAATTTAAGTGATACACTATACACATTAAGAGATTACTAATGTTACTATTACATTTGCTCTCTCTCTCTCTCTCTCTCTCTCTCTGTCTTTCTTTCTCTCTCTCGCTCTCCCTGTCCTTCTCATAAAAGGAATACAGACGTTTTAGGTTAACCCTTGAGAGAAACAGAGTAATGAAAAAATGGACCGTATACACAGAGTTTACACAGATTTCTACCCGGCATTTTACATTTATTTCTTTACAAGATGTCTACGTTTATTGTGGGCCATCAGAGTCTTCTTCGCTCTTCGTTGCTGTTGCGATGATAAGATAATATGATGATGTGACGGTGGTAAGATAATATGATGATGTGACGGTGGTAAGATAATATGATGATGTGACGATGATTCGATGCCTGCGATGATGAATGAAGTGAAATGATTGTGTAGGCATTGTAACGTTGTAGTAGGCTATTTGCCTTCTGATGAAAAGCCTCCAATAAGAGTATCATTTGATGAAAGGTCTCCAGTAAGAGTATCATCTGATGAAAAGCCTCCATTAAAAGTATCATCTGATGAAAGGTCTCCAATAAGAGCATCATCTGATGAAAAGCCTCCATTAAAAGTATCATCTGATGAAAGGTCTCCAGTAAGAGTATCATCTACTTTGGGTTATCCTGGCACATCGGAGAAGGTGAAGAGGCAGCAGATGGTGTTGATAGTGGACACATAGTTTCTTTTCTTTCTTTTCAACCTGTGCATTCCTCTTCTAGGTTAACCCGAGAAAATCGATCGTTGCTTATACTCGCTTCTGGCCGCAGTAAACTGTAGATAACAGAAGACAAGAAAAAAAAAACCATGGATAAGAGGATGTACTCTATTCTGACCGGAAACCTCACTTCGAGTGCTTGAAAACGCTATTTTCCATCCTTTCATGTGGTAACCTCTGACCTTTGAACCACAGGTTAACTTTATTCCCGTCATGAAAGTGCTTATTTGTATTCTCGCTTCACAAACCTACTACTTGCACAAATACATCAAATATAGTCATTATTTCCTTTTCCTACGTTTTAGAAGTGAGGTTATGTTGTATAAATCAGTTTTACTACATATTTCTTACTTACGTTATACATTGTTTCTCTTTCGTTACGTTTGATTACAGCGTAAATTTAATAGAACATAATTTACTAGGGGATGTGAAAGGAGTTATTTTATTTTTTTATTTACATGAAATTGATTCTAAACATTTCTCTCTCAAATGAGTTTATTGGTTAAAAAAAAACTAACACAAGATTGGCAAATGTTATAAGTTGCACAGTCTAACCTCCACTGATGTAGACAGAGCAGACTTGTGGGGCGAGTGGTCCAGAAATGTTTAGAGTTTTCAGTGCGTCTACTTCGTCACACATGACATCTAAAACAGTGTCATTCGTATTATATCGTCTCTCTTTATGGCACTTCTGGTCATTCACCTCAATCACGAAGGCCAGTGGTTTCCCTAGAAACAACAAACTATTAGTGAAAACATTCAATACTAAGTTCAGAAACAACAAACTGTTAGTGAAAACATTCAATACTAGGTTCAGAAACAACAAACTGTTGGTGAAAACATTCAATACTAGGTTCAGAAACAACAAACTGTTAGTGAAAACATTCAATACTAAGTTCAGAAACAACAAACTGTTAGTGAAAACATTCAATACTAAGTTCAGAAACAACAAACTGTTAGTGAAAACATTCAATACTAAGTTCAGAAACAACAAACTGTTAGTGAAAACATTCAATACTAAGTTCAGAAACAACAAACTGTTAGTGAAAACATTCAATACTAAGTTCAGAAACAACAAACTGTTAGTGAAAACATTCAATACTAGGTTCAGAAACAACAAACTGTTGGTGAAAACATTCAATACTAAGTTCAGAAACAACAAACTGTTGGTGAAAACATTCAATACTAGGTTCAGAAACAACAAACTGTTGGTGAAAACATTCAATACTAGGTTCAGAAACAACAAACTCTTAGGTTCAGAAACAACAAATTGTTGGTGAAAACATTCAATACTAAGTTCAGAAACAACAAACTGTTGGTGAAAACATTCAATACTAGGTTCAGAAACAACAAACTATTAGTGAAAACATTCAATACTAAGTTCAGAAACAACAAACTGTTAGTGAAAACATTCAATACTAGGTTCAGAAACAACAAACTGTTGGTGAAAACATTCAATACTAGGTTCAGAAACAACAAACTGTTGGTGAAAACATTCAATACTAGGTTCAGAAACAACAAACTGTTGGTGAAAACATTCAATACTAGGTTCCAACTAGTCCAAATAACAGAAACAAAATCCCGTAGAATTCTTTCATTCTAATAATTTTTGTGAATCAATAAACTAAACTGTTCCTAGTCTCTTTCTTCATCCTCGCAAAATGTTATTATTATAACCCACTTATCCTCTCCAAAAACCTACCAATCTTTCTGCCTCCCCCCCCCCCCTACACACACAGCCACACACACAACTACACATATGAACCAAAGATCTATTAAGTATTACTCTTCCCCTCACTAAGAAGAAATTGTTATCAGTCTTAACCACATTCTAAACAAGAAAACTATTTCCTTTAGTTATCTCTTTCAAAACTAAACAAATAAACAAACAAACCCACACACACACTTATATATATATATATATATATATATATATATATATATATATATATATATATATATATATATAAAACAGACAAAAAATCCCTCCATCAATATATTTATAAACTACCTCATCTCCTCCATCGACGGCAAAATAAATTCAGTTAATGTTACCCCTATCAACCGCCGAATAAATTCAATCAGTTTTAATATAAGCCATCACCAGAACCTCCGACTGGAACAGCATTAATGCTCTTTAGAGTAAACACTTGATCACAAACTTGGCCGTCATCTAGCCACAGAAAACTTTCCACCATTGTGAGAAATTATCGTGATAATGAACAACTTTCCTATGTGCTCCCATTTTTAAAAAAAAATCAGTTTTTAAATTGATTGCTTGGCTTATGAGATTGGGGGGGGGGGGGGGAACTGGAGGATTTTTATCTTGTGAGTGAGACCCTCATACACAAGGTTGCCAGTGCCTAAACGGAAAATGTAAATCCGCCTAGAAAATAATGAATCTTGTGAGCCTGGGAAGAAACTAAGTCTATGGCATATGAAGGGAAACACAAATAGAAAAACACATATACAAGAAAGAAACAGATGTAGAAAAAAAAAACCCTTAAAAACATACATGAAAGAAAGAAACAAAAATAAAACACATTTAACACACACAAAAAAAAGAAAAACACGCTTAAAAGAAAGAAACAAAGGTAAAACTTTCCGGTTTTCTCTCAGACACTGCCGCCTCGTAGAACACAACTACTTAAGACTGGGGCTCTGTTCTCCATAGTTTGACAGACTTATATTCCAGCTCTTAACATTCACGTATTCACCAGATTCAGTCGATGAGGTAGCCTCCCATTCAGTCATGCATGTGCACCCTTGAAGCAAGACCAATCCTTAATCTACGTTTAGACTCGATCACCAGTCTTCATGCCTTTCTTTTCCCGGTATGACCTTATAACAGTATATTGGAAAATTTACGACGGTTGGATTTTGCATAAAATGGATATAATACGGGGTATTTTAATATCTGGACCATTTCTTTTAAAGCCTTGGTATTTTTTGTTGTGTGGGAGTTCAGTTGAAAGGTCAGAGTGAGACGTTGGGTTCCACTGGATTTTTATGAACTTAGCCTTGACATGTTAGTAGAACAGTTTTTTTAAGGAATGTTCAGTGAGTGTTCGTGGGAAGGTCGTAACGTAAACAGGTAGAATCACTGGCTGAGTGATTCTCGGGATAGTAACTACGGGAAGATTTAGGGGAATAGTTAGGACATATTTAAGGAGTGAGAGGAGGAGATTTGGAAGGATTTAATTAATATTATGATAGAGTGATTATGATGGATTGAGAGAGATAGAGTTAGGATGAATTATGAGGATTTATTAGTAGCTTGAGATTCATAATGGTTGAAAATTCATTGTAGAGGTTGACTGAGTAGGATGTTCCAGATAGGATGCTAGGATGTGAAGTTCTATGTAAGGATCCATGGAATTTTCAGTGTGTTAATAAGTTGGCTCTTATTCCATCATGTTGAACGCCTGTTTTTCCTAGCTGAGAGTAGTAGTCTGTTGCACACTCCCTCCTTACATGGCGAACTAGTTCTTGTCTGGAGAGGAGTTTGATAGTTTATCGTTTTACTCAGTTTATTTGCTACATCCTCATTTAATTGTCACTCATTTTGTCAATAATAAATTTGTGTAACTGCTATATCAATTCGAGTGTTGGTGGTTCTCAAACTGTTGAGATGTGTTCGTTCTTAGAAATTCCTCAGATTTAATGAGTAGATAGAGTAAGAAAAGAAAGTAGTACAGTTTATCATTTGGGTGGCGGTTTTACACAGTTGCGAAGTACTTAAATTATTGCCGTGTCTGTAACCAGCAGACAGATGCATGGTACATCTAAATAAATGGTGCAGTGCGGCTAGAATCTGAGGATTTTCTGCTAGCCCTTTAGGACTCGCACCAAACCCAAGAAATATGTTCATTCAGCTCTTTGACATGGTCTTGGAACGAGTTATAACTGCTGATGATGTATTGATAGTGTCGTCACGTAGTCAGAAATATCGTCAGAAGAAAGCTGTATACATATTACATGGAAGGAAGATATTTTTATATATTATTAAATTATATCCTTCCCGTGCCGTTAAACGTCACATAGGGATCGCGAAGTTTTTGGCGAGTTTTTCAACTTTATCAAGGGATGTTATGCCTACTAATCTGGCTTCTCTTAATAATGTCCTCTTTTTGAGTTTCAGGTGGTCGACCTTTTTTTCTTCGGCTCCACTTGATAGCTTATTTTGGTATTCTCTGATTGTTTCTTCTCATCACATGGCTTACATATGTCTATGTTTTTCTGATCACCCATGAGACAGGCTTACCTCCTTGTTGTTCTTGAATTCGTTCCACTTTATACCTAGTATTTGTCTGAGGCATTTGTTTTCAAAAGATTCTAATTTCTTATTCTATTGAGTTTATTTCCAAGGAAGATCGCAGCTCAGAATATCTTGTTTCACACACGTTGCATGCTGCAATAAATCCAACAGACAAGACCGCACTCAGCCACAGGAAAGCTACACTTAACCAAGTTTGGGACTTTTTTAAAATTAAAAGTGAATAAAAACACACAGAGGGTGCCTGAGTGGCTAGGAGTTAGAGCGCCAGTCTCTCATTGCCCTGTCTGTGGTTCACGTTTAGACGGGCGTGCCCCAGACACTCAAGCAATAGAAATGAGTCGTCTGCTCCTACAGGAGCTGGGGAAGGGAAGACGGCTGGGCACGTCGCTCATCTCATCGCTTTATAAATATGTTGGCTACATGGTCGTGAGCTTGTTTATGTCCTAAGTGTAAGTGCTTGAGTTAAAGAGGTGTGTGCTTGTAGTGTTTATACCTTAAGTGTAAGTGCTTGAATTAAAGAGCCGTGTGCTTTGTGGTGTTTATGTCCTAAGTGTAAGAGCATACGTTAATGAGGCGAGCACTTGTAGTGCTTATATCTTAAGTGTAAGTGCTTGAGTTAAAGAGGTGTGTGCTTGTTGTGTTTATGTTCTAAGTGTAAGTCCTTGAGTTAAAGAGGTGTGTGTTTATAGTGTTTATGTCCTAAGTGTAAGTCCTTGAGTTAAAGAGGTGTGTGTTTATAGTGTTTATGTCCTAAGTGTAAGTCCTTGAGTTAAAGAGTGTGTGTTTATAGTGTTTATGTCCTAAGTGTAAGTCCTTGAGTTAAAGAGGTGTGTGTTTATAGTGTTTATGTCCTAAGTGTAAGTCCTTGAGTTAAAGAGGTGTGTGTTTATAGTGTTTATGTCCTAAGTGTAAGTCCTTGAGTTAAAGAGGTGTGTGTTTATAGTGTTTATGTCCTAAGTGTAAGCCCTTGAGTTAAAGAGGTGTGTGTTTATAGTGTTTATGTCCTAAGTGTAAGTCCTTGAGTTAAAGAGGTGTGTGTTTATAGTGTTTATGTCCTAAGTGTAAGTCCTTGAGTTAAAGAGGTGTGTGTTTATAGTGTTTATGTCCTAAGTGTAAGTCCTTGAGTTAAAGAGGTGTGTGTTTATAGTGTTTATGTCCTAAGTGTAAGCCCTTGAGTTAAAGAGGCGAGCACTTGTAGTGTTTATATCTTAAGTGTAAGTGCTTGAGTTAAAGAGGCGAGCACTTGTAGTGTTTATATATTAAGTGTAAGTGCTTGAGTTAAAGAGGTGTGTGCTTGCAGTGTTTATGTCTCAAGTGTGCGGAACTTGACCAGAACAAGTGAATCAGCGGCCGTAATGTGGAAACTTGGCGCTGTGTTAGTTCACTTCCATTCTCCCTTTCCTTCCTCCACCCCCACTCACACCACCACACCCCATACAGAGATTAACAGCCTTCCTCTTTTCACTCATCCACCTTGCCTGGACCACTAAATTTAACTCTTCAAGCCAGTCTTTAGGGTTAGTATGTATCACCTGCTCCAGGTGAGTCTATGCATACCCAGCCATTCAAAGGCATCTCTCGTATCACTCACACCTTCCAAAAATCTCTCACGATGTGTGCTAGTGGCACATAAATCAAAGAAAAATGTACCAAAATATCACATGGTAGCTAACATCATCATGTAACAAAAATCAAGTCATCAGTTAATACATTTCCACACATACACATGCATATACACATACACATAGTTACAACAGATCACGGGAGAAAGGTAGTCTTCACTCCCTCATAGACATCCCCTCATAAACTGAAACCATGGCATTTCTTCAATCTTCTAAGATATCACTGACCAACAACAACGCATATAGAAACACATACCCAGCCACCGCTAACACACCCAGTCAACCCTAACACATACCCAGCCAACCCTAACACATACCCAGCCAAACCTAACACATACCCAGCCAACCCTAACACATATCCAGTCAACCCTAACACATACCCAGCCAACTCTAACACATACCCAGCCAACCCTAACACATACCCAGCCAACCCTAACACATACCCAGCCAACTCTAACACATACCCAGCCAACCCTAACACATACCCAGCCAACTCTAACACATACCCAGCCAACCCTAACACATACCCAACAAACCCTAACACATACCCAGCCAACTCTAACACATACCCAGCCAACCCTAACACATACCCACCCAGCCCTAACACATACCCAGCCAACCCTAACACATACCCAGCCAACTCTAACACATACCCACCCAGCCCTAACACATACCCAGCCAACCCTAACACATACCCAGTCAACCCTAACACATATCCAGTCAACCGTATGTTCCAACACATCAAAGGCACGCCACGATAATGTAACACTTCCACAGTTCAAGAGCCTCCTGGAAAACATGAAACGTAACAGCCACTGCTGTACTACAGACCAGGGAATATATCAGTTCATGAACTGACAACCAGTTTTGAATTTGGTTTCATTTTGTAAGCATTTATTAAATCTGATTTTGACTATTATTAACAAGCACATCAAAAGAGCACAGAGAAAAGCGTCGAATATCGCCTTTTATCAACTGAAGAAACTTGGATATATTATCATCACGGACGGTCACGATAACCCTCATCATGTGGTAATGACCACAGCAGACTTTAAAAACTCTCACCTCACTCCCCCCACCCCCACATTCATCTAGTATGTCGACCTGTCAAGAAAAACATCAGACCCCTAACATCAGATCCCTAATATGAGTGGCATGGTACTCAGTCAGTCATTTGCATGTCCCTTGTGGATCTTCGACTCCCCAACAACTCTCCCGTAGGCCTCTCGGTTGTAACCACTATACCCTGCTGCTGATGTATCCTTTTACAGATCATCAACGAAGTATTGCAGCCGTCTTCGCCTTGATCTTCCAATCTTTCTTTTTTCCCATTGTGTACCTTTCCAAGACTGTGATCTCTAAATTCTCATGAAGTTTAATATGCCAGAAATATTTAGGCTTTATCTGTTTAATCTTCTTTACTAGTCAGCCTTCTTCACTATTAAGTTCTTGTAGTATGGATATATTTGTTCTTTTTTGTGTCAATGATATTTGAAGAACTCTTCTGTACCATTTACATTCAAAGGCATGTATGTGTTTCTCAGCTGTTTTGTTAAGTGTGTAGGTCTCACAGGCATATGTTGCGATGGGAAAGATGCATGCACTTAAAAATCTTATTTTTGTAGTTCTGTCTGTTCCTCTCCACAGATTCTTTAGTTGTTTTACTTTCCGCGATAGATGTCCTCATTTAATTTCCATCATGGCTGTGAAAAATAACTAGCATGATACTGGCTGTGAAAAATAACCAGCATGATACTGGCTGTGGAAAAATACCTAGCATGATACTGGCTGTGGAAAAATACCTAGCATGATACTGGCTGTGGAAAAATACCTAGCATGATACTGGCTGTTACAAATACCTAGCATGATACTGGCTGTGAAAAATGCCTAGCATGATACTGGCTGTTACAAATACCTAGCATGATACTGGCTGTGAAAAATGCCTAGAGATCTGGCAAAGACAACATTCACGTGCAGCGCTTAGCAGCAGTCATATTCAACACTGTTATTCGTGTAAACTATCTTACCTTTCACATGAATTCTAATCCACGAAAACACAAGCGGCCTCTTTAGCGTTATCGTAACAAAAGTGGCTTTATCATTCTGGTTGCAGGTTTTATCATCACCGTCAGTTAAATACTTCTCATTGGAAACCGCTCCGGCTATCTTGACCAGGTCCACTGTGAGTTAGAATCATATTGTTAGTACTTACGAAACATGACATCTGCAAGATGGCAAGACCTGATACATTAAAAGCTGAGCAACGACCAGAAGCTAAGAAACGTTTTTCGAAATGAAGGTCCGAGCAGCGTGACATTAACAAAGAGGAAACATTTCTGATATTACATTTGATCTATGATAACATACTAAACGACTTCGCATTTATTCAGCCGGAATAGAGTAGAAATACGAGGGGTGATTGATAAATTCTCGGCATAAGGTACAATGGATTATTTAAACCTTTTTGGATCATTTCTCAACATAGTTACCTTGCAAGTTTATGCACTTAGTCCAGCGATCCTGGAGCATACGGATCCCATCTTTGTAAAAGTCAGCATCTTGTGCCAGTACAAAGTGGTCTACAAATGACGTCATCATCTGAAGGAAATTTACGACCACTGTGCTCCTTTTTTTAGTTTAGTAAACAGATAATAGTACGAAGGGGCCAAATCTGGGGAGTAAGGAGGGTGTTCAAGAAGCTGGAAGCCGCATTCATGAATGGCAGCCATCGCTACCGCCGACTTGTGAACTGGAGCATTGTCTTAATGAAAGATGACTTCTCTCGATAATTTCCCTCGACGCTTTTCCTTCAGTTTGACCCATAGTTGCTTCTCAAGATTAGCGTAATAGGCCTCGGTGACCGTTCTGCCCTTTTGAAGATAATCTACCAATAGCTCACCTTCTTGCTTTCTTTGGATGTTTCCACTGCTGTGAATGTTCTTTGGTTTCTGGTTGAAAATGAAGAACTCAAGTCTCATCCATATTCACAAATTCCTAAAGAAACTTTTCATGATCTGCATAAAAGTGGCCAAAATTGTCTCTTGACATGCTGAGACGCTGTCGTTTGTGATCAGCTTCAAAAAGTTTCGGGACCCATCGAGCAGAGACTTTTGTCATTTGAAGATCATTGTGAACAATGGCATGAACACGTTCCTGGGAGATGCCCAACTCAGTAGCAATGTACTGCTCAGTTAGTCGTCGATCCTCCATTATCATGTCATGGATTCTGCTGGTGATTTCATCGGTGGTTACCGTTCTTGGTCTTCCTGGACAGGGATCATCTTCCAGACTCTCCCTTCCATGTTTGAATTGAGCTGCCCATTTCTTCACTGTGGTGTAAGAAGAGGCACTCTCCCCTAGAGTCTCTACCATATCCTCATGGATCTCCTTCGATGATAAGCCCTTCATGCAGAGGTTGCGAATGATTGGTTGATGAGAAGTTTTATCCATTTTCTCATTTTCTGTTACTCCTTATCACTACAGTAACTTATAAAAAAAAAGTTAGTTGCAGTTAATTTCTTGAAACTTGATGTTTAATCTTACATTAACTTGATCTACAAATTCACCTAATATCAACTGTGTGTTTCAAGTATTTGTACCTTATGCCGAGAACGTATCAATCACCCCTCGTCATATAATCAGCTTTCAGTGTAACTGAGAGTCAAGACACGAAATCTTTTTCGTTTTACTTGTACATTTTAGACTACTGCTCTTCTTATAGTAAATCTGACAACAACTCCATTTCTAGAGATGATGTTTGATTCACTGAATGTGGTGTTTAGAGTCTCAGTGATAGGCTGGGCATAATGTCTCACCCACCGCATTCATTTCTTCAAGCAAATGCATGCAGTTACAGAAAATATACTGTCAGCGTCATTACTACTAATGTAACAGATGTATGGACCATACTGCCATACAGACCATATTGAACACGCTGAACATACTACGAGTACCATACTACCATGTTTAACATACCGATTTAAACTGTCGTACTGAACATACTGACCATATTGACAAGCAGGGCCAAAGAAACCAGCCTGGCATGGGCACGTACTAGTCTCATCACAAAACTCAACGCCTTCACACCGGCACCTGTATCTGCATTTTCGCCCAAACCACCCAGCATCGCAGACTTGTACAATTGAAAGTAATACATGTTTAAAAATATACATTCTAACACGTTTTAAAGTAAGACTTTTCAAATAAGCAAACAAAAATTTTACAGCTACTGAAACTATGAAAAAAGGTGTTTTTTTTTCTCTACTCCAGCTGTCCTCCTTGAAAGAAAGATGAGCACAAAATGCGGCAAGACAGATATAAGTAAACACAAAGTGGAAGCAGGCGATTGGCTGAGAACTGAGATGAAGGGACAATGACAAACGATACCAGATGGTAAAAAAAAATGATATTTTGTCTCAGATAGCCTGAGTTTGCTCTAATTGACAATTAAAGGCCTCAACAAAAACCACCCAGATGACGCAGGTAATAAATTTGAGAAAACAAAATGGGGAGGGATGAATGAAAGATAGTTCAGAATGAATAAAGATCACTGAAAAGACGAGGCTGATCGCTTGGTATGCCTAGACAAGATAGCAGCCAAAGCTCTCTAACTAGATAATAAAGATAGATGGGGCCGGGAAATATAATAAAATACTAAATAGCCCGGCGCGAAAATGAGAAAATGCATCGAAGTAATTGGGGCTAGACAGTAAAGCTGGGCATCAATCGCAGAAACAGAAAGAGGCAGCAACTAGGTATACAATTTTTAAATGTAAATAGTTCAAGCTATTGTTAATCCAGCAGGTTAGAAGACAGCTAGCCTGAAAAGTGGCTGTTCCAGAGGTTTCTCACGAGCAAGAAAAAGGACGGATTGCAGTAACGGAAATGTCCAGTTTTATTTGGTGGCCTTGTTGTCAGAAGTGCTTGGTGACCAATGTCAGTCGTTCAAATGATGGCGAAACCCATCTCCTAAATTTAAGCCAGTTTGTGACAGTATTCGGTCACGGGTATCTAACCTTAGACATAACTCTGAATCCATATTTCAGAGGTAGGCCCCTGATGGTTATATGTTTTGTAGAATCTTCTAGTTTTGTCCATGACTTCAAGAAAAGAATGTTTTGGGATCTCGTAGTGAGACAAAATTTCATCTCTGATTATTCGAAATTTGACTGTGAAATGTGCATGTTGTGCTAGTATCGTCTTGCTAGAAATTTTATCGTGCAAGTTGGTGTAGATTTGAAGAGTGGATAAAGTTACTTGATTCTCATGGCGCTAATTTAGTATTGGCTAGCTACCAGCCCAGAATTTTGTATTCGTGATGGAATTCTGTTTTGTTGGAGACGTGACTTGATATATTTTGTCTACACGATTCCTCTTCATCATCATCGTGTTCTATGTAACAAACAGTTGTGAGTGCTAAGATAATGCGGCTTTGATGGATAATCCTATGTACCAGTTCGTGAACGTCCTGGGGTTGTGACGTAGTCAAAATAAGTGTTTAGCACCAGCACACATTACAGCACAAAGTGTTTCAAGTTCTGTATACGCTAGAAACTATATATTAAAAAAAAAACTTAAGTGTTTAATTTTTAATCTATTTTTATGTTGTTTTTAACATCTGCTGTGCTGCTTTTTGTATATGATCATTGAGAAAGTCTTCTGGCGAAATAATGAAGTGTTGCATGTTTTTTATTTATAGGCACTCGTCTTACTTTCTGTTACTCTCTTCGTTCTCGCCTAATTTCATCACTGTTCACTAGGTCACACTAACTTTACATCAGTCAAAAAGAAACGTTGAAGTCTGGTCAAGCATAAAATCTTGACCTGCACGCTTTGTCAAGGCGTCACATCACACCTCAGCATGTCACAGCAAACCTCAGCATGTCACACCACACCTAAGTTGGTCACACCAAACCTCAGCATGTCAAGCCACACCTCTGCTCTGTCATACCATATCTCAGTATGTCACATCATATCTCAGCAAGTCACAACACATCTCAATATGTCACACCACACCCCAGCATGTCACACCACACCCCAGCATGTCACATCACAGAGATAAAATAAATCCTCCCGACTTAACATTTAGTCACACGAACAGAATCCGAAGTACAAAGTGCACCTTTCGCTCTCATTTCTCAGCTTAAATCTCCTTTGCTAATATGGCTCCACCCTTGCTCCATAACAGTGTCCCGTACCTTGATCTCTAACACCTTGAACTATGAATACAATCACCATGGTGTTGATATGAAGCAAACACGCCAGAGCTGTCAGTAAATAATGTGTTATTCTCACAGCCATCTTGTTCAGAACGTCGCAGTCACGTGATGATAAAGACTAAAGGAAGTTTTGTGAAAAGAACTTTTAGCTACAAAGAAGAAAAAAAAAAGAATCAGAAATTGCAAAACATAAAGCATTAGCTACATGGGAAGAATGCATTGATTATAGGTAATAAAAGAAAGCATAAATCACCAATGAAGGAGCGTTAATTATAAAGACATAAGCACAAATTACGATGGGAAAAGCATTAATTACATGGAAAGAGCGTAGAATGTTACATAGGGAAAAAATCATAATTTACATAAGAAGAAACATTCTACTAATATAGAAAATGATGTAGTGGTTAGTGCACTGGCTTGTCGATCAGAAGGTCACTGGTTCGATTTCGCAATCGGGCGGAACTTTTCGGACCGAGAGGCACCTGGGGTCAACCCGGCCTCAAAAAAATGGGTACCTGGGGTTTCCCTAAGAAAATAAAGGCAGCGAGGAAAGGTGCTAGCATCCCTACCTCTAAATGCTGTAGCGGCCTAGAAATATGAAGGCGCTAACACTTCACACCTCTACGACAGGCAAATGCTAGGGGACTTTTATTTTAATTACATAGGGAACATAATAGTTTACCAGTCTTCAGTATATGGGACAACTTTATTGTATGTCCGCCACTCCTTTCATCTTTTTTGTTGGCTGAAAGTTTTGTAAATACGACTTTGACTTTGGTAGGCCAAAAAAAAAAACCCCTTGAAACACAGAGTTTAGTGAAACTTGCTTTAAGTGCTGGCGCCGACGCAGCAGACAGAATGGCAGCCTGCAGGGAATTTCGCTCAGATCTACTCTGTTATCAGTCAGTTACAATCTTTTACAACAACCTGTAACTTGATCCACGAAGAAGTATAAAAGTGTCCGTACTTTTTTCCTATTTTATACATTCTGGTATCACAGCTTTACTGCAGTGCTTCGCGTATAGTTGTATACTTATACACTAATTATTGTGTTTCTAATGTGCCAGCAGGTCAAGGAAAACATGGACTCTAACACCATATCCCTAAGGTGTCTATGACATGAGAGGGCATCGTTTCCTTTAGGTACCTTATAGCGGAGTAATTTTGGTCTTTCTTGTTACTAGATAAACAATGGTTTCTTCTGTGTTTTCATAACCATGATGCCATTTCATTATCTACATTTCGGGGGTATTAGATAAATGTATATATTTGTAAACGTACAAACCTGTCTCAGCTATTTTCTACCATCTTTGCATGGAAATATCAAAACCTATTGTGAACAAACGCTATCTATTCTCCGGCTCTACAATGTCGGACGGAAGCTGCATGATACTTGTTGCAAATCTGGCTTTCAGGTTCAGAGAGCGCACAATTTAGTGACGTCATAGGAAGAGAAAAGTGTGAAAATATGTGAACATATAGACAGACAGACAGACAGACAGACAGACGGATAGATAGATAGATAGATAGATAGATAGATAGATAGATAGATAGATAGATAGATAGATAGATAGATAGATAGATAGATAGATAGATAGATAGATAGATAGATAGATAGATAGATAGATAGATAGATAGGCATCTCACGAAAAGCCGGAAGGTGAAGAACCTGATAATCAGTTGGAAAACTCACTGGGAAAAAATGAAATGAAGACAGAGAGAATGTAATGAATGATTAAAAAAAAGACTGAACATCTGATCTGATTCACACACTAAGGACAGCACAAAATGGAGAAACTTCTAACACAGCACGCTATTGTCGTGGCAGCTAATTAACAAATGACTGAATGAATTATACACAACAGCAAGATCTAAATATATGATACGTCGACTTCATTTAAGATCTAAATACATGATACACTGATAGCCACGCAAGATCTAACTATATGTTACACTCACATTCACGCAAGACCTAAATACATGATACACTAACATTCACGCAGAATCTAAATACATGATACACTGACATTCACGCGAGATCTAAGTATATAATAAACAGATATTCACCCAAGATCTAAGTATACGAAAAACATAAATTCACACGAGATCTAAGTATATGATAAACAGACATTCACCCAAGATCTAAATGTATGATAAACAGACATTCACCCAATATATAAATATATGATAAACAGACATTCACTCAGTACTTTATTATATGATAAACATTCACCCAAGATCTAAATATATGACAAACAGACATTCACCGCACTTGACATTCTTAACAGCCACAAGTCAACCACACTTAACATTCACATTCTAAATGTATGATACACCGACATTCAAGCTTCGAAAGTTTTACATCTTACACCCTTCCCGGGCCACTAAACGTCACATGGGGCTCGCATTGTAGCTTGCAAGGATTTCCTTTTTTTGGCTAGCTTTTCGACCTACTCTAGGGATGTTATTTCCTATTAAACTGGATTTTTTAACAACGTCCTCTTTAGAGTTTCACGTGGTCGATCTCTTTTTCTTCGACCTTTTGTTTTCCACTTCATAGCTTGTATTGGGATTCTCTGGTTGTTTCTTTTCAGAACATGACCGGCATATGTCCACCTTCTTTTTATGATCACCCATGAGACAGGTTGTTGTTTGTTGTTCTTGAATTCGTTCCACTTGTTTCCGAGTATTTTCCTTAGTCATTTGTTTTCGAAAGAGTCTACTTTCTTGTCTATTTCTTTAGTTGTTTTCTAGCTTTCACACGCATAAATGAGGGTGGATATTATAAGTTTCGAAAGTGTGAACAGAAAAATAAAACTACACAATGCTGTTTCTGTGGGAATAAAAAAAACACAGAATTCAGCCTAGAAACGGACGAATCATAGTCATCTTCATCATCATATCTCCATAATCTTTATTTTTCCAGTGCATCTATAGTACGTCTGTTTGTAGAGTACCTATAATGGATGTCTGCTTGTACTTTATGTAAAGCAGCGGTTACCAACCTTGTTTGAGCTCAGCCCTAAAGCAGCAATGATAGTGTCCCGTAACAGATTTTCTGTTGCAAGTCAAGAGAAATTATTGCAATGAACAGTAGCACAAGTGGCTTTAGTCCTTTAAATAATAATAATAAAAAGATAAAATCTTCGGCACGTGAAAGTGTGATGTGGTCAGTATCACGCTTGGCCACATTCACCTTCCCAGATTTCTCTGTTACCCAGTTTTAGATGCTGGGTTGACCCCGGGGACTTTGTTGGGTGGGGGGGGGGGGGGGGGGGGGGGGGGGGGGGTTACAAAAAATTCCACTGCTAGGACTGAACTCAGTACCACCGGATTAGTAAACAAACAGAAGTAAATCGAGCGCCCAACTGCTCAGCTCGTCAGGTAGCCCTTGTATTATTTAGGTTTGAAAATAGAAAGTAGTAGAATTTCCCTACAGTTATTTCTTTTTTCTTTGTGCAGTATTTTAGATTAGGGATCAGTGATCTGTAGAATATATCTGTGTGTATATATCTATAGAACATGTAAATGTGTAAATGTACGTAACCAAGTGTATATAATACACATATAGTACATGTACTATAATCTTTTTCTGTGTACATCTATCTACATCTCTAGTACTTGCGTTTGCATTTATCTACATCTCTAGTATATTTTTTCTGTGTGTATCTATATCTAAACTACATAATCTAAATTTACAGTACTCTGATATCTAGATCTCTAGTACATTTTTTGTGGCTATCTACTTTTGAACTACATGTCTTGAGAGCTCTCACACCAACATTTCTAGTACTTCTTGTATAACCCTTTACGTCCATCCGTATGTTAGTCTTACATATGCTTCCTTAGTTTCACAATATCTGTTTTTGTTCATATGCACAGAACGCGGTTAGCTCTACAAATATATCTCTACTCTTTTATCGAAATGCGGATATGTATAAAGACGAAAATGAAGTAGTAGGACATAAACTAACAATCTGGGGATGACCGTGTTGCCAATTTCCAATGTTCAATTTGTAAACGCATCCTGGGTCGTTAATTCAGAAAAGCTGAAGATAAACTAATGAATAGGGCAGGCTCGGTCAAAGAGAGTTCCTACCGATTCACCGCATCAGAGGTTCTCTGTTTTAGGCGGGGCACATCGGGCTTTTCCTGTTTTAATGGAGCATTTACTGGATGAAAACAGAACGGGTAGGCACGTCGGAAGTAGTGAGACAAGGGAAAGGGAAGAATGAATGCTTTTGCTTAACAGTACATAGTATCTTGCGGAGACCCTTGCATCAGATTCAGGAAAGAAGACAATAAACTGAGACCCAGGAAAAATCATACGCGAAAGATTGGTCTTCATGCAAGAACGCGTCAGCCCTTGGACAGATATAAGGAAACCACATTTTTTTTTTATTCCACTATGGACATGTCATAAGAAGACAGTAGGAATAAAACTTAGTAGTGACCGGGAAATCAAAGGGGAAAAGAAAGAACAGGGAAGCCAAAAGAAAACTGTCTTAGCGGACTGATCAATTGGCAAGGGAAAAGAAAAATATTGCAACTGATTGGCAGGAGCAGGGATCACACAGGATGAAGACGAATGATCGCCAGCACTTGCACTTAATGAATGAATAAACTGTAGCAATAATTAATCTCCGTTTCATAAATCATGACTCATAGTTCTCCAACCTGTGGCGTCCACGAACTGTTAACATTGACGGTTTAAATTGCTGAACTCTCAAAACGACGTATACAAAGCAGACTACAACATTATGACGTCACACAATGTCTTTGTCCAACTTCCCGACACCATTTCTGTCTTTCTCTGCTATAATTCTCCTAGGCTTTTGGTGGTGGCAGATGTTGTTCGAACTGTTTGTCTGCCTGAAACGATTTAGTGCTGACTTTGTGGGGAGTATTAAGTGCTTCGTCTATCTTCTTTTTGACTTATCACATTGACGACGTACGTATTTCTCTGTTTCTCTTAGCTACTTCGTGGATCACAGATATCAACCTTATACTTCTAATTAAAAATAACAAAAATAATCACCTTGGTGAACATTTTAACTTGTCAGTATAATAGCTTACGTTTCTTTACAGATATCTGAGATTTTTGAGTCTGGAAACTTCAAAGGAGAGAACGCGTATGTCCAGAATAGTGGCTTGTTTATTAGTAGTCTTCTTCATGAAGACTACCTTTACGGCATTTCAAGACCATAACCAAGGTAGAACGTGCAGTAATGTCGTTATAGAAATTGTCATCTTCTGAAGCGAAGTCTTGGAATAAGAAACACAGCAATGCCAACTACTCTATTCACTTTCTATTTAAGACTGCTGGCAAGAAAACATGCATGAAATGATATCATTGTAAAAATGTTCACATTTTGTGAGTAAAAATCTTGAAGCACACAGATATTCGATTATATGTATTTATGCTTACTGTGAGTGGAAATCTATGACGAGTTTTGGTGCTTTCATTGATGACAGTCATATGACAGGGAGCTGGAGTTTCGCAGTGAAGACCTTAAAAGCAGGCATAAGTTACATAAGAAGAAAATGACTGTAGGTTCACTTTAGAGATTCCCATCACCCAACGTCTTGGCACGTCTTGGCAGACTCCACCACCACTAGGACTTTTCTGTTGTCTCGGCTGACATAAGCAACATAGGTTGAGATCACCATCAGTTCCTATGTACTTTATTTGGTTATACTCTAACGATATAGTGCTGTAAGCTTATCTGGTACACTAACAATCTAGCAATAGCAAATTGTATACCAAATCAACAATTTAGCACTATCAACTTACAAGTACATTCTAAACCAACAATCTAGTACTATCAGCTTATGTACTAGTCCAACAATCTAGCAGTATAAACTTATATAGTAAACCAACAATCACGAACCGTAAACCTATATACTGGTCCAATAATCTATAGTACTATAAACATATCCACAGCGTAAAAATTAAAGAACTATAAACTTATCCACTACGCCAACTTTATAGACTTATAAAAATGTCCACTATATTTTGTCTGATGTATGTGACAGTCCGCTGTACAGACAGGACGATATTTTGTCTGATGTATGTGACAGTCTTTGGTATAGACAAGACCATATTATGTCCGATGGCTATCGATATATAATATCGACGTGAGTCCAAAATGTTCATAAAAGAGTGAATATTTTATAATTGTATGGATTATAGGCTGTAGTCCTGGATGGTTCGGCAAAACGTGCACGTTCAAATGTCGCTGCAAAATATCGATATTGTGTGATAACACTGGCAACTGTATAGGAAATAAAGCTTGCATGGTACCTTACTTCGGCCCAGGCTGTCAATATGGTTAGTATCAAATGAAAAATGGGTGAACTGGACTTCATAAAACTCTCATTGTCTGTGGATAGTTCCTTATCGGAAATAGTCAGAATAATAAACTGAAATCGCACTGGATGGCATAGTATCCTGACCGAAAGAGAGTACATAAGTAAAGATACTCTCAATCAGCTCTCATGGTGTCTGAAGGCATTCAGTTCAAGTGCCGTGCCACGTGGCGTAGGCAATCATTTCTCTCCACAAGTCCCTGTCTTTAGACTTGATTATGAGATCCACCGGTAACTTTTTCCTAGCCACACTGACAGCCCATCCAATAACTTCTCTCTCTGTCTTCCTCTGTCTCTTCTTCCTTCACTTTTTCTAGTTGCCACAGTGTGTTCCAATTTTCCTCTTCTCAGAAAATGTCCTATAAATTTCGCTTGTCTGCCTCTGATCTTTGCTATAATTTGCTTTTTAACTCCAGCTTCTCTTAAGACTTCTTCATTGGTTTTCTTGGCTGTCCATGGTACCTTCAATATCCTTCGTATAAACCACATCTCCATGGCCTCCATTTCTCGCTGTATTCTCTTATTCATCGACCAAGCTTCACACCCATAAAACAAAATTGGCTCGATGTAACATTTAAGTACTCAGAATATTGTGTCTATTGATACTGATCTGTTGCACAAGATATTTCTCCTTGCTGACGTGGCCTGAGCACATCTGCTTTTTATTTCGTTGTGACATTTCCTATCAGCTGTTATAATCGTTCCTAAGTACTTGAATCTATCAGCTTGTTTCAGTTCTGTGCCATCCATGGTAATGCTACATTTTGGTGGTTTTCTTTTCTTTGAGATGACCATCACTTCGGTCTTCTTTTTGTTTAGGCTGAGACCTTTACTTTTACTTTCACAAACCACGATGTCTAGAAGGGCCTGTAGCTCCCCTTCTCTTTTAGCAGTCAGGACTATGTCGTCTGCATATCTTAAGTTAAGGTTGTACCCTCTAACTGATATTCCTGGCATATTCTCCATATTTCTCATTATGTTTTCGCTGTACAAGGAGAAGAGGTCAGGAGATAGAACACATCCTTGTCTCACTCCCTATTTTATGTCTTGGAACGCTCCTATTTGTTTCTCAACCTTCATTGCTGCTGATTGCTGTCAGTATATGTTTTTCATAAGTTTCAGATCTTTCCCATCTATGTTGATGTCTTCCAGCATTCTTATAATTTCTGTATGTCTCATATCATCAAATGCTTTACAGTAGGATATGAAGCACAAGTATAGGTCCGTCTTTACTTCTATTGATCTCCACAACAATGTTCTTATTATATATATGGTGTTACTTGTACCTTTTAATTCGACGAAGCCCCACTGTTCTTCAGAGATTTCTGGTTTTATTTTGCTCCTGACTCTTCTCATAACAAAACGAAGCAGGATTTTGGTAACATGACTCATAATACTAATGGTTCGATAGTCTTCACATTCAACTGGACCTTGTTTCTTTGGTAGGGCAATGAAAATTGATTATAAAAGGTCTCATGGGACATAGTTACTGTTATAAGTGTCATTCAACAATCTGGTAATTATTTCTATGCCAAGCTCTCCTAATGCTTCCAATTCTTCCTTGGTGACTTTATCTGATCCTGGTGCTTTGTTGTTCTTCATGTGTTTGATGGCTTCTTCCACTTCTGCTTTTAATATGTGAGGCCCTTCATTATTATTTCATGTATCTATTTCTCCTCTATTGTCCTCATAGAGTTCTCTAATGTATTCTCACCATCGTGCCATTATTTCATCTCTGTCCTTTATTGTATGCCCCTCCTTTGACTTCAGGCAACCAGTCTTGTGGTATGTCCTTTTGCATGTTAACTCCTTTATTTGTTTATTCATATCTACTGCGTTTCCATGATAGTGTGTCTCTATTTCACTACATTTCTTATTTAGCCACTCCTCCTTAGCTTTATTGCATTTGTGTCTTATTTCTTTATTTGTTTTGTCATATTCATCTTTATCTTCCTTAAGAGTTTTTGTCCGATCCATTAGTTGCAAAATTTCTTCTGTCTTCCACCCCTGTTTAGCGTGTCGTTTATTTGGAGATAGGATTTCGATATATGTTTGCTGAATAGTCTTTAAGTATATTTCATTGTTCATCAATCGTTTCAGTCTTCCCTATAGCATTATGTCTATTATGTACTATATTGTTTTTGTATTGCCTTATTCTTTCCGTAACAGCTCTCTATCTAGTTCTTTGTTTTTAGCTGCTACTTTTAACCTCTGAAGGTATATCAAATTTAAAATCAGTTCAGTTAACTTGGCGAAACGAGATGAGTTACCACGTAATCCTAGTTCTTTAATATTATCAAATACTTTACAAAACATCTCGTGATGCAGTAAATGGAGGTGTATGGTTCAATTTTACAGAAAGATGTAAAGAGTGCGGAAAGTTGGCGGAAACAATAATTGCAGGAAGCTAGATCAGCATGTACTGCTGAAGAATATACAATAATTCAATATTTCGGCAAAAGCCTTTTACAAGAATCACATGCAAAAACAATTCAACAGATAAAAAACACGAAAATATAGATGACAAATATAGACTTAGCTTTTTCTCTATCTCCTCCGAGTTTTTTTCAAATTTAACAAAATCCTTTACAACACATCTTCTATCCTGGACTTTAAATACAATAAAAACCCTTACAGTAATTCTATATCTTTGACTCCAAGTATGGTACAAACTTTTATATAACATCCTCTATCCTAGACTCCCAGGTATGAAAAACACCTTTACAAAGCGTCTTCATTACGGGCTCCAAATATAATAAAACAATTTACAAAATATCTTCTATCCTAGACTTACATATTACATCCTTCCTGTGCAGCTAAACGTCACATAGGGCCCGCATTGTATCTCGCCAAGATTTCCTGTCTTCGGCGAGTGTTTCATTCTCATCAAGGGATGTTATGCCCACTGAACTGGCTCTCTTAACAGTGTCCTCTTTAGAGTTTCACAAGGTCGTCATATTTTTCTTCGGCCTGTTATGTTCCACTTTATAGATTGTTTTGTGGTTCTCTGATTGTTTCTTCTCATCACATGACCGACATATGCTTATCTTCTTTTTACGATCACCCATAAGACAGGTTTTTGTTTGCTCATCTGTCTTATCTCGGTTTTGTTCTAGAATTCCTTACACTTTATACCGAGTATTTTATTTAGGCATTTGTTTTAGAAAGAGCAATTTCTTGTCTATTTCTTTAGTTGTTTTCCAGCTTTCATATGCATAAATGAGGGTGGAAATCACTTTTGAATTGACTAATCTTAACTTGGTTTTTGTGTTTATAACTTTTGAATGCCATATGTTCTCAAGATTCTTGAAAGTCAATGCTGCTTTTGTAATTCTAATTCTAACTTCTGTTTTTTTGTGTCACCATCTTGGTCTATATAGCTGCCGTGATATGTAAATTGGTTTACTCCTTCAACAGCTGTTCATTTTACATATGTTTTTCCTTCGTGGTTAATGAGAAGTTTCATTATTTTTGTTGTATCTTTGTTAATTTCAAGTCCTATTTTACTAGTTATTGAAGACAGGAAATCTGGTTTTTTCTTGCAATGATTTCACATTGTCACTGATAAGAGTTATGTCATCTGCAAAATCAAGATCTTCCATTTGGGGCACATGTACCCAATCAATGCCCGTTTTACCTGTGCAGCATTTTTCTCATTATGAAATCTATGGCAATTCCAAAAAGCAAGGGAGTTAATACACATCCTTGTTTCACTCCTGTTTCAATCTGGAACCATTCACTCATTTCGTCTTTTTTTGTCTTGACTGCAAAAACATATCAGTTGTTGAGGTCTCTAATGATGTTCACAATCTTAGACGGCATTCCAAACTTCTTCACAATGAACCTCTATGTATGCTATAAAATGCCTTTTTAAAGTCTATGAAGTTTAGGATTAATGATCTTTCCTTTTCAATATATTCTTAAGGTATTATTCTTAGAGTATAGATCTTGTGGAGACAGCTTCGAAATCCTGCTTGTTCTTCTCTCATTGCAGCATCCACTATATATTTAATTCTATATTTTTAATTCTATTCAGAATAACTTTGCAAAATATTTTTGACACAAGTGATATTCACTTTGCAGCCAAGTGCTTGATAATTCATCAGTATCTCTTTGTCATCGTTTGACAGAGAAACCAAGCGGTTGTTGATCTGTCATTGTTTACGTAGTAACCACCTCTTTGTCTGCATATCATAATTGTTGACATTGTTGACTGCCTACCCAGGTGGTTAGTTCATACGACAATCATTGCTGACTTTCCAGCCAGGTACCTAGTTGATACGACAGTTAACCAGGTGACTAGTTGATACGATAATCATAGATGACTGTCCAGCCTGGTGGCTAGTTGATACGATAATCACTGATGATTGGTGACCAGTGTTTCTAACATTTATGGACTGTGCAACCATGTTTTTTTTTTTTTTTGGTATATTGTTAAAACTTCTGACATTTGTAACTGTGCAGTCATCTTTTTATGTACTGTTGGTAAATGTAAGGTAAAAGGTAATTTTATGTGCCTATATTGTGGTTTAATTAATCTGATTCTGATGTTAGCCAGTCACATAAGATAAAATGTGCACAGCAACGGTTCCTAAACTATTCCGGGTGTTCCCCTCATTTGTCACTTGCCATATCTCTAGCGTCTCCTAAAACGTTTCTGCCTCGGTTGGTTTTGACGTCCGCTGTAGTTCTTTTCCCTCACAGCCCCCACCCACCCCCTCCCCGACCTTCCCAACGACACCGGGGGAGCGTTTTTACCCAGTTTGGGATTCACTGATGTACATAAACAAACAGCAAAAGTTGGCTCCATAATGTTCACACTGTATTACGAGTAAAATGGTACACACACACAATATATATATATATATATATCGTGTGTGTGTACCATTTTACTGTTAAAAAAACGAAACGCAACAAATACGATGTTGCGATTTAAACTGAAGTTTGCAGATCAAACAAGGACAAATTGCCTGAAACATTCACTTGGACATCAACTTCACGTGCTGGCCTGAATTGTACTTAGCAGAAGATTCATGAGCACAGAAAAGCTACACTAGTCAAAACAGCATTTTTGACAAAAACGCATGACAGGTTCTCGAGAATCCCGTGAAACTTACTGAACACAAAACTCACTGACCATGTTATTGAATGCCTATAAAAGATTGACGCTCTTCGAATCAGTTCATTTGAAAATTCAATGCGCAAATATGCTCATCTCACTACACAACAACGACTCATCATCATTGGATGTTTACTGACTGGGCAGTCACAAAGTGTAGTGGCCAGACAATTTAATGTGGTTAGAAGCACCATTAGTCGCCTTTGGAGAAGACTTTAAGAAACTGGCTAAGCTGCAGACCGGCCGCGTAGTGGAAGACCCATAGTCACAACTCCTGCCGAAAACCGCTTCAATCAGCTGCGTCACCTCAGGAATCGATTTGCATCTGCGTCCTCAGTAGTCCAGTCAATGACAGCAGTTCGTCGAATTTTAGATCAAAGGTCAGGAATCAGCTGCACAACGCTGGTCTTTGGGCTAGAAGACACTGCAGAGGTCCTGTTCTTACGGACCGACATCGCCAGAACCGTCTGCAGTGGGCCAACCAGCATCGTCTATGGACCGTTAAAGGGTTTGGTTTAGTGATGAATCATTCTTTCTGCTCGAGCGACACGATAGACGGAGAAGGGTTCACCGCAGGTTCTATGAGCGATACACCCAGCATTGCATGGATGAGGTTCCTCCACATGGTAGTGGAGGGTACTAGTGTGGGGGACGATCAACTTCATGGGAAGAAGTTACTTGGTGCAAATTGAAGGACGCCTGTATGCCCAACGATACGTCGCTGAAATTCTTCGTCCTTACGTCCTTCCACTTCTGGCTGCACCAAGGTCGATTTTTCAGCAGGATAACGCTCGACCTCATGTGGCACAACTTACCACCCAGTTCATCGCTGACAACAACGTCCAGACCATTCCGTGGCCATCCATGTCATAAAACATGAACCCAATAGAACACTATGGGATGAACTCAACAGAAAAGTCCACAAGCGAGACGTGGCGCCAACCAATCTCCGACATTTGTCTCTTGCACTGCAGGAAGAGTGGGCAGTCATCCTATAACAACAGATCCAATGCTTAATGGGATCCATGTCAAGGAGATGTCGTTCTCTGATATAGGCCTGAGGATGCCATACACCTTACTGTAACGGAGCCCTCAGTCGCACAGAATAAAAGTCCGAACCAAATTTAATGAACATCATTTCATTGTTAAAGTCTTAAAGTTTCTTCATGCCAAGATTGAAATATTAATTCCGTAAAATAAAATTTTGATACATGTTTTAAATTTGCTGCCATTACGACTACAGTAGTGTTGCGTTACTTTTTAAAACAATATTTATATACATATTTATATACATGCCTGCAATCAAGTCCAGTGAGACTGAACCTGAACTACTATCCGGTGAGGAACTAGAGCAGTTGTTCCAAGCGACATTTACTTCTCAACCAGCTCCACCCAGACAGGGGAGGTAACATGTTGACAAAATTAACTGTTTTCCACAATTTCGGCAGATAGACAGGAGTGGACATTGATACATGGATAGTCGTTGTTTGTGCTTCTTTATGTGTGGTGTAGGATTTCAGACATTGTAGATTCACTTATATTTGGAATAGACATTGTAGGACATTCTTCTCCAGCGTTATTAGCGGGACTTTATTGAACATTGATTTTAGTGGTGATATTTGGAACAGTACATAGACTTCTTGTGGCTTTTCATTTAACTTAGGATTTCAGTGTAGTTAGTTAGTGCGTGGTATGGTATTTAATTGATTTTCTTTTCTATGGTTATTAGTTGGATGGCATTAGTGCATGATAATGAATAATTGATATGCCATTGTTTTGAATAATTGTTGACATTACTGTATATGGTGGCATTGTATTGATTTCAGTGGTATATACTAACAATAAGTAGAGTGCACTACGGATAGACGCACAATGGCTTCAGCTCCATCCACGTCAGATTTGCTGGGGTTATTACAAGATACCCTGTCCCAAGTCAGCAATGACTTGAGGTTTTCCCACGTCATGTCAGCTGTAGCAAAGTTCGACGGGGACCCAGCAAAATTGAAACCATGGCTGGATGAGATTAATAAGATTATGGACATGCGGAATGCTGATGTGCCCAGTAAGAAGAACTTGGTGTATTTACGCACCACAGGTTCCCTGGCAGAGTTCGTCAAACAGCGACTCCAGATTCAAGAGACATGGGAGGAGTTCGTATCTGTTTTATTAGCACGATATGGGGTGCTGCAGACTCCTCAGGAGGCCTGGCATACGCTAGCCTCTACTCGACAGTCTCCTGGAGAGCCCATTCAAGCGCTGGCTGATCGCATCAGTGAGGCAGCCAGAGTTGCTTACTCTGAGGCGGAATGGGTAACTCCGCTGGCGCAGAGGCAAATGGTGCAGTCGTTTGTAGATGCACTACTTTCTCGCGCATTGAAATCAAAATTATTAAGAGATAAACCTGTTCTGTTTTCACAGGCGGTGGACTTAGCCTTACAAGAAAATGACCTCATGAAGTCGGTGAATCTTAGTTGTAGTTCCCGACAAGCTTTCATTGCAGGTTCTCGACCGTCCGGTGAGGTGACGACACACAGAGAGTCTCCTTGTGTGGATTCGCAGAGAGTACAGTTAGTCTCTCATCAGGAGAACTCTCGACGGACGTCTTCACACTTCGAAGCGGGTAGGACAGACCACCAGAGCTCGAATACCAGGAAGGCTAAACCTGCGAGTACACTACCACAAGAAACTAGATCTTGTTATAACTGTGGAAGGAGAGGTCACATAGCCCGATTTTGTAAGCAGAGTGAAAGGAAGGATCGTGTACATTTAAACTGACAAGTCGGCGCATGAATAGCTCCCATGTGTCCGACCGTATCTTCACACCATCTGGGGCTGCCAAACACTCTGTCTCATTTTCGCATGCGACACCACTACGCTCGGTGGCTGCGAATCCCCCGACTCCTACTTCTGTCCTTGTTTCTGTTGATACTTTTCGAATTCGAGCATTGTTAGACACAGGAGCTAGTGTCTGTCTTATCAAGGATTCTGTATACAGATCCTTACGTTCTGCTCCTAAACTCTTGCCCGCTAGAATCACTCTGCAGACAATGCCATACACCTTACTGTAACGGAGCCCTCAGTCGCACAGAATAAAAGTCCGAACCAAATTTAATGAACATCATTTCATTGTTAAAGTCTTAAAGTTTCTTCATGCCAAGATTGAAATATTAATTCCGTAAAATAAAATTTTGATACATGTTTTAAATTTGCTGCCATTACGACTACAGTAGTGTTGCGTTACTTTTTAAAACAATATTTATATACATATTTATATACATATAATGATACATTCGCACCACTGAAGCAGGATTCCCCTTACAAGGAGACTACTGGTTTGATTGATTCTTCTTGTGGAGTACAGTTTCAACTTATAAGTTTCTTCTTGTTGCTGGTGTTCTAACCATCACCTAATTTTCTGTATTATACACTAAGAAAATACAACAAGACACCCAGGCTTCCACTCCACAAAATTAGTACGAATACAACAACTTGAACATAACTTGGCAGTCTTCCGACCAAAACAAACTGGTCAACAATGAGAATTTCCACAAAGCCGATTTGTTGTAGTTTATCATCAGACAACACACATTTATTACAGAAATTCACAGCAACAAATGCCCGGCGTGAATATCTACGCCACATGGGCAAGGAAAACCTTACAATGATTTATTCATACCAAAAACCATACTTACAGGCTTACCAAGGACTGCAGCCACACAGAAAAAAAACAAACTAAACTAATTCTGACAACAAGACTCGCTCTACCCCATTCTCGTTCGCCCAAACACGTCCTTCCCCTTCAACGTTCACTCAAAGACTCCTAACGACCGGCTTTTTCACACGGACCTTTTTAACGACTTCTTTGCACACGTACTTTCCTAATGACGTAGTCTACGCAACACAATTATTAGCAATACACAAAAACTCTCTGAACAGAATGGCTATTCTGTTACAATGAACATCATTTCATTGTTAAAGTCTTAAAGTTTCTTCATGCCAAGATTGAAATATTAATTCCGTAAAATAAAATTTTGATACATGTTTTAAATTTGCTGCCATTACGACTACAGTAGTGTTGCGTTACTTTTTAAAACAATATTTATATACATATTTATATACATATAATGATACATTCGCAAAAGGTTCGCAGTCGCAGGGTGTCTGAAAATATCTCAAAATCATTTCAGTGAACTTGGCCCAAAGAGATGGTTTGCCAAGTAATCCCAGTTACGCAATTGACGGAGACGAGCATACATGCAACCCAGAACCGAACTCAACATATGTCGAGCTAACATTACAATACAAATTAACATTCATCTGGATCTGGATACACGTGGCTAAAGATAGTAAGATATTCTAGTTTTCACTGGTAGAAATGATCTATTTCTGGAATGCAAAGGTAATTTTTTTCATATTCCAGGTGGTCAGTGCAAAAAGGACGTTACTGTAGATATTTAACAAATAAGAAATTACAAGACTTCCGAGTTTGACAAATAGGAAACTATAAGACTTTCGAGTTTGACAAATAGGAAACTATTAGACTTCCGAGTTTGACAAATAGGAAACTACAAGACTTCCGAGTTTGACAAAGAATAAACTACAAGACTTCCGAGTTTGACAAATAGGAAACTACAAGACTTCCGAGTTTGACAAATAGGAAACTACAAGACTTTCGAGTTTGACAAATAGGAAACTACAGGACTTTCGAGTTTGACAAATAGGAAACTACAGGACTTTCGAGTTTGACAAATAGGAAACTACAGGACTTTCGAGTTTGACAAATAGGAAACAATGGGGCTAACATGTTTGAGAAATGAAAAACAACATGACTTATGTGCGGTAAAGAGACACAATGTGTAGGATAAAAATTTCGAAAAAAGAGTAGATAAAACACTTTTGACATGAGAGAAAGAAAAATGGTAGGAGAACGAGCTCGACTCGAAGCACAGACTCTGACACTACGAGCGGCAAGAAAGCAGACATACACACAGTCACTTTACTGCTCCAAGCACAGACTCTGACAGGACGAACAGCAAGAAAGCAGACAAACACACAGTCACTTTACTGCTCCAAGCACACACTCTGACACTACGAACAGCAAGAAAGCAGACAAACACACAGTCACTTTACTGCTCCAAGCACACACTCTGACAGGACGAACAGCAAGAAAGCAGACAAACACACAGTCACTTTACTGCTCCAAGCACAGACTCTGACAGGACGAACAGCAAGAAAGTAGACATACACACAGTCACTTTACTGCTCCAAGCACACACTCTGACAGGACGAACAGCAAGAAAGCAGACAAACACACAGTCACTTTACTGCTCCAAGCACACACTCTGACAGGACGAACAGCAAGAAAGCAGACAAACACACAGTCACTTTACTGCTCCAAGCACAGACTCTGACAGAACGAACAGCAAGAAAGCAGACAAACACACAGTCACTTTACTGCTCCAAGCACAGACTCTGACACTACGAGCGGCAAGAAAGCAGACATACACACAGTCACTTTACTGCTCCAAGCACAGACTCTGACAGGACGAACAGCAAGAAAGCAGACAAACACACAGTCACTTTACTGCTCCAAGCACACACTCTGACACTACGAACAGCAAGAAAGCAGACAAACACACAGTCACTTTACTGCTCCAAGCACACACTCTGACAGGACGAACAGCAAGAAAGCAGACAAACACACAGTCACTTTACTGCTCCAAGCACAGACTCTGACAGGACGAACAGCAAGAAAGTAGACATACACACAGTCACTTTACTGCTCCAAGCACACACTCTGACAGGACGAACAGCAAGAAAGCAGACAAACACACAGTCACTTTACTGCTCCAAGCACACACTCTGACAGGACGAACAGCAAGAAAGCAGACAAACACACAGTCACTTTACTGCTCCAAGCACAGACTCTGACAGAACGAACAGCAAGAAAGCAGACAAACACACAGTCACTTTACTGCTCCAAGCACAGACTCTGACAGAACGAACAGCAAGAAAGCAGACAAACACACAGTCACTTTACTGCTCCAAGCACAGACTCTGACAGAACGAACAGCAAGAAAGCAGACAAACACACAGTCACTTTACTGCTCCAAGCACAGACTCTGACACTACGAGCAGCAAGAAAGTAGACATACACACAGTCACTTTACTGCTCCAAGCACAGACTCTGACAGGACGAACAGCAAGAAAGCAGACATACACACAGTCACTTTACTGCTCCAAGCACAGACTCTGACAGGACGAACAGCAAGAAAGCAGACATACACACAGTCACTTTACTGCTCCAAGCACAGACTCTGACAGGACTAGCAGAACGAAAACAGACATACACACAGTCACTTTACTGCTTCAAGCACAGACTCTGACAGGACGAACAGCAAGAAAGTAGACATACACACAGTCACTTTACTGCTCCAAGCACAGACTCTGACAGGACTAGCAGAACGAAAGCAGACATACACACAGTCACTTTACTGCTTCAAGCACGGTCTCTGACAGGATGAGCACCAAGAAAGCAGACATACGCACAGTCACTTTACTGCACGGCAAGACCATTTCCAGCAAGAAAGCTGGCAGGGTTCACCCAACCTCAAGGAAAAAAAAAATGGGTACCAGAGTTAACGCTGTGAGAAGGAAGAGAAATGAAGCCCGCTAGCTACGGAGTTGGTGCTGATGGCGACACTGGTCTGCAGTTTCTAGCCAACTGTTGTCTAGGCGACAGAGCACTCATGGTTTGACCGCGTGCAATGACGCTGGTTCAGAACCCATACCTTTACTTTACTGCAGGTATTCAAGGCCACGCTCGCTCTTTTCGGATGACTGCTTTCGTCCAGGTGTGACAGTTTTGGAACCAGCTTGATGTCTACTGTTTCCTGAAATTAAACACCGTTACTTTCCTAAACATATTTTCTTATGACTGATTCTCACTGGCGTAGTCGGTTATGACAACAGGCAACCACGTGTGTGTTTCAGGTTACAACCTCTGGAAGATTTCATGTACGTCCGGGTAAAATCATACAAAGAAACTATCTTGGCCGCAGTCTTTATTTTAGTTAGTTGCAGAGACAGACATTTATATCTGCCATAGAATGTGAGAAATAACCAGTTTGTTCTTATTTCTGCTAGTTTTGTGCGCCTGACACTGTAAATATAGTGGTCGGCAAACTACGCCCTATTGGTTGCGTAATTATTATTATGGTGTTATTATTAAACATTAAGTAATTAAATAACTGTTGCTCATAGTTCTTTTATTTTATAAGTATTTTATTATTATACGTCCATGTATTAGCTGTAGACATAAATGTGGCACACCGACTACTGACAAACGAAATCGGAGGTCACTCACTTAGGTGCAGTGAAGAGAACTTTCTTGCCATGAGCTTAACTGCAGACAGGATGGTGGCCAGGAGAAGCACTACGACGACTCAGTCATTCAGCCGGGCAGTCAATGCTCATTAGACAAACATTCATAATAGAAACAAATTCTTGTCTCTATATAACATGACGTAAATCTGTCAGTATGATTGCAGACTCTCTTTACAGGACATTATAAACTAGTAAAAAAGTAGGAGCAGCTTTATTACTTAACGAGTACACAGATGTGGCGTTTCAGCGTAGGCCTTAATCATACAAAGACAGGGTAAAGAAACAGAGAGAGGAGATAAAGTATAAATTCACACGAATGCTGTGTTTAAAAAAAATGAATAGAGCACTTAGCTGTAACTTGTAAGTAGCTCTGATTTGTCTGTCGCCGTGTGTCAGAAATGCACATGATGAAGTGTAGAGAGTATTTAAATGGAGACTTGGGATGTGTGATAGGTCAGTCGTAACTGAGGGTGGTGGGTGGGGAAACCGTAGGGGGGGGGGGGGGAATGAAGATTAATACAATGATAATCTAGCCGGGTGAAGACAAATATGTGATTATAGTAAGGGTAGAGGGGTTGTAATGTGATGTTGTGAGTAGGTTCTAAACTATGAGTTACAAGTGAGAAGGGAGTGGAACTTAGTGGGGAGGGATTGTAGAAGAGGAGAATGTTGGGTGTGGCTGGATAACGAGTTCAAACCATTTTTCAACCTTTTTTGCTAACTTATACATTTTGGTATCACAGCTTTACTGCAGTGGCTCCGTGTATAGTTCTATACTTATACACTAATTATTGTGTGTTTACAGAACATGATACTTCTGATTTTATAACATCGGCTTTGAAAGTATTGGCTGAAAGAGTTTAATGCCCATGTTTATTGTCTAGATTTATATTTTATAATTGTATGTGTCAGGTGAAGGGGAATAACCCCCGCAACCCTCAGACTCTTCAGATTCTTGGCGCTAATAGTGACGGGCCTTGGCTAATATGAACATTAGAATTCCGTCTCTTTAGGAGCAAGTATGGCTTCCCTCGATCGTTCTTTTGTTGGCAGACCTCATTGTTTTACAAATCAAATGAGCGCGCTGTTTCTGATTCTTTTATTGTAATTGTGTTAACCCCAGACATGTCAGAACCCCAAGATGTATCATAATTCCAGACGTGTCATAACATCATACGTATCATAAAAATAAGTTTTTGTATCATAAACACCAGATGCATTCATACATGTTTTTATGTCTTCTAGAGGAATTGTTGAGTTTTATAGTCAAGCTGAACGATAATGAAACGTGCCAAAATCAACAGCGTTTGAAAGTCTCCAGAACCATTCTAGAAGTCAGGTGCTCATTTGCTATACTGAAGAAACTACGAATCGAAGGGTCAATAGTACCGATTATCTGTTCCATCTACATCAGCGGAGGTTAGAATTAAGATTTACATTAAGACAGTTATAGAATTATTGTAGGAAACTTCTTTCTTGCTGCCCTCTTTCATTACCCCTTCATGCTATGACGTTTGTTCAATAAAAATACAGAGTGAACATAAAGTAATTCCCTGATATCAGACATTTACTCCTCAAACCCTGTGCTAGGTATTCCCTGATTTCAGACATTTACTACTCAAACCCTGTGCTAGGTATTCTCTGATTTCAGACATTTACTACTCAAAACCTGTGCTAGGTATTCCCTGATTTCAGACATTTGTTTACTCAAAACCTGTGCTAAGTATTCCCTGATTTCAGACATTTGTTTACTCAAAACCTGTGCTTGGTATTCCCTGATTTCAGATATTTATTACACAAAAACTTGCTAGGTATCCCTGATTTCAGACATTTAGGTATCCCTGATTTCAGACATTTATTACACAAAATCTGTGCTAGGTATTCCCTGATGTCAGATATTTATTATGGAAAACCTGTGCTAGGTATTCTATGATTTCAGATATTTATTACACAAAAACTGTGCTAGGTACAGACAGTTGCCTTTATTCTAACTTTATTCGTACAGTTCAACATGTGCTCCGTTTGTTGCCCGGAGAACGTCCAAGTGATGCTCGGTTTCCTGCCACGTGTTCTCCAACATCTCTTTAGTCACCGTCGCTAAAACATCCACTTGCTCCTATCTTCAAAGTTTCAAGACAAGGAACTGGTGAAATCAGTGCACATGCAAAATTATAGTAAACGGGTTATCCAGTACCATAACGTTCATGTTTCTATCTTGCACAGTTGTCAAGATATGATTATTTTCTTTATCATGGGTTTGCGTTGTGATCATCCAGGACTTCTTTCTTCGAAACGGAAGTGGCGGTCAGACCATGGCTCACAATAAATTCCCAGGGTTCACCCAAGCTCAAGAAAAAAAATGAGTACCAGGGTTAATGCTCTGGGAAGGATAAAGAATGACGCCGGCTAGCTACGGAGTTAGTGCTGATGGCGACACTAGTCGGCAGTTTCTGGCCAACTGCTGACCGTGCGCAATGACGCTGGCTCCCAAGTCCTACTAATTTTGTGCCTTTTCATCTAGCACTGCTCACAGGAATTTTTAAAAATTAACTGATTCATTATAAAAAGATGGCATTTTCTTTTTTAACATGTGTGTTTGTTTGCTGCCTGATTGTTTGTTTGCTGTTTGTTTGTTTGTTTGCTTGCTTGTTTTTGTGATTAACTCTTTCCAGAGATCAAGTAGACGAGCACCACCGTCTGGCACAATCTCATATGAATCTCACAAACATCACGTAGAAAAAGATCACGTGGAGGTCACCTGACCGAGGAACTTTATCAGACTCATCGTGATTATCTACACTGATTTTTTTCACGTGTAGGAATCTCACGTTACACGTTTCGCGCAATTCAAAGTTGAAGGCACTTGATCAATGATAAAAAGATGTCGTACTCAGCCTTTCGAGAGTAACTTCCACAGTTTGGCTGAGACACCAACATGCGCATATCCTGCCTGGCATTAAACAATTTAAGGAACAGAGAATGCCAGTGACAAATTCTGGACGGGCTGATGGAGTGGACATTCTAAACTGACCTAGAAAGTTGAACGTTCATTTACTCCCATCAGAACTTGATAAGATATCCAAAGCTAATTCATTTTTTCTGTCGTCTTTTGTCGTGCAACAAACAGAGGAAAATTCTAGCATGCAACAGCACGTATAATAAATATTACCATATATTCTCGTGCAAAGGAACGTGCTAAGAAACAAATTCTAGGGTGTCGGTTAATGTATAACAGTTGCTAGCCACCAAATTCCAGTGCTTATCTAAATGTACAACAGTTGCTAGCAGACAAATTCAAGCGTGCATCTAAATGTATAACAGTTGTCAGCAACTAAATTCTAGCGCGCATCAAAGTTGCAAGTAATGAAATTCTAGTGTGCATGTTAATGAACAGCTGCCGTGACGGGTTGCTTAGTTCACTTTGCCAGTTTCAACCTTCCATGTGCCAGTTCCTCACGTGTCATCATTTCAGAAAGTAATTTATAGTCTGTTTCTACCTTCCTCTGCCTCTCCACAGTTTTATCTTGCCTATCGTTACGATGTTTTCAAGTCACCTACTCATTACGTAACCTATGACTTTGTACTCTCATCGCCTGTAGGTTTGTTTCCACTCTTCTTGCAGTCATCGTCTTTTTTCAGACGTGTTATATTAGCTGATACTGGGTCTTCTGGCAATCTTGAGATCAATGGTTTCCAAGCTGTGATCCGTAGAACACAGATGGCCCGTGATGTGGTATTAAGTGCCACCTCTCGAATAGAAACACTTCAGTTTTGTTACATTGCGATATTACATGTACACGTCGCTGGAAACGTGGATAATGTATGTACACGTCGCTGGAAACGTGGATAATGTATGTACACGTCGCTGGAAACGTGGATAATGTATGTACACGTCGCTGGAAACGTGGATAATGCATGTACACGTCGCTGGAAACGTGGATAATGTATGTACACGTCGCTGGAAACGTGGATAATGCATGTACACGTCGCTGGAAACGTGGATAATGCATGTACACGTCGCTGGAAACGTGGATAATGCATGTACACGTCGCTGGAAACGTGGATAATGCATGTACACGTCGCTGGAAACGTGGATAATGCATGTACACGTCGCTGGAAACGTGGATAATGCATGTACACGTAGCTAGAAACGTGGATAATGCATGTACACGTAGCTAGAAACGTGGGCCTTGAATGTAAAGAGCTAGGAAAGACACTGATGTAGATGAACTACATTTGTTAATTCTGTAATTTCCTATATTGTGCATTTTACTGACTTGTAATATTACGTATGTATTTATTTCCACAAATCACGATAGATTCATTTGTAGCATATGAGTATTTTTGACATGCAGTTTCGGGGAAAAAAATAAGTGAGACTAACAGTTAAGGATTCCCAACTCAAACATATCTTATTTCTTTGCATTCCTCTCCTCCCCAGTACCCCGGCAAGGCGAGACACACCAAAAGACAATGTACATATAGATGTAAGAAAACAACTTATAATAGTTGATATCATACTATATCAGTGATTGCGAATGGGGACGCATACAATCATTGTGATGATCCAAGCTGTTATTATTGTAAAGAAGAGAAGGAAGCTTTGTGAAATTTAATGACTTTGCCTTTGACTTTTCCGATCCCCGGGTTAACAAGTTTTCACTCTTTTTTCCTTGTGCCAGATAATGAAACGTACAGGTCCTCTTTAGCTGTTCTACATCTCCATACAGAATGTCATTGACTGAGGAGTTTGGTGGTGTCAGGTTCTTATGAAGGTCCTTCAATGCACTGCAGTCCAGCAGGTGGTGCTTAACAGTTTCTTCTTCTTGTCTGTTTCAGTGCATGCAGTGTAACGCAGGTGTCCTAAGGCGAGCTCAGCGAGGACGGAAACCTCGCGTAGAGCATAAGGGCAAAAGCTTGCTTGATTTTGATTTTCAGTACGAATACAGACCGTGAAAGCGTGGCCTATCGATCCTTTTGACTTTAAGAGTTTTAAGCAAGAGGTGTCAGAAAATTTACCACAGGGATAACTGGCTTGTGGCAGCCAAGCATTCATAGCGACGTTGCTTTTTGATCCTTCGATACACTGCTGGCGAGACTCTTCGAATGCCGCGCGTGGAGTGAAGCTCCTCCCGGTCAAGGAAGAAAATGCGGAAAAGAAATAAAGGTTGCTGTGCGGTACCGATGGGAAAAAGTGGTGGAAAGGATGAAGTGAAGTTTAATCGGTATGTCCAATAGTATCGCTGACATACCACGGCACCTCTGCTCTAGAGGCCGGCCACATCCGAAATACACCTACACTGGTGAAATATGCCTAAACCGACACACACCAGGGTGGAACTTGATGGCTAGAAATGTCATGCCACCTCCGCTCTAGAGGTCGGTCACTCCTGATATACACCCATACTGGTGAATTTTGCCTAAACCGGCTCACACCAGGGGTGAATCTTGAAGGTTATGCATGTCACAGTACCTCTGCTCTAGAGGTCGGTCACGTCCCAAACACGCCCATACTGGGATAATATGCCTAAATCGGCTCAACCCAGGGGTGGAAGTCACTAGTGGCGAGGATTCGTCCTCCTGGACAAAAGCTCCATCCTGGTCACAACTAGGAAGGGTAGCGGCAACGACCACAAGATGCTGAAGTCGAAGACACTGGACCAGGGCAGTCTAAATAGGCAACCACTTCTCACCCGGCGGGGATGTTTGCGTATCCTAAACACGCTGAGGTTTTCCGGTGAGAAAGTCCAACACTGGACTGGATGGGCAACCACCTCTCACCCGGCGGTGATACACGGGTATCTCAAAACACGTCGAGGTTTTCCGGTGAGAAGGTCCAACTCTGGCCTGGGTGGGCTACCGCCTCTTACCCAGCGGGGATGCACTGATATCCTGAACACGTCGAGGTCTTCCGGTGAGAAACTCCAACTCTAGACTAAACTGTTGCAACGAAAACCACGGTGTCACGCAATCCGCTTCCGAGACCCACCAAGAATACAGGCTAAAGCCCTGCGATACTCTGAACCCCTTGTGGTCCTCTCGTGGATCTCGTGTGGTCCTTTCGGGGACCACACAGGAGACCACGGGACCTAACGAGGACCACAGGAGTAAATTCAGTAGGATCACAGTGCGGTTTTGGTGGTAGAAGCGAACGAAGAAGAAGAAGAAGTGCATGCAGTATAGTGTGTGGTCAGCGGTCACTCCGTGTAAGTGTTTACTGAGGGTAGTGTGTCCTGATCTCAACCTGAAAATTGTGCATTTGTCTCTATGACATAAGCTGCTGACGTTATCTCCAGGGTTAGGCTAGGGCGGGTGTGTGTGTGTGTGTGTGTGTAGGAATGTGAAATTTAATAAAATGAATTCGATGAATACTCTCAGCTGTGCTTTCTTTTGTCTTCTGTAGGCCGCAATGTCGCCCTCATGCAGGAAACCTCGCAGTCCTCAGCCTTGCCTGGGAACGCAGAGACAGGAGAGTCATCGTACGCTGTTGATGGACAGCTTCCCATGAACGCCACGTCCAGTTATTCTTGCAGCCACACAGATATAGAAAAGGACGTGGCACAGTGGACACTCCACTACAGAATACCGGTGGTGATTTTAATGGTTGAAATCTACAGTAACAATGGGGGTGAGAGTTCCTTCCACATTTCTCGCACTGTTTCTTATTTCAGACTTGCATCGTGAGAAAGCAGATAACATGCCCCGCTGATAATAGTTGTATGACAGCTTCAACAAGACTGTACCTCTGCACAACGTCACGAAGTAGACAGGAAAATTCTTTCATAAAGAAGATATAACTAACTGGACAAGAAAATATTTTCATAAAACAAATATTATAGAATAAACAGGAAAATGTTTTGATGAAAAGACTCCATAAAGTAAACAGGAAATTGATAAAAAGACTTCCTAAAGTAGGGAAGATATTTTGATAAAAAAGACTTCATAAAGTAGACATGAAAATGTTTTGATAAAAAGACTTCATAAAGTAGGCAGGAAAATGTTTTAATAAAAAGACTTCATAAAGTAGACAGGAAAATGTTTTAATAACAAGACTTCATAAAGTAGACAGGAAAATGTTTTAATAACAAGACTTCATAAAGTAGACAGGAAAATGTTTTGATAAAAATACTTCATAAAGTAGACAGGAAAATGTTTTAATAACAAGACTTCATAAAGTAGACAGGAAAATGTTTTATAACATGAGGAGCATGACTAAAAAGACAATAACTTGTTTATACAAGATGAGCAAAATGACAAAGTAGGCAGGAGGTTGCTTTTATAAGATGAGCAACATGATAAAGTAAACAGGAAATTGTTTCTGTGAGATGACCAACATTATAAAGTAGACAGGAAACTGTTCTTATAAGATAAACAACATGATAAAGTAGACAGTAAATTGTTTCTGTGAGATGAGCAACATGATAAAGTAGACAGGAAACTGTTCTTATAAGATAAACAACATGATAAAGTAGACAGTTCCATAAATGAACATCATATAGTAGGCACAAAAATGCTTGTTTTCTTAATATTTACAACATCATATGACAAAACAGAAATATATTTTCTTATATGCAGTCGGGATTACTTCGATTAGATGCAAGTGGTAGGCGTTAGAAATAGTTTTGATAATAACGATGATGATCATGATGATAGAATCATTATAATTATGAGAATATTTGCTATGCTCAAACACCAGGATTTTCGCATCTAGTAATATAAACATACTGACACTAGCATTATAATGATGATTACTACTATGATGAGAATGATCAGAGTGGCAGTAATGATGATGACGTGCACTGTTACACTTTGTAGGTCGTATAATCATTGATGTTTAATCTAAACCACTCGATGTGGTTTTATCACATCAATCCTCTTTGAAACGTCATTTGGTTTCCTCTGTCCAGCCATCTCTTCCTGGGTTGTCCTCTTTTTCTTTGGTTTCTTTACTTGTTTCTGACATTATTAGGTGGTATGCTTGAGATGACGGAATAACTATATGAGACTCTCATCACACTTCCACAGCAGATCATCCTTTGTCTTTGTGTGTATTCTTGAAACATTCTTGGGACTAGTCAAGGCGGAACGTTCGGATGAAACTAGGTAGTCAAAGCCTCTCTGGTGTTGTTTGATCTCAGACTAACATACAGCTGGCTACACGAGATTATGTGAGGTTGGACAAGATGACTTTCTCTATGCCAGTCGGAGGATTTACTGGAAACACGCTCTGCCATGATTCAGAACAGGTGGTGAGAGATTATGTCGGAGCCAACTGGTCGCTCACCGAGGTCATCTTCGTATGTGGAGAAAAGAGGAAAGGTCAATTACGTCTCTGGAGCCAAGTAGAAAGATCAGTTACGGCTCTGGAGCCAATTAGAAAGGTCAGCTAAGTCACTGGAGCGAAGTAGAAAGGTCAGTTACGTCTCTGAAGCCAAGAAGAATGTCGTACACGTAACCGCGTGAATCTGAACAAATATTTAGTTATAACCTCTCTCAGCCAGACTGTCTTACGGCCGTCATTCAGTTTAGTGTGTGATTGTTCCATTCTTCCAACCAGTAGCCATTATAAAAACGGGTCATTAAAAAAGTGCGAAACAGAACATGATGAATTGTGACAAAAAAAAAAACCACAACATAATATGATGAATTATTGTGGCATTTTCTTCATAACTTTGGCGCTAAAAATTGTCATGTATTCTAACTATATAATTTCTTAGCTGTGTATTGTTCCTGTATCTGTGACTTTGATATATTTTATTGCTCTATGAGATCACCACTCATATTCAGCGTCTGTTAGTGGCCATAGTAAAATAATGATTGTTTGTTTATCTATTTTCATTTGAAACTGGAAGATTATGTCATGCTCAAAAAACTGTCTCTGTCTGTCCCACTGTTTTAGAAAAGATTGACCGATTATACTGTGCTGTATTGTTTGTGCTTCACTGAAAGTTCGTAATCTATTTCTTTTTATCTGTATATGTGCGTGTAATTAAGAGAAAGAGAGACTCAGAGGGTTTACTTTGGAAACTTTTGACGAAGATGGCAACCGGACCAATTTCTTCAAGGACAAATCGGAATATGGTTTGCACATGTACAGGATTATCCTTATATCGATGACTCCGATCACGAGTCTTACAATAACGACATCACCTGAGATCGCACCTTTCGAACGTTCTTTGAGTCTGTGCGAGGTTGAGACTTTCGGTGGTAGGTTTGGCTGTTTGTTGTCTAACCAGTTTATCTTGTTGAGACTAACAGGGGTAGGTTTGATTGTTGATTAACTAGTTCGCCTTGTTGAGACTAACAGGGGTAGGTTTGATTGCTGATTAACTAGTTCGCCTTGTTGAGACTTACAGGGGTAGGTTTGATTGTTGATTAACTAGTTCGCCTTGTTGAGACTTTAGGTTTGACTGTTACTCAATTAGTTCTCCTTGTTGAGACTTACATGTGTGTGTTTGACTGTTGCTTAACTAGTTAAACTTGTTGAGACTAACAGGGGTAGATTTGACTGTTGCCTAACTAGTTCACCGTGTTGAGACTTTTAGGGGCAAGTTTGTTTGATATCTAATTACTTCATTTTGTTCAGACGTACAGAGGCAGGTTTGTTTCTTGTTTAACTAGTTCACCGTGTTGAAACTTTTAGGGGCAGGTTTGTTTGTTATCTAACTAGTTCCCAGTGTTGAGATTTTTAGGGGCAGGTTTGTTTATTGTCTAACTAGTTCACCGTGTTGAGACTTTTTGCGGCAGGTTTGTTTGTTGTCTAACTTGTTCGCCTTGATGAGACTTAGAGAGGCAGGTTTCTTTGTTATCTAACTAATTAGGCTTGTTGAGACTTTTATGATTAAGTTTGTATGTCGTCTAAATAGTTAGCCTTGTTGAAACATAAGGGGCAGGTTTATTTGTTGTCCAAGTAGTTCATATTTCGAGACTTACAGGGGCAGATTTGTTTATTGCCTAAACAGAACGCTTAGTTGAGACTTACAAGGGCAAGATTGTTTGTTGCCTAAATAGAACGCCTTGTTCTGACTTACAGTGGCAATTTTAGTTTGTTTGTTGCCTAAATAGAAGGCTTTATTGATAGTTACTGTGGCAGGCTTCTTTGTTGCCTAAACAGAACAGCTTGTTGAGACTAACAGAGGTATATTCGATTGTTGCCTAAACAGAACGCCTTGTTGACACTTACATGATCAGATCTGATTGCTGTCTAAACTGTTCACCTTGTTGAGGCTTAAATGGGTAGGTTTGTTTGTTGTATAAATAGTTCACCTTGCTGAGACTTACATGCGTATGTTTGTTTGTTCTCTAAATAGTTCACGTTATTGAATCTTATAATGATAGGTTTGACTGTTGCCTAAACAGAACGCCTGTTTGTGACTTACATAGGTAGGTTTGTTTCTTTTCTAAATAGGTCACTTTGCTGAGACATATAGGGGTAGGTTTATTTGTTGTCTAAATAGTTCACCCTGTTGTGATTTATAGGGCAGTTTTATTTGTTGCCTAAACAGAACGCTTTGTTTAGATTAACAGCTCATGGTTGTTTGTTGCCTAAACAGAATGCCTTGTTGAGACTTATAGGAGTTGCTTTGAATATTGCCCTAAAAGACTTGTCGAGATTTACAGCAGAAGTTTTATTTTTTATCTAAACAGAACGCCCTGTTGAGACTAACATGGATAGGTTTTTTTTTGTTTAAATAGTTCACGTTTTTTAGACTTACAGTTGCAGTTTTCTTTGTTGTCTAACTAATTCAACTTTTTGAGAGTCACAGGGGATGATTTATTTGTTGTCTAACTAATTCAACTTTTTGAGAGTTACAGGGGATGATTTATTTGTTGTCTAACTAATTCAACTTTTTGAGAGTCACAGGGGATGATTTATTTGTTGTCTAACTAATTCAACTTTTTGAAAGTTACAGCGGATGATTTGTTTGCTCTCTAACTGGTTCGACTTGTTGAGACTTTTAAGTGTAGGTTTGTTTGTTGCCTAACTACTTCGCCTTGTTGAGACTGAGGAAGGTATGTTTGTTGTCTAAATAGTTCGCTTTGTTGAGACTTATAGGGGCAGATTTGTTTGTTACCTAAACAGAACGCCTTGATTAGATTAACAGCTCATGCTTGTTGCCTAAACTGAAAAGCTTGTTGAGAATTACAGGAGTTGCTTTGAATAATGCCCTAAATGAACGCCGTGTTGAGGCTTACAGGGGCAGGTTTCTTTGTTGTCTAATTAGTTCGTTTTGCTGAATCTTACATGATCAGGTCTGTTTGTTGCCTAACTAGTTCGTTTTATTGATACTTACAGGTTCAGGTGTGTTTATATTCTTCCTAGGCTGCCCAGATGAGAATTATATGATTAGGTCTGTTTGTCGTCTAACTAGTTCGCTTTGTTGAGACTTACCGAGTCAGATTTGTTTGTTGCCTAACTAGTTCGTCTTGTCGAGACTTACAACAGCAGATTTGTTTTTTGCCTAAACAGAACGTCTGTTCAGACTTATATGAGTAAGTTTGACTGTTGCCTAAACAGAACACCTTTATGATACTTATAGGGATAGTTGTGACTGTTGCCTAAACAGAACACCTTGATGAGACTTACATGTGCAGTTCTTTTGTAGCTTAAACAATAAGCCCTGTTGAGACTTACCGGAGCAGGTTTGTTTGTTGTCTAAATAGTTCACCTTGTTGAGACTTACAAGGGAAGGTTTATTTGTTTAATAAACAGAAGCCTTATTGAGACTTACACGGATAGATTTGACTGTTGCATAAACAGAACGTCCTGTTGAGACTTACATTGGTAGATTTCTATGTTGTCTAAATAGTTCACCTTGTTGAAACATACAGGGACAGGTTTGCATCCTGCCTAAACAGAACACCTTTTTGAGACTTAGGCGTAGGTTTGACTGTTGTCTAAACAGAACGCCTTGTTGAGTGTTACATGGTTTATTTGTTGTCTAACTAATTCAACATTTTTAAACTTACAGGGGGAAGTTTGTTTGTTGTCTAAATATGTCACCTTGTTGAGACTTTCTAGGAGGGGTTTGTTTGTTGTATCAATAGCGCATGTTGCTGAGACTTAGATGGGTAGGTTTTTTTGTTGTTTAAATAGTTCTCGTTTTTGAGACTTTAGAGGCAGGTTTCTTTATTGTCTAACTAATTCAACTTTTTGAGACTTACAGGGGATGGTTTGGTGTCTAACTAATTCAATTTTTTTACACTTACAGGGGATGATTTTTTTGTTATCTAACTAATTCAACTTGTTTAAACTTACATGGGATGATTTGTTGTTTAACTAATTCAACTTTTTGAGACTTACAGGGGCAGGTTTGTTTGTTGCCTAAACAGAACGCCTTGTTGAGACTTACAGGGGCAGGTTTGTTTGTTGCCTAAACAGAACGCCTTGTTGAGACTTACAGGGGCAGGTTTGTTTGTTGCATAAACAGAACGCCTTGTTGAGACTTACAGGGGCAGGTTTGTTTGTTGCCTAAACAGAACGCCTTGTTGAGACTTACAGGGGCAGGTTTGTTTGTTGCATAAACAGAACGCCTTGTTGAGACTTACAGGGGCAGGTTTGTTTGTTGCCTAAACAGAACGCCTTGTTGAGACTTACAGGGGCAGGTTTGTTTGTTGCCTAAACAGAACGCCTTCTTGAGGCTTACAGTGGCAGGTTTCTTTGTTGTCTAATTAGTTCGTTTTGCTGAGTCTTACATGATCAGATCTGTTTGTTTCCTAACCAGTTCGCCTTATTGATACTTACAGGTTCAGGTGTGTTTGTATTCTACCTAGGCTGCCTTGTTGAGAATTACATGATTAGGTCTGTGTGTCGTCTAACTAGTTCGCTTTGTTGAGACTTACAGAGGCAGATTTGTTTGTTGCCTAACTAGTTCGTCTTGTCGAGACTTACAACAGCAGGTTTGTTTTTTTGCCTAAACAGAACACCTTGTTAAGACTTATAGAGGTAGTTCTGACTGTTGTCTAAACAGTACACCTTGTTAAGACTTATAGAGGTAGTTCTGACTGTTGCCTAAACAGTACACCTTGTTAAGACTTATAGAGGTAGTTCTGACTGTTGTCTAAACAGTACACCTTGTTAAGACTTATAGAGGTAGTTCTGACTGTTGTCTAAACAGTACACCTTGTTAAGACTTATAGAGGTAGTTCTGACTGTTGTCTAAACAGTACACCTTGTTAAGACTTATAGAGGTAGTTCTGACTGTTGTCTAAACAGTACACCTTGTTAAGACTTATAGAGGTAGTTCTGACTGTTGTCTAAACAGTACACCTTGTTAAGACTTATAGAGGTAGTTCTGACTGTTGTCTAAACAGTACACCTTGTTAAGACTTATAGAGGTAGTTCTGACTGTTGTCTAAACAGTACACCTTGTTAAGACTTATAGAGGTAGTTCTGACTGTTGTCTAAACAGTACACCTTGTTAAGACTTATAGAGGTAGTTCTGACTGTTGCCTAAATAGTACGCCTTGTTGAGACTTACCGGAGCAGGTTTGTTTTTTTGTGTCTGAATAGTTCATCATGTCGAGACTTACAGGACCAGATTTTTTTGTTGTCTAAATAGTTCCCGTTGTTGAGTCTTATAGGGGCAGCTTTGTTTGTTGCCTAAACCGAACATATTTTTGAGACGTAGGCGTAGGTTTGACTGTTGGGTGAGCAGAACGCCTTGTTGAGAGTTACATGGACAAATTTGTTTGTTGTCTAACTAATTCAACTTTTTGAGACTTACAGGGACAGGTTTGTTTGTTGTATAAATAGTTCATGTTGATGAGACTTTCAGGGGGAAGTTTGTTTGTTGTATCAATAGCGCATGTTGTTGAGACTTACATGGTTAGATTTTCTTGTTTCCTAAACAGAACGCACTGTTGAGACTTACATGGGTAGGTTTGTTTGTTGTCTAAATAATTTAACCTATTTAGATTTACAGGGGCAGGTTTCACTGTTGTCTAAACAGAACGCCTTGTTGAGACTTACAGGGGTAGGTTTGTTTGTTGTCTATATAGTTCGCCTTGTTGAGACATACATAGGTATTTTTGGGGAGTTTTTTTGTCTAACTAGTTAACTGTTTTGAGACTTACATGTTTAAGTCTGTTTGTTGTGTATATTTTTCTCCTTGTTGACACTTATATGGGTAGCTTTATTTGGTGTCTAAATAGTCCACCTTGTTGAGACTTACATGAGTATGTTTGTTTGTTGTCTAAATAATTCACCTTGTTGAGACTTACATGGGTATGTTTGTTTGTTGTCTAAATAGTTCGCCTTAGTGAGACTTGCATAGGAAGATGTTGTTTGATGTGTAATCAGTTCGCCTTGTTGAGACGTAGATGGCAGTTGTGTTTGTTGTTTAAATAGTTTGTCTTGTTGAGACTTACATAGATAAGTTTGTTTGTTGTATAAATAATTCGCCTAGTTGAGACTTACATGATTTGGCCTGTTTATTGTCTAACTAATTCGTCTTTTTGAGGAGTAGATTCGAATGTTGTCTAACTAGTTTGCCTTGTTGAGGCTTATAGGAGTAGATTCGAATGTTATCTAACTAGTTCGCCTTGTTGAAGCTTACAGAAGTAGATTCAAATGTTATTTAACTAGTTCGCCTTGTTGAGGCTTACAGAAGTAGATTAGAATGTTGTCTAACATTGAGCCTTGTTGAGGCTTTGTAAACTTAGCGTTTGCATAAGCTACAACCATGGTGAATTTGTGATTGGATATGAGCAAAACCCAGCTGTTTCCGCAGTTTCATGGCCTAGTGTACTACTGTACTGTGTGGCCATGTTCTAGCTATCTCTAACGACCGACAGAATGCCTCCCCAGAATACTGTATGCCAGTAGCAATCATGTTACATATAACACAACATACACCAGCGTTCACTACACGTAATCACGTCAGCCATTAAATACATGAACGTTTCATTACTCAAACGACATGGATCCTGGTAGTCACAGGTGCATTACATAACACAAAACATAGAACACATAGCATAATATATTAACATGCATAATATCAATATAAGGCAATAACTCTTAACTAACATAAATTAATAACCAGATAACCGGGACCTTGGTTATCCTGCCTTCACCCCCACCCCATATAACAATACACATTATACATGTCCAAGTGTACCACCGCGCTATAAATACTGCAGCCACTGCTGCGAATCTACACCACTATCTCTCAACGAATTAATCAGTGTGCCTGTGCACTTCTTCATCACGCAGCTACCGCTGCCCGGAATTCTCATCCTACCCCACATGACGTTCCATATGTGCTAATGCACTAACAATCATACAGCGACTTTGGCGTGCTTTCTCCACGATCTCATCAGTGCTACCGCACCTATTGATGTAGCTGTTGCTGCCAGGACACGTATCTCCAAATACATATTGAAACACATATATTATATACATTAAATAACAGCATTATGTTAAAAAACTTGCCATCCAAAAAAATCAGTAATCATATTGAATCACAGAGATATTTTTACATATGATCGTAAATTCACCATGCACAACCTGCACGTTACACTTTTATGAACACACAATTTGAGGACGGCTGGGGCGATGTATTCCATATAAATCACACCACAGACCCGATTGACCTGCCCAGTCATATTCCTATAACTCAATTCCTTTCTTCCGCTCTTTTCTCGATATATATATATATATATATATATATATATATATATATATATATATATATATAGTTTGCTATGCACCAACAGAAGCAGCTGAAGAGGAATTAAAAGAAGATTTTTACAACAGCCTCCAAGCCACAGTAGAAACAATACCCAAGCATGATATGCTACTCATCTTGGGCGATTTCAATGCAAAAGTAGGTGAAGGAAATGAAGATAGAAGAAGAATCATGGGAAGAGAAGGAATCGGAGAAATAAATGAAAATGGAGAAAGACTGTGCAGTTTCTGTGAAGAAAACATGATGGCCATCGGAGGGACAATTTTCCAACTCAAAAACATCCATAAGGTGACTTGGAGGTCACCAGATAAAAACACAGAAAACCAAATCGATCACATACTAATAAACAACAAGTGGAAACGGTCACTACAAAATGTGCGAGCAATGAAAGGAGCAGATGTAGGAAGTGATCACAACCTTCTGCTAGCAAAAATAAAATTAAAATTAAGGGAAGCTAAAATCGGAGAACACAGAAAGATACGTTTTGATACAAGAAAACTGAAAGACCAGCAAACAAGAAATGAATTCTCAATAGTACTTAAGAACCGCTTCAGTGTTCTACAAGAGGAAGCAGAAATGTCCATACTAGAGTTCAGTAAAACACTACAGGAAACAGCAAAAGAGGTGCTGGGATATCGGAAAAGGAGAAAAGAGGAATGGATAAGCAAGACCACATAGGAAAAGATAGAGCAAAGAAAAGAAATCAGGAAAAAATTACTGAACACCAAAACACAACGGCTTAAAGAACAAGTTTTAAGTAATTAAAACAAATTAACAAAAAGACAAAGAAGTGAAGGAATCATGCCGTCAAGATAATAAACGTCAATACTATGACAACTTAGCAGAAGCAACAGAGAAAGCAGCATATACAAATGACATGAAAACCATATATAAAATCACAAAGCAGATGACAGGTAACTTCAACACAAGATGTCAAAGTGCAGTAAGGACACAAAATGGACAACTGGTCAGTGGAGAAAGAGAAAAAATTGAAAGATGGAGGGAACACTTTAACACCCTACTAAACAGAACACAAGCAGCACAAACAATAGACATACCTGAAGCAAAAACGGAACTAAACAGCAATACAGGACCAATAACAATAAGTGAAGTAAAGGAGGCAATAAAAAGCTAAAATTAGACAGGGCACCAGGTGAAGATGAAGTGACTGCTGAGATGTTGAAAGCAGAAGAAACAGAAACACCAAAACAACTTTGCCGGACATTACAACATTTTTTGGATCTAGAAAAAGCCCCAGAGGAGTGAAAAACTGGTCTTATAGTAAAACTACCAAAGAAGGGTGACCTCAGAGATTGCGGGAACTGGAGAGGCATTACCCTTCTGCCACTCACCAGTAAAGTATTTTGCAGAATAATCATCAACAGATGTGTACCAACACTTGAGGAAAAACTTCGGAAAGAGCAGGCAGGATTTAGGAAAGGAAGATCATGCATAGACCACATATTTGTACTTAGACAAATATTAGAACAGGCAAATGAGTGGCATAGCACAACATATGCATTATTCATAGATTTTGAGAAAGCCTTTGACAGTGTCAACAGAGATGCACTGTGGAAAATCCTAAGATGGCATGGCCTCCCCTATAAAATAGTTAATGTAATCCAAGCCCTATACGATGGTTTTCAGTACAAAGTGATCTGTGGAGAACATACCTCCAGCAGTTTTAGGATACAAACAGGAGTGAAACAGGGATGTGTACTATCACCAACATTATTTATCATGGCTGTAGACTGGTTAATGAAGGAGGCAACATCAGACAAACGCAGAGGATTACAATGGACCCTTGACATAGTGCTGGAGGACCTTGACTTTGCGGACGAGATTTGTCTATTATCAAGCAGTCACAATAATATGCAAGATAAAATAAACAAGCTAACTCAGAATGCAAACAACATAGGACTAAAGATCAACGTAGGAAAGACAAAGTTAATGAAGCAAAATGTGAACAACAGAAATGTACTCAGAGTAGATAGCAAGTTAGTGGAGGAGGTCAACGAATGTGTGTACCTTGGCAACAGAGTAGTAGAAAATGGAGACAGCACAGAGGACATCAACAGCAGACTTACTAGAGCAAACCAGGCTTTTGCAATGCTGCAGAATATATGGAAATCCAAAAAACTAAGCATAAATATGAAAATCAGGATATTTAAGAGTAATGTTCTAAGTGTACTACTCTATGGAAATGAATGCTGGAAAATCACCAAAACCATAGAAAACAAATTGAATTCTTCCCGGACTAAATGTTTACGAAAAATTAGAAAAATATTGTGGCCAACACCATAAAAAATAACATCTTATTGGCAGAAATGCAGATGAAGCCACTGACAACAATTATTGAGGAAAGACGCTGGCGATGGTTGGGACATGTGCTCAGAATGACTGACAACTCACTACCAAAAATAGCACTAAGATGGACACCACAGGGGAACAGAAATAAGGGTAGACCAAAAGAGACATGGAGAAGAACAACAGAAAGGATGTTGAGCAATAGAGGGCTCACCTGGGCAAGAGCATAAAAAAAGGCGAAGGACAGGCATTTGTGGAAAACCATTGCGGAAGCCCTATGTGCCCTATGCACTTAAGGTTCATATATATATATATATATATGGGGTGCCACCTTCGGCTCGCGTGAACAATGACGTTCCGCCCACTGTCGTACACTTAGAAACCTCGAGTGATCGTTCACAGTTTACAGGAGTAGATTCGAATGTTGTCTAACTAGTTCGCCTTGTTGAGACTTACAGGGGTAGATTCGAATGTTGTCTAGTTCGCCTTGTTGCGACTTACAGGAGTAGTTTTGACTGTTATTAGTCAGTTTGTCTTGCTGAGACTTATAGGAGCAAGATTGATCGTTTGCTGTTGAATAAACTTTTAATGATATGGTTACCTATTTGTTTAAACATTTTGTCATGATGAGACTTACAGTGGTTGGTTTGACTGTTTGTTGTCCAATGAATTTGTCATGTTAAGACTTATGATACTATGCTTGACTGTTTTGATTAAACCATTTTGTTTGCTTTTGATTAAACCATTTTGTCTGTTTGAGATTTACTGTCGTCGGTTTGACTGTTCGTTGTCTAACCATTCTGTGTTTGTTTAAACATTTTGTCATGATGAGACAATTCTTATTGGACTGACTGTTTCTATCCAATGATTTTGTCACGCAAGGGTGCGATTTTTAACGATGTGTTTGACTGGTTGCTGTCTAAAGATATTTTCATGTTGAGATTTATGGTGACTTTAGATTCTGTCTCTGTGATACCTATGATGACAAGACTGACTGCTTTCCAAGGATTTTGTGAAAAAGAAATTTAACACAATAAATGTAACTGCTAATTATACACACACACACACAAATTTCATTATGTGTCAGTTTAAGTGCTATGCTAGATAGAGGTGTATGGTGTAGTTTTACAAAGTGGCGAGGGAGTGAGAAAAATGAGAAAAAAAAACGAATAGAAATTAAGGGAATGTATAAATGAAAAACATTCAACATCCGATATTTCGGCGTAGCCTTTTTCGAGCATTACATGCACAAACGTGGCAACAAAAAAACAAATAACTAAACGAAGAACTTATCCTAATATGGCCTCCATCAGAAGAAGGAAACAGAGAAATGCGTATCCACTAGAAGATACATAGAGATCACGCAGGCCACATAAAGGAAACGACGATAGAGCCAATAGTAAAGAAGAGGTGGAGAGAGAGGAGGAAAACAGATGATTGAAAGGGGGAAGGGCAATAGAACATGATAGCCGCTAGAGGAGGAAGAGTGGGGGGAAGGGGAAATGGAGAGGTAATGAATGAAGAACATAAACAACTGCAGGGAGAAAATGTGAAACTGGTGAATAGGACAAGACCCGATAACCACCAGTATGTTGCCAGGGAAGAAACGAGGGTGGCGGTAGGGATGGGTAGCTAGGAGAAAGAAAGTAGAGTAAAAAAATTTAAGGGGGGGGGGGGGGCTGGAGAACTAAACAAGTTACAGAAAGCTGAAGACGTTAATTCCAGCTGGTTGGAGACAGCCAGCCTGGAAAATAAGGCGCTGTTCTAGGACCCTCCGAGATCGTACATCAGCAGAATAAGAGCGGATCGCACTAACAGAAATGTCTTTTTTCCCCTGTTGTTGCTAAGGCAAAAATGTTTAACCACAGGTGTCCAGGCCCTCTTAGAAATATCATTAAGACGTTGGCGAAAACGATCTCCTAAGTGTAAAACCGGTCTCCCTTATGTACTTCATACCAAACGTTTGCACATAATAGCATAAATAACATTACGTGAAGTGCAGGTGAAACCCTCCTGAACTGATAACGTGGACTTAGGGAAGGAGATCTGGCTAACCTTGACAACAAATGGACAAGTGTTACATCTACGGCGTCCACAACGTCTGGTACCATAAAAAGTGTCATCTGTCTTAAGGCGACTATGAACTAAAAGGTCCCTGAAGTTTTTGTCCCGTCTGTAGGCCAGAAATGGGGTTTCCCAAAAAAAAAATGCACGTGTATCAGGCTAAGTCTGGAGGAGATGGAGATAGCGAAACAGTATGTTACTGGGAGAAAGGAATAGAGTCCTTACACGATCTAGGATGGGAGGAAGAGTACAAGAGATAGCTGTGAGAGTCTGTAGGTTTATAGTGGATAGAAGTAGTAAGTCCGGTAGGGCCATTAGTGACGGCAATGTCGAGAAAGTTAGCGGAAGTAGCAGAGACATGGGAGGTGAAAGAAATGACAGGATTGTACTCCTTAACAAAACTGATAAAGTTGTCAAGATCTTCCTCAGGCATTGATGTGACCCCAATGCTGTCATCTATGTAGCATCTATAGAAGGCAGGAAAGGGGTCTCTAAAGGGTCTCTGAATCTTGTGTTCGAAGTGGCCCATAAACAGACATGGGTAGCTGGGGCCCAATTTGATACCCATGGCCACACCACTAATCTGGCCGAAGTAAAGGCCATTGAATTCAAAAGAATTGAGTTGGAGGATAGGTCGTGTAAGGCGCAGAATAGTAGACGTAGAAATAGAGGGATTGCGCCTTTTGTTCATAGAGAACTTGACGGCCTGAAGTCCCTGATCATGTGGGATGGATGTGTAAAAAGACACTACATCAAGGGTGAAGATTCGGTAGGTGTGACCAGGCAGGAGTGTAAGGGTCTCAAAAGCAATGAGAGCATGATTTGTGTCCTTAAAATAAGTGGGCAGACTAGTGACCAGAGGTTGAAAGATGTTGCCAAGAAAGTCAGTGATTTATTCTGTAGGGTAGGAACAAGCGGACACTATGGGCCTTCCCGGGTTGCCTGGTTTCTGAATTTTAGGGAGTAGATAAAATGATGGGTTCCCTAAGCAGCTGTTACGGTTGTGAAGATGAGTAGCCGAGGGAGAAAGACCAGTCTTGCGGATGAATTCGTTGATCATGTTACGAACATGGTGGATGTTGGCCAGAGTCGGATCTTGAGGGCGAGAGGCATAACATTCAGTGTTGCTAAACATTTTGGCCTTAGCATCCACAGGGGAAAACAGGACATTTGTGTTAGTGCGATCCGCTCTTGTTCTGCTGATGTACGATCTCGGAGGGTCCTAGAACAGCGCCTTATTTTCCAGGCTGGCTGTCTCCAACCAGCTGGAGTTAACGTCTTCAGCTTTCTGTAACTTGTTTAGTTCTCCACCCCCCCCCCCCTCTAATTTGTTTACTCTACTTTCTTTCTCCTAGCTACTCATCCCTACCGCCACCCTCTTTTCTTCTCGGCAACATACTGGTGTTTATAGGATCTTGTCCTATTCACCAGTTTCACATTTTCTCCCTGCAGTTGTTTATGTTCTTCATTCATTATCTCTCTGCTCCCCGCTCCGACACCTTCTCCTCTAGCGGCTATCATGTTTCTATTGCCCTCCCCCCCCCTTCAATCACCTGTTTTTCTCCTCTCTCTCCACCTCCTCCTTTCGATTGGCTCTATCGGCTTATCCTTTGTGTGGCCTGTGTGGTCTCTATGCATCTTCTAGTGGATACGCATTTCTCTGTTTCATACTTCTGGAGAAGGTCATATTAAGATAAGTTCTTCGTTTAGTTATCTGGTTTTTTTTTGTCTCGTTTGTGCATGTAATGCTCGAAAAAGGCTCACGCCGAAATATCGGATGTTGTATGTTTTTCATTTATACATTCCCATACTTTCTATTCGTTTTTTTCTCACTTTATTCACTCCCTCTGCCACTTTGTAAAACTATACCATACACCTCTATCTACCTTTATTATTTAAACCAGTTTTACTGCAGTCGCTATCCTTTTTAAGTGCTAAGCTCCATGGTGTTCAAATATTTTGTCATGATGAGATCATGGTGGTAGATTTGACTGTCTGCTGTGCACAGATTTTATATTTATATTCGTGTTGACGTGTTTGCTTTTCCAGTGTTTTATCCAGCAGAGGTTTACCGTGGTAGGTTTGGCTGTTGTCCAAATATTTTGTCACGTATGGACTTCAAGTCCCATTTTCTACGTGGTTTTGCCCAAGTAGTGAATCGCTTTGGGGAATATGGCGATAGATTTGACTGTCTTTAAAAGATTTTTTCTGTCATGTTGGGACTTTGACATTTTTCTGGCTCAGTTGTTATATCAGGTTGAGACCTTTGGTTGTAGGTTTCATTGTGTATGTGTGTGTGCATGTGTGTGTTTTCCAATATTTTGTTAAATTGAGACTTATGCTGTTATGCTTTTCAGTTTGTTGTCCAAACATTTTGTTATCATATTTTTATGATATATGATGCATACGTCTTCAGAATCAGTTTAGAAATATCTAGGAGAAATATCTCGTAATTTCTACGAACTATAATGATTTCACTCCCAGGTCTACAGCTATAGGGACATCATGTCTACAGGACATCATGTTCATGAAATGATACTATCTTCCATTAATCTATTGACAATCCTAGCTCCATAATCTGAGTGTTCCTCTCTCTCTCTCTCTCTCTCTCTCTCTCTCTCTCTCTCTCTCTCTCCATTCAGATAAACTATTTTTCTTAAAGTGTAGCTCTTTCATTCACTCCTCAGGTGACCATTTTTGCATCTGCCTCTGTTTTAACTTTGCTGACTGAGAGCTAGAAAGCGTTCCCGGTTGACTTCACACACGATAAAGCTCATTTCTACGTTTCTCCCCGTCTTTTCCGGGTATATTCTTCTGTTTTGCAGCTATTTTACTTTTGAAACGTTTTCTCGTTTAAATATTTGCTGTTTCCAGGCTATTTTTCCTCTTTATGTAGGTGCTTTTCACATGTTTTAAATTGTTGTCGTAGAAACCGTGTGTCCTGACGGTCTGTATGGTCTTGACTGTACACAAATCTGCTCCTGCTTGTCTGACCAACAATGCAACATCGTCACTGGAATATGTGAACCAGGTTGCCCTACAGGCGTTTATGGGCATAACTGTGAATATATATGCGATCCTCAGTGCGTAGGTGGCACATGTATGGTGCGCACCGGTAAATGCTACAGTTGCTTTCCTGGAATGCAGGGAGACTACTGTGATCAAAGTAAGTATGTATTTGAAAACCTACCTCAGAGATACAAAATGGCATAAATAAATGTAACAGTTCATGATTAAAAATAATTTTTAAAATTATCTCAGAATAAAGTAACAGTTTTTAGGGAATGTGCCCAATGTAACAGAATATGTATGGCAGGGTGTAAAACCCTACAAAAATTTTGTGAAGTTAGTCATGAGAGGTTAAAGCCCCTGCGCGGCTGTTCTTGAAGGTACGAGAGTTGTGCTTTCTGTGGTCATTCAGAGTTGTCACGTGATGAGAGAATGTAGTGCTGATATTCTAAAGCTCGTCTTTCAGAATGTAAGAAATGGATATTGTTTCCATTTTTCCTGTGCGTCATCATATTTGGTGTTTCAGGTTGGATGTATTTGATTGAGCCACTTGAATTTGTTCTCCTGTCTTGTCCTAGCTTCTCTCTCCCTGGGACTGCAAGCTGGTTTTCTTTGCCGCCGATGCTGTGAGGTTGTTGTGTTGTATCAGAGTGGGAATGGGTAGTGTCAGCTATATTTTTTCAGTTACGGAGTGCAGCTAAAAAGCAGAGGGTGTACAATACTACTGTTGCAGACTCAGTAAGCATGGGAACTATAGTGATCCCTGCCCTATTAGTCACACTCGGCCTGTTACTGGGGGGTTACCAGCGGAGAGGTAGGACAGGGACGTGGTCAGATATGGCGCGCCAACACTGACTCCGACATATGAGCCATAACGAACATGGTCTTCGCCCCCAAGTGCCATAATGATTACTATATGTGAGCTGGTGTGTTTCACACATCACTGATTTTCATCGCCCTCTGGAGTCATCCATTAAGCGCAACTGATGTTACTTGACGACCGGCCTTCCTAACCATGTCAGCTGTTCGTCCGTCCATGTCTAGCCTATGTGCCTGTGGAGATGTCTATCTTACAGAATGTGTGTCGTTTTTGTATGTAACCGTAGTGCTACTAGACTAAACTATCTCACTTGAATCGCTGTGTGGAGACAACGACGGAGTCTTCATCAGTCAAAGGAAAGGGGGCGCAGGAATTACTTATGAGAGAACAAAGTCTGTTACACCCATTGTACATACACATATTCAATATATGCGATAAGATGATTTTGTATTATTCACTAGATGATATTTTTTTCAATAATTCTATATAAATTATATCTAAACATAAAGGTACCTTAATTACACAGGGCTGTGTCACACAAACAGAACTGGACATTTTACATAGTCCATTGCAGTTCCCATGTGCAGTCAATACACTTCACTGTTGTAGATCATCAACGTCCAAACCTGCAGGTCGTGTTAAAACAAGACAGTGTATAGCCTGCGGCATGTCTACTCAGATAATCTCACATGAATTCCAAAAATGTAGCTGCCTGTCAAGGATAAACTCACAGCATTGAAGTATTATGCACCTGCACTAGAAATAAAGTTGTGTTGTGATGTCTCATAGTAAACGCTTCACTGTGAGAATAAACAACGACAGATGATTCGGCGGAATCTCTTGGCGGTTACGGAACATTGGCTTACGCGTGTCCTGCACGATCTGTGTCAACTCCCATCACTGAATAATGCAACCAGGTTGCCACATTTCCAGCAAACTTAAATAAGAGTGACTTTTGACGTCAGTTTAAGCAACCATCGACTTCGGCAGGGAGGCCAATATCTAGGCTGAGTTTACATTTCGACATTTCCTTTAGCAGCTGGTCCGTTCTGCGTGATTATTGGTCGGACTTCTGATTCTCAGGTATCGATCTTCTATTGACTTTCAAAGATGTAGTCAGTGTGTTCACATCTTCTTGTGTGTGCTGTGCAGGATGTAAAAAAAGGGACGGAGTTGATAGAGGTAAGAAATTATATCAGCAGCATCACAGAAGTGGTGATCTCCGCGCTTGACAGAGAAAGTAGAGAATGGACGGGAGGCAGGACTGAGTTGGCAACTCAGGAGTTCGTTTACGCTCACGCTCAACCGTATGACTCAGTCATCTCCACGGACGACTCACTGTTGCCAAGGAAAAAAGTGAGCGGGGCTTCGTTTTCCATAGATGAGGCAGACTTGTGGTACAGAATGCAAGGGCCTCCTGTACGACGACATCGAGCATGCGAATGCAAATTGTAGCAGTGACCAAGTCTCTGTCCTGTCTTGTTCGGCAGGATGATACACACGGTGTAGTGATGACGGACTTTCAAAGCACACTTTGCAAGGTTGGCTACATCAGGAATGGACTTAGCTCTTGGGGAAGCCCATGGGCCCCCCAGGCTGATGTGGATAAATTGCGCAGAGCATGCGGGAGTGAGAGGCAATGAGATAGCCAATCATGTTGCCCGTAACTATGTTGTAACAGGTATGATTCCTATGGGCAGGACGGATGTACCGAAGTCGATGGCTGGGATAGGAAGAGAAAAGGGTATGTGTTGATAATATATATCTACAAAGGAAGACAGTGGTGTGAGGAGAGGGAAGGAAGAGCCAGGTGGCTGGCTGGAAGAATTCGAGGGTGCCAGAACCAACAGCTGACTGGAACAATTAGTTTTCATGCTCTGCGGAGGTTGCTGAAACAGAGAGCGGAGCATGTAAGGCTGTGAACCGAGTGCGATGCTGCTACTTCCTAGGTTCAAGATTCAATTTTTCTTATCTGCTGTGAAGCTGTACATATGAGATCTCAGTAATTGGAACATTCAGTTGTAGCCGAAGCCTTAGATTCACATGTTCAATTTAACGTGCGTGTTTTTACACTTGAATTATGAATTTTCCGCTGTGCGGATTAAATTTTCCTTCTTCTTCTTCTTCGTTCGCATAAAATTTTCCTTTAGTTTCAACATTTGTTATCACAGCTTTACTGCATTGCCTTCATGTATATTTATATATTTACTTTTAAATATTTTTATACCCAAACTAATCCTGTGAATTAAGCTATGGTTGTTCCAACCGAATAGCTTAATTCAGACGAATAACATTTCATTTCTTTGTGTTTTCCAACATATTTTTCTTTAATTAATTCACATTACTATATCTACACCCCTTTACTTTTTCCTTCTATTTGATTCCAATTTTCATTGCTGAAAGTCTAGTTTTGTTCTATATCTGACACGTCAGTTTATTTGACCTCATTATTTACTTCTGTGTTCCTGCAGAATGTGTTGATGGAACTTATGGACCAAATTGTATGTATAAATGCTCGGACCATTGTAAGGACGTATGTAATAATGTCCTTGGAAACTGTTCTTGCAAGGAAGGCTACTATGGAAGATTTTGCACAGGTTATATCTGTCTAGGTCTTTCTGTATGTTTTATCTCTGGTTGTCTGTCTATCTATCTATCTGTCTAACTGTTAGTTATTTCTGTCTGTTTATCATGTCTAGATGTCTGACACGCTCTATCTGCTTTTTTATCCATATAGATTGTTACCATGGGATGTATGGAGACAACTGCACACTGAAGTGCCCAGAGTTTTGCGAGTATAATGTGTGCCGTATGGACACAGGCAACTGCATCTCTTGTCCTGGGCAGAGAGCAGGACGTCGATGTGAAAGTATGAAATGGATTTTTTTTCTGCAATGTATTCAATCATATATATATACGAGGTGCAACCCAAAAGTTCGGAGAATATGACCATATAATCCTGGGTACCGAAACTCCTAATTTCTTCTCCTTGTCCTGTTGAGCTTGTATACATCGAATCTAGCGTGTTTTCCGTGATTTCATGCATTCCTGGAAGCTATCATGTATAAATGTGTACATAACATCTTGCTATCCTACCTGGGCGAGGTCAGGCGAATAGGGTGGTTGGGGAATCTCTGTAATGTTTTTGGAAGTCAGGAATTGTCTAAAAAGGAGTGAAATGTCAGTGTGATAGTTGTCATGATGGAGAAAACAATTGTTTTTCTTCCACTTGTCCGCGCGTTTCTGTAGGATGCTTTCCCTCAGCCCCTTCAAAATGCTTTGAACTATCCCAGATGATGGTCTACTGCCTCTAACATCGTGGATAGTTTGCCTGCAATATTCAAGGATAGCATTGCGAACTTTCGCTAAACTTTGAAGTGTTTAGCATGTAGACAGTCGTCCAGAATGATAACCATCGCTGACAGACGATCTCCCGTACTTGAAGCATTTGTACCTTTAAAAAAGCTTTCTTTGGCTCATGACTTTATAACTAAAGGCTTCATGTAACATTCGGTGAGTTTCTGCGAGTTTTGTTTTTAGATTGAAACAAAATTTTATCTAGATTCTTTGCTTCTTGAAATCCGCAAAGAAAATCCACCAGATCATTCAAACACAACCTCACAAAAAGCACGTAAGGTAAGAACACGATCTCTCAGCTTGATGTTTGTTGGCACAAAGATTCCCAAAGCAAACAGCTAGCCCCCATCTAGCGGCGAAAGGCTGGCAACAATCTGTTCAGATGCATTGCCTAAATTCCTCGAACTTTTGGCTTGCCCCTCATAACTTTCCATGCATTTTGAAGTTAAAACAGCTCAAAGTTATTTCTGGGAAATAGAACATTCTTTATCTGTGTACAAATGTGTTTTACTTTCGAATATTTACTTCAGGATCCTGCATTACTCTGCCCTCCTGCATCCTGCTCCTATTATTTATCCGACGTCTTAGTTCTGGAAAGAAGAACTCGCCGCTGACGACATGGTCGTGGAGTTCTGACCAGCTCCTTGGATAATTAAACACACATTTAATTATTGCTTCCACTGTTGAGGCGCGAAAACGATTTTGTTCTTTGTCCATTGCACATTCATGAGGGGAAAATTCTCTTTCAACGCTGGCATTATGTCCAGGAACACTAAAGATAAATGTACACAGTTTTCTTAACTCCCAGTACTGCTCCAAATATTGAGACTGTGCAAGGAATTAGATCCTCTTCTTCTGACTGGATTTGCTATTCCAATTGCCCTTCTCCTTTGTGAGTACTGCTTCAGTACAGTGCTTCAAATATTGAACTGATCAAACAACAGTAAATCGTTAATTGCCTGCCTTTTGTCTTGCAGAAGGTTTACAGCCTCTTCCACTTCAGACCATGCTGGTACGAAACCTAAGAGCAATCACTTCTATCAAAAGTGTCATCCGCTTCTGTACATAACCAATATTGCTCACTAAAGCTCCTCTACCTCAACATGAAATTTATTTATATCTACAGCTCAAATGCCCACTTCATCCTCTGCTTGTTTTACAATAGATTTTACTTTTAGGTGAAGAAATCTTTCTTCTTTCCGCTGATTTATCACTGCAAGGGTTTCCTATAAAATTACACCTACTTCGAAGGCTATCTGCCGTCTCCAGTTTAAGTGCTTGTCTATTAAATACACTCATCTGGTGTTGGACAAACCAAGGATAGAGTTCTCCTAGAGGATTTTTAAACATGGCAGTCAAGACTTTTGGTGCTTTTTCTTCTGAGAGGAAAAACTATTTTAATGGTTCAATGGGTTGTAATACTCTTTCCGTTGCAAGAAGCGAAGATAACAACCTTGTTTTTGTACGTGATGTTAATTTGTGATATTTTACGTTCACACATTTGCAAAATCTTTCTGGCGCTAAGTATGTAAGGTATATATTGAGAAATAATTGAACAGGTTAGTTTTTATGGTTTCCGCATCTACAGTTAGAACATTGGCTGCTACCTTGACCACATTAGGAAGTATGTGGGCAGGGCATCCCACACCTGGAAAGTTTTCATTTAGCTCACTCTTCAATTTTCTGAACACGTTGTTCGTACCAGTTCATCATACTCGACCAAAATCGTGCTTGCATTGTCCCTACAGAAAGCATTCCATTTACATTTATCAATCTTGTTCTCTTCTAAAGCATTAACACAGTAATTGCTTTTTTAAGAGGCAGTTTCACTTATTTTAAGGAACACAGTTTAAGCATTTTTATAGTCGTACCATTTCTAGAACCAAAATACTGAACAATCAGTTCTCTGCATCATGGGTACTAACGTCTGTAGCAATACCAAAGAGCTGGCATTTGTAATTTATCACATAAGTGTTTGCTAGTGTCAGGAACTATAATGGATGTTACTATATTACTGTTGCTTTATTTCTCCCCAAACGTACATTTTTTTGTTGTTGCTGTTTTGGATTCAGTAAAATGTTAGAGCTCAGCTTGGTAGTGCACTGAACTGAACAAAACAAGATGTTTAATTGTCTGATAGCACATAGTCAGTCCCGCCGCTTCAACTGATAGCACGTGGTCAGTCCCGCCGCTTCAACTGATAGCACGTGGTCAGTCCCGCCGCTTCAACTGATAGCACGTGGTCAGTCCCGCCGCTTCAACTGATAGCACGTGGTCAGTCCCGCCGCTTCAACTGATAGCACGTGGTCAGTCCCGCCGCTTCAACTGATAGCACATGGTCAGTCCCGCCGCTTCAACTGATAGCACATGGTCAGTCCCGCCGCTTCAACTGATAGCACATGGTCAGTCCCGCCGCTTCAACTGATAGCACATGGTCAATCCCGCCGCTTCAACTGATAGCACATGGTCAGTCCCGCCGCTTCAACTGATTTTTCCCGTTCAGAAGATTTGGGCACAAAATAACTGGCCAGGCTTTTAGAAGTTCTTGCAGAACACACACTCTGGAATGTGTACGACGGTTCTACCAACCTGAAGTCGTAGGGAGAGCGAAGAACTGAAATGCAAAATTCTTTCATTTGAAAGGAAAAAAAACTGGAACAAATAGGAGTTCCTAAAGCGTTATTCGGGGCAGTGAGCTTTTATTTAAAAAGCGTGACTGTCCTAGAAAACAGGGACATCTGGCAACCCTGTATATACATACATTCTGTCTTGCAAAAGAAAGTTAACAATTTATATCCCCCCCCCTCACAGTTCGCGTATTTTGTGTTCGATTGCAAGGAAATGTTGTGACAAAGTACAATGATTAGTGTGTTAACAGGAAGGTAGGATTCAACGAAACTAAATTTCAAACACAAGCGACGTGATGCTCACAGTGATTGGGGGGGGGGGGGTCGAAATGAAAAGTCACACTTCCTAACAATGAGTGGATGCTATGAGACACCTACTGAACATACCGAGCATGAAAGCTCAACATAAATGCACCGAAGAGTACGCACGAACCAAGAACATGGAAGACCCCACCGAAAAAGTAGATTCAAACACAGAAAGGTACACGAATAAAACGAGATCAGTTATGGATAGCGGGGGCTGAAAAGACCAGAGGGCAGATATGCAACCCCAAAGAAATCCCCATGGATGCCGACTGGATTAACGCCAGAAAACATCTACACCTTACCAAAGTTCATACATGACTCAGTCAAGAATGCCAAAATTGGGCGGCAAGATCAGCGTAATCAGAAATCAAAGACCAAATTACTGAGCAATTCAACTCAGATGACCATATATTATATATAGATGAGTCGGTCACGCCGGGACAAAGGAGCGGATGGCGATTCGTGGTCCATCTCAATGGACGCCCCATAGTCCGGAGTCTTCGCTACAACATCCAGCATGAGGATGGAGACTGTAGCAACCACTCGAGCCATAAACTGGTTAACAAACCAGCAACCACCACACGCCATAGTATTATCAGATCCACAATGCATGCTACAAAAAATTAAAAACCAGGTGATGCGTCGCGAGTGGTTGGCGAAATTAAAAAAGAGTCACAAAACTCCTCCATGACATGGATTTATTGTCCAGGACATGGCGATATCAAGGGTAATGAGATGACAGATCAAGTGGCAAACAAAACCCTGGGTAACCTACACATGGACAAAGCAGACATTATAACAGCCACCCTATCAGAATTACAGGGAGATACAAAATTGTTGAATGCAGCACCTCTCATCAAAGGGCAGTGGCAGATGTCAGAACTTTGAGGAAAAGAACGAGCAGTATTCAGTCAGTATGCCATTGGCACTATCACTCGACACGAGCTATGAACAACACTGAAGTTAAGGCTGAGCACATATGGTAGAGTTGTGTGTGCACGGACGCTCATCTCTAGACCAGCAACAGAGCACGCCCGTTCTTCAAGTGAAGTTCAAGTTCAAAAGTGTGGCTTCTCTAGCAGCAGTCACAGCTCACTGAGTGCATTAAGTTTTAGACTGCAATTTAAGGAAGATTATTCCTAACATGGCGTGAGATCACTTTCAAGCTGCACAAGAGTGTGAGACGGTTAGGGCACTTTACGGAAATGACGGTCAAGCATGTCCCACAGATACTCTACTGGGTGTAAGGTCAGTTGACATTGCAGTCCAAGGACACAGAACATGAATGTTGCTCTGATGGAGAAATGGCGGGCTTCCTCTTGCTTCCATGATGGGCTGCACTGTCGTGCGTAAAACTAAAGCTATGTCTCTGGGTTTGGAAAAATAACACAACATGATTTATCAGGAAAGTATAGTAGTGTACAAACAGGGAGTTCCAGCACACCAGGGGTGGTAGCTCGCTCTACCTCTCTAGCGATCTACTACTACTATGCTTATATCGCTGTCCAGTGATGTTCTCTGAACTGATACCAGCTGTGTTATAACATTCTCTGTTATTCCCTTCCCTTCCCCCCCCCCCCCATCCCACATTATGATACTGCAAAAAATCAAAGCCTCTTGGATGCATTCATGAGCTTATCGTTCATGTCTGTATACCCTGTTCCTACCATCATACACTTCATCACACGCCTGAATGTCAGTGGTGAACGTCACGTTCTCAGACTGTCACTGCCTCCACAGCCATCTGACATGCACATCTACCCACTGAAGGCTGCTTTGGATGTGGCGTGGGTGAAGCTGAGGGAATGGGACAGACTGGTGTTGACATATCTATAGGCTTCCCGCATACGGTGTAAAATAGTGTTCGGCGAAACGTGTCTGTTGTTTGGTAAAGCATTTACGGTGTCAGCTATCTTTTGAGCAGCCTGGAAATGGTTCCCTAACTGAACAGTTGGATTAAATTCCTCCTGACTTTGCATGATCACCCCTGAGCTTCCTGTCCTTGGGCGGTCGCTGACAACGCCTGTAAGTCGAAAACAAAGTTGCTGCAATCGATAGACTGTTAGTAGTGAGACATTGAAAACCGTGCAACAGTTGCAATTCTTCTATCATTAAGATATCAGATAACCTGATTTCTTTCTGCTTCTGTGAGATGAGACATGATTTTTTAAAATAGCGTTTAGTCCAGATCTAAAGATGGCGAATTTGGCACTATGACCTAATCTTTACAAAGAGTGATAAAAATTACAGTTCATATATTAAAACCCATATACAGGTCAGAAATGGAGGGGGTTGGGGAGAGACGCATTTCATATGATCTCACAGAGTGAGCAGTTTTTCGTGACAAATGAGTAGTTAGTATTGTTCTCGCCTTTACCACTTTCAGGGATTAACATGCGCTCATTGCATCGAAACTGAGTGAGCATTTTTCAAAACATGCGCTCTTCAAAAGTGTCGACTTTCTTTTGCAAGATATATATATATATATATATACATATACATATATATATAATGGTTATCTAAGGAAATAACTCTGAAATCGTTATTGTATTTCCATTTTTACTTTATAAATTCATAAATCCACCTTATTTCACTCCTGCAGACAAGAATATACTGCTTGCCATTCAAGGAATCTTTTTCATACAACTAGCCTGTGCGTGATCGCATATCAACACCCAGGGGTATCATTTGAAAAGAAAAAGCTTTTCTGAAATATGCATTTAAGATTTACCAAAACAAAGAAAAAAGGAAATTTCAGGCGACTTGAAATTCATTATAAGATTTGTTGTTCTTTAACAAGTCTTACACTGTTTCATTTCAGTTCACATTATGAATGGAAGTTTGTTGTGATCTATTTCTTTAATAGCAAGAATGTCACTAGTGTCACACATACAAGATTTTCAGTACATCTTTTTTTTGTCAGATATAGCTGTGGTGACGTTATCAATACACTTGTCATTTTGAGATATAGTTGTGGTGACGTTATCAAGTACAGAAAGATCTCTGCTTATGCTTCATTGATTACACCAAGGCATTCGACAAGGTGAAACATAATGAAATTATTAAAATGCTTGAAGACATCAATATAGACAGCAAACACCTGAGGATTGTAAAACATCTATACTGGCAGCAAGAAGCAGGAGTTCGAGTTGAAAATAGAACTGGAAAATATCAACCGATAAAACAAGGAATGCGACAAGAATATGTACTGTCTCCAGACCTTTTTTCTCTGTACAGCGAGAATATTCTAAGAACAATCATCACAGAACCATGCATAAAAATTGGAAGATACAATATTAACAACCTTCGGTATGCTGACGACACAGTACTGATAGCTGACAACCAACAAGACCTGCAAAATCTCTTGGATAAAGTCGCCAAAGAAAGTAAACAGAAAGGCCTTACTTTGAACATAAAAAAGACAGAGACTATGGTTATATCTAAGAAACAGAATCCACCAGCATGCAGTATAAAATTAAATGGAACTATTCTAAAGCAGGTGCAGAAATTCAAATACCTTGGAGCAGTAATAACATCAGATGGGAAATCTTATCTTATCTTATATCCTTCCCGTGCCGTTAGACGTCACATAGGGCTCGCAAAGTAGTTCGCCAATTTTTCCTGTCTTCGGCGAGTCTTTCAACCTCATCAAAGGATTTTATGCCTGTTAACTTGGCCTCTCTTAATAATGTTCTCTTCAGAGTTTCACGCGGTCTGCCCCTTTTTCTTCGGCCTGTTGTGTTCCACTTGATAGCTTGTTTTGGGATTCTCTGCTCATTTCTTCTCATCAAGTGGCCAACATATGTCCATCTCCTTTTCCTGATCACCCGTGAGACTGGTTGTTGTTCAGTCATCTGTCTTATCTCTGCATTGTTCTTGAATTCATTCCACTTGATGCCGAGTATTTTCCTTAGGCATTTGTTTTCAAAAAAGACTAATTTCTTTTCTATTTCTTTAGTTGTTTTCCAGCTTTCGCATGTATAAATGAGGGTGGATATTACATTTGAATTGAATAGTCTTAACTTGGTTTTTGTGCTTATAACTTTTGAAATCCATATGTTCTCAAGATTCTTGAAGATTGATGCTGCTTTTGCAATTCTGATCCTAACTTCCAGATGGGAAATGCAGAATAGAAATTAGGAACAGAATAGGGCATGCAAAGACTGCATTTCATAGAATGAGAAACATATTAACCAACACATCCTTATCAATGATTGTTAGAAAACGAATCCTAAAATGCTATATTGAACTTATCTTGTTATATGGAAGTGAATCATGGACAATAGGCAAGTCTGCACAAAAATCATTGGAAGCAGCAGAAATGTGGTTTATTAGTAGAATGTTGCGAATCCCCTGGACAGCAAAAATAACTAATGAAGAATGTATGAGAAGAGCTGGAGAGACAAAATACCTTGTCAAAAAGATAAGAGAGAGACAATGTACTTTCATAGGACATGCAATGAGAAGAGGGGGCATTCAAATTATTATAACAACAGGAAAATTATAAGGAAGAAGATCAAGAGGAACACCAAGAGAAATGATACTGGACAATCTGACGGGATGGTGTGAGAGGAGATCACCAATTAAGCTGATGGCCTGCATGATGGATCGTGTACTCCAGAGAAGCATAATAGCCGACGCCAGTCTGCAAGGCACCTGATGATGATGATAATGACGTTATCAATACACTTGTCGTTTTGAGATATAGCTGTGGTGACGTTATCAATACACTTGTCATTTTGAAATATTGTGGTGACGTTATCAATACACTTGTCATTTTGAGATAGTGTGGTGACATTATCAATATACTTGTCAAAATGAGATATAGTTGTGGTGACGTTATCAATACACGTGTCATTGTGAGATATAGCTGTGGTGACGTTATCGATACACTTGTCATTTTTAGATATAGTTGTGGTGACGTTATCAATACACTTGTCATTTTGAGATATAGATGTGGCAACGTTATCAATACACTTGTCATTATGAGATATAGTTGTCGTAAGATTATCGATACACCTGTCATTGTCCAAATGTGTGATGTTTATTAGCATTCTGTTTAATGACTATAAAATACACATTTATGTAGATTCTCCTTAAGCAAATTAATAAATATTTCTCCCTGTTACTTTCTTTGGATGCCAGCCACAAAATCTCGTTCTCTTAAACTTCTGCCCACTGGTCCAGCCGCACACACATAATAAAGTAAAAATATATTCTGTTGGTTATCTGACCGAATATTAACTTGGTAAGGATTCTGGTCGTCTCATCCGCGTCTTTTTTTCTACGTGTACGTTTATCTTTTTCTTCTTGATCCTCGGTGCTAGCACTTCACCTCAGTCCATTACTCCACCTTTGTAGGCCATGTAAAAAATAAAATTGATAAGATAAGAATCATTTGCATGCACAGTTTTGTTCCGGCCTTGGATCTTATGTATTCGACACGATCTGGTCTAGCGGACTTGTTTTAATCACGTATTTGTTATTTTTCCATTAGCTTCGTAAATCTGGTATTTCCTTCCAGCCCTGAATTGTTTGAGACACCCAGCAGCGATATATTTATATGGTTAAAATATCGAACATTTCCCCATTTTATTTGAAAAAGTGAAAACTAATAAAAAGTTAGCATATACGTACAGATCAGAATGTAACTCAACGCAAACCACCACTTTCTATCGGAGTTGAACTCAGCAAAAGGTAAGCGTATCAAACGAGGCAGATCACGGATAGCAGGGGCAGAAGAGACACTGCCTGCGGTCTGCAACCTCGAACAGAATCCCTTAGACCCGGATTCGACTAAAGTTGCAAATATGCAGAATCTAATGAAGGTCGTGACCTAGCTTGACAGCCAGTGCCGAGACTGGGCTCAAGGTAAAACAGTAGCCCAGATGATCTTTACTAATAGGTCAGTGGCACGAGGCCTAAAAATGGATGAGGCTATGTCGTCTACCGCATTGGCCAACTGTTTACGAGTTCTTCTTCTTATTATTCGTTCGCATTGTCTGTCTATATCTGCAGTCCTGTCTCTTTGATAAATTTCACTGTTTTTTGTAACTCATGTATGGAACCATAGAGCTTATCTTCTTTAGTGGTTTCACTGGGCCAGTAATTATTTCTCAGTGACTCGTAGTTGATGAAGTTCTGGAGGATATGTTCCACAGTTTGGGGCACCTGGGCACATGTACATAGATTAGTAGTACCAACCTTAAACTTTGTATACATATGACTTCGGAGTCGGGTGTGTCCTGTTCGGAGACGGAAGATGGTGACTTGTTCCTTTCTGTTTAGCATGTGATAGTCATCATGTAGTGGTGTTTGTGGCTTCCTGTAGGTTTTTATCATGCTTTTATTCTGATTATAGGTGATTGGTATGTCTGGTTGCTCCATTTCAGTGCCCTCTTTGGCCAGATGGTCAGCTTTCTCATTGCCTGGTATCCCATAGTGGGAGAGAATCCACTGCAAAGTGACTCCATGTTGTAAGCCAAATTTTGACAAGGCATCTTTAAGGTCTGGTAGTTTGTTGCACTGAAGAGCTTCCAGTACTGATCTTGCATCTGTGAGAATTACTACAAGACATATATCAATTCTGGAGTCTGATAGTTTTTCAACTGCAGCAATAATTGCCCTAACTTCTGCATCAAAGTTGTTACAGTATTTACCAGTGGGTATGGAAATCTTGTCAATGGTATTGTTTGGATATTCAATATATGCTCCCGCCCCTCCATTCTTTATGGCATTATGTGCAGATCCATCTGTATACACATGTATCCTGGTGTCACATGGATATTTGTCATCTAGAACACTAAGTGTGGCTGTCGATCTTACAAGACTGCTCTGCATCTCACCATTCTGCACACCTTTCACTTCAGTCTGAATAGTTATTTGTGTATAATCTGCTTCTTTCCATGGTGTATGCTCTGGTACAGATGATAATGGAGCAACTACAGTTGGAAGGTCAGGTATCAGCTTACGCATACGCTTGGCCTGATGAATGAAGCTGCTTCTTTTAAGCCGTCCTAATGCCGTTATTGAATCTCTCCTTCAGGGGATGGCTTACAGAGCTAAGGAATTTTTCTCCCATGGTCATGACCTTTGTGTCTCTACGTTCCTTTAGCGGTTGAACACCAATTATTTTCTAAATTTCTACTATTGGTGTGGACCTCATGGCACCTGTGATAATCCGTAGTGATTGATTTTGAACCTTGTCTTTAGCCTCAGGTCAATGATGCGTTCCATCGTTTTGCATAGGCAGCTAGTGAGACTGATTGGCCTGTAGCTGGAGGCAGTATCACTGTTTTTCCCTGGCTTTAGCAGTGGTACCATGCTTGCTTCCTTCCAGATTTGAGGTAACTTACCTGTGCTCCAGCACATATTGAAAATATCCAACAGCTTTCCAATTGCTGCCATTCCCAGTTTCTTGATCATTTCATTGGACGCTCCATCTGGTCCTGGTGATTTCTTTGGTTTCGGTTTACTAACTGCTAGGTCTAACTCACTGCGTGTGATTGGTGCATCCATGACCTCCACTTTTCTGTCTTGTTCCTCCTCTTTCTGTGGCTCGATGCGCACTGTACGCTCCTTCTCTGGATGGATATCAATGTTGCAGTCCTGTGCAAACATGCGAGCACAGTGATCTGCTACCTGCTTACCTGTAAGAGTTTTCCCATCCTCTATTAGTGTAACCTTTGTACTTCTTCCAGTACTCTCATCATTTAACTATTTGATTAGTTTCCACAGTTTCCTTCCATCCTTTTCAAAGTTTCTCTCTCCAACTTTCCCGTCTGGCTTGCAGCTTTGCTCTCTGAAATTTGGCCTTAGAATGTTGGTAATTATTGTGGTGTTCTTGGCATGGTCTATTTTCTGCTTGCTTTCGAGCTGCTTCCACGTCATCATGGAGTTTTCCCAGCTCACTAGACCAGTATGGTTTATAGTCCCTGCGAGCTCCTCTGGGAATGGTTTCACGTGCGGCCTGAAGGATACAAGCATTGAATTCCTTTACTATGCTGTTATTATCCTTACCTTCTATGGACAGCTGTCCCACCAGGATACCTGTACGATGTCTGTACATTGCCCAGTTTGCTTTTTTATAGTTTCATCTGGGGAGAGGGCTACTGGTGTTAAGGAGTTCATTTTCTATTGTCAGGAAGATTGGTCGATGGTCGCTACCTCCAAGTTGTTTTCCAACTTCACGTGCAATGTTCCACTTCAGATCTGGAGAGTGGAATGCCAGATCTGGTGTTGATTTTGTATGCCAAGCCCTTGAGTAAAATGTTGGGGGATCCATTGGCTGGTTGATCAGGAGAAGTCCATTATCATCCTGCCAGCTCTCAACTTCTTCTCCTCTCTTGTCTATGTGGTCATAGCCCCAGCTCTGGGAATGGCCTTTAAAATCACCACAGACCATCAGTCTCTCTTTGTGTGGGATTGTTTCTAAAGCAAGTGGGCGGTCATTAGGACAGTAATAGTTAAGGAGGTGGAAATGTGTATTACAACTTTTTAGATGGATCATCTGGTATTCGGCTCCTTCCATGTACACTCCCACCTGACATGCGCTGATGTTATTCTTAACAAGTGTGAGTATTCCTCCTTTTCTTCTGTCCTGTCGGTCCGATCTAAAACATTGGTAGCCTCTGATTTTAAAGGCGGTATCTTTGGTTAGGTGTGTCTCCTGTATGCAATATATACTTACCTGCTCTGCAAAAAGTATGTTCTCTAGTTCCACCTTTTTGCTATAGCCATCTCTAACACTGCTGACACCCTCAGCATTCCACTGCATTATTTTAAGTTCTTGCTTTTTGTCTGTTTTCTTCCGTTGTATTTTTTGGCCAGTAGCTCTACTCTCATGTCTCCTGACTCCACAAGACGAACTGAGAGGACCTCCAGCAGCATTGGGTGGACCCTTTCGAGGCAGGGGGCCCGGCACTGCACCTGCCTGGTTAGTCTTCACAGGGCGAGCACCATGTTTGAAAACTGCAGATAGAGACATTTCATTAGCGATAATGCGTGTTACCCTGATTTTTGCGATGCGCCTTTTGGCTGGGTAACTCCGACTTCAGCACCTTTCCTTGCTAGAGCAGACTGTGGTCTTGCTCGGACTGCCATGAAGACAGTGTGGCTGGCCTGGCCAAAACTTTGTTTTCCAGCCTCTGGTGGCTGTACTTAAGCCCCTTCTCCATGTCAGATGATTTTGAGACAGTTCCACAAAGACACTCTGACTTTGAGATGAGGAATCTGATGAGTGCTTCAACGATATCCATTCCCCGCCACCCATAGTCTACTGGCTCTGTTTTGTTTACATCATTCTGATAGCCATTGTTGTAAAGACCCATAGGCTTGTCACGTCCTGGATTCATTGGTTTCACACCAGACTTCCCTCATCCCCGCCAGAGATCTCCATGTCCCCATCCGTCCACCAACCTGACATTACATTTTACAAAAATAACAATTACAATTTGTGTCGATTGCTACAAGTTTCTGGGCTACAGAGGTAGGTCAGAGTTTTTAAGCAAACAGATCTATGTTCCCTGTCTCACAAACACTATGTTAAGATAAGTGTGCTCTTAACACAGTTGTTCCCAGGGGATGTTTACGAGTAAATCGGGACCTATGCAGCCAACACCTCGAGCGTGAGAATGGAGGTGCAGGGAGCATCATAAGCAATTTCCTGGTTGATGGAGCAGGACAACTCCTATGTTATTGTAACAAACTCCCAAAGCATGTTACGGAGAATCGAGCGGCATTTCTTCCGCAGTAAGTGGGTCCAGCTTCTAGATGACTCTCGGTTATTCAGTTTGACGTGGACCTACTGTCTATGCCATGCGGAAGTCGAAGACAAAATGAAAGCGGACACGCTGACAAGCGTGGCATCAATTCAGGGTACTGTAGCAACGGACAAGGAGGAGATTGCAAAAGCAACCTTGGATGTGCTGCGATATTCATTGGACTGAATGACAACAATCACATCATCAAGAGGATGATCGAGCTGGAGGAGGAGACGGGAAGTGGACGTTTCTCTGAACGCATGTTACCCATAATCATTGTGTAAATGGTTCCATAGGCAAGCGAACACTTCACTGGGTGTTGGAACGGAAGGCGGAGCACATATGGGAATGCCCGGAATGCAGGGATGTCAGTCTCTGATTACAGATTTACAGATCTCAACGTGTAAATGACAGTCATATAAGCAGATTTTTATGCTACATCTGAAATGAATTTAATGGCGTGAAATGTACTCGACGAACTTTCTATCAGTTTGATGTGCATTGTTTCCTCATATTTCAAAGCTTATTGTGCATTCATTACTGCTCTCTTTGTTTACGGATCTCCAAACATGTTTTGCATGTGCTCTCTAATCATAAATAGATTCCTTTTTTACGCTTTAATTTTATATTCTTCTATTGTAAAATGGAATATACGAATTTTGTGTTTAAAAACCCTGTTACACTCAAAGAATTTTTCATCTTAGCTCCTTTTCACCTGCACCACACTACAACCGTGTCCAACGCATGCATTCTAAAGACCCATTTTTGCTAACAGAGCTGATACAGAAGCTACGAGAAACAGCAAAACCATCTGGTGAATAGTGCTCCACATTTAGAATGACAGAAGAAGAAGTATTCTTTATTTCTTTCATAGAGTCCTGTAATAAGATCTATAGTTTTTGTGTTATATATACCTGTTTTCTTTCTGTTTGTAGTTTGTCCGATTATGTTTTTTGGCCCCCTCTGTACGGATAAGTGTCCCTCGCACTGCAAGGCAAAACTGTGTCATCAAAAATACGGCAACTGCACAGGTTGTGAGGATGGTTTTGGTGGTGACAGATGTTCGCTGGGTAAATAAGATAGACTATCTATCTATCTATCTATCTATCTATCTATCTATCTATCTATCTATCTATCTATCTATCTATCTATCTATCTATCTATCTATCTATCTATCTATCTATCTATCTAATCTATCTATCTGTAGCATAGCCTTGTAAGTAATTATTATTGTTGTTATTACTATTATTGATGAATATTGATTATGAAAATATACTGTAAAGGAAATAGTAACATAGAAAAGCGACAGAGAAAAATTAAGAAAAAAAGAAGAGAAAGGTATAAAACGTCCATGACACTAGAACAAGACGCGGACAAAAGTAAACAGTGGAAACAGTGAATAGAAAAAGACGAGACACAGTGACGCTGACACATATGGAAGACAAAGGAAAGACGCCAGAAAGTAGGATGGTCCAGTGATAACAAAGCAGTGACTGGACTTTGACACGAGTAAACAAAATAGAACAGACGAATAGAAAAGGCAAACACAATGAAAAGCGAGGACACAATAAAACCTCCGACATGAAATAGCAAGATAATGACTTAGGTAAATAATAATTGTATAGATGGAGTTGACACTTGTCACCTGTTAGATGACGCGATTGCACATGGTTTATAAATAAAGGAGTGACCAACTTGGCCAGCTGACCAATTACATATTTAGAAGCGTGGCCTATTGTACAATAGACTTACGACATATAAGTAACGGGGCAGTTTGAATGACGGACAATCAGAACGCTCATGGGAACCAGTGGACATCTGAAGGGTGGAACCAAAATACTTATTGGTTAATCCACCAAGCTGCACTTGAAGATAAAAAGGAGACACGGGACAGGAAAAGGGACGAAGAAAGAAGGGGAACCAAGTAGTAAGGAACGAGGAAGAAGAAGAGACGGAGGAGGGAGCCCAAAGACGGAAGAACAGACAAAAATAACAACGAAGAGGAACCAAGTAGTAGAGAAACGAGGAAGAATAAGAGACAGAGGAGGAGCCCTGAAGACGGAGGAACGAGGACGGTCAGTGAACTGCGTCCGGTCCAGATAAGAGAAGAAGAGAAGGACAGACAATCAGAGAAGAACAGCAAAAGAAGAACACACACCAGAGAAGACACGAGAGAGAAAGAAGACGTAGGCAACGACAGTTGGAATAGATGGACAATTAGAGCAAAAGATATTCAGGAGAAGCAGTTTTGAATAAGTAGTTTTAGTACAGACTGAAGCTGTGTTTCAAGTATTTCAAGTGACTGCGAAGAATTGACACTTTGAAACTTCGAGTACAGTGATTTAGTCGTGTAACTGATCGACTACGTGTTGCAGATGGAATATAATACAGAGTTTAGAACTGTCCTCTTATCAAATGTGTAGAATATTGTGAAATAGGAGAACATTGAGAATTGCTGCATGTAGAATATGATAGTTTGATACTGATGTGCTTCAACGACGAAACTAACGAAGAGTATGTCATACTGCATCTTAGTAAAAGTGATGTGAATTCTAAGTCGAATATCTTACTTGTTAGAATTAAATGAATTCTGTAGAGAACATTTCATCGGACTTCCTCTGATTATAGAAGTGGTAGTGTTTGTGAAATCTAATCGAAAACAACAGAAATCTGGATGTTTGAGAAGATAAAGTCGGTATAAAAAAAAGAACATCTTCTTTAGTTGGAAATATATCATTAACAATTGAAAATATTATACTGTTGTAGTCAATAATATGATTGTGCACACATTGATATTGTTATAATTGTGCCGTCAATGATATATAATTCACACATTTACAATATTATCTATCTATCTATCTATCTATCTATCTATCTGTCTGTCTGTCTTTCTGTCGGTCTGTCTGTCCGTCTATTTCTTTACCTATAAATGGACCTCTGTAAATCTAAGCAGACACATGTTTGTTCTATTTAGCTGTGACGGCGGAGACAAGTAAACAGTTTACGAAGTACATATTGTTCGCTGTGCTAGCGTTTGTGGCCATAATCATAGCTGTTTTTGGTATGCGATATCTGAGGAACACAGCATTCGAAATGTAGACGACGTGGTTAAATTCGACGACTGCATTTCACTGTTCTTTGAATTGCAACTTTTTTTTCCTCTTCCTCCTGCAAAGCATCGTCACAAACATTACTTGGAAGGTAACAAATTCGCAGCCGTGTTGCACCGACTACTTCGGTATGAATATCCACAAAAGATTCTTGCTTAATGTCTTTTTTTATTTATTAAGCAACATATCTTACCTTTATGGTTATTCTGAAAGAAAGAAAGAAAGAAAGAAAGAATGATCTTTATTTTTAAAGGGTAAAGAATTGGGAACCAGGCCTGCCTTACATTCTGCCCTTCATCACTCTATCATTCTTTCCACACACTCGAGCAGTTATATTAGTACAATTACACAAATTAGATTAGGAAAAACCATATCAAAAGAGTGCAAAATTAAACTATTCTTCACTTCTTTCTTCCCATGAAGAAGTAATTAACCTCACAAAATATAGCACGTACACACATGAGCTATTTTGTTAGGTTAATCACTATCTATCTATCTATCTATCTATCTATCTATCTATCTATCTATCTATCTATCTATCTATCTATCTATCTATCTATCTATCTATCTATCTATCTATCTATCTATCTATCTGTCTATATATATATATATATATATATGTGTGTGTATAATCTATCTATCAAGAAAGAAAGAAAGAAAGTAAGAAAGAAAGAAAGGGCAGAAACAGTTTCAGCCAATACCGTAGGTATACGTTTTACTGTGAGCACTTTTTGTATATTTACTTTTTAATACATTTACCCAAAACTACTTGATGTCCTGAGACATTCTTTTGAATCATTTCTTTTCCATATTCTCACATTCTCCTTCTTGTGACAATTTATAAACATTGTACAAGTTATCTTATATTTAATGGTTGATTTAGTTATTAAGATATAGAAAAACTACTAATTATAAGAAAACCATAAAAGATACACTATTATTTCTTTGTTTTAGCGTTATTGTTCCTTTATACTGTCGGCTTAACGTGTTTTTTTCTTGCCTAATATTTTTCACGAGTCCTAAAATGCTATATTGAACCTGTCTTGTTATATGGAAGTGAATCATGGACAATAGGCAAGTCTGCACAAAAATCATTGGAAGCAGCAGAAATGTGGTTTATTAGAAAAATGTTGCGAATCCCCTGGACAGCAAAAATAACTAATGAAGAATGTATGAGAAGAGCTGGAGAGACAAAAAAACCTTGTCAGAAAGATAAGAGAGAGACAATGTACTTTCATAGGACATGCAATGAGAAGAGGGGGCATTGAAAATATTATAACAACAGGAAAAATAGAAGGAAGAAGATCAAGAAGAAGACCAAGAGAAATGATACTGGACATTCTGACGGGATGGTGTGAGAGGAGATCACCAACTGAACTGATGGCCTGCATGAAGGATCGGGTACTCTGGAGAAGCATAATAGCCAACGCCAGTCGGCACGGCACCTGATGATGATGATGATGATGATGAATATTTTTCATAGAACACTGAAATCATTTCCATCGAAGGCATCTATTTTATCTTATTAATGATATTGTTGTTATTGTATTGTTGATGATGATTTTGATGATTATGATGATGATGATGGTGGTGGTGGTTGTTATTATTATTATTATTATTATTACGTGTTACTGTTATTCATGACAAGGTATAGTGTCAACTGGGGTTCAATTTAAATATACTCACGGAAAAAAAGTAAATCATGGGCACCAGTCACGTTGTCATGAGTATAATGAAATCAAATTTGGCACGAAGTTTTGTCTTGAGTGTTGTCCACTTCCCCGAGCTGCACGAAGTTTTGTCTTGAGTGTTGTCCACTTCCCCGTGCTGCACGAAGTTTTGTCTTGAGTGTTGTCCACTTCCCCGAGCTGCACGAAGTTTTGTCTTGACTGTTGTCCACTTCCCCGTGCTGCACGAAGTTGGTCGCACTATTCATGGAGAGATAACCACAGCTCCAGTGAAATCACGTGCAGTGATCTGTGATTGGTTACTGGCCACGGATAAAATTAGGGTAAGTGTGTAATTCTGTTCTCGGAGATCTCTTCACGTAATCGTTGAAGAAAGGAGTAGTGGAATTCCAACATAAACATCTTTTTTCATCATGCCAAGATTGAACGAACATCAGCGAGAAATAGCTGTTGGGATGTTAATTGCTGGATCGACAGTAGCAGCAGTGTCTCAATATTTTAATGTTCACAGAAACACAGTATCATGCCTCAAAGTCGTTTTAACCAAAATGGTGCCGTTGCTGACGTCATAGAAACAGTAGACCACTAGTTACCACCCTTGCACAAGACCGCTACATCCACCTTCGTAACACGTTTCTCTAGGCAACATGGACTGTCAGCAACATTCCAGGTTTAAGACGTGTGTCGGGCAGGACAGTGCGGAACAGACTCAGAGAGGTAAATCTCTTATCTCATAGGCCTGCACTTAGACCAGTATTGACAGTTCGCCGCAGACAAACCCGCTTGACTTGGGTCAGGCACCACGTGGCATGGCCCTATCATCAATGGAGACGGATCCTATTCACTGATGAGTCCAGATTCTGTCTGCAAGGCCATGATGGGGGTGCTTTAATGTACAGGCGAAGAGGAGAATGCTTTGCGACTGAGTGCTAGAGGTGGCTAAGAGGAGAGGAGGCAGTTTAATGGGGAGGAATTTCCTATGTTGGCCGAACTAAACAAGTCTTCCTCAATGGCAACCTTACAGGTTTACGACATATGGACGAAGTCATTACACGCCACGTAATGCATTTTTCTGGATGCTAATGGACAACGCGTGATAATGTAGCAGGACGTGTGGTCAGGAACTATTTTAAACAGCATCACATTACTGTCTTGCCATGGTCAGCAGTTTCACCGGACCTGTTATCTGTCGAGCACATTGGGGATGAACTGGACCGCAGGTTGCGACGACGACACAATCGTCCTGGAAACCGCCAAGAATTAGCCCAAGCGTTGCAAGAAGAATGGAATAACATGTCTCAGCAACTGATACAACGTGTCATTGGTTCGATGAGAAGGCGGTGTCAAGCAGTGATAACTGCCCGAGGAGGACACACACGATATTGAAACCCTGATTTTCTTTTCTTGGGATGGTGAGCCACATTAGCTGAGTTTTTTTTTTTCACTTTTTTGTGATATGTGACCGGCCTGAAAGTTATAATTTTATCTGTTATTGGATAATCAAACATAATGTGTGCCAAATCTTATTTCAGTCATCACCTGAGCACGTTCATGGTGCTTTATAAAGCATTGCACACTTACTTTTTTTCCGTGAGTATAATTAAGACGAGGAGAACTTTTTTAAAGGAGTAGGGGGAGTGGTGCCTAAGTTCTTCAGTGGGAAATCGTCTTACAAACTGAGTAGATAAGTCAGATATAAGTCCATCTCTCAAAGATTAGCCACGAACCGGATTTTTGCTCCCCTTGCTGGAATATTCCAGGTAACGTAAAAGTTGGCGGGAGCTTTTTAACGCTCTTGCTGTCATACTTGCGTATGAATCTTCTGCGTCGCTACACATCGTAAAGCGGGAGTTGGTTATGGGGCCAAGAACCTCATCCTGAGGCCCATCCAGAGCCGACTCTAGACGAGGAAAAACTCTGCCGTTATGGAATCTCGCAACAGTTGTAACCGAACATAAAGGTCACCAACTCTGCATGCCTTTGACAACGATCGAAAAGTCATCTGCCCCAAATGTATAACACAAATCGGATTTTGGAATGTAAGAACGATGGCCGCAAGAACAAAAATTGCTCTAGTAATAAAAGAAATGGATAGATATCACCTGGATGTGTTGGCCTTCAGTGAAATGCGATGGCCAGAAGCAGCGAAAAGAACGGTGGAAGACAGTAAGTTCATAATATATTCTGGCAGAGACGATGGGAAAAATCAGGAAGGAGTGGGTATAATTATGTCATATGCGGCAGCAAAGAGCCTTACAGAATGGGAACCAGTGAAAAGTTGTATGATAAGAGCACGATACAAAATAAGGCACGGAAGAATAGCAATCATACAATGCTATCCACCTACGAATGATACAGATGATGAATAAAAGATGATTTCTGTTACCAACTATAACAGCTTATCAACAAAGTACCTAAACATGGCAAATAACTGTCAAGGGAGACTTCAACGCCAAGGTAGGAGAAGATAACACCGACGTCGAAAAAGTAATGGGGAAAGAAGGAACTGACAAAATAAATCAGAACGGAGAAAGATTAAATGAAATATGTTTAACAGAGGGCATGGTCATTGGAGGAACAATATTTCCACACAAAGTAATACATAAAACAACATGGATATCTCCAGATAATAGAACCAGAAACCACATAGATCATTTTTGTATTAGAAAACAATTCAGAACATCTCTGATAGATTTAAGAGCATATAGGGGTGCAGATGTTAACACTGATCACAACCTGTGTATAGGGAGGATAAGACTTAAACTGAAAAGCCAGCACAAGAAATCAATACTCAGAAATATAAACAGTCATAGCTTATAAGACTAAAATATCAACAGTGATTTAAATCTGGAACTTATCAAAAATTTCGCAGCACTCAATGAAGTAGACGAGACATTCATAGATAAATTATGGAATTCATACAGCACAGCCATAATCACGGCAGCAAAAGCAAGTGCTGGATTGTAATCAACAAGCAGAACAGCATGGATATAAGATAACACATGGAAATACATACATGAAAGAAGATCAACCAAATTAATCATGTTGAATGTATAGGCAGATCTTGGAAAAGTTTTGGCAAAAGCGATATGCAAAGAACTAGACAATAAAGTAAAAAGTTAAGCTAGAAGTGACAGAAGAGAATATATGGACAATATGGCAAAAGAAGCAGAAAATGCAACAAAAACAGGAGACAGCAAAACTCTATTTAACATACAGAAGAAGCTAGCAGGTGCTATTACCTGCAGAGAAAGACCAGTCTTTAGTAAAACAGAAAACCTATTAACGTTAAGTAAAGACCAAGTGCAAAGAACACTCACAAGAAACACTTAATCGACCACAGTCAAATGAATTAATAAATCATGAACTGATTTACTAGCCCCACAGTTAAATGTCAATTTATATTAAGTTACACTGAATGAAATTGAAACAGCCGTGAATCTAATGGCTAGCAAAAAAGCTGCAGGTGAAGATGAAATAACAGTCGAAATGTTAAAAGTTATTAACAGTAACAACCTGAGCCAACTACAATGAATGTTTAATAAAATTTGGAAAGAAGAAAACGTCCCTTCAAAATGGAAAAAGGGAATCATTGTTAAAATACTCAACAAAAAAAAGGCAACGTCAGTGACTGCAATAACTGGAGGGATGTAACCTTATTATCAGTTATGTCAAAGGTGTTTTGTAAATTGATTCTGAATAGAATTAAGGAATTCATGGATACTGCAATGAGAGAAGAACAGGCAGGATTTCGAAAAGTTAGAAGATGTCTCGACCAGATCTTTACTCTAAGAATAATACTTGAAGAACATACTGAAAAACAGAAACCATTAATCCTGAACTTCATAGACTTTAAAAAAGCATTTGATAGCATACACAGAGATTCAATGTGGAGGAGAATTTTAAGTCTATATGAAGTACCATCTAAAACTGTCAACATTGTAGAGGTCTCTACAACGAATATGTTTGTGCAGTCAAGACAGAAGAAGGAATGAACGAATGGTTTCAGATTGAAACAGGCGTGAAATAAAAATGTATACTATCTCCGTTGCTTTTTGGAATTGCCACAGACTTTATAAAGAAAAGATGCTGTACAGGTAAAACCGGTATTGATTGGGTACATGGACCCAAATAGTAGATCTTGATTTTGCAATTGAAATAACTTTTATCAGTAATAATGTGAAATCAATGCAGGAAAAAAGAGATTCCCTGTCTTCCTTGGCTAGCAGAATAGGTCTTGAAATTAACAAAGACAAAACAAAAATAATGAAACTTCTCATTAATCAAGAAGGAAAAATATACATAGAAGTAACAGTTGTTGATGAAGTAAACCAATTTGCATATCTTGGCAGCTACATAGACCAAGATGGTGACACTAGGAAGACGTTAGAATTAGAAATTGCAAAAACAGCATTGTCCTTCAAAAATCTTGAGAACATATGAAACTTAAAAGTTATGAGCACAGAAACCAAGTTAAGATTATTCAATTCAAATGTAATATCCACCTTTATTTATGCGTGCGAAAGCTGGAAAACAACTAAAGAAATAGACAAGAAATTAGTCTCTTTTATAAACAAATGCCTAAAGAAAATACTTAGTATAAAGTGGAACGAATTCAAGAACGACGCAGAGATAAGACAGATGAACAAACAACATGTCTCATGGGTGATCAGAAAAAGAAGATAGACAAATGCAGGCCATGTGATGAGAAGAGACAATCAGAGAATACCAAAACAAGCTATCAAATGGAGCACAAGCCGAAGAAAATGAAATCGACCACGAGAAACTAACTCTAAAGAGGGCATTGTTAAGTTTGTGCCAGTTTAGTGAGCATAACATCCCTTGATGAAGTTGAAAGACTCGCCGAGAAAACTTGGCAAACAACTATGCGAGCCCTATGTGACGTTTAACGGCACGAGAAGGATGTAAAAATATTCTGCATGTGGTGAGCAGAGAGTGTTTGTTTTTACTGTTTGGCTGGGTGCGTACAGGTAAGCTGGAAGGTGTGCTATCCTAAATTTTACCAGGAATTTTTAATTAGGTTTTTGTTCTTTTCATTCATGCTTAGCTGTTTTTGTTTTCTAATCTGTAAGGTTTAGCTGTCAAATTAGAGGTCAAATTAGTAGGCATAACATCCCTTGATGATCTTGAAAATCTCACTGAAAACATTAAAAGCTGGCGAACTACCTTGCCAGCCCTATGTGAAGTGTAGCGGCAAGGGGAAGATGTAAGATGTAAGAAGGTTTAGTGTTTGATATTCAGTCTGAGATAATCTTGCCTTCGCGTGCATTAACTATAAGCCTAGTGCTGGCTGTATGTTTACATCTGTCCACTTTCAGCGGTGGTCTTTAATCTCAAGTCCAGATTAGGGTAGCCATAAGCTTTAATCTCAAATCCAGATTAGGGTAGCCATAAGCTTTAATCTCAAGTCCAGATTCTGATTAGGATATCCAGAAAATCTGAAAACGTTTTTAATGAAAGGGAAAAAAAAAAAGGAAGCTATTCTTTAATTATTATTTTTGGGAGAAATTCTTACTACTTTATGTTTGTTTTTAATCTGCATGTTGAATTTTTTTTTTAAAAATACACTTTTGACTGAAATCTGTTTTTCCATTAACGTTCTAGTATTTCATAATATCTTTGAAAACTGTTACTTAAGAACTGACGCTACACTTTTGTGTGCGTGTGCGTGCCTGCGTGCGTGCGTGTGTGCGTGCATGGGTGTGTGTGTGTGTGATTAGTGGCAAAGTTATGTTATATTAAATTAAAGGTACTGAAATTGTACTGATTAATTTTGTGTTGTTCAATTTCAATACTTTAAAAAATCTTTTACGTAGGCCGAGGGTGACGTAACATTCCTGGTTTAAGGTCATACTGAAATAACGCTTTTGGAAGCGCTGAGTTACAACAACAAGTTTGGACTACTCTTTTTATCCTAGATGTTCAGCGTTTTGACTTAAACTTCTAACTATATATTTGAAATTGTAAAATTCATTCTGTGGTACTTGTATATAAAGAAACACAAGCAGGCTTTGTTATCAGAGAGTTGGTCTTTTACTGCATGTGCTGACAACAGATAGACGACTTTTAACAATGTTTCATTTACGATTTTATATCAGGAGATTATTGTTATCTTATAGCTATAGAAAACAAGTTGAATTATTTCCAGACTAAATGTTTACGAAGGATTAGATTAACAATTTGGTCAAAAACCATACGAAATAACACCTTGTCGGCAGAAATGCAGATGACGCCGTTTACTGCAGCGATTACTGACGCGGGCGATGGCTGAGACGTGTGCTCTGGATGACTGACGACTCACTAGCAAACACAACACTGAAACAGACACCATAGGGAAACTGAGACATGGAGAAGAACAACAGAGAGGCTGTTGAGCAACAGAGGCCTCTCATGGGCAAGAATAGGGGGAAAATAGGTGAAGCACAGGCGTTTTGTGGAAAACCCTTGCGGTAGTCCCATGTGCCTTGGACGCTTAAGTTTCAGAGATAGAGAGAGAGAGAGATAGAGAGAGAGAGAGAAAGAGAAAGAAAGAGAGAGAGAGAACGCTTTTTTTATCGAATTCTTACAGTGGTAGTTTAGCATGTAATGGATGTTGGGAGCCCGCAGCACAGCTTGCATTCATCCACATCACATAATAAAAACCCATACTAACCTAACACATATTGATTCTCATCCGACGACGAATAACATTTCTCACTCACGCTTGAACAACAACATGGCTCCCCCGGTCGCTGGCTAAATACGTGCTCACATTCTATTGTGTTTTATTTATATACTGGGCCAGTAAACCGATTTTTTTATCGGAGTTGCGCACCTCTACAGTGACTCATTATTCCTACTCTTGGGTTGCCAATCAACCCCGGTAACTATGAGTTTATCTATTCCCCGCATATCAAAGATGATGGTATTATTCACACATATCTCAGACCTACTAGAAAATACATTCAGTAGAGTTAACATTGAACACGTTTCACGTCCACATTTACAATAAACCAAAATTTGACATACAATAACCTACACATTAAGCTCCACGACATGAGGCGCCCCCGGTAACGTTGGGTTCATAGCAGAAACATTCATTTATTCCACATCACAGTATCAGAAACATCAATATTCCACATCACAGTATCAGAAACATCAATATTCCACACCCATATATTTCACGAATACAGCTCCCCCAAGTAACATGTTACCCCACCGTTTGGCTTGGAATAATTGTCTGAACTAGCCCTGCATTTCACTACACATCCATAATCATATGATCAAAGCATACACGGGTATCCCAGACAGAAAACCACGACGTAAGTTACTCTTTGACCTTCTGAACGGCCGAATTCACAGAAATAAAGCCAGCCTTCCTCACACTTACTCGGCGACATATAAGATTAAATTTATACTTAAATCACAAAACGTAAGGTTACACATACATTTATTTGACTACATGTAAGATTAAATATCAGTTTATATGCCAGGATGTAAGGTTCTACGCATGAGTATATGACACGTAAGGTTAAATACCTGTCTATATGGCAGGGTGTAAGGTTACATACATACTCACTTTACTACCTTGAGGTTTAAATACCTGTTTATATGGCAGGATGTCAGGTCACACACATGCTTCTTTGACGACTTGTAAGGTTAAGCACCTATGTGCTGACATATTTTTGTCTGAAAATCTTATATACATTTCTTCAACACTTTATTATTCTCAAGCCTCATTGTTTCTGACATACTGAACAAAGATAATTATACTTTTGTGTATGTGTTTATCATATGGATTTATCTCTAACTCTGCGAAACAAAAGTGTATTCCTTTTTCCAAGATAAAGGTGGATAGAATACATACACAGAGTTAGTTTTCTGTCCTCCTCTTAGTAAGAAAGTTCGGCACATAATACCACACTGTAATATATATATATATATGTAACTAGAGTAGTTTTTACTCTTCAAAAAGTAAAACAACTGAAGAAGCTATGAAAAGGAACAGACAGAACTACAAAAATAAGATTTTTAAGAGCATGCATCTTTCCCATCGCAACATATGCCTGTGAGACCTGGACACTTAACAAAACAGCTGAGAAACACATAAAATGGCTTTGATTGTAAATGCTACAGAAGAGTTCTTCAAATATCATGGACACAAAAAAAGAACAAATATATCCATACTACAAAAACTTAATATTGAAGAATGCTGGCTAATAAAGAAAATTAAACAGAGGAAACTTAAATATTTTGGACACATTACACGTCATGATAAATTTAGAGAAGACCGTCTTGGAAAGATACATAATGGGAAAAAGAAAGAGAGGAAGACCAAGGCGAAGATGGCTGCAAAACATCGTTGATAATCTGCAAATTGATGCATCAGCAGCGGAATGTATAAACTAGGAAAAAAATTAGGAACAGCTTTATTATTACCTTAATCTGCGTCCTTCGCGATTCATGTAGAGGTCACATGACGTCACCATCATGTGTCACGTTACCACGCGAAGCATAAAGAAAATGGCAGCTTCTGAAGTTTCGTTTTCTCAACGTGCTGTTTTTTAGTTCATCGTTAAAGATTTCCCCGCTGCTGAAATTCACCAAAGACTTCAACCTGTGTATGGAGATGTGTGTATTGGTGCTAGCAATGTTAGGAGGTGGTTAAAACATTTCACATTTCACATTTGGAAAAATGAGCATATGTCTTGCAGCTGTCACCCTCGTACTGCCTCCACTGAATGCAACGTGGAAAGGGTTGACGACATCATTAAACAGACGTGTCACAGTATCTGAAATCGCTGTAAATCTTGGAATAAGACACAAAGCAGTACAGGAAATGATTGAAATTCTAGGCTATAGAAAAGTTTGTGCCCGCTGGGTCCCACAGGAGAGAACGCCCAGAGAGCAGTTCGTCTGTACCGTCAGTCAGCTGGAACGGAATTTTACCGGGAGGTAATTTTCAAACTAGCAGACCGATGGGGAATATGCGTGCAGAGAAATAGAGATTATGTTGATAAGTGAAGAAAAGGATTCAATTTAAGGTGATCCATGATATATTTACTCTATCTATAAATCCTAATTTAAAAAAAAATATTTGCTCATTACTCTCGGTATGACCCTCGTACTTCTTCCCCACTATATTCTCTCTGCTCTCCCCTCACCTGTACCTGTAATAAGTATTATTTCATTTGTTATTGTTATTCAAGTATGCACCAGACATGACAGGAGACCGTGTGTTTATTGGTCTAAAAGTTGGTACCTGCTAGAGAGACTGAATCTAAGCTACGGAATTTCTGTGTCACGACCTCGTTTCTTTCCGGGTGTCACGATCCCTCGTGTCTACTGAACAGTTACTAATGACTATGCCAATAAACACCTTTTTTGAGAGCGGAGGGGGGATAAGATTTGGCAAAGTTGGTTAGTATGCTGTTCTCTCGTGGCTGGACGGCTGATTATCCTACCGGAGTTCGTGTTCGAATCCCAGGTAATTCTCTTGTGATTTTTCTTTCTCTCACGTCTCACTAAAGCGCTTTGTCTACGATTTTTTTCGAGGTCTAATTCTACAAAACTGTGTTCTCTTACTTTACCGTACCAAAGCCTCGTTGTTTCCTATTTAAAATTGTCACTTGTGCCTGATACTCTAGGGCCTTCACCGCATTAAAGGAAACACCATCTACCCCATCTACATTCAAGCTTCCATCACACAAATATATCAGGCGTAATACCGTTCGTCTCGCTTCAGCGACCATGAACCCGAAACACTATCATATCAGCAAATATACTGGACTCTTAGAAATTGAACACAGTCCGTTCAAGAAGGTCGTTCTACTTCCAGAGTGTTCGACTTTCGAGTTCAAATTCCCTATAGGAAATAATTTAAAATGAATGAATCCATTCCAGACCCCCAAAACGTACCCGTTATAAAATATTTTAAGAATAAATACTGGTTATTTAAATGTGTATAATAAAGCTAATACACATTAGATTAACGCTACGAAATTGTTATTAATGACAATACAACACTTTATATTTATCCAATACCTCACATTTACTCAGAACCTTACATTTATCCAAACTATCTAGTTGTTCTACTTCTTGCACTGCAGGGGATCTTTCACTGGTAAGGGATTTTACCCCTATAGCCACATTAGCCGCTTACTGGCTTCCTTCTTCTTCAGCATGGTGGCTGTTGTCGACTTAGCCATCACTTATTAAGCAGCCATCTCCGATGCCCACGTGCCGTTTTCCGATTTAGTGGCCAGTTCCTTTTACAGTTCTATCACGGTCATTACATTCTTCCTCTTAGCTTTTTTTAGCACTGGTGACTGTGTACTCCTTAGCTCGTTAATGAATGAAGCTATTCCTACTTCTTGTTTTAAAGTCTTACCATGCACTGACATTTGTGATCAGGGCCGTACTATAGAAATTTTTAAGCTGGTGCAGCCCCGCCGTTTCTCCCTCATAAATCCTTCCCCCCTGCCCCATGGCTCACCCTTAAAACAAGGAAAACCTCCTGGGCCCTGGAGCGATGCACTAGCTGGACCCTCCTTTCGAGGGTCCACTGCAAACTGTCGAGAAGCTGGTGGAATTATTGACAAGAAATAATGTGACAAGTAGCATAGTGTTTAACTCTTTCACGTGTCAGTTCATTTCCTTGCTCTGTCAGAATTCTGATGAGAAATTTTGGTAGAAAAAAACTGGAATGAAGTTTCTCTGTGATTTAAAAATACTTCTTGGTTTAGGAATGCGCTACTTTTCATTTTATTTATACGTTGCCTACATATCCATCTCAGCAGTGATTGGCATATGATGAGAGGTGCGCAAGATCTGCCAACCCTGTCAGTGCTGTTTTGGAATAAAATAGTTAAGAGTGACCCTTGGATGGGTTGCTGTTTAAACATGCCATGTAACATTTAAACATCACGCTTGGAGGGGTTGCTGTTTAAACATGCCATGTAACATTTAAACATCACGCCTGGAGGGGTTGTTTAAACACGACATGTCACGTTTAACCATCACACATGGAATGGTTGCTTTTTAAACATGACACGTAACATTTAAAAATAACGCACGGAAGGGTTGTTGTTTAAACATGACACTTAACGTTTAGACATCATGCTTGGGGGGTTGTTGTTTAAACATGACATGTAACGTTTAAACATCAGGCATGGAAGGGTTGTTGTTCAAATATGACATGTACCGTTTAAACGTCACGCATGAAAAGGTTGTTGATTCCGCATGGCATGTAACTTTTAAACATTACGTTTGGATTGGTTGTAGTTTAAACATGACATGTAACATTTATACATCACGCTTGAAAGGGCTGTGTTTAAACATGACATGAAATGTTTAAAAATTACGCTTGGATGAGTTGTTGTTTAAGAATGACACGTGATTTTTAAACATCACGCACTGAAAAGTTTTTGTTTAAGCATGACATGTCACTTTTAAACATCACGCTTGGATGGGTTGTTGTTTGAGCATGACATGTAACGTTTAAAAATTACGCATGGAAGGGTTGCTGTTTAAACATGACATGTAACGTATAAACATCAGGCATGGAAAGTTACATGACATGTAACGTATAAACATCAGGCATGGAAAGTTTGGTGTTTACACAAGACATGTAATACAGTGTTCAGACGTGACGCGTTAAAGGGTCTTGAACGTGTGACTTGTAGAATGATGTTTCATTCATTCATTCATTTGCATGTCCCTTGCGGAACTTTGCCTCCCAAACAGCACTCCTGTAGGCCTCTCGGTTGTGAGCAAGATGGCCTGCTGCTGTTGCATCCATTTCCAGATCGTCAACGATGTCTTGCAGCCATCTTCGTCTTGGTCTTCCTCTTTTTCTTTTTCCCATTATGTATCTTTCCAATACGGTCTTCTCTAAATTATCATGACGTTTAATGTGTCCAAAATATTTAAGTTTTCTCTCTTTAATCCTCTTCACTAGCCAGCCTTCTTCAATATTAAGCTCTTGTAGTATAGATATATTTGTTCTTTTTTGTGTCCACGATATTTGGAGAACTCTTTTGTAGCATTTACATTCAAAGGCATTTATGTGTTTCTCAGCTGTTTTATTAAGTGTCCAGGTCTCACAGGCATATGTTGCGATGGGAAAGATGTTTAACAAACAGAATTGTTGAAAGTGACATTGTAACAGAGCGAATGTGTTTTTCTTAGAAACTGCTGAACATAAGGAGCTGGGGTTTATAAAAAGCATACACATCAAACGAGGTAAATAATAGATGGCTGAGGCAGATGATATAATAATGTCAGTGTGCGATCTTGATGAAGTGCCCAAAGGTGATGCTTGGTTACGGGTACAGGACCGATCTCAGCTAACAAAGGTTATTATACAGTAGGGGCGTGAAATGTAGAGACTGAGCACAGGGTGAGCTGAACTTTAGGTTCAAGATCTCATCCAGCATCACTGTGGGTCTTCGACACGGTAATACTTTTATACACAGATGGCTCAAGTGTCTCGGAACAGCAGAAGTGGCTGGGCTTTGTAGTTGTCTACAGAATTAGAAGAATAGTGACACACAGTTCAGGAACCTTTGAAATCACTACATCAAGCAAGCTGAGGTTCTGTCGGGGGCAATGGAATGGCTAGTTATCCATGATGTAGTTCATGGCGTCACTGTGACGGATTCATAGAGAATGCTTAGTAAGACTGAGAAAGAATTGCTTCGAAAGGAATGGACTCGTCTTTTAAGCCAGTCAACTGTGAGGAGCATAACGTGGCTTTATTTTCCGGGACATGCAGGAGTACAGGCTGGGAATGTACAAGGGGGGACATTGCCAAAGCCATATTGGAAAGACTGGGGGAAAATGAAGTGCGAGAATGGAAGAAAATGTAATTGTGAAGCGATACGCTGGAGCTAGGACAAACTAAAGGTGTTGGTAGGAAGTCTGAACTCAGGGACAGAAAACGCATTGCAAATACAACACTTGCTGGGAACTATTAGCAAACATACCCTTGGATGGATGCTGCGGCATCCGGCGAGCATATGTTGAGCTGACCTGAGTGCCGTTACCCCAGAGCCTGCTTTTGAAACTTTGAACCTCTGCTGAACAGATAATGTGCTGTCGTCGCTGTCTTTATTATACCGTGTTAAGTTTGCCTGACCAACGTGTCTCTTATCAAATGCAAATTAAATTTTTTAAAAATTTTATAAAAAATACTATTTATTCATTTTTACTCACAGAACTGTGCATCCTTATTTCTTTGACTACAAACCAAAGTGATTGCCTATTGTTACATAACTATAAAAGAGAGAAAGAATAAAATAGAAATGATGTTTGCTGATTGAATATTCATGCCTCCCTGACGACTCACACCAGCAGAAGAAGAATAAGAATAAATGTGTATGTGTGTATGTGCTGCAGTTGCTACTACAAGACCTTAGTAGGATAACAGCTTGATAATTAGAACTACCATCTGGATCAAGTTTTAATAATCAATAATAATTTGGAATCTTTCCAAATTTTTGTTTCTGTGATATACTCTTAGAAACACGTGACATCTCAGGTAGACAACAACAGTAAAACTGGACTAAACGTGGTAAGCATACAACGTGACAACGTGTCAACAGTGTGAAGTGACAACCAATAGTGTAGTTTCAATACATAAAAACATAAGTTTATTTAATGATAGAATGGGAGATGAATCATGAGGATGGGAAAAAGTGCTGCCCACATGGCAGGGTTAACACAGACAGAAACGAAACTTAACTCCCCGGCAAGAACGTGTTTGCCATATGGGGAGAGAGCCTAACACATAAATTAAAAAGAAACAATCACTACCTAATGATCGATACTTACGACTATATGAACAAATCTTAATCAGCGGAACACACAACATATCGCTGAATCTCCTCAATTGAAAATCTAACCACTAGCATGATGTCCAGCACAACGGACAACCGAATAACCTAATGGCTTTTGGTGACTGCCTTTTCCTCTGATAGCTTGTGGTGCTTTTAGTGTCTGCTTTGTCTTCTGATAGCTTGTGGTGCTTTTAGTGTTCACTTTGTCCTCTGACAGCTTGTGGTGTTTTTAGTGTCTGCTTTGTCCTCTGATAGCTTGCGATGCTTTTAGTGGTTGCTTTGTCCTCTGATAGATTGTGGTGCTTTTAGTGTCTGCTTTGTCCTCTGATAGCTTGTGGTGTTTTTAGTGTCTGCTCTGTCCTCTGATAGCTGGTGTTGCTTTTAGTGTCCACTTTGTCCTCTGATAGCTTGTGATGCTTTTAGTGTCTGCTTTGCCTTCTGATAGCTTGTGGTGTTTCTAGTATCTGCTTTGTCCTGATAGCTTGTGGTGCTTTTAGTGTCCACTTTGTCTTCTGATAGATTGTGGTGCTTTTGGTGACTGCTATATTTACCAATAGCTTATATTGCTGGTTGCGTGTCGTTACTGTTATGTTTTCTGTTGCCTGTCGTTACTATTATGTCTTCTGTTGCATGTCGTGATTGTTATGTCTTCTGTTGACTGTCATGACTGATGTATCTTCTGTTTGCCTGTCATGACTGTTATATCTTCTTGTTGCCTGTCGTGATTGTTATGTTTTTTGTTGCATGTTGTGACTGTTATATCTTCTGTTTGCCTGTTGTGACTGTTATGTCTTCTGGTTGCTTTGTGTGACTGTTATGTCTTCTGTGTTGCATGTCGTGACTGTTATGTCTTCTGTTGCCTGTCGTGACTGTTATGTCTTCTGGTTCCCTGTCGTAAGTGTTATGTCTTCTGTGTTGCATGTCGTGACTGTTATGTCTTCTGGTTGCCTGTCGTGATTGTTATGTCTTCTGTTGCCTGTCATGTCTGTTATGTCTTCTGGTTGCCTGTCGTGACTGTTATGTCTTCTGGTTGCCTGTCGTTATTGTTATGTCTTCTGTTGCCTGTCGTTATTGTTATGTCTTCTGATTGCCTGTCGTGATTGTTATGTCTTCTGTTGCCTGTCGTGATTGTTATGTCTTCTGTTGCCTGTCGTTATTGTTATGTCTTCTGATTGCCTGTCGTGATTGTTATGTCTTCTGTTGCCTGTCGTGATTGTTATGTCTTCTGGTTGCCTATCGTGACTGTTATGTTTGTCACCCTGACAGAGATCCATGTTGACTTTACCTGACAGATAACTATGTTGACCTTATCACAGAATTCAAATTCGTGCAGAGTGTTAAAACAATAACCAAAACAAAGCGATGTGCCACTTTGACAGACTAAATAGGAATAGGCAACTTTCCTGTCAAAAACATAAAAATCAAAAGAGATATAACCAATGGTTTTTTCATAATAGTGACTGGGCTGGAAACTTGAGTTATAAGTGCTACATTGTGGAGTCGAAGAAATATTTAGACGTCCACGAGAGAATAGCGCCAGGAGTCGATGGTCTGACAGCAGAAGCCATACAAGCATGTGGAGGAAATGGAATAAAATGGCTGGGAATAATTTTTAATAAACCATGGTTCAAAAATAAGGTCCCAGAAGACTGTGAAAAAGTTATAGTTGCACCCATTTATAAATCTATACACTACTATATAAACTATATATATATATATATATATATATATATATATATATATATATAATAGAAGAATAAAGGAGACAAAAGAGAGTGGGGATCATACAGAGAGACTTCTTTGCTCAGTCACGTGGGGGTAAATGTATGCAAAGATTTTAGAAAGCACAGCAAGACAGGTTATAGAAACTCAAATGAGCGAAGCACAATTTGCATTTAGAAAGGGAAAAGTTTCACTGATGCAACTTTGCTCTCCGACAAGCCTGTGAAAAACCCATAGATTAAGACTAAGAACTTAACATCATCTTTGTAGAGCAAGAAAAAAGCTTTTGACAGAGGTAACAGAAATAAGTTGTATTAGAGGAAAATTGTGTACTGGGACATCATCTGGAAAACATAATGTCATTATACACAAATAGTCAGAGTGCAGTAAGGACAAGAGTAGGCAATACGGGCTGGTTCAATGTAACAGCGGGATTCTGACAGTGCTGTGTATTGTCACCGTTACTATTTATAATCTATATGGACAAAATAACGAAAGAAGCAAACCCAAACGCGCTAGAACCGAACGAACAATGTTCGAAGGCGACCAGTGTATGGCATACGAGGATCTGAATTGCTAACAAGATCATATGAATAATAACAACCGGAGTTGTAAACATTAAGATATAATAATAATAATAATAATAATAATAAGAGTTGTACAGATTGTGATATAATAATAATAACAACCATAGGAGATTTAAAGACTATGATATAATAATAATAAAAATAAGATTTGTAAAAAATTATGATATAATATAATAGCCATAGAAGTTGTAAACATTATGGTATAATATAACAACCATAGGAGTTGTAAAGATTATGATATAATAATAATAATAACCACAGGAGTTGTAAAGATTATGATATAACTTTACGAGTTGTAAAGATTACAATATAATATAATAACCATATGAGTTATTATGATATAGTATAATAACCACAGGATTTGTAAAGATTATGAAATAATATAATAGGCGTAAGAGTCGTAAAGATTATGGTATAATATAATAACCATAGGAGTTGTAAAGATTATGATATAATATAATAACCATAGAAGTTGTAAAGATTGTGAAATGATAATAACTACCATAGGAGTTATAAAGTTTATGATATAATATAATAACCATAGGAGTTATAAAGAATATGATATAATTTCGTGCCCGTCTTTTCTACAAGGAGGCGACCGTAAAAACGAAGTCTATATTTTTCTTCTCTGTTTTTGTGCCTGCTTTTTGTATATGTTGTGTTGATTTTGTATGTGATCCTTGGAAAATGTTTCTGCTGAAATATTGGATTGTTCTATGTTATTTGTCTGTATGTGTCCATCTCGTTTCCTGTCATTCTTGTTTCTGCCCACTTTCCTCACTCTTTTTGTCTTTTTGTAAAACTGAACCATATACCTCCATTTACTTTAACCATTATGATATGAAAATCATTGGCAAACAGACACCATGAAAGTTAGTGGAATGCCAAGCCCATTAAATGTAAATACTGAAGACAGCTAAATACAACAAGTATCTCTGATACATGTTTACAGAAGATGGGAAGTTTGATAAAGAAATTGATGTTAGAACACAAAGAGCCAATGCTGTTGCATGCCAGCTATCCCCGCTGCTTACACACTCCAATATCCCACTTGAAACTAAGAGAAAACTGATTAATAGCATATTCATACCAACGCTGCTCTACCAATGCCAGACATGGACACTTATTACGAAAGAAAAGAATAAAATCAGCACATGAGAAACGAGATGTCCTAGGAAAGCCGCAAACGTCACCAGGTTTGACAAGCTAAGAAATGACACCCTAAGACAGATGGCAGGAACCACATCATGTCTACGACACACAGAGAAGCAAAGAATCAACTGGTTCGGCCACTTAATGAAAATGACACACTCACAGATTGGCCTGAGAGTCTTCTTGTGTGTACTTTTTGTTCACATTATTTTAGGTCACGTTTTGAGCACCTTTATAAGTATCCTATTCAGCCTAAACCAGTTTCTTGCACACATTTATTGTTTGTTTTGAGTTTTCAACATTTCTGGGTACGGAAGAAAGAAATTAGTTTCTAGAAAGATAGGCAAGGCTGTTGTGTTTGTCTAAGGCAGGTTGGTTCAAAAGTTACATTTCCTTCTGCAGAAGAAGACATTTTAAACAAAAACTACTCTTGCACACATCACACACGGCGAGCCACGGCTGATTAACATTATGTATACTATACTCTTATTATTTTTCTTGTCTGCGCCGACCCGCTGGATAATCTAAGAGAAAATACGTTTTTTTCTGCCTACGGTAGTGACTGGTATATTTTATGGTTTGGGGGGGGGGAGGATTACGTTTACAGTTGTGAGGTTTAGTGTTGGGGGTATCAGAGAACGGAGGAGACATTGAAGCAAACGACAGGCGACAATACGGGGACATAGAAGCAAACGACAGACGACAATACGGGGACATAGAAGCAAACGACAGACGACAATACGGGGACATAGAAGCAAACGACAGGTGACAATACGGGGACATTGAAGCAAACGATAGGCGACAATACGGGGATATATAAACAAACAATAAGCGGCGGTACAGTGACCTAGAAAACAAACGACAACCTGCGATATGGGGACATAGAGGCTCTGACGTTTAAGTAGTGCGACTAAGTCTATAACAAAAATAAAAGAAACAACAGCTGAAGATATAACCTGCATTTTATTCAAGATAAGCCCTTTGTGCACTGATACAGTGAGTACCTCGATCTAACAAACACTGGAACGATCTCTTCAGTTCCTCTGTTGGTATGGCCCTTAAACTCGATGTTACGGCCCTTTGGATGTCATCAGTATCGTCAGAGAAGCATCCTTTCTATGGTAACTTCAAGTTTGGGAATAGAAAATAACCGCAGGGAGACAAATCTGGGGAATAGGGTGGATGGCTGAGAACACACATTTGTTTTGGGCCAACATTTTTTTGTACGAATAGCGCCCGGTGAGCCGGTGCATTATCATGAAGAAGGAAAAAACTGCCAGGTGTTGAATATTCGGGTCGGACTCAAAGAATCCTTATCAATAGGCATTTCAAAATACTTAAATAAACTTTGGCAGTGACAGTCTGTCCTTCTGGAGTAAATTCTTTATAAATAACTCCTTTCCACACCAACATTGTCTTCACTTTCAACTTTTGAAGACGACATTTTTTGCCTTTTGGTGATGATGATGACTTCCACTGAGCACTTTGGCGTTTAGTTGCGGGATCATAGTATCTTACTTCTTTCCCATACCGCTAAACGTCACATAGGGCTCGCTTGGTAGTTCGCCAAGATTTTCTGTCTTCGGCAAGATTTTCAATCTCATCAAGGGACGTTATGCCCATTGAACTGGCCTCTCTTAACAATGTCCTCTTTAGAGTTTCACGTGGTCGAGCTCTTTTTCTTTGGCCCGTTGTGTTCCACTCGATAGCTTGTTTGGGGATCCTCTGTTTCTTCTCATCACATGACCGACATATGTCCATCTTCTTTTTCTGATCACCCATGAGACAGGTTGTTGGTTGCTCATCTGTCTTATCTCTGCGTTGTTCTTGAATTCATTCCACTTTATACCGAGTATTTTTCTTAGGCATTTGTTTTCAAAAGAATCTAATTTCTTGTCTATTTCTTCTGTTGCTTTCCAGTTTTACATAAATAAATAAGAGCGGATATTACATTTAAATTAAATAATCTTAACTTGGTGTTTGTGTTTATAACTTTTGAGCGCCATATGTTCTCAAGATTATTGAAGGTCAGTGCTGCTTTTGCAATTATAATTCTAACTTCATTTCTGCTGTTACTATCCTGGTCTATGTAGCTGCCGAGATTTGCAAAATGGTTTACTTCTTCAACAGCTGTTCCTTCTACGTATAGTTTTCCTTTGTGGTTAATGAGACGTTTCACTGCCAGACGCATGCTAACTTGTGAATCTAATGTGACATCTTTCTAGAGAGACTCGTCCAATGCCCTGTGTCCGGGCACTAGGAAAGCGATGACCCTCCGCAATGACTGTCATTTATACCTGCCATCATTCACACTTGACATATGAGTGTCATCATTTACTATGCGGCTGAAGGAGACATTCGGAACAAGGACGGATTTGTCCAGAGTTCATGAATGTTGGCCCTTTATAAGTAACTATAGATGAACTAGAGTTAGCTTGAGTGATTCGAAGTAGCAAACATTGTGTCACTCTTTGTATAAACTAGGAAGAAAGTAGGAACAGCTTTATTATTTAACGATAATAAACTTGTAACATTTCGGCGCGAGCGTTTATCAAACAAAAACAAACAAGAACTGAGATAAGTTTTCATTTCGTTACTATTTTTTGTTCATTTTTTCATTGATTTTTTTTTTTTTTTTGTTATTTCGCTTACATTAGTTTGATGTAATCCATACCTTGTTTCCTCTCTTTAATTATTCGTCCTGTTTGTTTTATAACTATTGTTATGTAATATGTTGTTATATAAAGTTTGTTATCGTTAAATGATAAAGCTGTTCCTACTTTCTTCCTAATTTATACATTTTGGTATCAGAGCATTACTGCAGTACTTTGTGTTTAGTTGTATGACTATACGCTAATTATTTGTGTGTCACGCTTTGACCATCACTCTCAAAATCACTGTCTTATCTTTTTCTGTTGAGACTTAACTTCTTCTTCTTCTTCTTCGTTCACTTCTACCACAAAAAACCGCACTGTGAACCTACTGAATTCATGCCTGTAGTCCTCGTTAGGTCCCGTAGTCCCCTGTGTGGTCCAAAATAGACCACACGAGATCCACGAAAGGACCACAAGAGATTCAGAGTGTCACAGTGCTTTAGCCTGTATTCTTGGTGGGTCTCGGAAGCGGGATTGCGTGACACTGTGGTTTTAATTGCACCAGTTTAGTCTAGGGTTGGACTTTCTCACCGGAAGACCTCGACGTGTTTAGGATATCAGTGCATCCCCGCTGGGTGAGAGGCGGTAGCCCACCCAGGTCAGAGTTGGACTTTCTCACCGGAAAACCTCGACGTGTTTTGAGATACCCGTGTATCACCGCCGGGTGAGAGGTGGTTGCCCATCCAGTCCAGGGTTGGACTTTCTCACCGGAAAACCTCAGCGTGATTAGGATACGCAAACATCCCCGCCGGGTGAGAGGTGGTTGCCTATCTAGACTTCCCTGGTCCAGTGTCTCCGACTTCAGCATTTTGCGGTCGTGGCCGCTACCTTTCCTAGTTGTGACCAGGATGGAGCTTTTGTCCAGGAGGACGAATCCTCGCCACTAGTGACTTCTACCCCTGGGTTGAGCCGGTTTAGGCATTATCCCAGTATGGGCGTGTTTGGGACGGGACCGACCTCTAGAGCAGAGGTACTGTGACATGCATAGCCTTCAAGATTCACCCCTGGTATGAGCCGGTTTAGGTAAAATTCACCAGTATGGGTGTTTATCAGGCGTTACCGACCTCTAGAGCGGAGGTGGCATGATATGTCTAGCCATCAAGTTTCACCCCTGGTGTGTGCCGGTTTAGGCATATTTCACCAGTGTAGGTGTATTTCGGACGTGGGCGACCTCTAGAGCAGAGGTACAGTGGTATAGCTCTCGTAGCGATACTACTGGACATACCGGTTAAACTTCACTTTCCACCACCTTTTCCCATCGGCTCCGCACAGCAACCTTTATTTCTTTTCCGCATTTACTTCCTTAACCGGGAGGAGCTTCACTCCACGCACGGCATATGAAGAGTCTCGCCAGCAGTGAGACAAGCCGGTTCATGCATTTCACCCGACATGACTGCACTCAGGACGTGGCCGACCTCCAGACCAGAGGTGCCATGATTTGACTGTTTGCTTCGCTTTATCCTTTCTACCACCTTTTCCGCCGTGATGCTGCGCGGCAACCTCATTTGTACCTTTCTTCATTGGCCGGGAAGAGCACCGCTCCACGCACGGCAGCTGAAAAATCTCGCCAACAGCGACTGGCAGGATCACCCAGATAGCTTTCTTCACCGAACCTTTGTCGGATATCTGCCGACAGACCGACGCAGGGCAAGGGAGACAGCGCTCTGCTCAGAGCGGATCCCTTTCGACCCTGGCGGCGTTTCATTTCCTTTAACCGGCGGAGGCGGCTCTCTCTGCTCTAACGAGCGGAGAAGAAAGCCTGGCCACCCACAAACAACACACGTTACATACTGCAGACCCGATACTCTTTGCGAGAGATGGGCCAATTTCGAGACCATCGGTCGACAAAACCGTACTACATCGTTATCACGAACCTGGCTGGCTAGCCGTTCACATGCTTCGCTCGACGGACAAACCACTTGCTTCTGCATCGAAACACCTTAACTCTCGCCGTCCGGGAAGGGAGCGAAAGCCTGTATCCCCACGCACGGAACTCGAGAGCGCTTTTTCGCCAAAAGAACGGTCGGCCTGCGCAACAGCAACCGCCCGCGCTGTGCAGGTCGGCGCAGCTCTGCGCGGCTGACGAGACTTAACTGTTATCTGGATCATTAAATTTTACATTTCTGCAGAGATAAATGATCTCATTTTCATTTCTCTACCTTGTGACTGCAGGGGGAAAGGAATGTGCAATAATCTATCATGCACTATGTAAAAAGATATGGCATTCTGGTATTTGGTAAAAAAATGGAAAAGAACTGTATTCATACCACTACCAAAAAGGGTAACCTGAAATTATGCACAAACTACAGAACTGTTGCCCTGATTAGTCATGCCAGCAAAATTCTGTTAAAAATCATAATGGGTAGACTTCGACAGTAAACAGAAGAAGAAGTCAATATGGTTCAAGCTGGTTTCAGGCTTTGAAGAGGATCAAGAGATCACATATTCAATCTAAGATTAATAATAGAGAAATGCAGAGAGTTTAATGTGAATCTATATTTATCCTTTATAGACTACTCAAAGGTATCTGATTGTGTGCAACACCAGAAACTTTGAGAAATAATGAAACAAATGGGATTTCCAACACATTTGATACAATTAACATCACTGCTGTATCTAGACCAACAAGCAGCAGTAAGAATAAATAATGAAACAACAACTTAGTTTGACATAAAACAAGGGTCCGTTAGGGGTGCATATTGTCACCTTACTTATTTAACTTGTAAACTGAAAATGTAATGAGGAATGTTAGAGAAGATGTAGACAAAGAATATTATGATGCCATAACAATTGGAGGTTATGAAATACCAGAGATTAGATATGCTGATGACACAGTGTTACTGTCCACAACACAAAAAGGAATGAACAAACTAATTATGTCAGTCCGTAAGAACAGCGAAGAGCAGAACCTCTATCTTAATGCAAAGAAAACTAAGTTGATGACAACTGACACAACAAACAAGGCAGCTGAAATATATATAAATGAGGAAAAATTGGAAGAAGGGAAGAGTTTTAAATATCTTGGATCACTACTAACTAATAATGGAAATACAATGAGGGAAATTAAAAGGAGGACATCTATCGCTCTTCAGAAAATAAAACAAATAAAGAATCTGTGGAGAGGAGCAGACAGAACTACAAAAATAAGATTTTTAAGGGCATGCATCTTTCCCATAGCAACATATGCCCGTGAGACCTGGACACTTAACAAAACAGCTGAGAAACACATAAATGCCTTTGAATGTAAATGCTACAGAAGAGTTCTCCAAATATGGTGGATACAAAAAAAGAACAAATATATCTATACTACAAGAGCTTAATATTGAAGATGGCTGGCTAGTAAAGAGGATTCAAGAGAGAAAACTTAAATATGTTGGACACATTAAACGTCATGATAATTTAGAGAAGACCGTATTGGAAAGATACATAATGGGGAAAAGAAAAAGAGGAAGACCAAGACGAAGATGGCTGCAAGTCATCGTTGACGATCTGCAAATGGATGCAGCAGCAGCAGGCCATCTTGCTCACAACCGAGAGGCCTACAGGAGTGCTGTTTGGGAAACAAAGTTCCGCAAGGGACATGCAAATGAATGAATGTCTTGTGACTATTTTTGATGACGTCATTCATCAAATTACTCTCTAAACTGCATGTATATCACAGAATTACATTATAAGCTTTCGTCCATCATCTTGGATTTATTCGTGGCAAGGTTTGTGCAGTTTTGGTGGATTTACTTTGACATATTCCCTTACATTACTTACACATTTATTATCAACATTACACTCAAACATTCAAGTGTAAAGACATAATTTTTATCATCATTATCATGTGATGTCACATTGTGTCCCCATTTGGTAGTATGTCAGTCTTTCAGTCATCTACATGTCCCTTACGGAACTTTGCCTCCCTAACAACTCTCCTGTAGGCCTCTCGGTTGTAAACAAGATGGCCTGCTGCTGATGCATCCATTTGCAGATTATCAACGATGTCTTGCAGCTATCTTCGCCTTGCCTTCCCATCTTTCTTTTTCCCATTATGTATCTTTCCAAGACGGTCTTCCCTAGATTATCATGGCGTTTAATGTGTCCAAAATATTTAAAGTTTCTCTGTTTAATCAATAGAAGTAAAGACGGACCTATACTTATGCTTCATAGACTACTATAAAGCATTCGATATAGCGAGACACACAGAAATTATAAGAATGCTGAGAGATATCAACATTGATGGGAAAGATCTGAAACTCATCAAAAATATAAACTGGCAGCAATCAGCAGCATTGAAGGTTGAGAACCAAATACGAGCATTCCAAGACCAAACATTTGGAGTGAGACAAGGATGTCTTCTATCTCCTGACCTCTTTTCCTTGTACAGCGAAAACATAATGAGAAATTATAGAGAGTTTGCCATAAATATCAATTGGCCGTTACAACCTAAAAAACTTAATATAAGCAGACGACACAGTTCTGATTACTAAAAGTGAAGGGGAGCTACAGGCTCTTCTGGACATCGTGGTTCGTGAAAGTAAAAGTAAAGGTCTCAGACTGAATAAAAAGAAGAGTGAGGTGATGGTCATCTCAAAGAAAAGAATACCACCAAAATGTAGCATTACTATCGATGGCACAGAACTGAAACAAGTTGACAGATTCAAGTACTTAGGAACTATTATAACAGCTGATGGGAAATGTCACAACGAAATAAAAAATGCAGATGTGCTCATGCCAAGTCAGCTTTCCAGAAAATGAGAAACATCTTGTGCAATAGATCCATACTAATAGGAACAAGATTCCGAGTACTTAAATGTTACATCGAGCCAATTTTGTTTTATAGATGTGAAATATGGTCCATGAATAAGAGAGTACATCGATAAATGGAGGCCAAGGACATGTGGTTCATAAGAAGGATGTTGAAGGTACCATGGACAGCTAAGAAAACCAACGAGGAAGTATTAAGAGAGGCTGGAGTTAAAAGGCAAATTACAGCAAAGATCAGAGGCAGACAAGCGAGATTTGTAGGACATTTTCTGAGAAGAGGAAAATGGGAACACATTGTGGCAACTGACAAAAATGAGGGAAGAAGAGACAGAGGAAGACAGAGAGAGAAGTTACTGGATGGGCTGTCAGTGTGGCTAGGAAGAAAGTCACCGGCGGATCTCATAATCAAGTCTTAAAGACAGGGAACTGTGGAGAGAAATGATCATCTACGCCACGCGGCATGCCACTTGAATGATTGATTAATCCTCTTTACTAACCAGCCTTCTTTAATATTAAGTTCTCGTAGTATGGATATATTTGTTCTTTTTTGTGTCCATGATAAGTGAAGAACTCTTCTGTAACATTTACATTGAAAGACATTATGTGTTTCTCAGCTATTTTGTTAAGTGTCCAGGTCTCAAAGGGATATGTTGCGATTAGAAAGTTTCAAGCTTTAAAAATCTTATTTTTGTACTTCTGTCTATTCCTCTCCACAGCTTATTTAATTATTTTTTACTTTTTGAAGAGTGATAGATATACTCGTTTTAATTTCCCTCATTGTATCTCCATCATTAGTAGTGATCCAAGATATTCATTACTCTCCACTTCTTCCAATTTTTTCTTATTGATACATATTTTAACTGCATAGTTTACTGTGACCAAAAGCAAAGATTAGGTGAACACTTCCAAGAATACTTAATCGACCACAAAAAAAAAAAAGAATTATTAAACCTTGAAACCGACTTACCAGCCCCACAACTAAATATCAGCCTAAATGAAATTAAACTGCATGAAAATGAAACATCAGTAAATTTAATGGCTAACAACAAAGCTGCAGGTGAAGATGAAATAACACCCGAAATGCTAAAAGCTATCAATAGTGACAACATTAGACAACTACAGAGAATGTTCAACAAGATTTGGAAAGAAGAAAAGGTCCCTTCTAAATAGAAAAAAGGAATCATTGTTAAAATACCAAAAAATGCAACCTTAGTGACTGTAATAATTGGATCGGAGTAACCTTAATATCAGTTGTGTCAAAAGTATTTTGCAAGGTCATTTTGAATAGACTTAAAGATATAGTGGATGAGGGAAGAACAAGCAAGATTTCGAAAAGGGAGAAGCTGTCTCGACCAGATTTTTACTCTAAGAATAATACTTGAAGAACATATTGAAAAGCAGAAACCATTAATACTGAACTTCATAGACTTTAAAAAGGCATTTGATAGCATGCACACAGATTCATTATAGAGAATTTTAAGTATATATGGAATACCATCTAAAATTGTCAACATCATTAAGGACTTCTACAATGGATATATTTGTGCAGTCAAGACAGAAGAAGGGATGTGTGAATGGTTCTAGATTAAAACAGGTTTGAAACAAGGATGTATACTGTCTCCTTTACTTTTTGGAATTACAATAGACTTCATAATGAAAAAATGCTACACAGGTAACACAGGTACTGACGGGGGACATGGGACCAAAGTAGAAGATCTTGATTTTGCTGATGACAAAACTCTTATCAAGAATAATAAGAATTCCATGCAAGAAAAAACAGAAAGCCTGTCTTCACTGGATAGCAAAACAGGACTTGAAATCAACAAAGACAAAACAAAAATAATGAATATTCCCATTAATCAAATGGAAAAATACACATAGAAGGGACAGGTATTGAAGAAGTCAATCAATTTGCATACCTTGGCAGCTACATAGACCAGGATGGTGACACCGGAAAGGAAGTTAGAATCAGAATTGCAAAAGCAGCATCGATCTTCAAGAATCTTGAGAACATATGGAATTCAAAAGTGATAAGCACAAAAACCAAGTTAAGATTATTCAATTCAAATGTAACATCCGCCCTCATTTATGCGTGTGAAAGCTGGAAAACACCTAAAGAAATAGACAAGAAATTACACTCTTTTGAAAACAAATGCCTTAAGGAAAATCCTTTGCATCAAGTGGAACGAATTCAAGAACAATGCAGAGATAAGACAGATGAGCAAACAACAACCAGTCTCATGGGTGATCAAGAAAAGGAGATGGACATATGTTGGTCACTTGATGAGAAGAAATGATCAGGGAATCTCAGAACAAGCTATCATGTAGAACACAACAGGCCAAAGAAAAAGAGGCAGACCGCGTGAAACTCTGAAGAGGACATTGTTAAGAGAAGCCAAATTAGCAGAAATAAAATCTCTTGATAAGGTTGAAAGACTCTCCGTAGACAGGAAGAATTGGTGAACTGCTTTGCAAGCCCTATGTGACGTTTAACGGCACGGGAAGGATATAAGATATATAAGATATTTACTTTGTCAGTCGTCGTCAATGTAGTTTTCTTCACATTAAGATAGAGGTTTTGCTGTTCACTTTTCTTACGGACTGGCATAATTAATTTTTCCATTCCTTTTTATGTTGTGGACAGTAATACTGTTCTGTTTCAACAGCATATCTAATCTCTGATGTTTCATAACCTCCAATTTGTATGGCATTAGTGTAGTACGGTTTAACTGATAGTTACAATCATCTTTCCAAAATCCTACACAAGTAAATAAAATATCTAAACTCCTCATAGATGATTTAAACTTCTCATAGATGATCTAAACTTCACATATATGATTTCAACTCCTCATTGATGATCTCAACTCCTCATAGAAGTAGCCTTCTGTGTAAAGCGACTGACAAATTTCAGCTCCACATTTTCATTCACGCTTCTTCTAATGTTCATGACGCGATACTCGCCCCTGATATCTACACGATATACCCCAAATTTTTCTTCTTAAGCACAGATGTCATGTCTTCCTGTGTGCGAATGTCTTCTATTCCACCGGCCTCTAGAAGGATGTTGGTCCAGTTTATGCTGAAAGGATACAGCTGATTTAACCAGACCCTGCCAGAAAGGCTGGACATTCTAAGCCAATGATGAAAACAAAAACAAAAACAAAAAAAAAACAGAGAAAAAATACTCATAAATAGCAGGGCTGAATTTATTGTAACTTCTGTGATGCTAGTTTCAGGTGATGTATCTGAAGCTGGTAGATTGTTGGCTGTAATAAATATTTGTTGAACATCTCACATGATTGATGAGAGAAGTCACACCAACCTGCTAGGATGGACGCTTCACTCTTTGTCTCTCTCTTCTCCTATCAGTATCCAAGATACACGGGGCTGCCGGTAATGAGTCCCCACTTTTGTTGTTTCTCTGCTGTCTTCTTGGCGGTGTCCCATATCAGTTATTTGTTGAGACGAAGAAATTCGGGAACGGATGAAGAGATATACAGAGGAAAAATTATTAATCCTGCGACTAAATAAGTTAATGAATCTTTCTACAGCATCCAGGTCACTGAAGATTAGTGGACAGCGACGGGGAGGACGCCTCTGATTTTGACAATGCCAGTCCATGTAGCCGCACTATGTGTCATCTTGACAGCCCTTGTAGTTGCGCCAGCCCGAGGTAGTGTTGCTGTTACACACTTGATTCGTGTCCCACGTAACATGTTACATGTGAGCATAAGTGTGGCCTAATCGATAATGACTTAGGTTCTAATGCAAAAGTAGTGTATAAAAATTTCGCAGTCGAAGTGCTTGTGTGGACTTCATTTTAAAAAAAAACAGGTACCAAGAGAATCGTGTAATGGGCAACTGCTGCCAATATTTGAGAATATCTACTTGGTAGTCTCAGATCTCTAGAATACCGTGTATTTCTGCGCATGGTTGACTCAAACAGATGTTCATGTGAATTTTCAAACTAATGCAAAACACAGACAAGCACACATTATGCCATGGCAATGGTTCTCAAGCCATGGGCCGCGACCCACAGATGAGCCGTGATAGGAAGTATTGTAGACCGCGCTGAAGTCTCAAAGCAGCAGCAGTATAGATAGATAGATAGATAGATAGATAGATAGATAGATAGATAGATAGATAGATAGATAGATAGATAGATAGATAGATAGATAGATAGATAGATAGATAGATAGATAGATAGATAGATAGATAGATAGATAGATAGATAGATAGATAAGTAGATACAATAAAAAAATATTCCACACTTTTCACCCAATGCATAGGGGCAGACTGCAGGGATTCAAGACGCAGAACTGTAGGTCGCTTTATTAGTAGGTGAAAAGAACTAACTTTTGTGTAGTAATGAATATACAGTTAAACATGTAGAGAAAATATTACATAATACTTTATAAGATTAGATTTATACCTGGCAAAAATATAAAGCACTTTATTAGTGGGCTGCACACATGTTTAACTTTTAAATGTGGGCCACAATAATTAGTGTATAAGTATACAACTATACATAAACCACTGCAGTAAAACTGTGGTACCAAAATGTATAACTTAGGACAAAAGTAGAATCAACTTTATTACTTAACGATTACAAACTTGTGACGTTTCGGCGTGAGACTTGATCATACAAAAACATACAGGACGAAGAAATAGAGAGAGGAGATAAAGTATACATTCACATGAATGCTATATTTTAAAACATAATAATGAATAGAGCACTTAGCTGTAACTGTAAGAAGATCTGGCTTGTCCAACGCTGTGTGTCAGAAATGTGCATGGTAGAACATAGAGACTGTTTAAATATAGACCTGTGATGTGTGGTCGGTGGGTCGTAACTTGGGGTGGGGAAACCGTGAAAGCTACACCTAACATTCTCCTCTTCAACAATTATAATCCCTCTCCACTAAGCTCCACTCCCCTCTCACCTGTTACACATAGTTCAGAACCTCCTCATAGCATTACATTACAACTCTTCTACCCTAACTATAATCATCTAATTCACATTCTCCTGGCTAGGTTAACACTGTGCCACTCTCTCTCCCCTTCACCGTTTCTCCACCCATCATCCCCAGTTACGACCCACCGACCACACATCACAGATCTAAATTTAAACAGTATCTACGCCCTACTATGCCCATTTCTGACACACAGCGTCGGACAAGTCACATCTTCTTACAGTTACAGCGAAGTGCTCTATTCATTATTTTTTTTATTATAGCATTCATGTGAATCTACACTTTATCTCCTCTCTCTATTTCTTCATCCTGTATGTTATTAATCAAAATGGAAAAATTCAGACAGAATGGACAGATATTGAAGAAGTCAAGCAATTTGCATACCTTGGCACCTACATAGACCAGGATGGTGACACCGGAAAGGAAGTTAGAATCAGAATTGCAAAAGCAGCATCAATCTTCAAGAATCTAGAGAACATATGGAATTCAAAAGTGATAAGCACAAAAACCAAGTTAAGACTGTTCAATTCAAATGTAACATCCACCCTCATTTATGCATGCGAAAGCTGGAAAAACAACTAAAGAAATAGACAAGAAATTACACTCTTTTGAAAACAAATGCCTAAGGAAAATACTTTGCATCAAGTGGAACGAATTCAAGAACAATGCAGAGATAAGACAGATGAGCAAACAACAACCAGTTTCATGGGTGATCAGGAAAAGGAGATGGACATATATTGGTCACTTGATGAGAAGAAATGATCAGAGAATCCCAAAACAAGCTATCAAGTGGAACACAACAAATCAAAGAAAAAGAGGCAGACCGCGTGAAACTCTGAAGATAACATTGTTAAGAGAGGCCAAATTAGCAGGAGGTTGATGAGGTTGAAAGACTCGCCGAAGACAGGAAAAATTGTCGAACTACTTTGAGAGTTCTATGTGACGTTTAAAGGCACGGGAAGGATATAAGATATAAGATAAGATCTTTCCCATTCCAACATATGCCTGCGAGACCTGGACACTTAACAAGCAGCTGAGAAACACATAAATGCCTTTGAATATAAATGCTACAGAAGAGTTCTTCAAATATCATGGACACAAAAAAGAACAAATATATCCATACTACACGAACTTAATATTGAAGAAGGCTGGCTAGTAAAGAGGATTAAACAGAGAAAGCTTAAATATTTTTGACACATTAAACGTCATGATAATCTAGAGTAGACCATCATGGAGGGGTATATAATGGGAAAAAGAAAGATAGAAGACCAAGGCGAAGATGGCTGCATAACATCGTTGATGATCTGCAAATGGATGCACCAGTAGCAGGCCATCTTGCTCCCAACCAAGAGACCTACAGGAGTGCTGCTGAGAGGCAAATTTCTGCAAGGGACATGCACATGAATGAAATGAATGATATATATATATATATATATATATATATATATATATATATATATATATATATATATGGATGGATGTGGGTATGTATATGTGTATGTATGTTCCAGTACAACTTTGGAACGCCTGGAGCAACTTCAGTCGACCTTGGTACATATATGACGTACGAACTACAGAAAAGCACTGATTGGGTAACATCCATAGCACCCCTAGTGCGGAATGGATTTGAGATCGCCAAGTTTCTCCCTCGGACAACCTTATCTTGCTTGCTCAAGGGTGGGTTCATCCAAGAAAGTATTTATTCTTGCTCCCGGAGGTGAAACTAAAAATGAGATATATATAATCAAGTTTTGAGGTAAATTAATATTATAGTGAATTTGTAAAAGACTTTACTCTATAACGTGTAGACTGCCCCTGTGACTCGTTGATCGTGATTGAGAACGCGTCTCGCTGGAAATTGCAATCTCTTAAAGTTAAAAGGGAGATCCGTCGGAATGAGGTTCATCCACGGGATAAAAACAGCTTCACCCTCTCCTTGTCCTGTTAAGATAGTCGCTTCAACTGCAATGCCCAGCATCCTCTTTATGCACAGCCTTGTGCCGTTGCAAAGTTTTGGCGGGTCTAGGTTACGTAATAAAATAACTGGAGATCCCACCATCATTTTCACCCCCTCTCAACCCCATCTCACTCAACCCCTAGCCCAGCCCCCTCCCCCCCCCCCCCATGTCGATGGGCGTTGAACGTGGACTTAACGGCATCGGGAGTGTCATTATTCATCTCAACGACCCCGAAAACTATGGATTCAACGCTAATATCTGTCATTTTCGATGATTTGTATATATCACCAGCATCAAACCCCCCACCCCCAGGCCCCATTAAGGGTGCTTGGAATGTGTTACCCCCACAGTACTTTTCACCAGATTATAGGCCTTATATGTACCAAGTGTAGTTGAAATCGCTCCATGCGTTGCAGAGTGATGCTGGAACTTACATACACACCTACATCCATTTATATATATATATATATATATATATATATATATATAGAGAGAGAGAGAGAGAGAGAGAGAGGAAAACACAGGGTCAGCCTTGGATTTGTAAGTATAATATTTTAGTTGATCAGTTAACACTGGATTGTTAATTCAGAATTAACGCTGACTTTCTTTAACGTACATAACTTTATGATGGCTTCATTTTAACATACAGCGAAATGTACGGAAGGATGGTTTGGAGAGGATTGCATGTTCAAGTGTCACTGCGCTTACTTTACGTATTGTGTTAACAATGGCAACTGTCCATTCAATAGCAGCTGTGAGCCAGGCTACTTTGGGCCAGGGTGTCAATATGGTCAGTTTCTACGGACTTTGTGCATAGCAAGTTTTCTGAGTTTTTTATATCATTGCTTACCTTCAAAATAATGAGGAATAAAATTAAGTTTACCTTCAGAATTATGAAAAATAAAGTTTATCTTAAAAATTAAGAAGAATAAAGTAATGTTTCCCTTCAAAGTTCTGAAAAATAAAGTTTCCCTTAAAAATTATGAAGGATAAAGTTTGTCTTCAAAATTCTGAAAAATAAAGTTTCATTTCAAAATTATGAAGAACAAAGTAAAGTTTATCTTCCAAATTATGAAGAATAAATTTTACCTTCAAAATTCTGAAGAATAAAGTTTACCTTCAAAATTCTGAAGAATAAAGTTTGCCTTCAAAATTATGAAGAATAAAGTTTGCCTTCAAAATTATGAAGAATAAAGTTTGCCTTCAAAATTATGAAGAATAAAGTTTGCCTTCAAAATTATGAAGAATAAAGTTTGCCTTCAAAATTATGAAGAATAATGTTTACTTCAAAATTCTGAAGTTAAAGTTTGCCTTCAAACTTATGAAGAATAAAGTACAGTTTATCTTCCAAATTATGAAGAATAAGTTTTACCTTCAAAATTATGAAGAATAAAGTAAAGTTTACCCTTAAAATTATGAACAATAAAGTTTACTTTCAAACGCATGAAGAATAACATTTACTTTCAAAATTATGAAGAATAAAATGTTTTTGGTGAAGTGATAGATTCTACAAATCTTCGATTTCTTCTGTAATTATTTGGTTCTTTTTGATTCTTTAAGACTAATATTACTAGACAGTGTGTTTTTACCAATGAGAAAATTTTACAGTGTGTTTTTATCACTGAGAAAATCTTACAGTGTGTTTTTGCCAGTTAGAACCTTGGAGACTAACATTAATTCCGGTTGTGATAGTGTGTTTCTAGATGTGAGAAACTTTTAGATGAATATTACTAGGTGGTGCAGTAATGTGTTTCTGGCACTTAGAAACTTGCAGAGTTAACACCAATGACCATTGTGACAGTATCTAACAATCAATAACTTACAGACTAACACTAATGGCCATTATGACAGTATCTAACAATCAATAACTTACAGACTAACACTAATGGCCATTATGACAGTATCTAACAATCAATAACTTACAGACTAACACTAATAGCCATTATGACAGTATCTAACAATCAATAACTTACAGACTAACACTAATGGCCATTATGACAGTATCTAACAATCAATAACTTACAGACTAACACTAATGGCCATTATGACAGTATCTAACAATCAATAACTTACAGACTAACACTAATGGCCATTATGACAGTATCTAACAATCAATAACTTATAGACTAACACCAATAGCCATTATGACAGTATCTAACAACTTATAGACTAACACCAATGGCCAGTATGACAGTATCTAACAATCAATAACTTATAGACTAAAACTAATGGCCATTATGACAGTATCTAACAATCAATAACTTACAGACTAACACCAATGGTCAGTATGACAGTATCTAACAATCAATAACTTATAGGCTAACACTAATGGCCATTATGACAGTATCTAACAACTTATAGACTAACACCAATGGCCAGTATGACAGTATCTAACAATCAATAACTTATAGACTAACACAAATGGCCATTATGACAGTATCTAACAACTTATAGACTAACACAAATGGCCATTATGACAGTATCTAACAACTTATAGACTAACACAAATGGCCATTATGACAGTATCTAACAACTTATAGACTAACACAAATGGCCATTATAACAGTATCTAACAACTTATAGACTAACACAAATGGCCATTATGACAGTATCTAACAACTTATAGACTAACACAAATGGCCATTATGACAGTATCTGACAATCAATAACTTGTAGACTACACTAATGGCCAGTGTGATAGTGAGTATCTAGCAGTAAAAACTTGTAGATTAACTGTCTGTGACAGTGTCAGAAAACTGTAGACTAACATTAATGGCCAGTGTGACAGTGACGTGAACCTTCATATCTGCTGTAGCTCTTCACCCCTGGAAAGTAACATTCCTTCGTTCAAGTGTGTCTGGTAATTGATTATTGTTTCGCCAATTTTTTTTTATGTTCTGTTATTGTTTCAGTTGACCTGGCTAATACTTCCCGTCTGGTTGCCAACGATCTGTACTTAAGTGACAATGACGAGACCACTTGCAACCCAGGGTCAAATGAAACTTCAGTGATCCTGAGGTTCACAAAAGCGTTCGCGTTTTCTTGGTTCAGAATAGACCTGAGAGAGACAAGTAAGATAGTTTTGCTCTAAACTCACGTATGAACTACTCCACTTTCGCTCTTTAATCGAAGTATAAATATCTTTTTTGCTTGTTTGTTTGCTTGTTTGTTTCTTTGTACCATCCTTAATTCATAGTATAAAGATGAATGCATTCTTAAGTAAAAGGATGAAGAAGTTCTTGTCCATTTAGTCAGAGTATCGAGAAGTTTTGTGTCTTAATTCGCACTATAAAGAAGTTTTGTTCTTAATTCGCACTATAAATAAGTTTTGTTCTTAATTCGCACTATAAAGATGTTTTGTTCTTAATTCACACTATAAAGATGTTTTGTTCTTAATTCACACTATAAAGATGTTTTGTTCTTAATTCGCACTATAAAGATGTGTTGTTCTTAATTCACAATATAAAAATGTTTTCTGTTCTTAGCCAGTCTGAAATTTAGACTGGGGGGGGGGGGGAGTGGGACAAGCCACAGACTGACGGATGGACTGCCTGATTGATTGAATGATTGATTATGTAATAGAAGTGTCTCCTTTCAGGAGTGCTGAAATTTTCCGTGACACTGAACGACATGAGCCCCTGCGATAACATGAGAATGTACCCCCTGACCAACACCTCGGTGGATATCACTTGTGACGTGGAAGCCACAGTTGAGAGCATCCACATCGAAGGGGAGCTCGTGTATTCCATATGTTCTGTCTTCGTCAGCGGAGGTTAGACTTGGTAAAACTTGGTTAGGTTCATTGTGAGTAGCTAGTGTAAAGTGGCAGTTCATTGTGAGTAGCTAGTGTAAAGTGGGTAGGGAGTGGAAAGTGACAGTTCATTGTGAATAGTTAGGGAAAACTGGCAGTTCATTGTGAGTAACTAGGGAAAACTAGCAGTTCATTGTGAATAGCTAATTAAAACTGGTAATTCATTGTGAATAGCTAGGGAAAACTGGCAGTCTCTTTGATTATTTCTTGGTTTTCCGTTTTAAGTCTTTAAACAAACAAGAATTTTTAGCCTAATTTTTGACGCTTAAAATCCCCACAGTCAGGTCAGCAATATTACTTTATCTTCTTGTGCAAAATTTTGCTTGAAGACGACATGTTGGTTGAAATGTTGGGGTTTGCTGTTTCTGTTTTTTTGATACTCCGTCTTTTACGTCTTTCACTCTGGGTAGTACAAACGTGGAATCGAATGTGTTCTTTTCTGTTTTGCCTTTTCTTTCTAATGTGTTCTTTTCTGTTTTGCCTTTTCTTTCTAATGTGTTCTTTTCTGTTTTGCCTTTTCTTTCCAATGTGTTCTTTTCTGTTTTGCCTTTTCTTTAGTTTTTTTTTGTCTCTGTATTGTGAAATAAAGTTTTTCCCCACACCGACTCGTCATTTTAGCATGAAGAACAGCAGAACAGTCAGGTTTAGCTTCACTCTGTTGTCATACCTCATTTCTCAATGACTTTCCATGAAGTATGATTGCAGGATTTAGGACAGACGATAGGTAATTAATCATGGATTATTTTATTATTTTCTCACCTGGCATAAAGCTACCTTGCTATATTCCTTTCACAGTGTTTTTACCGGGAAAAGGGGTGGGGGGGGGGGGTGGGGGTGTTTACCTCTTTTCATGTAGTTTGTGAATTCTTGCGGCTCGCATGAATGTCCATGATAAGACATTGGACTAACTTTGAAAGGAGCATTCAGAATTCAGCAGCTCGCAGGAAAATTGATGATAATAAATTAGACTAGCTTTTAGGGACATATTTTGAGTGTGTCTACTTATGGGAAAGTTGATAAATAAAACTATTAGAGTAACTTGGGAAGATATATTTTGCATTATTTTTACCAAGACATGAAAAGACTAGACGATGTTAATTATGCAGTTTTAAGATTTTACTTGAGATCAAGACATTTCATTGACGGATTGATTTTTTTTAACTAATTAATGCTATAATGTTCCACGGAGCGATTGATTATCTATGTGAAATAACGAGGTGAGACCATTTAATTGGCTGATGTACCTGCACATCTCCGGTTCACCAAAGGCGGTAGGTCGCATATGACCTCTTCGCGCTCTAGCAAACGACAATCCGATTATGTTATTGGAAGTGGAGTTGGGTTTCTGCGCTGCCGGTTAGACGTGCTTGTGTCCTGCTGTGGCTCTTCGCTGTTTGAATGAGTGTTGTGCAAACAGAAACGCACAAACACATCAAATAAGCAACAGCGTAGTCATTGCATTCTCTGTGTGGCGAGCTACTGTGCTTAGTGTCATTGCACCGCTGTGAGATGTGAACTCCACATAAACAGCGTTGGTGACTCTTGGTCGTGTCTGCTCGGCTAGTGGTGAACTATGATGGTATTTGTGTGTTTTGGTTCGGCTTGGTGCCTTAGGTACGGAGTTCGTACCAAGTGCGACGATAACTAGTTTCGCATTTGCACTTTCGTAGTTCCTAAAATAGCGTCCTCACTGAGTGGCTCATCATCGAAGACTGATGCGAGGAAGCATCAACGAAAAATCTGTGCGATATTCACTGGCACACACGGTGCAGCGATTATGGGAGTATCTCGTCCGCGATGATACCGAGAACCTAATTACTGAATCTACGGATCTGGACGTTTTGAATATATCGTTAAGATTTACATGTATGTAGGAGTGAATACATTTAAATTATTTAAGTGATCATCATCATAATCAGCGCTATCTTTATCACTTTTGTAACGCATCTGAAGTCTATGAGTTATCCCCTAGATCCCGTCTGTCAGAATGTGCCTATCTCAGAATATGATTACTTCTATACTGTACAACAACAAAAACGCAACAAATACGATGTTGCGATTTAAACTGAAGTTTACTGATCAGACAAGGGCAAATTGTATGAAGCTTTCACTTGGACATAAACTTCGCGTGCTGACCTGAATTGTACTCAGCAGATGATTCGTGAGCACAGAAAAGCGACTCAAAATAGCATTTTTGACAATAAATCATGATAGGCTCACAAGAATCCCGTGAAACTTACTGAACACAAAACTCGCTGACCATGTTATTGAAAGCCTATAAAAGATTGACGCTCCTCGAATCAATTCATTTGAAAATTCAATGCGCAAGTATGGCTCACCTCACTACAGAACAACGACTCATCATCATTGGAGGTTTATAGACTGGACAGTCACAAAGTGTAGTGGCCAGAATTTAATGTGGTTAGAAGCACCATTAGTCGCCTTTGGAGACGATTTCAAGAAGCTGGCTCAGTTGCAGACCGGCCGCGCAGTGGAAGGCGCACAGTCATAACTCCTGCTGAAGACCGCTTCAAACGTCTGCGTCACCTCAGGAATTGATTTTCATCTGCGTCCTCAACAGTCCAGTCACTGACAGCAGTTCCTCGTATTTCAGAGCAAACGGTCAGGAACCGGCTGCACTACGCTGGTCTTTGGGCTAGAAGACCCTACCGAGGTCCTATTCTTACGGACCGGTATCGCCAGAACCGACTACAGTGGGAGAACCAGAATCGTCAATGGAGCGTTGCGAATGATTGGAGAAGGGTTTGGTTTAGTGATGAATCATTCTTTCTGCTCCAGCGACACGATAGACGGAGAAGAGTTTATCGCAGAGTCCATGAGCACTACGCCCCGAAGTGCGCGGATGAGGCTCCTCCATATGGTGATGGAGGTGTACTGGTGTGAGAGACGATCAGCTTCATGGGAAGAAGTGACCTGGTACAAATTGAAGGACACCTGAATGCCTAACGATACGTCGCTGAAGTTCTTCATCCTCACTTCCTTCCACTGCGGGCTGTACCAGAGTCGATTTTTCAACAGAATAACGCTCGACCTCATGTGGCACAACTCACCACCCAGTTTCTCGCTGACAACAACGTCCAGATCATTCCGTGGCCATCCATGTCATCAGACATGAACCCAATAGAACACTATGGGATGAACTCAACAGACAAGTCCGCAAGCGAGACTTGGCGCCAACCAATCTCCGACAGTTGTCTCTTGCACTGCAGGAAGAGTGGGCAGCCATCCCACAACAACAGATCCAACAGCTAATCGGATCCATATCAAGGAGATGGCGTTCTCTGATACAGGCCGTAGGAGGCCATACACCTTACTGAAACGGAGGCCTCAGTCGCAAAGAATAAAACTCCAAACCAGATTTAATAAACATCAATTCATTGTTAAAGTTTTTCTTCATGCCAAGATTGAAATATTAATTCCGTAAAAAAAAAAATGTTGATAGAAGTTTGAAATTTGATGTCCATTACGACTACAGTAGTGTTGCGTTTCTTTTTTTTAACAGTAACATATTAAAACGCTAAAACTTTACATGAATTTTGCTTCGTTCTAACATTTACAAACAAAAACAAACAAAGTATCAGGCAGTGTCTGTTTGCTGTCTAACTATTGTCTGTTTGCTGTCTAACTATTGTCTGTTTGCTGTCTAAATAGTGTCTATTTACTGTCTAAATATTGTCTATTTGCTGTCTAACTATTGTACCAAGCTTGAGATGAAATATTAAACAGAAAGTATCATGTTGTAGCATTTCAGCGACAAGAGGTTTGCTCTAAAATAACTTATCCGTAAGAAATACAGTATTGTAGTATGCTATTTTTTTTATTTTAATTTGAAGTTTTTTTTTTTTGCATGATTCAATTTTCTTTACCATAGTTTAGCAAATCTGTGAATTTACTTCTTGTGAACAATTGCAAACTCTAGGCAGGAACGCAGCTTTGAAACAGACAGCCAACCAGTCTCGCTCAAATAGCACGATGATTCAACCTGATACATCTTCTCATGCTGTAGATGGTATTATTATTATTGATTCTGCTAAGATGATATGTGCTTGGATAGGTGACGGATCTGAACCGCCGAAGTGGTATCTGAAGTTTAACAGGCCTCATATTCTTCATAGAGTCATCATCTACACTAGCACTGGTAAAATTTCTTTTTTTTTCTCACTACTTACCAGGCAGAATCAACAAATATTCAACTGAAGTCAGTGGTCTATATCTCTACAGATACAGCGGAGTTTGTTCTGAGACCTTTAACAGACCTCTAGACTAAATCTAATAATGGACCATGCTTCACTGACCTATAACCCCCATCATCAGATATATGACTTGATTTCCCTCCAGTTGTGATCTCTACTATTACTGTATGAATTTGTATTACGCAGACCAAGCACAACAGATACGTCACTGCCTTTTGGATGACATGTCATGCTGGTGTAGCAATAAAAGTTACAGATGGCTGTCACATTAAATAATAATGTGCAGTTGCTGTGTGGAGTTTGTTTCCCCTGGCGCCCTGCCCTCTGTCTTTCTGGCACTCCTACCTACGCCAAACACGTGATGGTTAATCCGCTACTGGCTGTGACCTACTTCTAAGAAGGAGGTGGGGACACTCAAGAACTTGTCGAGTGTGCAATGGTGATGTCCACCAACCTCATGGCATCCTTCCCTCGCGAACCTGACAAATCTTGTAGCATCTTTCCATCAATAAACTGGCTAAACTTATATCATTCTTCCCTCAAAGAAACTGACTAAATTTGTAGCATTCTTCCATCAAGAAACTGACTAAACTTGTATCATTCTTCCCTAAAAAAAACTGACGAGACTTGTAGCATTCTTTCCTCAAGAAACTGACTAAACTTGTAGCATCCTTCCTTCAAGAAACTGACTAAACTTGTAGCACCCTTCCTTCAAGAAACTGACTAAACTTGTATCATTCTTCCCTCAAGAATTGACTAAACTTGTAGCATTCCTCCCTCAAGAAACTAACTAAACTTGTAGCACCATTCCCTCAAGAAACTGACTAAACATGTAGCATCCTTCCCTCACGAAACTGATTAAACTTGTAGCACCCTTCCCTCAAAGAAACTGACAAATCTTGTAGCATCCTTCCATCAAGACACTGACTAAACTTGTAGCATCTTTCCCTCAAGAAACTGACTAAACTTGTGGCATTCTTCCCTAAAAAAATGACTAAACTTGTAGCACCCTTTCCTGGGGACGTTTAGCTCACCATTGTCATTATAGACGAAAACATTTCACGTCGAAATGAATGAATATTTTAAATAAATGTATCATTCTATTGTAATTGTATATATATAATATATATATATTATATATATAATATATATATATATATATATATATATATATATATATATATACTATTTTAGGATACAGAGGATAGATGTTTGAATGTTCTTACATGGGTGATTAAACCATATTAAGTCTGGCCTGTGATCTGTTCTTCACATTGTCCTGTTTCTCATTCATTACTACACATCAAAACATTAACAATAAAGAAAGAAAACACAAATAACGATTATTCACCTGAATTAATCAATTTAAAACATGAAAGATAAGAGACTCAACCCTGTGATTTCTCATAATACAGGTACAAAAAAGTGAAATGATCGCAAATCAATCTAAAACATCTCGTACATAAACAAATAAGCTTAATGTGAGTTAGCTAATTTTGCCCCATGTATGTAAATTGTGAACTATGCCTTTTATGGTTATTTCCCTGCTTATAACAGAAGGGAACATTTGGCAAGAAAATATAACACATACGTATACATGTAAAATTCAATGATGCATAAAATTATGTGCACATAAAATCCTCTGTATATATTTAACATAAATTTCAAATCTTACAGAGAACACACATATTATTCAGAGGAAACTATGATTATTAATATCATTCCTCTGTCGATTATACCTGGGTGGATCCGGATGGATCGGAGGGATCGACAGCACATCTTGCATCGGTGTCGATTTTTACTCAGAGTTACGCAACGGGAAACCACTGTTGTAGCTCCCAAGAACATTTATGCTTATTCAGAGTAATAGATTTGTCATGAACGATGTTAATGGATGTTCCTCTGGAACAGCCTCGTCCGTAGGGCAACTCACGAGCCACAGGTGAGGCCAGATCGTCATCAAGCTACAGGTGGTAAAACTTACAAGTTCAAAATAGCAACATGGAATGTTAGAACTTTATTCCAGACTGGAAAATTTAAAAATGTAAAGAGGGAAATGGAAGGGATGAAGATCAACATATTAGGCATGAGTGAAGAAGTTAGATGGACAGGTGCATGGAAGATAAACTCTGATAAATATACAATAATATATTCAGGAAGTGAGAAACATGAACGAGGAGTAGGAATAATATTTGACGAACAAACAGCAAGGACAACTGCAGGATATTTGAACATTTCGGACTGAGTCCTGCTAGCCCAACTGAAAGGTCGACCAATAAACATAAATATTATACAGGTGTACTCTGAAAGTTCTGAAGAAGATGCACAGATATTTTAAAATGATATAGAGCCAACCCTAAAATATACAAAGTCACATGAAGTTACTATAGTCATGGGAGATTTTAATGCCAAAGTTGGAAAAGGAAAAACTTCAGACATCGCTGGTGACTATGGACTGGGAGAGAGGAATGACAGAGATAGTAAATTAATTGAATGGGCAAGAATACACATCATGGTTGTAGGAAACACCTGGTTTAAACAACATCCTCGAAGACTGGCAACATGGTGCAGTCCAGACAAAAAGACTTTAAACCAGATAGACTACATATTAATCAACAAACGATTTCGCAATGCATTACTGACAACAAAAACCATGCTAGGAGCTGACTGCAATAGTGACCATGACCCACTCTGTGGAAAAATTAGAATAAAGCTAAAGAAAGCATGCAGAAGAGTGAGAAACATCAAATTGAATACAGAACTCCTTTAAAATGACCAAGAACTGCGAGAACAATATAAAGTTATTATAACACATAAATACAATGCAATAGCAAAGATAAACAGTATAGATGAACAATGGGCAATGTTAAGAGATTCTATCCGCCAAACTGTTAAGGAGATAATACCACCGAAAAAGTAAGGCCATACAAATAAATGGATGACAGACGACATCTTAGGACTGACGGACAAGAGGAGGAGGAGTAAAAATAACCAAGAAAAATATAGAAAGATAAATAAAGAAATAAGACGCAAATTCAGAGAAGCAAAGGAAGTGTGGTTAAATGAACAATGCAGACAGATAGAGGACTCCCATAATAAAGACAGCAAAAACATGCACAAACGAATTAGTGAACTCACAGGCAGGAAAACAAAATATACCACAGGATGCCTGAAATCAAAATAAGGTAATATGTTAATGGGAAAAGAAGACATTCTGGACAGAGTACATCGGTGAGGGATATGGAGGAGAAAGATCAGAATTAACACCAGATACTGAAAACTGTGATGGACCACCATTACTTGAAGATGAAATCATAGATACCATCAAAGAAATGAAGAAAGGAAAAGCGACTGGGCCTGATAATATAACAATAGAAGAAATAGAGGCACTAAAGGACATAGGAATAAAAATAATAACCAAGTTACTGAACGATATTTACAACAGTGGTTATATGCCCAATGACTTGCTTAAATCCATCCACGTTTATAGCACTACCAAAGAAACCAGGTGCAAAGGAATGTGATGAACACCGGACTATCAGCCTCTCATGTCACATAACGAAGCTACTTCTGAGAATCGTTATGAGAAGAAGGAAAAAGATGAAAATGGAAATAGCAGATAAACAATCTGGAGTTGTTGAAGGAAAGAGAACACACAATATCATTAATGCTTTACGAATACTAACAGAAAGAGCTTTAGAAGTACAGAAAAATCTCTACTTATGCTTCATTGATTAGACCAAGGCAATCGACAAGTGAAACATAATTAAATTATTAATATGCTTGAAAACATCACATATAGACGGCAAAGACCTGAGGATTTTAAAACAACTTTACTGGCAGCAAGAAGCAGCAATTCGAATTGAAAATTGAACTGGAAAATATCAACCTATAAAACAAGGGGTGCGACAAGGATGTGTACTATCTCCAGACCTTTTTTCTCTGTACAGCGAGAATATTCTAAGAACGATCACCACAGAACCAGGCAAAAATATTGGAGGATACAATATTAACAACCTTCGGTATGCTGATGACACAGTACTGATAGCTTAGAACCAACAAGACCTGCAAAATCTCTTGGATAAAATCGCCAAAGAATGTGAACGGAAAGGCCTTACTTTGAACATAAAAAGACAGAGACTATGGTTATGTATAAGAAACAGAATCCATCAAAGTGCAGTATAAAATAAAACGGAACTATTCTGAAGCAGGTGTAGAAATTCAAATACCTTGGAGTAGTAGTCACTTCAGATGGAAAATGCAGCACAGAAATTAGGAACAGAATAGGCCATGCAAAGACTGCATTTCAGAGAATGAGAAACATTTTATGTAACACATCCTTATCAGTGAATGTTAGAAAACAAGTCCTAAAATGTTATGTTGAACCTGTCTTGTTATATGGAAGTGAATCATGGACAATAGGCAAATCTGCAACCTTCATGGGCTCAGTTTCCTGATACGCATTTCTCCTTCCACCTGCATTTGCTTTTTCCCTTGCTTCTGTTTCTGTAGCAGTCTGATGACTGACAACTCACTACCAAAAATAGCACTAAGATGGACACCACAGGGGAACAGAAGTAAGGGTAGACCAAAAGAGACATGGAGAAGAACAACAGAAAGGATGTTGAGCAATAGAGGGCTCACCTGGGCAAGAGCAGAAAAAAAGGCGAAAGACAGGCATTTGTGGAAAACCCTTGCGGAAGCCCCATGTGCCCTGGGCACTTAAGGTTCAGAGAGAGAGAGAGGCAAATCTGCACAAAAATCATTGGAAGCAGCAGAAATGCGGTTTATTAGAAGAATGTTGCGAATCCCCTGGACAGCAAAAATAACTAATGAAGAATGTATGAGAAGAGCTGGAGAGACGAAAAATCTTGTCAAAAAAATCAAAGAAAGACAATGTACTTTCATAGGACATGCAATGAGAAGAGGGGGCATTGAAAATATTATAACAACAGGAAAAATAGAAGGAAGAAGATCAAGAGGAAGACCAAGAGAAATGATACTGGACAGTCTGACAGGATGGTGTGAGAGAAGATCATCAACTTAGCTGATGGCCTGCATGAAGGATCGTGTACTCTGGAGAAGCATAATAGCCAACGCCAGTCTACACGGCACCTGATGATGATGATGATGATGATGATGATGATGATGATGATGATGATGATGATGATCCGCACCCCTGAGCTGACTTGTCACTGACCTTTTGTTGTTATGTGTGTGTGTGTGTGCTTCTGGTGTTGAAAAGAAACTTAGGTTTAATAGTCTGTCTTTATTCCTGCATATACTACAGAAACATCTCAAGTCATTTCACCCTTTTGTCAGTATTATTTTGACTTACGGGTTATATTTATTTCTGAATTATGTCATTTCATTTAGTGAACCAGCAAGAACTACAAGGCTTCATTTTGGAGACTTTCTCTGTGAATAATACCAAGACAAACTATTACAAGGATCGTTCCGTCGACCCCCTTTTAGTTTACGAAGCGGACTTGACCTCTTCAGTCCCGAGCATTTTATTAAAGATTATAGGCGCATCAAGTGGAGCGAAGACCATCACTCTCTGCGAGGTAGAAGTGTATGCTGGTAAGTGTGGCTCGGAAGTCAAGCTGGTTATAAGAACAACAGCCTGTCGTGTCTGAGCTTCTGCACATATCCCGTTGTGTAATGTCAGTTTGGCAGACGGGATAGGTGTCGTGCTTCCCACAAGTCGTCGTAGGTTACTGAGTGATCTTGGCTTCTCTGCAAGAAGTTGAGATAGCTATTGCACCACTACGTTCACCATTACATTATTACCTTCAGTCATTGCAGCATTACTTTTAGCCACTGCATCAAGAACTTGAGCCATTGGAGTAATACTTTCAGTCATTATAGTACTACTTTCGACCATTACAGTACTATTTACAGCCATTACAGCACTACTTTCTGCCATTATAGCGCTGCTTTCAACCATTACAGTACTACTGACAGCCATTGCAGCACTCCTTTCAGTCATTATAGCGCTGCTTTCAACCATTATGGCATTATTTACATCCATTACAGCACTACTTTCAGTCATTATAGCGCTGCTTTCAACCATTACGGCCTTATTTAAAGCCATTACAGCACTACTTTCAGTCATTATAGTTCTGCTTTCAGCTACTGCAGAATTATTTTCTCTGTGTGATCGATCATTGCCGATCTCCTACAACAGCATATAGACATATCAACACTGTGGGCCTAGATACCACATGTTTAACAGGATTAGGATAGTGCAGCCGTTTAGTGCACGCAACAGAGAAAAAAAAAAGATCATGCATCAGGTGTAGCGGTTCTCGCCCAGCGGACACATATTTTTTTTTTTGGAACCCAGATTTGTATGTTACGTTCCCATTTGTACATCTGTGTTGACTGGGTGGTATCCTTCCTGAACATCAGCATCTCATACGTTGCTCAAGGAGATAGTTTATATATATATATATATATGGGATGTTGTCTATTGTTAAGGATACTTTCATCCACTCTTTCTGGGATATATTCTTCAGCTTATAATAATTTTAACTTTCATTTTTCTTGGGATAGTTTCCTAGATCTAAGAAATGTCTTCTCAATCTTTTATTTGGGATTTTTTTTTTCTTTCCCGTTTCTTGTTTTGTGATATTTGGACCACTCTCTCTCTCTCTCTCTCTCTCTCTCTCTCTCTCTGGTGGTACTGAAAAAAAAAGATAGACAGACAAATAGTTAGATACGCAGAAGCGAGCAATAGATGATTCAACACATATAGGATCTTTTTGTAGACACTCCCATAGCACTCAATGTCTGTTCACAAAGACTGTTCCCTTTATTTCCACAACGAAATAATTTCACAGATACAATCTGTAAGTTCACATACACAAAACATGGTGTTGGTTTAACCATATTAAATTGACTCGCTGTTACTACTGGTAGCTCAGAACACAGCTTCTATAACCAGCGCTCAGAATTCTAGTTTCTATACCTCGCTAGGCCGAAACGCGTGGTTATCTCCACTTTGGAACTACGTCTCCCTTGACTCCTGTTTTCTAGTACATCTTCTGTTGGCACGTGTTTCCCCATCGGCTGTCCTTTATCGATCTTCTTCTGATCGTCCCCTCTCTGTTGATCTTTTTTTAAAAAGCTTTGTCTCTCTATTGTGCTTCGTTCGTGTGTCTCTGTCCTCTTGTTCCTCTGACTGTCTCTCTCTGGTCTCAATCCTCTCGTACCTCTTCGTCTCTCTCTCTCTCTCTCTCTGGTCTCCGTCCTCTTATACTCTGCGTGTTTCTCTCTGGTCTCCGTCCTGTCATACTCTGTATGTTTCTCTCTGCTCCTTGTCCTCTCATACATCTGCGTGTTTCTATCTCAATCTATCTATCTCTAGTCTCCGTCCTCACATACCTCTGTGTGTTTCTCTCTAGTCTCAGTCCTTTTCGTTGAGCCCCCCCCCCCTCATTTTTAAACGTATATATCGCCACAATTAATGCACACTATATATTTATATGCTGCATGAAAACAAGGACAACTGTGAGTACAAATCACAAGTAATGTTTAGAAACGCATGCAGAACGTTGGAGAACGGTATGCCACGTGTGAAAACTGAGTTGCACAGATTTGTAACACATCCATGAGGTGCATCGTAGGAAACCGTGAATTCACTGCAGCATGTGCATTACATTATTGCCAAAATTTATGAACCGTTTTCTGTAAGTCCATATAAAACCCTTTCAAACGCGCGTAAAACCTCTTGTAAACTTGTACTATGAAAAGGTGCCACGACTCTGTAACGATGAACGACATCAGGAGATCGGCTTACTTAGTGCTTGAGCTGCAGTTATGACGCTGTCCTAGGTGTTTGTGGCACTGTCTATCAATTGGTACGTGGCCACCAGATCACAGGCAGTGACGCTGACCGACTCGGACCAGCTACTGCACGAGTAACCACACCCAGGCCAGCTTATGTACAAGGCCCTTTGCTTTATGCTTCTGTATCGTCAAAAACTGTACTGGGACTTGCGGAACACCTATCAGTAGTCAAACTCTGGGGAGACGGCTCGCAGCAGACAACTTAAGATGCAGAAGACCATACAGAAGTCACGTCCTTACTGACCAACACAGACAAGCTCGTCTGAACTGGGCTGCCAGTCGCGGATTTCTAGGTCGTCGACTTTGACTAGATGTCAATGTTTCTGCCGTATCCCGATTCGGTATTGGCCATGCAGAACGCGTATTTACAGAAGACAAGGCAAAAGATTCCGTGGTGACTGCGTTCTTGAGCGGTGTCGGTACGAAGGCGACACAGTATTGTCTGGGGTGCAGTAAACTAGTTTTACGGTACACTTACTGCCCAGCGATATCTTGGCAAAATACTGCAGCCACAACTGCTGCCTCGTAACCTGCAGTTTCTTCAGCGTAATGGAGTGAGAGTCATGCAGTGATCAGCACTTTCTTCAGCATAATGGAGTAAAAGTCATGCAGTGACCTACAGTTTCTTCAGCATAATGGAGTAAAAGTCATGCAGTGACCTACAGTTTCGACAGTTGTGAACTGTACTGAACATTTATGGGACGTGATGGGACGACACGTGTCTCAAAACCTCGAACTCAACGACAGTTGATGAATGGGCTGCAACTTGCATGGTATGCCGTTACACTGGATGCCATTCAACGTCTGGTGGGGTCAATGCCCAGCTAACTGCAGGAGTGTCTTAGAGCAAGAAGAAGGGGGGGGGGGCACTCGTGCTATTTCAGGTTTAGGTGAGATCAGTCTATGTGTGTGTGTGTTGGGGGGGGGGGGGGGGGGGAGTGTGCGTGGGTGGGCAGTGCAAAACATGTAAGGGTGACCTTGGAGTTGAGTTAATTTTGAATGATGGGCTATATCTTGCTCTTGACTGCATTGTGTGATATTAAATGTATACAGTCATTTAAATCCCATTGCATTTTTATTTTTAAATTATATATTTGCTGTTTAAACTCATTATATTTCTGATGTGCGTTATTTATGGCTTTACCATATATATACATATAATCAAGATAAAAAAAGACAAAAAGCATTGTTGGTTATGGTGAAATCCGAAATAGACTGAAGTTGTGAGAGAAATCAAAAACGCAAGCCAATATCTCTCATATGTCTTCCTCTGACCTGATATCTCTCACATGTCTTCCTCTGACCTGATATCTCTCACATATCTTCTTCTGACCTGATATCTCTCACATGTCTTCCTCTGACCTGATATATCTCACATGTCTTCCTCTGACCTGATGTTTCTCACATGTCTTCCTCTGACCTGATATTTCTCATATGTCTTCTTCTGACCTGGTATTTCTCACATGTCTTCCTCTGACCTGATATTTCTCACATGTCTTCCTCTGACCTGATATATCTCACATGTCTTCCTCTGACCTGATATCTCTCACATGTCTTCTTCTGACCTGATATCTCTCATATGTCTTCCTCTGACCTGATATCTCTCACATGTCTTCCTCTGACCTGATATTTCTCACATGTCTTCCTTTTTACCTGATATCTCTCACATGTCTTCCTTTGACCTGATATCTCTTACATATGTCTTCCTCTGACCTGATATATCTCACATGTCTTCCTCTGACCTGATGTTTCTCACATGTCTTCCTCTGACCTGATATTTCTCATATGTCTTCCTCTGACCTGATATTTCTCACATGTCTTCCTCTTACCTGATATTTCTCACATGTCTTCCTCTTACCTGATATATTTCTCATGTTTTCCTCTGACCTGATATTTCTCACATGTCTTCCTCTGACCTGATATATCTCACACGTCTTCCTCTGACCTGATATTTCTCACATGTCTTCCTCTGACCTGATATATCTCACATGTCTTCCTCTGACCTAATGTCTTCCTCTGACCTGATACTTCTCACATGTCTTCCTCTGACCTGATATATCTCACACGTCTTCCTCTGACCTGATATTTCTCACATGTCTTCCTCTGACCTGATATATCTCACATGTCTTCCTCTGACCTAATGTCTTCCTCTGACCTGATATTTCTCACATGTCTTCCTCTGACCTGATATATCTCACATGCCTTCCTCTGACCTGATATTTTTCACATGTCTTCCTCTGACCTGATATTTCTCACATGTCTTCCTCTGACCTGATATCTCTTACATGTCTTCCTCTGACCTGATATTTCTCACATGTCTTCCTCTGACCCGGTATATAACTAGCCGGGTTTTTATTTTTTAAAATTTCGAATTTTTTCCATAAAAAAAACTTGATTTCATTGCTTTTGTTAATTGAAAGCCTGTTATACAGCGTCATCTGCTTACTGTCTAGAGAACGCGTGTAAGGATGCGACGTATGGACTCACCTGTAACGAAACGTGCAGCTGCGAGGAAGATCAAATTTGCAACGTTGTCACCGGGAAGTGTGCTTATGGTTGTGGGGTGCGTACGTATGGCTTCAACTGCTCATATAACTGCTCAAAGCACTGTATGGGTCGCTTCTGTCGCCAGCGCTTTGGATCGTGCCTCTTTTGTAAAAAGGGATACACTGGAGATTACTGCTCCAGAGGTAAATAACCAGACCTTTGTGTTTTTCTCCATGAACTGTGTAGCTACCGTGAGCCATGTAAATGGCATGTATCTAGTTTTCTCTTTGATGTGGAGATTTCAGTTTGAAACTAGTATAAAATAATCACAAGCAAACGATGATTTTCCTGTAGAAACATGGCGGCTGTGTTCATTAAACATTTCTAGTGTAGTTTTGTCGTTAGGAGAGGGCGACATCTTTGACACCAAGAAACGGCTATATAGTGCACGTTGTTAATGCGACTTTCCTCTCCTGTCGTATCTCGAAAGATGTAATCCTTTTTTCTGTTGAAAATGTCCAGGAAAGAAAGAAAGAAAGAGAGAATTTAACCTCCTCTGAGCAGCCAACATTTGTTGGTTATTATTAATAAAAACAAAAATTACTCACTCATTCGACTTTGTTGAGAAAAAAAAAACATAATCTCCATCTGAAATTACACATCATCATACAAGTTTTCAATCAGTTCCAAATAACTTTGTTTTCTGTGGCAGAATGCGACCCGGGAACATACGGTGAATTCTGCTCGCACAAATGCGCCGCCAACTGCGCGAAACCTTGTGACGTAATTATTGGAACCTGCCAGTGTATGGAAAACTTTACAGGACTGTCCTGTTCAGGTTGTGTTATTCTTGGCGCAGTTTTGTGTTATTTCTCAGAAACTAACATTTGTACTCTCTATATTGGAGCAATCACAGACACTCGCTTTGTTACACTTCCTGATTCAGTTGTATTTTTTTTTATTAGAAGACATTATTTGAAGGTAAAAAATTCTAGCCTTTTTGTCGAAATTATTAACCTCGTCGCATGAGAGTTTTTGCCATGTCTAATCTATCTTTTCTGCATGTGAAAGCTGGAAAACAAGTAAAGAAATAGACAAGAAATTAGAATCTATCGAAAACAAAATGCCTAAGGAAAATACTCGGTATAAAGTGGAATGAATTCAAGAACAATGCAGAGATAAGACAGATGAGCAAGCAACAACCTGTCTCATGGGTGATCAGAAAAAGAAGATGGACATATGTCGGTCACGTGATGAGAAGAAACAGAGGATCCCCAAACACAACAGGCCAAAGAAAAAGAGGTCGACCACGTGAAACTCTAAAGAGGACATTGTTAAGAGAGGCCAGTTCAATGGGCATAACATCCCTTGATGAGATTGAAAAACTCGCCGAAGATAGGAAATCTTGGCGAACTACCATGCGGGTCCTATGTGACGTTTAGCGGCACGGGAAGCATGTAAGAAGATGTAAGAATCTACCATCTGTGGGCATGTAAAATTACGAGTGGTCTTGTAGTCTGTAGTTGGTGATGGGGATGGTGGTGGAAATGAGGGTGGTGAATGTGTTGGTAATGGGGGTGATGGTGGTGGTAATGGGGGTGGTGATGGTGGTGGTAATGGGGGTGGTGTTGATGGTGGTGGTAATGGGGGTGGTGTTGATGGTGGTGGTAATGGGGGTGGCGGTGATGGTAGTGGTAATGGGGGTGGTGGTGATTGTAGTGGTAATGGGGGTGATGATGGTGGTGGTGGTAATGGGGGTGGTGACTGTGGTATTATTGGGGTGGTGATGGTGGTGGTAATGGTGGTGGTGATGATGGTGGTAATGGTGGTGATGATAGTGGTGGTAATGGGGGTGATGATAGTGGCGGTAATGGGGTGGTGGTAATGGGAGTGATGATGGTGGTGGTAATGGTGGTGGCGATGGTGGTGATAATGGGGGTGGTGATGGTGGTGGTAATGGTGATGGTGGTGATAATGAGGTGGTGGTGGTAGTGGGGGTGGTAATCGCGGTGGTAATGTTGGTGGTGATAGTGGTGGTGATGGGGGTGGTAATGGGGGTGGTGATGGTGGTGGTAATGAGGATGATAATGGTGGTGGTGATGGTGATGGTAAAGAGGGTGATAATGGTGGTGGTGATGGTGGTGGTAAAGAGGGTGATATTGATGGTGATGGTGGTGGTAAAGAGGGTGATAATGGTGGTGGTAAAGAGAGTGATAATGGTGGTGGTGATGGTGGTGGTAAAGAGTGTGATAATGGTGGTGGTGATGGTGGGTGTAAAGAGTGTGATAATGGTGGTGGTGATGATGGTGGTAATGAGGGTGATAATGGTGGTGGTGATAGTGGTGGTAATGGTGTTGCTGGTGGTGGTAATGGGGTTGGTGGTGTTGCTGGTGGCGGTAATGGGGTTGGTGGTGTTGCTGGTGGTGATGATGGGTGTTTTGAAGGTGGTGGTGGTGGTGGTGGTGGTGGTGGTGGTGGTGGTGGTGGTAATAGGGGTGGTGGTTATGATGATAATGGGAATGGTGATGATGATGGTAATGAGGTTAGCGGTGGTGGTGATGGTGTTGCTAATGGTGGTGATAATGGGGATGGTGGTGATAATGGGAATGGTGATGATGGTGGTAGTGGGGTGTGGTGGTGGTGGTAATGCTGGTGGTGATGGTGATGGTTATAGTGGGGGTGGGGTTGTGGTGGTGGTGGTTGTGGTGATTGTGGTGTTAGTGGGGTGTGGTGGTGGTGGTAATGCTGGTGGTGGTGATAGTGGGGGTAGTGGTGGTTGTGGTGGTAGTGGTGGTGGTAGTGGGAATGGTGGTGGTGGTGATGCTGGTGGTAGTGGTGATGAATGATAACGACGATGACAAGTAAACTCTTCTAAGTTAATGTGATTCTTCTAAAACACCTGACAATTCTGTGTTAGTATTGCGCATGCACGCGATTACGGCAAACTGAAAATGGAAAAATAAAGAACGGAAAACAAAAAGAAGACATGCCAGAAACATCCAACATCAGACTACTCCCAGTTCTGAGACAACTTTGAATAATGCCAGTTTTCTCTGTGCCGTCTGCCTATATAACTACCAAAATCTTTCCTGAAATGAAAAGAAATGAGTTGTCTATTAAGCCAGTCAGCTGAACGAGCAATGGCTTCATTGTCCAGGCATGCCAGAGTACGTGGCAGTGAAGTGCCAGACAGACTTGCTGGACAGGTTAAAATAAATGACAGCTTGACAATGGACAAGAACGACATTGCTGATGCCGTATTGGACAGACTGTGTGAAAATGAAGAGCTGGAATAGACGAGCACTGCAGTTGAAAAGAGACTGCTGGAGCTAGGAGAAATTAAAGGTGCAGGCAGGAAATCTGAACTGTGCGGCAGAAAACGCGCCGCGTGCAGACAACACTTGATGGGAACTGTAAGAAAACGTGCTCTTGGGTGGATTCTAGGACATGCTAAGGTGCGTGTAAGGAGCTGTCCTGAATAAAGTGATGCCGGAGTCTGATTTTGAACCTTGAACCTTGAACTCAGAAACTGAGCTTCGTTTTGTCCCGTTTTTTTTTTTTTTCACTTTCATGCATGAACTAAAAACAGCGTAAAGCACTTAGTTCATTGGTATGATGTGTGGGCGGGGAGTGGAAGGTTGCAAGTTCAGTTTCATACCGCGGTAATCCCGTTTAGTTAGAAGGCAAAAATAATATTTTCACTTCTCCTCTAATACTTGATGGGTTATAACTAATGTAAACGATAAATTTGTCGTTCGTCACCCTTGTTATACAGCAACTTCTGTATCGAAGTTCGTGAAGGTTTTCGTTTACTTTAACGTTCCTTTTTTTTTTAAATTCTCTTTCATTATTAGAGTGCACGAAAGACCACTTCGGGACGAACTGCTCAAATCAGTGCTCCAATAATTGTGAGAATAGGATGTGTAATAAGACAACCGGGGATTGTTTGTCCTGCGGGGTGGGCCGTCAGGGACCGGCGTGTGAAGGTATTCAAACACTGACTGAGTCGTTGTCATCGGTTTTCATCGTCGCTATTTGCTTTACTTTTCTTTTTCTGTGTGGTCATCATATCAGTCTCTGCCAGCCATATCTGCACCCACGAGGTCATCTCAGAAGTCGGGGTCTCATATTACTAAATATCTCATATTACTAGATATCTCATATTACTAAATATCTCATATTACTAGATATATCATATTACTAGATATCTCATATTACTAAATATCTCATATTACTAGATATCTCATATTACTAGATATGATATCTTTATTTAATGCCATACACCAACAGATGTGCTATGTTAGTTTTCTCTAACTCTGTGGAAGTGAATCGCGTACACTAAATAAATTTATTGCTCTTACCGTAGTGCGGGGGGGGGGGGGGGGGGAATGATGCACGGACCTACCGATCCTGGGCTCGATTCCTCACTAGGGATTAATTTTCAGGGACCACCGGCACCATAGTCGACCCAGCTTCAAGATACAGGTGCCAGGACCCATAACCCAGCTTCAAGATACAACTGCCAGGACCCATAACCCAGCTTCAAGATACAGCTGCCAGGACCCATAACCCAGCTTCAAGATACAGGTGCCAGGACCCATAACCCAGCTTCAAGATACAGGTGCCAGGACCCATAACCCAGCTTCAAGGTACAGGTGCCAGGGATTTCTGACAGAAGATGCATTGTGCAGTATTTATTACAACTATTCTTAAATATACAGTACATAATACTACATAACACATCTGTTCTTATATAAAACATCTGTTGTTCGTGAAAACAGAAGGTTGACAGTTTGATAGAGGTTTTTGCTTCATCCACTGTAGTGTGCCCCGTGTCATACCATGGTCTCAACTGTAAGTCTCGGTGCCCCCTCACGTGTTTCAACTATTGTGATGAAGAGACGGGCTTATGCAAGCCTTGTGAACAGAGGGACAAACGTGTGGAGTGTCAGAAATGTAATTTTTTTATCTCTTCCTTAGGTCAATTCTTTCTTTCTTTCTTTCTTTCTGCCTGCCTGTCTATCTGTCTGTTCGTATGTATGTCTGCTTGCCTGCCTGTCTGTCGGTTTGTCCGTCTGTATGTCTGTCTGCCTGCCTGCCCTTCTATCTATCTATCTATCTATCTATCTATCTATCTATCTATCTATCTATCTATCTATCTATCTATCTATCTATCTATCTGTCTGTCTGTCTGTCTGTCTGTCTGTCTGTCTATTTGTCTGCAATTCCATTTGTCTGTCTGTCTATCTATCTGTCTATCTGTTTGCCTGCCTGCCTGGCGGGCAACCATACTTTTATGTTTCCTGTAATGGAACATGTTCACCAAATTCTAGCTAGCATACTGAGAAAAAGTAATTTTATTTGTGAAGATAGTTTTTTTTTCTCCTTCCACAGACTATATCCAGTTTTTGGTGTTTAAGAGTCCATCTAAATCTGTTAAATATTTCTCTCAGTTTTCCATTTTAAAAAAATGCCTGACCTCTGAGGTCTGCTGATATCTATTTTATCTATCTCTGGTGTCCGTTTATGATTTTACAACAGAAAATGTGTTTAGTTTCAGAGGACCAGTCATCGACACAGTTCTTAGTGCTGCTAGTGCCTGGTTTGCCTTTCCTTGTGCTCTGTTTGTGCGTTGTGTGTAGACAAAGACACGCCCCTGCTAAAAAATCTGTTGACGAAGGAGATCAGCCCAGTGTTGCTGACTGTAATGATGAAGTCAACGATGATGACATTGATAGCATGAATAGTGACACTGTGTAACCGTCAGCGGATGATTGGCAGAGATTAGCAGAGCTGGTGAGCAATTTCTCCTCGGTTTCACACCAAGAGATTGAGAGATTGTGGAGATTGCGGAGATTGTTGCTCGTGAAAATACATTGGCATGATAGAGGCTTTAACAGTTTAGCTGTTGCTCTCGCGCGCGTGTGTGAGTGTGTGCATGCGTGCGTGAGTGTGTGTGTGTGTGTGTGTGTGTGTGCGTGGAAGGAAAAGCGAGTGGGAGGGGTGGGAAGAGAGAGAGAGAGAATCTGGTTGTAAAATGTATGTCCCTGTTAATTATTTTTAAAATCTTTATGACATATTGTGATGTTAAATTTTATGTTGTTTTCATCATATCTTGTTGTTCATAAGAGAGTAGTACGCTTGGCTCGCTCATAAAGAATTGATGTTATATTTTGGAATTTGCTTTCCTCAAGTGATCGGCATGACTTGAGCAGGAAGAAATGAGAGATTGATTGATTGATCTTTGTTTCAAAAGGGTTAAGAATTGGGCATGCAGGCCCGTCTGACATTCTGCCCTTTATCATACATCTTTCACTCTATTCCAGACATTCTACAAATATGCTGTTCATATAACAAACATAACTAACATTGAAGCTGAGAGACATAAAATATAACATTTACGTTTCGCTCTTAAACATTAACTCAGTACAGAAGTAACTACATACATTATAAATGACTATCTACTAAACAAAATTTTCGGGACTATTCAGAAAACAATTAATTGTATTCGATGTCTGTAAGAGCAGCTTAAGATAACTTTCAAGTTTTATAATTGATGGAGGCATGTAGTCGACATCAAATAGATATTGGGAAAGCTTGTAGTTGTAGGAAGGAGTATAATTTATATTTTTTATATAGGATGGGAGATGAAGCATAAGAGGTGCAGATGTTATCTTACGAATATCCGCATGAGATATCACAATATTTTTTGCCACATCAAATGACACGGTTCCACATTAAGCTGTTTTCTGACTTTCTGTAGTGCCTACCCATGTACGAGTTACCATTACTGTCATCAATATTAACACGGTCATTGTTATTGTTAACCTTAGTTCTTGTCAAGCCTAGTAGTCATATACATGTTTGTATAAGAGAAGAAAAAACTCACCATAATCAATATAGCTTTTTTAAGGACATAAACTGAATTATTTGAAAACCATTAGCAACTGAGAAGAGGGTAAGAGTATGCGTGAATCTAAATGCTCAGAAAACAGTATGCGTACAAACATAAGGGAGTTAACTGTTGTGTACAAATTGTGAGAAAAATATTTACCGGTTAAATCCCTTGGACCAGAAGACGTGGAATTTTTTTTTTTAACATGAATTTTTAAAAAACAGAAAACTGTGAACTCGAGACTATGAAAAACACAAGAAACAGAAATTATCACTGAAACGAACAAAAAAATCTGAACTGAAGTAAACATTGACCTGTTGAAATGTTGCAGACATGTCTTGTTACGATTCCTTCAGATTCAGACAGACAGACATACAGACAGGCAGCCAGCCAGGCAGGCAGGCAGGCAGGCAGACAGACAGACACTTCACATCTTAAGGTGAGTGCTCGTTTTGTTACAGTGCCAAAAATGGCTGATACCTGAAGTGAATTTGTTAGTACTGACGTGTCTCCAGTCTCATTCTTTGACACATTCGAGAAGTCATTTATAGATTAAAATGTGCCATTCATAAATACTCAGTGCAGTTTATGTTAGGTGGCACGCCTGACTCCTGCTTGATAATGACTCTGCTGACAGAGCTAATGTGCTGCACGTACAGAATTGGATCTAGCACTGTACTGCTGGAAGTGGTGCTTTTCTGCGCCTTAGTTTTGTGCTGTTAGTGACAAAATGTATGCTTGCAGCATGCCATCAACATTTCAGTCTCAAAATTGACTAAAGCCTTTCCCAAGCCAAAAATGTAAGATGTGCTCATTTCACCTTCACCATATTGGTCTATGGGTTTTGATTTCTATAAAATACAAAGCTGGAAGATTTCTAAGATTTTTTGTATTTATAAACGTATTTAATATATTTCCAGATGTCTAAGAGGACCTGTCATGTAACACAAGGTGTCTTAATTTCACAGATTTCTAAGAGGACCTGTCATGTAACACAAGGTGTCTTAATTTCACAGATGTCTAAGAGGACCTGTCATGTAACACAAGGTGTCTTAATTTCACAGATGTCTAAGAGGACCTGTCATGTAACACAAGGTGTCTTAATTTCACAGATGTCTAAGAGGACCTGTCATGTAACACAAGGTGTCTTAATTTCACAGATGTCTAAGAGGACCTGTCATGTAACACAAGGTGTCTTAATTTCACAGATGTCTAAGAGGACCTGTCATGTAACACAAGGTGTCTTAATTTCACAGATTTCAAACATGTCTGCTAACATAATTCTTAGTGGGACTCACAAGATGAGACTGGCACCTCAAAGCCAAATAGTCTCAGACAAACCATTTGTCATTCATAGATAAACTTCAGTCTACGCGATCACATACTCACTAAGATCATCTCTGGCATACACAGGCCGTGTAAACGTTGCCAGCAAACATCTTTGGTGTGACTGACTAAATCCAGCTTGACATCTGTGGTGGTGTCACTGTTTCTGAGGTCTCAGTGTGACAGAGTAATCGGTTACGTGTGTCTCCGACAGACCAAGAGAAACTGTTAAAAGCACATGCTGGGGGCCATGATAGAAATACTGAGGAACTTTCTTCAGACACACAGGAGTATCACGTTTATTACTAGACCTAATTTACATCTTTTGATTATGGAGTGCTACAGCCTATATGCACTATTTATATTCTTTGTTATTCCATGTTTGATTATGGAGTGTTACAGCCTGTATGCACTATTTATATTCTTTGTTATTCTATGTTTGATTATGGAGTGCTACAGCCTATATACACTATTTATATTCTTTGTTATTCCATGTCGTTATTTTTCTCCAGCAATTTTTTTCCCTCAGCAATTATCATAAAAGTAAATGCTTTTTTTTTCAAACAGATCGTGAGGGCTCTTCAGCAGTCAAGTATTTTCTAAAATCATCGTCACCATCAGATGACGTGACGGAGAGCGCTGGCAGTCGTGCTTTGTCATAGATCTTGGTCCATCAGCTCGTGCTTTGTCATAGATCTTGGTCCATCAGCTCGTGCTTTGTCATAGATCTTGGTCCATCAGCTTGTGCTTTGTCATAGATCTTGGTCCATCAGCTCATGCTTTGTCATAGATCTTGGTCCATCAGCTTGTGCTTTGTCATAGATCTTGGTCCATGAGCTTGCGCTTTGTCATAGATCTTGGTCCATCAGCTCGTGCTTTGTCATAGATCTTGGTCCATCAGCTTGTGCTTTGTCATAGATCTTGGTCCATGAGCTTGCGCTTTGTCATAGATCTTGGTCCATCAGCTCGTGCTTTGTCATAGATCTTGGTCCATCAGCTCGTGCTTTGTCATAGATCTTGGTCCATCAGCTCGTGCTTTGTCATAGATCTTGGTCCATCAGCTTACCCTTTGTCATAGATCTTGGTCCATCAGCTCGTGTTTTGTCATAGATCTTGATCCATCAGCTCATGCTTTGTCATAGATCTTAGTCCATCAGCTCATGCTTTGTCATAGATCTTAGTCCATCAAGTCGGTTGGTGACTTTTCATTGGGCCATCATGTTAGACTGTCCAAGGTTTTTTTTCCCCCTCATAGTCTTCCAGCTTCTCTTCCTATTTATCTTTCCTGATGTTACCATGTTTTTAAGCTGCTCCCTTCTCATTATATGTTCAATGAATTGATAGAGATACATTGCACAATGTTTCTCATTTGCTTTAAAGCTGTTTTGGCTTGGCATATTCTACTTTTGATTTCAGAGGCTTCCTGTGTGATATTACTCGAGTGCCCAAATATTTAAATGTATGCACTTATTTCAAGGTTAGTCCTTGTAGGTTAACATTGCGCGTAAGTGGGTTCTTGTTTTGTGATGTAGCCGTTGTTTCTGTTTTCTTGCTATTTAAGATAGGTCTTTTCTTCTCACTTTCTTTTACTTATATACATAATAGCTTCTTCTCATTTTTGTCAGTTAGTACTGTGTGTATCATCTGCATATTGTAGGTTACTGTAACCTCCAACTCAAAGTTCCTGGTTTACTATTTATTTCCCTCATGATATTTTCACTGTATAGAAACATGGTGAAAGGACACACTCTTGCCTGGCTTCTTGCTTAATTGGTTGATATTTGTCTATCATATTTTCCATCTCGTGGCTGCTTCTTGATTCCAGTACATGGTTTTTTTTAAAATTATTCTCAGATCTTTGCTATCAGTAGTTGTACCTTCTAACAGTTTTGTGATTTCATTGTGTTTTACTTCATCAAATGTTTTGGCAATGAAGCTTACAAATATGCCTCTATGTGCTTCTAAAGTTCTATCTGTCAGAGTTCTTAATGTAAATATGGCATTATGTGTTCCTTTTCCTTCTATAAATCAAAATTGCTCATCTCCTATTTCCATCTTCATTCTGTGTCTAGTTTTTATAATGATTCTCAATAGTAGTTTTATGAAATGACATTAAAGGCTTGCTATTCTGAAGTCTTCACATTCTTTGGCAGTGCTATGAAGGTGGATTTTAAAATCCACTGATTCATCAGTGTCTTGTCTTATAAATGTCACTTAATAGTTTGGTTATTACTTTTACACCGAATTCACCAAGGGCTTCTAATTCTTCTACAAATATCTAATCAGATCCTGTTGCTTTCCTCCTTTCCATATATTTAATGGGATATAAGACTTCTTGAAGTGTTGGATGTGTTTAAATTTGACATTAAATCTCATCTACTCTAAAATTATTGCACTAAAAATTAGAAACTAAGAGGATATAATAACACCAGCAAATATGTTCTATTCATTGAAGAAATTCCCACTCTTCCTGTGCGATGTTCTTATCTTACATCCTTCTCGTGCCGTTCATATCTTACATCCTTCTCGTGCCGTTCATGTCACATAAGGCTCGCATGGTAGTTTGCCAAGTTAAACGCCACATAGGGTCGCAGAGTAGTTTGCCAAGTTAAACGCCACATAGGGTCGCAGAGTAGTTTGCCAAGTTAAACGCCACATAGGGTCGCAGAGTAGTTTGCCAAGTTAAACGCCACATAGGGTCGCAGAGTAGTTTGCCAAGTTAAACGCCACATAGGGTCGCAGAGTAGTTTGCCAAGTTAAACGCCACATAGGGTCGCAGAGTAGTTTGCCAAATTAAAAGTCACATAGGACTCACATCGTAGTTTGCCAAGTTAAACATCACGTAGTGCTCGCATAGTAGTTCGCCAAGTTAAACGTCAAGTTTTCCTGCTTTCAGTGAATTTTCAGTCTCATCAAGGGATTTTATGGCTACGAATTTGGCCTCTCTTAACAATGTCCTCTTTAAAGTTTAATTTGGTCGACCTCTTTTTCTTCAGCCTATTGTGTTCCACTTGATAGCTTGTTTTACGATTCTCTGTTTCTTCTCATCCCATGATCGACATAAGTCCATCTCTTTTTTCTTATCATCCATGAGACAGGTTGTTGTTTGCTTATCTGTCTTATCTCTGTGTTGTTCTTGAATTTATTCCACTTTATACACTAGTATTTATTTCCTATTTCCAGCTTTCACATGCGTAATTGAGGGTGGATATTACATTTGAATGGATTGATCTTAGCTTGGTTTCTGTGCTTATAACTTTAGTGTGCCGTTTATTCTGAAGATTCTTGAAGCTCAATGCTGCTTTTGCAATTCTTATTCTAACTTCCTTTCTGGTGTCACCATCCTGGTCTATGTAGATATCAAGGTATTAAAATTGGTGTACTTCATCAACAGCTGTTCTTTCTGTGTATATTTTTCTTTCTTGATAATGGGAAGTTTCATTATTTTTGTTTTTTCCTTGTTAATTTAAAGTTCTACTTTGCTATCCAGTGAAGACAGGGCATTTGTTTTTTCTTGCATCGAATTCACATTGTCACAGATAAGAGTTATGTCATGTGCAAAATCAAGATCTTGCAGTTGGGTCCCATGTATCTAATCAATGCCCGTTTTACCTGTGCAACATTTTTTTATTATGAAGTCTATGGCAGTTCCCAAAAGCAAAAGAAATAGTATACATCCTTGTTTCATGCCCATTTCAATCTGGAACCATTCTCTCATTCCTTCTTCTGTGTTCAATGCACAAACATATTCGTTGTAGAGATCCTTAATGATGTTGACGATTTTAGATGGTATTCCATATAGTCTTAAAATTCTCCTCAGTGAATCTGTATATACTATCAAATGCTTTTTTTAAAGTCTATGAAGTTCAGGATTAATGGTCTTTGCTTTTCAATATGTTCTTCAAGTATTATTCTTAGACTAAAGATATGATTGAGACAGCTTCTCCCTTTTTGAATTCCTGCTTGTTCTTCTCTCATTGCAGTATCCACTATATCTTTAATTCTATTCAGAATGACTTTGCAAAATATTTTTGACACAACTGATATTAAGGTTACTCCTCTCCAGTCACTGCAGTTGTTAAGGTTGCCTTTTTGGGTATTTTATCAATGATTCCTGTTTTTCCATTTTTGAAAGAACATTTTCTTCTTTCCGAACTTTATTAAGCATTCTCTGTAGTTGACTCAATTGTTGTTACTGCTTTTAACATCTCAGCTGTTATTTCATCTTCATCTGCAGCTTTGTTTTAGTCATTAGATTCACTGCTGTTTCAATTTTGTTCAATATAATTTAATCTAGACTGACATTTAGTTGTGAGATTGGTAAGTTGGTTTCAAGGTTTATCAACTCATTTGGGTGTGGTCGATTAAGTATATCTTGGAAATGTTCATCCCATCGTTGTTTTTGGTCTTTACTTGATGTTAATAAGGTGCCAGTTTTGCTAAAGACTGCCCTTTCTCTGGATGTAATAGTATACATTAGCCTCTTGTTTACGTTATATAGAATTTTGCTGTCTCCTGTCTTTCCTGCTTTCTCTGTTTCTTTTGCCACATTTTCTATGTATTCTCTTTTATTTCTTCTAGCTGAACTTTTTACTTTGTGTACTTCTTTGTATGTTGCTTTTGCCAGATCTTTTCCAACATCCGTCTTTACACTCAACATAGCTAATTTGGTTGCTCGTCTATCATGTATGCATTTCCATGTGTTTTCTTATATCCATGCTTTTCTATCGGGTTTTTTTTGCATTCCAGCCCTTGCTTTTGCTGCTGTGATTATGGCTGTGCTGTATGAATTCCATAACTCATCTATATCTATTTTCTCTGCCTCACTGAGTGCTGCGAAATGATTAGTAAGTTCCAAACCGAAATTACTGTTAGTATTTTATTCCTGTAGGTTGTGGCTGTTTATCTTTCTAAGTATTGATTTTTTGTGTTGGTTCTTCAGTTTTATTTCCCCTATACACAGTCTGTGGTCACTACTAACATCTGAACCTCTGTATGCTGTGTGATGATATCGCCTGTGATATTTATCTGGACCTTTATGATCAGCCCCTATAATGCCAAGTACCTTTTTGATTTGTTCCACGATTTAAAATGTGACTTTTTTTCTGTCAGTCTACACATATACATAATATAAAATTCATGTACTTTCAGAGTTTTCATTATTTAAGATACTTCTATTAAAATATTGTTACTTTCATAATGTTTGTAATTGTTCGTTTAAAATGTCTTTGTGAGACACAAAATATGAATTTCTCACCTCACGTTATTTGGTAAAATGTATGATATGTTTAGGCATAAAAATTTGACCATACACATTTGTTTACTTCCAGTCCACTAGTATTAGATTTTGTAAAGTTAAATCATACAACCCTGTCTACTTTTACTAACATAGTACCAGATTTTGTAATAAATTGAATCATACAACCCTGTCTACTTTTACTAACATAGTACCAGATTTTGTAATAAATTAAATCATACAACCCTGTCTACTTTTACTAACATAGTACCAGATTTTGTAATAAATTAAATCATACAACCCTGTCTACTTTTACTAACATAGTACCAGATTTTGTAATAAATTAAATCATACAACCCTGTCTACTTTTACTAACATAGTACCAGATTTTGTAATAAATTAAATCATACAACCCTGTCTACTTTTACTAACCTAGTACCAGATTTTGTAATAAATTAAATCATACAACCCTGTCTACTTTTACTAACATAGTACCAGATTTTGTAATAAATTAAATCATACAACCCTGTCTACTTTTACTAACATAGTACCAGATTTTGTAATAAATTAAATCATACAACCCTGTCTACTTTTACTAACATAGTACCAGATTTTGTAATAAATTAAATCATACAACCCTGTCTACTTTTACTAACCTAGTACCAGATTTTGTAATAAATTAAATCATACAACCCTGTCTACTTTTACTAACCTAGTACCAGATTTTATAATAAATGAAACCATACAACCCTGTCTACTTTTACTAACCTAGTACCAGATTTTGTAAGGTTAAACCATGCACCCTTGTCTAATTTTACTACACTAGTATCAGAATTTCTGGGACAAAACCATATATGGAGAGATGGTAAGAGACTTGCATAATGACCAGAGAAATTATTGATTCAATGTAAGCATGAATAATGAAAGACCACTAACTAGGGTTGCCAGATTCTGTAAAGAAAAAAATGAAACATTTTTCTCACAGTAGCAGACATGCCCGAAGATCTAAGAATTTCGTTTGTTTTCAAATAGCTTATCCATGGAAAGAATATAAGTTATGCCATACTAATGTTATTGTTCAGCTCAGAAGAGCAGACATGAAATTTTTAGTATTCCATATATGTATAATACCTACGTTTAATGTTTTATACTGTGCATGCATTTTGAAGCTAAATAGCTCAAAATTAATTCATGGGATGTAGAACTTTGTTTATCTGAGTACGGATGTATTTTATTGTCGGTTACTTACCTTCAAGATCCTGCATAACCATGCCGTCCTACATCTTGCTCCAAATATTTAACCAACTTTAAAGTTCTGGAAAGAAGATGTTGCAACTGACTGGCATAAACATGGAATTCTGAGTAACTCATTCGCTACTTAGAAACACATTTAATTAATGCTTCAACTGTTGAGACATGAAAACGATTTCGTTCCTCTGCCCATTGCACATTCATGAGGATAAAATACCCTTTCCTTATTTGCATTATGTCCAGAAACACTTTCACAGCTTTGGTAACTCCGAGCACTGCTCCATAGATTCGGTCTGTCCAGTGAAACAGATCAAGTTCTCCTGGTTGGATTAGCTATTCCAGTTGTCATTCTCCTTCCTGAATTGATCAAACATCAGTGAATCGTCAGTTTACTGCCCCTTGTCTCACAGTCTCTTCCACTTCAAACCATGCTAGTACTGAGCCTAAGAGCATCCACTTACAGATGGAAAATTCTCTCAAAGGTGTCATCCACTTCTGTACATAAGCATGACATGTTTCATAAAACTTTTCCACCTCAACATAAAATGTATTTATATCTACAGTTGATAGGCCTACTCCATCTTCTGCTTGTTTCACAACAGATTTCACTTTTAGAGGAAGAAATATTTCTTTTTTCCCTGATTTGCCAACGTAAGGGTTTCTGCAGTCTCCAGTTTGATTCCTGTCTATTAAATAAATACACTATCTAGCTTTGGACAAATTAAAGATAGGTTTCGCTTAGGGGATCTTCAAACAGGTTAGTCAAGAATCTATTTTGCTGCTTTTTCTTCTAAGAAAAACAGCCTATTTTAGTGTTTCATAAAGTTGCAATACTCTTTCCACTGCAGGAAGCAGAGATAACCACTTTGTTTTTGTATGTGACGGAAATTTGCGATATTCTGCATCCACAAATTTGCAAAATTCTTTCTGGTGCTACGGGCATATGGTAGGTACATCTTACATATATCCTTCCCGTGCCGTTAGACATCACATAGAGCTCGTATGATAGTTCACCAAGTTTTCCTGTTTTCAGCGAGCATTTCAACCTCATCAAGGGATTTTATGCCTGCAATTTCAATGTTCAAAATTCAGTCTCCGGCTTCACTGCATTTGGGACAACCCCATATATGCTCCGCGGCATGCCGCAGCATCCATCCAAGAATATGTTTGCTAATAGTTCCTGTCAAATGTTGGTTGTTTACTATGTGTTTTCTGCCACATAGTTCGGATTTCCTGTCTGCACTTTTAATTTGTCCTAGCTCCAGCAGTCTCCAGACAGCTACATTGTTCGTCCTTTCCGGCTCTTCATTTTCCCGCAGTCTGTCCGGTACAACCCTAGCAATATCCCCCTTGTCCATTGACAGTCTGCCGTTTTTTAGCTTGTCACCAAGTCTGTCTGCCACATCATTGCCATGTACTCTTGCATACCCTGGACAGTAAAGCCATGTTAGGCTTGTCACAGCTGACTGACTTAACAGATGAAGCCATTCTTTGCGAAGCAAATTCATCTCAGTCTTATGGAGCATACTCCGTGAATCTGTCACAATGACACCATTCTATTGCTGCTGGCACAGCCTCAGTTACCATTCCCATCCTCGAAGTGCTGATTTCAAAGGCTCCCAAACCCTGTGCCACGACTCTACCATTTCGGTAGGCAACAAAACACCAAACACTTCTTTTGTTCGAAGTCACTGAGCCATCTGCTTATATTGCCTTGTCGGAAGATTCACAGTGATGCTGGATGAGATCTTGAACCCAAAGTTCAGCTGCTACTTATGCCCAGTCACTACATTCACGGCCCTACTGTAAAAATAATCTGTGTTAGCTGAGGTCGGACCTGTACCCGTATCCAGTCATCACCTTTAGGTACTTCATCAAGATTGCACTTTGAATTTATTGTATCCTCTGCCTCAGCCGTCTAGGATTTGCCCCGTTTGATGCGTCTTGATTGTTGAAGCTGCTTTTGCAATTTGAATTCTAACTTCTTTTTTGGTGTCACCATCCTAGTCTTTGCAGCTACCGAGATACACAAAATGGTTTACTTCTTCAACAACTGTTCCTTATACGTACATTTTTCCTTCGTGGTTAATGGGAAGTTTCATTATGTATATATATATATATATATATATATATATATATATATATATATATAACTAAATACCCAGCGTTGCCCGAGTATTTCTTTATCCCAATTAACAACGTTCTATTCATTTCCACAGCCTTCTAGAAGGTTCTACAGAGGTCTATTCAGTTCCACAATCTTATAGAAGGTTCTACAATGTTCTATTCATTTCCACAACCTTCTATACGTTTATACAGAATCTAGACGGTTCTACGGAGTTACATTCCTTCTATTCGACTAAATGTGAGCTTAATTGTCATCAGGACTGTCACCAGTCAGCTTAGCGACCCCGAACACTACGGATTCGACACTAATCTCGGTCATTTTGTTCATTTTATTTTTCACCACTTCACACACCCCCCTCCCCATGCCGATGGAGCTGAACTTGCGAGTGTGGCTATTCATCTCAGCGACCCCGAAAACTATGGATTCGACACTAGTATCGGTCGATTTCGATTATTTTTACATGTCACGCTCACCCCTAGGCCCTCATGCTGGCTCAATTTGGAATTAAACAGCATCAGGAGTGTCACTATTCATCTCCGCGGCCTCGATAATTATGGATTCGACACTAATATCGGTCGTTTTGGATTATTTGTAAATGTCACCACATCCCACCCCACCTCTAGGCCCTCATGCCGATGGAGGCTGAACTTGGACTTGAACAGCATCGAAAGTGTTACTATTCACCTCAATGACCCCGAAAACTATGGTGGATTCGACATTAATATCGATCGCTTTCGAATAATTTTACATGTCACCCTCATCCCACCCAACCCTTAAGACCCATGCCGATTGAGGCTGAACTTAGACTTAAACGGCATTGAATGTAACCCTATTCATCTCAGCGATCCCAAAAACTGTGGATTCGACACTAATATCGGTTGTCGATTATTTTTACATGTCACCCCATCCTACCACAACCCCTAGACCCCTTCCCATGCCGTTGGGGGCTGAACCTGGACTTAAACGGCATCGAGAGTGTCACTATTCATCTAAGCGACCCCGAAACTATGGATTAGACACTAATATCCATTATTTTCGATTATTTTTACATATCAGCTGACCCCTAGGGTCATAGGGGTATCCCCACAGTTCATTGTTCAGATTGTAAGTAATATGTGTGCCAGGTTTGGTTGAAATTACTCCAGGAGTTCCAGCGTGATTATCTAACATACATACGTACATACACACACATTCATTTTTATACGAGTATATACTGTTCGAATATATAAGAAGGGTGACCTCAGAGATTGCGGGAACTGGAGAGGCATTACCCTACTGCCACTCACCAGTAAAGTATTTTGCAGAATAATCATCAACAGAATTGTACCACCACTTGAGGAAAAACTTCGGAAAGAGCAGGCAGGATTTAGGAAAGGAAGATCATGCATAGACCACATATTTGTACTTAGACAAATATTAGAACAGGCAAATGAGTGGCATAGCACAACATATGCATTATTCATAGATTTTGAGAAAGCCTTTGACAGTGTCAACAGAGATGCACTGTGGAAAATCCTAAGATGGCATGGCCTCCCCCATAAAATAGTTAGTGTAATGAAAGCCCTATACGAGGGTTTTCAGTGCAAAGTTATCTGTGGAGAACATACCTCCAGCAGCTTTAGGGTACAAACAGGAGTGAAACAGGGATGTGTACTATCACCAACATTATTTATCTTGGCAGTGGACTGGTTAATGAAGGAGGCAACATCAGACAAACGCAGAGAATTACAATGGACCCTTGACACAGTGCTGGAAGACCTTGACTTTGCGGACGACATTTGTCTATTATCAAGCAGTCACAAAGATATGCAAGAAAAAATAAACAAGCTAACTCAGAATGCAAACAACATAGGACTAAAAATCAACGTAGGAAAGACAAAGTTAATGAAGCAAAATGTGAGCAACAGAAATGTACTCAGAGTAGATAACAAGTTAGTGGAGGAGGTCAATGAATTTGTATACCTTGGCAGCAGAGTAGTAGAAAATGGAGACAGCACAGAGGACATCAACAGCAGACTTACTAGAGCAAACCAGGCTTTTGCAATGCTGCAGACTATATGGAAATGCAAAAAACTAAGAATAAATATAAAAATCAGGATATTTAAGAGTAATGTTCTAAGTGTACTACTCTATGGAAGTGAATGCTGGAAAATCACCAAAACCATAGAAAACAAGTTGAATTCTTTCCAGACTAAATGTTTACGAAGAATTAGACAAATATTTTGGCCAAACACCATAAGAAATAACATCTTATTGGCAGAAATGCAGATGAAACCACTGACAACAATTATTGAGGAAAGACGCTGGCGATGGTTGGGACATGTGCTCCGAATGACTAACAACTCACTACCAAAAATAGCACTAAGATGGACACCACAGGGGAGCAGAAGTAAGGGTAGACCAAAAGAGACATGGAGAAGAACAACAGAAAGGATGTTGAGCAATAGAGGGCTCACCTTGGCAAGAGCAGAAAAAAAGGCGAAGGACAGGCATTTGTGGAAAACCCTTGCTGAAGCCCCATGTGCCCTGGGCACTTAAGGTTCAGAGAGAGAGAGAGAGAGAGATATATATACTGCTCAAAAAACAAACTGCTGTAGTCGTAATGGAGTATGGGTCCTCCGGCCTGTATCAGAAAACGACATCTCCTTGACATGGATCTTATTAGCCATTGCATCTGTTGTGGGATGACTACCCACTCTACACGCAGTGCAAGAGCTTGGTTGGCGCCACGTCTCGCTGGCGGACTTGTATGTTGAGTTCATCCCGTAAGTGTTCTTTTGCGTTCATGTCAGTTGACATGGATGGCCAAGGAATGGTCTGGACGTTGTTGTCAGAGAGGAACTGGGTAGTGATTTGTGCCACATGGGGTCGAGCGTTATCCTGCTGAAAAATCGACCCTGGTGCAGTCAGAAGTGGAAGATTGAGGACGAAGAATTTTAGGGACCTATCGTTGGGCATTCAGGTGTCTTTCAATTTGCACCAGGTCACTTCTTCCCAAATTGATCGTCCCCCACACCATTACATCTCTACCACCATGTGGAGGAGCCTCATCCGCGCAGTTCTGGGCATAGCACTCATGGACTCTGTGGTAAACTCTTCTCCGTCGCTGGAGCAGAAACAATGATTCATCACTAAACCAAACCCTTTTCCAGTCATTCGGAACGGTACATTGACGATTCTGGTTCGCCCATTGCAGTCGGTTCTGGTAACGTCTGTCTGTAAGAACAGGACCTCTGTAGGATCTTCTAACATAAAGACCAACGTCGTGCAGCCGGTTCCTGACTGTTTGATATGTATTCGACGAACAGCTGTCATTGACTGGACCGTTGAGGACGCAGATACAAATCGATTCCTGAGATAACGCAGCCGTATGAAGCTGTCTTCGGTAGGAGTTGTGACTATGGGTCTTCCACTGCGCGGCCGGTCTGTAACTGGGCCATTTTCTTGAAATCGTCTCCAAAGGTGACTATTGGTGCCTCTAAACACATTAAATTATCTAACCATTACACTTTGTGACTGTTCAATCTGTAAACGTCCAGTGTTGATGATCGTTGTTCTGTAGTGAGATGAACCATAATTGCGCATTGAATTTTCAAATGAACTGATTCGAGGAGCGTCAATCTTTTATAGGCATTCAATAACATGGTCAGGGAGTTTTGTATTCAGTAAGTTTCACGGGATTCTCATGAACCTGTCAAGATTTATTGTAAAAAAATGTTTTGACTAGTGATGCTTTTCTGTGCTCTTGAATCATCTCATTCGTTCATTCACTCATTTGCATGTCCCTTGCGGAACTTTGTCTCCCTAACAGCACTCATGTAGGACTATCGATTGTGAGCATGATGGCCTGCTGCTGATGCAACCATTTGCACATTATCAACGATGTCTTGCAACCATCTTCGCCTTGGTCTTCCTCTCTTCCTTTTACCCATTATGTACCCTTCCAAGGCGGTCTTCTCTGGATTATCATGACGTTTAATATGTCCAAAGTATTTACGTTTTCTCTGTTTAATCCTCTTTACTAGCCAGCCTTCTTCAATACTAAGCTCTTGTAGTATAGATATATTTGAATGTATAAAATAGGAAAAAAATGTTAGCAGCTTTATTACTTAACGATTACAAAGTTGTGACATTTCGGCGTGAGCCTTAATCATACAAAAACATACAGGACGAAGAAATAGAGAGAGGAGATAAAGTATAGATTCACATGAATAAAAAAAATTTTTTTTTAAAGAGTACTTAGCTGTAAATCGCAAGGTGTGGCTTGTCCGGCGGTGTGTGTCAGGAATGGATCTAGTAGGACGTGGAGATTGTTTAAATAGAGACCTGTGACATGTGGTCGGTGGGTTGTAACTGGGGGTGGTGGATGGGGAACCGGGGAAGGGAGAGAGAGTGACGCAATACCGACCTAGCTAGGAGAAATTGAAACAGATGATTGGGGAAGAGGGGTTGCAGAGAAGAGGGGTTGAAGAGAAAATAGCGGGGTTGCGGACTGATGCTGTGAGGAAGTTTGAAAAGTAAGAAGGGTTGGATTTAATGGAGAGGTACTATAATGATTGAAGAAGATGATGTTACGTGCAACTAAACAGCGAGTTTAACCCATGTGGTTCCAGCGTCCCATCATTTTGAATGCAGCGATTCTCAAGTGCCAGGCGGCTTGTGTCATCTGCGTGACATTGTTTAATGGCTATTACCAGAAAATCAAATTTGCCTCTGTGGTTGGGGCCATTGAAATGATTTGGGACTGGTTTCGAAGCATGCTGGGCGATGTCGTACAGATGTTTTTGCATGCGGTCCCCTAATCTGAGGCCAGTCTCACCGATATGTTATCCTGCATCTTTTGCAAACGATGACATATATCACATTTCAGGACTCGCATGTGAATCCCTCATGAAGAGTGAGGATAGTTTTGGGAAAGGTGATTGTTTTCGTTTCCCAAACTACAGGGCAGGTAACGCAGCGGGTGCGGTTACATTTTCTGGTGCCAACATTCTGGTATCACAGCTTTACTGCAGTGCTTCGTGTATAGTTGCATACTTATACACCAATTATTGTATATAGATATATTTTTTCTTTTTGTGTCTATCATATTTGAAGGACTCTTCTGTAGCATTTACATTCAAAGGCATTTATATGTTTCTCAGCTGTTTTGTTAAATGTCCAGGTCTCACAGGCATATATTGCGATGGGAAAGATGCATGTCCTTAAAAATCTTATTTTTGTAGTTCTGTCTGTTTCCCTCCACAGATTCTTTATTTGTTTTACTTTCTGAGCAGCGATAAATGTCCTCCTTTTAATTTCCCTCATTGTATCTCCATTATTAGTTAGTAGTGATCCAAGATATTCAAAACTCTCCACTTCTTCCAATTTTTCCTCATTGATACATATTTCAGCCGCCTTATTTGTTTTGTCAGTTGTCATCAATTTACTTTTCTTCGCATTAAGATAGAGGTTTTGATCTTCGCTTTTCTTACGGACTAACACAATTAGTTTTTCCATTCCTTTTTGTGTTGTGATCAGTAATACTGTGTCATCAGCATATCTAATTTCTCGTATTTCATAACCTCCAATTGTTATGGCATCGTAATATTCTTTGTCTACATCTTCTCTAACATTCCTCTTTATATTTTCAGTATACAAGTTAAATAAGTAACGCTATGACGCAGATAATGGTAAAGCAGACATTATTCTCACCAAAGTGTGAACAATTTGTGTTGTCTCCAAAAAACAAGTAAACTATAAGACGGTGGAAAGGAAGGATGTCACACTTTTGCTTTTTTGCATATAGGTTCTCGTTTTCTTTTGGCGCGGAGATGTGGAAGAGACACTGAAAACTGGTTAGAAAACTTCTCTTTCTCCAGGACAAAAGAATAAAAAAAAACGAAATGACACGAAACTCAAGGATTCCACTAACTCCAACACAGAAATAAGATTAACAAATATTAAATGTCCGCAGTTTTGTTTTAAAGCGTGTAAAGAAGTTCTGCCAACCTTAAATCATAAAAAGAGACAGACAGACAGACAGACATACAGACAGACAAAAAGACAGCAAGAGACAGAGAGACAGACAGAGAGAGAGAGAGAGAGAGAACTTGAATGCAAAATTCTTTCATTTGAAAGGCAAAACAAAAACCTGGACAAATAGGTGTTCCGAAAGCAATTTTCGGGACAGTGATTTTTTCTTTCTTGAAAAACCAGGACTTTCTGGCAACCCTATCAAGTGAAATGGAAACTGAAATAATAAGAAGTGCAGGCAAACAAATGCAGGCAAGGAAGGCACCAAGACCTGATAACATGACGAGAGAACTAATCATGGCACTATTAGATATCAGGATAGAGAAAGTAACAAGGCTCCTTTGACACAGGACATCAAATCCGTCTAAATCAGTTTTCATTGCAGTTTCAAAGAAAGCTGGAACAACAGAATGTGATCATCGTCGCAGTCGGTTTAATGAGTAACATCACAAAAACACTTTTTTAAGAATCATTAACCTGAGAATACAAAATAAGACAAAGACTGAAATTACAAAAAAAAGCAATGTGTTTTTGTAAAAGGAAAAAGCACAAACATATGTTTAGTCTTACACAATCTCGTACTATACCATTTTTATATTTAAAAACTGTAAAATAATAATCTCTAGAGATAAACAAAGATCTTTTCTTGTGCTTTATTGATTACATAAAAGCTTTCGACAGTTAGACATGAAGATATCATGCAAAAGTTAGAAAAACTTAATATACATGGTAAAAGATATGAGAATTATGAAGACTATTTGCTGGAATCAAAGAGCAGCAGTAAGAGTGAACAATGATACAGGTGAGTATATGGATATAAAAAGGGCGTAAGACAGAGGTGAGAACTACGGGTGAGTATCTGGATATAAAAAGGACATAAGACAGAAATGAGAAGTACGGGTGAGTATCTGGATATAAAAAGGGCATAAGACAGAAATGAGAAGTACGGGTGAGTATCTGAATATAAAATGGGCGTAAGATAGATGTGGGTATTGTCACTTGGTCTATTCGCGTTATACAGTGAAAACATCATGAAAGGCATTAAACATGTGAAAGGAATTAAATCAACAGGCCACAATATCAGTAACTTGAGATATGTGGATAACACCATTCTAACAGCAAAAGCATTTTGCAGAAACATCTGAATAAGATTATTGAAGAGAGCAGTAAAAGAGAATTAGAGCTAAACAGCAACAAGACAAACAATGGTAATATCGAAAAGAATAAACGTACCAAAGTACAACATCCTTTCAAAGGGGAAGACATTGCCACAAGTAAATAAATTCATTTACTTGGAACAACAATAACAAGCTAATGGAAAGTGCACAAATGAAATAAAATCACAAACAGGTACGGCAAAGGCAGCTGTTTATGATATGAAGAAGATACCAACAAATAAGAAAAATGTTCCTAAAAGTGAAGAAAAGAGTATTACAGTGGTATACAGAGCCGTTATTTCAATATGACGGTGAAACTTGAACAGCCAACATAAAGATGACAAAGAAACTGGAAGCAACAGAGAAGTGGTTTCCGTGAAAGATGACCAGGAGACGGCAGACAAACAAATGAGAAGGTCCTCAAAGAAGTTTCAGAATAACAAAAACTAGCTAAAATGGTAAGAAAAAAGACAGTCAACATTTCTTGGGCACCTCATGAGAAGAGTTGGAGAACCAAGTAATAGCTGGTAAATTCAAGGAGAAAAAGGTAGAGAGGAAGGCTAAGAGAAACAAATATCTCAGCGGACTGACCAAATGGCATGCAAAAAGAAAACATCTGAATTAATCGGAGGTAACAAAGACCCCAGAAATTATAGAAGCATGGTCGCAAATGCCGTCCTGCACACCACATAATAATAATAATAATAATAATAATAATAATCCATTCACCTTTGCCTGTTACCCCTACACTAGTACCAGATTTTGTAAGATTAAACCATACACTGCTGTCTGCTTATACTTCAGTGGTACCAGATTCTGTAAGATTAAACAACACACATGTGGCACGGTTGTGTAGTGGTTAGCGCAATAACCTTACTTATCAGAAGGTCTCTGATTCGAATACCAACTCGGGCGAATTTTTTTTTTTGTTTGGGACCGACCAGGAGTTGGGTCAACCCAGCCTAAAAAAATAGGTACCTGGGGTTTCCCTAGGAAAATAAAGACAGCGAGGAAAGGTGCTGGCGTTCCTACCTTTAACGCTGTAGTAGGCTAGAAATGTGAAGGCGCTAACACTTCACATCCTACGATATGCAAATGCCACGAGGCTTAGAGATAGAGAGAAATCACACACCCCTATCTGTTTACACTACACTAATACCAGATTTTATAAGACTAAACACATACCCCTGTCTGTTTATACCTTCATTCCGTTACAGCCAGTTTTTATAACACTAAACCTCTTCTCTGTTAGTCTCTACTAATATACAGAAGTATTATTTTTTTATTATATTATAGCACATGGGACCCAGCTAGTAGATGACCTAACTCTTATCAGTGACAATGTGAGTTTGTTGGCTAGAAAAATAGGACTTGAAATTAACAACGAAAAAACAAATGTAACGAAACTTCTCATTAATCAAGAAGGAAAAATATACGTAGAAGGAGCAGCTGTTGAAGAAGTTCCAAAAAATGTGCATACCGCGGCAGCTACATAGACCAAGACGGTGACACCAGAAAGAAAGTTAGAATTGCAAAAGCAGCATTGACTTTGAAAAATCTTGAGAACATGAGGCACTCAAAAGTTATAAGCACACACAAAAAAAAACAAACAAGCTAAGATTATTCAATTCAAATGTAATATCCACCCTCATTTATACGTGCGAAAGCCGGAAAACAACTAAAGAAATAGACAATAAATTAGACTCTTTTGAAAACAAATGCCAAAGGAAAATACTCGGTATAAAGTGGAACGAATTTAAGAACAATACAGAGATAAGACAGATGAGCATACAACAACCTGTCTCATGCGTGATCAGAAAAAGGAGATGGACATATGTCGATCATGTGATGAGAAGAAACAGTCAGAGAATCCCTATCAAATGGAACACAACAGGTTGAAGAAAAAGATGTCGACCACGTGAAACTCTACAGAGGACATTGTTAAGGAAGCCAGTTTAGTGGACATAGCATCCCTTGATGAGGTTGAAAAGTTTGCCGAAAGTATGAAAACTTGGCGAACTACCATACGAGCCCTATGTGACGTTTAACAGCATGGTAATGATGTAAGATAAGATTATACTTTGTTTTCCTTCTGGCATCTCATTTTCCCTTAATTTTTTCCCCTAATTTTATGCAGTATTTAGGATTAGTTCTGGTTAAATTACCTAAGTTAAATGTAGGACCAAGATATCGTACACTGTACCATACCATAGCCATAAATAAATGTACCACACAAGTATAAACCAGAACAAGGAAAATAACAAGGGAAAATGAGTAACCGTAAGGAAAACACAAATGATACTTCTGTAAAACAGTAGAAGAGGAAAGCAGAGCTTATGAATGTTTTGTATAAACAGTTAAATACCCTTAAAACACAATATATTTATCAATTTGCTTTCATAACACATATATGCAGAAATATGTATATTTTAATAAATACCAATCGACGTGCCTTGCGTCGATCGGTTGTTTTTCAGATATCCGATAGACGCGTAACGCATCTTAATCATCAGGTGCCGTGCTGACTGGCATTTGCTATTATATTTCTCCAGAGAAACGATCCTTCATGCACGCCAGTAGTTCATTTGCTGGTCTCCTCTCACACCACCTCGTCAGATTGTCCAGTATCATTTCTCTTGGTCTTCCCTTGGCTCTTCTTCCCTCTATTTTTCTTGTAATAATATTTTCAATGCTCCCTCTTTTCATTGCACATCCTATGAAAGTGCATTGTCTCTCTCTCTCTCTCTCTCTCTCGTATTTTTGGAGAACATTTTTTCTATCTCCAACTCTTCTCAAACATTCTCCATTAGTTATTTTTGCTATCAAGGGAATTCGCAACACTCTTCTAATAAACCACATTTCTGCTGCTTCCAAATACTTGTATGCAGAACTGCCTATTGTCCATGATTCACTTCTATATGACAAGATAGATTCAATATAGCATTTTAGGACTCGTTTTCTAACATTCATTGATAAGGATGTGTTGACTAATATGTTTCTCATTCTCTGAAATGTAGTCTTTGTATTGTGTTTTGCATTTCCCATCTGAAGTTATTAATGCTCCAAGGTATCTAAATTTCTGCACCTGCTTTAGAAAGCTCCGTTTAACTGTATACTGGACTTTGGTGGGTTCTGTTTCTTAGATATAACAATAGTCTCTGACTTTTTGATGTTCAAATTAAGGCCTTTCTGTTCACTTTCTTTGGCGACTTTACCCAAGAGATTTTGCAGGTCTTGTTGGTTCTTAAGCTATCAGTACTGTGTCGTCAGCATACTGAAGGTTGTTAATATTGTATCCTCCTACGTGTATACCTGGTTCTCCAATGGATCGTTCTTAGAACATTCTCGCTGTACAGAGAAAAAAATGCATAAACTAGGAAAAAAGTAGGAACGGCTTTATTATTTAACGACAACACAGTTGTGACGTTTCAGCGCAAGCCTTTATCAAACAAAAACAAAGAGGACGAATTATCAGAGAGAGGAGACAGAGTTCACATGAATTTTATGTTAACGAAATAATAAAAAATGAAAAAAATTAATGAAAATTTGTAAATGACTTATCTTAGGTCTTGGAATAGTGCAGAATTACAATCGCCTTTATGTCGCAAGGAGCACAAACAATATGGCATATGTTGATCTCATAGCTTTACCGCAGTGCTTTGCGTATCGATGTATATCTATACACTAATTATTGTGTGTTACAGAGAAAAAAGATCTGGAGATAGTACACATCTCTGTCGCACTCCCTGTTTTATTGGTTGATATTATCCAGTTTTATTTTAAAATCGAATCGCTGATTCCTGCTGCCAGTATAGATGTTTTACAACTCTTAGGATCTTTCTGTACTTCTAAAGCTCTTTCTATTAGTGTTCGTAAAGCTTAAATGGCATTGTGTGTTCCCTTTCCTTCAACAAATCCAAACTGTTCATCTGCTATTTCCATTTTTATCTTTTTTTTTCTTGTTCTTCTCGTAATTATTCTCAGAAGTAGCTTCGTTATGTGACATGAGAGGCTGATAGTCCGGTGGTCATCGCATTCCTGTGCACCTGGTTTCTTTGTTAGTGCTATAAACGTGCATGGATTTAAGCAGGTCACTGGGCATATAACCACTGATGTAAATGTCATTCAGTAACTTGGTTATTATTTTTATTCCCATCTCCTCTAGCGCTTCTGTTTCTTCTATTGTTATATTATCAGGCCCAGTCGCTTTTCCTTTCTTCATGTGTTTGATGGCATCTATGATTTCATCTTCAAGTATTGGTGGTCCATCACAGTTTTCAGTGTCTGGTGTCAATTCTGTTCTTTCTCCTCCATATAGATCACCGATGTACTCTGTCCACATGTCCACAATGTCTTCTTTTCCCATTAACATTTTACCTTCTATTGATTTCAGGCATCCTGTGGTATATTTTGTTCTCCTACCTGTGAGTTCACTAATTCGTGCATGTTTTTGCTGTCTTTATTATGAGAGTCCTCTATCTGTCTGTACCGTTCATTTAACTACACTTCTTTTGCTTCTCTGCATTTGCGTCTTATTTCTTTATTTATCCTGCTATATTTTTCTTGGTTATTTTTACTCCTCCTCCTCTTGTCCATCAGTATTAAGATGTCGTCTGTCATCCATTTATTTTTATGGGCTCCTTTTTTCGGTGGTATATTCTCCTTAACAGTTTGGTGGACAGAATCTCTTAACATTGCACATTGTTCATCTATACTATGTATCTTTGTTATTGCATTATATCTATTTCTTATAATAATTCTGTATTGTTCTCGCAGTTCTTGGTCATTTATAATGAGTTCTGCGTTCAGTTTGATGCTTCTCACTTTTCTGCATGTTTTTTTAGCTTTATTCTAACTTTTCCACAGAGTGGATCGTGGTCACTCTTGCAGTCACCTCCTTGCATGCTTTTTGTTGCCAGTAATGCATTGCGGAATCGTTTGTTGATTAATACGTAGTCTATCTGTTTAAAAGTATTTTGTCTGGGCTGCACCAGGTTGCCAGTCTTCGAGGATATTGCTTAAACCAGGTTATTCCTACAATCATGTTATGTTTTTTTGCCCATTCAGTTAATTTACTACTTCTATTAATAATCTCCACCAGTCCGTAATCACCAACAATGTCTGAATTTCTTCCTTTACCAACTTTGGCATTAAAATCTCCCATCACTATATAACTTCATGTGACTTTGTGTATTTCAGGGTTATCTCTACGCCATTATAAAATAGGTGTACATCTTCTTCAGAACTATCAGCTGCTGGAGAGTAATATTTAAGTTTATTGGTCGTCCTTTCAGTTTGGCTACTAAGATGTCCTAGATGTTCAAATATCCAACTGTCTTTGCTGTTTGTTCGTCAAATATTATACCAACTCGTCGTTCATATTTATCGCCCCCTCAATATGTTAATGTATATTTATTAGAGTTTATCTTTCATGCACCTGTCCTCCTAATAAGTTGATCTTCATCCTTTCCATTTCCCTTTTTACATTTTCTAATTTTCCAGCCTAGAATAAAGTTCTAACATTCCATTTTGCTATTTTGAACTTGTTAGTTTTGCCACCGGTAGCTTGATGACGATCTGGCCTCACCTGTGGCTCGTGAGCTGCCCTACCGGACGAGCCTGTTCCAAAGGAACATCTATTAACGTCGTTCATGACAAATCTATTACTCTGAATAAGCATAATTTTTTGGGAGCTACAACAGTGGTTTCCCGTTGCCTTCTTATCAGTTTGTGTACAGGCTATCCGCTAGCCTTTGGAGTCCCTGTTCTACCCGCAAGGCAGTGGGACTGAGAGGTTTTAAGGCGCCTCTTACCCGTCTGGTATTCCCTTCACTGAGCACATGAAGCACTTTATAGAAGTAGTAGAGCCACCTACCACCCCACTTCGCTCTCTGAGACTATCGTCAGTTGGTCTGCGCCTGCTTATTTGGGTAAATCCTTATTCACAGGGATCCTCCATATCTGGAGGACGTTCACCATCCGCCACCTGTGACGCGTTGGGCTAGGGATGGTCGCCCCAGTTTTAAGTAACGCGTTGGTCTCCAATTTTGAATTTATCCTCATTATTCCTTAAAATCTGGCAAGCCCGGTTGTCCCTATTCCTTTATGTGTCAAATTTGATCAGGAGAAGTGCAGGACGTTGACTTCAGTGTGATTTTGTGTCAAATTTTACCTGGTTTTTCTAAGATAATAGCCGCCGTCCATTTATGTTTTCATTTCATTATTAACTGGGTTCTAAGGACTGCAAACGCGCCACAAACAGCCTCTGGCAGTCAAGTCCAGCTCCTGGCCTTCCCGTGGCAGAACTGTTTAAACTGACAGGAGAAGGGGCGAGGGCGAATATCTGGCCCCTGAAAACCAGTTACTTAGGGTAGATGAGTGTCACGTTTGGTAGCTCATCTGCCGCTGTTGGCGAGATCTTCAGCTGCCGTGCGTGGAGCGGTGCTCTTCCCGGCCAATGAAGAAATTTGCAAATGAGGTTGCCGCGCAGCATCACTGCGAAAAAGGTGGTTGAAAGAATAAAGCGAAGCAAACAGTCAAATCACGGCACCTCTGGTCTGGAGGTCGGCCACGTCTTGAGTGCAGTCATATCGTGTGAAATGCATGAACCGGTTTGTCCCAGAGGTTAAGTCACTGCTGGCTTGACTTTTCAAATGCCGCGCGTGGAGTGAAGCTCCTCCCGGTTAAGGAAGTAAATGCGGAAATAAAGGTTGCTGTGCGGCGCCGATGGGAAAAGGTGGTGGAAAGTGAAGTTTAACCTGGTATGTCCAGTAGTATCGCTACGAGAGCTATACCACGGCACCTCTGCTCTAGAGGCCGCCTACGTCCGAAATACACCTACACCGGTGAAATATGCCTAAACCGGCACACACCAGGGGTGGAACTCGATGGCTAGACATGTCATGCCACCTCCGCTCTAGAGGTCGGTAACGCCTGATAAACACCCATACTGGTGAATTTTGCCTAAACCGGCTCATACCAGGGGTGAATCTTGAAGGCTATGAATGTCACAGTACCTCTGCCCTAGAGGTCGGTCCCGTCCCAAACATGCCCATACTGGGAAATGCCTAAACCGGCTCAACCCAGGGGTAGAAGTCACTAGTGGCGAGGATTCGTCCTCCTGGACAAAAGCTCCATCCTGGTCACAACTAGGAAGGGTAGCGGCCACGACCGCAAAATGCTGAAGTCGGAGACACTGGACCAGGGAAGTCTAGATAGGCAACCACCTCTCACCCGGCGGGGATGTCTGCGTATCCTAATCACGCTGAGGTTTTCCGGTGAGAAGGTCCAACCCTGGACTGGATGGGCAACCACCTCTCACCCGGCGGTGATACACGGGTATCTCATAACACGTCGAGGTTTTCCGGTGAGAAAGTCCAACTCTGTCCTGGGTGGGCTAACGCCTCTCGCCCAGCGGGGATGCACTGATATTCCAAACACGTCGAGGTCTTCCGGTGAGAAAGTCCAACCCTAGACCAAACTGGTGCAATGAAAACCACGGTGTCACGCAATCCCGCTTCCGAGACCCACCAAGAATACAGGCTAAAGCACTGTGATACTCTGAACCCCTTGTGGTCCTTCGTGGAACTCATGTGGTCTATTTTGGACCACACAGGGGACCACCGGACCTAACGAGGACCACATGTGTGAATTCAGTAGGTTCACAGTGCGGTTTTTGGTGGTAGAAGTGAACGAAGAAGAAGAAGAAGAAGATTATTAACTGCCTGATTGTTGTTTTCAGTTCATTGTAAATAAATAATTAGTGTATATTTTCCTGTGAGGAAATGGTGTTTGTGATAAATACTATCCATTTAATCTATCGCTTGTTCAGAAAGTAAAACAACTAAAGAATCTGTGGAGAAGAATAGACAGAACTACAAAAATAAGATTTTTAAGGGCATGCATCTTTTCCATCGCAGCATATGCCTGTGAGAAATGGACACATAACAAAACAGCTGAGCATCACATAAATGTCTTTGAATGTAAATGCTACAGAAGAGTTCTTCAATTATCATAGACACAAAAAAGAAGAAATATATCCATATTACAAGAACTTAGTGTTGAAGAAGGCTGGCTAGTAAAAAGGATTAAAGAAAGAAAATATAAATATTTAGGAAGCATTAAACGCCATGATAACCTAGAGAAAACCGTCTTGGAAGGGTACATAAGGGGGAAAAGAAAGAGAGGAAGACCAAGGCGAAGATGGCTGCAAGACATCGTTTATGATCTGCAAATGGATGCATCAGCAGCAGGCCATCTTGTTCACAACCGAAAGACCTACAGGAGAGCTGCTAGGGAGGCAAAGTTCCACAAGGGATATGCAAATGAATGAATGAATGTTATACATTTTAGATATATAGTGGATTAACTTGAGGGGTACTGAGAAAATCTTTGTATTTCTTCATTTTCCGTCCTTTCTTCTCATCTCTTAACTCTTTTTTCTGTTCTATACTCCTAACATACTAACAAGTCTATTTTTTTTAAAAGCAATACACAACTTTTCCTGTTTAAACTAATGTATAATATGTCATTTTGGATATCAGGCTTTGTCTTTGTGGTGCATTTACATGTGACAACCATCCCATTCCACTTTATGAAATTTGCAACCCCCCCCCCCCCCCCCCCCCCCGTTGGTTATTTGATGTAAATCTCCACAGTACACTGAGGGTTAACATAATTTAACAACAAGGCATACTTCTCGTTTTCCCGTTCTGTGTATTTAAAATATGTCTCTTAATTTCAACATGTAAAGATGTTTTAGAAACAATAAATTACATAAACATTTATTTCTAAAATTATACCCTCCATCCAGAGACAAGAAAAATTTCAAACGGTATAGTTTTCAACTGATAAGATCTTTGAAAACAAAAAAAAAATGCGTAAATTCTGAGTCCAGTTCAAAATTGCATCCACAAAAAAAACCCTATTGGAAGTATTTCATATTATTAAAATTCTCAGCAGTTTTTGCTACGACATAGATTCTACTGGGAAATTTCTGACAGCAAAAGTGTGGGCGTGTAAAAGATTTGGATCATTTCCGTTTGTCTGTTGTGTAAAGCGCCATCAGAGCTGTAGATATATGGCGATGCTAGCACGAATGAAGCAGAATAAACTTGTGACCAGAATTTATTAAGGTAATATTGCTACAGGCCAGTAATAAACTGGGTAACATAACTAACCATTATTTCTACAGGCCAGTAATAAACTAGGTAACATAACTAACCAGTATTTCTACAGGCCAGTAATAAACTAGGTAACATAACTAACCATTATTTCTACAGGCCAGTAATAAACTAGGTAACATAACTAACCAGTATTTCTACAGGCCAGTAATAAACTGGGTAACATAACTAACCAGTATTTCTACAGGCCAGTAATAAACTAGGTAACATAACTAACCAGTATTTCTACAGGCCAGTAATAAACTAGGTAACATAACTAACCAGTATTTCTACAGGCCACTAATAAACTATCTGCTCCATCTGGAAAGGTTCAACAATCCCTTTTCTTCCTGACAACACTGTTGTCCGGTTGGACTTCTCATCTGTGTCGGCTCATGTACATTACACAGCCATTCTCAGTCAGTGACTTTATGTCAAAACGATTCTGATTTACAGTGAAGAGCCTTAACTTTCGGTGACATATTCAATATAAACTTTGCACTGTTTATTTACATTCTACTATTTTTTTTCAAAGTTATAAACATCCGTGTTTGTCACACGTTTTTTTTTTTTTTTGTGATTCCAATCTTTTGTATCGTCCACACGTCATTGTGATCCACAAATTTTGAGTTCTCCGTGATTCCAGTCTTTTGTGTTGTCCATAAGTCTCTGTGATTCCAGTCTTTTGTGTTGTCCATACGTCTCTGTGATTCCGAAACTCTACGTCCACTATTCTTTCTCCAAACCAAGTCCCTATCTATGTCATTCATTGCAATCAGTTTCTAAACTCTAGTCTTTTGACAAAAGTATGGAACTTCAACTACAGACACACCATTCACCGTTTCTATCTTGCTTACATTTATCATCATCATCATCATCATCAACATCATCATCATCGCCATCGTAGACTCGTCATCAATAATCAGTCATTACTACCACCTTCATGTCTGCACTGTGTGGATCACTTGTTTTGTTTATTCCTGCCTGCTCGCTATTATAACTCAGTAACAAATATTTGTAAAAAAATAACGAGGATAAAATATGAAATTAAAATTTTGCTTATACAGCTTTTTTCTAGTCAACGAAAAAAGAACTGCTCCTGCAGTTACGCAGCTTTATGTAGCTAATGAAAAAAATTACTTTAGTAAAATTCTAAAATAATCTGTAAAATATTGTGTAAGAGAAATAACTCAAAACAGCTTTTCTTTTACACTAAATTTATGGATTTATAGGTCAGGTACTTGGTGTTACTGACGTCCGTCTCAAGTCTAGCCCTGTGTTTTCTCTCTACTCTGACTGAGTGCCGTGAAACGGTTATCTCATGTAGTAAAAAAAGTTGATGGAAAGAATTGAAAACAAATATAATATTAAATAATAATAATAATATAAGATGTATATGAGGGTGTAAAGCTACCAGAAGAATAACACTAGGAAAAGCAACAAGTATAACTACAACATTTTACACGGAATTTTAAAAAAAGTTATCTGTACGCTGTTTGATGGCGTCACTGATGTTATCGTGGGCAGTTATTAACCGCGTAGAGGACTAGATGGCAAAATAATGAGCTTTCTCGGGAACATCAGAGCTTATTTAGAAAAAAAACTCTGCTGTGAGTGACCTGAAGCTCAGTATTGTTTTCTTCCTTCTGTATCCATCTTAATCGTGTCAGCTGTAAACTTGTCACTTTCATCAAGAGAACATGTCGGCTCCATATATCAAACTTTTCACCCCGCTATCCAGTCTCCTTTCTTTAACTCGCCATTTGCCTATAGAAAATAATAAACGTGGCAAGTTTTGACTTCTGCCTAAATCTTGTTCTAGCTCTGAAAGTTCTGTAACAGGAATCAACTGCGAGAGCTGAGCCTTCTCCTCCACTTTAAAGGTAAAATTTTTCACCGGATCATCTCAAAGCAGCTGTGCTTCAATTTCTTCTTCTTGCCGTCTGTGATGCCCTCAACTTTTAAAATCTGAAAATAAAATAATTTCTGCATGTACTGTCAAACTCTGATTCAGTTTTCTGATAAGTTAGCAGTAATGTACAAGGGTGAGTAAAAAAGTAAAACTTTTTTTAATGTCAGTAATATATACAAATATAATTATTAACTCCCTATCAACTTTCTCCATAGTCTCGTTCAGTGCAGGTCTCCAACCGGTTCACTCTTGCCTGGATTCCTCGAAAAAAAAATAATAATAATAAAGATTTTTTAGACTATACACGGTCTCTTTAATCTCTTGGTCTGTACTAAACTTCATCCCACTTAACGCTTTCTTTGTATGTCCAAACATGATGTGAGGTCTGATGAAGAAGATAGATGTAAAAGACACTCCAAACGCAGATTCATATTTGTTTGTGCTGCTACACGTTTTGTGCGAGGCCACGCCTTCTCATACCGTAACAACAAACCAGAACTGATCAAATCGCGACGTGACGTTTTGACCTAACTGCAGGTTTCAGTTAATTCTCGAGCAGATCACCGTACGCTTCGCTGTTCATAGCGACTCCTGTGAGCATATAATATTCTAGTATTGGGCCTTTAAAGTTCCATAAGAACTTTAACATCAATTTTTCGACCTACGGAGTTGTACATAACTTCTTTATTTCGTCGCGGAAGAATGTTGCCATTCCTTGCTAGCTCGCTTCGTATCTGGTTGGAAGTAATATCTAGTGACTATATGTCGCAGAACACCATCTATTTCTGCTTCAAAATGTCGAAAAAAGTATTTACAAACATGTTCAAAATGTTATAACTCAATATTTCCTAGGCGAGACTTTTCGGTATTGCAGCACTTCGTGGATGATGTGGTGCATCGAGCCAGACTAATCTTTAGCTACCTCATTAACAGTTACCCACCGGTTTTTCAGTATCATTCGTTCCACTTCAACGTTAATGTGAAGCCTATTAGCAATATGGAGCCAGACGGAGCGAACTGCATCCGTCAAATTTGATTCCTGCTTTTAAACGTACTGTAGCATTCATATACCTGCGTAAGTAACACATATGCGATGAATATATACAGGATTCATACCTACACACCCAAGAAACGAACACCTGCGCTCTGCTCTTCTCTCGCGCATTTTTATGAGCGATCTGTCATATCTGATATGGTCTGCTGACTTCATATAGCTGCTAACGTGCCTCCGCACACATATATCTAGAGATGTATAGAAGTGGGGGAGAGAGAGACACAAAGAGAGAGAGGATGGCATGTCTGTACTACAGTTGTCTATTGCTTGATTTAGATTTTTAGAGCAGAATTAAGATTACTTGTTGGCTGATCCTCATAATACAAAAATGTCTGAGAGAGTTTTATAGAGCCCCTCATATAAATGAACAGATTCTAGATACGAGGTTCCCAGTCTCAGATTTGGTGCCCCTGATCATTTCCACAAGTAAGAACCACTCATTTCCCCCATGACTGCATAACTATTCTAGAAAATGTTAATAGGAGAGAAAACTTTAAGCAAAGCAGAGAATTCTCAGATAGTGCCCAGATCTGGATTTATTGCACAGTACTAATATAGATTTATCCTGACATTGTAAAAATATAGATTTATCCTGACATTGTAAAAATATAGATTTATCCTGATACTAGCACACCTGGAGAAAATTCATTCTCAACAGAAAGACCCTTCTGTTCCATGATACTCCTGCAGATATGGTGTCAGCCCGCAGTATGGCGGAAACCGGACAGACTTCAAACTGTCAAACGATTTAGTACCAGCAGAAACTGACAGACAAAAGTAAGGCCATTGGTTTTGGGGTGGGCTTACACAGAAGATCCAGAGTTAATGCAACTGTTGACGATCACGTGGAAGGGGCGAGTTTCTAGTATAAATGGATCATTTTCAAGCCACACACAATAATTAGTGTATAAGTATATAACTATACACGAAGCACTGCAGTAAAGCTGTGATATCATAACGTAAAAACTAGGAAAAATGTAGGAACAGCTTTATTACTTAACGATTACAAAGTTGTGACGTTTCAGCGTGAGCCTTAATCATACAAAAATATACAGGAAGAAGAAATAGAGAGAGGAGATAAAGTATAGATTCACATGAATACTATTTTTGTTAATTGTAAAATTAAATAGAGTACTTCGCTGTAAATTGTAAAGTGTGTCTTGTCCGGCGGTGTGTGTCAGGAATGGATTTAGAAAAACGTGGAAACTGTTTAAATGGCGACCTGTGATATGTGATCGTTGGATTGTAACTGAGGGTGGTGGATGGGGAACCGGGAAGGGGAGAGAGAGTTATACAATGTTGACCTAGTCAGGAGAAGTTGAAATAAATAGATGATTAGGGAAGAGAGGTGGCAAAGTGATGCTGTGAGGAGATTTGACAAGTAAGAAGGGGTGGAGCTTAGTGGAGAGGTACTATAATGACTGAAGAGAATGTTAAGTGTAACTGAACAGCGAGTTTAGCCCATGTGGCTCCAGCGTCCCATAATTTTGAATGCAGTGGTTCTCAAGCGCCAGGCGGCTTGTGTCATCTGCGTGACATTGTTTGATGGCTGTTACCAAAAAAATAAAACTTGCCTCTGTGGTTAAGGCCATTGAAATGATTTGGGACTGGTTTCGAAGCTAGCTGGGCGATGTCGCACAGATGTTTTTGCATGCGGTCCCCTAATCTGAGGCCAGTCTCACCAATATACGTTATCCTGCATCGATGTACCTTTTATAGGATTCTGGAAGTCTGCCAGTGTAGGTTTCCCATAATTTGACTTCCAGAAAGCCCATAAATAAACATGCATAACTGGGATTTGCCTATAAAAGGTACGTTGATGATGGCATTGGAATCACAAGTACGCCACAGGAAGAGCTAAAACAATGTCTTTGAATTCACCAACTCACTCAATAATAACATAAAATTCACGTATGAAATTTCTGACGAGTCTGTCAACTTTTTAGACATTAAAATTTATGTTGGCACAAACAGGCTTGTCACCTCTGCATTTTACAAGCTCACCGACAGCCACACCTATTTGCTTTACACCTCCTCCCATCCTGAAGCCTGTAAGAACTCCATCCCATACTCCCAACTCCCCCGTCTTGGCCGCATTTGTCAGGATAGTTTAGACTTTATAGATCAATCCAACAAGTTATTAGAATTTTTCCGTCATAGCCACTACCCAGAAAAGGTCCTTCGTGAAGCCTTCCTTCAACCGAATCCAATTAGTGACCTGCAAAGAAGTGTTCAGGAAAAAGCCTGTTACTCCATCTGACAGAGTTAATACTGCCTTTCCACCCATATGGTCAGATGGTAAAGAAAATTCTTTATCGTCATCTGCCGATAATCCAACTCGACCCCGATACTCGCGACATTTTCTCTGATCCACCCCTGTTGGCATACAAACGTGAGCCAAACCATAAGGACATCCTGGTCCACAGTCACTTGAAGCAGAGCCTTACATATATTGGCAACAGAAAATGTAACCGTCCTCGATGCGTTACCTGCCCGATAGTCTAGGAAACGAAAACGATCACCTTTCCCAAAACTATCCTCACTCTTCATGAGGGATTCACATGCGATTCCCGTAATGTGATATATGTCGTCGTTTGCGAAAGATGCAGGATAACGTATATTGGTGAGACTGGCCTCAGATTAGGGGACCGCATGCAAAAACGTCTGTTCGACATCGCCCAGCATGCTTCGAAACCAGTCCCAAATCATTTCAATGGCCTTAACCACAGAGGCAAGTTTTATTTTTTGGTAACAGCCATCAAACAATGTCACGCAGATGACACAAGCCGCCTGGCGCTTGAGAACCACTGCATTCAAAATTATGGGACGCTGGAGCCACATGGGCTAAACTCGCTGTTCAGTTGCACTTAACATTCTCTTCAATCATTATAGTACCTCTCCACTAAGCTCCACCCCTTCTTACTGGTCAAATCTCCTCACAGCATCACTTTGCAACCCCTCTTCCCTAATCATCTGTTTATTTCAACTTCTCCTGACTAGGTCAACATTGTATCACTCTCTCTCCCCTTCCCGGTTCCCCATCCACCACCCTCAGTTACAATCCAACGATCACATATCACAGGTCGCCATTTAAACAGTTTCCACATTCTTCTAAATCCATTCCTGACACACACCGCCGACAAGCCACACCTTACAATTTAAAGCGAAGTACTCTATTTAATTTTTTTAATTAAAAAAAAATAGTATTCATATTAATCTATCTATTTCTTCTTCCTGTATATTTTTGTATGATTAAGGCTCACGCTGAAACGTCACAACTTTGTAATCGTTAAGTAATAAAGCTGTTCCTACATATTTCCTAGTTTATACATTTTCAAGCCAGATTATTCAAGACAAAATGACTCAAGCAATCAGTCGTTCCATACACTTCTACAAAGTTGACTAGTCTCTCTCTCTCTCTCTCTCTCTCTCTCTCATTCCATTGTCTTCATCAACTCACTTAAACCTCATATGCTTGCGACTGATACTCACTTAAACATACATCTCCATCATTCATACACTGACATCAAGATGTAATGTAAACTGACAGCTGCATATTTTGATGCGCCTCGGCTTGCGGCAGTTCTCTGATTTCTCTACCGTAAATGTGTCTTGTCTATAGCGCACAATAAGACATATAATGTCTAATTCCATTCTGTTGTGCCATTAAATGTCTCAGTCAGACAACTGAACAATTTTCTAGCTGTCTTTTAAATGTTTTTTTTGGTCCGTTGACAAAAGATGAATGTTGAATATGACATTAAGAACATGAATTCTCAATTTAAAAAAAGAAACCAGACTCACAAAACTTGATGTACTTCAAGTTCAACTTACAGAAGTACACCATCAGTTGAAGTTCGTGGTACAAGTCCTCCGTGCCTGTTGTAAGTCACAGCTGCTTGAACAGAAGATGTGATATCGCAGTGTGGGATCTACAATGTACTGTGTGAATCTACATTGAAAATATTGATTCTTCTGTAAAATATTCTAAACCATATTTTGCATTAAGTGGAAAAAAATTATAACCTGAAAGGCTTTGAAAAAATTTTTTTTTAATTTCGCTGTTTTGTCCACTATGGTGTTCCCACTTTCTCAACGGTTAACACTTTCTTAATTCAAAGACTATGTCAAGATCTCTTTGTTAAACTCACTTTTGGTGTTCCTACCTTGTGTCAAGAACTCTTAAAGGTGAATTTCTGCACCAGCGTTCACTTTCTGTATCCGCAACCTGTGTGCAGGAAACTCTCTACTGTAGAGAGCGGAACAACAACACAACTCCTTCAGATCATCAGAGGAAGTACAGACAAGTGTTTCGGCCCTATTAAACTCCTGACACTCTAAGGGGGAGGGGGTGGGCCCCTCTGGGTCATGACTCTCAGAGGTCTTGTGAGTTGTTTTTTTTTTTAATTTTCATCCTGGGATTGAACCCATGATCTTTCAGTTGGCACTGCACTTTGAAGTGCGTCTTTAGCGATTTAGCTACGAAGGACTGGTATTATATTGTGACAAACGAAATTATTTATGTTCTCATTGCTTGTTTCGCATACTCCACAGCTAGCATGAGGCCTTTTCTGCTGCTTCTAAAATGGTTTTCAGTGCCCTTGCTCTTGCTTGTCACTTTATGCCCAGTTGCTTATATAGGTCGTACGCTGATGTTGCTATGAATCCTCTCGCTCCCACTTCTACAGCTATCACTTTTATCCTGACTCTTGCCCCCTGCCTCAATTGCTTGACCAGATCATTGTACTTCTCACATTTGAATAGATGCTGCTCCTCTATTCTTGTTTCATACGGAACCGTAACCTCGATCATTATTAGTTCCTGTTTTTCTATGGAGTACACTACAATGTCAGGTCACATTCCTGTGTTCTTGATGGCTGTCGGGTATTCTCTTATTCCTGGTATGTAAGCTACCACATTCCAGTCATTTTCACTATCTAGCAGTGATGGTAAGGGAATGTCTCTGATTTCAATATTTGATGTCGTACCAGCGCCTAAGGAGTATTTAGGTGGGACCTCAACTCTTTTGCTGTTATTTGCTTTCTCTTTTGCCCTGTCTACAATGGCTACTAGTTCCTACAGTACTCTGTTGTGTCGCCAAGTGTAGCGTCTTAGGCTAATGATACTCTGCATGCTGACAGAACATGTTCCAATGTTTGCCTTTCGTTGCAGAGAGGGCAATTTATGTCTTCTGATACACCCCATTTGTATAGGCTGGAGCCTGTAGGCAGTACGTCATAAGTAGCTCTGAAGCTAAGTCTCAAGGGTGCCATTTTCCAAATGTCATTCCATGTTAGTGATCTCTGCAGGACTTCCTACCATGTTGTCCACTGACCTTGTTGTACCTGTTGGACTGCCTTCTGGACCCGGTTGTCATCATCTGAATTCCTTATTTCGCTGATGATCATATCTCTTCTTTCCTTACAGGAGGCCTTTGACCACCATTTGATTTCACCATGACCAAATCCCCTTCTGTTGGTATGGGTGTATCCTATTACTTCTTTCAGCTCCTGCGTTTCCCTGGCTGCGGTCACTTCCTCACTTACTTTCCATTTTCGTCCAGTTTTAAGTGTTGGCTGCACTTCTCGTACCACCGGATCTGTAGATTCTTGTAGCATCATTGCAAGCCTTGTCTTTCCTACCTCGTATTCTTCGGCCACAGATCTGAATGGTAGCTGCAGTTTGCTCTTCTTGCAGTACAGTGCTACATCAGTTAATCCTGGTGGTACGCCCAGCCACTTTCTTATGGATTTATTTATCTTTCTTTCGACTGCCTCTACAGTGCATGTACTTACTTCTTAGACGAGTTGTGGCCGCATCAATTTTGGAATCAGCATGAACTGGAGGCATCATATTTTGAACTTCCCCAGTAGCCTGCTTTTGTCTATGATGTTCAGTCCATTCTGTGCCATTCCTATGACCTGCTTCACCGCGTTTAAGTCTTTCATGGATGCATCATATACTCTGCCAAGGCTCTTCACTGGCTCTTCCCTACAGTTGGGATTATCTGATTTGCCACTGTGTACGATCTTTCTATCACTTTCCTCTTTATGAGTGACAGGCTTCTTTACTCCTTTGGCTTGAAGCTCATGCGGCACCATATGATAAGGCTGTCCAAACACTCTAACATCTTTTGTCCCTGTGCTTCACTGGTTGTTATTACTGTTGTGTCATCCATGAATGCTTTTAGTGGTGGCCTCTGACATCCATTTCTGAACCTTGGGCCTTCTGCTGCTCATTCGGCTGCTCTCATGGTTATTTGCATGGCTAGTACGAACAGTATGGGAGATATTGTACAGCCCATTGCTACTCCTGCCTGGAGCTCAATCCATCTTGTAGTATATTCTGATGTTCCAAACCTCATGAGGAACCCTGTGAAGTACCTTTTCAGCATCTTCGTGATTTCTTTTTGTACATGATACATGTCTAGTGCTAGCCATATCATTTGGTGTGGTACTAAGCCATACGCATTGGCTAGGTCAAGCCATATTTAATGTAGATCTTGCCTGTTGAATAGATTCCCAAATCATATGTCAAGATCCCTTTGTTAAACTCACTTTTAGTGTTCCTAACTTGTGTCAAGAACTCTTAGAGGTGAATTACTGCAGCAGCATTCACCTTCTGTGTCCGCAAGCTGTGTAAATATCCGTGGGCAGATGTGTACGTCAGATGACCGCAGAGGTAATAACAGAGTGTCCTGTTCTCAGATTCCCGAGACAGACTATTAAACCTAAGTTTGTTTTCAACATCAGAACCAGTGAAAACATAAATAAATAAGGTCATTGGCCGGTCATCTCAGAGGTGCGCATCTCTCCTGAGTACAAATTGGTACCGACTGAAATAGGATAGATAGATTGGAGAGATTTTTAATCGGTCGGGAATGTGTACGTTGAGCACGTAGGAGTCTGCTAACGTATCGCAGGGAAGTATGTTCTCGTTTAAGCACGATTGAGTATGTTATTCGTCGACATGTTTGTGTGTGGTTTAGTTATGGTTTATATTCTGTGATGTGGACGCATGCAAGCTGTGCTGGTCGATCCCTCTGATTCATCCCGACCCACCCAGGTATGATGGATAGATGAATGATATATTAATAATCATACTTTTGAAAAAAATGTGTGTTCTGTGTAAGATTTGAAATTTTTGTAAAATATGCACTAAGGATTTTATGTGCACATAATTTTATGCATTATGGAACTTTATGTGTAAATGCATGTGTTATATTTTCTTGTAAATAGTCCTTTCTTGTACAAGTAGGCAGATAACACAGTGCAAACATTTTTTTTCTTGGAGCCTTGGTTTTTAGGCCTGTTCCTGGGGTTATTTGGGGTGCTTATTCAGAAAATTGCATTGGACAGATCACATCAGCTCTAGTTTCTTAGATGTAGTTGTATTTATAATTTTGTTAATAAAATTTTAGTATGCTTTTTAAAAAATCTCTTCTGCATAATTGGGATGTCATAACAAGCTGTCTTATTTGAAAGGGAGATTTATATATTTAATTTACCCACATTTTTGTGTATAAAGACCTTTGTTTCACAACTATTCGCCTACTTCCTTTCCTATAATGCACACCTGCATAAAAACGTATAGCTCAAATGATAAAATCGCTTTTGTTCTGTTTTATTTCATAATTATGTGCAAAACATGTAAATGGTAATTCGTGGTTTTGTGGACTACATAAATTTGTATTTCAAAAGTTTCTCAACCTTATCTATTTAAAACAATTACGCTGTATAACAGTTATGATGATAGGGGATGAGTATGTATATTCCCACTCATATCTTTTCCTTTTTGTAAATTGAACTCCTTAGAGATTATGGCTACTCCACTATTGAGCTCCGTGAATCATATCGAAGTATTTTGCTCTATTTATGGGAAGTACTAAGTAGGAAACTTATTTCTGAGTTTGTAAAAAGAGATATGTAGTGTATTTTGGTGTCAGAACAAGATAAGACACGGGCTCCTCATATTGTATGCAAAACCTATCCGGTCCATATACGCCAGTGGACAGTTGGAAAGAGAAGCTGTCTGAAAACTGGAGTACCAATGATGTGTAGGGAACCGAAAAACCACTTCGATTATCGTTACTTTTATTTTGTTAATATCACAGGCATCAATCGAAATAATCATGGCAAGTGGTCAGCCTGAAGACCTATTCCGCACTTGTACCCGTTCCACCTTTCCTTAAACTACCACAGCTCTCAGAGGATGAGTCTTGCATGTCTGATATCGCACAAGGTAAAGGAAGTGGGGCAGTGATAATGAATTCCAAACAACTTCGCATAGTGATCTTTTTTATCAGAACGAACTGAGTGATCTGATCAGGGACTTAAATCTTTCCAAGGAGTCTTCTGAATTATTTGCCTCTAGACTAAAGGAAAAGAATGCACTTCAGTCTGAAACGAAAGTGACATTTTATCGGAGTAGAGAAAAGGATCTGCTGCCATTCTTTACCGAAAGAACAACTTAGTATTTTGCACTGACATCGGAAACCTTGTTAAGAAAACTGGTCTTTCAGAATATAACCCAAGTGAGAGGAGTCTTTTCATCGACAGTTTAAAACGTAGTAAGAAATATGTTCTTTTTAAATAACAGCAACAAATATGGTTCTATTCCAATCGGTCATTCCACCAGGATGAAAGAAGAGTACAAGTGCCATCTCTTTAATCTTGGAAAAGATAAATTACCAAGAACATCAATGGGTTATTTGTGTAGACTTGAAGATGGTTAATTTTCTTCTTGGTCAACAAAGTGACTACACGAAGTATACTTGCTTTTTATGCCTTCGAGAAAGTAGAGCCAAACATGAACACTAGGCAAGAAGATTGACCTCTGAATGAATACATGGTGGTTGGAAGACAAAATATAATCAATGAACCTTTGGTAGCACGAGATAGATTCATACTGCCACCACTACATATAAAGCTAGGTCTGATGAAACAATTTGTAAAGGCTTTGAAAAAAGACGGTTCGTGCATCGAATACACAGTATATAAGTTACCTGGACTTACCATGAAAAAAACTTAAGGCAGGAATTTTCAATGGTCCACAGATGACATCTTATAAATGACCCACATCTCAAAGCATCAGTGAATGAAATCGAATCATGTGCCTGGTCTTCATTTGTTCTTGTTGTGAAAAGCCTTTTTGGCAACAAGAAGGCAGACAACTACACACAGTTAGTAGAAAATATCCTCTTTAATTTCAACAGGCTTGGCTTAACAGGAATGTTAAAATCCATTATCTGTACAGTCACTTAAATCGTTTAGTGACTTAAGCGAAGATCAAGGTGAAAGATTCCACCAAGACATAAAAACAATGGAAGCCAGATATCAAGGAAGATGGGTTGCACACATGATGGCAGACTATTGTTGAAATCTTATGCGGGATTGTCCTGGCATATCCCATTCTTGAAGTCTTAGAAAAATAGCTTCTTGTGTGTCGAATGAGTGGAAAGTTTATATCGTAAACTTGTACTTTTGATATGAAATAGGTAGATTTTCATGTAGTGCATATTTCTTTTTAATATTTAGTATGTTTCCTTCAAGCTTAAAAGATATTAATTTAAATACTACATTAAAATACCCTGATTTGTTATGGGCGAGCAGAGTGAAGAGTGGAATGTGGCATATGCTCTGTATCTCAAAACCTAGAGCTCATATGGGGAAAACTTGTGTCACTTTTTAGAATCGGCAGGTAATATATGCCCAGAAACAGGTCTAATATTTGAGGCACCAAAATGTGTGTTGACAAATTTAATAAGGACAATAGTTTGCAATATATATGGGACAATTAATCTTAATCACATTAAACCCATTTTTTATGTACAAGATGTTTGACTGATTGCGATCATTCTGTTTTTTTGTAATTGTATTTTAAGAAGAAATCACCGATGTTTAGAAGGTGAATTAGGGTTGATTTTTTTGTCGTTCATATCATAAAATTGATTATCCTTAATGAGGAATCGTTATTCATGTTTTCTTTCTTGGTCGTAAGGTTGATGAATGAATGAGAAATAGGATAGAGTGAATGACAGGTCACATGCCATACATAATGTTGTTTGATCACCCGAGTAAAGAACATTCAAACATCTATCTCCTGTACCCATAAAAACTATAACAATATAATTTTTTAATGCAAATCATATACTTCAAATATTTCTACAAATGAAAGGCATGATGATAGGATCCGGGTGTACAGACGTTCATGTGAACGATATGCTCTTACCTGTATCCAAGGTGCTTTGACCTTTAGTGATACAAAAATATACAGGACGAAGAATTAGTCGAGATAAAGTATAGATTCACGTCAATCTTATGTTTAAAAACATGAATAGAACTCCTAGCTTGAAAAAAATATGTAAATTGTCCGACGTTAATTTAGAAATGCCTTAAACAAATATGGAGCGTCTCCGACATACTCAAGAAATGCGCCCGTTGCTATGTCCAAAATGTGCTCGTTCGGAAATGTACAGAAATGCGCATGCTGAAGCGTAGAGATTTGCACATGTTTAAACACTCTCTGTACAATTCACGATTGCTGTAATGTTTAATTCCATAAATACTGATAGGCAGTTACATATCTGGAGCATCACTTAAACTGCACGTCAGTAAATTGAACTCTGTATATTTGTTTGGTAGCTGCTACACATTATTTTACTCTTCTGACTTGGGTAGGTTTTGCTCTGAGCAAACTCGTGGGTCCCTCTGATCTCATGCTCTCCTATGACCTCTGTTTTCTGTTTTCCTTCTACTTTCGATCTTCTCTCTTTTATATATCCATCAAGCCCGTCCTTCATTCGTCCAGTCGGTCATCAGAGCCACTTTCTTTGGTTATCTATTGATCAGCTGGTCTATCTGCGTTTCTAGGCTTCAGATAAGACCAGTAACACCTGGCCTTCCCAAATGTAAATATGCCAGGCGTTACTGTGTTGATCCGTCTATTCACTTACCATGATGGCTTATTCATAGGTCGACAGGCGGTGGTAGATGTCAGAGTTTACTCGTTCTCTACTTCTATTCGCTCGCCTGCCGGCCGTCATTTATTTTTCACATAGTTGGTCGAGTGGCTGTATTTCTATAAATCTATTTTATATAGTTTTTTCGGGGACATCATTGTCTTTGCCTGTCGCCGTATTACATGGGAACTCCTTTTTTCAGAGGTTCTCAACTTTCTCTACATTCTGTTGTCTTGAGATCTCTGTTCTGTTTTATGAATTTTTAATATACGTTCTAAGATTAATAATAACACTACCTTAGTTATACTATCTTAATTCTACCTAATAATAGTAATAATAATAATAATAATAGTTATACTATCTTAATTCTACCTAATAATAGTAATAATAATAATAATAATAATAATAATAATCAAGGTGTTACATGCACATAAAATGACTTTACACATTTCGAAAACAGAGGTCATAACTTAAATATGCATACAAATTTCATTCAGTAATTTAAAAGATTTGGGTAAACTGAAGTCATTTAGAGATTATTAGAAATCTAATTTATCAATTTAGAGATGTATATAACTCAAGCTCATTAACTTAGAGTTTTGTGTAAATCGAAAACTCTGAGATGTGTGCAGATCGTACATGTGTGAATGGAATTCATCTAGGGGTATGTGTAAATCGAATTCATTAACTTAGAACTTTGTGAATTGAATAATTAATTTTGAAATGTTTGTATACTGAGCTCCTTAGCTTAGAGATTATGTAAATTAAATTGACATAGAAAATTACGCAAATCAAATCCATTAATTTAGAAATGTACGTAAATTAACGGCACACAAAAGTGTGCATAAATAGAGTTCACTTTCTAGAAACAAGTGAAGAACATTTCTGCAGATGGCCAGCCTCGGCGCATAAAAATACGAGAATACACCTCCACTAGAATAAAAGTTTAAGTAGCACCAGATCGAACAGACAGCTCAGCATATGTCAAAATCTCTTATGACAACATAAATCGTACGCCAGGAAAGATATCGCTCCAGGAAACAGGTTCTTATTAGAACAGGAAGATAAACCGACAATTTCAAACACAAGACACGGAAGGGGATATTTACCTAAGTGTTTTGTTTCAGTCACAGAAGAATGAAGTACTTTCTCTTTTCATGATTTGAAAAAAAAAAATGGCGTGAACAAAATACAAAATGGGCGGAATGTAAAACAAAAAAAAACAACTGAATTTTACTAACTGGGTGAGGATAGGCTCTCGGGGATTTCTGATTTGTTTTTGAGGTCTGTTTCTGACCCGCTGCGCTGTATACACAAGCAAAAGAGCGTACACAGCAACAACGGCATCAGAGACGTCACTGCAAGGATTTTCCAGTTCCACACTTGTTTCTCTGCGGGTGCTGTAGATTTAAGAACACGTGACCATGTTACACACAAACACAAGTAGGAAAGAGAGGAAGCTGCTTAGATCGATGTGTAAGCTTACATGTTTACTTAATAATTTTTTTCATGGTCTCAGCTACATTGCACACACTCCCGGAGTTAATTTCAGAAGATCACCCTTACCTGCCATATCCTGTTCAAATGTTTTCAGTCTCTTGAATTATGCATTGTGCATTATTCAATGTGGTTGGTTTTGTTGAGTACACAAGTAACTTCGTAGAAAAAAGTCTGGAGGGGAAATGAATACGATTTCACATCTCCAGGTCGTGAAATGGCATGCCCATCCAGTAAGTTACCCACAGCAGCCATACTCACACGCAAAGTGTGTGTTCTAGCACTGTCTTGGTGGAACCATAAGTTCTCTCGATTGGAGATAGCTTTGATCCTTGGAGCGAGGTTATTAATGTGTAGTATTTGACATTTACTGTCACTCATTTCTTATTATAACCATTATCTTCAAAGAAATAAGCCCTAATTAACCAAGACGATAACACAGCACACTAAAACCTCGGACTATGCAATATATATATATATATATATATATATATATATATATATATATATAATTTCGCAAATTAACTTCACAGGGACTTTCAATTCCTTTAGCTGCAATTCTGCTTGTTAACCTCATCGTCAAGATGGAAATGTACTTCATCAGAACAAAGCAAACTGTCAAACATTTCAGTGTCGTTTTCCAACAGACTTAGCACTGCTGTACAGATTTCAACCCTTTATGTTGACTTGTCAGCGTTTGTACTGCCTCAGTTTTGTAGAATGGAAATGTAAGTCCTTAAATAACCTGAAGACACTTCGTCTTCACAGATTTAGAGCCTCAGAATTCACGTAATCCTTGGGCTTTGAGTGACTGCGTTTACTCGACTGACATGTTCCTCTGTACGAATAGATCTACGTCCACCAGATACTTTTGTGTCAACAATAGAGTCTTCTTCTGGAAGCTTCTATATTCACATAAGAATAATGCTGCATAACTGTGCATCACATGGATTGTACTGTCTACGAAACTCGCTGAGTAGCCGTTACAGGCTTTGAATAAACAGCTCAACTGCAGCAACATGGTCACCCATAGGCCAATTCTTCATGGCAAATTATACTCCAAGATTGAGACTATCACGTGCTGCCATGTGCGGGTAATCCAACTTGCAACGCCAAAAATTCCCATTTCTAAATGGCAGAGTTTCTGAACTGCCCTTTATTTGATCAGGGCTTATTAGATAGACTGTTATCGTAGGTTAGAGGTAACCACTTTTTTCTTAGCGCGACTTGATAGCAATACATGAATATAATGACCGTAAACTAGCAACATATAAACAGTTTTTTGGATATAGGGACCCTAAACCAGCAATAGACGAAAGTTTTTTTTATCTGAAATATCTGAGTTTCCTTGACTGTTTCTTTAAGTCTTCTAGATGTCTTTGCTTATGTAAGTCTTCTAGATGCCATTGTTTATGTAAGTCTTCTAGACGCCATAATTCCTACGCATCCTCTAGACGTCTCGGTTCCTATACGTCCTTCGACAATCACGACTCCTATGAGTCTTCTAGCCATTATGATTTCTGTACCTCCTTGATTTGTAAACGTTTTCTGGGCTTCACGATTCGTATACTTCTAGACGCTCTTTTTATATACATCTTATTGGACTAATAGTTCCTATAAGTCTTGTAGACGCCATATTTAACATTCCTTCTAGTACTACATAATAATAATAACAACAAATAAAAGTCACAACTGTGCTGACGAGCTAGGCTGATAAGAGACAGTGCTCTTCACCTGTATCCTGATCCAGAGTAATATTATGAATAACTGAATGTTTAAAAATAATAAATGGATGAAATAGTGGACTAAAAAAGGATAGAAGACAAACAAATGCATGAATACATGGGTAGAGTCATTAATGAATGTAATGATGAATTGAAGAACTCTGATGATGATGATGATGATGATGATGATGATGAACTAGTCTTCTTAGGAAGCCGCACCTATGACGGGGATTAGGCTGGTGACAGTAACCCTAGGCAGGGTCGTGATCTGCTAGGACAACAAAAGTGAACAGCTCCGCTGTCAAGATTACTTTGAAGGCGTCCTACAAGCAGTGCTAAAACGGTACGTACGCCAGCATCAAGTTCAGCCGCTACTAACACTAAATTCTTATCATACAGTTTGTTGCTAAGTTTGGAGGACACTGATAATGCTGGCGATGCATTGAAATGCAAAAAAATATACTACATCTCCAGGTAAAGCAATGAGATGTTATAACGCAATAAAAATACAATATCCTGTCAAGCCAATTCAAGTGCCATGCCGCGTGGTGTAGGCGATCATTTCTCTCCACAATTCCCTGTCTTTAGACTTGATTATGAGATCCGCCGGTGACTTTCTTCCTAGCCACACTGACAGCCCATCCAGTAACTTCTCCTCTGTCTTCTTCTGTCTCTTCTTCCTTCAATTTTTCCAGTTGGCCACAGTGTGTTCTAATTTTTATCTTCTCAGGAAATGTCCTATAAATCTCGCTTGTCTGCCTCTGAACTATAATTTTCTTTTTTAACTCCAGCCTCTCTTAAGACTTCTTCATTGGTTTTCTTGGCTGCCCATGGTACCTTCAACATACTTCTTATAAACCACATCTCCATTTCTCGCTGTACTCTCTTATTCATAGACCATGCGTCACACCCATAAAACAAAATTGGCTCGATGTAACATTTAAGTACTCAGAATCTTGTTTCCATTGATACGGATCTGTTGCACAAAATGTTTCTCATTTTCTAGAATGCAGACTTGGCCTGAGCACGTCTGCTTTTTATTTCGTTGTGACATTTCCCATCAGTTGTCATAATCGTTCCTAAGTACTTGAATCTATCAACTTGTTTCAGATTTGTGCCATCGATGATAATGCTACATTTTGGTGGTATTCTTTCTTTGAGATAACCATCACTTCAGTCTTCTTTTTGTTCAGGCTGATACCTTTATTTTTACTTTCACGAACCACTATGCCCAGAAGAGCCTGTAGCTCCCCTTCACTTTTAGCAATCAGGACTGTGTCGCCTGCATATCTTAAGTTGTTAAGATTGTACCCACCAACTGATATTCCTAGCATGTTCTCTCTGTTTCTCATTATGTTTTCGCTGTACAAGGAGAAGAGGTCAGGAGACAAAACACATCCTTGTCTCACCAATGCTCGTATTTGGTTCTCAACCCTCATTGCTGCTGATTGCTGCCAATATATGTTTTTGATAAGTTTCAGATCTTTCCCATCCATTTTATTGTTTTCCAGAATTCTTGTAATTTATCAAATGCTTTACAGTAGTCAATGAAGTATAAGTATAGGTCCATCTTAACTTCTATTTATCTCTCCTGTCAAGTCATCCCATCTAAATGCTAGATCACGTGCAGTATGCAACCATCACAACATTGGAGTCATTTCTCTAAAACCGCTGAAGGACATTCTGATGTCAAAGGCCAAACACCTGTGGGCGTGTCCCGGGTGTAATGAGTCTTCTTAACAGGGCCAGCAACAAAACTAGGTCCTTTTTCAGCTGGGGGGGGGGGGCGGGGCGGGGGTGAGAAGGGCGGCAATAAGCTGACATATTAAAATACGTTATCTTCTTTTTTTTTTGGGGGGGGGATGATGAGTTAAAATGACAGGTGTTATTGTATTATGATGGTCTTGAGCTATCTAATACATCACCTATCCGACACTTAACTCCTGTGTAACCGTCTGTACATTTTGAGCAGAAGCCAGTCATTTGGTCGCATGTCTGGTTAAGGCAGTACTGGGAACACTTTGATAAGCACATCGTACCGAAGTAGTGTTTTGGACAATCTAGTTAGGATAGAAATAAATTATAGACCCACTAATTTAGATGGGGAAAGATATTCTAGGCGTTATTATTTAGACATAGAGAGTATATTTTCTGGTTTCGATATGTAAAGAAGTTCTTAAATTTAACTAGTGTAAAGAGAAACAAAAATTCTGGTTAATTATCTGCCAGGACTATATATGATTAAGAAGGGAACAAAGGAAACTTATGTTTATGCGTTCACAACATTCTGCTTCTTCTTCTTCTTCTTCTTCTTCGCATTGTCAACGTTATGGTGATTTTGTGGTACAAGCATTGTGTAGGATTAAATGTAGATTAGAAAGTCTTTCTCAAAACCAGAAACTGAACCCAAAAAAAAAAAAAAATCCTCCACGTCATACTCCATCCCCATTAGGATTACGACTAGCCCCGGCCTAAGACTGCTCTTAGACTTAGAACCAGCACTAAGATGAATACATGATGAATAGAATAAACTTAACCTTTAACCGGTGTCTGAAATTTTGACGCTTGGTAAAGAGTGTAGGAACAAATCCTTTAAAAGATTAGCAATGAAATGAAAACGTGGTGAAAGGAAGAGAAAGAAAGGTGGCTTTTTGAAAAAAAAATGTAATAAGGTGAGGAGAGATTGAAAAAAGCAGTTTCATACTGGTAAAGACTTTCATTTAAAACTCGTATATACTTTCTTGTCCTGGGCTGATTACACGGGTTCTCGTTCTACTGGAGTTCGTGATTCCAGTCACGGTAATTCTCTAATGATTTCTCTTCTCTCACATCTAAAATCTGTCGTATTGCTTTAAGACTACCACGCAGCACTGCTTTATATCACTCTACAGTTCACAAGTCTCATTTTATTTGACAAATCAGTAGCCAAGCAGTGGACGGTACACTTCTGCCGACAACAGTGTCATCCCTCATGCGCGGTCATCTTGGCAACAACAGTGTCATCCCTCATGCGCGGTCATCTTGCCGACAACAGTGTCATCCCTCATGCGCGGTCATCTTGCCGACAACAGTGTCATCCCTCATGCGCGGTCATCTTGGCAACAACAGTGTCATCCCTCATGCGCGGTCATCTTGCCGACAACAGTGTCATCCTTCATGCGCGGTCATCTTGCCGACAACAGTGTCATCCCTCATGCGCGGTCATCTTGCCGACAACAGTGTCATCCTTCATGCGCGGTTATCTTGGCGACAACAGTGTCATCCTTCATGCGCGGTTATCTTGGCGACAACAGTGTCATCCTTCATGCGCGGTTATCTTGCCGACAACAGTGTCATCCTTCATGTGCGGTTATCTTGGCGACAACAGTGTCATCCTTCATGAGCGGTCATCTTGCCGACAACAGTGTCATCCCTCTTGCGCTGTCATCTAACGATCATGGATACAGGATAGGACAAATCACGAATAAACCTTCACTACCAGAGAAACCTACAGTATGACACTTCATGACAAAATGTATTTCTGCATGTATTTAGAAAGACAGTCGTATGTATGATATGTGCCATATCGACGAACTTAATAAAAAGAAAACCGCTGGATGTGGAGAGGAACTTATGGAAGTGATGCAGATGAATATCTATATTCTCTTTCAGATTTTCTGGTGACAATCTGTGTTTAGCAGGATACTCTGCTCTTCTATGTTTAGAATGTAAACTTGTTGCTCATCTCTCTGTAAACTTCCACTATTGTCCACTGGAATAATGTTCTTTCTTACATTACTATTCTACGTTGTTTTGTGCCTGTTTTGTTATTCACTTTACAGACTTACTTGCTCCAAGGTTCATTCTCTCTCAGTGGAAATAGTAATATAGAAGCAGCAACTTTACAGTTGAAATGACTTTAATGATGCACGGGGTGACGATGAGTCAATGAGCGATATGACGATAAAAACAAAACTATAAACAAAATCCATGGACACAAGACTGAACATCTCCACGATATATGTTCCCGGCAGACTACTGTCGCCATCAGAACAACCTACTACACTCTATTCTAGATCTATTTCACTAAACAACAACGTTTCTAACGGACTAATCTACATCTATCTCAGACGATACACAAAACACAACTGTCCCTCAGTCATATGATTTCTTTCTCACCTGACCTTTTTCCTGTCATACCTTAACCGTGACCCTCGTGCAACACGAGACAAAGCAGATGGACTCTACTCACAAACAGCTGACTACTTTAGAGGATAACTCATTTTATACAAATGTTACAATTCTCAGATGATTTATCTGTCTTACATCCTAACATTCAATATACTGCTCTCCCCGCTGCCTTTGCATATAACACGTTGGTGACTGCATCACGGAGTTTATCTTTAGTAGGATCAACATCCAGTCCTTTTTCAAACTGGTCAGTCTACTTGTTATCACAGCTTTACAGTAGTGACTTGGTGTATTTTTTCAATGTAAATATACGAAAAAACAGACTATGTTACAAAATCCAAACTAGTCCAATCACTACACGGCATGTAGTACTAACTGTTCAACTGGTTGATTTACCCCCCCCCCCCCCAAAGTAAAGCAAAAGTAGTTTTTAACTGGCTTCTTGCCTTTCTATCCCTAATAGTCCACATATATACCTCATTGAGCTGACATCATTTATATATCTTAGGAGAGAAAATGTAATGGTACAAATGTTGGTACAAATGTTACTGTCGTATTGTAGTACATATTTTGTTTTAATTCACCACCCCACCTCCGTTTTTTTTTTCTTTTCCACTTTCATGTTAGTGGCTTTTTTTCTTTTCACTATTGACCAAATGTTAGACTAGTAATCCTCCGTTCTTTTTTTCATATACGTGATATCTTCGTGCTTACACGTTATACTTATACAAGTATATATGTGTCAGACTGTATATGGACTATGAGGGATTCCTGTAGTAATCTAGTAAGGCCTCTTGTCCTTACTAAGACTAGAATGAGCTTTCCCCTGATTTTCTTCACTCCAGTTCTATGACAGAGAATTTCTTTCGGTAAACAATTTAAGATAACCTACAGATTATCATAGTCAACTGTTATCAGAGTGTTTCGGGTTTTGCTTACATTGCTTCTGTGCTGAACTTCAAGGAAATCCTCACAAGAAGTTTCTTCTCTTAGACTTTTGTTTGTGGTACTCATCTTCGGCTTCTGAGGATCTGTGCATCCGAAAATGGGGGAGGGGTGTGGCAGGATCTATTAGGACCCATTAATCATTAGAGACAAAATTCAAGGGATCGTTATATCTTTTGTCCACAGTTTTCTGTTTGAAACGTTGGGGGAGCAAAAAAAAAACAAAGGGGGGGGGGGTTCGATACTAAATGACCCCAGGATTCTGGCCTGGCTTTCTAATGGCCTAGGATTTATGAGCTCTGACATGTCTGGTCTCTGCTTTATATTTACTGGTAAAGGGTGCATGATCCTACCTACAATCCGCCCTGTGAAAGATGCATGAGACAAAAATGAGATATAAATGTACAAGCACTTCTACATAAGTATGTCTTATGTGCATATATGTATGCAATTAAAGATTCTTACACTGCGTATATCTAGGGATACTGTGAATGAATATGTTTCTATATAACTGCGCTACTATTGTCTATATACATGCTCGAATTGTCTATGTTTCAGATTATCTTTATACGAGTATATTTGTCTTAAACAGCACATACAAAAATGTTAATTCTACCATAATTCTAGCACATCGACAGACACAAAAATAACAACGGCAGCATATCTCACCGCTACAAAATTTTCCTACGTGGTTACCAATGCAGGACTCACAAAAGCCGTTATCCGTCTTACATTTGCCCTCCGTGCATAAACCAGAACACTGCTTCGAGCAATCCTCGCCGTACTTTCCTATCGGACATTCTGTGATAGACAGTAGTGATCTAACGAGGAATGTTGTTTTCGTCAAGAAAGAAAGAAAGAAAGAATGTTCTATGTTCATTTGACTTACAATAATTCGATCTTACGATCTTGTGATACATTTATGAGGCCACGAGGGAGATGCAAGTTCTGAACTGAGGGTGTTGCTGTCGTCACTGGACCAGCAGATGACATGAATGTTACGAAACCTCTCAGGAGCTTCTCGAGATATACTTGGATGCTGTGAGGTCTAAGTTCCACCACACTCGATGCGCGCTCTCTGATAGACATGATGACTAGAAGTAGCACACATGATGACTAGAAGTAGCACACATGATCATTAGAATTAGCACACATGATTACTAGAAGTAGCACACAAGATCACTAGAAGACAAATCAGATAATTTAGATAAAAAGTAAAATAAATAAATATTTAATAGATTAAAAAAGATAGTATGTAAAACAACCCCTGATTATTCATCAGGTTAGGAACCAGAGCACTGGCGAATGGCTAAAACAGGCGAACTCGAGGCAGTTTGTTTAAAATGCATTCTGGCCACTAAAATGAGTAAATAACGCTCAATATATTATTTGCAAGTGAGTGCCACAGTTTAATTTTAAAAAGTAAACAAAACCTTTCATTTAAAATATACAAAACAACAGTACTACAATGAGAAAAAGCTTAAATATGCAAAAGTACAGAACTACAATGAGCAAAAGCTTAAATATGCAGAGCAGTACCACAAGGACCAAAAGCTTACATTTAACTATAAAAAAACAGTACTACAATGAGCAAAAAGCTTAAATATAAAAAACAGTACTACAATGACCAAAAAGCTTACATTTAACTATAAAAAACAACAGTACTACAATGACCAAAAAGCTTACATTTAACTATAAAAAACAACAGTACTACAATGAACAAAAGCTTTCATTTAAATAATTTTATTTTTTAGAAAGAAAAAAATGATCTGTATTCTTACGACAGGTGTCCTACTTTTACCCCCTTCAGCACGAGGCTCTAGAACTCACAGAAGGGACATAACCTTATTAAAAGACCACGAATGGGAAAAGAAATAAACGCTTTCCAGTGAGTTTACTATGTCATCGTCCATCATTTTTTAATTCCCTTTAACATTTTGGTATTAATCTTAACAGTTTCGCTAAGAGTATTTAGCTTACGCCCTGGATCGTTCAATGTCATACCTTGCTCACTAAGAGTTATATTATTTCTAGTTTTTCTTGCAAACTGCGACACCTTTTGGATTCTTTTAGCTTTAACTAAACTTTGAATACATGTAAGAGTTATGAACCAGCGCCATTGCACTCTGCTCTGCTGCCTAGTCAGCAGTTGACCAGAAATTGCCGACTAGTGTCGCCGTCAGCACGGACTCCGTAGCTAGCGGCTTCAATCCTCTTCCTTCCCAGAGCGTTAACCCTAGTACCCATTTTTTTTTTCCTTGAGGCTAGGTGACCCCGGGGAGTTCCTTGCGAGTCATGGTCTGACCCCCCCCCCCCCCCCCCCCCCGTGGTGAGTGGACATCGAAACCGAGTCGCCTGGTCGGTAAGGGAGTGCCTAATCCACTGCGCTAACGCGAATGAATCATAAATAAAAATACTAACACATGGGATAAAAACAGAACTAAGGGCACAGTGCGATCATTTTGTACCAGATCTACTCCAACCGACTGACATACTGGTCAGAAAAGATAGCGTCGGTGGCGGAACATGACAAAAAAGACTAACCCGGCAGCGAATGAAGAGCGAAGGTTATAAACTTAAATGTAGCTAAAGAGCGAAGTGTCGAAAGGCGAGCGACGAGACAGCACGGGGTTTGCTATAATCCTGAATTGATGCATGGACAGCACAATAAATGGACGAACTGATACATGTTTGGTATCAATACAAGATGGTTTTATGAATGGAGGGGAACGTGAACGGACAGACTAATGAACTGATAAAGACGAGGCAGTATAAATATTTCAGGTTAGCTCTGAGTAAATAACATTTAAAACTGTTGAGAAGTGAACAAAACCTGTACAAAATTTTCCGGTATAGCCACTTTGGCAGATGCAGCTACCGTCTACAACGTTGCATGCTGCAGTGCAATGCTGGGAACAAGTTTTTGAGCAGTTGTTTCCGTATTTCCATGGGGTGCATTCTGCAATGAATCTATTATTAGTAACGGAGTAGAATAAACACAGATTAGAAATCTTGGTGTCCAACAAAAGACGAAATATAGAGCAACTGGTGTTGCAACGGTAAGACGTGATTTACAATGTCTGGTGTCTTCCTAATGGTGAGACATGGGGTGTCTGGTATCTACTTAAAGATTACATTTAGAACTGCCTGGTCCCACTAAAGACGATATCTTCAGTGTCAGATGCCCTACAATGGACAATCTTTAAAATTTTGGTGTCCCACTAAAAGAGTGTCTAGGGCCCATTATATAGACAAGACTTAAGGAGCAGAGTGTTTGATGTCCCAATACAGACAAAATATAGAGTCCTGTGCTCCACTAAAGGTGAGATACAGAATGTATGGTGGCCCACTAAAGATAAGATTTATAGTGCCTGTGCTCTACCAGAGACGACATAAAGTGTCTGACGGCCCACTAAAAGCGAGATGTAAAATGCCTGGTGGCTCACTAAAGGTGAGATATAGAGTATCCTACTAAAAGTGTTACATAGAGTATCTAGTGGTCCACTAAAGATGACGTACAGAATTTCTAGTGGTCCACTAATGGCGACGTACAGAATTTCCAGTGGCCCACTAACCCTTTTACTCCAGAATTAATTTATTTCCATGCTCTGCCAGAAGAAAGTTTGATGAGAAATTTTGCTAGGGCGAAACTAGAAGGAAGTTACTATATAATTAAAAATATCTTACATCTTTCCCGTGTCGTTAAACGTCACATAAAGCTCCCATAGTTGTTTGCCAAGTGTTCCTGTTTTCGGCGAGCTTTTCAACTTCATCAAGGGATGTTAAGCCCAGTTTTGATTTAGAGTGAAAGAGTTAAAGGCTAGATTTGTACTCGATAGTGTCTTGCCAAAGAGAAGATATATTGTATGCCTGGTAGCCTGCCAAAAATAAGGTAAAGAATTTCTAGTGACTCACTAAAGCTGAGATACAGAGTATCTCATGGTCAGCTAAAAGTGAAATATTGAGAGTTAGATGACTCACTAAATGTGATATATAGAGTATATGATAGCCCACTAAAAGTGAGATATAGAATATCTGGTGGCTCACTTAAGTTGAGATGTGGTGTGTCTGGTAGCCCACTAAAGCTGACATATGGAGTGTCTGATGGTCACTAAAGACGACATTTAAAGCGCCTATTGTCCTACTAAAAGTGAGAACTAAAATGTCTTGTATGTTACTGGTAAGACAATATTTAAGTTGTGCCATGCACTCCATTATGACGAAATTTAGAATGTCTGTGATAATTCTGGTAGTTTCCGAATGGTCTAATTCTTGTACCTCTTATTTCCCTTTCGTCTCACTGTTGCGTGGTTCTCATTTCCCAATAACTAAAGAATTTTCTACACTAATTTTCATACATCCACATGTTTGTTCTTTCCATATTCTTACTGCTTTTTTTCAACTAGGTTTAAAGACTCAGTTCCTGGCATTAACTCTTTGATTCAGTCAGTCAGTCATATGTATGCCCCTTGCGGAACTTTGCCTCCCTAACAGTTCTCCTCTAGGCCTCTCGGTTGTAAGCTACAACCCTACTCCATTTGCAGATTATCAATGACGTCTCGAAGTTATCTTCGTTTGGTCTTCCTCTCTTTATTTTTCCAATTAAGTGCCCTTCCAAAGTGGTCTTCTCTAAATTGTTATGATGTTTAATGTGTAACTCTTTGATTACGATCACATCAATTTGTGGTTTGTTTTCTAGATGTTTATTGCTTGTTTATCTCGTCAGGCTTGTTCCAGGTATATCTAAACCAGGTATTGTTACTCTTTTCCACCTCCTTTGTGCTCTGATACTTCATTACCCCTCTCTCTCTTTCTCTCTCTCTCTCTTTATCCCTCTTTCTCCCCCTCTCTCTCTCTTTATCTCTCTTTCTCCCCCTCTCTCTCTTTCTCTCTCTCTTTATCTCTCTTTCTCCCCCTCTCTCTCTTTCTCTCTCTCTCTTTCTCTCTCTCTCTTTATCTCTCTTTCTCCCCCTCTTTCTCTCTCTCTTTATCTCTCTTTCTCCCCCTTCTCTCTCTTTCTCTCTCTCTCTCTCTCACTCTCTCATTACATTTACTAGCGCAATGATACAACGTTTTACTTTACCTTCATCGCATTTACTGCCCTTGAACCCTGCCGCGCACTTAATGCAGTCCCCGTGGCGGTAGCGACAAAAGTGCTCGTAACACTTGTCCAAACAACGGACAGAGCAGGCATAACCGTAGAAACCCTGCCGGCAGCCTTCCCCACACAAGCCAGTGACCAAACTGCAGTACTGCTGAGGGTCACACGTGCACTGCTGTTCACAGAACAAACCATATTTGCCGTCTGCACAGAGAGTTTCTGTAAGAAAGTTAGAACATAACTTTTATCAACTTAGGATTTATATATTTAAAAAAAGATAGAATACAAACTCATCATAACCGTTTTATCGACTTAGATTTGCAGCAAGAAAGACAACATTGTCTGAAGCAGCTTCGTAATTTTGAGCAAAAACTGAGGAACAAACTGCATACAAATGATGTACACCTCACTACCATTCTTCATTATGAAAAAATAAAGTCATGTACTGAATATCTTCTTCTTCTTCTTCTTCGTTCCCCTTAGAAATGAGTGTACTAAACTTTACTAACTTTTCCAGCCGGATACTCGATAATCTATGACAAGATTTGGCATGTGGGACAAAATGTTAGGTTACAGACAGTTTAAGATTAGCGCTGAGCAAGAATGTTGTTGTAGTCAGTCGATTGTTATGTAGCTTCTGGCTGGAGTCACAAGACTACACCCGTGTCTGCATACTAAGTGATTCAAATGAGTATGATCCGTAATGTAGAAGCAGGTTCTGTACGCAGGCAGTGGCTTGAGTCATTGAAGAAATCATCTTCACCTATGTCACTGTGCGCGTGGCCATCCAGGGAATTGAGAGAGCTGATGGCCTGGCTGGTTCTGCCATCATCGCAGACGAACAACCACTGGGTCGAGCTGACACTGTTAACGCGCTCAGAGAGATAGACACAGCGAAGACTTGAGGACAGGGAATCCACAGCGAAAAATGAAATAGCTCGGAATACAGACTGGCACATCCAGGAACAAGAGACATACTGGACCAAGGGAGAGGACTTGTCAACCAGCACAGGACATGCCGCAAGACGCTGATGGACATGATTGATTGATTGATTGATTGATTGATCTTTATTTCAAAAGGGTTAAGAATTGGGCACGCAGGCCCGTCTGACATTCTGCCCTTTATCATACATCTTTCACTCTACTCCAGACATTCTACAAATATGTTGAGGGGGAGGGGGGAATCTGACCACCCATGGACATGTCCAGAGTGCAGTGATGATGACGCAGACCATAAACTATAAACCATAAACCATGTAGAGTATTTGAGTGTGTGATAAGGATATGTAGTTTTGAAAACTATCTTGATACTTCTGGGGTGACATTAGTCTAGGCTTGATTTACCCGACGGAGTTCTGTTCATCTTGATTTGCTGAGCATTTTGATATATTGCTTGCTATATGTGAGACATCACTTCTTCTGCATCATCATCATGTACCACATAATAAACTTTTCATAAGTTATTAAGGCGTTGAATCAAGCTGCTGTACTGAGCCACGTCGTGTTAAATTGTTCCTGGATGTTACCTGAACTGTGTATAATTTTTCTGGTCTATTGAGCTGTGTTTTTCGGTGTTAAAGCTTGTATTATCATTGTTGTAAGTTACTTGTCGACTGTTCAGTGATTTACGTCAGTTTAATTTGACCCCTTATTGGGCATCAAAGAAGATATAGCAGCTAATGGACACTGCAATATTAGACGAAGCACATGGACGATCATGACATAGTCATATGTCAGGACATGACAGACAGAAAACGTGGCCATATGACAAGGCGTGGCAGACAGAATACGTGCCCATATGACAGAGCGTGACAGACAGAACACATGGCCACATGACAGGGCGTGACAGACAGAATACATGACCACATGACAGGGCGTGACAGACAGAATACATGGCCACGTGACAGGGCGTGACAGACAGAACACATGGCCACATGACAAGGCGTGACAGACAGATCACATAGCCGTATGACAGGGCGTGACAGACAGAATACATGACCACATGACAGGGCGTGACAGACAGAATACATGGCCATATGACAGGGCGTGACAGACAGAATACATGGCCACATGACAGGGCGTGACAGACAGAATACACGGCCACATTACAAGGCGTGACAGACAGAATACATGGCCATATAACAGGGCGTGACAGACAGAATACATGGCCACATTACAATGCGTGGCAGACAGAATACATGCCCATATGACAGGGCGTGACAGACAGAATACACGGCCATATGACAAGGCGTGACAGACAGAATACACGGCCATATGACAAGGCGTGACAGACAGAATACACGGCCACATGACAGGGCGTGACAGACAGAATACATGGCCATATGACAGGTCGTGACAGACAGAATACATGGCCATATGACAGGGCGTGACAGACAGAATACACGGCCACATGACAAGGCGTGACAGACAGAATACATGGCCATATGACAAGGCGTGACAGACAGAATACATGGCCAGGCATAATAGGACTAGGCTCACCTCCAAAAGCCTCAACCTCACACACTGTCAAGATCCGATTAATGTAGGGTATATTCTTTGAAATCTTAATTTTTATTATCATAATGGGTTCTCGATTCCCAATAATCACTTCGTATAGGAGTTTAGGTTTTTCGGCCTGGTCTATGAAGAAGCTTGTTCTATTTTTATCAACACCAAATGTCTCGAGTGTGAAACCCTTCAGCCTGCCCATATAATCTGTAATATACAGACATTAATGTGTAACAAAATTGTATTATAAACTGCATTTTTAACACTTTGATATGTCTTCTATCATACAGTGTATTGTTCTGCTTTATATGAAATTAGTTGTTATTTTTTTCTTAATCAGCAAACCTATAGCTGACATGTTAGCATCAAAGCTGGTGAACCATATCTGATCAAAACCTTGTCCCACCTCTCCGTTGGTACAACTAGAAACAGGCTTAGTCTGGCTAACGGGACAGGGTTCGACATAGTCCCCAGGGTGGTAGAGTCTGCTAAAGCAGTCCCCAGGGTGGTGAAGTCTGCTAATGTAGTCCTCAGGGTAGTGGAGTCTGATAAAGCAGTCCCCAGGGTGGTGAAGTCTGCTAAAGCAGTCCCCAGGGTAGTAGAGTCTGCTAATGTAGTCCCCAGGGTAGTGGAGTCTGCTAATGTAGTCCCCAGGGTAGTGGAGTCTGCTAATGTAGTCTCCAGGGTGGTGGAGTCCGCTAAAGTAGCCCCCAGGGTGGTGGAGTCCGCTAAAGTAGTCCCTAGGGTAGTGGAGTCTGCTAATGTAGTCCCCATGGTAGTGGAGTCTGCTAAAGCAGTCCCCAGGGTGGTGAAGTCTGCTAAACCAGTCCCTAGGGTAGTGGAGTCAGCTAATGTAGTCCCTAGGGTGGTGGAGTCCGCTAAAGCAGTCCCCAGAGTGGTGAAGTCTGTTAAAGCAGTCCCTAGGGTAGTGGAGTCTGCTAATGTAGCCCCCAGGGTAATGGAGTCTGCTAATGTAGTCCCTAGGGTAGTGGAGTCTGCTAATGTAGTCCCCAGGGTAATGGAATCTGCTAATGTAGTCCCCAGGATAGTGGAGTCTGCTAATGTAGCCCCCAGGGTAGTGGAATCTGCTAATGTAGTCCCCAGGATAGTGGAGTCTGCTAATGTAGCCCCCAGAGTAATGGAGTCTGCTAATGTAGTCCCCAAGATAGTGAAGTCTGCTAATGTAGTCCCCAGGATAGTGGAGTCTGCTAATGTAGCCCCCAGGGTAATGGAGTCTGCTAATGTAGCCCCCAGGGTAATGGAGTTTGCTAATGTAGCCCCCAGGGTAATGGAGTCTGCTAATGTAGTCCCCAAGATAGTGAAGTCTGCTAATGTAGCCCCCTGGGTAATGGAGTCTGCTAATGTAGTCCCCAGGGTAGTGGAGTCTGCTAATGTAGTCCCCAGGGTAGTGGAGTCCGTTAAAGTAGTCCTTTGCTATTTAGCTCCACTCACGAACTGAAAACAATAGGCATTGTAACCAGTTCCCAAACCTACACGATGCTAATCCTCAACATCTTATGGCTCAAAAAATAAATAAATAAATTGGTGCGTTTTTAATGAAGGCTAGTATATATAGAAAGTACAAAGATATTCATCTGCTTCAGACTAGACTGAGTTACATTAGTACATTTCAATGAATAACAGCGAATGTGACTATTGTTATATTACTGCTGAGGTTTGAAAACATGAAGTTGGAGATTTTCCCTAAAGTCTTATAACATGTTTTTATGCTAACTTGTACTCGTCCTTCATTATCTTTTTAAACCACTTTTCATATCTCTTCACGACTCTACCTCATATCCAACTGATGACCCTATTTTGGATCTACACCCACATTTTGGAACAAATGGATCTAGAGTGTTGGTATTTTAGCTTATAATATTGGCTTATTACATTGTTGTTATTTGGATTATGAAAATGAGTCCCCACAGTGTGGCTATTTAACATATATGGTGGTAGGAGAATGTTGATTCGTCAAAAAGTTTACATCTTACATCCTTCCCGTACTGTTAAACGTCATATAGTGCTCGCATAGTAGTTCGCCAAGTTTTCCTGCTTTCGGCGAGCTTTTCAATCTCATCAAGGAACTTTATGCTACTAATTTGGCCTCTCTTAACAGTGTCCTCTTAAGAGTTTCAAGCGGTCGACCTTTTTTTCTTCGGCCTATTGTGCTCCACTTGATAGCTTATTTTTGAGATTTGTCTGACGGCTTATTCTCATCAAGTGACCGATATATCTCCATCTCCTATTTCTGATCACTCATGAGACTGGTTGTTGTTCACTCATCCGTCTTATCTCTGCGTTGCTCATGAATGCGTTCCAAATTATACCGAATATTTTCCTTGGGCATTTCTTTTCAAAGGAGTATAATTTGTTGTTTATTCCTTTTGTTATTTTTCAGCTTTCGGCTTGTAAATGAGGATGGATGTTATAAATGAATTGAATAATCTTAACTTGGTTTTTGTGCTTATAACTTTTGAATGCCATATGTTCTCAAGTTTCTTGAAGGTCAAGGCTGCTTTTGCAGTTCATCTAAATTCCTTTCTGGTGTCACCATCCTGGTCTATGTAGCTGCCGAGGTATGAAAATTGATGTACTTCTTCAACAGCTGTTCTTTCTACGTATATTTTTCTTTCTTGAAGTTTCATTTTTTTCCTTGTTAATTTCAAGCCCTATTTTGCTAGCCAGTGAAGACAGAGCATCTGTTTTTTTTTCTTGCATCGAATTCACATTGTCACTAATAAGAGTTATGTCATCTGCTTCTTCTTCTTCTTCGTTCGCACTGTCTGTCTATATCTGCAGTCCTGTCTCTTGGATAAATTTCACTGTTTTTTGTAACTCATGTATGGAACCGTAGAGCTTATCTTCTTTAGTGGTTTCACTGGGCCAGTAATTATTTCTCAGTGTCTCGTAGTTGATGCAGTTCTGGAGGATATGTTCCACGGTTTGGGGCACCTGGGCACATGTACATAGATTAGTAGTACCAACCTTAAACTTTGTATACATATGACTTCGGAGTCGGCTGTGTCCTGTTCGGAGACGGAAGATGGTGACTTGTTCCTTTCTGTTTAGCATGTGATAGTCATCATGTGGTGGTGTTTGTGGCTTCCTGTAGGTTTTTATCATGCTTTTCTTCTGATTATAGGTGACTGGTATGTCTGGTTGCTCCATTTCAGTGCCCTCTTTGGCCAGATGGTCAGCTTTCTCATTGCCTGGTATCCCACAGTGGGAGGGAATCCATTGCAAAGTGACTCCATGTTGTAAGCCAATTTTTGACAAGGCATCCTTAAGGTCTGGTAGTTTGTTGCACTGAAGAGCCTCCAGTACTGATCTTGCATCTGTGAGAATTACTACAGGACATGTATCAATTCTGGAGTCTGATAGTTTTTCAACTGCAGCAATAATTGCCCTAACTTCTGCATCAAAGTTGTTGCAGTATTTACCAGTGGGTATGGAAATCTTGTCAATGGTGTTGTTTGGATATTCAATATATGCTCCTGCCCCACCATTCTTTATGGCATTATGTGCAGATCCATCTGTATACACACGTATCCAGGTGTCACATGGATATTTGTCATCTAGAACACTAAGTGTGGCTGTTGATCTTACAAGACTGCTCTGCATCTCACCATTCTGCACACCTTTCACTTCAGTCTGAATAGTTATTTGTGTATAATCTGCTTCTTTCCATGGTGTATGCTCTGGTACAGATGATAATGGAGTGACTACAGTTGGAAGGTCAGGTATCAGCTTACGCATACGCTTGGCCTGATGAATGAAGCTGCTTCTTTTAAGCCGTCCTAATGCCAAGTTATTGAATCTCTCTTTCAGGGGATGGCTTACAGAGCTAAGGAATTTTTCTCCCATGGTCATGACCTTTGTGTCTCTACGTTCCTTTAGCGGTTGAACACCAACTATTTTCTGCATTTCTACTATTGGTGTGGACCTCATGGCACCTGTGATAATCCGTAGTGACTGATTTTGAACCTTGTCTAGATTATGCAGCGTAGTGTTTGATGCTGTGCACCAAGATGTTGAGCCATATTCTAAATGTGGTAGAATACTTTGCTGATATACGTTCTTGAGGATTCTTTCACTAGCTCCCCATGTAGTCCCACTCAATTTTCTTAATATGGCTAGTTTTCTTCTGGCTTTTGCTTCTGCACTGTTGATGTGTTGCTTCCAAGTCAGTTTTGAGTCAAGAGTCACTCCTAAGTAAGTGGGTTGGTTGTCCATCCTTAAGGGTATTTCATTTACAAAGATCTTACCTGCTTTCTGTTTAGATGAGAGGGTGAACAGAGTGGTGCTTGATTTCTCTGTGTTGATACTTACACACCATTTGTTTGTCCATGATGTCAAGATGTCTGCTGCTCTTTGGAGTCTCTGTGTAGCAACTGTTGCATATTCATCTGTACACCACATGACCAGATCATCTGCATACATGCTGCTTTGATTCCATAGGGAAGTTCCTTGACCAGGTCATTAATGAATACAAGGAATAGTGTAGGCGAAAGGACTCCTCCTTGTGGTACACCATGTCGCAGAAGTACTTTCTGGCTTTTGTGTCCATCCATTACTACTCTAGCTCTTCTATTGTGTAAATAGGACTTTATCCAGTTGTACAGTCTTCCATTCACATTGCATGTCATCTGCAAAATCAGGATCTTCTAGTTGGGTCTCATGTGCCGAATAAAAGCCCGTTTTACTTGTGCAATATTTTTTCATTATGCAGTCTATGGCAATTCCAAAAAGCAAGAGAGATAGTATACATCCTTGTTTCACGCCTGTTTCGATCTGAAACCATTCGCTCATTCCTTCTTCTCTGTTGACTGCACAAACATATCCATTGTTGAGATCCTTAATGATGTTGACATTTTTAGATGGTATTCCATATAGTCTTAAAATTCTCCACATTGAATCTCTGTGTATGCTATCAAATGCCTTTTTAAAGTCTATGAAGTTCAGGATTAATGGTTTTTGCTTTTCAACATGTTCTTCAAGTACTATTCTTAGAGTAAAGATCTGGTAAAGACAGCTTCTCTTTTTTTCGAAATCCTGCTTGTTCTTTGATTGTAGTATCCATTTTATCTTTAAGTCTGTTCAGAATGACTTTGCAAAAAAACGTTTGACACAACTCGTCAAATATGAGCCAGATAAAGCCTAAAAGAAAAAATAAATAAAACGGACAACACCATGAGAAACATCTTACCATCCCTGTTGTACACCAGGATCCTTTGAAGTATCTGAGATTGACTAAAAGTGAGGGTCCATTCGGGTCCATCAGCCTCCTCTCTTGTATGCGCACAAGTTTTTGACATGAAAGTACCATTTGTATTCCCGTCGACAGCGTTTGACGCATAATAGTATTCTTCATTTCGGGTAGTGATACTTGACTGTGAAGCTTTTTGCTTTATTGCTACATTACGTCCTGCAAGAGTTAATGAAGTTGACTAATTTGATCTAAGGCAAAAGTTGTACGCCTTTCAAGAGAACTTGGGGAAAACTGTGAACTTTATTAAGGCCCCATTAACTAACCTCTCGCTTGAACAATTCAGAGGAAGAGCCCTATTCTGTTTTTCCATTCCTTCTGTATTTTATAATTGTACCCAGCTTTAACTGAAGAAAAATGTTGCTTGCAAGTGCTAAGTTGACAAGATCTTGAATCTGCCTTTTTTTTATTGTATGATCATCTAGTGGCTGCGATAGCTGACTAGTACAATCATTCCCGGAAGGAAAGCAATGGCAAGATAAATATACACAGAAACCCAAACAGCAACATGGAAGATCAGATAAAAATAAAGGTTTGGTGCCGAGTCCCCCAGCCCAGATAGATCTAATTTTAACACTGGGTGGGAAAGAATGTGAGACAGAGATCAGTATTTGTGATGTCGGACAAAATCCTGACAGTGTTACCAAGGAAAACCCCTGCATCAAACTAACAAGAAAAATAAGAGTAGGAACATGGAATGTTAGAAGTATGTATGAGGGAAAGTATTAAGTAATAAGTAATGAGATGAAAAGAACGAGAATACACATTTTGAGACTCTTAAAAACATATATCTACTATTAACGTCTGAAACTCTTGACATTATCACATTGACATTTGATGTATAATTTCCTGCTCTATTATTATGCTCTGCTGTATTAGCTGCAACATGTAATACTGTGGAAATGTTATGTTCACACACTGGATACTACTTCTGCTTTTCTCAAGATATACGATCTTCTTTTCTGTTACTAGTTAATACTAACTTTACTTCACATACATTCGAGAGATTTTACTCTTTCAAATACAGTCGAGCTCAATCTCTTTCCACGTCTGTTTAACTGCTCGCTTCACAGACTTACTTTCCTAGGAACGATCATTCTCTCAGTGGCAAATAGCAGCACAGTAGCAGCAACATTAAGTTATGAAGACTTTATCGGTGCACGGGGTGACGATGACGATGAACGATGTAACGAGTATAACAGTGGCATAATACAATCCAAGTAGGCCTCTCGGTTGTGAGAAAGATGGCCTGCCGCTGATGCATCCATTTGCAGATCATCAGTGATGTCTTGCAGCCATCTTCGCCTTGGTCTTCCTCTCTTTCTTTGTCCCATTATGTACCCTTCCAAGATGGTCTTCTCTAGATTACCATGATGTTTAATGTGTCCAAAATATTTAAGTTTTCTCTCATTAATCCTCTTTACTAGTTAGCCTTTTTCAACATTAAGCTCTTGTAGTATAGATAAATTTCTTCTTTTTTTGTGTCCACGATATTTGAATACTGGGATATAAAAATCGGGTAAGGGGATTGAAAAAAAAGGGGATGAGTAATAGAAGTCAGGTTTCAGTAAAAGCTGTATCAGTTCAGTGCTACTGAAACTCAGTCTAAGTTAGAATAAGAGTTTGTGTTAGTGAAACGTAATAGTTACAGAGTTGTCCTTATTATAACAGAACAGTGCTGTAGTAGTTCTTCTTTCGGAGATATGTGTCTTCTGTAGGTTTTTTTCTGGAATTTAGAAAATTGTAAGTAGTTGTTTAGCTTGCAGTTAGTCTATATTTCTTTCTTCCCAATGGCACCGACTGGTTCGTGTAATACTTGTTTAATCATCCTGCAATGTTGTGCTCAGAGACAAGGGATGCACATGGAAAGAAGTAGAGCATAATTCCAAGAACATGGATAACTGGAGAGCCTTTATCCGTGGCCTACGCTCTCATGGGAGTGAAAGGCGATGTTGATGATGATGATGATGGCAGCACGTCCTTCTCTTTTTGTATGTCTCATCTTCATTAGTTATCTCTCATTTCTTCATACAATAAATGATGTGTATTCTCTGCAGTTGGAGATTTATTACCATTATGGAGTTTCCTGGCTGTTAGTTCTGTCGAATGCGTTGGAAGTCTTGTTAAAGTTTTCATACGTGACACTGTCGTTTTTGTTGTGGCAGTTGCGAACCTGGCATTGTTGTTGTGCCACTAAAAGATATACCATAATGACAAGATTGACTTTTTGTTTTGGTAGAGTAGTACTATCAATTCTCACAGGCAACAACAACATGTAAGTCTGTACAAAGTCTACTATTTCTATCTCTTGATGCCTTATACACGTTCTCATAGTACCCATCATGAACCTGAATGTAGAACAATTCTACACACGTTACAGATATACAGTAATGCTGTTTTAGTGGTGCCCTTGTCCATCCCTTTCGTCACGGCGGTCGGCAGCTTGTTTTAGTAGTGCATCTCGAGCACTGTACTAGCCATAGCTGTTCTAGCGGGTTATTTGTAATTACTTTAACTGTGTTATAGTATTTTGCTTGATCTTACCAATTCCTTTTTTATACTTATAACTACAGGCTGATTTATGCTATTTTACAATAAAGAATCTGGAAAATGGTAAATCACCAGGATGTGGTGAGATAACAGCTTAACTAATTAAAGCAGGAGGAAAGGAATGTGCTACAATATATCATGCACTATGTAAAAAGATATGACATTCAGGTATTTGGCCAAAGGAATGAAAAAAAAAACTATATTCATACTACTACCGAAAAAAGGGTAACTTGAAATTATGCACAAACTACAGAACCGATGCCCTGATTAGTCATGCCAGTAAAATTCTATTTAAAATTATAATGGGTAGACTTCGTAAGAAAATAGAAGAAGTCAGTTGGTCCAAGCTGGTTTTAGACAAGTAAAAGGAACAAGAGATCATATATTCAATATAAGATTAATAATAGAGAAATGCAGAGAGCTTAATGTGAATCTATATTTATCTTTCATAGACTATTCAAAGGGATTTGATTGTGCTCAGCACCAGAAACTTTAGGAAATAATGGGGAAAATTGGATCTCCAACACATATAATATAATTATTATCACTGTTGTATCTAGACCAACAGGCAGCAGTAAGAATAAATTGTGAAACAACAACTTGGTTTGACATAAAACAAGGGATCCGTCAGGGGTGCATACTGTCGCCTTACTTATTTAACTTGTATACTGAAAATATAATGAGGAATAGTAGAGAAGATGTAGACAAAGATTATAACAATGTAATAAAAAAAATTAGAGGTTACGAAATACCAAAGATTAGATATGCTGATGACACAGTATTACTGTCCAAAGCACAAAAAGGAATAGAAAATTAATTATGTCAATCCGTAAAAGTAGTGAAGAGCACAACTTTTATCATAATGCGAAGAAAACTAAATTGATGTCAGTCAGTCACCCATTTGCATGTCTCTTGCGGAATTTTGCCTCCCTAACAGCTCTCCTGTAGGTCTCTCAGTTGTAAACAAGATGCCCTGCTGCTGATGCATCCATTTGCAGATTATCAACGATGTCTTGCAGCCATCTTCGCCTTGGTCTTCCACTTTTTCTTTTTCCCATTATGTATCATTCCAAGACGGTCTTCTCTAAATTGTCATGATGTTTAATGTGTCCAAAATATTTAAGTTTTCCCTCCTTAATCCTCTTTACTAGCCAGCCTTCTTCAGTACTAAGTTCTTGTAGTATATATATATATATATATATATATATATTATATATATATATACATACATATATATATATATACATATATTTTTTTTTGTCTCCATAATATTTGAAGGACTCTTCTGTAGCATTTACATTCAAAGGCATTTATGTGTTTCTCTGATGTTTTGTTAAGTTTCCAGGTCTCACAGTCATATGTTGCGATGGGAAAGATTGCATGCCCTTAAAAATCTTATTTTTGTAGTTCTGTCTGTTCCTCTCTACAGATTCTTTAGTTGTTTTACTTTCTGAAGAGCGATAGGTGTCCTCTTTTTAATTTCCCTCATTGTATCTCCATTATTAGTTAGTAGTGATCCAAGATATTCAAAACTCTCCACTTCTTCCAATTTTTCCTCATTGATACATATTTCAGCTGCCTTGTTTAATTTGTCAGTTGTCATCAGTTTAGTTTTCTTTCCTTTAAGATCGAGGTTTTCCTCTTCACTATTCTTATGGACTGACACAATTAGTTTTTCAATTCCTTTTTATGTTGTAGACAGTAATACTTGTAACAGAATAACAATTCTGTACAGAGTGTAGTGTGTGTAACCCTGTAGTTGTGGTCTGGTAGACCACAACTCATCACCGTGTGCCAAGCACGTGGTTCGAGAAAATTCGAAGTCACGTGGTTGAGTTGAGCGGGAGGTTTGCATGGGCTGAGAAAGTTAGTCATTGGTCAGAATGTGTTGGAGAGAGGTTGTGTGTTTGACTCTAGAATGTGGTAGAGAGAGCCTTACTTGTTTGTTGTAGTAGGAGCTTTATTGGTTTGTGATGTAGGAAGAATTTGAGTAGTTTTATTGCAGATTGGAATCTCGTTTAGGAAGAGTTTCTACCAGTGGCAATTTGTTGGTAGTGAGATGGAAGAATTAGTTTTTCCCTGTGTTGGCTGAGGTTTTGTTGGTAATGTTGTAAGTATTGATTTTTTGTGTATAGTACATTGTAAGGTTTTCGCCCATATGGCGTAGAGTTATCTCACGCCGGGCACTGTTAATGTAATTCTTGTTCAGCCTGATGGCTATATTTCCATCATTCATAATTTCACCCTCATTTTGTCCATTAATAAATGTGCGTGGTCTGATGATATACTACACCAATTGGCTTTGTTGAATTTCTCATTGTTGACCAGTTGTTTTGGTTGAAAGACTGCCAAGTTAAGTTAAGCTGTTGTATTTGTATTATTTTGTGGAGTTGGAAGCCTGGTGTCTTGTTGTATTTTCTCAGTGTATAATATAGAAAATTAGGTGATTGTTAGAACACCAACAACAAGAAGAAATTTATAAGTTCAAACTGTACTCCACAAGTAGACAATGATCAAACCAGTAGAAAAACCATTTTAGTTGGTGCATAAGAAGAAACTGTTTTAGAACGGCGCAACACTACTTTAGTTGGCGCCAGGTAGACTGAAAACTGTTTCATACTGTGTCATCAGCATATCTAATTACTAAACTGGTGACTTCTTCTTCTTCTTCTTCGTTCGCTTCTACCACCAGGACCGCACTGTGATCCTACTGAATTTACGCCTGTGGTGCTCGTTAGGTCCCGTGGTCTCCTGTGTGGTCCCCGAAAGGACCACACGAGATCCCCGATAGGTAAACTGGTGACAACTGGCAAAACAAATAAAGCAACTTAAATATACATCACTGAGATAACATTGGAAGAGACGGAGAGTTTTGAATATCTTGAATCACTACTAATAATGGAGAAACAATGAGGGAAATTAAACGGAGGACTAAATTGTTTTTCAGAGAATAAAACAACTAAAGAAGCTGTGGAGAGGAACAGACAGAACTACAAAAATACATTTTTTAAGGGTGTGCATCTTTCCCATTGCAACATACGTCTGTGAGACCTGGACACTTAACAAAACAGTTGAGAAACACATAGATGCCTTTGAATGTAAATTCTACAGAAGAGTTCTTCAAATAGCATGGATGCCAAAAATAACAAATATATCCATATTACAAGGACTTAATACGAAGAAGATTGACTAGTAAAGAAGATTAAACAGAGAAAACTTACATATGTGGGTCGTATTAAACGTCATGATAATTTAGAGAAGACAGTCTTGGAAGGGTACATAATTGGAAAGGTTGAAACCAAGGCGAAGATGGCTACAAGACATCGATGATCTACCAAAGGATGAATCATCATCAGGGCATCTGCTTACAACCGAGAGACTTACAGGAGAGCTGTTAGGGAGGCAAAGTACCGCAAGGGACATGCAAATGATTGACTGACAGATCTAATCAAAACGTTAGTCAGATTATTTCGGTCTCCACTAACATTCTTAAATCGAATTATTGTGGAGGCTGTGTAGCTAATGGTTCCACTAAAACTTGACAAAGTGACAAACATTTATTTCTGTAATTAAATTTACTTTTTCTATTGTTTTCTTCTATTCTTTTGAAAACATCTCGAAAATCTGAATGGGAGCATACTGAAGATAAGACATATTGAAAATAATATACAGTGATTACCTTAGCCCATGAAGGTGTATGGTCCAGGTGCACAGAAAAAGAAAGAAGGTGCAGTTCGAAATGATAAGATAGTAAAAGTAATAAAATATAAGAAACACCACGTAGCATTTCGGCTCAATGCCTTTTCATTCACAACACAAAAGATAAATAGCTCTAAACTGCGTACTTATTTGTCATAAATCATTGAAGATAAGGTTGCGGAGAATAACGTAATAAAGTAGAGAACAAGTAAAGAACTAGGGAAATGAATTATGTGATCTAGAAAATAAGATATAAAATGGCGTTCATTTACTACACCGGAAAAGAGAACAGGCGATCAAATGAGCAATAACCAACAATAAGATTCTATGAGAAATAAGCTCAGAACCGGATCATATGCACTGTTCTTTTCTGTTCTTTATGCTCTTATGGACATGAGAGAGACTACTGATTATGATGCGACTATTTTTCTAAAGTCTAACCTCCGCTGATGTAGATGGAGCAAACAAATGGTACAATGTCACCCTCTATCTTTAGTTTGCTGATAGTGAGAGCTGTGTCACAAGAAACATCGATGGATGTGTTGCTCACTTTGAAAATTCTCATAAACGTGCAGTCAGAGTCCATGTCGTTCAGCTTCACGTGAAATCCCTGGGCAGTAGCTAAAATTTAAACAAAAATACAGGTATTTTTGCAATAAGCTGGGTAAGGTGAATTCTCTCTCTCTCTCTCTCTCTCTCTCTCTCTCTCTCTCTCTCTCTCTCTCTGATACACATACATGCTGACTTTTTATCTACCGTTTTCCTAGACTCAAGTAGAGACAGTCACATGAAGATCTGTTCTATCCTTCATGCACGTGCACAGCAAATCTCATGCAAATGACCTTACAAGTATACATTCACCGAATGCAGATGAACTTTTCAAATAATAATGTGACGATTGGACACTTTTGCAATTAGTCTGACTTCAGTGGATCTTGAAAACCCACTTCCCTCACATGAGACAACAATCCACAACTGATTCTACCACACACACGCTCGATTTATTGATAAAAAATGATAGGCATATTTACAAGAACCAATGACTGTATTATATGATGCTTTTTTTTTAACTGTATGAGAAAACTGAGTCCTATCATAACAAATATAAATCTTCGAAGTTGTTGTTATAATGTGCCTTGCTGGATGGCGTGAGCGATCCTGCTTCTCTATCCTTTGTGTTTCCAACCACAGTGATGAGAATACTTTATTGACCGATATACTGTCACTGTCTTGGTGACAATTAAGTGACTGATAAAATATATCAACAGTAATCTTCTGAGTCAGAGGCTGACATGCCCGCACTCGGGGCACCCCAGGAGTGCTCTGCCTTCTGTTCCAACAGCCGTTGAAGCAAACGCCTGCTGGTGGAGCTGGTCCCACACTGCGCTATACCACTCGGAACAGCGCCCACTTCCCAACTCCTCTCCCCCAGTTCACATCCTCTTGATGTACGTGTTGTCCCCCGGTCTGATCTCATCCTCCTTGCTCATCCTGTCTCTTCCAATCTTCTCTTTGTTCATTCTTAAGTTAGACTGTCTGCTTTTTCGTTGTCTTTGACGCCCGCATATCTTGGACAATAGATCCACGTCGCTCTATATGCTTGTTATCTTTCTAGTAGGTGGACCCACTGTCTGCGGGAAAAAATACCACTCGGTTTTCCATAGCATGCTTTTAGGAATCTGTTACAATGACCCCATGCACCACCATTCGTCTCTGAGGCTGCCTGTACCTTCATTCGTATGTTCGAAGTGGAATTTGCATAGGTTCTTGATTTACTCGCAACCGGTTTGCCGTTGCCGAAGGCGGCGAAGCCTCGTCCACTTTTTAGGCCTCAAGCCAAAGACCCGTCTGTAAAGACAACAGGGCCCTGTGGTTTGAAGTGGTGTAGAATCTGTTCCTGCACCTGCTCTTGTCCTGAGCCCAGTGGCGGAATTCGAGATCCAGTTGAATTACGAGCCTCATTAGGCTCTGCAGGTTTTGCACATTTATCCATTATGTTCCTAGAGAGATCTGCTCCGGGTCGCAGACATCTGACAGTGTTTCTTCTGCTTCCTCCATCCATGATCTCCCTCTCTTGTTGTCCTTGCTCTTTCCTGTTTCTGTTAGAAGGGAGTGGTTTGCCGTGCTGGCTGTCCTTAGATACGACTTTACCTGTGCGTACTTGGGATTGACTCTTATGCTGGCCATGTCCACAGGTAACAAGTAGCGCATTAAAGCCGTATATCAATAGTGCATTCTAGAACTCGTCTCATGACCTATTACTGGATTCTTTCAAGCTTGTTTAACTGAGTTATGGACAAAGTCAGAAGGCCGAGGGCGTTCTCTGTCACCGACACCACCAATGCCCGCAACAGAAGAAAGCGCGTCCGTTGTGGCAGGTTTGTGCCTGCCATGGTCTTCAAAGTACTGACCTCTTTCCTTGCTTTTTGGATGACCGCGTTTACATGGTAGTGAAAGATATACCCAAGTGACTGATTTAAATATATAATGATTAATATCTTATATATGAGTGGCATAAATACATAGTTATTTATAACTCTATGAAACATTTTAAAAATTCCCAAGAAATAAACTATGCAATAGATCATGATCATTCTTACGGCAAAAGAGAGAAAATATTCGCGTTTTTTTAACCAAAGTACGGGCGCAGAGCTCCCGTGGTTTGCCGCTAGAAGGTAAGCGTAGCAAATATGGCTTTCAGTAAAAGGTAGCAGTCGTTTTGTGTTTTGGAATACGCAAGAACCTCGTCCTGTGCAGCAACGATTTCGAGCGGAATTCCAAAAGGCAGCACCTTTTTTCAACAGTATCAAGATGTGGTATGTGAAATTCTGGGATGAATGCTGTCTGTACACAGCTCCTCGGCAGGGACGTCCAGGACCAAGCGAAGAAACTATAAATCGTGTTAGAGAAGCTTGCCAGCGAAGCCTCCTCCTTGAGAATTTTTTTAATGTTTCATTGACTTCTGAATAACCTCACTGAGATAAGAATTTAAGTCACTTATGTAAATATTAAATTCACTGATACTGATATCTAGATTGAACTGGAATGATATTTTTGATTTCTGAAGGTAGTTTTGAAGGTAGCAAATGTTAGCCTTCCTTTGCCGACCATCGTTTTGGTGAACGACTCCTCTCGCGGATCGTTCTGCCAATTTTGGAATCCGCCACCGTAACAGAAAGCAGTGTTTTTGTTGCAAGATCTAGTCTCCTTGGGCTTTTGTATTTTGTCTTTAGAATTTGAATCCATTTTCTTTCTCCAATGTCGCTGCACTCTTATACTGAGTCACTCTCCATCTAACCTGGTCTATAGCCAGTTCTTCCAGGTTCTCGTGGCCTGCACTGATAACTTATACATACTTGTATCGCTTATCTCAGGCTTGGTCTACCTCGCTATCTCCTTCCCTCCACAAGACGCTACATGGCCCAGCCATCTCCGTCTTCTGCTGATTGGTGTTGTCGTCATATAGAAGCTTAGAATATTGCAGATGTTTAGGGTTGGTCACTTTGTCTTTTTACTTAATTTTAATTATTTTATGAAATATTAAAACTGTAGTTTTTTTCTTCTCATTCATTGTATATGTTGTCAATATAAAAGTGTACTAAGCACGCAGGTCTGGTAAATCATAACCATTGCCTTCATTGTTGATCTTCTATTACTTCCAATCACGTATCATTAATTTGTCAAATGTGATGGCTGCCTTTCCTACTCTTGAAGTGATTTCAACTTCTAAAGAGGAAGTGGTCGCAACTGTAAATCTAAGCTAGCTGAATCTGTCCACTGATTCAAACAGGTCTCCATTGAATGTTTTACTGGTGGTTGTGTTTGTAGAAGAACAACAGTCTTATTGATACTTTTTATCAGTGAAAATATGCCGCATGCTCTAGTCATACTGTTGTCAATGACAGCAATATCGTCTCGCTGTGAGCCACCAGAGCCGCATCGTCAGCAATTAGAAGCTCTCTGATTAGTGCTTCAGCTGGTTTTTCCTTGACTGTCGTACAAAGTACGTTCAAAGTAGTTCATATATCACTTGTTTGATGTTATAAACCAATCATATTTTCCACACCATCCACTTTTAAATTGTTCTATCAACATAAAGTGGAAAAGTTCATGACAGAAACTTCCGCTGTCGTCGAGTCATAAGATTTTCACATGTCAAAAAAGACACAATATGTGCGCGCTACGAACATGTCTACTACACACAGAACATAAGCATCTTACATTCTGCCCTGATGTGAAGCCGTAACCAGAAGAATGGTTTTGGTGATGAGAAGGTCAGCACAATTGAATTAGCATTCGAAACCGGGTTGCATGTGCTGTCATTTCTGTCGGTTAAAAAGCTAACTTTGGAGTCCTTGTCGGCTGTGATGGCTATGTCCGCTGAAATCAAATATTTTCTGATGACAACACGAACATAAAAATCCATACATTAAATTTTTTAATTCTTTTCTCCTTTCATCGCCATCTCGGGTTCCTGAGTGACGTAATGGTTAGTGTGCTGGTGTCACATGCTGCAGTCTGTGGTTCAAGTCCAGCCGGAGCGCCCCAGTTATCCTGCTGTGATAGTATAGGGCTTTCCTTAGTAGTTAGTTATAAATAAAGGGATATAATCAATAGAATAGTTAGATAGGCAGAGCTAGGTTATTGCTTCAATTCACGTTCCAAGTAATGTTCTAAAAATACATTGTACTCAGCTCACATAACCTTGATGTCTTGTAAATTTCACTAGATAGGAAAAGTTTTAAGTGTCAAACAGTGGAATGTCTGTGTTGACACAACCAGACAAAATTAGTAACGAAAACTATTTTGGGAACATATTTTTGTAGGAAGAAATTTTGAAAGTCAAATAAACAGACAACTTCACGAAGTTGAGTTTTCTCATTAAGAAAATTCAGGAAACTTTCTGCCAGAAAATGTACTTCATATTTAAGGGTCATATTTTTTTTCTGAGAGATGAGTTTCAGTTTAGTTTGAGTTTATGATGATTATGAGAGTGTGTTAGGAACAGCATGATGTGATTTTGCGTCGTCAGCGTGGCTAGGATGCTTGATCTCGGTGTTATTGTATATATTTGTGCTATGCTGAGTTTGCCTTATATTTTTGTTCAGTAGAAAGTGTAGAACTAAAGAATGTATAATTAATTTTGTTTTGAGATTTGGTTAAAGAACCAGTGGTTCTGAACGTGTGTGTTGTGATTTTTTGTGTATAAACTCAGTGAGGCATAATTTCTTTGAACATCAAAAAGACGGAGATTATAGTTATATCTACGAAACAGAATCCACCAACATGCAGAATAAAATTAAACGGAACTATTCTAAAGCAGCTGCAGAAATTCCAGTACCTTGGAGCGGTAATAACTTCAGATGGCAAATTCATTCATTCATTCATTCCTTTGCTTGTCCCTTGCGGAACTTTGCCTCCCAAACAGCACTCCTGTAGGCCTCTCGGTTGTGAGCAAGATGGCCTGCTGCTGCTGCATCCATTTCCAGATCATCAACGATGTCCTGCAGCCATCTTCGTTTCGGTCTTCCTCTTTTTCTTTTTCCCACCATGTATCCTTCCAATACGGTCCTCTCTAAAGTATCATGACGTTTAATGTGGCCAAAATATTTAAGTTTTCTCTCTTTAATCCTCTTTACTAGCCAGCCTTCTTCAATATTAAGCTCTTGTAGTATAGATATATTTGTTCTTTTTTGTGTCCACGATATTTGGAGAACTCTTCTATAGCATTTACATTCAAAGGCATTTATGTGCTTCTCAGCTGTTTTGTTAAGTGTCCAGGTCTCACAGGCATATGTTGCGATGGGAAAGATGCATGCCCTTAAAAATCTTATTTTTGTGGTTCTGTCTGCTCCTCTCCACAGATTCTTTATTTGTTTTACTTTCTGAAGAGCAATAGATGTCCTCCTTTTAATTTCCCGCATTGTATCTCCATTATTAGTTAGTAGTGATCCAAGATATTCAAAACTCTCCACTTCTTCCAGTTTTTCCCCACTGATACATATTTCAGTTGCCTTGTCTGTTTTGTCAGTTGTCATCACTTTAGTTTTCTTTGCATTAAGATAGAGGTTCTGCTCTTCGCTGTTCTTGCGGACTGACATAATTAGTTATTGCTGCTTGGGTTTCTTGGTATGTTTCCAGAAGGTAGTTTACCATTGCTTTCCTTCCGGGCAGTGACTGTACTAGTCAGTGATCGTAGCCATTGTCCCTACATTGAGATCATCTGCCTACCATCATAGAATAGGTGACCATGACCAACATTATCTGTCAGCTGCTCTCCCATTCCATCCACCACAGATGGCAAATACAGACCAGAAATCAGGAACAGATTAGGCCAAGCAAAGACTGCATTTCAGAGAATGAGAAACATTAGCCAACACATCCTTATCAATGAATGTTAGAAAACGAATCCTAAAATGCTATCTTGAACCTATCTTGTTATATGGAAGTGAATCACGGAGAATAGGCAAGTCTGCACAAAAATCATTGGAAGCAGCAGAAATGTGGTTTATTAGAAGAATGTTGCGAATCCCCTAGACAGCAAAATAACTAATGAAGAATGTATGAGAAGAGCTGGAGAAACAAAAAAATCTTGTCAAAAAATTAAGAGAGAGACAATGTACTTTCATAGGACATGCAATGAGAAGAGGCGGCATTGAAAATATTATAACAACATGAAAAATAGAGGGAAGAAGAGCCAGGGGAAGACCAAGAGAAATGATACTGGACAATCTGACGGGATGGTGTGAGAGGAGATCACCAACTGAGCTGATGGCCTGCATGAAGGATCGTGTACTCTGGAGAAGCATAATAGCCAACGCCAGTCGGCACAGCACCTGGTGATAATGATGATGATGATGATGATGATGATGATGCATAATTCATGACATTTGTAAGCAGAACTTCTGTTCACTAAGATGTTTGATTGGTGTTGTGTGCGGGTGTGGATGTAGACGACTCCCTCCCCACATGGCAAACTTCTGTCTTGCCGAGGAGGTGAAGCCTACGTGTATTTCTTGTGTAACATACTTCACCTCATCCGTCACCTATCATTAGTACACATCAATAAAACTTGTTCTATGTACTCCACGTCTTTTCAATTTACTACACTCCGTTATCTGTAGTTTTGTGGCAAGAGTGTCAGTGGTTTTCATTCTGTGCTGCTGTGATCTAAGTTGGAGTTGTGTACTTGGGTGTGATCGTTTCTCCGTGAATATCGCAGAAACCAGTTTCAGATTTAACAGTAAAATTGACTATATCTTTCCCACTTAACACGTCATAAAACAGCTGCACACGCACCCTTTTTTCTACCCTGACATTTTAATCGGGTGCTCATGCACGGCTGACCCTGTACGTCTTCATCAGTAGAAGCGCCATGCTTTACTGCTACAGAAACTGGTACGGGCTCTTTTTGGAGTTGGTGCTAACCATGTGGGGGGAGGGGGAGAGAAAGACAGGCGTAGTGGTAACCATGTGGGGGGGGGGAGAGAAAGACAGGCGTAGTGCTAACCATGTGGGGGGAGAGAAAGACAGGCGTAGTGCTAACCATGTGGGGGGGGGGAGAAAGACAGGCGTAGTGCTAACCATGTGGGGGGGGAGAGAAAGACAGGCGTAGTGCTAACTGCGGGGGGAGGGGAGAGAAAGACAGGTGTGTTGCTAATCATGTGGGAGACAGAAAGACAGACGTGGTTCTAACCATGTGGGGGAAAGAAAGACAGGTGTGGTGCTAACCATGTGGGGGGGGGGGAGAGAAAGACAGGCGTGGTGCTAACCATGTGGGGGTGGGAAGAAGGACAGGCGTGTTGCTTACCATGTGGGGGAAAGAAAGACAGACGTGTTGCTTACCATGTGGGGGAAAGAAAGACAGACGTGTTGCGTTGCTTACCATGTGGGGGAAAGAAAGACAGACGTGTTGCTTACCATGGGGGAAAGAAAGACAGACGTGTTGCGTTGCTTACCATGTTGGGGAAAGAAAGACAGACGTGTTGCTTACCATGTGGGGGAAAGAAAGACAGACGTGTTGCTTACCATGTGGGGGAAAGAAAGACAGACGTGTTGTTTACCAAGTGGGGGAAAGAAAGACAGACGTGTTGCTTACCATGTGGGGGAAAGAAAGACAGACGTGTTGCTTACCATGTGGGGGAAAGAAAGACAGACGTGTTGCGTTGCTTACCATGTTGGGGAAAGAAAGACAGACGTGTTGCTTACCATGTGGGGGAAAGAAAGACAGACGTGTTGCTTACCATGTGGGGGAAAGAAAGACAGACGTGTTGCTTACCATGTGGGGGAAAGAAAGACAGACGCGTTGCTTACCATGTGGGGGAAAGAAAGACAGACGTGTTGCTTACCATGTTGGGGAAAGAAAGACAGACGTTTTGCTTACCATGTTGGGGAAAGAAAGACAGCCGTGGTGCTAACTATGTGGGGGAATGAAAGACAGACGTGATGCTAACTATGTGGGGGAAAGAAAGACAGACGTGGTGCTAACTATGTGGGGGAAAGAAAGACAGACGTGGTGCTAACCATGTGGGGGAAAGAAAGACAGCCGTGGTGCTAACCATGTGGGGGGAAAGAAAGACAGACGTGGTGCTAACTATGTGGGGGGAAAGAAAGACAGCCGTGGTGCTAACCATGTGGGGGGAAAGAAAGACAGACGTGGTGCTAACCATGTGGGGGAAAGAAAGACAGCCGTGGTGCTAACTATGTGGGGGAAAGAAAGACAGGCAAGGTGCTAACCATGTGGGGGAAAGAAAGACAGACGTGGTGCTAACCATGTGGGGGAAAGAAAGACAGCCGTGGTGCTAACTATGTGGGGGAAAGAAAGACAGGCAAGGTGCTAACCATGTGGGGGAAAGAAAGACAGACGTGGTGCTAACCATGTGCTCCTATAGTGTGCCTTAGGGTCAAGGAAATACGGCCACTAATTTCATATGCCTTTATGCCTCAGTGGCATGAAACAACTATATTCATCATCATCATGAACTCTGCTTCATTCTCTCGCAGAGCACCAAAATAAACGGATTTGTATCCATCCTCTGACTGTCTGTTGTCTTATAAATTGGCGTCCACTTCCTTCTTTCCCTTCACGGTTTCCCTCAAGTATTGCTTTCTGTATATTTTTAGTGTATCTTGAAATAATATAAATACTTTTTTTTTTGTTACTTTCTTTCCTTAATCATTTCTTTTCTTCAACCTCATTTCACACAGCCGTCTACGTCGTCCATTGAATAAGCTCCGTTCTTCTGCTTATCAACATCACAACTATCTCACTTTTCACAATCTCCTCATATTGCCGTTATGAAGAACTGTCAACTCTATGTAACACTGGTCCGCTCTCAGACTCCACTGCTGTCGCTACAAGAAAATGATCGTGTTTCTTCAAGTATCAAAACACGCGTAAGACAGTGACAGTTATAAAAGCCTAGTGGCAAAAGAGCACCGTCTAACAAAGAGCATGAGAATAAAAACAAAAACAAAAAAAAACAGAATCTAGATAACAAATGGCAGGCACCTTTTACTCTGCAGTAATACTGTAGAAACAAATTTTCTGTACAAAAAAAAAAAAGCGAATAAGTCAAATGGCGGAACAACTTCAACAGAAATGGAACAGTTTTTAGATTTCAGACATGCACTTACTATGTTTTGTCTATGGAAGCAAGTTAACTGCAGAATTATGAGAAAACAATGAATATTTTCAAACCCAGCTCATGTTTAAATTTTAAACACTCAAAGAGAAAAATGTATAATGGTTCAACGTTTAAATAAACAGTAGCTGCAATGTGCATTCAGCTTTTCCATCTTTCCAGGCTTTTGTTAGGATTTCTTCAACCACAACAATTTTGGTTTCCCTAACATTTCTATGTGCCTCTAAGGCATGACCTTTACCTTTTTTTTTTTTAACATTTCTAAAGATTTCTTGTCTCCTTCCTCCTGTATCTTTCAGTGTTGAAGGAACAAACAACGTCTTGATCGAGCTTGGCGATGATTTGTTTCTTATAACGGGATATTGTGTGTGTGGTGTGTGTGAGGGGTGGTGTGTGTGAGGGGTGGTGTGTGTGATGTGTGTGTGGTCTGTGTGTGATGTATTGCGTGTGTGTGGGGGTGTGTGGAGGGCGGTGTGTGTGTGGTGTGTGTGAGGGGTGGTGTGTGTGGTGTGTGTGTGATGTGTTGTGTGTGTGGGGGTGTTGTGATGTGTGTGGTCTGTGTGTGATGTGTTGTGTGTGGTGTGTGTGTGGGATGGTGTGTGTGTGGTGTGTGTGTGAGAGAGAGACAGATTTGTTATCTCCACCGCTTTTAAGATTGAGAGAAAGAGAGAGAGAGAGATTTGTTCTCTCCACCGCTTTTAAGATTGAGAGAAAGAGAGAGAGAGAGAGATTTGTTCTCTCCACCGATCTTAAGACTGAGAGAAAGAGAGAGAGAAAAAGAGAGAGAGAGAGTTGTCCTCTTCACCGCTTTTAAGATTGAGAGAAAGAGAGAGAGATTTGTTCTCTCTACCGATTTTAAGATTGAGAGAGAGAGAGATTTGTTCTCTCCACCGATCTTAAGATTGAGAGAGAGAGAGAGAGAGAGAGTTGTTCTCTCCACCGCTCTTAAGATTGAGAGAAAGAGAGAGAGAGAGAGATTTGTTCTCTCCACCGATTTTAAGATTGAAAGAAAGAGAGAGAGAGATTTGTTCTCTCCACCGCTCTTAAGATTGAGAGAAAGAGAGAGAGAGAGAGATTTGTTCTCCCCACCGATTTTAAGATTGAGATAATGAGAGAAAGAGAGAGAGAGATTTGTTCTCTCCACCGCTTCTAAGATTGAGAGAAAGAGAGAGAGAGAGTTGTTCTCTCTACCGATTTTAAGATTGAGAGAAAGAGAGAAAGAGAGAGAGAGAGAGATTTGTTCTCTCCACCGCTCTTAAGATTGAACTAATCTTTTCTTTCTCTGAGGTTTGTAAGAAATATCTCATTTCATCAACAAATTTCGCAGCTAATTATACAGTCTCAAAAATATTCATCCAGGTTGGTTATCACTTCATGTACCTTATTATCTTTCATAAATGAAAGAAAAAGCAAATTAGATTACAGAGAATGTTTAAAATGCAATATCGAGATATTTTTAAAAATTGCTGACATTAATGTAATTATATTGAATTACACAGAAAGTCTGATTTTTCTAGCCGTTTAGAAAATGACTAATAATTATTTGTCGGTAGAACTGTGGGTTAAAAGAAGGGAAAAAAATTAGTTTGCGTATGGTAAATGGACTAGAACAAGATAACAATCTACACAACTATAATAAGACCAGCCGTCATGTATGGATCAGAAACGTGGAGTACAACACAGAAAGATGACCAACAACTGCAGGTCTTCGAGAACAAGATCCTGAGAAGAATCTCTGGGCCCATAAAGGATGCCACCAGTGGAGAATGAGAAGCCAGATAGAACACTGAACTGAACAGCTTATTTAAATCACATCTTGAAACTGAACAGATTGCGCTGGTTTTACAGAGAAAAAAAAGGAAGAGAACAGGCAAACGAAAATGGTGTGAGTGCAAGAGATGAAGGAGACAAAATCAAGAGGCAGACCAAGACTGAAACTGAAAATCAACGTAGAACAGGATATAAAGGAAACTGGTTAGAGATCAGGAATGGAGAGAAATGGATGTGAACTTTATCTGAAGATCCAATTAGCCTTAATGGATGGGAGGAAGAAGAAGAAGAAGAAGAAGAAGAAGAAGAAGAAGAAGAAGAAGGAGGAGGAGGAGGAGGAGGAATTTGAACTAATTTTTGTCTATAATGAAATCCCCTGGGATTATAAATGGTTTGGGTGTTTTAAATCTTCCAAGTGTCACATACAGTTCATGAAAAAAAGCTCTTATTCATACTAACCATACTGACAACCTGGGCCGAACCATCCACTCTGGCAAGGCCCATTCTGAGGACAGTTTCCTTTCCTGTCACAAGATTTAGAGAGAGAGCAGCGACACTTGAACATGCAGTTTTCTCCAAACCACCCAGAGGGACAAGCTTGTAAGAAATTGAGTAATCACTTTTATTACATCTCTGCACTGGTTTATTCCTTCAATCTGTCTACTTTTCTCGTCTCTTTTGTTCTGAAATATGTCTTAGAGTGAGACAGACAGTTCTGTTCACGGATTCTGGTGTTTTGATACATCTGAATCTGTCCCCTAGCATTTACATGCCGTAGAGGTGTGAAGTGTTAGTGCCTTCAAATTTCTAGGCCACTAGAGCATTTGAAGTAGGGATGCCAGCACCTTGCCTCGCTGCCTTTATTTTCCTAGGGAAACCCCAGGTACCCATTTTTGAAGGCTGTGTTGACCCCGGTGTCTGTCGATCCGAAAAAAATATTCGGCCCGAATGTGAAATTGAACCAGGGACCTTCTGATCGCCAGGCGCGTGCACTAACCACTACACTACAGACACAACTATTATATCTTACAGGCAGTAAAATTACCTGAAACCTGCGGCGATAATCATCCACAAGATCCCAGTGCACTGTGTTACCCTTAAACGTGAAACTTGTAGGCATAAACCATCATCATATTCGCAAAATTGTATTATACAAAGACGTGAAACCTTCAATTATAGAAAAGGAGCTGACAACACTTATAATAATGACAGAGATAACTGCCTCAAATCAGACAACATGTAATCTGATGCAACCAAAGAGCAACCTGCTATACATCGTATAAGAATATGGCATTGCTAAAAGTAGGCTCATGTATACAAACGGGTAGAAGCACTTCAGAATATGATTGCCAAAGTCAGTCACCATGAACTTTATGAGCACGAGAAGCCTCAGTATTGGCCTCACACGACCTGACCAAACAAACGTCAGTCACAAATAAGGTTTAAAAAAAAACGTCACATGCAGCAGCAGACAGTGGGATTTGTACAGCAAGTGCTAGACTTTGTAAAACTAACACTGAAAACGTCGTTTTGCAATCTGGCCTGTCTCGAGTTTACGTTTGTTACATGATTCTCTACCTGAATAACTGAACACTGACATAATTTCGTAAATATTTATCATACTAATAAATTTTTACAACTTTATTCTTCTTCTTTTTTCAGTAGGATTTCCTCAGTATCCTCATTTAATACACATAGCAAACAGCCTCTGTTCATAAAGTCTTCAAATGCAGGATGTGGGCATCTCAAGTAAAGCTCGGCACACAAAAAGTATATGGCAAAATGACAGCCGGACTCGCATTAATTGCGATCAATAACGTGAAATTATAGGATTTTAAATAGTCCCAACATCCTGAGTGGAGTATGCTACTTCTTGTCTCAGCTGCGTCTGCTCAAAAAAGGATGAAGAGATTCCTACATCAGACAGTGGAGAGGAGGGATCAAAAAAGGATGAAGAGATTCCTACATCAGACAGTGGAGAGGAGGGATCAAAAAAGGATGAAGAGATTCCTACATCAGACAGTGGAGAGGAGGGATCAAAAAATGAAACACAAGACAAAACGTGGGTGAAATGCATGTCGCTCTTCAAGGTCGTCTCCCGGGCAGAAATGTCTGAATACGGCTGTTGTTATTAATGATAACAAAGTAAGGCATATTGTTTTTTTAAAAACTCATAAAACTATATCCAGCAGCCCGATCAGACAATCAGCCACCCAGAGCTGATATACGCCAGCGTGTTTCTTTCTACTAATTCATACCCGAAAGCCAACACAAAGCTGCTATCCATTACATATCAGGTAGTCATTATACAGCTGCTGTCCAGTATACACCTCATATTCAATACATTTCAACCAACACATGGCTACAGCTCAATGCATGCTTGATAGCCAATAACTATATGAACTGAGAACAAATGTGACTCTAAAGAATATTTAGGAACGTCTGAAAGCAAATCAAAATAGAAGCAACAATCGGCAGATCTGACACTTTTGTTATATCTTTGTTAATGAAACTCGTGCGTTAACTATCCCCCCCCCCCCCCCCCGTTTCCTTAAACCTTCATCAGTGACCGCTGTGTTACTTCTTCATCAATAGTCCAGATGTTATTGCTTCATCAGTGATCGATATTCAGTAAGCAGAGTGCCATGCCTTTATCAGCGAACACCGTGTTATAACTTTATCAGCGAACACCGTGTTATAACTTTATCAGCGAACACCGTGTTATAACTTTATCAGCGAACACCGTGTTATAACTTTATCAGCGAACACCGTGTTATAACTTTATCAGCGAACACCGTGTTATAACTTTATCAGAAATATCGAGCCCCTGTAATACGTACCACTTTTGTTATCGGGTATGTCTTCTTCAGTGAAACCTTGTAACAGGTAAGATAATCCTGTTATGCCTTAAAGGCACAAAAGGGTGTGGTGTTAGTGCCCATATTTTCTTTGACTTGTCGGCACACTAGTTACATCACGTTCAGCATCAAAGCTGGCCGTCTTTCCTTTTCCAACTCCAGAAGAAGTCGGGTACCCATTTCTACAGCTGGGTGACTGGAGTGCCTCTGACCGGATTCGAACCCCCGACCTTCGCCATGAGAGACCAATGCACTAACCACTTAGCCACTCAGAAGCCCAGTTCGTCTTCTTCTGCGTTAGAGGTTGTTGGTTATATCAGATTCTGATCCCTGTCGACATGGCAAAGCCCGCAGTCCTCTCCAGATCCTGATAGGAGCTCCAAAGATTTTGCCCCAAGCTTGTATCTTCTGGCCATGTCTCACTCCTCAGGTCTGCATGGTTTGGGCACTCTTGAAGGATATGTTCTGGCGTCCAATGAATCCTTGTATTATGGATTTATTAATGAAACTCGTCTTCTGCCTTCATCACTGATACTTGTGCTTTGCTTTCATTAGTGGCCTCCCAAATTACATTTTCATAGGCAACAACCTTTATGTTTCATCGCTATTACCAGCCCAATATTTATGACTGCATCAATACCCGGGGAGTTACACCTTCAGCATTTCATAACAGCTGCTATGAGAGTTAGCAGTATAACACTCATCTCAAACCATACCTTCATCAGTGGCCGTAATTGCTATGAGAGTCATTAGAACTACATTGATCTCCAACAAGTACGCCAGTATTGGAGGCTTTAAACTGTTCGTCGACATTATTCTCTTCTCCAGCTCACCTGTAGTCCTGATTGTGGAAGAAACGGATATCATAAAAAGACATAAAGCCACAGACCTAGCAAATATGTGTACAGTAGTGTGTCTCGTATGTATGGGATGAACGGTCAGACTCTTACTGCTCAATGTCCGTTTTTACTGTAACAGGTCAGAGCTTGTGTACCAAATGTTTGTGACTCTAAAGCGAAAAGAACCTTTCCCGTCAGAAAACCTGAATATAACAAGAGCAGACTACCAGACAGTCTTGTACACAACTTCTAACTGGGACATTTAAAAGAGTTACTCTTCCATGATTGCCAGAACGGGAAGGAGAGTAGATATGGATGTGTCCCTAATGCTGCTTCTTTGTACTAACAAACCTGGACCATATCCCCACCAAAGCTAACAAATGCACAAAGAATACTTAAAACACAGAAGCGTTGAATGACTGACACTGCAAGAAAATACATATCATTAAACTTCTGGTGAAATGTGTGCACACTTGAGTCCAGTGAAGGTATAGTTTGAACCCATATGGGTTTTATGGTTTAAACCCATGAGTTTTAACCCATATGTTAGACGCACACTGGTTTGCCGAAGACAGAATGAACAGAAGAGCAGCACTAAGAAGGATCCAGAACACACAAACGATATAATCATGTGACAGTCAGGTGCCGGTTTGCCTTTAAGCTTAAGCCTAGATGTCCAGAAGGCGCTAGGGAAAAAAGCTCTCCAAATACGGAATGTTTTATGTGACAATAATTTATAGCTGTTCACCATAATTATTATTGCGTATACACCTAATCCAAAACCTAGCCAACGTCTAAAACAATAGTCTTCTCCAAAAACTTAAGCTAGAACTGTACAAGCAAATCTTTGCTTACCATGTCGCTCACTTTTGGAATACTCTTCCATTCCACCTAAAACTCATTTGCAGTATTTACTTTCAACTTTAAACTTTTTGAATATTTATTTAATTTCGATTACATATCACCTTAAAATGCGTCTTTTCCTGACGATATTAGATGCACTTTAATAATCAAATTATGCTTACAGAGGGGCTGAAATGATTCTATTAATGTTCAGCGACATCACTGTGTTGTATATGAGTGAATGTGATATTAATTACACGGCACATTTTTTTAGTATTTTTATTTATAGTTCAGTGTGTGCACCATACAACTGTCTTTATAAATTTTTTCTCGCGCTCTTTTTATATCTACAACTTTCTGTACTAAACTTAATGTTTGTGACTGAGTTAGTTCTGAAGGGCAGAATGTCAGACAGGCCTGCATGTCCAATTCTTCACCCTTTGAAAATGAAGTTCATTCGCTCACCAGCATGTTATATTATCCAAAAGGCAGTAACGTATCTGCTTTGTTTGGTCTGTGTAACAGAATGTCAAATAGTACTTCGGAGACCACAACTAGAGGGGGGCATCGGGCCTTATATCAGGAGATGGACGGTATAGTCTGGAAGCGGTGGATGCTGTTACTATGTTTAGCCTACCAGTCCAAGTGGTGGTTAGTCATTCACTGAATTTGAAGTCGTTCCCCTTCAACTATTACCACTGGAACGAGATGATGGAAAATGTTGCCTCTGCTAGCCCGACGATGACGAAAGGTAGAGTGAGGATACGTACCTGTGAACAACAGACGATAAAGCTGCTTGGACTGACTGAACTTGAGACAGAAATTATGGGGGCTACCTCACATAAACTGAAGATAGCTGAGGTATTAGTTCTGGTAACATGGTTCCGGGTTAAACATGACTTTAATTAAATACTTTAGAAGAAGACGAAGAAAACAGTAAACTATTGTCTGTGAAATAGTGGTGGTCAGTAGAGATAAACTTATCAATCGGAGATACACGCTATTGTTCAAGTGCTGTAATACAAAGCCTTACATAGGATAGTAGAACAAAAAATGTGAAAGATATCTATCTTCACGCACTTTCCAAGTGTTACATTAGTGTCCGGATCTAAAATGTCGGACGGAATTCATAGGTTCATGAAGGAAGTGACGACACAACAATGATGCTGTTTGGAAAGTTTAGTTTTTTATGACGTCATGAGTGCACTTTGGATCTACTTATGGCATAGGTATAATATGGCGGGGGGGGGGGGGAGGGGAATATGTTTCTTGTGTTTATTTTAGTATGTTTTAATGGGAACAGTGGGGTTCGCTGTGAGTTCGTGGCCGAAGAACATGTTCGACCAAAGCACCATCAGACTTCCTTCATGTTCTCCACACAGGAGAGCTGTTAGAGAGGCAAAGCTGCACAAGGGACATGCAAATGACTGTACTCTCCATTGCTGTGTTTGACGAATGAGCTGGGATAGACATGATACTGCTGATCTTGTAGAGAACCTAGACACTACACCGCGACTGAAGGGCATCCACCATTTTATATTCACCCCGAGACAATTAACCCGTTAACACCATCGCTCTCAAGAACATCATCATCACTACGGAAGAGAGTAGCACCGGTGTAACGCCATGATAACATAAAGCTTACTTGACGAGAGCTAAATTGGTGTGCGATGACTGGGGACAATTTCAACCACAAGAGACGCTTTTCTTCTGTTAGAGTAACCCAGTATTCACTGGGGGGGGGGGGGGGAAGAAGAACTGACAGAAGTCATGAGCGGAAAAACGATTGTAAAACTCTGGTTTAAATGCTCTTTTTGGTGGAAAAAAAAAACTTCGGTACCTGTCTTTGATTAAATTCCTCTTATACTGCTTGCATATCTTTTTTTTTCTGTCGCATTTCAGGACTGATAAGCCTAAATTGGCCGATGTCTATTAGCCGGTTATATGGAATGTTATCTCCCCTCAGTAACAGCTTCTCCTTTCAGGCACAACTAAAGTTATAACCAGCAATGACTTCTAAGAACAAAGCAATTTGTTTGTCAGTAACTATTTCTTGTTAAGAACTCTGTTATGATTTCAGAAATATTGGCGAACTACTTTGCGAGCCCTATGTGACGTCTAACGGCACGGGAAGGATATAAGATACTAAAGTTATAACCAGCAATGACTTCTAAGAACAAAGCAATTTGTTTGTCAGTAACTATTTCTTGTTAAGAACTCTGTTATGATTTCAGAAATATTGGCGAACTACTTTGCGAGCCCTATGTGACGTCTAACGGCACGGGAAGGATATAAGATACTAAAGTTATAACCAGCAATGACTTCTAAGAACAAAGCAATTTGTTTGTCAGTAACTATTTCTTGTTAAGAACTCTGTTATGATTTCAGAAATATTGGCGAACTACTTTGCGAGCCCTATGTGACGTCTAACGGCACGGGAAGGATATAAGATATAAGATATATAAGATAACTTCTTTTTTTTAAAAAATCTACTCTGTTGTTGCTGTTCAAATTGTGCTCTTGTTCTGACACAACAGAATAAGCACACAATAATCAAACGCTGTCAATATCACCACACAACAACAATTACTTTTAACCTCAACACATAACAAGCAAGTAGCATCAACTCCATCACATAATAGACAACTATTGCCAACCTCATAATACAATAAACATCTGTTGTCATTGTAATGCACAACAAACAAGTCTTGTCAACAACTACACATAATAAGCAAGTGTTGTCAACCCCAATACACAAAGAATAACTATTGTCACCCTAACACACAATATGTAACTGTTGTCAACCTCAACACAGAGCAAACAACTGTTGTCAACCTTAACACCCACAAAAATTATCACTGCCTACAGCCTGAAAACACTACAATCACCATCTACAATCAATTTTAACTTCTTCAAAACAACACAATCTCTTTCGAACTCAACGCAAACAATTTCCACTAAAAATTTATTTTACTTATACAAAGCTCATATCACATAAACACATACATAAAGCAGTTCTATACATGGTAGATATAAAATATGGAATGTGTATAGTTTCTATGTGTAATTTACCAGTTACATATATTTCTTTGTCTAATTTTCTCCATTCATGGGAGTAATACCTTGGACAACAGAATACAATTATCCAGGGCACAAGCTTGCCACAAAATAAGCACAGAATGGGCATACTCCTTACACAGGGAACTGTCAAGAGCAAAAGGGAATGGGCTCAAAAGAGTTAAATCATGGACAGGCAATGCAGAAGATGTTATTCATGAGACACGTTCTCCCGAGAATATAGATTCTGGATAGGAAAGGATCCCACACCACCAAACTTGAAAGTGACTTTGTCTGTTCCTATTACATATGACAAAAGATGCAGAGAACATAATCCTGCTGCAGTGCATGCTGAGGTCAAAGCACTACTTTAGTGAAAACACCAGAGATGGTTATTTATAAGTATGGATCAGTAATTCATAGCAGGATGGTGCCTGGGCTTTCTGTTAACTCAGAACAGTAAAGGAAGACAGTAGTTCTTTTGCTGCAACAGCAAGTAGGCTCAAAGTTATAACCATGGCTGTGACAAAACCTCTCAACTGGCTCAAGTCACAACCATGGCTGTGACAAAAACTTCTTAGCTAACTCAAGTCACAACCATAGCTGTGACAAAAACCTCTCAGCTGGCTCAAGTCACAACCATGGCTGTGACAAAAACCTCTCAGCTGGCTCAAGTCACAACCATAGCTGTGACAAAAACTTCTTAGCTAACTCAAGTCACAACCATGGCTGTGACAAAAATGTCTCAGCTGGCTCAAGTCACAACCATGGCTGTGACAAAAATGTCTCAGCTGGCTCAAGTAACAACCATGGCTGTGACAAAAATGTCTCAGCTGGCTCAAGTAACAACCATGGCTGTGACAAAAATGTCTCAGCTGGCTCAAGTCACAACCATGGCTGTGACAAAAACCTCTCAGATGACTCAAGTCACAACCATGGCTGTGACAAAAACCTCTCAGCTGGCTCAAGTCACAACCATAGCTGTGACAAAAACCTCTCAGCTGGCTCAAGTCACAACCATTGCTTTAGACTGAATTGACAAACATGCTAAAGAAAATTCAAACTGACTCATTAAGAGGCTCAGATCCTTGCAGATATGACAGATCCACTGACTGAACTTTATTTTTGTACCAAGTCATGCAGGTGTCAGGAGAAATGAAAGAGCAGACCAATTAGCTGACTCAGCTATTGTAGAGGAAGGGCATACAATGGATCAAACCTACATTATCAATACTGTAAGAGAAGCTGATCAGACAGAATGTTTCACTGACAAGTGTGAGTAAGTGTAGTTGTCAAGAATGAAGGAGCTGGGGTGAACCTTGGCTCAGCAAAACATGAATGACCTATCAAAATCTCCAGAAGGCTGGTCAGTTACTACAGGATAGGTGCAGTTAGTTACTGTATGCAGGAGGAGATCTGAAGAGGAGATAGAGAACCTATGGACGTGTTTGAAGTGCACAGATGATGGTTCTTCCTAGCTAATTAATTAAACTGTCTCATCTTGGCTGCCTGAAACATCAAAGGCAGTGGAGCTGGGAGTGGATACCTCACCTCCACCAACTGAATCCTAGAACAATAGATATATAACAAGTACAAAAAATGTGCCATGGGACTTATTTCTCTCTGTTGGACAGTTATATTTATTTTACATTATTCAACTTCAATTAATCTTATGTTAGCAAAGTAAACATTTAGTGGTTTTGGAATAGGGAGTGGAATAGTCATGGATGTATCCCAGATTCTATAATGGTGATTCCTAGAACTATATAATCTTACTGACTGCATATCCTTGTTTTTGATGAGAGCCACTCAGTTCACTGTAAAAATCATTTTCTTTTTTTTTTTTCTGTACCGTGTGTCTTCTTTGTTTCACAGTCTTGCTTTACCACTTTAATTGTTATTTTTGTGTTACTTCCTTAATCATGCTGTCTTACTCACAAACAGTTAATGTTCACCTGTAACAAAACCATCTTAAAGAACAAAAATGGGCATTATTATTATTTCCTGCACATATCTCTAGTGATTTTGCCATCTTGACTTCATACGCACCATTAAATGCATTGTCCTTTGGTCCCTATCCATTCAACCTACATAGAAAAAGTGATTCCAGATTTTTATCTAGCACTTTCTGTGCACATCAACAATTGACTGTTAAGTTGTTAAAGAATGTCTTAGAACAACCAGCCATCCATTGCATAAAACTGGTCACTAATGACTGAAAACAAGAGTTCATGAAAGACTCCTACATCATAAAAAAACATTAAAATCTTCAGCTTCATGGAATAAAACTATGATATCATTCATGTACACACTGCTGTGGTTTTCTTTTCCTTTTTAAATTCTAAAGTTCACTTCACTTCACAACTTACAGCTTAAAAACAATAACATAACATGGATGAAATCAATTACTATTTCACAAAACATAAAGATCAAAGCTACAGCATGTAAGATAGAAAAGGGGACACTACCTCCACCAAAGACAAACATCAGCTGGTTTGTACAATTTGAATGTTAATATCTGTAAACAATAGCACCTTAATTTAAAAACCCATCATCATCATCATCATCATCAGGTGCTGTGCTGACTGGCATTGGCTATTATGCTTCTCAGGAGTACACAATCCTTCATGCAGGCCATCAGCTCAGTTGGTGATCTCCTCTCACACCATCCCGTGAGACTGTCCAGTATCATTTCTCTTGGTCTTCCTCTTCTTCCTTCTATTTTTCCTCTTGTTATAATATTTTCAATGCTCTCTCTTCTCACGGCATGTCCTATAAAAGTACATTGTCTCTCTCTCATTTTTTTGACAAGATTTTTTTCTATCTCCAACTCTTCTCATGCATTCTCCATTAGTTATTTTTGCTGTCCAGGGAGTTCACAACATTCTTCTAATAAACCACATTTCTCCAATGATTTTTGTGCAGACCTGCATAATGTCCATGATTCACTTCCATATAACAAGATAGGTTCAATATAGCAATGTAGGATTCATTTTCTAACATAAGGATGTGCTGCATATGTTTTAAAAACACTGTGACCTAAATTTTCACTCTGGTAACAGCTACTAAACTCTTTCACTCATAAATTATTTTCTGTGCTGTACTAGAAAAAAAAACTGTTGAGAAATTTCAGTAGAAAAGAAACTGGAAGGAAGCTATAGTAACCTCTATAATTTAAAAATATGAACTGGGTTAGAAATGTTCTACTTTTCACTTTGTTTAGACTTTGCCTGAATATCTCTCTGAGCACTGATTTGAAAAGAAATGTGCAAGATCTATCAACCCTGTCAGTGTTGTTTTTGGAACAAAAAACTGTTAAGTTATGAAGAACAAATGACCCTGTTATAATTTCCTGACACTCAGACATGAAGTAAGTTACCAGGCTAAACAGCCAGAAATTCTAGCTAAGCTTCCTTCTTTCTAATGCTACATTGGCACTGAAAACACACACACAAAAACTCTGAATTGTTTTGTCTATGACTTATATGGAGTTTCAAAATGATATTTTCTATAAAATAATTAATATAACACAAGATTAAGAATGTGTTGTCTTGTCCTGATCCTTCATTTCCTTACTGACATTATTTTCCAAGAAAAAAAAAAAAAACCACTAGCAACTGGAACTGAAAACAGACATTAACAGTAGCAATTTTTTTCTATAATTTTTTTTACTAGAGTAGATATTAACATTTGCAACTTTTCACACTTTTGTTAATGAAAACAAACAGTAACAAGTATAATTTTTCATATATTTTTACAAGAAGAAGCATTAACAGTCATAATTTTCAATATTTTTTTCTTCAAATGAAAACAAACATTACTAACTGTAATTATTCACTTTTTTCTTCTCAGACCAGTCATAGAATTTTAATTTTCTAGATCTTTTTTTTCTGAGAATTTGCATTTTTTTTTTTCTAAACTAAATGTTAACATTTATAGCCTTCCTTAGATTTTGTTCCCAAATAAGAATTAACAGCTGTAATTTTTTTCACAGGTTTATTAAAACATATCCGCTTCATATAAACAGTTGAGCTAATCTTGTCAAAGCCTAGAAAATTCTAAAATTCTTCTTAAGCTGATTCTGTTTCCAAATGGGCAGTTTGCTGAATTCTGGATAGGACATGTTGAACAGTTTCTTGAAGTCATCGTCTCGAAGGTGAATCTGCATATATACACGCAAGAAAGAAGTAAAATTAAATTTAGAAAGAAAAATAAAAAGGTTCACATTTTGTAGAAGACAGAACAGCCACAGGGAACACAGACAACAAAAAAAAGTGTTAGTTACCAGAGCCACAAACATTTTTCCTGTCCTATGTGAATGTTTCAGTAGACAAGAGACTCATCAAATACATTTTTTTCTTTTAAATCATGAACCCTATCACACCCTGGAGCCACTCAGGGATTAAGATGTCAGTGTCTATGTGTTGCTTGACCTCGTGGCACAAAACAAAGTGATGTGGTCAGCATCATACCTGGCTGTCTTTCCTTCCCAAGCTTCAGGGAGAGCACCTATTTCTACAACCAGATGGCTGATTCATCTCTGGCATGCTTGAACTACCAAACTCTCTATGAAAGACATGCACACAAACCACTACACTATTCAGGTGTCCATCACACACATAATTTATTGTTAATTATACATAGGAGAAAAAGAAACATTCATGTTGGTTATCAGTTCATTAATTAAATTTTCTTTCACAAATTTCACACTATAATTAGAAAACAAAGAAGATGAAGAAACAATCATATCTTAGATGAATCTCTTCTTTCTCTTCTTCTTTGTTCGCTTCTACCACCAAGACCGAAAGGACCACACGAGATCCCCGAGAGGACCACAAGAGGTTCAGAGTATCTCACGGCTTGAGCCTGTATTCTTGGTGGGTCTCAGAAATGGGATTGCGTGACACCGTGGTTTTCGTTGCACCAGTTTAGTCTAGAGTTGGACTTTCTCACTGGAAGACCTCAACGTGTTATGGATATCAGTATATCCCCTCTGGGTGAGAGGTGGTAGCCCACCCAGGCCAGAGTTGGACTTTCTCACCGGAAAACCTCGACGTGTTTTGAGATACCCGTGTATCACCGGCGGGTGAGAGGTGGTTGCCCATCCAGTCCAGTGTTGGACTTTCTCACCGGAAAACCTCAGTGTGATTAGGATACGCATACATCCCCGCTGGGTGAGAGGTGGTTGCCTATCTAGACTGTCCTGGTCCAGTGTCTCCAACTTCAGCATTTTGTGGTCGTGGCCGCTCCCTTTCCTAGTTGTGACCAGGATGGAGCTTTTGTCCAGGAGGACGAATCCTCGCCACTAGTGACTTCCACCCCTGGGTTGAGCCGGTTTTGGCATATTATCCCAGTACGGGTGAGTTTTGGACGTGACCGACCTCTAAAGCAGAGGTACCGTGACATACGTAGCCTTCAAGTTTCACCCCTGGTATGAGCCGGTTTAGGCATATTTCACCAGTATGGCTGTATATCAGGCGTGACCGACCTCTAGAGCGGAGGTGGCGTGGCATGCCTGGCCATCAAGTTTCACCCCTAGTGTGTGCCGGTTTAGGCAAATTTCACCAGTGTAGGTGTATTTCGGACATAGCCAGCCTCTAGAGCAGAGGCACCGCGGTATGTGTAGCTCTCGCAGCGATACTACTGGACATACTGATTAAATTTCAGTTTATCATTTCCTTCACCTTTTCACATCAGCACCGCACAGCAACCTTTATTTTTTTTCTGCATTTTCTTCCTCGACTGGGAGGAGCTTCACTCCACGCGCAGCATTCGAAGAGTCTCGCCAGCAGTGTCTTAACCTCTGAGTTAAGCTGGTTCATGCATTTCACCCGATATGACTGCACTCAGGACGTGGCCGACCTCCAGACCAGAGGTGCCGTGATTTGACTGTTTGCTTCGCTTTATCCTTTCTACCACCTTTTCCGCAGTGGTGCCGCGCGGCAACCCCATTTGCACCTTTCTTCATTGGCCGGGAGGAGCACCGCTCCATGCACAGCAGCTTAAGAATTTTGCCAGCAGCGGTTAGATGAATCTATATTGGAAACTATACTGGAAAATGAATTTGCAAACAGAGTCTATCTCTAAAGCTTGTCCTCTCTCCTGAGAAATGTATAGGAAAGGGCTATTATATGATGAAAAGAGAACTGAAAGAAATTGATCCCACAGTGTGACTTGGCCTCTGAACTTCTTATGACGCAAAGGTTCAAAATCTCCAGATTCACTGCATTCAGGACAGCCCCATATATGCTGCGCCACATGCCACAGCATCCATCCAAGAGTATGTTTACTAATTCTTGTGAAGCAGGTGAAACAGGGAAAATCTCCTCCTGTCCTGGGCTGGCCACCTTATTTCAAGTTTATCCTTTTCTTGTCTGGACACTTTTAAATTTACTGTGCATTTCTTCCAATGGGTTTGAAGAAATTTCCAGTGTATTATATTTCAAAGTCTTATCAGTTTTTTGTGTGCATATAACTCCCATATTTATGGAACTGTCAGAATGCACAGATTTGCAAAAAGCTGAATTTTCTGTATCTTTAAGACGTGTTTGAGTAGCACTAGGATCTTCGTGGCAAAGGTTGGTGGTTTGATCCTAGCTTGAGGTATACCAATCAGTTCATCTTCAGAACGGTTATCTACTTCCTCCTGAGCTAGGATGGAAAGAAAGCCATGCATGAAACTGACAACATCACCCACAACTGACAGATCAAGGAAAATAACATTATTTCCCTTGCACTCAGCCAGAGAAAGTGCAGATTACCATGAGCTGACTAATAAATATGTCATGAAAAGTTAAAAGGTAAAGGTAGTCCCACAGCACATGCTGTATGGGATGAAGTGTTAGAGACCTCATTACGTTGGGCTATCAGTGTATGAGATAGGGTTTCCAGTTCCTTTCCTTCCCTGATTTTCTCTGGTACCCATTTTATGAGGGCAGGTCGACCTCGGGACTGTATTGGTTGGAAAAAAATCCTGCTCATTTGAGGATTCAAACAAGTACTTTAACCACTATGCTAGCTGGTCCCCATGAAAACTATTATGTTATAATAAAATGAATATGTGACAACACTTTATGAATCACATTATTCACTATCACTGGATTCTGCTTGGTTCTATTCAAGTAAACTTTAGCTTTTAATCACGTCAAAACTCCCTGCAAGACATTGTGACCTAAGCTTATTCATAGTTGTTTATTATATTATTCACAGCTAATCTACATTCTGTGGGGCCTTTCACCAACTGGTAAATCAATAAATAAGAACAATTTACAGTGTCAAAATATACTAAGATCTTTTTTCTAAGGCATGATTGTATTAGTGACATAAATGTCACACTGTCATTACCAGTACAACAGAAACTATTCACTTAACCACTTATCCATTCATCCATGTTCTGGGATAGAGATCAGGTGTGCATACTATTCAGTATGTCTTTTGGCATCTTGCAGGACAGCAATAAATTCTCATGATCTGCAGCCAGCAGTGCTGTAAGATGTTCACCTCAACTTCTATAGCTGAAGATAATCTTCATCAATTTTTCTTCAGTCAGTCTCTCCTACTCTTCTTCCGGTTGTCCATCATATGGTTGTTTGTGAAATTATGTTGCAACCTTCTTGGGACACATGATCATTCTAGGCACACTTTCACCAATTTTGTGCTGTAATTATATACATGTCCTCTTGTTCACATTAGACAAGTAAGTCTCTAATTTTATAGCCAGAAAATTATTCAAAATCTTTCCGAGGCAGTTGTGAGGAATGAAGATAATTTGGCAATTTCCTCTTCAGTAGTTCTCCAACATATGGAAGTATAGAAAGCATACATGAATGATACATTTTTACCTTAGTTCTAGTATTGCACTGGGGGGACTTCCAAATGTGTCTCAAGATAATGAAAATTGTTCTGGCTTTATTTAATCTAATTATGTCTTTCTTTGCTCCTTCATCAGATGTTAATAGGCTGCCAAGATACCTGTTTATGCAAGATTTTGATAATTGATTTTAGCTAATTGATGTTTGGTTGTGTATGGTCACCATCATAAATTTCTATTTTCTTGAGACAGATGTTTGGTACTACTTTGCAGCATGCATTTAGAATGTTTGTATTAAGCATGGGGACATTAAAAATTTTAACTCTTTCTCTTACAAAGTGTGAAATATACAAACAAAACAAAGCAAAACAAAACCTCTCTAGCAGAAGGGTCAACTCCAGATGGTAATTCCTCAGCTCCAACCTGAAGCTCAGCTAATGAGAACTTGGCCACCTCATTAAAATCCTGAATTCCATTTGATGCCTTCTGTTTAAAAAAAATGAAACAAATCATGTGCTAATGTTACTCCCACATTTAATGTTTTCTGTAGAAGAAACAAATCACATGCTATTACTAATGTTCATTATTTCATTATATATGTCATGCTAACCTAACCTTGTCATAGCAGCCATCCTGGGGAAAAAAGGTTGATTTCTTACAACAATCTGGCCAGTGGAACTGTTATCAATGTGCTACATTCTTGTGGAGTTTGCCAAGAAGTTTTCCTTCTATATGTCCATTTTGTCAAGTTACAACTGCTTCACAATAACTCACTCTCAGTCCAAGTCAGTGCTGGCTTATAGACCTTCACCACAGTGTCAATTCATAAAAGTCACTAGGAGATCACCAACCAACCAGAACCAAGTCATAATCAGCTGCTAACTATATCCTGGATCCAACAGAATCATTCAACTGGTTTAATTAGGTGAACTGTGAATGACACCACTGAAGCTGCCGTAGTGTGGTGGTTAATGTGCTTGCCTGCTGATCAAAATTCCTTGGGTCATTTTCACACTGGATGACATTTTTTCAGCACCATAGTTAAACCAACCTCAAGAAATGAGTACCTGGGGCTTCCCTAAGAAAACGCAGGCAGTGAAGACAGATTTTTGCATCCCTAATTGCTTGTAGTGGCCTAGAAATGTAAAGGTACAAATACTTCACACTCATAAGGCATGTAAATGCCAAGGGGCATAAAATGCAGTAAATGACACTGTCTTGAATATTTGGTTACTGTTTTGGCACTAGCAAGTTCACAGAAAATAAAACATGGCATCTTTTTTTTTAACCCAATCAAACAAAGTGTATTTTACAAGATGTAGTTTGAAATGGATGGTCAGTGATTAATCAGTGGTTGTTTAGTTGAGCAGAGAGTGACCATTCAACACTTACTTCTTTTACTTGAGCAATTGGCATGTTTCCTTCCCCAATCTGTTTCTTCAGCTCATCAAATGTCAGTCCTTTCTGTTGAACAAAAATCTTTACAATTATTAAAATAAGTGTAACTACAAACACATACGTATAAAAACTATCAAAATTTGTGTAATGTTTCACAGAAAACTAATTTACTCGTGGGTATACAAAAAGCTATAAAAGATGACTCTCATGATAGCACTGATGGTATCTTAATCTAGCACCGATGGCATCTCAAACTAGCACTAATGTTCTCTCCAGCTAATATTGATGGTCTCTTAGTCAGCACTTATGGCTTCTCAAATTGGCACTGACGGTCTTTCTAACTACCATTGTTGGTCTCTAGCTGCCACTGACAGCCCCTTGACAGCACTGATGTACTCTCAATTTCAGATGATTCTGCTGCTCATCTTTGGAATACCCTCGCATCCTGTAAAAAAAATATAAACTATACTCCTTCTTACAACTACAAACTTTTCCAATATCTGTTTGATGTTGACTACATGTCCCCATGAATCATAAAACTTAAAAGACATTGAATTCAGTTAATTGTTTATTCTGAATAGTACTGAAATTTTTGTTTGGTAGGTAGTCATTTATATGTGTATGTAGTTAGTCATTTATATGTGTATATAGTTAGTCATTTATATGTGTATGTGGTTACTCATTTTTATGTGTATGTACCTGTAATTACTTTATTGTTAATTATATTTGCTATATGAGCAGCATATTTGTAGAATGTCTGGAACAGAGTGAAAGTTGTATGAAAAAGGGCAGAATGTCAGATGAGCCTATGTGCCCAATTCTTAACCCTTTTGAAATAAAGATCAATCAATCAATCATATCAATCAAACTCCCACTATGGCATCTCAAACTAGCACTGGTGGTCTTTTCTACCTAACAACGAACTCTTATTTCCAACACCAAATATCTCAAGTGTGGAATTTTCTTCTTTAGTCTTGGCTTTAGATGTTCTGTAGGATTGACTGATTGATCTTTATTTCAAAAGGGTTAAGAATTGGGCACGCAGGCCCGTCTGACATTCTGCCCTTTATCATACATCTTTCACTCTATTCCAGACATTCTACAAATATGCTGTTCATATAACAAACATAACTAACATTGAAGCAGAGAGACATAAAATAAAATATAACATTTACGTTTCGCTCTTAAACATTCACTCAGTACAGAAGTAACTACATACATTATAAATGACTATCTAATAAACAAAATTTTGGGGACTACTCAGAAAACAATTAATTGTATTCGGTGTCTGTAAGAGCAGCTTAAGATAACTTTTAAGTTTTATAATTCATGGAGGCATGTAGTCGACATCAAATAGATATTGGGAAAGCTTGTAGTTGTAGGAAGGAGTATAATTTATATTTTTTATATAGGATGGGAGGGTATTCCAAAGATGAGAGAAATGTTCTAGATAAAACTTACACTCCATAGTTCTCGGTCCCAAACCCCAAAGAAGCCGGTGAAGGAAGGAGGTTCAAGTCCTTGCTTGATGCTGAAGATAGGTGTGTCAGGATCTCTTCCTGTTGGGTCAGTCTTGAGATAATCCTGTAAGTGACAACCAACAGTAAAAAAAATTTAAATAACTGGTGTTTGTTGTATCTCCTTTTTTACTTTTCAAATACTGCATCCTAGAAAACAATACAAAAAAAAAATACCTACACAATGACTGGCTATCAGAGTAGCTCATGTAAAACTGGTTAAATACCACACAACAATTAGGGCTAAGACTGTGCAGACACGAGACAAGACATAAACAGAGAACTACACAGGGAGGATTTTAGCTGCCACTCACTATTGCACATCTCTGGGCCTCCTCTCTCTCATTCTTGTTGCTGTTCTTGCCCTGCCAGATGTAGATACATTCCCAGGCATCCAGGATCATGATATCATCTTCTATTAGGTCAGACTGTAAGATCAACCAGTGACACATTACAAACAGGATGATAAACATTTTGTTAGGTCAGACAGTTAAAATAAACTGTGACATTTGAATGACAGAATGACACATTTTGTCATGGCAGATTGTTGAAACGAACAGTGACATGTGAGTGACAGAATGATGAAATATTATATAATTATAGTATCTGTTCTATTACATCTCTCTCACTCTCTCTGTCTCACTCTGTCTGTCGCTCTTCTCTTTTTCTCTTTTCTCCCCCCACCCCCACCTTATTACAAAACCTGAATCAATGGATAAAAGTAATACTGGACATGACTTATTTAGATACATGCACAAGCCATATCCACATGATGAACCACACAATTTGAATAAATAAAGACAAATCATCAAATTTACCCTGTGGACAAACAACACGTCATAAACACCTAAACAGATTCTGCAAAAAAACTACAACCCAAATTTTAGGCACTGTGTCAGTGAATAACAACCAGCTGAACATTTCATATCTCTGACAAAATAAGTTGTAGCAATAACTGCTCCTAAACTACCCAGCAGTTCACACCAGCACCTATCACAAACACAGAGTAACTCTGAAAGGCAATCAATCATGACCTTGAATATGGCAATGGCTGCCTAAAGCTTTCAGTAATGAAAGTGACAACCAATGATAGTGGACAACCATTTAAAGAGATGTCAAATTCAAGAATACAGTTAGGTGATAATAAAAAATGTATATGTCAGTTGATAATTACAGTGGACAGCCATAAAAACAAAAATACATCAAAGTGACAGCCATACACAGTGGACAAAAATGATGCAGAGTGGACAGAGTTGACAAAAATGACTCCAAAGATAAATGAGTTCTTGGATACCCAATATGCTGGACCAATTCATCCAAGGCAAACCAGGAATCATAAAATAAGTTTAACCCACTTTTTCGCTCTCTCTCTCTCTCTCTCTCTCTCTCTCTCTCTCTGTTTCTCTTTGTGTCTCTCCTTCTCTTACTCTGTGTGAACCTTTTTCTGTCTGTCTCACTGCAACATCATCTCTCTTTCATGATGACAAACCTGTACAAAGTCAAAGATCTCCTCCACATGAATTAAACCTCTAGCATTTGATAACTGAAACAACCTTGGTGGATGGCAGCCACTGTCCTGTCAAGGAAGGTTAAGGTCAGAGATAATTAGGCATTCATTTGTTCTTATTAAGAACTTGCAGTCTTATTGTGATTCAAAGTAAACAACATATATATGTCTTGTTAAAACAATATTACAGGGGTGGCCAAACTTGCCTAATGGAAGAGCCACATACATCATAGACTTGAGGTGTCTGAAGCCACAAGATACAAATATTCATGCACATTATTTATTGTTACATGTACATTCAGTTACAAAAATTTTATATAAATATTAAGAAATATCTTACCTCTTACATCCTTCCCATGCCACTAAATTCACATAGGTGCATAGTAGTTGGCTAAGATTTATTAAGAAATATATATATGTAATACTTTTTTTGTTGTTGTCAGCACCAGTTTGAATGGCTGTTGATTCTCCAGCACAGTTCCTCAGTAATCCTTGATAAACAAAATTTTTTTTTAATCCTGACTCAAACCTATTCAACATCCAACTCTGTGTCTGTGTTTTCAAGATCTTAAATACATTATTTGTTGCAGAAAAGTGACACTGACAGAAAGATGGAGATCATCATCATCATCTAGTCATAATCAAGTAGTCCTTACCTGAAGACTTTTCTCTGCAGCATAGTCCTCTTTTCCCCCAAGAATATTCCAGAAATCTGCCTTTTCCTGACCCTCAAACACATTTGTTAGAACTCTAGAGAATATAAGAGAACACTTCCAGACACTGATTTTGACATATATATCACACAATAGCAACAAAAAATGTGTTCCATATTTGAAGACCACATAGTGCAGTAAAGTCACAGAAAGAACCACTGACTCTCTCTCTCTCTCTGAACCTTAAGTGCCCAGGCCACATGGGGCTTCCGCAAGGGTTTTCCACAAATGCCTGTCCTTCGCCTTTTTTTCTGCTCTTGCCCAGGTGAGCCCTCTATTGCTCAACATCCTTTCTGTTGTTCTTCTCCATGTCTCTTTTGGTCTACCCTTACTTCTGTTCCCCTGTGGTGTCCATCTTAGTGCTATTTTTGGTAGTGAGTTATCAGTCATTCGGAATACATGTCCCAACCATTGCCAGCGTCTTTCCTCAATAATTGTTGTCAGTGGCTTCATCTGCATTTCTGCCAATAAGATGTTATTTCTTATGGTGTTTGGCCAAAATATTTATCTAATTCTTCATAAACATTTAGTCTGGAAAGAATTCAACTTGTTTTCTATGGTTTTGGTGATTTTCCAGCATTCACTTCCATAGAGTAGTACACTTAGAACATTACACTTAAATATCCTGATTTTCATATTTATGCTTAGTTTTTTTTATTTCCATATATTCTGCAGCATTGCAAAAGCCTGGTTTGCTCTAGTAAGTTTGCTGTTGATGTCCTCTGTGCTGTCTCCATTTTCTACTACTCTGCTGTCAAGGTATACAAATTTGTTGACCTCCTCCACTAACTTGCTATCTACTCTGAGTACATTTCTGTTGTTCACATTTTGCTTCATTAACTTTGTCTTTCCTACGTTGATCTTTAGTCCTATGTTGTTTGCATTCTGTGTTAGCTTGTTTATTTTATCTTGCATATCTTTGTGACTGCTTGATAATAGACAAATGTCGTCCGCAAAGTCAAGGTCCTCCAGCACTGTGTCAAGGGTCCATTGTAATCCTCTGCGTTTGTCTGATGTTGCCTCCTTCATTAACCAGTCTACTGCCAAGATAAATAATGTTGGTGATAGTACACATCCCTGCTTCACTCCTGTTTGTACCCTAAAGCTGCTGGAGGTATGTTCTCCACAGATCACTTTGCACTGAAAACCCTCATATAGGGCTTTGATTACATTAACTATCTTATGGGGGAGGCCGTGCCATCTTAGGATTTTCCACAGTGCATCTCTGTTGAAACCATTGACTGGTTCATGAAAAATAAAGTAATATCTTACATCTTACATCCTTCCCATGCCATTAAACATCACACAGGGCTCGCATAGTTGTTTGCCAAGTTTTCTTGTTCTTGGTGAGCCTTTCTACGTCATCAAGGGATGTTATGCCCACTAAACTGGCTTCTCTTAACAATGTCCTCTTTAGAGTTTCACGTGGTCAACCTCTTTTTCTTCAGCCCGTTGTGCTCCACTTGATAGCTTGTTTTGGTATTCTCTGACTGTTTCTTCTCATCACATGGCCTACATTTGTTCATCTTCTTTTTCAGATCACGCATGAGACAGGTTGTTGTTTGTTCATTTGTCTTATCTCTGCATTGTTCTTGAATTTGTTCCACTTTATACCAAGTACTTTCCTTAGGCATTTGTTTTCAAAAGAGTCTAATTTCTTGTCTATTTCTTAGTTGATTTCCAGCTTCTGTATGCATAAATGAGGGTGGATATTACATTTGAACTGAATAATCTTAACTTGGTTTTTGTGCATATAACTTTTGAATTCCATATGTTCTCAAGATTTTTGAAGGACAATGTTGCTTTTGCAATTCAAATTATAACTTCCTTCCTGGTGTCACCATTCTGGTCTATGTAGCTGCCAAGGTATGCAAATTGGTTTACTTCATCAACAACTGTTCCCTCTACATATATTTTTCCTTCTTGTTTATTACCAGAGCAGTTTTTGTTGTTGCGGCCATCGTTTTTACATTCCAAAATCTGATTTTTGTTATGCATTTGGGGCTGATAAACTTTTGATCATTGTCAATGGCATGCAAAGTTGGTGATCTTGATGTTCGGTTACAACTGTTGCGAGATTCCATAACGGCAGTGTTTTTCCCTATCTAGAGTCGCCTCTAGATGGGTCTCAGATGAGGAATTAAGAAATATACAATATTTTTATTGTCTCATTCACTATGTTAGATACACACCTTATTCATTGGCCTTTATCTATGTTAGATATAGAATCATTGTTCTGGTCACCATTTCAAATACATGACCGGGGTTAAGCACAGTTGGGAACATCATATTTTCTGGAATGTTTCAAAGCTTGTCAAATATAAGGACAGGAGTCTATAAACATTTATATCTGGAGATTAAAAATATGCATAGTCATTCCATATCTTCTATTCATACACATTGTCTGTCTATATCTGCAGTCCTATCTCTTGGATAAATTTCACTGTTTTCTGTAATTCATGTGTGGAACCGTAGAGCTTATCTTCTTTGGTGGTTTCACTGGGCCAGTAATTACATCTCAGTGTCTCGTAGTTGGTGCAATTTTGGAGGATACGTTCTACAGTTTGGGGCACTTGTGCACATGTACAAAGAGTAGTGGTACCAACCTTAAACTTTGTATATATATGATTTCAGAGTCAGCTGTGTCCTGTTCAGAGACAGATAATGGTGACTTGTTCCTTTCTGTTTAGCATGTGATAGTCATCATGTGGTGGTGTTTGTGGCTTCCTATAGGTTTTTATCAGGCTTTTCTTCTGATTATAGATGACTGGTATGTCTGGTTGCTCCATTTCAGTGTCCTCTTTGGCCAGACGGCCAGCTTTCTCATTGCCTGGTATCCCACAGTGGGAGGGAATCCACTGCAAAGTGACATGGTGTTGTAAGCCAGTTTTGGACAAGGCATCCTTAAGATCTGGTAGTTTGTTGCACTGAAGAGCTTCCAGTACTGATCTTGCATCTGTGAGAATTACTATGGGGCACGTATCAATTTTGGAGTCTGATAGTTTTTCAACTGCAGCAATAATTGCCCTGACTTCTGCATCATAGTTGTTGCAGTATTTTCCAGTGGGTATGGAAATCTTGTCAGCGGTGTTGTTTGAATATTCAGTATGTGCTCCTGCCCCTCCATTCTTTATGGTACTGTGTGCAAATCCATCTATATACACACGTTAACAGGTGTCACATGGATATTTGTCATCTAGAACACTTCAGTGTGGCTGTTGATCTTACAAGACTGCTTTGCATCTCACCATTCTGCACACCTTTCACTTCAATTTGAATAGTTATTTGTGTACAATCTGCTTCTTTCCATGGTATATGCTCTGGTACAGATGATAATGGACACTTGGCCTGATGAATGAAGCTACTTCTTTTAAGCCATCTTAGTACCAAGTTATTGAATCTCTCCTTCAGGGGATGGCTTACAGAGCTGAGGAATTTCTCTCCCAAGGTCATTACCTTTGTGTCTCTACATTCTTTTAGCACTTGAACACCAACTATTTTCTGCATTTCTACTACTGGTGTGGACCTCATGACACCTGTGATAATCCGTAGTGACTGATTTTTGTACCTTCTCTAGATTATGCAGTGTAGTGTTTGATGCTGTGCACCAAGATGTTGAGCTATACTCTAAATGTGGTAGAATACTTTGCTGATATACACTCTTGAGGATTATTTCACTAGCTCCCCATGTGGTTCCACTCAGTTTTCTTAATATGGCTAGTTTTCTTCTGGCTTTTGCTTCTGCATTGCTGATGTGTTGCATCCAGGTCAGTTTTGAGTCAAGAGTCACTCCTAAGTAAGTGGGTTGGTTGTCCATCCTTAAGGATATTTCATTTACAAAGATCCTACCTGTTTTCTGTTTAGATGAGAGAGTGAACAGAGTGGTACTTGATTTCTCTGTGTTGATAGTTACAGACCATTTGTTTGTCCATGATGTCAAGACATCTGCTGCTCTTTTGAGTCTCTGTGTAGCAACTTTCATGTATTCATCTGTACACCACATGACCAGATCATGCATACAGTGCTGCTTTGATTCCATAGGGAAGTTCCTTGACCAGGTCATTAATGAATATCAGGAATAGTGTACGTGAAAGGACTCCTCCTTGTGGTACACTATGTCATAGCAGTACTTTCTGGCTTTTGTGTCCATCCATTACTACTACTGCTCTTCTATTGTGTAAACAGGACTTTATCCAGTTGTACAGTCTTCCATTCACACTGCAGTTTCTTAGTTTCCACAGTAGATCTTTTTTCCATACTTTCTTCAGGTCTGTCCACGCTGCTAGTACAAGGTTTTTGTCTTGGAATGCATCCTCAATCTCTTGAGAGAGATAGGTCACTTGATCTTCTGTACTGTAGTACTACCTAAATCCTGCTTGTTGTAGAACAAGAAGGTTTTCACTTTCTAGGTATCATTTTAGCCTCAGGTCAATGATGCGTTCCATTGTTTTGCAGAGGCAGCTAGTGAAACTGACTGGCCTGTAGCTGGAGGCTGTATCACTGTTTTTCCCTGGCTTTAGCAGTGGTACTATGCTTGCTTCCTTCCAGATTTGAAGTAACTTACCTGTGCTCCAGCACATATTGAAAATATCCAACAGCTTTCCCATTGCTGCCATTCCCAGGTTCTTGATCATTTCATTGGACACTCCATCTGGTCCTGGTGATTTCCTTGGTTTCAGTTTACTGACTGCTAGGTCTAACTCACTGGATGTGATTGGTGCATCCATGACCTCCACTTTTCTGCCTTGTTCCTCTTCTTTCTGTGGGTCAATGCTCTTTTTTGGATAGATATCAATGCTGCAGTCTTGTGCAAACATGCGAGCAAAGTGACCTACTACCTGTTTTACCTGTAGGAGTTTTCCCATCCTCTATTAGTGTAATCTTTGTACTTCTTCCAGTGCTCTCATTGTTTAACTGTTTGATTAGTTTTCAGAGTTTAGGGACTCGGTTTTCTCTCTCCAACTTTCCCGTCTGGCTTGCAGTTTGGCTCTCTGAAATTTGGCATTAGCATGTTGGTAATTATTGTGGTGTTCTTGGCATGGTCTATTTTCTGCTTGCTTTCTAGCTGTTTCCACATCATCATGGGAATGGTTTCATGGGCTGCCTGAAGGATACAAGCACTGAATTCCTTCACTGTGCTGTTAATATCCTTACCTTCTATGGGCAGCGTCCCACTAGGATACTTGTACAATTTCTGTACATTGTCCAGTTTGCTTTTTTATAGTTCCATCTGGAGCGAAGGCTATTGGTGTTAAGAAGTTCATTTTCTACTGTCAGGAAGACTGATCGATGGTCGCTACCTCGAAGTTGTTTTCCAACTTCACATGTAATGTTCCACTTCAGGTCTGGAGAGTGGAATGCCAGATCTGGTGTTAAGGTTATATGCGAAGCCCTTGAGTAAAATGTTGGGAGATTTATTGGCTGGTTGATCAGAAGAAGTCCATTATCAGTCTGCCAGCTCTCAACTTCCTCTCCTCTCTTGTCTATGTGGTCATAGCCCCAGCTCTGGGAATGGCTGTTAAAATCTCCACAGACCATCAGTCTCTCTTTATGTGGGATTGTTTCCAGAGCAAGTGGGCAGTCATTAGGACAGTAATAGTTATGGAGGTAGAAGTCTGTATTACTGATTTTTTTAGATGGATCACCTGGTATTTGGGTCACTCCATATGAATTACAGAATACATCACATGACAGGTTATCAGTTTTGTGTGCATTAACATAGGAAACTGGACAGTACCTTGACTCCAATGTCTACATAAATACATATGAACACAACACGTTCTCAAGAAGTTGACAACATGTCTTTCTAGTCAGCTGCGGTGTTGAATGTCTCTGAAGACTCCACCTAACAGACATGGGGAGATCACTGAAATCACAACATAATGACAAGTTATGAAGGTCATTACCTAGGAGACTTTGCAGCGATTTTCTTTGCCATTTCTCTTTCATCACCAGTGCATCCCTTTCCTGCCCAAATATATACTGCATTCTTGGTAAAGATGACAAACACATCGTTAGAGTTGAGTGATGCAGCTCTCAAAGGTACCTGATAATATTTTGTGATAAATAATCTGATATTAGGCCAGACCCAGTACAATGACAGGCAATAATACATGACAAGTGTGCATGAAATTAAATCTGACATGTCAGTGTGACCAGTCAGTCTGAATGAGATAATGGTGAGTGACCTATAGCTAACTGCATTCCTCCAACCTCAAGATGGTCAACAATAACTGGCCAAGACCCTGTTCTGCCTTCACATGGTGCTCCAGGTAACAAACAACAGTTTGGACAAATGAATAGGGACTGATATAGTAAAGCAAGCCTGGTCCTAAAAAACATGCCATGCCAAAGATGGATGTGTTAGGCCAAAAGGCACAGATATCCAAGCCTTGCTGCATACCATAACATAACACAACCAATGCCCTTTTGAGGATGGACAATGAAGATTAAGAAAAAATTAAATTGCAAGAATAAACAGTGATATGTGACTAAAATGCTAACAGGGATGGAAATAAGATTCTGCATGGAATGAGACACTGGACTTACCCATTATTCCATACTATCAGTCTTTATTAAAATACTCTTTTTCTTTGTACCTAACCTTCTTTTCTGAAAATTATTGTAAAATATCTTTATTTCCATTGTGCAGCTTGCTGTTCTATCTATTGTCTGAAATTTCATGTCCTTTATATACTTTGTTTTACATCCCTGTTTCCATTTATACATCTACAATTTCTCTAACCCCTGATTTCCATAACCTCTATAACCTGACTTTCACTTCTAATACTTTTCTCAACCAAGCCCAAACAAAAACATTTTTTTTCAACCCATTCCAAATATATATGTAACCCAACCCAAACATATTCAACTTTATTTTTCAAACCCAACTCAAATTTTTTTTTCCTTTTCTAATTCAATTCAGGCATGTAAAGCTTGCCTAACTCAATCCAGAATTGTACAGCTTTTCTAACTCAGTCCAGACAAGTACAGCTTTTCTAACTCAACCCAGACATGTAAAGCTTTTCTAACTCAATCCAGGCATGTACAGCTTTTCTAACTCAACCCAGACATGTACAGCTTTTCTAACTCAACTCAGACATGTACAGCTTTTTTAACCAAGACATGTACAGCTTTTCTAACTCAATCCAGACATGTACAGTTTTTCTAACTCAACCCAGACATGTACAGCTTTTCTAACTCAACCCAGACATGTAAAGCTTTTCTAACTCAACTCAGACATGTACAGCTTTTTTGAACCAGCCCTCAGCTGCACAACATTTCCAACCTACAAGTGTACTACCAACCTCCTGCCCGGATAACCCATTCAACTCCTCCCTGACCTCTAAAGCTGTCATTCTAAAAATAAAAACTTGCTAAATTTCAACTGTGAATCTTTCATCTGAAGAGCTTTACTGAACACCTCACCTGGACAGCCTTACAGTTGAGAGCTGATGTGCCCCTGACTTGCAGCATGTACTTATCACCTGGACCAGCATACTCTGTTCCTTCACTTACAACTTTACCTTTTGTCCAGCCAGCTTTCCCTCCCTAAGTATAAACAAAAAAAAAAATCAAACTTCAGATCAGAGACCTTGGTCATCACAAAATATAAATGAAGAAAATCATATCCTTTATCACTACTAACTGTAGTTTGCCCTTTATATAAGAACTATATAAGAACTGGTTTAAAACAAGGTGATACATTATCTCCATTACTATTCAATCTAGTATTAGAAAAGGTAATCAGAAAGGTGAAAGAAGAAAGCAGTACAGAAGAACAAGCTAAAATACTAGGATATGCTGACAACATCAACCTAGTGGGGGAAACTATACAAGAAGTCATCAATATCTATATACACCTGAGAGATGTGGCTCTAAAAGTGGACTTGACCATTAACCAAGATAAGACAGACTATATGAAGATATCAAGAGACCAGAGGCAGAATGATTCAGATTATATAAATGTTGGAGATATGATTATTAGGAAAGCAGAAACATACAAATATCAAGGCACAACCTTCAACAGATGCAACATAGTAAGCGAGGAAATTAAAAGCAGAGTAAAGATAAGAAATAAAATATAATTTTCCTTGCAAAACCTGTTAAAATCCAAAATCCTGCCCCAAAACACCAAAATAACAATCTACAAAACTATAATGAGACCAGCCGTCATGTATGGATCAGAAACGGGGAGTACAACAAAAAAAGATGAATAACAAATGGAGATCTTTGAGAATAAGATCCTAAGAAGAATCTCTGGACCCACAAAGGATACTAACAATAGAGAATAGAGAGCTAGAAAGGACACTGAACTGAACAGCTTATTTAAATCCCAACAAATTATAAATGTCTTGAAACTGAACAGACTACTCTGGCTGATCCAAGTAGAAAGAATGGAAGAGAACAAACAAACGAAAATTATGAAAGGCACAAAAGATGAGGGAAATAAGAACAAGGAGTAGACCAAGACAGAGACAGAAAGACAATTGAAGAAGATATAAAAGAAACTGGTGTCACCAACTGGAAAGAGAAGATTATGAATAGAGAGGAATGGAGGCGAACTTTATATGTAGCAATGAGCCTTAATGGGCTGGAAAGCTGAAGAAGAACTATAGTTTGCCCAGGGTTAATATCACCATCATTGATACATAATACATCATTGATATAGAATACAACATTAATGCACAAAACAACATTGCTACAAATACAACATTAATAGAAATACAGTACCGATACAAAAACAATACTGGCACTGAACACAATCTTGTTACAAAAAAAAAAACCTCATTATTTCACAATTTACCTCATCTGAAAAATATGTATGTGTAAAATAAAACTGAACAGAGTTTTCACAAAAATGAGGTAAATGTTAAAATGAGAATACAAGCATTTCAGTGCTAAAGCAAATGTTACTCTATGATGGTTACACTTGGACAATATATACAAGAGATGAAACAAAAACTGGAAGTTCCAAAGAGAGGTTTTTGGAGAAAGTTGCTAAAATGTATCCTGGATGCCTAGAAAAAAAAAAATGATGAAGCTCTCATAGAATTTTAAAAAGCACAAAAAAGTAGTTAAAACTATGGAAAAATTATCAAAATTCTTTGGATATGTGACAAGAGGATAGAGTATAACTAACCTAATAATTAGTGGAAAACTTATGTTAAATAAAGACAAAGACTGAAAGAAAACTATCTGAATGAAGTGGCCAAATGGCACACGACAAAAAGAATAACAGTCAAACTAATTATAAATACCAAAGACCATACAAAATGGAAAAGCATAATTAACAACAATTATCATCATAACCAGAATGAGTGAGACAGGTAATATACTAATACATGCTCTAACATTTTTACTCTGTTTAGCAGTTCAGAAGAAAATAAGAAATAAATAAAATTAGAAACAGTGGAAATTAAGAGGATACATACAAAGAAAGAATAATATGAAAGGAAAGTAAGGAAACAAAGATATAGAAATATAATGAGGAATGAACAATGAATGAATGAACTTCATTTTCAAAAGATCAAGAATTAGTCATGCAGATTCACTCAACATTTTGCCTTTAATAATTAATTACTCATTCTTTGAAAAAAAATAATTGAAGGAAATAGAACAATTGATTAATTGACATTCCTTTAGGGCCAACATTGGTTCATAGGGCAGAAGTCATATCTTTCCATGTCTGATGACTTGCCGCTGCCCACTGTAGGTCTTGGATGGACTTGAATCCCAATGTTGCACTCTTTCTAGTGATGGTACTACGTATAGTCTCCCTTGGCCTGCCCTGCTTTCTTTTGCCCTTCGATGACCATGTGAGGGCCTGACGAGGGAGTATGGATTTGTCCATTCTGAGAACGTGGCCGAGATAGGCCCATCGACGTCTTTTGATGTATCTTGATACATAGACTTGATTCAATTCCTGTCTTATTGACTCATTCAATTTAAAGTCAGACCATCTGATGTTCAATAATCTACAGAGACATTTGTTCTCAAATGTATCAAGTCTTTGATTGAGTAGACTGGTTGATTTCCAACTCTCACAACCATATGTTAACACTGGGATCACACAGGAATTGAAAATTTTAAGTTTTATGGTTTTACTGAGCATATTTGACTTCCAGATAGTAGACAGTTTATTGAAAGTATTGGAAGCCATTGCAATGCAGGACTTGATTTCTGATGTTGTATCACCCAAGTTTGACATTTTTCTTCCCAAACAGGTGAAATTATAGACTTTTTCAAAAGCAAAACCGTTTAGCAAGATCTCGTCAGGTCTATTTGTGAGATCAATCATTTTTGTTTTTTCTTTATTAATTTGTAGGCCAAGCTGTTTTGAGTAGGAGTGGAGGCGACCCATTTTCTCTTGGGCGTCTGCATGCGACACGCTCAGTAGCGCTATGTCATCCACAAAGTCTAGGTTTTTGAGGCTTTTGTACTATTGCACATGACCCAGTGCGACACCAAATAACATTGGTGAGAGGACACACCCCTGTCTCACATCTGTCTCAAATGGAAACTAATTGGAATTCCCAGAATTTGTTTGTATACAGCAGCGTGAATTCAAGTAAAAGGTTTTTATGACGTTGATGTATTTAGGTTGGAAGCCATAGATACCCAGCAGCTTCCAAAGTGAGGGGCAGTGTAGGCTAACAAACGCTTTATGAAAGTCAATGAAATTGATAATAAGGTGGGACTGGAATTGCACTGACTCTTCAATAATAGATCTCAGCGTAAATATATGGTCAATACATGACCGATTTGGTCTGAAACCCTCTTGTTCTTCTCTAAACCTCTCGTCTAATGCTTTCTTTCCTCTCAAAAGTATCAGACTACAAAAAATAGCACAATACTGATAATTGAACCCTTGTTAGGTACTATCCATCAATTTCTTAACATAAAAGTTTTAAAAAGCTAGAAACATGGACAATTTAAAAACTACGAAGAAAATAGCTTGTACATACCTCGAAGATGATCATTTTGCCACCAAACATGGCCATGAAATGTGGGGGCTCCTTGTACTGTACAACTCTCACCTACATCAACAGATTTTGCATATATAACTCATTTCTAGAACTTGCTTTCAACAATATATAAATGTATATAATTTATGCTTGTTTTCTATGATTATTGTGTTAATTTTTTTGTTCGGTTTCTATGATGATGTTAATTTATGTGTTTGTTTTCTATCTGATGATGCTAATTTATTTGTTTTCTTAGATCTATAAGCGTGTAACTATGTATCGATTAATAGTCTGAGGAGAAACACAGAGACAACAGATAAGATGAAAACTGATGACCAACAAACAAAAGGAATATTGAGGCCCAACATGTGACAAATTATAACAAGAACAGCCGACAGGCAGAGGAAACACTGAGGTACAGCTTGTGTCGAACAGGAAGACACTGAGAACTAACACATAACAGACGGGCAACACTAAGAACCAAAAGACATGAGGAATGCTGAGTGCCAATATGAGATGGACAAGAAGCAGAATCTAACAAACCTGAACAGCAGCTCCTTTACACTTGTCATCTAGTTCAACGGCACTGTGGGCTGCTGTACCCTGTTCATCAGCTGTTGACTTCAGACCCTGCATTATAGAAACAGTGTCAGTGACTACATATTAGTGACTCCACATACCAGTGGCTCCACTACTAAGCAAGGAAAAAAAAAAAAATATGGTTTGATATAACAACAAAGAAAGAATTATCTGATAAAGGAATTCAAAGTCACATCATACCAGCAACCACATGGAGAGTCAGGTATTATAATCAGTATTAGAATAGCATTTCCAAGCTCATGCAGAAAGCCACAGATGCACACAAGCATTGTAAATACACAAAATTTACAAGCTCAGGCAAAGTAACTGAGTTTGGCCATCTTCTACTGTATTTATATAAGAGCAGGCAGAAAAGTTCTGTCTTCTGATCAGTATAACTGATTAAGAGCAAATAAAATCCTGCTCATACTTGTTCTGTGAAGTTACTTAATGTCTGTTCTGCATGATTTGGAATGAAGGATTCAAACTCCTCACTGCTCCTCCTTCACAGTGTAGGCTGGTAACAGGCTATATTTTACCAACCAGTAATATATTATATCTTGCTGGTCATTAACAGATTATATCTCACTAGCTAGTAACATTATATTTCACCAGTCTTATCACTGATCTTATCTCATCTGCCAATAACCAAATGAATTTTGTTTCAGTAACTGATTTTTTTATCTCGCCTACTAATAATTAACTGATCTCATCAGAAAGAAGATCACCAGCCAGTATTATAACTGATCTTTTCTCACCTGCCAGTAACCAAATGAATTTCAGGTTTCAGTAACAGAAAGAAAAGAGCACATCTCACCAGCCAGTAATATACAATGTATCTTTCTCGTCCTTGAACTTGGTATGTGTAAAGTATCACGTAACAGTCACCCCCATAGAACTCTCCATAGTGAATGTTCTCCAATGGTACCATAGTGAAATCTTCAATGCGCCAGATCTGTAAAAAAAAAAAAAAGCTAATATTGTTACATGTTACAGACCAAATAAAACATTGTTCACAGTTAAGTATGAAGTTATAACTTATATTTATGTCTAATTTTTTTTTATTCAGGTACTTTCTGCTTGTTTTTTGTTTCTTTGTTTTTGACATTAAATTTGATCTTAATGTGTTTTAATGTTCATATCCTCTTGGTAGTTGTTTCTGACAATTTCTTGCGTAGCTGCATTTTGATGATTTCCTGTATAATTTTTTTGATGATTTTCTGGGTGATTGTTTTTTTTTTCTAATTTCCTGGGTGGCTGTTTTTTTAATGATTTCCTGCGTGGTTATTCTTGATGATGTTATGACTGCTACAGTAAAAAAAAATTCAGTGGAAAACATATAGTGTACATGTGAAATCTAAATATAATTAAGGAGGACATTATTTAAATTATATCTCAGTCACTGACACAAAATAGGGCTTTTTTGTTCTAATATCTTAAAACTTTGCTACACTATAATATTCTTCTTTGTCTCAAGGGATCCCAGTATATCAGAAATGTAAAATAATCCATTTATTCATACTTTTTTTTGGACCTCAAATTCACTGTTGCTACTCAAATTAAACAATTTTAAATAAAAAGCAAGACATGTTACTGACCTCCACTTTTCCAGAACCATCATCCACCATCTGTGTCTCTGCTGCCAGAGCTGTGTTGCTATGAAGTGTGGCAGCATCAAATTTGGTCTGCACAGTCTTAGCTGTAACAAAAACAAAAAAAATATATATATATATAAGTGTGTGTGTCTGAGTGGTGAAGTGGTTAGTGCACTGGTCTCTCATGATGAAAGTCAGGGGTTCGAATCCGGCCGGAGGCACCCCAGTCACCCAGCTGTAGAAATGGACATCCAAGTTCAGAAGAAGTTGGAGAAGGAAAGGCAGCCAGGTGTGATACTGACCGTATCAACCTCTAGTGAGTTGACAAGTCAAGGAAAATATAGGCGCTAACACAATATCCGTATGTGCCTCTAAGGCTAAGGTATGACAGGATTACCTTTACTTTTATATATATATATATATATATATATCATCACCTTTCACTATCTTGGGAGCACATATGCCAAGGATAATGGCTCTCCAGTCATCCCTGTTCTTGGATTCATTCTCTACTTCCTTCTGTGTGTATTCCTTGTCTCTGAGCACTGTTATAATTTCCCTTCTCCAAGTAGTTCTAGGTCTTCAGATAAAAGGGATGGCGACTGCAGTAAAACTGGTTAATATAAATACGGTAGATAGAGGTGTATGGTGCAGTTTTACAAAGTGAGGGAGGAAGTGAGCAAGGTGAGAAAAAAACGAATATAAAGTATGAGAATGTATAAATGAAAAACAAACAACATCCGATATTTCGGCGTGAGCCTTATTCGAGGATACATGCAAAAACAAAATACAAACATATATAACTTATCTGAAGCGTCTTGCTCTCAGCAAAGCTTAATTGTGTGTGGAAGAAGGAGGAGGAAGAAAAAAAAAAAAAAACGTTGCCTACAGACAAAAGATTCCCGATATAGCCAATCATAGCGAAGAAGCGGAGAGAGAGGAAGGCAATAGAAACATGATAGCCGCTAGAGGTGTCGGGTGGGGGAAAGGGGAGAGAAAAGAGGACGCGAGAGATAATGAATGAAGAACTTAAACACCTACAGGGAGGAAATGTAAAACTGGTGAATGGGACAAGACCAATATGTTGGCAGAGAAGGAAATAGGATGGTGGTAGGGAGGGGTAGCATGGAGAAAGAAATTAGAGTATAAAAAAGGCCAGTGGAAAAAGAAAGAAGTTACAGAAAGCTGAAGACATTGTTAATTCCAGCTGGGTGGAGACAGCCAGTCTGGAAAATAAGGCGCTGTTCTAAGACCCTCCGAGATTGTACATCTGCGGAACAAGAGCGGATCGCACTAACCGAAATGTCCTGTTTGCCCCTGTGGTTACCAAGGCAAAAATGTTTGGCCACAGGTGTCCAGGCCCTCTTAGAAATATCATTGAGATGCTGGCAAAATCGATCTCCTAACCGTAAGCCAGTTTCCCCTATGTACTTCAAACCGCAACGTTTGCACATGATAACATAAATGACATTTCGTGAAGTGCAGGTGAAGCCCTCCTGTACCGACAACGTGGATTTAGGGAAAGAGATCTGGCTGGCCTCGACAACAAACGGACAAGTGTTGCATCTACGGTGTCCACAACGTCTGGTACCATAAAAAGTGTCATCTGTCTTAAGATGACTACGAATTAAAAGGTCCCTGAGGTTTTTGTCACGTCTGTAAGCCACCAATGGGGGTTCCCCAAAAAGTTCACGTGTCTCAGGCTCGGTCTGGAGGAGGTGGAGATGGCGAAACAGTATGTTTTTAACTGCCAAGCTATGAGGGTGGTACGTGAGTACTAGTTTCACCCTGTCCGAGCAACAGTGCGGTTTAGGGGTGAGGGCTTGTTGCCGCGATATGTGGCTAATGCGGATCCAAGACGACGAGAGAACGTGGTCTGGATAGCCGCGTTGATGGAAGAAATCTAGTAATTTGTGGCCTTGATCCTGGAAATCCAAATCCTCCTTACACAAACGTCGCAACCTAAGAAGCTGGGAAAAAGGAATAGAGTCCTTACACAATCTGGGATGGGAGGAAGAGTACAGGAGGTAGCTGTGAGAGTCTGTAGGTTTATAGTAGATAGAAGTAGTAAGCCCGGAGGGGCCGATAGTGACGGCAATGTCAAGAAAGTTAGCGGAAGTAGCAGAGATATGGGAGGTGAAAGAAATGACAGGATTGTATTCTTTAACAAAACTGATAAAGTTGTCAAGGTCTTCCTCTGGCATTGATGTGATCCCAATGCCATCGTCTATGTAGCGTCTATAGAAGGCGGGAAAAGGGCCTCTAAAGGCTCTCAGAATCTTGTGTTCTAGGTCTTCCAGAATTTATGTTTCCTTGAGGATTCCATGCCAGTGGCTGTCTTGCTATACTCATGTCAGGTTTTCTCAGTGTGTGGCCAATTCACCTCTATTTCCTATACATGATATTTAGGTTCATAGGCTCTTGTTCTGCCCTTCCCAGACCTCCTTGTTACTGATCTTGTCCTCAATTTAATGTTTAAAATCCTTCTCAAGCAGTAGTTCATGAATGTTTGTATCTTCTGTTGTGTTGACTTAGTTATAACCTATGTCTCCAAACCATATAGCAGGACAGTATTTACGTTTGTAAATATACTTATCATTATCATCATCATCAGGTGCCGTGCCAACTGGCATTAGCTATTATGCTTCTTCAGAGCACACGATCCCTCATGCAGACCCTTAGCTCATTTGGTGATCTCCTCCCACATCATCCCATCAGACTGTCCAGTATCACTTCTCTCAGTCTTCCCCTGGCTTTTCTTCCCTCTATTTTTCCTGTTGTTATAATATTTTCGATGCCCCCTCTTCTCATTGCATGTCCTATGAAAGTACATTGCCTCTCTATTATTTTTTGACAAGATTTTTTTGTCTCTCCAGCTCTTCTCTAACATTCTTCATTAGTATTTTTGCTGCCCAGGGAATTTGCAACATTCTTCTAATAAATCACATTTTTCCAATGATTTTTGTGAAGACTTGTATAATGTCCATGACTCACTTAAATGTAACAAGATAGGTTCAATATAGCATTTTAGGACTCGTTTTCTAACATTCATTGATAAGGATGTGTTGCATAGTATGCTTCTCATTCTCTGAAATGCAGTCTTTGCTTGGCCTATTTTGTTCCTAATTTCTGATCTGGTTTTCCCATCTGAAGTTATTACTGCTTCAAGGTATTTGAATTTCTGCACCTGCTTTAGAATAGTTCCTTTTAATTTTATACTCCATTTTGGTGGATTCTGTTTCTTAGATGTAGCCATAGTCTCTGTCTTTTTGATGTTTAAAGTAAGGCCTTTGTGTGGTTACTGCCCATCTTGATTTTAACAGTTAGAGGTGATCAAGCTACACTGAGTTACTTTAAATCTTAAATTCCACACAAATAAGTAGTAACTGCTGCAAAGCTGGTCCTAACAGAGTTGTTTAGGATGTATGGTGCAGTCTTATGAAAACAGATAGATGAAGAAAGGAAGGAATAAAAACTAGATTTAGGAACAAACAAGGAAATGGTTAAGAAAAACAAAATAACAGTTTCCTTAGAGAGTGAATCACAGATAAGTTTCTTTGCACGTTTTTATTTATTTATTTATTTTGTCTTTTCTGTTGCCCTCGATAAAGGCAATTTTGCAAAATATTGGGTTGTTTTTGCTGTTTTTCATATCCATTTCATTGAACCTGTTCCTAATTTAACTCTTTGTCCATCCTTCTTTCCTCTCTTTACCTGTTTTTTTTGTAAAACTGCATTGTACACTGTCATCTAAAATCTACACATGAAGTTATTTTCTCCTGCACACTACTGCCAAAATTAACACTTTGATTCCTACCCTGTTAGTCAAAGTGGACAGAAGTAGATGAAGATGAAGAAAATCAGCTGCAGAGTAATTATCAATAGTCTGTTGTCTCTAACGTACCGATTCGACTTGAGGTATAAACCTTCCCTGGAGGTGGGGCCTGTGGCCAATCTCTGAACAAACACTTGAAATCTGAAGGCTCTGCTCCTTCTACCACTCTGGTCACTTTTGTATCAGATGGGTATCCCTTCTTCTTGAGGAAACCCTGTGGGAGTTTGAAACTGAGATATTATATGTACATGTAAAATGATGACAACTACAAACTATAGGTCAAAACTGATGTCACAGATATGGTGTGAAATTCAACAAAATATATCATGTACAAAGTGTAAAACTCATCATGTTTTCCATGTATAAAATGTACAAACTCATGACATATGTCATGTATCAAACATACAAACTCAGCACATATGTAACATTTAAACACAACTAATTATCCTCATATCTCAACCACAAATTTCAAATGTACGATATTCTGTCCAAAAGCTCATGTATTAAACCTGCCTAAAACTTCTTATCATTGCATATTTCTTCATCTCATAATCTTTCTTGCTCGTATTTTTCCTCCTTCATATCTCCACCACCCTCCTATACTCTTCCTACATATTACTTATTACTTTTCTATCAAGTATTCCCATTTATCCACTGGTCTTCTTGTCTCTGGCAATTTCCTATATTCTCCACTTGATTATTCCCTACCAAAATTACTCCTTTCATGTTGTTTTCTTCCACCAGACTTTTCAGCTCTGCTTTCATCATTTGTCATCCCCATCACACTTCATTTCCTGCTTTCTGCTCCATCATTTTGTGTTCCTTTATTTCATACAACAGGTGATTCATAATTAATGCTTCCTATACAGTACTTTATTGCTCTTCAGAAAGTAAAACAACTAAATAAGCTGTGGAGAGGAACAGACAGAACTACAAAAATAAGATTTTTAAGGGCATGCATCTTTCCCATCGCAACATATGCCTGTGAGACCTGGACACTTAACAAAACAGCTGAGAAACACATAAATAACTTTGAATGTAAAGGCTACAGAAGAGTCCTTCAAATATAATGGACACAAAAAAAAAGAACAAATATATCCATACTACATGAACTTAATATTGAAGAAGGCTGGCTAGTAAAGAGAAAACTTAAATATTTTGGACACATTAAATGTCATGAAAATTTAGAGAAGACCATCTTGGAAGGGTACACAATGGGAAAAAGAAAGAGAGGAAGACCAAGGTGAAGATGGCTGCAAGACATCGTTGATAATCTGCAAATGGATGCATCAGCAGCAGGGCATCTTGTTTACAACCGAGAGGTCTTCAGAAGAGCTGTTAGGGAGGCAAAGTTCTGCAATAAGGGACATGCAAATGACTGAATGACTGATAGAGTACTACCTTTCATGCTAAGGTTATGGTTGGGACCCACTACCAGTGATCTCCAGTCAACCCAGCCATACAAAAATGAATATAGCCAATCAAATGCCCAACTAATTTAAACCTTGACCATTGCCCTTCTCTGTAATAAAAAACTATTAAAAAAAACAGTACATACTACAGCATTTCTCATTGCTTCTTTCTTCTCCTTTGGTGATGACTTCTTTCCAATCCATACCCAGGCTCCTGATGGACTGTTGTCAATGATGAATGAATCCTGCAAAATTCAACATTTCTTTTGTTAAGGTCTCAAAATGTGGAATATAATGTGTTGTCAAACATGATACTTGTTAATGTCTCACAATATATAATGTGACATGTAATCAAATATTACACTCGTCAGAGTCTCACAATGTGGAATGCATCCAACATTACACTTAAAGGACTATAACAAGTATAACAAATGGCATGCCCAAAAAAAAGATTAAATGGCCACCAGTGAGTCAATGCATAATTTTTATGGTAATACTTTCACATACTGTAGTAAAAGTAGCTGTTATAGAACTCTGATGGTGATAATTTCAATGACTAAGGTTAAGCTTGCAAAACCATGATGGTGATAGCTTCATTGATTTGTGTGGAAGCAGTTATTGCAAAACATTGATAATGTCATTTGCCAGACAAAATTTTGGACCAGATCTGAACTTTACAATGATGAACTTCATACTTACCTCAGAAACCAAATCCTTCCGTGAAAGTGGACCAGGCTTGACCTCTTGGATTTTAAGTGTCCCATCTTCTTCATGACACCTGTGGTACAGAAGATTTGCAAAAATTTTATCTAAAGATATGTTTGAAGTGCAAACCAAATCACAAGAAAAAAAAAGTTATCACATATGCTGAGATATGAAGGACAGAATCAGGGACACAAAAGAGAAAATGTGAGAGGAGAAGTCACTGAAATGTTGAGAAAATGTGAGAGAAGAGGTCACTGAAAAGGTGACATTATGTCTGATAAGAAGAAAAATATCCAAATCTTTAGTGGCAGTTTCTGTTACAAAACCTTGTTCAGTCTGCTTTTGGAATTACTGCTATAAATTTTGTCATCTTTATCTTGAAAATATTAACAGGAATTTTGAAACATTCCAGAATTCTATCCCAGAATGTTTAGAAATTTTACTCTGCTCTGTACTGTACACAGACATTTGCAAAAAAAACAAGTCACTGTGAAGTGTCTGTCAAGTTTCTAACAAGTTTCTTTCCAGTCATCAGCTTGAATCAACCACCAGGAAGATACATACGAGAAGAGTTTAATGTTTGCGGACATCTGCCGCTCACTTGTGTCATCCTGACCTCCAGATGATGCTGGTTTGACTTTGTGTTTATCCTGTAGAGGAAGGTTCTTGTCAAAAAGCTGTGGACAATAAAAGAAATGTATAAAATATACCATGACCAGGTATCATGCAGATGTATAAGTAGTAAATATCAGAATCTACCATAACAATACATGACCTAAGATATTAAAAACAGATGATAGAGAAAGCTGAAATGGAAAGAGACAAAATCGTATTAACACTATGTCTAAGGTTTCAAAAACAAAATTATGCTGGCATTTTGATCCTGTGTCTAAGTTGTTTTTTTTTTTAAAACAACAAAAACAACAGGCTGTGACCCAGCGGTACTGCAATACCAGGTCCACCTGTAACTAGATGTGGACAATGCCCCTGGCATTCTATGTGCAGGGCAGGCCTCGGGCATCTCATTTAGCTCAAGAGTCTACCTGTAACAAGATGTGGACCATGCCCCTGGCATTCTATGTGCAGGGCAGATATCGGCCATCTCATTTAGCTCAAGAGTCTACCTGTAACGAGATGTGGACCATGCCCCTGGCATTCTATGTGCAGGGCAGGTCTCGGCCATCTCATTTAATTAAAAAAACTATGCTTTTGTCTTAACCAAAGGGCTTGTTGATCAAGGTACCTGCCAAGAGGACACTTTGATCTTAACCAAAAGGCTAAGTTTATTTTGGGGTTTTTTTTTTCAACAAATGGCTCATTTCAGAAGCAAAATTCAATTCTTAATTATATAAAGCAAAATTACTCTTTGCAACTCATATACTAAATTATCTTCTATAAATTTCACAAAATTGTTTCAAGATGTGGAAAAAAAATTTCACCATCAAAAAAGTGATTGCACAAACTGAACAACACAACAGTAATACTTTTTAAAACTGAGATACTCCATGAATGCATCTTTCAGGGCTTGAAAAATACAAGTTAGTTTTGCACAAGGAAATGAAATTTGTTACTGTCCCTTTTTTTCAATAACTAATTTCTTTGCTAATTTCTATTTTTATCTGCAATTTTTTTTTACTAATTGTTACACTTTCATGAATTTGATATCCATAATGACGACATTCTGTCAAAAACTTTTTTTGTGTGGCTCCTTTACTGAACAATGATTTTCCTTCACCTTTCTACAAATACGTATAGAAGAAATTAATGGTCTAATGCCTTCATAAAATGATAAAAGAAATTAATATATCATCTGTCCAAAACTAAGGTAAATACATTAGACAATGGTCAGTCTTGCATTTCAAAATAATAAATTATTTACCACAATGCAAAGAAATTGAAGCTTGATACAAAAATACACAAGAAAACTTATAAGCAAAATTTTTCAGCCACAATTTTCAAGTAAAACAGTGATGAAAAATTTAGACTATAATCTTAAACTAATAATGAAAGATTTAAACTATAATCTTAGAGTAAACTAATAATGAAAGATGTAAACCACAATCTTAGAGTAAACTAATAATGAAAGATTTCAACTATAATCCTAGAGTAAACTAATAATGAAAGATTTCAACTATAATCTTAGAGTAAACTAATAATGAAAGATTTCAACTATAATCTTAGAGTAAACTAATAATGAAAGATTTCAACTATAATCTTAGAGTAAACTAATAATGAAAGATTTCAACTATAATCTTAGAGTAAACTAATAATGAAAGATTTCAACTATAATCTTAGAGTAAACTAATAATGAAAGATTTCAACTATACAGATACTCTGTTTGGATCTGGTGTTACTTACTTGTATGAACTCATTGTCCATTTTATCTTCCTGGCCATCATCTACAAAGGTAATGTTGGACTGTCCACCTCGTTCATCTCGAAGCTTCCTGCAGTGTTCCAGGGTCTAGTCATGTTTTAGAAGGCAATGATAAGTTAAGTGTGAAAATCACATGTCAGGCATATGTAATGAACAAATTAAACTACACAGTAAAAAGTGGAATATAAACTACAACAATCATTATTTCTTATAAGAAAAACTTAAAGAATGTAAGATCTAATAAACTTTATTTCCAAATGCAAAAAACAGAGCACATAAATCTATCCAACATTCATTTATTTATCTTTTACCTTTCACACCATTACATAAATTTAGTATCAGTTCAGAACATCTATACCAGATATGCAATGAGCATGAGAAATTTTAAAATGATAACATACACATTTTTCCTCTTATCATCTTATGTTCAACAACATGACTGCAGACAGAAAAAATATGTTCCATTTATTAAAATGTAAGCAGGATACAGAATTACCTTCCATTATCAGAATTACTACAGACAACTTGCAACATGAACCGACAGCATCTAATAAGTCAGACACCAAGAGTGTATTATGGGTCATACAGTTTATATTAAGTGGATATTCTAAAAGGTCTGAAGTTGTTAGGATGAACAGTGTTTAAGAATTCTAAGTGTTTTTTTTTTTGGAGGAGGGGGGGAGGTTTGAAGATGAGCAACAGAGTAAGCAAAACTGCTTTTGTAAACCAAGTCTGAGTTTTGGAAGAAGCAAATATTTAAAGTTGGTTGTGTTTTAGGTTCAGTTTGTTGCCAGTTCTGACTAGACATTCTATGACGGAAAGGGGAAGGGAGAAAATAAAAGATAACATTTTGAAAGATCTGAAGCAACCAACCTTCATTTTCTCTGTCCTGTTGCACTCTGACCCCAACCATGGGAATATGACATGTCCCAGATCCAAAATGAAACAGTCACCTTTGTTCATGTTCTCCCAAGCAATAGATGAACACTGTGGGCAAAAAAAAGCTAAATATTAGTCAGCAAAGAGTTAATTGATGAACATCACAGAAAATACGAGTAAACAGTAGTTTATTAAGTGTCATTAAATGACCACTGCAAGCAACAGAAGTAAAAATTGGTTTACTCAGTGTCAATAAATGAACACTACAGCAAACAAAAGTAAACATTAGTTTACTCAGTGTCAATAAATGAACACTACAGCAAACAAAAGTAAACATTAGTTTACTCAGTGTCAATAAATGAACACTACAGCAAACAAAAGTAAACATTAGTTTACTCAGTGTCAATAAATGAACACTACAGCAAACAAAAGTAAACATTAGTTTACTCAGTGTCAATAAATGAACACTACAGCAAACAAAAGTAAATATTAATTTACTCAGTGTCAATAAATGCACACTACAACAAACAAAAGTAAACATTAATTATACTCCTGGCTTTTTTCTGCTAAAATACATCAGACTACCCTTCTGCACTTTTCAAAACTTTAGCTGTTGTTAAGAGTGACTAACTTTCATTTTCTTGTATGAAATTTCTGGAGGTTTGGACGTGGGGGTGGTAATGGTATGTGTTCCAAGACCATTGTCTACAATAAAAAAAGAACTGAGTTCACAAATGTCAATAGATGAACACCGTAGACCAGATAAGTAAAGATTAGTTAACTCATTGTCAACAGAGAGAAGACATCTGTGCTTGTGATAATGTGTAGTTATCTGGGCCAGCAAGTCACAGCTGGTCAAAATTTATCCTACCTTCTTTGCATGCTTCAAAAAGCCGGCTTATACACAACTTCAGTTTTGTCAGTAGGAACAGAAGCTTTTCCCAGGGGCTTAGTGTGGCAAAAAATACTAGTTTTGGATATATTTACAGAAAAAAAGGCACTGTAACCCACTCTCTAACTCAGTGACTGAAGTCCACAATCTTAAACATAGGACTGCTGAGAAGAGAACTCAACTCCATAGTTAAAAGGAGATCATGTATGAACAAGTGATAAATTCAAAATGGCTTGTCAGTCAATAAAATTTTGATATAACTTTTCATACTTTTGTCACATCAAGTCTAAGATATTTCAGAAAACACTGACAAATATCTGAGATTTTCCAAGAAAATATCAGAAAACCAGTTTCCTGATGCCCTGGAATCTCACCTCTGAGAATCTTGGGTTCCTCTTTCCCTTGACATGAATCAGTCGAGGCTGAAACACACCTTTGTCCACATGATGGAAGCCCGACTTAACTCCTCCTGCCTTGATTCTGTTGGAAAGGATATATGGACAAAACAGGCATCTCTGCTTGATAAATTTGCTTCACAAACATCAGTCTCATCAACATCATTATTATCATCATCCAGACATGTTCTGCCGCATTTCTGACTCTATCATGCATTAAAACATTTACAGAACAGTAGTGATTTTAACTCAGGGGATCTTCTTCATCATCAGAACTAATAACATTCCTTGGGATTCCTGAACAAATGAGACTTACAACAACATATCATATTCTATTAGAACCCACGCTAACAGTCATGTGAAAGAGGTGTGTTCAGTAATATATTCTGTGGTGTTTATTTACACTAATGAAAATAAAATGTACATTTACAAGAATATATACAATTACAAATATTTACTGAACAGATGAAGTAACTGGTGCATGAACCAATTAGGGAGGGTAAGTTACAGTTAGGTTGTATATTGTTAAATACATAATATGTACAGCTACAAATATACACTTGTGAAACATATTAATCTCAGTCATTTGCATGCCCCTTGTGGAACTTTGTCTCCCTAACAGGTCTCCTGTAGGCCATTCTGTTGTAAGCAAGATGCCCTGCTGATGATGCATCCATTTGCAGATCATCAACGATGTCTTGCAGCCATCTTTGCCTTGGTCTTCCTCTCTTTCTTTTCCCATTATGTATCCTTCCAAGATGGTCTTCTCTAGATTATCATGATATTTAATGTGTCCAAAATATTTAAGTTTTCTTTGTTTAATCCTCTTTATTAGCCAGCCTTCTTCAATAGTATGAATCTTCTTGTAGTATGGATCTATGTGTTCTTTTCTGTGTCCATGATATTTGAAGAACTCTTCTGTAGTATTTACATTCAAAGGCATTTATGTGTTTCTCAGCTGTTTTGTTAAGCGTCCAGGTTTCACAGACATAAATTGTGATGGGAAAGATGCATGCGCTTAAAAATCTTATTTTTGTAGTTCTATCTGTTCCTATCCACAGATTCTTTAGTTGTTTTACTTTTTGAAGAGCGATAGATGCCCTACTTTTTAATTTCCCTCATTGTATCTCCATTATTAGTTAGTAGTGATCCAAGATATTCAAAACTCTCCACTTCTTCCAATTTTTCCTCACTGATACATATTTCAGCTGGCTTATTTGTTTTGTCAGTTGTTATCAATCTAGTTTTCTTTGCATTAAGATAAAGGTTTTGCTCTTCACTGTTCTTACTGAATGACATAATTAGTTTCCCATCATTTTTGTGTTGTGGACAGTAATATTGTGTCATCAGCATATCTAATCAGTATTTCATATCCTCCAATTGTTATGGCATCATAATATTCTTTGTCTACATCTTCTCTAACATTCCTTATTATAGTTTCAGTATACAAGTTAAATAAGTAGGGTGACAATATGCACCCCTGATGGACCCCTTGTTTTATGTCAAACTATGTTGTTGTTTCACCATTTATTCTTACTGCTGCTTGTTGATCTAGATACAGCAGTGCTATTAGTTGTACTAAATGTGTTGGAAATTCCATTTTTTCCATTATTTTCCAAAGTTTCTGGTGTTCTACACAATCAAATGCTTTTGAATAGTCTATAAAAGATATAGATTCACATTAAATTCTCTGCATTTCCTGTTATTAATCTCATATTGAATATATGATCTCTTGATCCTCTTTCTTGCCTAAAGTCAGCTTGGACCATATTGACTTCTTCTTCTATTTTCTATGGGCAGAATGTAAGACCAATGCATGCCCAATTCTTTACCCTTTAAAAATAAAGATTCATTCCTATGAAGTCTACCCATTATGATTTTTAACAGAATTTTACTGGCATGACTAATCAGGGCAACAGTTCTGTAGTTTGTGCATAATTTCAAGTTACCCTTTTTTGTCAGTGGTATGAATACAGTTCTTCTCCATTCTTTTGGCCAAACACCTGAATGCCATATCTTTTTACATAGTGCATGATAGATTGTTGCACATTCCTTTCTTCCTGCTTTAATAAGTTCAGCTGGTATCTCATCACATCCTGGTGATTTACCATTTTTCAGATTCTTTATTGCCCATAAAACTTCTTCAATTATTGGTTCAGGTTCTTTCTCCTCCAATAATAATTCACATTAGTGATTTTTACTTTCACAGTCAGTTATTTCATACATTCCTCTGCAATATTCCTTCTATCTTTATAGAATTTCCTCTGTCTCTGTCAAGATATTCCCCATCTCATCACAAATTACATTTAGCTTAGATGTGACATTTTTTGTCAATGTCTTCATTTCTTTAAACATTTCACTATCTCTTCCACACTTCTGATGTCCTTCTATTTTTTCGCAACAGTCTTGTATGTATTGTTTTTCATCTTTTCTTGTGTTTCTTCATACTTCTTGTGTTAAAGATTTATACTCCTCTTTGTTGTCATTTGTCACTTTCCACTGCGTCTTCATTTCTCTACTTTGTTTTATCAGTTCTAGTGTGCCTGCTGTAATCCACCCGTTCTTTTGTGTTTTCTTTACTGGAACCACATCTTTAGCTGTTGTTATTAAGATATCTTTGGCCTGCATAGCCAGTTCATCTGGTGTCATCTCTTCCTGTATAGCCATCATGATTTTGAAATGGTTCTTCACTTCTATACTGTATTGTTCTGGTATTTTTGTAAGATCAAAGTGAAGTGGTCTTGATTCCTTAACTCTTTTTTATCTTTATCTTCATGTCTGCTATTAATAACTCATGGTCCATGTCACAATCAACACCTGGTAAAGTTTTTGCTGATTTTATACTTGACCTCCACCTTCTTTGCACTAAAATGTAATCTATGTGATTCTTGGTTTTCCCATCAGGTGACGTCCATGTGTAAAATCTTCTTGGATGTTGTTTAAAAAGTGTGTTAGTGATCATTAGCTTATTTTCCATGCAAAATGCCATTAGACTGTCACCTGCCTTATTTCTATGTCCTATGCTAAATTTCCCCACAATGTATCCTTCGTCTTCAGCTCTTTCTGTACCAATCTTTGCATTAAAATCACCCATTATTAATACAATATCATTTGTCTGTACCTGGTCTATTGTCATTTGCAGTGTTTTATAAAAGTCTTCTACTTCCTCTTCTTCTGCTGCTGATGTAGGTGCATATATCTGGATAACTGTTACATTTCTTAGAGTGTCCTTAAGTCTGATAGTGAGGATTCTATCACTTACTGGATTGTAACCTAGTAATGCTTTCGATGTTAATTTGTCCAAGTAAAAAGCCACTCCATTCTTTCCTCCTAATTCTCCACCAGAGAATATAAAGATATTACATATCATTCTCGCTCTTGAAGTGCTCTGATCCTTTCCATTGATGCTCACAGATTACCAAAATGTGTATCCCCATTCTTTTCATCTTGTCACTTATTATTTGATACTTTCCCACATATATACTTCTCACATTCCATGTTCCTACTCTTATTTTTTTAGTTTGAAACATATTAATTTACAATTAAAAATTTTACAATTAATAAAATGTACAGTTACTCAAAATATGAACTGAAATATGAACACTTTCTAAGATATACCTGATTCCCTGTGGAAAGTAGCTGAGAAATCTTTGTGACTCTTGACCTTCAACTTCACGGTGTTGAACTGGAGCTCCACCTAAATAATCATCCAGTTCCACAGACTTGTAAGCTGCAACACCTGCCTCATCCTGATTGGACAAATTAGTAAACTAATCAGTAAACTGAGATTCACTGGGATGCTTATATGAATGAGGTACCAATTTCTTCAGTCTATATATATGTGACCATTTGACTTTCATGTTTTCTTCATCAATGTGTCTTGTATGTGTGTGACTGTTAAACATATACACATATCTATGCATGTACTCACAGTACCAATCTCTCTAATAAACTCTTACGTGTTTGTGTATCATTCATAAGAGTTGCTGCTTTCCGGTGAGAAAGTCCAATGCTGGACTGGATGGGCAACCACCTCTCACCCGGCAGGGATACACGGGTATCCCAAAACACTTCGAGGTCTTCCGGTGAGAAAGTCTAACTCTAGATTAAACTGGTGCAATGAAAACCACAGTGCCATGCAATCCCGCTTCTGAGACCCACCAAGAATACAGGCTCAAGCCCTGCGATACTCTGAACCTCTTGTGATCCTCTCGGGGATCTTGTGTGGTCCTTGCAGGGACCATGGGACCTATTGAGGACCACGGGAGTAAATTCAATAGGATCGCGGGGCGGTCTTGGTGGTAGAAGCGAATGAAAAAGAAGATAAGAGTTGCTGCATCTTCGGTACATAAGTATGTATGATTGTGCCATTTTCAGTACCTCTAATTGGAGTTCTTTACAGAACTCCAATTAGAGGTACTGAAATTCCCCACAGGTACTAAAATTCCCCACACTTACCTAACTGATTAGCCATTCTGTTTTCATCCTCTATGGGACCCTTTTAAAACAAAGGAAGCCTTCTGTGCTCATCCCCTTAAAGCAGTGCAAGACATTTGGATCCCAGAGTGATGCACCTGGCTAGATACACACACACACATTGTATGTATGTGTTTGCCTCACCAGTATCTCCAGGCAAGAAACTTTCAGAGACTGAAACAACTAAACAATTCCCAAGACCATCTGTGGAGTATTTTCCTAACTTAAACAAGTGTTACAGCCCTTCAGACTCCACACAATAAGTGATGGGTCATGACTCTCAGAGATCTGTGAGTTACTGCAATAGACTTTTTCTGCTTTTCTTTTCTTTTCCAGCTGTTGAACTACCATCTCCCATATAACATTTAATCTTGAGATATACCTTCGCTATTCTAACACATATGACTGGTATATGTGTGTAGCTCTGCCAAAGTTAAACACTAATTATGAAAAATGTCATAAATACTCTAATCAGCACAATCTAATAATATTACTATCAGTTCATAGATCATATTTTAAATGATGTGGTCAATCTTGTCAGTCAATATTCTATATTTTTTCAAAGCAAACAGGGCAAGTGGCAACAAAGAAATTGAAAACAAAATAGATGAAAATAATCTAGTTGAATAGATGAAAAAAAAATACTGTGGATAAAAGTGAAGAAGACATTAAGATAATTATGCATTATGAAAGAAACATTAGGTAACAGATTGTGAAGGGCATAGACTGGTGACTATGGACTAGGGGAGAGGAATGACAGAGGTAGTAAATTAATTGACTTGGCAAGAATACATAGCATGGTTGTAGGAAACATCTGGTTTAAACAACATCCCCGAAGACTGGCAACATGGTGCAGCCCAGACAAAAAGACTTTAAACCAGATAGACTGCATATTAATCAACAAACGATTCTAGAGTGCATTACTGAACAACAAAAACCATTCCAGGAGCTGACTGCAATAGTGACCATAACCCATTGTGGAAAAATTAGAACAAAGCTAAAGAAAGCATGCAGAAAAGTGAGAAACATCAAACTGAATACACAACTCCTTAAAAATGACCAAGAACTGCGAGAACAATATAGAGTTATTATAACAAATAGATACAATGCAATAGCAAAGATAAATAGTACAGATGAACAATGGGCATTGTTAAGAGATTCTATCCACCAAACTGTTAAGGAGATAATACCTCCAAAAAAAGAAGCTCCTAAAATTAAATGGATGACAAATGACATATTAGGACTGATGGACAAGAGGAGGAGGAGTAAAAATAACAAAGAAAACTATAGCAAGATAAATAAAGAAATAGGACACAAATGCAGAGAAGCAAAGGAAGTGTGGTTAAATGAACAGTGCAGACAAACAGAGGACTTCCATAATAAAGATAGCAAAAGCATGCACAAATGAATTAGTGAACTCACAGGCAGGAAGACAAAATATACCACAGGATGCCTAAAATCAAAAGACGGTAAAATGTTAATAGGACAGGTGGACAGAATACACAGGTGGAGAAAGACCAGAATTAATACCAGATACTGAAAACTGTGATGGACCACCAATACTTGAAGATGAAATCATAGATGCCATCAAACACAAGAATAAAGGAAAAGTGACTGGGCCTGATAATATAACAATAGAAGAAATCGAGGCACTAGAGGAGACAGGAATAAAAATAATAACCAAGTTACTGAATGACATTTACAACAGTGGTTATATGGATAGTGACCTGCTTAAATCCATGTTTATAGCACTACCAAAGAAACCAGGTGCAAAGGAATATGATGACCACCAGACTATCAGCCTCTCATGTCACATAATGAAGCTACTTCTGAGAATTATTATGAGAAGAACAATGAAAAAGATAAAAATGGAAATAGCAGATGAACAGTTTGGATTTGTTGAAGGAAATGGAACACACAATGCCATTTATGCTTTACGAACACTAACAGAAAGAGCTTTAGAAGTACAGAAAGATCTCTACTTATGATTCATATATTACACCAAGGCATTCGACAAAGTGAAAATTAATGAAATGATTAAAATGCTTGAAGACATCAATATAGATAGCAAAGACCTAAGGATTGTAAAACATCTATACTGGCAGCAAGAAGCAGCAATTCGAGTTGAAAATAGAACTGGAAAATAGCAACAGATAAAACAAGGATGTGACAAGCATGTGTACTACCTCCAGACCTTTTTTCTCTGTACAGTGAGAATATTCTAAGAATGATCATCACAGAACCAGGCATAAAAATTGGAGGATACAATATTAACAACCTTCGGTATGCTGACGACACAGTACTGATAGCTGAGAACCAACAAGATCTGCAAAATCTCTTGGATAAAGTCGCTAAAGGAAGTGAACAGAAAACGCCTTACTTTAAACATCAAAAAGACAGAGACTATGGTTATATCTAAGAAACAGAATCCACTAAAATGCAGTATAAAATTAAATGGAACTATTCTAAAGCAGGTGCAGAAATTCAAATACCTTGGAACAGTAATAACTTCAGATGGGAAATGCATAACAGAAATTAGGAACAAAATAGGCCAAGCAAAGACTGCATTTCAGAGAATGAGAAACATATTAGCTAACACATCCTTATAAATGAATGTTAGAAAACGAGTCCTAAAATGCTATATTGAACCTATCTTGTTACATGGAAGTGAATCATGGACAATAGGCAAGTCTGCACAAAAATCATTGGAAGCAGCAGAAATGTGGTTTATTAGAAGAATGTTGCAAATCCCCTGGACAGCAAAAATAATTAATGAAGAATGTAGGAGAAGAGCTGGAGAGACAAAAAAATCTTGTCAAAAAAATAAGAGAGAGACACTGTACTTTCATAAGACATGCAATGAGAAGAGAGACCATTGAAAACATTATAACGACAGGAAAAATAGAAGGAAGAATATCAAGAGGAAGACCAAGAGAAATGATACTGGACAGTCTGATGGGATGATGTGAGAGGAGATCACCAACTGAGCATGAAGGATCGTGTACTCTGGAGTAGCATAATAGCCAGCGCCAGTCAGCACGGCACATGATGATGATGATGATGATGATAGAAATAATGTAGAGCTTTGAATATAGCATCCAAGAAAATGTGTGTAGAAGATTACCAACCTGTGATGTGTCATTCCCTAACCAGAAGTGGACATGACATTCAAGAGACCCAGCCTTTGTGTCCTTGACCTTAAATTTAAAAAATGGCTGTCAGTAAATGATCAACTCTTAATGTGTTAAAAGAGGTTCAGGTTAGTGACTTGTCAAAAATTGGTGTGACAACACTGCTATTAAATTGTTTAAACATAATTTATTTGTAAAGTGTTAGTATTATAGCGTAAGGGATAAAATCATTCATCTGCTACATTCATATTACATTTATAACAACATAGAACTTATGCAAACTTTGGCAATATATTCATCACAGCACAGATTTCTTTGCAAATATTGACACTACATTCTTTACAGATCAGGTATTTGTGTAACCTCTTATACAATTCTGTCTCTCTCTCATCTAGTTCATGCCAATCAGGCATTGTATAACTGATTTCCACATCTATCTATCCTTTGCTCTTTCTAAAAGACCATGCTTCATGCCACTCATTAGTCCATCAAGTATCTTGTTTCTTTGTCTTTCCCTGTTCCTTTGTCCCTCCAGTTTTCCCATTGTCATAAGTTGTGTCAGTTTGCCTCTCCTAAAAAACATGTCCAACAAATCTGGATTGTCTTGTTCTGAATTTTGCCATAATTTCTCTCTTTTGCCCAGCCTCACTTAGATCCTTTTCATCTGTTTTCTTGGCTGTTCATGATATTCTCATCTTTCTTCTTAGGAACCACATCTCTGCTGCTTCCAGTAGATTTTGAATGCTCTTTTGTCCATCTTTTGCATCCATATAACAGTACAGCTCTGTGTTTATAGAATTTCTGTATCATGACAAGCAAATAACCATATATTATGGTACAATCAGATACATTACTGTAAATGACCTAATTCTATTGAGCTGACATATATTGTAAATGACCTAATTCTTTTGAGCTGATATATATTATCAACCTGAGATTTTACATAATAAAATAAATTACTGTAAATTATCTATTTTTTTTTAGCTGACATATACTGTAAATGACCTAATAATTAAAAACTAATAAAATAACTTCAGCATTTTGCTTTAAAAAAATAACATCAAATTCTAACATTTTATGAAAACAAAATTAATGACCATAACTATACTTTTGAGAGTAACTGGTACCAGATGCCATTTCTACAATCCATTATCATGGAATCTTTGTTCATGTTTGCAGCCAATTGTTTTTCTCAGCAGCTGATTGGTCAGTAATGACACATGACCATTTAATTGCAAACAGTAAAGAACAAGTAAAACGGCTAATGTAAACCAAAATAATTTTTTTTTTAATTCTGTGAAGTTACAACATGGAATTTATGAATGTAGTAACAAACAGAGAGTTATTCACCTCATAAGCACTAAGTTAAGAACATATTTCTAGCACTCTCTTATACCACTGATAAATTTAGTAAGCGCTTTTAGATCAGTGTTAGATGGTCAGTAGGCCAATACAGGGTAATGTCATTATAAGCTGGTCTATTTGTCAATGTAATATAGTATACAGGTCAGTCCACAGTGTCTATAGGTTAAGTTGAGGTTATCTAAAAGCCAGTGTATGATGACCTACAAATTACTGTACAGTGGTCTATATGCTGCTTTGACAAGGAAGTTGACCCTGATAAGCAAGTTTAAAATAAAACATGACTTATTCACACTAATGAAGATTAGCAATATTGACAAAAACTGACAGAGGAAAAAAATCAACATATCCAAGGATGATGGAATGTTGAAATGACATAAAGATGACTATACAGGGAAATAATTTGAAGCAATGTTCAGTAGCAGAATGATGAGAGAATGGAAGATGAAAATAGTGGATCATGGAATTATGACATCAGAATAATGTTAGGAACAAAAAAAGAATAATAACTGATAAAACTGGCAAGGAACTCCTGGACATAGTGCAAAGCAGTATGTAACTTCTCTCAAGATTAATAAACGACACATTAACTGATAGAATGATTAGTTACAGATGATGGAGTTCAATGTTCAAAGTTCAAAATAAGTTGTACTGAGTAGCAGAGTGACAGCAATGAGAGAAAACAAAAAACGATGAAAAACAGAATTCTGAAAAACAATAACCAGAATTCTAGATAACATTTTAAAAGAAAAAAAAAAAGAATTCTAGATAATATGAAAGAAGTATGGATATCATGGGAAACACAAAAAGAAAAAAAAAAGAATTATGGGTAACATGAAAAGCAAAATTTTGGATAAAAAAAAAAAAACAGAGTTCTTGATGACATGAAAAACAGGATTCTGGACAATGTGAAAGAAACATAAATGTGAATAACAAAATGATAAGTGAAGGGAAAATGATATTCTGAGAAGAAAAATGACAGAATTGGTAATGATGATTTATTACTGATAGTTACTTTGAACGACTGTGGACTAACAGAATGATAGCTGTCACAATAATAAATAACGCAGTGATCAATAAAGGAATGAAGTAGAAGAGAATGAAACAAGAATGTAAAAATAATTAATAATAAAAATAATTTTTCATAACATGGAGTATAACACAAGGGATAAATACTGTGAAAAGTGAAAAAAAAAAGACAAACAGATGAAATGTGAGCTTTAGTTAATAAATCAACAGCACTCCTTGTCACGCATAGTTCTAACGCAATTCCTTGTGTAGCGCTGGGTAGGGTTGGCCCCGATTCGATAACGATGATGATGATGTAGAGTATGTAATGTTAAACTACCACCTAATGTAAAAAAAATAAAGCTTCTATTGCACTTAGAATTTGCCACTAAAGTCATCTTTTGAAGCGAGCACATGCGGTAACCTGTTTGGACTACACACACAAAAAAATGTTAGATTATATATAAAAGTTCACAGAACAAACGTACAGATATTGTTTGAGCGTGGGTGCATTTTACTTCTCGCTACGAAACCAGTCACTTCTTGATGGAACAGAATACGAATACGCCAAAACGGAAAAAAGCACATTATAAAATATCAATTTACAGTCGACCCTCGCTTATTATTGAGATTACCACCCACTGTCTCAGTAACCTTAAATTTAAATAATAATAATAATAATAAAGTTTAGAAGTTCGAACATTTGAATTCATATATTTCGCGCCCACACCTGCATGAGGGGGTCATAAATCATATCTTGGTCAGCTATTTCCTCGTCTCTGAGGGGGGAGAGAGAGGAGAGAGCACATTCACATGGTACTCTTTAGCACAGATTTGAGTAGTGCTTGTGTGAATTCGCAGGGGGACTGTACCTCTCTCAAGGAGATGCCACAATCTCCGTGATGATAAAGACAACTTACTTCGTGCAGGTCATTTCATTTTAAATTAGTGATCTTAACGGAGACTTATTTGTGATATAAACGGGCTTCAAAAGCTATTATTTTGAAAGTTATCACTGGTTAGCGAAAGAGAAGGATATTTTGTTCTCAAAACAGCGATAAGAAATAGCTCAAATAGAGAAACAGCTTGGATAAGATTATAAATTTCAAGGCAGCTGGTATAACAAGAAAACAGGTGGTCAGTTATCATCGTATTTAACATGCTTAGTTTTCTGGGGTTTTTTGCCCCCAAAAGTTTCTGCTTTCCCTTTTAGTTTTCGCACCGTGTTTCTGACTCTGCTCTCTCTGCCTTCTATTTTCTGTTTATTCAGTTGAGTTTTTCTTCGTATATTTCTGCCTTCTTAGACTTTCAGATTTTCTCTCTGTTTGTTTCATTAAACGGAAACTTTGTAAGAAAAACAGAGACAGAAAACATAACACGGATACCAAAATAAACAAACAGAAAAAACAAGGCACAACGTCAAGTATCTAATTAAAGAACGAATATCACCATCGTCCCTCATTCATTCTCATCTGTCCTCGTTCTGACCTCAGAAGATCAGTTCATCACTGACGACAAGCAACTGGTTTCGTCTTGACCACGCCTACTCTATACCGAAATAATCAATTAATGAAGCCATATATATGTCGGTCACGCTTGGGGCTCTAGGCAAGGCGTTCCACATACTTTGTTGATATAACTTCGCTTCATAAAAACTAGGTAAATAATATTCTTTTTTTCCTGTCATTCTGATTTATTTATTTGTACAAAAAAGCTGTACAAATAAAATTTTGTTACAAAATATTTTACTTTCTTCCGTTAATTTCTGCGTCTTTCCTTCCGGCTCCTTAATATTTATCGATAATGTAAAATTCATCACAGAGAATTTGAAAAAAACATGTCAAATTACCGCCGCCCCCCCCCCCCCCGGGCCAAAAAATGTTATATTTAGGACTGAAAAGGATATAATGTATTTTCTACTGGATATCCTTAAACAAATGTATTTAAAAAGACATGCATGAATTTTTAGAAAGAAAGAAAGAACATCGTCTTAAATTTGTGAAACTGCCCAGCCATGTTACATTTAATCAAGAGGGAATTGCACTGTTTACACGAACTAAATACGCAGCCTACACGTTACACTGTCTACACGAACTAAATATAGTCTACACGAACTAAATACAGTCTACACGAACTAAATACAGTCTACACGAACTAAATACAGTCTACACATAAGAACAAAGTCAATGGCTTATTCTGAATGTACCTGCACATCAACACCTTTAGGGATCTGCCCCTCTTCTGCGATCTGTCATAAAGTGTGATACATGATAGAGGTGTGGATATTTAAATGATTAGAATATCACATGATACATGGATGATATGCATATGTACTTTTTTCACTCTAATAACTGTATAACACACAGACCAGTTATATAACAGTGCTGAGAATAATACTATTAGTTTCTTATAAAAACTCCGCGCTTGTACCTAGAAGTCTGAAGGTTTCCAGTGAGTTGGTCTGCTTCATGTTTCTTCTTCTTCTTTTTCTTCTGCGTTCAGCTTCATATGCTCAGCTTTCTAGACAAAGAGACAGACTGCCTTCACGAATCCTACTGTCAGTTTTCATATGTGGCCCATAGTTTTTCAAACCTATTATTTTCGACAGGTTCGTCTGAGTGATCTAAGAAGTTTCCCTGATTTCAAACTTCATCAAGTGCTCTAGAATGTTTCCTTGACTGTAAGTATTCTAGAGATCCTTCCTTACTGTAAATTTTACTGAGAGTTACCATGACTGTAAGTGTTCTAGAGTGTTTCCCTGACTGTAAGTGTTCTAGAGATCCTCCCTTGTGTAAATTTTACTGAGAGTTACCATGACTGTAAGTGTTCTAGAGATCCTCTCTTACTGTAAATGTTAGTGAGAGCTACCCTGATTATAAGTGTTCCAGAGAGCTTCCCTTACTGTAAATTTTATTGAGAGTTACCATGACTATAAGTGTTCTAGAGTGTTTCTCTGACTGTAAGTGTTCTAGAGATCCTCTCTTACTGTAAACTTTACTGAGCGTTACCATGGCTATAAGTGTTCTAGAGAGTTTCCCTAATTGTAAGCTTTCTAGAAAGTTCCCAGGCTGCAAGTGTTCTAGAGAGTTTCCGTGACTATAAGTGCTCTAGGGTGTTTCTATATGTGGTCTGTGTTTGTCTTTTCTGGAGTCTCTGTTTCAAATAAATCGCGACTGGCTTGTGATGTCAGACCTGTGAAAAGCATCTACTACTGCTCTTCTCTCCCATAGTAAGTCTTCAAAGTTAGGTTACTTCGTGTATTTTTCTTCCTTATTTTCACGTACTTTAACTCTGCGAAAAGTAAATGAAACCTCACTATATTATTGTATTTCAACTTTTATTCTAATATCCGTATAGTTATCACAGTGACCTGTTTGCTAATACAGAGAAATAGAGAACCCTAGTAGTAAGGGGAGATTAGGACAAAAGAAAAAACTGTGGTAGTACAGGCATACTAGGGTAATATGACTAAATTAGAGTACATGTTGTGGGAGAAAAATATAGGATAAAGATAGAAGACTACAGCAGAAGATGAAGATCTACAGCAGAAGATAAAGATAAGGATAAAATAAGACAACTGTGACAGCTGAAGTGACTGAAGAAGCAGAGCTTGACCTGTGTTATATTAGGAGAAAACTAGGGTAGAAATGCAAAACTAGGGTAGGAGATGAAGATTAAAGGAATTACTATAGTACTTAGGTATGGCTAGTACGATGGGGAAACAGTGAAATAGCTAAAGAAAAAGTCTAGGGTAGTTCGGAAATGGTATAGCAGAAGGAAAAGTCTAGAGTAGATAAAGAAAATCATAGTAAATAGTGGGAGATCAGAGAAACAAAGGTAAGAGCTGTTGGGAAAAAAAAGCATAAAAAAGGAATTTTGCTTCTTTAAATGTTACATTTTGTTAATATTACTGATCAAAACAATCAGTCAGTAACACTGATCAATGTGACAGATCAACAACATGACATCAAGAATTGATCACATTCTTTGTTTCTGATTTGTGAAACGGTCACAAAACTTTGTGAGTGTATGCGTCACAGTCGTTAAAATAGACACGTACTTTGTGAGTGTGTTTCTCATTCGTGAAAACAGACACATACTTTGTGCTTTGTGAGCGTATGTTTCTCATTCATATATATATATATATATATATATATATATATATATATACTTTGTGAGGGTATGTCTATAATTCGTGAAGAAAGACAATATTTTGTAAGGGTGTATTTCTCACTCCTTAAATTAATAACATACACCTAGGAATGTAAGCTTCTCACTTGTGAAAATATCCAACTACTTTAATACACCGTGCTTTATTTCCCATGGCAAAATGATTAAGCATAAACTATAAGAAATGCGACTCACTGACAAAACGATGTAGGAATCTCCTCTGAAAAACTCTCCATAGAACTCTTTCGCTATGGAAGCAACTTGCATGTTCTGTGGAAGAAAAAAAAACAGTAGGGATTATATGATCTAACAATTACTTCTCCTCCTCCTCCTGCTTCTTCTTGTTCCTCTTCGTCTTCTTCTTCATTCTTCTGCCTCTTCATCTTGTTCCTCTTCTTCTTTTTCTTCTTCTCCTCCTCCTTCTTCTTCGTCGCCTTTCTTCTTCTTCTCCTCACAATGCAGCAATCTTTCCCCCCTCTAATAGTCCAGTCTATGAACAAAATGTGTATAGTGCAGATCTTTCAAATACTCATGACTGAAAAACATGCAACTGATGTTCTCTTCGAGCTTGGACTACCTGTCGGTGTCTGTATTCCCACAGATCTTGTTGGACAGGCCTCCCCTCCCAGCCGATCTGAGCTCCACGTTGGTCAATAGTGGTTTTCTCATCAATCTTCAGCAATTGTTATCGCCAGCTTTCTCGAAACATTCGATGATAAATAACGTATTTCACAAGATTGACTACAGCTTGTTAAACCGACACTAAATAAAAAAATGGCCGCCCTGCCCTCTCCTTCTCTCTTTTTTCTGCCTATGACGCCATACTTCCCATCCTTGCTCGCGCTCACTCGGCTCCTCCATTCTTTCCCCTTACAGGTGAAGGAGCCCGTATAAACGTGTTACAACGAACGCTATGAAGAAAACGGTATGATCCCGCCCCGTAAAGCCATGTGGACCCATGAACATATGAAACATGCTTCCTTCGAGTCTCCTTCGAGTCCTTTTCAAAAAGCAGATATTTTAATTAACTCTCACGAGACTGAAAGCATGCATACATTCTTGGCACATTTACGAGATTACTTTCTCACCTTACAATGCCCAGGGCACATTTACAGAGAGACGAGATTACTTTCTCACCTTGCAATGTTCATGGCACATTTACAGCGAGATGAGATTACTTTCTCACCTTACAATGTCCAGGGTACATTTACAACGAGACGAGATTACTTTCTCACCTTACAGTACCCAGGCATGATTGCGCATACACAGATGAAATCTTTGAAAACTCGAATACTTCTGCGCTGTTTCACTAATTAATTATTTTAGTTTCATTATTTTTACACTGTAAAGACAAGAGCTTGTTAACAAAACAGCTGAGAAACACATAAATGCCTTTGAATATAAATGCTACAGAAGAGTTCTTCATATATCATGGGCACAAAAAAGAACAAATATATCGATACTATAAGAACTTAATACTGAAGAAGTCTGGCTAGTAACGAAGATTAAACAGAGAAAACTTAAATATTTTGGACACATTAAACGTCATGAGAATTTAGAGAAGACAGTCTTGGAAGGATATATAATAGGAAAAATAAAGAGAGGAAGATAATGACGAAGATGGCTGCAAGGCATTGTTGATAATCTGCAAATGGATGCATCAGCAGCAGGGCATCTTGCTCACAACCAAGATGCCTACAGGAGTGCTGTTAGGCAGGTAAAGTTCCGCAAATGACATGCAAATGACTGACTGACTGGAGCTCTCTCACTGAAGGCCCCAGAAATGAGGTCTGGAACAAGTATTGTCTGGAACAAGTAAAACGGAAGGTTCGAACGAAACCAGGTAATCAGAGTATATCAACAGACTTTGATATCGTTTGATCTCAGATGTACCTGTAGTTATCCGATAATGTTGAGTTACTTTGAATGACCTAGATAAAGCATCTGATTTGTCAGTTGGAGACTTTAATTAAATCATGCTGGGTGTGGCATCTGAACTCGTGGAGAGTTGCCGTGTGAGTTTACGGCTGGGAGACGATGAGGAAAAGACGTAACAAAAGTGTTACATTTTAACACTCAAGATTCACTTCCTTGATTCCTGTCTTGACAAAAAAATATGTAGCACAATGATTGACGAATACGAAGAGGGCTTCCACCAAGACATTTTAGCAATGTTAAGAAGGTACCAGTCCAACTGCAATCTCATCTGTTCCTGCTGCCTACTGCAGAAATGTACCAAAATATCTCCGAGGAGAAGATTACAAACGAAAAGGAAAATAACAAACATGGATTTTGTGTTATATTTAATGTTCCCCAAAAAAACTTACTAGATGAAGTTTTGTTAACAGTTGAATATTATTCATGTTGAAAAATAGAGCTGATAAAAATGTCTGATGTCATGTTTTTTTTTTCTTTAGTCCCATTTTTTATGAGAACTGGTTGATGTATAAAGGAAGGTGAAAATGTGTCAGTTTCTCGTATACATCAATGTAACTGATCAACCCCACCCCACCCCCTTCCACAAGAGATGGCTGAAAACTGACCTCTATTCGCCAGATATAAAATCCTGATCGCCGAGGATCGATCCTGCTGAATGCTGGGTCAAGTCGACTCATGTCGGAGGCTGCAAGTAATCAGAATATAAACATTTGTTACAAACTGTTACTCTGTCGGTATGTATGCGCGTTATGTGTGGGTGGGAGAGAGAGAGAGAGAGAGAGAGAGAGAGAGAGAGAGAATAAGGAAAGATTTAGACAAGCTTTTGAAAATGGAGGAAATGTGACATTCACATTATCATCAGCATCGCACATGAGGACGGCAAGTGCGAACCGCGCTGAGAGAAAAACATAAACGTAACAAACTACAAAAAGTGTGGATAATTATATAAATGTGACAAATGTGGATTATTACATAAATGTTAAAACATGGATTATTACATAAATGTGGCAAATATAGATTATTATATAAATGTGACAAATATAGATTATTATATACATGTGACAAATATAGATTATTATATAAATGGACACCACAGGGGAATAGAAGTAAGGATAGACCAAAAGAGACATGGAGAAGAACAACAGAAAGGATGTTGAGCAACAGAGGGCTCACCTGGGCAAGAGCAGAAAAAAAAAAGCGAAGGACAGGCATTTGTGGAAAACCCTTGCGGAAGCCCCATGTGCCCTGGGCACTCAAGGTTCAGAGAGAGATATAAATGTGACAAATATAGATTACTACATAAATGTGACAAACAAACAAAACAGAGCCAGAGCAAATATTACTGAAACGCTGTAAAAGTCAAAAGATGAGATACACAGCACCAAACATGTCGTTGTAGATAACTGTAAAACTGAGTGTACATACTCTGAGTTTTATCATTTCTAACAATTTGAAACAGGTAAAAACTGGTAAAATCTCCAAGATCAGAAGCGCATTTCAAGTAAGGAAAGACAGGTAGAACAGAATGAGAACAGGCTGATGAATATAAGATGGATTGAGAGCGATAATGTAAGCTGAACAGATAGGACAGTTCGAAACAGTTACGACCGGTTAAGACAGATATGGCATATTAAGACAGGACAGACTGTGACATGCAGAATAAGCTAAATCAGAGGTATAAAAGACTGATGCCGGTAGAAATAACTGAGGCAAGTAGAATAGTCTGAGATAAGCTGAATAGGTTGAAAAAAGAAGAGCTTGAGACACGCAGAACACTTAGAGACAGGTAGAAGAGCTTGACATTAGCAAAACAGGCTAAGACAGATCAAAATGAGACAAGTATAAAAAACTGAAACTGACAGAATAGTTTGAGACAAATAGAACAGCAGGAGACAAAAGCAATATCAAACAAATTCTTTGAGAATGAGCTCCATTCTAAGGAGTATATACATCTTGTAACTCTCGAACATACAAACAGTTTCGAGGTTTAAGTATAGGTAACTAGATATATAAATATACTCAAAGCCACTACAGTAAAGCTATGATATCATGTTCATTCATTAATTTGCATGTCCCTTGCGGAACTTTGCCTCCCTAACAGCACTCCTGTAGGCCTCTCGGTTGTGAGCAAGATGGCCAGCTGCTGATGCATTCACTGGCAGATCATCACCGATATCTTGCAGCCATCTTCGCTTTGTTCTTCTTCTCTTTCTTTTTCCCATTATGTACCCTTCGAAGACGGTTTTGTCTAGATTATCATGAAGTTTAATGTGTCCAAAATATTTAAGTTTTCTCTCTTTAATCCTCTTAGCCAGCCTTCTTCAATATTAAGTTTTTGTAGTATGGATATATTTGTTCTTTTTTCTGTCCATTATATTTGAAGAACATTTATCAATGTATTAGACCCTTTTACTTATTAATAGTGGAGAAATAAATCTTTAAAAATCAACAGGCCGAAAGAAATAAGCTTTCTGTCTCTTTAGATTATGGTAAGCAGAGAAAACAGTACAAAAACAGAATGGAAACCAAAGGAAAACCACGTGCGTACTTTGTTTTCCTATCATAGGACAAGCCAGGCGTAAGAATACATTTAAACATCTGAGAATCATGGGAAAATTCAAAGTATAAATAAAGTAAGCAGAGAGGGAGGGATGAAGGAATAGACAGACAGACAGACGGACAGATACTCTCACTAAATATCACTGCGAGCTAAACACCAAGGACGGCGTGATTACCATTCGTATAAATAATAAACAATGTTTAGACGGCGCAACAAATCTGTTCTGTGCGGTTACGGACAGCCGACAGCGAAACAATGAATGGAAAGTCAGACAACATAATTGTTTCCTCATATGTTTTATGTCTGCAGCAGAAGTTTAGAACATTTGTCTTTGAGGGGGTTGCTGAGGTCTGAGTAGAAAAATATTCTATGTCCTCTCTCCAACAGGAAGTCAGTGCCTCTGATGAAAATTTTGTAACCAGGTGCAAAACTAGCCCCCACCCACCCCCCTCTTCCCCTCCCCCCAGCATATTTTACTGATTAGTCATTCTGTTTTCATCCACCACAGGCCCCTTTAAAACAAGGGAAGCCATTCAGGACCTGTAACGATGGACCTGCTGGACCTCTCTCTTACCTGTTACTAGACCTTCAGGAAATGATACTGGTTCATTTATATTTATGCAGCAGCGAAGATGTCTATGCTAGAATTTATGCACAGTTATCAGCGCTAGAAAACAGAGACAGTCAAGACACTAGTGTAACATATTAGTGTAACAGAATTCTGGAATTATGTTGTTTTATTTAACGTTATAGGGGGGTTAACCAGGGATTTATTTGGTAGACTGACGTAGTGGTTAGCACCCTTAGATATTTTTTAAAGTACAGGTCAACTATGGGTCAGGTTTGACACGTTGAGGGCCATTTCTGGTCATGTTCAGGCACGGGATTTTTTACAGTTAACTAAAATTATTTAGGACATGTTTGTTTAATTCGTTATTTTTAGTTACAGAAAAGCTTAAAATAGGATTGTTGCTTTTAGTTTATTGTCCAAGGTCATAAACAAGTAATTTTTGCACGGATTGAGATTTTGGGCAGAAATGTTTTAATCATGACTTTTAACTTCCACGAGATAGAATCGTCGGGAAGATTTAGAAATAGGAATTGTAGTTCATATTTAAGGACCAAACTCTTACATAGGATTAAGATAAGTAGTTTGAGATTCATTATGATTGCAAAATTCATTATGCAGAGTTTGACTGAGAAGAATGTTTCAGATAGGATGCTAAGATATGAACTGTTAGTAAGTTTTTTTTTTCCTCATGGATCCAATGTGTAAATTTTTTATGCAGCTACGTGTTGTTAGAAATAGTTTGTAATTGAATAAAATGTGAATTAGTTCTATTGAGATTTTGAGGACTTTAAGTCCGATATTTTTGGTGATGTGAAGTTGTATGTAAGGATCCATGGATTCAGTGAGTTAGCAAGTTGGCTCTTATCCCATCATGTTGAATGTCTTCCTAGCTGAGAGTGATTGTTTGCCCACTATCTCCCTAAATGGCGAACTAGTTCTTGCCGGGGAGAGGAGTTGGATTATTCATCTGTTTACTCAGTTTATTGCTACATCCTCACTTATTCACCACTCATTTTTCCCATAATAAATATGTGTAATTGCTGTTATCAATTTGAGTGTTAGTGGTTCTCAAACTGTTGAGATGTGAGTGGTTCTCAAACTGTTTAGATGTGTTCGTTCTCGGTTACACATTAAAATTCCTCAGATGTAATCAGTAGATAAAGTAAGAAAAAGTAGTTCAGTTTATCACCTGGATTGTTGCGGCTATACATAATTGCGAAGTACTTTAATTAGTGCCGAGTCTTGCCACATACCATACTGTACCATTCTATTTTAATTGGCGTCCGTGCTTTAACCGTCGACACAATTTTCGTTGTTGTCGAGACGGGCGTTATCTGTCACGGCATACTTCTTTAACTGTTTTATATTACTAGTGTTTTCATCTACACGTTTGGGGCTGGTTAGCTGTTGCTCGCCACTAAACCGACTATAGTAGCATTCCTCTGTGCGACGCCCCTTCAATTCTGTCAGTAACGGCGGGGGGCAACAGCTGTGTGCTTTAATACAGAACATAATATATTCTATGCTTGCAATACATGGGCAAGAAATAAACATTATTATTATCATTATTATTATTATGTGCCGCTTCGAATAGCGTTGGAATAGCTTCTCCATCGTGTGCGGTCCTTGGTGTTTCCGATTAATTCAGATGCTTTTCTTTTTCCGTGTCACTTGGTCAGTCCACTGAGACAGTTTTCTCTTGGCCTTTCTCCCTTCCTTTATCCTATGAATTTTTCTAGTCACTGGTATGTTCCTATGAAATGTCCGTGAAATATTTATTGTCTTTTCTTATAATTTGAATTAGTTTTCGTTGTTCTGAGACTTCTTTGAGGACATCTTCGGTTTTTTTTTCTGTCCATTCTTGAATGATATCTGCTGCATCTTTCGTCAAAACTTGTATCTTTCTTGCTTTCAATTTCTTTGCCATCTTTTTGTTGACTGTCCAAGTTTCACAACCATACAGCAATATTGGTTCTGTATAACACTGTAATACTTTTTTTCTCACTTTTAAGGACATCTTATTATTTGTTAGTATCTTCTTCATGTCATAAACAGCTGCCTTTGCCTTACTATTCGTGACTGTATTTCATTTGTGCACTTGCTATCAGCTGTTACTGTTGTTCCAAGGTAAAATGAATGTATTCACTTGTGTCAGTGTCTTTCTATATGAAAGGATGTTTGACTTCGGTATGTTTATTCTTTTCGATAGTCCCATTATTTCTTTTTTGCTGTTGTTTTAACTCTAGGCATCTTTTATTGGTGTCTTATATAGTATAACATGGAAATCTTCTGAATTATTATTATATTGACGACGAAGTGCTTTCTGTTTATTTTACTGTAGCCTTTATTGTTCTTTTATATGATCGTTAAGCTGACTTTCTTTTACTTCTATTTTAAACTGTAGCCGTGACAACATTTGATATTCCTTATCACTTTTAAGTTATTAATACACATTACTACGTCTTCTTTTTGTCCACTTCAACATTTCAGAATGTCACTACATGTGATGCTATATTATTTACCACAAGACTATAATCCTAACACACATAGTCAATATAAAATTCAGATGGCTCGTTCTTGAATCAAATTATAGTTCAATTTTAATACTCATCAAACGAAATTCACAAGGATCAGATTGAGGCATCTCCGAAAGCCTTTTACACAAAGTCCCAAAAATATCAAATATTCTGCATTTCTCACGCAGTACTAATAATCACTTTCTAACCTGCAATGCTATCTTCTGTCTGTTCTAAACTACTTCTGGTTCTAAATTGTTTCTCTTTCTCCTGAATATCTATTTGCTCTACTTGTCCGTCAGTTTATCTGTCGCTGCTCTCCTGTCTATCTTTCTAAAATGTATAAACTAGGGGAAAAGTAGGAACAGCCCTCTTAACGACTAAAACGTTGTGACGTTTCGGCGTGGGCTTTAATCATACAAAAACATACAGGACGAAGAAACAGAGTGAAGAGATATAGTATATATTCACATGAATAATATGTTTTTTAAAAAGGGAAAATAAAATGAATAGAGCACTTATCTGTAACTTGTAAGAAGATGTGGTTTGTCCGACGCTTGTTCAGAAATGGGCATGGTGGAGCGTAGAGATTGTTTAAATGGAGACTTGTGATGTGTGACAGATGGGTCGTAACTGAATGTGGTAGGTGAGAAAACCGTGGAGGGGAGAGAGAGTGATACAATGTTAACCTAGCCAGGAGAAGATAAAATAGATAATTATAGTTGGGGTAGAGGGGTTTAATGTGATGCTGTGAGGAGGTTCTGAACTATGTGTAACAAGTGAGAAGGGAGTGGAGCTTAGTGTAGAGGGATTACAAATGTTGAAGAGGAGAATGTTAGGTGTAGCTGAATAACGAGTTCAAACCGTGTAGTTCTATTTTAATTCCTTTCACAATGTTAATGCCTCTTATGATGTTTTTAACAGTATAATCAGAACAGATCAAGTGACAGTATGCATCCCCGTCTTATGCCTTGTTTTATGTCCTGATAATCATATATCTACGTCATTGTTCACTATTACTGCTGCTTTTTGATATTCCAGTATATATATTCTTAATTATCATCCTATCTTTACCATCTATATTAAGTTTTATTCAGCATTTGCATCATATCTTCATGCCTGACTCTGTCAAAAGCTTTCGTGCAACCAATAAACATGGGCTATGGGCAAAAATAAACAAAGGACATTGGGCAATAAATATGGGGCAGGGGCAAGGAGTAAACATTGGACGGGGGGGGGGGCAAGAAATAAACATGGGACAGGGGCAAGAAATAAACAAGGGACAGGGGCACGAAATAAACATGGGACAGGGGCAAGAAATAAACATGGGACAGGGGCAAGAAATAAACATGGGACAGGGGCAAGAAATAAACATGGAACAGGGGCAAGAAATAAACGTGGGACAGGGGCAAGAAATAAACATGGGACAGGGGCAAGAAATAAACGTGGGACAGGGGCAGGAAATAAATATGGGTAAGAAATAAACATGGGACAGGGGCAAGAAATAAATATGGGTAAGAAATAAACATGGGACAGGGGCAAGAAATAAATATGGGTAAGAAATAAACATGAGACAGGGGCAAGAAATAAACATGGGTAAGAATTAAACATGGGACGTGGCAAAAAATAAACATGAGACAGGGGCAAGAAATAAACATGGGACAGGGGCAGGAAATAAACATGAGACAGGGGCAGGAAATAAACATGAGACGGGGGAGGAAATAAACATGAGACAGGGGCAGGAAATAAACATGAGACAGGGGCAGGAAATAAACATGGGACAGGGGCAGGAAATAAACATGAGACAGGGGCAGGAAATAAACATGAGACAGGGGCAGGAAATATACATGTGACAGGGGCAAGAAATAAACATGAGACAGGGGCAAGAAATAAACATGGGACAGGGGCAGGAAATAAACATGGGACAGGGGCAGGAAATAAACATGGGACAGGGGCAAGAAATATACATGTGACAGGGGCAAGAAATATACATGTGACAGGGGCAAGAAATAAACATGGGACATGGGCAAGAAATAAACATGGGACATGAGCAAGAAGTAAATAGTTTAAAATTGTTCATTTGAGATTCACGGCAAATATAGGTGAGACTTTACGCGGGAGCAGACATGTATGTAGGCATACGATTATAGACAGCGTAATATTGTTTTCATTATGAATACAGATTATGTGCCCGCTTCTAACGATCGATCCATCGGTCACGTTGAAGTTTTGCTAAGCTGCGAGCAAATATAATTCAAGATCAATCTAGCCTCTGCACTAACAACATGAAAAAAGGTTCAATACCGAACCCTTTATTACTTCACTCCGCTTCACGTACTGGATTCCTCTTTATGTTTCACTATGAATGCTTTGAATATGTGTTCAATAAATTGCTCTTTATATTACATTGTGTTCAAAAAATTGCTCTTTATTTCTTTCTTTATCTCCTGCTTTTTCCACAAAATGTCTGCGTTAGCGAGGTTTTGTCTTTGCTATAATGCACTGTGTAATGTCTAACACACTATCATATTTAATCTCTCTAATATGTCATCTATCCACCTTACTCCAATGTGCCCTATGTTTCTGAATACATTATTTTAGGTATAAAAGACTCTTCTTTGATCGGATACTCATTCTGGTCAAATTCCGAAGCCATTTTATTCGTTTTCTGTATAGGTATGTCACGGCTGGAGAAGTTTTGACTGTGTTTCGGTATTTTCCTTGGTTATCCAGTGTCCTTGAGTCTTTCTGGTTGTTTTTCTCAAATATCACAAATTGTGTGTACAGAATCTTTGTTCTTCCTTATTGGTAAGCGTATGTGCTCGAGTGTGGCGCCTGTAGCACCCAGCTGATGTAGAGAAGAAATTCAGTGTTGCCGTTCTGCTGTCTCGTGTATCCCTGTGTATTTCAAAACAGACGCAACTTGGGTGCTAGATTTGTTGGTCCGTATGTCATAACATGTTTCATCTACTGTGGATATATTTCTAATGTATTTAAACTATTTAATGTCCCCTGGATGCTTTTACAAATTGTGATGTTAAATTCTTCAAGTATGTTACTTAAGGTCAAACTTATATTTTGTCTAAAATATTCCTCATTTTGTGTTACGGACAGCTGCACTATTGAGACTGTCCACATGGGGAAATTGTTTGGTGTCCCCGTGTAACATGCTCCAGATGTTGGCAAAGATCAGTTCTCTACTTGCTCTATGTTTCTCGGTATTCTGTTTGGATGGATGACATACAGCAAGTGTAACAAAACACGATCTTGCCTCCTCACTCTAGACGTAGCCTTGAATAATTCAGAAAAGATGTTCCTGATTTTCACTGCTTTCAAAAAGTCCATGCGCAGAGCAGAAAGTTCTTCTTTTAAAACACTTTCTTCTAGCACTTTCTATAGGATGTTCCTATTCACCCAGTAAACTGTTTCCTTCGTTGAGAAAACCAACAAAAAGTTCTTGATGTTCAACGGATTGGTAGGACTTAAAACCAGTAATTTTCATTTTATCCTTTGTTTCCAAGTTGTGGACAATGATTACTTTTGATTTCTACTTCAAACTGAGAAGCTTTCGCCCTCGTTTGAGAAAGTCCCTCCAACATTTTGTAATAACATCCACCCGACTAGGCCTGACTGGATTATGATTAGCTCGAAAGAAAGGACAAAATCTAATCCTGTGAAAATCACTGACAAGAGGTCAGTAGGAATCTACCACGCAGTTGATTTCTTAGGGTTCTCTCCCCTAAATTTTCTGTCAAAGTTTGCTCCACCTAATCTTTTTTTGTAGGACTCTCCCTTAACAGCAAGTACCGTACTAAAGTCTTCTATCTTACTGTGGTAACAAAATCTTACCTTGCCGCTAATGACGTCTTGAATCAAGACCTCTTTACTGGTGGTTTCTTGTACCAGTGACTTCCAAATCACAACCACTTCTCATAATATATAACGTCGTGTACGGTGAATCTATACCTTATAAATGATGGCTTATCTTCTTTATACCAAATAATAGTAACAATAATAATCCGTAGAGGTTACGGAAACAAAATGTAAAATGTCTCCACAAAAAGTCTTGAATAAGACACGCAGAGAATGTGCTTTAGGCGCAGGTAATGTCCTCAATTTATTACGATTATTTCTGTGCTAAACGCGCTTCTAGCCGTCCTCCTAAAAGGTGGCATCCATAGATCACCTCCGTTAAGACGGAAAAACCTTAAAATGGGACACACGGTTGTGGCAAAGTGTGTATGAACAGTCTCTGACAAATAGACGTACGTGCAACTGTCGTCCCACAGGACTGGGCTTATGTGTTCGTGAAATTAATTTTTCGGTACTTTTTTTTTTTTTTTGAACTGACATACGAAGGGAAAGAGAGACTGATTGATTGATTGACTGATCTCTTTATTTCAAAAGGGTTAAGAATTGGGCATGCAGGCCCGTCTGACATTCTGAGAGAGAGAGAGAGAGAAAGAGAGAGAGAATGAATGAATGAATGAATGATCTTTATTTTCATAGAGTAAAAAAACTTGGCAAGCAGGCCCGTCTTACATTCTGCCCTTCATCATTCCATCTTTCATTTTTTCCACACACTCGATGTAATACAAGTACACAAATTACACGAGAAGAAAAAAAAACATATCAGAAAGAGTGCAGAGTGACACTATTATATTCACAAATATAAGACAATGAACTACATGAGAGAGAGAGAGAGAGAGAGAGAGAGAGAGAGAGAGAGAGAGAGAAATTAAAGTCTTCATGAAGTATTCGCCAAAAGAGCGAAAACATATCAAGAGTCTAATGCAGAAACGAAGGGAGGTTACCAACAAAACCTGGAGAAAACTGTAGTCTTTACTTTGCAATATCTGTCAGAGTAGACCAGAATGCGACTCATTCATCTAGACAACCGGACAGACTTGTACAAATATCTAGATAACCGGAAAGACTTGTACAAATATCCAGATAACCGGACAGACTTGTACAAACATCTAGAAAACCGAACAGACTCCTATTAACTTCTAAATTACCGGACAGCCATATACAGATACGTAGATGCACAGATCTGTCCAAACTGATGGAGAGACAGGTACATACATCCAGATAACTGAACAGACACTTACAAACATCTAAATAACAGGACAGGCATATACAAGCATCTAGATAACTGAATAGACATGTACAAACATCTAGACAGTTGGACAGACATACACAAACATCTAGATAACCATCAGGCATTTGCCGGTATTTTGATAACAAAACAGACATGTAAACGATCAAACAGAAACTTAGATAAGCAAACAAACATCCATAAACCGGGCAAATATACTTTAAATCCTGACGTTTATGGATTTAGCCTGCGAAGTTCTTCAAAAATATTGGTGGTGAAAATTACACGACTTAACTCAGCGGTTTCCAAACTTTCTGAGTTTATACCCCGTCACGTATAAAAAAAATATAAAAAAATTACTCTTGGAGAAAATTTATCTCATCTAATAGTTTTTAAAATTAGCGGTTAATAATTTAATTGTTTACTTCAATTAATTTTAATAATAAACAATATTAATTACGCAAGTTAGTTTATAATTAATTTAGAATTAAACAGCACAGCCATGAACCTTCGCCGCACATTAGAACGTCATAGGTCACAGACTGGTAAACTGATCTACGCTGTCTAAAACATGCATCGAGATAAACGTAACAGAAGCGAGTTGATTTCAATCTCCCTGGAGAAGACTCGAGAAGCAGCCTTCCAGCAAAGTCCCTCACCATGGAAGACACGACGATTTCCACTTTTTCTCTGCATAAAACAGACAGGTAAGTAGATACAAGAAATAACCATGGAAGACACGACGAGTTCCACTTTATCTCTGTATAAAACAGACAGGTAAGTAGATTAAAGAAAGAATAGACCTTTAAGTACACAAGAAGCTAGACAGACGTTAGTAGGCAGACAGACAGACTTGTGCAGATAGACAGCCTGGGGAAAGAAGGTAGTCAATAGGTTTCAGACTTAGAAAAGTAGACAAAGAGACTTGGGTAAGCAGACAAACTTTGGAACCGAGATAGACTGACAAGATGTAGGCAAGCTAGTAGCCAAATCTGGAAAGACAGACTTGAGCAAGGTAGAAGGCAGACTTGGGCAAGGTAGAAGGCAGACTTGGGCAAGGTAGAAGGCAGACTTGGGCAAGGTAGAAGGCAGACTTGGATCTTCTTCCTATTCATACGCCCTCAAAAAACAAACAAACAAACAAACAAACAAAAGGCGTTATTTGCGATGTATCGCAGTTACGCCCCTTTTGATCCAACACATCCGACTTCGGCTCTTTGCGTTTTTAGGACCCGCTTCATCTTCCCACTGCGATCCCTATTCATTTAGTCAGAGACCTCTCTATTTATAGAGGCATCACTGGAAGGTAGAGTATGGTCTTGGTCGGCTATAGTTCGCCAACCCTGACGCAAGCTGGCTGTTATCTCATTTGCGTCTCGCCCTCATCGACTTGGATAAAGAGCCAGACTTGGGCAGAGTAAGTAGCAGATAGATTAGGTAAATAAACAGACAGACTTGCGTATCCAGTCAGACAGAACTGAGTATGCTCATAGACATACAAACTGAAGAGAAAGATTACATGAGTTGACATACCGATCTACTTACAAGAAACCTGATGGAATAAAACACCCGGTTTTAGAACCGTCTGGATTTCAGAATGTTAGTAGATTCCACAAAATGTCTGCTCCATGCATTTACTAGAAAAGTGCCTCGTTGTTATAACGCGTTTTTTTTTTATACACATAAACCTGCCTTATCGCACACAGTCTTTCAACAGCGAACCAAGATTAACGTGGCAACATTTGCAACATCTGACTCACCTCAAACACTAAGTGAACACACTCTTACGCCATTTAGAAATGGAAAGCCAATTTGTCGTCTACTCTTTTCTTCTATTTCTATAACCCAAACTCTCCGTGATCACTGAACCGAGACAAAAATGTATAAGATTAGAAGGGTTGCCTTCCTGCTGCAGAACAGAAACAGAAAAGATTTCTTAAATCTACTTTCTGATAGGCCAAAGTTCGTATGACAGCTCGTGGTCTAGTAGATTTCACTTTTATATTTTAATAGCTTCCCTGACAGTTTGTTACATACATTATGCGTGCACACATTATATACGAGTACATTATATGTGAACATTTAAAATACAGCACATATTTTTTGTGTGCGTATGGCCCAAATGTTGGATGTTCATTATTTCTTTCCTAATTTCCTGTCTCGTTCATTATCTGATCCTGCTCCATAATACCAGTAAAACATGAGTAGTACAGATGGAAGTGAACTCCACTCTGATGAGGAGATTGTGAACTGGAAAATTGCTACAGATGCTTCCTGGTCAGGCAAGATGTTAAAAATGGGTACTTGATGTGCAGGTGTTGAGGAAGGAAATGTTGCGGAAAAAAAAACAACACAGAGATAAGAAAAATGGTGAATGCGGTAATACGGGTTCTAGTAAGAAATTAGATGTATGTGTAAGGTTCAGTTTTATAACAAACAAAAAGACAGAAATAATGAGGAAACTGGGCAGAAACAAGACTGGCAGGAAGTAAGATGAGCACGTTTAAATGAAGAACATACAACAATCCAATATTTCGGCAAAAGCCTTTGTCAGTGTTCACATACAAAAACAATACAACCGATAAAAACACCAAAACTAGATGAAAAATTAAACACTTAGCTTTTCTGGTATCATTCTTGCAAAATTTTGGTGCCTGTCTCTTTTACAAGAAATATTTTAAAACGTTAAGTGTTTAATTTTTCATCTATTTTTTATGTTTTTATCTGTTGTATTGTTTTTGTATATGATCCTTGATGCAGGCTTTTGCCGAAATATTGAATTGTATGTTCTTCATTTATACATGCTCATCTTACTTTCTGCCATTCTTGTTTCTGTCCATTTTCCTCACTCTTTTTATCTGCTTTTCTAAAACTGAACCTTTATCTCCATTTACTTCGTTACGGGAAAACAAAACTCACTGTTCCTCGTGAAAATATAGTTCACCCTCAGTTCGGTTTGGCCTGTGCGTAAGGATACAGCTAACTTTCTCGCTAAGAGGCAAAGTTGTTGTTATTAGCTAATACGGCGTTTTATTCATGTAACTGAACCCCCCTCCCCCAACAACGTTCTTCTCTGTCGCGCAAAACATTTTTCGAACGACACAACTTGACCTCGCCTCGTGGACATCTCGAGGATTTCTGAAACAATAAATCCTTTGTCTGCGGGCCGATTGCGTTCCCCCCCCCCCCTCTCCCAAAACAGAATGAAACAAATCATTACCCCCCCCCCCCCACCAGCATAACGTAGTATAGAACTCCAAGTGTTATATTTACTGCACACTTATCGTTGGTGGAGGATTAATGACAATGAATAAGAAAACTCAGCCCTTGAAATGTGGATATACAATCTGCTTCTGTTTATTTACTGTAAGGTATTGTTGGAAGTAAGGAGTGGTCTCGTTCCGTCTCTTACATGTAGTCAGACAGGCTTAATATCAGGAGAGGGGAGAACAGCGAGTGAGTTCCTGTTTTAGGGAGGGGCTAAGAAGGCCCTCTTAAGGGGGACCTGTACTTAGGCAGGCAGACAGACAGACAGACAGACAACAGGGGTAAAAATTGTTCTCACCAGTTTACAAAATTTACCTAAATGATTCTGTAGTCAGAGATGATTTACTGTTTCTAAAATCTGAGAAATGTCCACAACTTCATCTATGGTTCTGGAATTCTCTGCGAGAAGCCACGTCGAGTTGTATCGCTTGAAGTGTTTGCATGGAAGTGAAGAACGGTGTTTCCAAAACTGTTTTCACGTCATGGACCCCTTTTTCTTCTTCTTCGTTCGCTTCCACCACCAAGACCGCCCTGTGATCCTACTGAATTTACACCTGTGGTCCTCGATAAGTCCCGTGGTCCCCCGGGTGCTCCCCGAAATGACCACACGAGATCCCCGAGAGGACCACAAGAGGTTCAGAGTATCGCAGGGCTTGAGCCTGTATTCTTGGATGGTCTCAGAAGCGGGATTGCGTGACACCGTGGTTTTCGTTGCACCAGTTTAGTCTAGAGTTGGACTTTCTCACCGGAAAACCTCGACGTGTTTTGAGATACCCGTGTATCACCGCCGGGTGAGAGATGGTTGCCCATCCAGTCCTGGACTTTCTCACCGGAAAATCTCAGCGTGATTAGAATACGCAGACATCCCCGCCGGGTGAGAGGTGATTGCCTATCTAGACTGCCCAGGTCCAGTGTCTCCGACTTCAGCATTTTGTGGTCGTGGCCGTTACCCTTCCTAGTTGTGACGAGGATGGAGCTTTTGTCCAGGAAGACGAATCCTCGCCACTAGTGACTTCCACCCCTGGGTTGAGCCGGTTTAGGCATATTTCACCAGTATGGGCGTGTTTTGGACGTGACCGACCTCTAGAGCAGAGGTACCGTGACATGTGTAGCCTTCAAGTTTCACTCCTTGTGTGTGCCGGTTTAGGCATATTTCACCAGTGTAGGTGTACTTCGGACGTGGCCGGCCTCTAGAGCAGAGGTGCCGTGGTATGTGTAGCTCTCGCAGCGATACTACTGGACGTACCGATTAAACTTCACTTTATCCTTTCCTTCACCTTTTCACATCGGCGCCGCACACCAACCCTTATTTCTTTTCCGCAGTTTCTTCCTTGAGCGGGAGGAGCTTCAATCCACGCGCGGCATCCGAAGAGTCTCGCCAATAGTGTCTTAACCTCTGAGTTAAGCCGGTTCAGGCATTTCACACGATACGAGTGCACTCAGGACGTGGCCGACCTCAAGACCAGAGTTGCCGTGATTTGACTGTTTGCTTCGCTTTATCCTTTATACTACCTTTTCCGCAGTGGTGTCGCGCGGCAACCCCATTTGCACCTTTCTTCATTGGCCGGGAGGAGCACTGCTCCAAGCACAGCAGCTGAAGAATCTCGCCAGCAGCAGTAGATGAGCTACTAAAAGTGCCTCTCATCTACCCTAAGTGTCTGGTTTTCAGGCGCCAGATATTCGCCTTCGCCCCTTCTCCTGTCAGTTGAAACAGTTCTGCCACGAGAAGACCAGAAGCTGGACTTGACTGCCAGAGTCTATTTGAGACGCACGCCGTTGGAGCGGAGAGCGAATTCTCCACCCCACCTCCGGCAATAATAGTCCTTAGAACCGTCATGGACCCCTACATTCGAGGATAATACCCCTCGCCCCTCCCTGACGCTTTGTGTGACATTAAAAACAAACTTTCACACATGTATAATATTTAACAGAATGCTTTAAACTTTGCATTGGCTATTAGGTCCGTCCCGGGGGGGGGGGGGAGAATGAGTTGGATTTGCACCCCTGAGGGCCCCCGATGTTGTGGAGATTCGCTGACCCTGTTGCCCCTCTTTTCTTATTAGGAGCAAAATTCAGAAAAACAGTCTAACGTTCCCACTAAAGTTTTGACTGGGGGGGGGGGGGCTGATAGTAACTGATCCCAAGATCCAACTTGGCCCTCCGTGGCCCTACTTGCTAAGCTGACCTCACATAAAGTTTCTCAGACCTTTGGTGTGGAGGGAGTATGAAAGCACCCAGTTTGTGAACTACTGATGTGGAATAAGCACTTAATCTTATCTTTCAACAAAATCCACGTTTCCTGGGGATATCTGAATCACTAACCCGCTGGTCCGGTTTTCTGTGGAGGAGTGGTTCATGCATTAATCTCTGAGTCGCCCGAACTACCGCAACGTGACAGTAATGATAACCACAGCGTCCTGCTATCCATAGCAACGCTAGTTCAAGAAGCTCGATAGCAATGTTCACTGAAAGTACGCATTTCAGTCTCACCTGGGACAATGGGGCCTCTGTGGCGCAGTGGTTAGCCCTCTCGTCTTCCACGGCAGAGTCTGCGGTTTAATTGCGGCTGGAGGCGCCACAGACAACGGCTGCAGAAACGGACACCTTGCTCTTGCTGGGGTTAGGGAAAGAAAGGCGACCACGCCTGTAGAGTGCTGTCAGGTCAAGGGAAAAAAAAAAGACTTAAGGCCACATCCCCCGGATGACTACATGACATGACAGGGCTACGGGTTTAGCTTCGGACATGGATCCACATGAAAAACATAAAAGCCCCTAATGAGCACATGAAGGACACGGAAACGCTTCATCATAAAAAAAGACATCCGTAACTTACTCGTAGCTGTTCCTGTAAGCTTGGGCACAAGAGCAGTGATGGTAACATGAAATGACGGATTCTGGTCTCTTGCCAGAAATAAAATACTTTAACCTCCGTTAAATTACACACCAGCCTCGCACAAAACTGGCCCCACTGGTTTATTCTTTGCATAATTTCCTCTCAGTGTTACCTTTGAATTAAGTGTAAGGGGGAAAAAAACACAAACCAGACTTGACAAACCAGACTTGACAAACCAGACTTGTCGCTTTGTTTTCAATTAACGGATTTTTGGTGCTGATATAATTCTTGCAGCTGAAGTAGTCGACGTAAAATCTAGAGATGTAGGGTTTGAACACTTCTCTTTCAAACACTGTTGATTATCAGTGTTTTAATTTCAAGCCCTGTCATTGAGTTACGACCAACTAATTGTTGGATATGGAAGCTGGATGCTCGTTACTTTGATGTGACATGTTGATTGTAATCTACACTTTATGTTGGTGAATCGGGGATCTTTCGGACTGAAGGGAGAAGATTAAGCAACTAATTTCTTCAAGGATTTGTCTGGTACCTTTGAGAGAGGGGGGGGGGGGAGAAAGAGAGAGAGAGCGAGAAAGAGAGGGAGAAAGAGGGAGATAGGGAGGAGGGAGAGAAAGGGGGAAAGAGAGAAAGGGAAGGAGAGAGAGAGGAGATAAACAGAAAAACAGCGAAACAGACAAAGAGAGGCAGCACAGATAGAGAAACAGAGACAAACAGACAAGAGCAAACAGAGGGACAGACAAACAGACAAGAGCAAACAGAGGGACAGACAGACAGATAGAAACAGATAAAGATAGTAGAGAAAGACAGAGACAAAGACAGAGAGAGAGAGACAGACAGTCAGACAAACAGACAGAGAGCAAAGTCTTTTGTATTCATTTTTGTGATGAGAAATAAATAAAATTAAATTTGTACATAATCTTCTACACGTAGAATATGTTTATTAACTGTTCTAGTATGGATCATCTTTCGGAATCAAATATAGAAAAAAAAATCACTGACTAGTAGTTCTTGGGAAAATGTTCCTACAGCTGGAAGGTGGGAGAGGGGGTGGGGGGGGGGGGACCGACAGGACAAGCAAATTAGAAGAAAATGAAAAATGTTAACCTTAAGACCGGGGCGAAATCTTGTGTCAAGGACACAGAAATATCAGGTGGCTTGCGCAAAAAGCTTTACTTAAAATTAAAATCACTGGTCTGTGCCGGTAAAGTGTAGCAGAAAAATGAGCACAGCTAGACTGGTTTTGTAAAACTCTGTACACACGCAGACGATAAAAGTGTACAGCGACCTGGTTCATTGCTTGTGTAATAAATAATTCATGTCTGGAGATAAGTTATACTGTCCTTACAACACTCAGTACTCGATGGTTGCCTGAAAGAACTATATTGTCTTTACAACACCCAACACTCGATGGTTGCCTGACAGAATTATACTGTATTTACAACACTCAACACTAGATGGTTGCCTAACAGAACTATTCTGTCCTTACAACACCCAACATTCAATGGTTGCCTGACAGAACTATACTGTCCTTACAACACCCAACATTCAATGGTTGCCTGACAGAACTATACTGTCCTTACAACACCCAACACTCGATGGTTGCCTGACAGAACTATACTGTCCTTACAACACCCAACACTCGATGGTTGCCTGGCAGAACTATACTGTCTTTACAACACCCAACACTCGATGGTTGCCTGGCAGAATTATACTGTCCTTACAACACCCAACACTCGATGGTTGCCTGACAGAACTATACTGTCCTTACAACACCCAACACTCGATGGTTGCCTGACAGAACTATACTGTCCTTACAAAACAAAACACTCGATGGTTGCCTGACAGAACTATAATGTCCTTACAACACCCAACACTAAATAATTGCCTGACAGAATTATAATGTCCCTACAACACTCGATGGTTGCCCGACAGATCTATACTGTCCTTACAACACCAACCACTAGATGGCTGCCTGACAGAACTATACTGTCATTACAGCACCAGTTTTCCCAATAGAACTATACTGTCCTTACAACACCCAACACTCGATGGTTGGCTGCCAGAACTATACTGTTCTTACAACATCCAACACTCGATGATTGCCTGACAGAACTATACTGTCCTTACAAAACCAGCTTACCTGGCAGACCTATACTGTCCTAACAACATCAGCTTGTCTGACAGATCTATACTGTCCTTACAACACCAAACACTTAATGACTGGTGTAGTATAGAATAGTGTCTTCACAAAACGAAATTGTGGATCGTGTGTCGGGGATCCATTACTGGAGCTATTCACTTAAACAAGGTGGAATTGTGGGTCGGGAGACTCGTTACTGACCCTGTTCAGTTTAGCAAGTTGTAAAAATGTGAACATCACATGCTGTTTGGAAAAGGAGGGGGGGGGGGGTAATTCTGAAAACAGAGAATGGGGACTTATCTATTACGTTGTCCTCTCTGTAGAACTTGGTGAAGACGATATTCCCGAAGTAGTGAGTTGTTTTTCCCCCCGTTTCTGTGTGTTCGTCCTTGAACTCAACATCTACTAAAAGTTCAGAGCACGCTTTGCTACACTACACACAAGGCTATCAGTGTAGGAATGGGAAAAAACAGGATATCACAGTCAAATTAGTCGCACGAATAGACAAGAAACTTAATAGACAAGAAACTTAGTAGACAAGAAACTTACAGAGAGCGGAACATCAAGTCTTTTAGAATGTCAGAGAAGTGCCACATTTCACCCAAGTTCACGGCACGTAGCCCACAATGAGGCACAACCTTTTTTTTCCAACTTTATTAATTTCTAATGTAATCTATTACAGCAGTGTCAGAATCTTCTTTCCATTCTTTCCCTCTTACAACATAACCTTCCCCGCTCATCCTCATAACCTTAGATGAAAGTACACTGATCCATTAACAATAACGTTTCTCTTTCTTTCTCTCTCTCTCTCTCTCTCTCTCTCTCTCTGTATATAAGCATGTCAGATCATTCCACCGCTCTGCAACGCAAAAGAAAAACCTTCATTATTTGGAGAGAATGAGCATACATGCCCCGGGGAGGGGTCACTTAAATAAACCCCCAATGTCTTTTAGAGAGTAACAATCTGAAGAGCTGAAACCCAAGGGAAGTGAAATGTCAGGGGAAAAACTGCTAACCATAAGATGAGACCTGAGACGCCATGTGTGTGTGTGTGTGTGTGTGTGTTCATAAAGAAAGAAACACTTACCTCAGGAAGTCTTATCCGTACAAGCCGAGGTTTTGTCACAAATGAGGACTGTCGACACGCGCGTAGGGAGGACTGGCCAGCTAGGTAAACGAGAAGAGGTTCATTAAAAATAGCACCACGTCCCCAAAGCTCAGTTCGTATACCTCCCCAAACCGGTTTTCCGATCCACGCTGCAGAGCTGGGCGCGTCAGTTTGGGATATATTGATAGCTGGATGACGTTTCATTGGCGTGTGACCTGATCAAAGGCTGAGAGATCTAGAGATTGCTGACGAAGAATGTTGTGAGGTTGCTGACAGACTAGAACAGAAATAATCGCGCTAGAGCAGTGTTTCCCCAGGCCTGTTTGGGTTGCCGCCCCTTTTCTCTCAGGCGACATCCTGAACTTTTCTTCATCCCCCCCCCCTCTTACGTACTTCTCGTACAATGACCTATTAAGCCAGGGTATGCATTACACAACTAAAAACTAGTTGTAATTATCTGCCATGGGGGACATACTACTTGTAACTATCTGCCAAGGAGGATAAACTAGTTGTACTGTCCGCCAGTGAGGACACACTAGTTGTAACTATCTGCCAAGGAGGATAAACTAGTTGTACTGTCCGCCAGTGAGGACACACTAGTTGTAACTATCTGCCAGGGAGGACACACTAGTTGTAACTATCTGCCAAGGAGGATAAACTAGTTGTACTGTCCGCCAGTGAGGACACACTAGTTGTAACTATCTGCCAAGGAGGATAAACTAGTTGTACTGTCCGCCAGTGAGGACACACTAGTTGTAACTATCTGAAAGGGAGGACACACTAGTTGTAACTATCTGCCAGGGAGGACACACTAGTTGTAACTATCTGCCAGGGAGGACACACTAGTTGTAACTATCTGCCAGGAAGGACACACTAGTTGTAACTATCTGCCAGGAAGGACACACTAGTTGTAACTATCTGCCAGGAAGGACACACTAGTTGTAACTATCTGCCAGGGAGGACACATTAGTTGTAACTATCTGCCAGGAAGGACACACTAGTTGTAACTATCTGCCAGGAAGGGCATACTAGTTGTAACTATCTTCCAGGGAGGACAAACTAGTTGTTACTATCTGCCAGGGATAACAAACTAGTTGTAACTATCTGCCAGAGATAACAAACTAGTTGTACCATCTGCCAGAGATAACAAACTAGTTATACTATCTGCCAGAGATAATAAACTAGTTGTACCATCTACCAGGAATAACAAACTAGTTGTACTATCTGCCAGGGATAACAAACTAGTTGTACTATCTGCTAAGGATAACAAACTAGTTATACTATCTGCCAGGGATAACAAACTAGTTGTACTATCTGCTAGGGATAACAAACTAGTTGTACTATCTGCTAGGGATGACAAACTAGTTGTACTATCTGCTAGGGATAACAAACTAGTTGTACTATCTGCTAGGAATGACAAACTAGTTGTACTATCTGCTAGGGATAACAAACTAGTTGTACTATCTGCTAGGAATGACAAACTAGTTGTACTATCTGCCAGGAATAACAAACTAGTTGTACTATCTGCTAGGAATAACAAACTAGTTGTACTATCTGCTAGGTATAACAAACTAGTTGTACTATCTGCCAGGTATAACAAACTAGTTGTACTATCTGCCAGGTATAACAAACTAGTTGTACTATCTGCCAGGTATAACAAACTAGTTGTACTATCTGCCAGGTATAACAAACTAGTTGTACTATCTGCCAGGTATAACAAACTAGTTGTACTATCTGCTAGGTATAACAAACTAGTTGTACTATCTGCTAGGAATAACAAACTAGTTGTACTATCTGCCAGGTATAACAAACTAGTTGTACTATCTGCTAGGAATAACAAACTAGTTGTACTATCTGCCAGAGATAACAAACTAGTTGTACTATCTGCTAGGAATAACAAACTAGTTGTACTATCTGCTAGGAATAACAAACTAGTTGTACTATCTGCTAGGAATAACAAACTAGTTGTACTATCTGCTAGGAATAACAAACTAGTTGTACTATCTGCTAGGTATAACAAACTAGTTGTACTATCTGCTAGGGATAACAAACTAGTTGTACTATCTGCTAGGAATAACAAACTAGTTGTACTATCTGCTAGGAATAACAAACTAGTTGTACTATCTACTAGGAATAACAAACTAGTTGTACTATCTGCTAGGAATAACAAACTAGTTGTACTATCTGCTAGGTATAACAAACTAGCTGTACTATCTGCCAGAGATAACAAACTAGCTGTACTATCTGCCAGAGATAACAAACTAGCTGTACTATCTGCCAGAGATAACAAACTAGTTGTACTATCTGCTAGGAATAACAAACTAGTTGTACTATCTGCTAGGAATAACAAACTAGTTGTACTATCTGCTAGGTATAACAAACTAGCTGTACTATCTGCCAGAGATAACAGACTAGTTGTACTATCTGCCAGAGATAACAGACTAGTTGTACTATCTGCCAGGTATGGCTCGGGTGATGAAAGAATGGCTCGAGTAATGGAAGAACGTTAATCTAAATTAAGTCGGGTTAAACTTGTATTGATTTGCTCTCTCTCTCTCCCTCTCTCTCTCTCTCTCTCTCTTGTCATGGCGTGTATAGAGTCATGAAGTAGCTCTTGTCGTTCGTTTTCTTAGCTTCTGATTGATTGAATGTGTTTAATTCATTCACTCACTGTGGCATATTCTATGCAGGTTATTGATTTCTTTACTTGATAATCAATCTGAGAATCTTGTATAAGACGTAAGCTAATGTGTTCGTTGTCCTGTTGCCTCTCCTAGCCCATGTGTTTCCAAATTCACGACAGAGGAAATAATGTCGACTTTGAGTCAATGAGGCTATCGCCAGAAACAGTTTATTTGTTATTCGCACAGAGGAATAATTCCTAGGGGAAATAACCGTGATAATTGTATTACATTAACATTATGAGAGTTGCTTCTTTTATTGACCATATTTTGTTCCATTGCAGTTAGCCACCCATAGCTGACATGGTGCTGTCATAGCTATTACTCCCAGTAACAGGCCTAGTCTGACTAACGGGGTAAGGATCGCCAAAAGTCCCCATGGTGGTGGAGTCTGTTAAAGAAGTATTGCAGACTCCCTGCTTTTTTTTAGCTCCACTCAAGGACTGAAAAAAAATAGCCGCCATAACCCGCTCCCAAACCGACACGATGCTATGATTCGACATCCTCACTGCATCGGCAACATCGAACACCAGCTTGCGGCATAGAGAGATAGAAGAAGAAGAAGAAGAAGAAGAAGACAACGATGACGACGACGACGACGACGATGATGATGATGATGATGATGCATGAATACTTGTGGATGTTGCTTGGAGAGAGTGTAGAAGATTCTAACAGGTGCAGCAGTAAAGATGACAGCTTTAATCCTTTGCCGTGATCCTTTTCATTACAGTTAACAGTACAGGAGAAATGTATCCCATGGCTTATGTCAGCAGGAAGATGCTGTCCTCGAAATGGCAGTGGCTAAGATAATGATGTCTTGCTGAGCAGTAAAAAAAAAGAGAAATTATTGATATATGTAGGAAGTGGAGATATGCAAGGCAGAACAATTCTGCACAACGTCCATGAATAAGGAAGCAGTGGTCTTTGCCTTACACATCGGTAATCTTCGCCTAATATCCTAGGCGTTTCCATACCAATAAGGCATATTGTTTATATCTTGTTAGGCCCTATCCCCATGACCTTCGCCACATGAAAGTGTGATGTGGTTACGGCTGGCCGCATTTATTTTCACAGACTTCTCTGGTACCCATTTTTAGATGCTGGGTGGACCTCGGGGCCTTTTTTTGTGTGCACCAGAAAAAAATCCCACTGCTGGGAACGCCTAACCACTCAGCTAACCAGACCCCCCGTTTCTTAGTCACTGGTTTTAATTAGCACGGTCCTTTTTACAGAGAAACGGTTTGTTTAAGACGAAATTTCGTGGATAATCAAATAAACTAAAATTGTAAGATAATGTTCCAACAGATGAAAAGTATTTTGTGCAACAAATCACTGTCAGTGAGTGGAAGGGAAAGGCTGCTCCAGTGCTACATAGAGTCAGTTCTAATCTAGGCATGTGAAGCCTGGACAGTTACTAGAGAGATACAGCAGCGTCTGGAAGCCAGGGAGATATGGCTTCTTAGTAGAATGTTAAGAACACCTTGGGCGGCAAGGAAAATCAGGCGAAGATGTTCTGAGAGACCTATTCAAGAAGGCAAATAATTTCAACTTCCAGAGAAGATAGTCTAAATGTATAAGCCATGTCAAGAGAGAAGACAGTCTATAGGTCATGTCAAGAGAAAAGGCAGTCTATAGGTCATGTCAAGAGAAAAGGCAGTCTAAATGTATAGGTCATATCAAGAGAGAAGGCAGTCTAAATGTATAGGTCATATCAAGAGAGAAGGCAGTCTAAATGTACAGGTCATGTCAAGAGAAAAGGCAGTCTAAATGTACAGGTCATGTCAAGAGAAAAGGTAATCTAAATGTATAGGTCATGTCAAGAGAAAAGGTAGTCTATAGGTCATGTCAAGAGAAAAGGCAGTCTAAATGTATAGGTCATGTCAAGAGAAAAGGTAGTCTAAATGTATAGGTCATGTCAAGAGAAAAGGCAGTCTAAATGTATAGGTCATGTCAAGAGAAAAGGCAGTCTAAATGTATAGGTCATGTCAAGAGAAAAGGTAGTCTAAATGCACAGGTCATGTCAAGAGAGAAGGCAGTCTAAATGCATAGGTCATGTCAAGAGAAAAGGCAGTCTAAATGTATAGGTCATGTCAAGAGAAAAGGTAGTCTAAATGCACAGGTCATGTCAAGAGAGAAGGCAGTCTAAATGCATAGGTCATGTCGAGAGAGAAGGCAAGCTGAAACGCATCGCGGCAACAGAAAAGTTAGAAGGGAAAAGAGGCCGAAGTAGACCTTGAGAGAAAATCCTGGATGGGTTGGCAAGATGACATAGAAAGAGGACACCAGAACAACTCATAGAGGCAGCATAAGACAGAGAGTTGTGGAGAGTTATGACCGCCAGTGCCAGTAAGCTCGGCACTTTATAAATAGATAGATAATGCATTTAATATTTATCCGTGTATTAACTTATCTTTTATAATGTTTACGTGGCAGTCAGAATACAGTTAGTTAATGAAGTTGTAAGTAAAATGTATCCTGTGGCAGATCTCCGCTTAACAAAATGTGACAAGGGAAACAGACATTTTCTTCCTGTCCGTTCAGTCTGTATGGGAGCTAGTTTGGCCAGTGTATGTGTGCGTACTGAAGTGATAGCGTCTTCATTCACGTAAATGATATTTTGTTACTTTTGAATAGTGTGATGTGTGAAGTATTTAATTTCTAGAAAAAAAATAAAGACCAAAGGGTAAGCAAAAGCCTTGTCCACCAGTGTTGGATCAACCCTGACATTTGATCAAACCTGACACGTGATTTGATCAAACCTGACACGTGATGATGCGGACGATGTGGTCATTGAAATAACTGTGAAACGATAACCATGACAAAAGAAAAAAAAGACATTAAAAATACTGATTGGCATTCAAGTTTACATAACTCTTGTGGGTTGCTTTGAGAGCCCAATAAATTGTTCTAAGTGGATTCTTTGGTGTGTTGCTTTGAGAGTTCAAGAAATTGTTCAAAGTTAGTTTTCTGCTGTTGCTGTACCTATGGTCAAACAGACGACAGGCGCGATAATGAGAATTTTGTTTTGTTTGTCTACACATCATGAAAATTTATATTTCGGAATATTTCTTATGATGATGTAGCAGTCTTTAAGAATGTGTAGGCTGGATAGCTTTAATTTCCTTTTATGATTTTTTTAAGTGTTATGTTTTCATGCCTGGCTGGCGCTGGGTTTATTAACCCGGTGGTATTTGCCTCAAGTCCCAGAAGTGGGGAATATTTCTTTCTAATATCACCACACCAAAAAAAGTTCCCAGGGTCCACCCAGTCTCTAAAAAATGGATACCTGGGAAATCCGGGAAGGTAATTGCGGCCAGGTGTAATACTGACCACCTCAAGCTTTCATGTGCCGATGGTCTTGGATATTTGGGCCTTGCACCGTATCTTTGATGTGTCTTAGTGGCATGAAAATGGAGATTTTTACCCTTTTTTTTTACTATATGGTTCGTGCAAAAGCGTGGACTGACAAGATTTGTTTTTGGTTCAGCCTTGTCTATACTTGTGATTGTGAGTTGTCGGTCTGTTAGTTAAGTGGGTTAATCGATAATGTATCTTTATACCTAGATTGTTATGCCAACAATTGTTGTATGTAAAGTGTGAGAATGCTAGATTGTTGGAGTGGCCAAGAATATTCCCAGGGTTAAGTCCCTGGAGTGTTGTTATGGAGAAATGCAAGAAAGAAAAAAAAATCACCTAAAAAAAAAAAAAGATAGGGCAAAGACATTCAAATAAATGAATAAATATACAAAGAACCAGATCCAATACACCAAGGACACAGACAATAGCAAATCATCTTCGTCGTCTAAGAACGGACTACTAAGCCACCTACATCGACTCAAAATGTCTCACACGGACAAGTGTCCATGCCGCACTGGAGTTCAAACTCCGGAACATATCCTTCAAGAGTGCCCAAACCTGAGGCATGAGACATGGCCAGAGGAGCACCAGCTTGGCGCAAAAGCTTTAGGTCTCCTCTCAGGATCTGAAGAGGACCGCGGGCTTTGCCCTGTGGACAGGGATCAGGATATGGCGTGATATCAGACTCATTAACTTTTATGTTAACATCAAAACAATCCATTTTTCGTAATATTTAAATTTTTTTCTGGATAGAGAACGGGGGTTTGTGGGAAATATAAGTGTTGTAGAGGCTATGTAAGACGTAAGGGTAGACCAAAAGACATGGAGAAGAACAACAGAGAGGATGTTGAGCAATAGAGGGCTCACCTGGGCAAGAGCAGAAAAAAAGGCAAAGGACAGGCATTTATGGAAAACCCTTGCGGAAGCCCCATGTGCCCTGGGTACTTAAGGTTCAGAGAGAGAGAGAGAGAGAGAGAGAGAGAGAGAGAGAGGCTACGTAGGACCTGACTTATCATAAGAAGGATGTGCACAAGTGTTGTAGAGGCTATTATGACCTGCCTTATCATAAGAAGGGTGTGCACAAGTGTTGTAGAGGCTATGTAGAACCTGACTTATAAGAAGTATGTGCACAAGTGTTGTAGAGCTATGTAGGACCTGTCTTATCGTGAGAAGGATGTGCACAAGTGTTGCAGAGGATATGTAGGACCTGTCTTATCGTGAGAAGGATGTGCACAAGTGTAAAGGGCCTGTTGTCGGCGGTCGGGACATTAGGCTGTGAACATTATTTAGTTGACAAGTTGTTGCAAAGATATTTTCCAGTTCTTTCGGGATACGTCTCTGTTGGCGAGCCATCGTGTTGCTTTGTGGATGTGGTTGGTTCTTGATACTGAAGTATATACAGTGTTATTGTGCTAAGCATTGATTATGTTGTAAATGTATGTGATATGTAGTAGCTGGCCATGACTTCATCGAGGACCCCATCGAAGACCCTGGACTCAATTAGGTTGAGTGTGTATAAGTTTGGTTATTAGAGATGATTTCGTAAGGATGATAGTGTATGTGCTGAGTGCACCTTAAATAAGAAGTATTAAGCTGAATACCTGAATAGGCAGTGAACTAGTGTACATGTGGCCACTACTCATTTACGAAGTAAGTACCTGCACAGTAGAAGCAGTAGAAAGAAAGATAAATAAATCCATAAGAAAGTGGCTGGGCGTACCACCAGGATTAACTGATGTAGCAGTGTACTGTAAGAAGGGCAAACTGCAGCTACCATTCAAATCTGTGGTCGAAGAATACAAGGTATGAAAGAGAAGGCTTGCAATGATGCTACAGATCCGGTAGTACGAGAAGTGCAGCCAACATTTAAAACTGGACGAAAATGGAAAGTAAGTGAGGAAGTGACCGCAGCCAGGGAAACACAAGAGCTGAAAGAAGTTCCTCTGATGATCTGAAGAAGCTGTGTTGTTGTTCTGCTCTCTACAGTAGAGTTTCCTGCATACATTACTACTGACAATGTTGATTAGTCTTCTTGTGGAGTACAATTTTCATTATAGAAATTTCTTCTTGTTGTTGGTGCTAACAGATCAGAATGTATGATCTAATTAAACAACCTAATTTCCTCTGCTAAACACTAAGAAAATTCAACAAGAACTCCCAGGCACACAACTCCACAGAAGAATATTGAGATACAACAACTTGACTAAATTTGGAGATCTTAAGACATAAACAAACTTGTCAACAGTGAGCGTTCCAACAAAGTCAGTAATGTAGTTTTACATCAGACAACACAAATTTATTAATGGATAGAATGAAGGGTGAAATTGTGAAGATGAATAAACATCACTTCTATAAAGCAGGAAATATAGAATACAAAGACAAGAAAATTATTCTAGCAGTGTTACCTTGTTATATAAGGACGAACTGAGGGCGAAGGCGGCTGTCAGATTAGGCAGTCAGCGGTTCATAGCTGGTATGCTAGCGTCGGAGTTAGCGAACCATAGCTGACCAAGACCCTGTCCCATCTCTCCGTGGTGCCCCTAGTAACAGGCATGACCTGGCTAACGGGGCAGGGATCACCATAGTCCCCATGGTGGTAGAGTCTACAGAAGAAGAACTGCACACCCTCAGCTTTTTAGCTGTACTCCGGGACAGAAGAAATAGCTGCTCCCACGCCGATACGATGCTGTGTCTCAACAACTTCACAGCATAGGCTGCAAAGAACACCAGGTCGCTGTTACAGGGATATTGACGAAGAAAAAGGAGGAAATAAACTAACCAGTCAGCTTAGACACTGAAACCTCATGCTCGATTTCATTAGAAAATTCAATGAGGTTTTTTTTCTTATTTTTTTTTTACCCGGGGGGGGGGGAGAAATTTTCCCAGATTTTATTTTGCATGCTCAGATACACCTGAAACGAGTGTATCATTTGAGCATAGTTTTAATACAAAGTGGCTGATGAAAATCCCCCTGTCTCTCTTCGTCTGTCTGTATGCATGTCACTCATAGCCCCTCCTCCCCGCCTCTCTTCGTCTGCCTGCATGCATGCCATTCATAGTCCCTCCCCCCCCCCCCGCCTCTCTTCGTCTGCCTGTATGCATGCCATTCATAGTCCCTCCCCCCCCCCGCCTCTCTTCGTCTGCCTGCATGCATGCCATTCATAGTCCCTCCCCCCCCCCCCCGCCTCTCTTCGTCTGCCTGCATGCATGCCATTCATAGTCCCTCCCCCCCCCGCCTCTCTTCGTCTGCCTGCATGCATGCCATTCATAGTCCCTCCCCCCCCCGCCTCTTCGTCTGCCTGTATGCATGCCACTCATAGCCCCTCGCCCCCGCCTCTTCGTCTGCCTGTATGCATGCCACTCATAGCCCCTCGCCCCCGCCTCTTCGTCTGCCTGTATGCATGCCACTACTCATAGCCCCCATCCGCCTCTCTTCGTCTCCCTGTATGCATGCCACTTATAGCGCCCCCTCTCCGCCTCTCTTCGCCTGACTGTATACATGCCATTACTCATAGCCCCTCCCACCGCCTCTCTTCGTCTGACTGTATACATGCCATTACTCATAGCCCCTCCCCCCCCTCTCTTCGCCTGACTGTATGTACGCCACTACTCATAGCCCCTCCCCCCGCCTCTCTTCGGCTGACTGTATGTATGCCACTACTCACAGCCCCTCCCCCCGCCTCTCTTCGCCTGACTGTATGTATGCCACTACTCATAGCCCCTCCCCCCGCCTCTCTTCGGCTGACTGTATGTATGCCACTACTCATAGCCCCTCCCCCCGCCTCTCTTCGGCTGACTGTATACATGCCACTACTCACAGCCCCTCCCCCCGCCTCTCTTCGGCTGACTGTATACATGCCACTACTCACAGCCCCTCCCCCCGCCTCTCTTCGGCTGACTGTATGTATGCCACTACTCATAGCCCCTCCCACCGCCTCTCTTCGGCTGACTGTATGCATGCCACTACTCATAGCCTCTCCTCCCCCCGCCTCTCTTCGGCTGACTGTATGCATGCCACTACTCATAGCCTCTCCTCCCCCCGCCTCTCTTCGACTGCCTGTATGCACGGCACTATTCGTAGCCCCCCCCCCCCGCCTCTCTTCGACTGCCTGTATGCACGGCACTACTCGTAGCCCCCCCCCCCCCCCACCCAGCCGCCTCTCTTCGTCTGCCTGTATACACGCCACTCGTGGCTGCTGGCTTAGAAGGATACAAACAATTACGTGTTAAAGAGATAAAAAATGACCAGGTAGCGTGTTCCGAGAATTAACTTGTCCAGAGAAATGAAACCATGCCTCAGCCGTCATAAACAACAATATGTCTAAAATTCCGTGTTTTTTTTTTAATGCCAGCAGCCGGTGACAGTAAGCCAAACGTTTACCTCTATCTGGTTCTTTTAACTGCTACACAGCTGCTGCATGTTAACGCTTCGTTTGTTTCTATTTCAGTTCCTGCTGGCACGTTCTGCTAACATCGACCTGCCCCGCCATTTTTGTGTCAGTGGATTTCTTGAGACTTCTCTCAACTCGCCTGAGTATGCACGTATCTTCAACAACAACAGACGCACATATCTAAGGCTCTCATTACACGGCAGCGCCGGTGCGTGGCACTTTTTCACCAAACCTCATGGTGCATCTTTTTAGCTGGCTGTTCAAGGTCAGGAAACTGATAGGTCAAACTTTCCCTCGCTTCTTTGATGGAGCACGTCCAAATGTACGCTTCACTGGTGCAGTTCGTTGTTACACCGAATACTGCACGTCCATGTCTCCACCTAACACTTGTGTACAGCACCGCCACAAAACTGAGTACAGATTGTAAAAATTGCGCTGGGTTTTCAAGCTGCAGACAAGTAAACAGAGAAAATGACACTAATGGCACCTCCAATTACAGGCAAGACACCCGCCTAGACGGAATTAGCCTGCCCTGACGCGGGCGGCTTTATCGTGCACCACCCTGTGTGTGACATTAGTAATTTTATATTTAAGATTTTTTTTTTTTTAACATTCGAAACTAGGTCGGATCAGACACGTTCTCTGCACGATGAGTTGTCGGGTGTGTCCGCAATATAAGTGGTTAATTTTTACTCCAGAGTTAAACTACAAGGGGGGGGGGGGAAGGTGACTGACAGGTTATAGAAAGTTGTGGTTTGTCAGTACCGATGTTCATGTTGGCTATGGTTTGTCAGTCCCAATGTTAGCGTGTCGGTTATGGGTTGTCAGTACCGATGTTAGCATGTCAGCTATGGGTTGTCAGTAGCGATGTTAGCATGTCAGCTATGGTTTGTCAGTCCCAATGTTAGCATGTCAGCTATGGTTTGTCAGTCCCAATGTTAGCATGTCACTTATGGGTTGTCAGTACCGATGTTAGCATGTCACTTATGGGTTGTCAGTAGCGATGTTAGCATGTCACTTATGGGTTGTCAGTACCGATGTTAGCATGTCACTTATGGGTTGTCAGTAGCGATGTTAGCATGTCACTTATGGGTTGTCAGTACCGATGTTAGCATGTCACTTATGGGTTGCCAGTCCCGGTGTTAGCGTGTCGGCTAAGGGTTGCTAATTGCCAAAACAGACAGCGTTTTCGCTCCCCATTGCTCAGGATAAACAAAATAGCCCCATTAGATTTAGTTAGCGAAATCACAGCTGTTACATCATCCTATGTGTGGGCGAAATAAAAGCAAGAAAAAAAGACCATAAACAAATGCTCCTTGTATAAACCATAAGCAACTCAAGCGCATGTAAGCATGGCAACTGAACTGCAATTATCACTGACATTAGTAGAGGCGGCTTGTATGATAAATGTAGAAATGAAATAATGAAAATCATTTGGTCAGCATGACTTTTTTTTCTAGGTATTTATGGATCCATAACTTGTTCTGTACATTCTTCTAGAGTTGATTTGCGATTTTGTTTTGAACAGACTGAGAGTTTCAAGTGGTTCCCACGCAGATCACAGTATGTTTCGCTGTTGATAATGATTCCTTTGCGCAGGTAATTCCAGGATTGGGCCCTTAAAAGTCCCAGAAGAGCGTAAGAACCAATTTTCCTTATCTACGACTGTACGGAAGTTCTTTGGTTAGGCCGAAGAGGAATTTCGCCACTTTTTTTTTGTTTTGTTTGGCCCGCTTGGTCTCTGACTAGAAGCACTGTATACAGCATCTGTCTCTAGTGGCTATCGGAAATCATCTCTTTCAAACGAAGGAGGAGGTTACGGACGAAGAGATTAAAGAAGCCACGCCTAGTTATCTACCGCGGAAGTCAGAAGAGTTGATTTTTTTTTCCTCCAGAAACCCAGACATTAGTGTCGCCACACCTGCGTTGAATGTAGTGGGGATTTTGTTGAAAAATTAGAAGTTTTCAGTAATACTATTACACTTTGTTATATATATTTTCAACTGACCCTCATATATATGTATATATGTGTACTGAAGTTTGCTGATCAGACAAGGGCAAATTACATGAAACGTTCACTTGGACATCAACTTCACGTGCTGACTTGAACTGTACTCAGCAGATGATTCATGAGCACAGAAAAACGACACTAGTCAATAACGCATGGTTCTAAGGACTGTTATTGCCGGAGGTGAGGTGGAGAATTCGCTCTCCGCTCCAACGGCGTGCGTCTCAAATAGCCTCTGAGAGTCAAGTCCAGCTCCTGGCCTTCTCGAGGCAGAACTGTTTAAACTGACAGGAGAAGGGGCGAAGGCGAATATATGGCGCCTGAAAACCAAAGACTTAGGGTATATGAGAGGCACGTTTGGTACCTCATCTACCGCTGCGGGCGAGATTCTTCAAATGCCGTGCGTGGAGTGGTGCTCCTCCCGGCCAGTGAAGAAAGGTGCAAATGGGGTTGCCGCGCGGCACCACTGCGGAAAAGGTGGTATAAAGGATAAAGCGAAGCAAACAATCAAATCACGGCACCTTTGGTCTTGAGGTCGGCCACGTTCTAAGTGCACTCATATCGGGTGAATGCCTGAACCGGCTTAACCCAGAGGTTAAGACACTGGTGGTGAGACTCTTCGGATACCGCGCGTGGAGTGAAGCTCCTCCCGGTCAAGGAAGAAACTGCGAAAAATAAATAAGGGTTGCTGTGCGGCGCCGATGTGAAAAGGTGAAGGAAAAGATAGAGTGAAGTTTAATCGGTATGTCCAGTAATATCGCTGCGAGAACTACACATACCACGGCGCCTCTGATCTAGAGGCCGGCCACGTCCGATATACAGCTATACTGGTGAAATATGCCTAAACTGGCTCATACCAGGGGTGAAACTTGACGGTTAGGCATGTCACGCCACCTCTGCTCTAGAGGTCGGTCACGCCCGATAATACACCTATAATGGTGAAATATGCTTGAACCGGCTCACTCCAGGGGTGAAACTTGAAGGTTACCCATGTCACGGCACCTCTGCTCTAGAGGTCAGTCACGTCCAAAACACGCCCATACTGGGATAATATGCCCAAACCGGCTCAACCTAGGGGTGGAAGTCACTAGTGGCGAGGATTCGTCCTCCTGGACAAAAGCTCCATCCTGGTCACAACTAGGAAAGGTAGCGGCCACGAGCACAAAATGCTGAGGTCGGAGACACTGGACCAGGGCAGTCTAGATAGGCAATCACCTCTCACCCGGCAGGGATGCATGCATATCCTAATCACGCTGAGGTTTTCCGGTGAGAATGTCTAACACTGGACTGGATGGGCAACCATCTTTCACCCGGCGGTGATACACGGGTATCTCAAAACACGTCGAGGTTTTCCGTGAGAAAGTCCAACTCTGGCCTGGGTGGGCCACCACCTCTCACCCAGCGGGGATACACTGATATCCAAAACACGTCGAGGTTTTCCAGTGAGAAAGTCCAACTCTAGACTAAACTGGTGCAACAAAAACCACGGTGTCACGCAATCCCGCTTCTGAGACTCACCAAGAATACAGGCTCAAGCCGTGAGATACTCTGAAACTCTTGTGGTCTTCTCGGGGATCTCGTGTGGTCCTTTCGGGGAGCACCCGGGGGACCACGGGACTTAACGAGGACCACAGGCGTAAATTCAGTAGGATCACAAGGCGGTATTGGTGGTAGAAGCGAACGAAGAAGAAGAAGAAGAGACAATAACGCATGACAGGTTCACGAAAATCTCGTGAGACTTACTGAACATGTTTTGAATGCCTATAAAAGATTGGCGCTCCTCGAATCATTTCATTTGAAAATTCAATGCGCAAATATGGCTCATCTACTTCAAAACAACGACTCATCATCATTGGACGTTTACAGACTGGACAATCAAAGTGTAGTGGCCAGGCAATCTAATGTGGTTAGAAGCACCATTAGTTGCCTTTTGGGGACCATTTCAAGAAACTGGCACAGTTGCAAACCGGCCGCGCAGTGGAAGACCCATAGTTACAACTCCTCATGAATCAATTCGCATTTGCGTCCTCAACAGTCCAGTCAATAACAACAGCTCAGGAACCGGCTGCACGATGCTTGTCTTTGGGTTAGAAGACCCTACATATGTCCTGTTCTTATGGACCGGCATCGCCAGAACAGACTGCAGAGGGCGAACCAACATCATCAACGGACCGTTGCGAATGACTGGGGAAGGGTTTAGTTTAGTGATGAGTCATTCCTTCTGCTCCAGCGACACGATAGACGGAGAAGAGTTTTCCGCAGAGTCCATGAGCGCTACCTCAAGAACAGCGCCCATGTGGCTCTTCCACGTGGTATTGGAGGTGTACTGGTGTGAGGGACGATCAACTTCATGGGAAGAAGTGACTTGGTGCATATTGAAGAACGACTGAATGCCCAAAGATACCTCGCTGAAATTGTCCACTTCTGGCTGCACCATGGTCGATTTTTCAGCAGGATAACCCTCGACCTCATATGGCACAACTCACCACCCAGTTCCTCGCTGACAACAACGTCCAGATCATTCTTTGGTCATCCATATCATCAGACATGAACCTAATAGAACACTATGGGATGAACTCAACAGACAAGTCCGCCAGCGAGACGTGGCGCCAACCAATCTCCGAAAGTTGTCTCTTGCACTGCGGTAAGAGTTCGCAGCCATCCCACAACAACAGATCCAACGGCTAATAGGATCTATGTCAAGGAGATGTCGTTTTCTGATACAGGCTAGAAGAGGCCATACAGCTTATTGAAACGGAGGCCTCAGTCGCAAAGAATAAAACTCAAAACCAAATTTAATGAACATCATTTCATTGTTAAAGTCTTAAAGTTTCTTCACGCCAAGATTGAAACATTGATTCCGTAAAATAAAATTTTGATTCAAGTTTGAAATTTAGTGTCTATCTCGACTACAGTAGTGTGTGTTTCTTTTTTTTCAACATTATATATATATATATATATATATATATATATATATATACAAAACAGCTGGGAAACACATAAATGACTTGTCTATCTCGACTACAGTAGTGTGTGTTTCTTTTTTTTGTTGAACATTATATATATATACAAAACAGCTGAGAAACACATAAATGACTTTGAAAGTAAATGGTACAGAAGAATCCTTCAAATATCATTCATTCCATTCATTCATTTGATTGTCCTTTGCGGAACTTTACCTCCTTAACAGCACTCCTGTGGACCTCTCCGTTGTGAGGAAGATGGCTTGCTGCTGATGTATTCATTTCCAGATCATCAACGATGTCTTGCAATCATCTTCGCCTTGGTCTTCCTCTCTTTTTTTCCCATTATGTACCCTTCCAAGACAGTCTTCTTTAGATTATCATGACGTTTAATGTGTCCAAAATATTTAAGTTCTCTCTCTTTAATCCTCTTTACTAGCCAGCCTTCAATATTAAATTCGTGTAGTATGGATATATGTGTTTTTTTATTTTGTGTCCATGGTATTTAAAGAACTCTCTTCTGTGGCATTTACATTCAAAGGCATGTATGTGTTTCTCAGCTGTTTTGTTAAGTGTCCAGGTCTCACAGGCATAATTTGCAATGGGAAAGATGCAAGCCCTTAAAAATCTTATTTTTGTAGTTTTGTATGTTCCTCTCCACAGATTCTTTAGTTGTTTTACTTTCTGAAGAGCGATAGATGTCCTCCTTTTAATGTCCCTCATTGTATCTCCATTATTAGTTAGTAGTGATCCAAGATAATCAAAACTCTCCACTTCTTCCAATTTTTCCTTATTGATGCATTTTTTAGCTGCCTTGTTTGTTGTGTCAGCTGTCGTCAATTTAGATTTCTTCGCATTAAGATAGAGGTTTTGCTCTTCGCTGTTCTTACAGACTGACATAAATAATTTTTCAATTCCTTTTTGTGTTGTGGACAGTAATACTGTGTCATCAGCATATCTAATCTCTGGTATTTCATAACCTCCAATTGTTATGGCATCGTAATATTCTTTGTCTACATCTTCTCTAACATTCCTCATTATATTTTCAGTATACAAGTTAAATAACTAAGGCGACAATATAAACTCCTGACGGACCCCTCGTTTTATGTCAAACTAAGTTGTTGTTTCACCATTTATTCTTACTGCTGCCTGTTGGTCTAGATGCAAAAAAACAACAAATATACTCATACTACAAGAACTTAATATTGAAGAAGGTTGGCTAGTAAAGAGGATTAAATAGAGAAAACTTAAATATTTTGGACACATTAAACGTCATGATAATTTAGAGAAGACCGTCGTGGAAAGGTATATAATGGGAAAAAAAGAAAGAGAGGAACACCAAGACGAATATGGGTACAAGACATCGTAGATGATCTGCAAATTGATACATCAGCAGCAGGGCATCTTGCTTACAACCAAGATGCTTACAGGACTTTGATGAAAAAGTCTGCCTACAGGAGGTCTGTTAGGGAGACAAAGTTCTGCATGGGACATGTAAATGACTGACTGAATATATATATATATATATATATGCGTGTGTGCGCGCGCGCGTGTGGCTGTGGGCTGGTTAGCTGAATGGTTAAGCACTATGTTTACTAATATGGTGTACCGGGTTCAGTCCTAGCAGTAGGATATTTTTCTGGTACACACTTTGTGGCTCCGGTGCCCAGCGTATGTGCACGTGTTATTCACGTCAGCGCTGCCTCTTCCGCCCAGAACAGACAGCATACAGCACTAGAACAAGAGTGCACATGCCTGAACTGACAGGGTGTGCGGTTCCTTTAAAAAAATGACACGTTAGAAAGACACTGGCTGACACCGCCTCATCACACACACACACAAACACACTCAAAGAATAAGTCTTTACATGCGAAGAAATTTCAAAGCTGTGTTCAGCTACTTGAAGTGCAGGCAAACAAGTAGGTCAGTATAGCAGTTGTATGTGATTGTATGCTTTGTGCTAATGTCTGCGCTTAAATACATTTATGTTGCTGTATAACATATAAAAAAAGGCGAAGGACAAGCATTTGTGGAAAACCCTTGCGGAAGCCCCATGTGCCATTAGCACTTCAGGTTCAGAGAGAGAGAGAGAGATATAACATATATATATATATATACAGAGAGTGATGTTTGTTTTTTGTTTTGTTTTGTTTTATTTATTTATTTGTTGTTCTTTTGTTTCTAATGACGTGTGTCTCCAGTGTTTTGATGATGATGATGATGATGATGATGATGATGATGATGATGATGATGATGATTTATAATTTTCTGTAGGTTGGATAGAAAGGTGAGAAAGGGGACGGAGGGAGTGGATAAGAAGATGGGAAGATTTTCTCTTTGGGTCTCTTCATCTTCTTCTTTTTCGTTCGCTTCTACCACCAAGACCGCCTTGTGATCCTACTGAATTTACGCCTGTTGTCCTCGTTAAGTCCCGTGGTCCCCCGGGTGCTCCCCGAAAGGACCACACGAGATCCCCGAGAGGACCACAAGAGTTTCAGAGTATCTCACGGCTTGAGCCTGTATTCTTGGTGGGTCTCAGAAGCGGGATTGTGTGACACTGGTTTTCGTTGCACCAGTTTAGTCTAGAGTTGGACTTTCTCACCGGAAGACCTCGACGTGTTTAGAATATCAGTGCATCCCCGCTGGGTGAGAGGTGTTAGCCCGCCCAGGCCAGAGTTGCACTTTCTCACGGAAAACCTCGACGTGTTTTGAAATACCCGTGTATCACCGCCGGGTGAGAGGTGGTTGCCCATCCAGTCCAGTGTTAGACTTTCTCACCGGAAAACCTCAGCGTGATTAGGATACACATACATCCCCGCCGGGTGAGAGATGGTTGCCAATCTGGACCGCCCTGGTCCAGTGTCTCCGACTTCAGCATTTTGTGGTCGTGGCCGCTACCTTTCCTAGTTGTGACCAGGATGGAGCTTTTGTCCAGGAGGACGAATCCTCGCCACTAGTTACTTCCACCCCTGGGTTGAGCCGGTTTGGGCATATTATCCCAGTATGGGCGTGTTTTGGACGTGACCGACCTCTAGAGCAGAGGTACCGTGACATGAGTAGCCTTCAAGTTTCACCCCTGGAGTGAGCCGGTTTAAGCATATTTCACCATTATAGGTGTATTATGTTAAAAATCATAATGGGTAGACTTCGAAAGAAAATAGAAGAAGTCAATATGGTCCAAGCTGGCTTCAGGCAAGGAAGAGGATCAAGGGATCATATATTCAATCTAAGATTAATAATAGAGAAGTGCAGGGAGTTTAATGTGAATCTATATTTATCCTTTATAGACTACTCAAAGGCATTTGATTGTGTACAACACCAGAAACTTTGGGAAATAATGGAAAAAATGGAATTTCCAACACATTTGATACAATTAACATCACTGCTGTATTTAGACCAACAAGCAGCAGTAAGAATAAATGGTGAAACAACAAGTTGGTTTGACATAAAACAAGGGGTCCGTCAGGGGTGCATATTGTCACCCTACTTATTTAACTTGTATACTGAAAATATAATGAGGAATGTTAGAGAAGATGTAGACAAAGAATATTACGATGCCATAACAGTTGGAGGTTATGAAATACCAGAGATTAGATATGCTGATGACACAGTATTGCTGTCCACAACACAAGAAGGAATGGAAAAACTAATTATGTCAGTCCGCAAGAACAGCGAAGAGCAGAACCTCTATCTTAATGCAAAGAAAACTAAAGTGATGACAAATGACAAAACAAACAAGGCAACTGAAATATGTATCAATGAAGAAAAACTGGAAGAAGTGGAGAGTTTTGAATATCTTGGATCACTACTAACTAATAATGGAGATACAATGAGGGAAATTAAAAGGAGGACATCTATTGCTCTTCAGAAAGTAAAACAAATAAAGAATCTGTGGAGAGGAGCAGACAGAACCACAAAAATAAGATTTTTAAGGGCATGCATCTTTCCTATCGCAACATATGCCTGTGAGACCTGGACACTTAACAAAACAGCTGAGAAGCACATAAATGCCTTTGAATGTAAATGCTATAGAAGAGTTCTCCAAATATCGTGGACACAAAAAAGAACAAATATATCTATACTACAAGAGCTTAATATTGAAGAAGGCTGGCTAGTAAAGAGGATTAAAGAGAGAAAACTTAAATATTTTGGCCACATTAAACGTCATGATAATTTAGAGAAGACCGTATTGGAAGGATACATAATGGGAAAAAGAAAAACAGGAAGACCGAAACGAAGATGGCTGCAAGACATCGTTGATGATCTGGAACTGGATGCAGCAGCAGCAGGCCATCTTGCTCACAACCGAGAGGCCTACAGGAGTGCTGTTTGGGAGGCAAAGTTCCGCAAGGGACATGCAAAGGAATGAATGAATGAGGTGTATTATCGGGCGTAACCGACCTCTAGAGCAGAGGTGCCGTGGTATGTGTAGCACTTGCAGTGATACTACTGGACATAACGGATTAAATTTCAGTTTATCCTTTCCTTCACCTTTTCACATCGGCGCCGCACAGCAACCCTTATTTCTTTTCCGGATTTTCTTCCTTGACCAGGAGGAGCTTCACTCCATACACGGCATCCGAAGAGTCTCGCTAGCAGTGTCTTAACCTCTGGGTTAAGCCGGTTCATGCATTTCACCCGATATGACTACGCACAGGACTTGGCCGACCTCCAGACGTGATTTGACTGTTTGTTTCGCTTTATCCTTTATACCACCTTTTCCGCAGTGGTGTCGCACGGTAACCCAATTTGCACCTTTCTTCATTGGCCAGGTGGAGCACCGCTCCACGCACGGCAGCTGAAGAATCTCGCCAGCAGCAGTAGATGAGCTACCAAACGTGCCACTCATCTACCCTAAATGTCTGGTTTTCATGCGCCAGATATTCACCTTTGGCCCTTTCTCCTGTCAGTTTAAACAGTTCTGCCACGAGAAGGTCAGGAGCTGGACTTGACTCTCAGAGGTTGTTTGAGACGCACGCCGTTGGAGTGGAGATCGAATTCTCCACCAAACCTCCGGCAATAACAATCCTTAGAACCGGTCTGTTCGTCTCTCTGTCTTTCTGTACGTTGACAGCGGTCACACTGTTTTCTTACTCGCTCTCCAGGCTCTTGTGATGGGGTCTGCATCATGGACGTGAGGTAGGGTCTTGGTCACATGTGAGTTGCTGGCCCTGATATCGTGGCCGAAAAGTTCTAGCGCCCACCTGATTCTTCTGAAGTGTGTTCGGAATTCCGTGTGTCTTCAAAGTAAGAATAATTCTCTAAAGAAAACCCTCAAGATTTTGTTTCCCACATTTCTTGTCAGAAAAATGTTAACCGGTTGCACATATATTCTAGAGTAGAATGGAAAACGTTGCCTACGATCTCTCGTTATTTGCTCCACTACTGTAAGGACAGTCGTTAGTTTCCCTTTTAAAAAAGTGACAAAATATAGTCTTCCTAGAAGCATTTGGCTTTCAGATGCAGTCATGATTATTTTTTTATGATTTTTTTTTTCAATGAACAAAATTCTATACATCAGATGTTAGTGAACTTGAATCTTCATTATTCTGTAGTATTAGACTGGTTTTTTTTTTTTTGGCTGTCTGAAAGAGGAGGATTATTCAATCTTTTACTCTGTCTTGCCACCGTCTTACTGAGTGATGGAAGAGTGACTACACCATACGTTCACACCTTACATATAAATAACAGGCACACGAAAAAACAGTCCTTTTTTTTATAAAATCACGATCCTTGTATTTACAAAAATTCCGATCCACAAGGCAACACGAATCAAATAAATCCTATGCACATGATGTCCACATATTTCCAACATGCATTATCCAATCATAAAAAACATTTCCTTGAATAATATGAGTTCAGCCCTGATTGCAAAATGCACACAACTAAAATACACATCAGCCTCTATTTATCGAACGACTACCTTCGTTCACGTCTGAACAATGACACCGTCGCTGGACTCCAACGTGCTCAGCTTATGGAATCCTTAAACTTCTCTCTTCTCGTCTTATATACCTGATCATCGACGGACTCGAAGGACTGGGCATTTCCGTTTAAAAAAACCCATCTCCGGTCAGTGGGATTTCCAATCAAAACCGGGTCACTGCTTGCTTTTTTTTCACTCCCTACATTGTAGTTCAGCCATTTCTTAAAATAAAATTTAATGAACAGTTTAGAACATGAGACTGGTTTCATATTTCATTTTTTTTCTTTTTGTAAACACGATTTATTTTCACTGTCCCTGGATCCGCCAAAATGTACCTTCTTTGTAGTCGTCGCTGTGATGATTTTGGATCACAGACACCGTGCTGGATGGGGAGTAGGTTTACGTGGCATGTTTTGCGTCCCAGACTAGATTCATGAAGACTTACGGTGGCGCAGAACTACTTCTTCCCCTGTTAAATACCTTTATGTTTGTATTCACTAAGCCATCTACTTCTTTCCTTCATACTGTGTTAAACAGCTTTCTGTTTGTATTCACTAAGCCATCTACTTCTTTCCTTCATACTGTGTTAAATACCTTTCTGTTTGTATTCACTAAGCCATCTACTTCTTTCCTTCATACTGTGTTAAACAGCTTTCTGTTTGTATTCACTAAGCCATCTACTTCTTTCCTTCATACTGTGTTAAATACCTTTATGTTTGTATTCACTAAGCCATCTACTTCTTTCCTTCATACTGTGTTAAATAGCTTTCTGTTTGTATTCACTAAACCATCTCCTTTCAGACTTAAAACGGGGAAAGCCCACAGCGTCCTACTCCACACAAAACAGGCGAATCCATCCGAAGCTATCAACAAGCTGGATCCGCCTCTCTCTCCTCTCTCTCTCTCTCTCACTCACACACACACACACACACACAAATGCTGAATATCTGTGACTGAATGAAAGTTGTATGATTTTTTGGCAGAGTGGTAGACGGGCATGCGTGCCTAATTCTTAACTCTTCGAAAGTTCGTTCGTTCGTTCGTTCTCACCGATGTCTGGGTTCCAAGTATAGAAAACCACGTAGTCTACCCTGTTAGCTAGACTGAATGCACACAAATGTGCCGGCGAACTGTTGCCTCGGCCGCTTTTAAAACGTACCTTCACCTGCTTGTACATGACTGAAGAAATGTCAACTTTTCTGCGTTTCTCGTGTCAATGAACGCCTGGTACACGGCTGGCTTTCATACTCCCGCCATGTTCTGAATGGCTGAGAGATTAAACTATAATTATTCTTATTTGTGTTGCATATGACAGGGGAAGAGTTACTTGAGAAGACAGTAATGTGAAGCTGTTTCCATCTCCCCCCCCCCATCTCACTCACACACACACACACTCACACACACACTCACACACACCCACACACAAACAAACACCACGTACACATAACGACCACTAGAGATGGGCATTAATCGGTTTTTCAGGAACCGAATCTTTCAGGTATCCTTTTCATAAATACTCATGGAACCGATTCCTGGGGTAATTTCCTTTGGTTAATTGGAGTGGGGGGACGGGGGGGGGGGGGGGGGGGACGGACATTTGGGAACAGTTTTATTAATGAGCACACAGTTGTGGCGTTTCAGTTTACACCTTAATCATACAAATATATGCAGGATAAAGAAATAGAGAAAGAAGGTAAAATACAAATTCAAATGAATGATATGTAACAAATAAGAATGAAGAGAGAGAGATTGATTGATTGATTGATTGATTGATTGATTGATCTTTATTTCAAAAGGGTTAAGAATTGGGCACGCAGGCCCGTCTGACATTCTGCCCTTTATCATACATCTTTCACTCTATTCCAGACATTCTACAAATATGCTGTTCATATAACAAACATAACTAACATTGAAGCTGAGAGACATAAAATAAAATATAACATTTACGTTTCGCTCTTAAACATTCACTCAGTACAGAAGTAACTACATACATTATAAATGACTATCTACTAAACAAAATTTTCGGGACTGTTCAGAAAACAATTGTATTCGGTGTCTGCAGCTTAAGATAACTTTTAAGTTTTATAATTCATGGAGGCATGTAGTCGACATCAAATAGATATTGGGAAAGCTTGTAGTTGTAGGAAGGAGTATAATTTATATTTTTTATATAAGATGGGAGGGTATTCCAAAAATGAGCAGGAGAATAACTAAAGCTTTTCTTGTAAAGATCAAGTCTAGGTTTTGGAAAACATATGTTGTTTAAGCGTTGGCTGCACTTTGGAGTGAATAAGCAGTAAGTTAAGTAGGTATGTATATAGCTAGGTAGTTAGTTAGGTAGATAGGTAGGTAGGTTGGAGGGTTGGGTGAATGTGGAGGTAAGTAGGTTGAGAGAGAGAGAGAGAGAGAGAGAGAGAGCAAAAAGCTGATTCCGAGTGTTCGTCTGTTTGAATTAGGTGAATGTTTAAATGAAGAACTGGGATGTGTTGGTAGTAAATCTGGTGTGGGAAAAGCGAAAAGGACAGAGAGTGATACAATGGTAACCAAGCGAGATAAGAGCTGGTGGAACTGATAAATGTTTTTTAAATCTTTTTTTCAGTGAGGGTTCTGGGTTATAAGTTACAAGCGAGAAAGAGTATAACTTAATAGAGAGGGAATAATAACTGTGCAAAAAGGGAATGCTAAGTAAAGCCGCCCCCCGTGAGGTACCTGGAACATGGGCACGCTCCTAGAAAGCAAAGAATAGGACCACTGTACCCTACCAAGCATGATCGCAAAAGGCGACTAAGGAGGGTTCGGCATAGGGTCAGCAACCCTATCTGGTAAAAAAAACTATCAGACTGCTACAGAAACAGAAGCAAGAGAAAAAACAAATGCAGGTGGAAGGAGAAATGCGTATCAGGAAACTGAGCCCATGAAAGTTGTGGATGAAAGCCAGCCACTGGAAGTCCCCAGCCCGACTGCAGACCTCTTGGAACCTAAATACAAGATGCAAATAGGCAGCTTGAATGTAAGAACACTTAACCAAACTTGAAAACTAGCACAAACCATCAAGGAAATGCACACATACAAACTAGACATACTAGGAATATAAGAAACAAAATGGACAGGACAAGGAAGAAGGAAATTAACAACACAGCACACAGAAGATACAATAATATGGTCAGGCAAAGAAGATCATCATGAAGGAGAAGAAGCATTGATTATAACAAAAGAAGCATAAAGAGCATTGCTGAAATGGACTCCCATAAATGAGAATTATATACACCCTTCAACTCAAGGTTCACAAAGCTGTCTATTATAGTTTGTTATGCACCAACAGAAGCAGCTGAAGAGGAATTAACAGAAAAGTTTTACAACAGCCTCCAAGCCACAGTAGAAACAATATCCGAGCATGATTTTCTACTCATCTTGGGCGACTTCAGTGCAAAAGTAGGTGAGGGAAATGAAGACAGAAGAAGAATCATGGGAAGAGAATGTATTGGAGTAATAAATGAAAATGGAGAAAGACTGTGCAGTTTCTGTGACGAAAACATAATGGCCATCGGAAGGACAATTTTCCAACATAAAAACATTCATAAAGTGACTTGGAGGTCCCCAGATAAAATCACAGAAAACCAAATCGATCACATATTAATAATAATTTTTTTTTAAAAACAAGTGGAAACGGTCACTACAAGATGTGAGAGCAAGGAAAGGAGCAGATGTAGGAAGTGATCACAACCTTCTGGTAGCAAAAATAAAACTAAAATTAAGGAAAGCCAAAATCGGAGAACACAGAAAGGCACGTTTTGATACAGCAAAACTGAAAGACCAGCAAACAAAGAATGAACTCTCAATAGTACTTAAGAACTGCTTCAGTGTCCTATAAGACGGAGCAGAAATGTCTACACTAGAGGTCAATGAAATACTACAGGAAACAGCAAAAGGAGTGCTGGGATATTGAAAACAAAGAACAGAGGAATGTATAAGCAAGACTACATGGAAAAAGATAGAGCAAAGAAAGGAAATCAAGAAAAAAATATTACTGAACGCCAAATCACAAAGGCTAAAAGAACAAGTTTTAAGTAATTATGCACAAAAAGACAAAGAAGTGAAGGAATCATGCTGTGAAGATAAACGTCAATACTATAACAACTTAGCTGAAGCAGCAGAGAAAGCAGCATATGTAAATGACATGAAAACCATATACAAAATCACAAAGCAGATGACAGGTAACTTCAGCACAAGATGTGAGAGTGCAGTAAGGACACATAAGAGACAACTGATCAGTGGAGAAAGAGAAAAAATTGAAAGATGGAGGGAACACTTTAACACCCTACTAAACAGAACACAAGCAGCACAAACAATAGACATATCTGAAGCAAAAATGGAACTAAACATCAATACAGGACCAATAACAATAAGTGAAGTAAAGGAGACAATAAAGAAGCTAAAATTAGACAGGGCACCAGGTGAAGATGAAGTGACTGCTGAGATGTTGAAAGCAGAAGAAACAGAAACACTAAAACATCTCTACCTGATATTACAACAAATTTGGGATTTAGAAAAAGCCCCAGAGAAGTGGAAAACTGGTCTTATAGTAAAACTACCAAAGAAGGGTGACCTCAGAGACTGCGGGAACTGGAGAGGCATTACCCTACTGCCACTCACCAGTAAAGTATTTTGCAGAATAATCATCAACAGAATTGTACCAGCACTTGAAGGAAAACTTCCGAAAGAGCGGGCAGGATTTAGGAAAGGGAGATCATGCATAGACCACATATTTGTACTTAGACAAATATTAGAACAGGCAAATGAGTGGCATAGCACAACATATGCATTGTTTATAGATTTTGAGAAAGCCTTTGACAGTGTCAACAGAGATGCACTGTGGAAAATTCTAAGATGGCATGGCCTCCCCCATAAGATAGTGAATGTAATCAAAGCCTATACGAGGGTTTTCAGTGCAAAGTTATCTGTGGAGAACATACCTCCAGCAGTTTTAGGGTACAAACAGGAGTGAAGCAGGGATGTGTACTATGGCCAAAATTATTTATCTTGGTTAATCAAGGAGGCAACATCAGTCAAACGCAGAGGATTACAATGGACCCTTGACACAGTGCTAGAGGACCTTGACTTTGTGGTCGATATTTGTCTAATATCAAGCAGTCACAAAGATATTCAAGATAAAATATGAAACTCAGAATGCAAACAACATAGGACTAAAGATCAACATAGGAAAGACAAAGTTAATGAAGCAAAATGTGAACAACAGAAATGTACTTAGAAAAGATAGCAAGTTAGTGGAGGAGGTCAATGAATTTGTATACCTTGACAGTAGAGTAGTAGAAAATGGAGACAGCACAGAGGACATCAACAGCAGATTTACTAGACCAAACCAGGCTTTTGCAATGCTGGTGACTATATGGAAATCTAAAAAACTAAGCACGAAGACGAAAATCGGAATATTTAATGTACTAATTGTACTACTCTATGGAAGTGAATGCTGGAAAATCACCAGAAACATAGAAAACATTCTGAATTTTTTCCAGACTTAGTTTACTAAGAATTAGAAAAATATTTTGGCCAAACACTATAAGAAATAAAATCTTGTTGGCAGAAATGCAGATGAAGCCACTGACAGCAATTATTGAGGAAAGACGCTGGCGATGGTTGGGACATGTGCTCCGAATGACTGACAACTCACAACCAAAAATAACGCTAAGATGGACACCACAGGGGAACAGAAGTAGGGGTAGACCAAAAGAGACATGGAGAAGAACAGAAAGGATGTTGAGCAATAGAGGGCTCACCTGGGTAAGAGCGGGGGAAAAGGCAAAGGACAGGCATTTGTGGAAAACCTTTGTGAAAGCCCCATGTGCCCTGGGCACTTAAGGTTCAGAGAAAGAGAGAGAGAGAGAGAGAGGGGTAAATATGAACTCTTCCGCTATCACACGCCAGCCAGACTTTCAGACTCTTCCGCTATGACGGGGTAGAACGACTTTCAAACTCTCCCGCTGTCACAGGCCAGCCCATCTACGCTGTTGACGTCAGCAAACAGTTCTACGAAACGGCTTTACTCATATTTGGAACTGAGTTTGATTCTGTTTTAGAAATCGATTCAAAGTGAATTCATTCATTCATTTGCATATCCTGTGCGGAACTTTGCCTCACAAACAGCACTCCTGTAGACCTCTTGGTTGTGAGCAAGATGGTCTGCTGCTGCATCCATTTGCAGATCGTCAACGATGTCTTGCAGCCATCTTCGTTTTGGTCTTCCTCTTTTTCTTTTTCCCATTATGTATCCCTCCAATACGGTCTTCTCTAAATTATCATGACGTTTAATGTGTCCAAAATATTTAAGTTTTCTCTCTTTAATCCTCTTTACTAGCCAGCCTTCTTCAATATTAAGCTCTTGTAGTATAGATATATTTGTTCTTTTTTTGTGTCCACGATATTTGGAGAACTCTTCTGTAGCATTTACATTCAAAGGCATTTATGTGTTTCTCAGCTGTTTTGTTAAGTGTCCAGGTCTCACAGGCATATGTTGCGATGGGAAAGATGCATGCCTTTAAAAATCTTATTTTTGTAGTTCTGTCTGCTCCTCTCCACAGATTCTTTATTTGTTTTACTTTCTGAAGGAATCGGTTTGTAAGAACCGAGTACCCCTTTCGACAGAATCGGTTCCTAATGCGGTTCCCGCTAAACTATTAAGGATAACTTCACATCAGCTCGAACACCTGCCCTCATTTCAAAATAAATTTCAACCTGAGCGGTCTCATAGAGTTTCATGAATACAGATTTCGTGCACGAACTTTACATGGTCTGTGTTAACCATAGTGGTTGATTTGTGTGGAGAATTGCAACCATTAGCAACAGGTAGTTCACATTGCACTTTGAATTGATACACGTAGTTACTTGCTTGCTGTTCTTGTGTTGTAGCCAAAGTACCAGAACACATTTTTGTAGCTAGATCGCCTTTGAGGTGTAGATCAACGCATACAGACGTCTTATGAATCACGCTTGTTGTGAGTAAAGAAATTTGTTTTTTTATTCTCATTAAAGTTTTCGGTAAATTTAAAAATAATTATAATTCTTTTATTGAAATTTTATTATTTTTTTTAAGTTCGCCACATTGCTGGGACGGAAACACATGCCGAAAATTTAAACTTTTATTTTAAAAAAGCAACCATACAGTCCAGTGCTAGTTTATGTATTTTTTCCAAAGTAAAAGTATAGTATATCTGAAGTGAATTTATTTGTTCATAAATTTATATAATTTCCCTGTGAAAGTGTTTTTCGTATTTCCTATTCATATAATTTAATTTATTATTTATTCTTCTATTTACAACATTGGCTTTATTATAAGGACAAATACCCACTTTCTCCATTTCACTGTTTCCGTCAAGGCAAATACTTCATCATGTCAAAGACAGCTGGCAAGACATCAGGGAGATCGTATATACACAGTATATATCGTTTAGTCCAAAAGATAACACTGGAAATGAGTTTCAGGAGCACTCTTGTGTGTGCGTGCGTACGCGCGCGTGCGTGCGTGCGTACGCGCACGTGTGTGTCTCGTATGCAGAGATTGAAAAACACGTGTTAGTGGCCAGGCCTCTCCTCGCCCCAACCCACGAGTTTGACATACTTTTTTTCACTTATAACACTTTTTACTGTGAACTTTTACAATCTTTTCTTGCGTCCGTGGAACACGTTTTGGTCCATGGTATTGAGGTGTGTTAAGTGTGCTCTGAGCTGTGCGACATTGAGAAGCAAGCGTAGAACAAATGCGTTTATGTTTTGTTTTCAATCACATTTTTGTGCATACTGTGCGATATGAAGAAATGAGTTCACGCAAAAACGTGCACGATTAACAGATGTTGTTTTGTGAGCATTTACAGCACGCGTGACACGGGCTGACACGAAACACACTATGAGACACAACAAATCTAGATAATGACATGCCATCTTTATACGTCGATAAATTCTCTCTCAGAGCCGCAAGCAGTGTGGGTGCGATTACTTGTGGGAAATCAATACAGCATCAGGTCATCCTCTAGTGAAACGCTATGACATTTCAGAACCGTCGGCGGGCTATATTTCAACGAACGTGTCTGAAGAACTTTAAACTGATAACAAGAAAATCTCGAATTAGTTTCAGTCTTTCTTTACTACAGGAAGGGGAGATAAGCCATCACAACATGCAGCTTAAACTTCAACGGCCATCTTGTCAGAAAATAACCACTGCCAGACTTGACGTCCCAGGTCCACTAGAGCATCTTCAGCCAAAGATCAACCTTGACAGTTGGCATATCCACCTGTGACGTCCTCTTACACACTTTTTTTTCCAAATCATCATTATCATCATCATTAGGTGCCTTGCAAGTATGGATTGGCGGACATCTTTCTCTACAGGTCTCCTTGATATTTTCCATCAGCTCAAGTTTTTATTGTGCCACATCGCGTTAAACTGTCCATGATTTTTTCTGTTTGCTCTTCGCATGCCTCTCATCCCATTTATCTTCCCCGCTGTTAGAGTGTTTTCAAAGCCTTCCTTTCTCATTATTTGTCTAGGGAAAGAGGATTGTCGTTTTCTTATGAATTTAATTAGGTTCCTTTCTACATTTATATAGTGTTAGACATTCCCTGTTGGTCAAGCTTGCTGTCCAGGTACTCGTAACATTCATCTAAGAAATATTTCTGTTGCCTCTAATCATCGATTGTCTACGACTCACTTCCATACAGTAGGATAGGCTCAAGTAGCATTTTACAACTCTCCTTCTAATGGTCAGTGATAAAGATACATTGCATGAGATATTTCTCGTTTGTTTGAAAGCTGTTTTGGCTTGCCGTGTTCTGTTCTCGATTTCAAAGGAGCAGTTCCCATCTTATTGTACTCGTGTGTCCATATATTTCAATGTATACAATTTTCTCAGTGCTGTTCCGTGTACTTCAGCACTGCATTTAAGTGGTTTTTCTTTCATGATATAAACATTGTTTATGTTTTCTTATTATTTGGGGTGAGGTCTTTCTTCTGACTTTCTTATCTAATACTGTATCTAATAACTTCTGTAGGCTCTTCTCGTTTGTGACTATTAGTACTGGATCATCTGCATTTCGTAGACTGTTCATGTCGTAGCCTCCAACTCGAATTCACATATATATGAAAAACATCACAACTCCTTCAGATCATCAGAGGAAGTAACCCCCCCCCCAGAGAAGTGTTTCAGTCCTATTAAATTCCTGATACTATAAAGGGGGGGGGGGTTGGGAGAGGAATGTGCCCTCTGGGTCATGACTCCCAGAGGTCTTGTGAGTTGTTGCTTCCTTATTTTTTTTCTGTCCCCGAATTGAACCCGAGAATCTTTCACTTGGCACTGTACTTCGAAGTGCATCTTAGAGATTTAACTAAGGAGATCCGGTATTTTTCAAAGCTTGTTCCGCGTTGTCCACAGCCAGCACGAGGCCTTTCTTGCTGTTTCTGAAAGGCTTTTCAATCCCCTGCTCATCCTTGTCATTTTAAGAATCAGTTGCTTACATATGTCGTATAATGTGTGTGTGTGAGAGAGAGAGAGAGAGAGAGAGAGAGAGAGAGAGAGAGAGAATGTACAAGGATATACCCTTCTACAGTCAGAATAAATCTGGCGAGAGGACACAACCTTTTGTTTATAATATTTCGGACTTCGTCATCCAGACTATAACTCACACTGTGACAATTTCTGCAATTGTATCACATCTACAACTGAATTATTGAGATGCAGAAAAGAAAAAAAAGGCATGTCAGGTGATAAAATGTCACAGAGAGTTGTCTCAAGCGTAGACACAAGAGACTGACGGAAAACCCACGAAAACTGAAAGCGAGGAGAAGGCGAGTCTAATTTATGTTTCTTGGGCTATGCTATCTGAGTCGTGGCAGCCAGACCGTTTGAACTGAGTTTGTGCACAGAGAAATCATACAAGTAAATAAAGTAAGTCTTATTTTATTATTTATGCGTAAACAAGCACGAAAAAATCCGTTACACATCCTCTGCATCTGTGTAACACTGTGCTACAGTGAGCAAAGGGGGGGGGGGGTAAGTATTGATATACCATACAGGCTGAGGTACCCAACTGTTTTTTTTTACATTTTTATTGGCTTCATGTTTATCAACTGAAACACATAAAAATCACATAGATTTCATAACTGAATTCAATAAATAGGCTTTTTAGCCTGCCATAACTGGAAACAGTGTATTAAGTGGATATACGGACTTAGAGAATTGGATGTGCTTACATGATGCATAGATAAGTGCATGATGAGTAAATAAAACATGAGCAGAATAAAAGTGCATTAAGAATAAATAAAAACTATTTTTTTAAAATGAGTTCTAGTTTTGTTTTACTATAAAAAAGGAATTTTTTACTCTATAAATTCAAGTGATAAGTGTAGTGCATAATTACAATGCATGAATAATTAATAACTAGAAAATCGGTTCTATCAGACCATATGCTCTTCATCTGTCCTTTTTACACCTGTGTCAGCTGTAGAGAAATGATATTGTAACACCAACAGCAAGTAGCTCCTTTTTAATCTCATTTTCCGCAGAAGGATGGCGTCTGTGATTGTTATTTGAGATAGTACATAGCTGGATAAACAATTTGATTAACTACTGCTGCCAAATTTGAAACTTATTTAAACATTCGAGTTTGTTTTTTTTAAGCTCACAATGATCTGTTTCCAGGTATAACTATACGCTATCACTAGAAGCTATTACTAGATGGACGTCGTCATTCTAACAGTCACCATAGTCTGTCTGCTGCTGGTCGCTCTGTGGTTTCGACGCCCAGACCCTCGGCTTCCACCATTTCCTGCTCGACCTTTGCCTCTGGTTGGCAATCTGCTGAACCTTAAGGCCAACCCGAGACCTTTGTTCAAGAAGTGGTCAGAACAATGTGGAGACATATTCAGGTGAGAGCTGCCAGAACATTTTCTTGTGAGAGAATGTAGGGATAGCGTCTTAGGAGAGGCTGGAGTTAAAAGGCAAATTACAGCAAAGATCAGAGGCAGACAAACGAGATTTATAGGACATTTTCTGAGAAGACGAAAATTGGAACACACTGTGGCAACTGGAAAAATTGAGGTAAGAAGAGACAGAGGAAGACAGAGTGAGAAGTTACTGGATGGGCTGTCAGTGTGGCTAAGAAGAAAGTCACCGGCGGATCTCATAATCAAGTCTAAAGACAGGGAATTGTGGAGAGAAATGATTGCCTATGCCACTCAGCACGGCACTTGATTGAATGATTGATTGACTGATTGATTGATTGAGAGTGAGTGCAAGTTAGAATGTATCTCAGACATAGGATTTTAAATCAGTATATATATATATATATATATATATATATATATATATTGTTCATTCTTCTATATTATCGTATCCTCCTCTTTTTTTAATCTCTAAAATTCAGATTTCAGTACAACATTATTTCTCATTTATAAGAACAAAGTATTTTTATGCAGTGGGCACGAGGGGGGAGGAGGGGAGTTATGATGATGATGATGATGATGATGATGAGTTTAATGGTGCTTGACCAAGGATTGATGTGTGACTCAAGTGTAAGGCAAGCTTCCCCGTTGTCCACAACATAAACAATAAAGAATAACAAAGTTTGATTCTTCGTCCGGGGGTGGTAGGTTTATTGCCCCCTGCTATCAGCAAGGTCTCTTGTGTGATTATGAACAGCAGCAATTGCACAAATGAGTGTAGATAGCAGTACACAGAAGACATCCGAAGCAAAATTCATGTAGTATGTAGTATATGGAACTTAGCATATACAAGGTCCGACAATTAAGTAATGAGACTGATTTTATTACGGTCAAAACAAAAATGCCATCTATGAAGCAAAGCATGGAATCCAAAAAGGCAACTTTCATCTGTGATCTGGCAACTTTTCATCTCCGCCCGATAAGCAGACGACAAACAAGCCGCCATTTTATTGACTTAGTCAAAGGTGCATTGTTACGTAATCAGCATAGAACAAAAAGCTAACATTAAATTCTGCTTAAAACTCGGAAAAGTGCCACTGAAACAATTGAATTGGTGCGATAAATTTATGGGGATAACTTTTTATCTTGTGCACAGTTATTAAGGTGGCATTCACGATTCAAAAGTGATGTGAAAATGATTACAAATGCAACTAGACAAGGGCGCCCAATTTCTGTTCGTAATGAGGAACTCATTGCAAAAGTCAGAGAACGGATACAAGAAGATCGTTGTTTGACTGTGAGGATGATGGCAGATGAATTTGATGTTAACAGAGAGACCATTCGTAAAATTTTAGTGGAATATTTGGGTAAGAAAAAAGTTGCTTGCCGGTTTGTACCACATTCGTTGTCTGATGACCAAAAACATCAGCATGTTGAGAACACAAAAGACATCATCAAAACGTGTCGCAGAAATAAACATTTCTTAAATTTGATTGGTGCAGAGGATAAAACATGGAATTTCTGCTATGATCCCACAGCTAAACGCCAAAGCGCTCAGTGGAAGTCATCATCATCACCAAAAGGCCAAAAAAATTCGTCTTCAAAAGTCGAAAGTGAAGACAATGCTGGTGTGCTTCTACGAAAGCAAAAGAGTTATTCACAAAGAATTTATTCCAGATGGACAGACTGTCACTGCCAAAGTTTATTTAAGTATTTTGAAACGCCTAGTGAAAAGTATTCTCCGAGTCCGACCCGAGTATTCAATACCTGTCAGTTTTTTCCTTCTTCATGATCATGCACTGGCTCACCGGGCGGTAGTTGTACAAGAATTTTTGGCCCAAAAACCAGTGTGTGTTCTCAACCATCCACCCTATTCCCTAGAATTGTCTCCTTGCGATTATTTTCTATTCTCAAAATTAAGTTACCATTGAAAGGACGCTTCTTTTGTGATACTGATGACATCCAAATGGCTGTAACTTCGCTTTTAAGGACCATACCAACAGAGGAACTGCAGAGGTCGTTCCAGTGTTTGTTAGATTGGGCCACTCGCTGTATCAGTGCACAAGGGGCTTACTTTGAATAAAATACAGATTATATATTCAGCTGTTATTTCTTTTATTGAATTAGTCACATTACTTAATTGTCGGACTTTGTAAAAGTGACATTTGTACACAGTAAGTAAGACGTAGCATATAGAAGTATATAGTATGTAGAAGTAATAGTGTCCGCTCTGCAACTGGAAAATAATCAAAACAGTTCATCAGAACTATAAATAATATAAGAAATACCTCTGATAACAAATCATAATGAAAAATTACCTCTTAAACAAATGCAGCCCATTTAGGTAACATATGAAAAATTACTTCTTAAACAAATGCAACACATTTAACCAACATACGAAAAATTACTTCTTAAACAAATGCAACCCACTTAGATAACATATGAAAAATTACTTCTTAAACAAATACAACCCATTTAAGCAACACATGACAAATTACATCTTAAACAAATGCAACCCATTTAAGCAACACATGACAAATTACTTCTTAAACAAATACAACCCATATAGGTAACACAAACTAACAGCTGCAGAACCCAGTAAACTGAAGTACTAATCCGAATCAAGAATGAGAGAAAATTACTGAGATGATGATGATGACGACGACGACGACGATGATGATGATGACAATTATTATTATTATTATTATTATTTCAGTCTGTACCTGGGTGGAACTCTAATGATTGTTCTCAATGGCTATGACCTCTTGAACGAAGCACTTGTGAAACAAGCAGATATCTTCTCGAACAGACCATCATTTTTTGTGGACGAGGTGAGTTCATCAACTACAGCTTCGCTAACATTTCATCTTGTTTTAATAACTACAGACTCCCTCAAATTTCATCTTGTTTTAATAACTACAGCCTCCCTCAAATTTCATCTTGGTTTAATAACTACAGCCTACCTCAAATTTCATCTTGTTTTAATAACTACAGCCTCCCTCAAATTTCATCTTGTTTTAATAACTACAGCTTCCCTCAAATTTCATCTTGGTTTAATAACTACAGCCTCCCTCAAATTTCATCTTGTTTTAATAACTACAGCCTCCCTCAAATTTCATCTTGTTTTAATAACTACAGCCTCCCTCAAATTTCATCTTGTTTTAATAACTACAGCCTCCTTCAAATTTCATTTGTTTTAATAACTACAGCCTCCCTCAAATTTCATCTTGTTTTAATAACTACAGCCTCCCTCAAATTTCATCTTGTTTTAATAACTACAGCCTCCCTCAAATTTCATATTGTTTTAATAACTACAGCCTCCCTCAAATTTCATCTTGTTTTAATAACTACAGCCTCCCTCAAATTTCATCTTGTTTTAATAACTACAGCCTCCCTCAAATTTCATCTTGTTTTAACAACTACAGCCTCCCTCAAATTTCATCTTGTTTTAATAACTACAGCCTCCCTCAAATTTCATCTTGTTTTAATAACTACAGCCTCCCTCGCATTTCATCTTGTTTTAATAACTACAGCCTCCCTCAAATTTCATCTTGTTTTAATAACTACAGCCTCCCTCGCATTCCATCTTGTTTTAATAACTACAGCCTCCCTCAAATTTCATCTTGTTTTAATAACTACAGCCTCCCTCAAATTTCATCTTGTTTTAATAACTACAGCCTCCCTCGCATTTCATCTTGTTTTAATAACTACAGCCTCCCTCAAATTTCATCTTGTTTTAATAACTACAGCCTCCCTCAAATTTCATCTTGTTTTAATAACTACAGCCTCCCTCAAATTTCATCTTGTTTTAATAACTACAGCCTCCATCGCATTCCATCTTGTTTTAATAACTACAGCCTCCTTCAAATTTCATCTTGTTTTAATAATTACAGCCTCCCTCGCATTCCATCTTGTTTTAATAACTACAGCCTCCATCAACTTTCATCTTGTTTTAATAACTACAGCCTCCCTCAAATTTCGTCTTGTTTTAATAACTACAGCCTCCCTCAAATTTCATTTGTTTCAATAACTAGAGCCTCCCTCAAATTTCATCTTGTTTTAATAACTACAGCCTCCCTCAAATTTCATCTTGTTTTAATAACTACAGCCACCCTCAAATTTCATCTTGTTTTAATAACTACAGCCTCCCTCAAATTTCATCTTGTTTTAATAACTACAGCCTCCCTCAAATTTCATCTTGTTTAAATAACTACAGCCTCCCTCGCATTCCATCTTGTTTTAATAACTACAGCCTCCTTCAAATTTCATCTTGTTTTAATAATTACAGCCTCCCTCGCATTCCATCTTGTTTAAATAACTACAGCCTCCCTCGCATTCCATCTTGTTTTAATAACTACAGCCTCCCTCAAATTTCGTCTTGTTTTAATAACTACAGCCTCCCTCAAATTTCATTTGTTTTAATAACTACAGCCTCCCTCAAATTTCATCTTGTTTTAATAACTACAGCCTCCCTCAAATTTCATCTTGTTTTAATAACTACAGCCACCCTCAAATTTCATCTTGTTTTAATAACTACAGCCTCCCTCACATTTCATCTTGTTTTAATTACTATAGCTTCACTAACATTTCATCTTGTTTTAATTACTATAGCTTCACTAACATTTCATCTTGTTTTAATTACTATAGCTTCACTAACATTTCATCTTGCTTTAATAGTTACAGTCACGCTAACATGTGTGCAGTGTGTTCTGGTGGGCCTCGCCCTTTAAGTAAGCATCCTTCCATCTTCAGAAATAGTTTAAGCTGTATCAGGTACCAATTTCTACAAAACTGAAGCGTGGTAACAGTCTGTTTTCAACCCACTGACTTCACATGTGAAGACAGCACAACCTATTTGGCTACCCCTCACGCTCAATTCCCCGGTCGTTTTTCTTAAGTAAAATTTTCCTTCTCAAACTTGTCCTTGATCACATTATTTTTCTTGTCACTTTTAAATCTTATACTTCATAAACCAACCGAATATAAACAAAAATACACATTTTCTTTAGTACTTTATCTTCTGCAGCTTGTAAATCTCGTGGCTGCAGTACATAGAATCTAGGGAGTAAAGAATATAGCACTGGTACCTTCCCGTAAGAGGCGAGTCAGTTCTTTGTGTGCAGGGCCAACAACCCTGTCACGTTTTTCAGTGTTTAATAGCAATGAATATTCGAAACTCACTGCGGAATGGACCTCCAGTGTATCACTGCTGGTATGACTGCTGGTACGACTGCTAGTATGACTGATAGTATGACTGATAGTATGATTGGTAGTATGACTGGTAGTATGACTGATAGTATGACTGGTAGTATGACTGGTAGTATGACTGCTAGTACGACTGCTAGTATGACTGATAGTATGACTGGTAGTATGACTGATAGTATGACTGGTTGTATGACTGGTAGTACGACTGCTAGTATGACTGATAGTATGACTGGTAGTATGACTGATAGTATGACTGGTAGTATGACTGGTAGTATGACTGATAGTATGACTGGTAGTATGACTGATAGTATGACTGATAGTATGACTGGTAGTATGACTGATAGTATGACTGGTAGTATGACTGCTGGTGTGACTGCTGGTACGACTGGTAGTATGACTGATAGTATGACTGGTAGTATGACTGCTAGTACGACTGCTAGTATGACTGATAGTATGACTGGTAGTATGACTGCTAGTATGACTGATAGTATGACTGGTAGTATGACTAATAGTATGACTGATAGTATGACTGGTACTATGACTGATAGTATGACTGGTAGTATGACTGGTAGTATGACTGGTAGTATGACTAATAGTATGACTGGTAGTATGACTAATAGTATGACTGGTAGTATGACTGGTAGTATGACTAATAGTATGACTGGTAGTATGACTGGTAGTATGAATGCTAATATGGCTGCTAGTATGACTGCTAGTATGACTGCTGTACTATAGTCGGTTTAGTGGCGAGCAACAGCTAACTAACCACCAGCGTATGAATGAAAACACTAGTAATATAAAACAATTAAAGAAGTATGCCGTGACAAATAACGCCCGTCTCGACAACAGCGAAAACTGTGGGGACCGTGGAAGCAAGGACGCCAATTAAAATAGAATGGTATAGTATGGTATGTGGCAAGAATGGTATAGTATGGTATGTGGCACGACACAGCACTAATTAAAGTACTTCGCAATTATGTAAAGCCGCAACCCAGGTGATAAACTGAACGGACTTTTCTTACTTTATCTACTGATTATATCTGAGGAATTTTAATGTGTAACTGAGAACGAACACATCTCAACAGTGAGAACCACTAACACTCAAATTGATAATAGCAATTACACATATTTATTATGGGAAAAATGAGTGGTGAATAAGTGAGGATGTAGCAAAATAAATTGAGTAAACAGATGAATAATCCAACTCCTCTCCCCGGCGAGAAATAATTCGCCATATAGGGAGGGAACGGGCAGCAATCACTTCAGCTAGGAAAGACAGGCATTCAACATAATGGAATAAGAGCCAACTTACTAACTCACTGAAAATTCCATGGATCCTTATATACAACTTCACATCACCAAAAATACCGTCCTCAAAAATCTCAATAGAACTAATTCACATTTCTTCACTTACAAACTATTTCTAACAACTCGTAGCTGCATCAAAAATTTACACAATAGATCAGTGAGAAAAAAAAAAACTAACATCCTAGCATCCTATCTGAAACATCCTTTTCAGTCAAACTCTACATAATGAATTTGCAATCATAATGAATCTCAAACTACTAATCAATCTAATCCTTATCATAATCCTACGTAAGAGTTTGGTCCTTAAATATGAACTACAATTCCTATTCCTAGATCTTTCCGAAGGTTCTATCTTGTGGAAGATAAAAATCGTGATTACATTTCTGTCCAAAATCTCAATCCGTGCAAAAATTAGCTGTTTATGACCTTGGACAATAAACTAAAAACAACAAGCCTATTTTAAGCTTTTCTGTAACTAAAAATAACGAATTAAGCAAACATGTGCAAATAACTTTAGTTAACTGTAACAAATCCCGTGCCTGGACATGACAAGAAATGGCCTTCAGTGTGTCAAACCTGACCTATAATTGACCTGTACTTTAAAAAAAAAAATTAAGGGCGCTAACCACTACGTCAATCTACCAAATAAATCCCCTATAGCTTTAAATAAAAGAACAGAATTCCAGAATTAAGGAATTCCAGAATTAAGGAATTCTGTTACAGTACATCTGCTAGCTTGACTGTTGGTATGAGTGCTAGTGGTGAAAGCCTTAAGGAAGCCAGTAGCATCACAACGGATGTTCGGACCTTAAAATCTGAAACTAAAATAGGTTTTTGGAATATGAAAACATTGTCTGAAACTTGAAAACTACGACAGATCACAACAACAAAACAACGAGGAACTACAAATTGCACATTCTCATAATAAGTGAAAGCAAATGGCCGGGGACAGGGAGGATAAAGACAGCAACAGAAGACGTAGTTCTGTTTTCAGGAAGAGAAGATAAGTGACACCATGAAGGTCTAGCCATTACTGTATACTGAAAAAAAGGTCTTTTAAAAAAAAAACTTTATTGGAGCGGACATCTATAAATAACACATTAATAAAAAATAAGTCTGAGAGGAAGATTCACCAACATTACTATAATACGTGATGTGCACCAACGAATGATAACGATGACGACAAAAATAAAAAAGAAGAATTCTAACTTCGGCTACAAAAAGAAATAGAGAAAACACCCAAACACGACCTTGCAATAGTAATGGGTGACCTTGACGCTAAGGATCGAACGGACAATTTATACAATGAAAGAATAACGGGAAAGCAAGGAAGTAGAACAGCAAATGACTATGGAGTATGACTAATAGTATGACTGATAGTATGACTAATAGTATGACTGGTAGTATGACTGGTAGTATGACTGATAGTATGACTAATAGTATGACTGGTAGTATGACTGATAGTATGACTGGTAGTATGGCTAATAGTATGACTGGTAGTATGACTGGTAGTACGGCTAATAGTATGACTGTTAGTATGACTGGTAGTATGAATGCTAATATGGCTGCTAGTATGACTGCTAGTATGACTGCTGTACTATAGTCGGTTTAGTGGCGAGCAACAGCTAACTAACCACCAGCGTATGAATGAAAACACTAGTAATATAAAACAATTAAAGAAGTATGCCGTGACAAATAACGCCCGTCTCGACAACAGCGAAAACTGTGGGGACCGTGGAAGCAAGGACGCCAATTAAAATAGAATGGTATAGTATGGTATGTGGCAAGAATGGTATAGTATGGTATGTGGCACGACACAGCACTAATTAAAGTACTTCGCAATTATGTAAAGCCGCAACCCAGGTGATAAACTGAACGGACTTTTCTTACTTTATCTACTGATTATATCTGAGGAATTTTAATGTGTAACTGAGAACGAACACATCTCAACAGTGAGAACCACTAACACTCAAATTGATAATAGCAATTACACATATTTATTATGGGAAAAATGAGTGGTGAATAAGTGAGGATGTAGCAAAATAAATTGAGTAAACAGATGAATAATCCAACTCCTCTCCCCGGCGAGAAATAATTCGCCATATAGGGAGGGAACGGGCAGCAATCACTTCAGCTAGGAAAGACAGGCATTCAACATAATGGAATAAGAGCCAACTTACTAACTCACTGAAAATTCCATGGATCCTTATATACAACTTCACATCACCAAAAATACCGTCCTCAAAAATCTCAATAGAACTAATTCACATTTCTTCACTTACAAACTATTTCTAACAACTCGTAGCTGCATCAAAAATTTACACAATAGATCAGTGAGAAAAAAAAAAACTAACATCCTAGCATCCTATCTGAAACATCCTTTTCAGTCAAACTCTACATAATGAATTTGCAATCATAATGAATCTCAAACTACTAATCAATCTAATCCTTATCATAATCCTACGTAAGAGTTTGGTCCTTAAATATGAACTACAATTCCTATTCCTAGATCTTTCCGAAGGTTCTATCTTGTGGAAGATAAAAATCGTGATTACATTTCTGTCCAAAATCTCAATCCGTGCAAAAATTAGCTGTTTATGACCTTGGACAATAAACTAAAAACAACAAGCCTATTTTAAGCTTTTCTGTAACTAAAAATAACGAATTAAGCAAACATGTGCAAATAACTTTAGTTAACTGTAACAAATCCCGTGCCTGGACATGACAAGAAATGGCCTTCAGTGTGTCAAACCTGACCTATAATTGACCTGTACTTTAAAAAAAAAAAATTAAGGGCGCTAACCACTACGTCAATCTACCAAATAAATCCCCTATAGCTTTAAATAAAAGAACAGAATTCCAGAATTAAGGAATTCCAGAATTAAGGAATTCTGTTACAGTACATCTGCTAGCTTGACTGTTGGTATGAGTGCTAGTGGTGAAAGCCTTAAGGAAGCCAGTAGCATCACAACGGATGTTCGGACCTTAAAATCTGAAACTAAAATAGGTTTTTGGAATATGAAAACATTGTCTGAAACTTGAAAACTACGACAGATCACAACAACAAAACAACGAGGAACTACAAATTGCACATTCTCATAATAAGTGAAAGCAAATGGCCGGGGACAGGGAGGATAAAGACAGCAACAGAAGACGTAGTTCTGTTTTCAGGAAGAGAAGATAAGTGACACCATGAAGGTCTAGCCATTACTGTATACTGAAAAAAAGGTCTTTTAAAAAAAAAACTTTATTGGAGCGGACATCTATAAATAACACATTAATAAAAAATAAGTCTGAGAGGAAGATTCACCAACATTACTATAATACGTGATGTGCACCAACGAATGATAACGATGACGACAAAAATAAAAAAGAAGAATTCTAACTTCGGCTACAAAAAGAAATAGAGAAAACACCCAAACACGACCTTGCAATAGTAATGGGTGACCTTGACGCTAAGGATCGAACGGACAATTTATACAATGAAAGAATAACGGGAAAGCAAGGAAGTAGAACAGCAAATGACTATGGAGAAAGACGAGTAAATGCCTGCGCCCCATATGACTTAGTGCTTGGAAGAACAATTTTTCTACACAAGGAAATGCATAATTTATCGTGATATTCACCAGCTGACCATGACAGAAATCGGTAAAGAAGAATCTTTCTGTGGCTTGTACAGTGAAAGCACAAACTGACTGTAGGTGATACAGCAACACAAGTAGTAAGTACTTGACAGCAAAACGTTATTTTGTTATGCACTTAGTAACAACGTTCAGCCAGGTAAGGAAAACAACAAAGGGGAGGTAACATGAACGATTCACAGGGGTTCGGCAGTCTAATCAATCAAACAACAACACTAATAATAAAACGTTGATGTACACAATAGGCAAAGTCAGCAGTTTACCAAAATCCTTCAACAAATTTAATATGAGAAACAATAAGGATGGAATCCTGATGAACAAATGAAAATGAATATCAATGCACGATATGAGAAATCAACAATACAATAATACAGAAAAGCATTCCGTCGAACATGAGTTCGCCACAAGAATGTACACGTACCCACACACAAAGTTACATACTAACCTCATACCACGAATTCATCCAAATAAAAAGAACTACACAACAACGTGCCTAACAGTCCCTCATACGTGTCCTAAAAAGGACAAGCAGACAACTATTCCTACATTATAATTATACTTTTGCGACTTTTTTCTTCTCCTGTGTTTTCAGGCGCCAATCTGTCACCTGTAAGGTTTTGTGGCCATATACTTGTATGTTTATATATATATATATATATATATATATATATATATAATATGTTGCCTCCATGAGTCTGTCTAATGTTTGCTGATATGTTCTATACACTTCTTTATAACAATCATCACACTGACGACTAAGAAAAATAATATAACCACCACAACACTCACAAACACAGAAATCATAGCAAACTGTTTCAAATTAGTTTTCGCATAGTTTTTTATTGAAGGTTTCTTTTTTATTTCTTTGACTTTGTTTCTTCAATTTCTTTCCATATAACAGTTTTGGTCAAAATTGCATCAAAACAAAGATCAAGAAACTTACGTCATGCCAATCACATTACGAATTTTTTGTACTTACGGATATATGCACCTATATATAGCTCTGTATTTCGAAAATACGAGAACACAATAGCACTTACAGCCCGTGTCAAATATTTATCTGGAAGAAACTAAAAATCTTCACCTGTCTGTTTTTCTGTTACTTTCTTCTTTTCTTACACAAAGTTTTAAATATGTGCTATCGTGTGCTATCGTACTTGATTTTCTGTTACAAAAAAAAAACAACTTATTTTTACCACGAGCGTTGACCTGTTTGTTCCAAAAATTACACTAAAGCTAAAAGTTACAATTTTCTGTCTACTCTGTTTACCCTGTGGTATGCTTCCTTACAGTCTTTTGCCAAATCAACTTTTGGGTTTTCATCTGCATTTATCTCGCGTTGTCGTCACCTTTCTTGAGTTTCGTATGAAAAATTTCTGAATATCCATTTCAGCCTTTATTACAAAGTTTCCAACAAATAGTATATTATATATAACATATTATATATAGCACATTATATATTGCATATTATATATATAGCATATTATACTTGTATACAGTATATTATATGTATAGCATATTATATGTATAGCATATTATTTATATAGCGTACATATTACTGTTAAAAAAAAAGAAACGCGACAAATATGTTGTTGCGATTGAAACTGATATTTGCTAATCAGACAAGGACAAATTGCCTGAAACGTTCACTTGGACCTCAACTGCACGTGATGACCTGAATTGTATTCAGCAGATGATTCATGAACACAGAAAACCGACACTAGTCAAAACAGCATTTTTGACAATAACTCATGACAGGTTCACGAAAATCCCGTGAAACTTACTGAACACAAAACTCACTGACCATGTTATTAAATGCCTATAAAAGATTGACGCTCCTCGAATCAATTCATTTGAAAATTCAATGCGCAATTATGGCTTATCTCACCACAAAACAACAACTCATCATCATTGGACGTTTACAGACTGGACAGTCACAAAGTGTAGTGGCCAGACAATTTAAAGTGGTTAGAAGAACCATTAGTTGCTTTTGGAGACGATTTCAAGAAACTGGCTCATTTGAAGTCCGGCTTCGCAGTGGAAGACCCATAGTCACAACTCCTGGCGAAGACCTCTTCGTACGGCTGTGTCACCTCGGGAATCGATTTGCATCTGCGTCTCAGCAGTCCAGTCAATGACACCAGCTCGTCGAATTTCAGATCAAGCGATCAGGAACCGACTGCACGACGCTGGTCTTTGGGCTAGAAGACCCTACAGTGGTCCTGTTTTTACGGACCGGCATCGACAGAACCAACTTCAGTGGGCGAACCAGCATCGTCACTGGGCCGTTGCGAAAGAATGGAGAAGGGTTTGGTTTAGTGATGAATCATTCTTTCTGCTCCAGCGACACGATAGACGAAGAAGAGTTTACCGCAGAGTCTATGAGCTCTACGCCCAGAACTGCGTGGATGAGGCTCCTCCACATGGTGGTGTAGGTGTACTGGTGTGAGGGGCGATCAGCTTCAAGGGAAGAAGTGACCTGGTGCAAATTGAAGGACGACTGAATGCCCAGCGATACGTTGCCGAAATTCTTCGTCCTCACGTCCTTCCACTTCTGGCTGCACCAGGGTCGATTTTTCAGCAGGATAACGCTCGACCTCATGTGGCACAACTCACCACCCAGTTCTTCGCTGACAACAACGTCCAGACCGTTCCGTGGCCGTCTATGTCATCAGACATGAACCTATAGGATGAACTCAACAGAAAAGTCCGCCAGCGAGACGTGACGCCAAACAATCTCCGACAGTTGTCTCTTGCACTGCGGGGAAAAGTGGGCAACCATCCCACTGCAACAGATACAACGGTTAATCGGGCCCATATCAAGGAGATGTCGTTCTCTGATACAGGTCAGAGGAGGCCATACACCTTATTAAAATGGAGGCCTCAGTCGCAAAGAATAAAAGTCCAAACCAGATTTAATGAACATCATTTCATTGTTAAAGTCTTAAAGTTTCTTAATGCCAAGATTGAAACATTAATTCCGTAAAATAAAAATTTTGATACAAGTTTGAAATTTGGTATCCATTAGAGTAGTGTTGCGTTACTTTTTTTTAACAGTATATGTAGCTTATCTTCTTATATCATATATCCTTCCGTATTGTTAAACGTCACACATGGCTCGCAAGGTAGTTGGCCAATTTTTCCTATCTTCGGCGAGTCCTTCAACCTCATCAAGAGATTTTATGCCTGTTAATTTGGCCTCTCTTAACAATGTCTTCTTCAGAGTTTCACGCGGTCTGCCTCTTTTTCTTTGGCCTGTTGTGTTCCACTTGATAGCTTGTTTTGGGATTCTCTGATCGTTTCTTCTCATCATGTGACCAACATATGTCCTTCTCCTTTTCCTGATCACCCATGAGACTGGTTGTTGTTCAGTCATCTGTCTTATGTAGCTTAGATGACCATAAAATTATTACAGTTTTAATATTAATTGCATACTTGTCCTAATGTATAGTTTTAATCTTTCACTAGTGGGCTCGGCGGACAAAACTTGCTGTCTGTTCTCTGCCTAATTGTTCCAACTTAAACCCAGCTTAATACTACATTCTGAGCACTCAGAATATCCCTAACATAATCTAATACAGAATATGGAACTTAAATACTTATTTTTGCCCTCAAAATATAAAACTGTAACATGCATAAAAAATATCTCACACTGTAATATTACTTGACTGACAAACTACATGCAAAACGCAATATCATTACAGCCCCTGTCAAATATTTATCTGGAAGAAACTAACAATCTTCACCTGTCTGTTTCTCTGTTACTTCCTTCTTTTCTTACACAAAGTTTTAAACGTATGCTATCGTGTGCTATCGTACTTGATTTTCTGTTACAAAAAAAAACAACAAACAAACAAACTTATTTTTACCACGAGATGATATTCTGAAACCTCTCTATCAAATTTCTTAGACTTCTTGCACATGATGGTGATGAACAGTTTTTTGTATTACCGGGTCAAGAAATACTGGAACGTTTCTGTAGTGTAAACAAGACGGTTGAGAGCTTTAACATTCCTGGGAATGCTGCATATAACAGCACGGTACTGCTAAGTGCCTGAGGCTGTCACTGTAACTTGAGTCACGCTGTCACAGCCGCCCTATAACATCTGAACAAGTGTTGAACACGTAAACAAGTCTGTAGTGACCTCTAGGTCAAAGCTTCTCAATAAGATGGGAATTTACCTTCCCCCCCCCCCCCACCCCACCAAGAGAACTTTAGGGTTTGGAGGAGGGGAAGAAGGGAAATTGGTACCACATATATACAGACTCATATAGTCATCATCATCATGTGCCTTCTTTAGAATGAAGGTTGACGGTAATGAATCACCTCTTTCCTCGCGACCTCCTTTTGATGATACATTCACCCATGCTGTGTCCTGTATCTTATATGGTAGATTCACCCATGCTGTGTCCTGTACCTTATATGGTACATTCACTCATGCTGTGTTCTGTATCTTATATCGTACATTCACCCATGCTGTGTCCTGTATCTTATATCGTACATTCACTCATGCTGTGTCCTGCATCTTATATGGTACATTCACCCATGCTGTGTCCTGTATCTTATATTCCGATCTACAATTTATATATTATGTGGATATTATCTGAAATGCAACTTTTGAGTCAGCCAGTCTTGGAAAGTTGGAGACAGAAGATGACTTTCTGATATATGATGAAAATGGTTATGGGACAAAAACAAAACATTGAGAAACAATGGTCAAGGGCATGTCTGGAAAAAGGGGGTGGGGGGGATCACGTGACACTTAGTAAAGGGAGAGAACCGGGTGGGTGTGTAAAAAATAGGGGGTGGGTGGCTGTCCTTCTCTTGTGTGTTTTAGGACTGTTAATGTTAAAGTTGACCAATGAACGTAATTGCTAGATGAAGGTAACTAGTTCAGATACAGATTCGTACAAGTCATAGCTAGGTGCTCTCTCTTTTCTTTTCATATTCTTATTTGTTATATCATGCACATGAATTTAGATTGTGTTTTCTTTGACCTGTATGCTTTTGTATAACTAAGGGGTAAGCAGAAACCTTACTACTGTGTTTGTTAATTAATAAAGCTATTGCCATTTTTTGTTGTTGTTTTAAAAAGTCTAATACTTTGTTATCACAACTTTACTGCAGTGGCTTTGTGTATATTTATATAATTAGTTTTATATTTACTTATACACAAAAACTGTTCTTGTAATGAGCTATGAAGTTTTCGTATGCAAACTGGGACTACTTGATTTTGAACATTATGCATAGAGGACCAGACTAATATAAAAATACATAGGTAGACTGATATAGTGAAGAAATCCTTCATGGTATAGTTCCACTGGACCTTGCAAACTAAAATGCCATGATGATTTGTGCTGATCCCTGCCCCGATAGCCAGGCCAGGTTTGTTACTGTGGGTACCAACATAGAGGTGGCATAGGGTCTTGGTCAGCTGTGGCTCACCAACCCTGATGCTAGCATGTCAGTTATGGTTTACTGACTGCCAGATAGGACCGCCTCTAATTATATATATTCAGTTATTGAGGAAAGACGCTGGCGATGGTTAGGACATGTGTTCCGAATGACTGACAACTCACTTTCAATAACAGCACTAAGATGGACACCACAGGGGAACAGAAGTAAGGGTAGACCAAACGAGACATGATTAAGAAGAACAGAAAGGATGTTGAACAATAGAGGGTTCATACGGACAAGAGCGGAAAAAAGCAAAGGACAGGCATATATCATTCATTCATTCATTCATTTGCATGTCCCTTGCGGAACTTTGCCTCCCAAACAGCACTCCTTTAGGCCTCTCGGTTGTGAGCAAGATGGCTTGCTGCTGCTGCTGCATCCATTTGCAGATCGTCAATGATGTCTTGCAGCCATCTTCGTTTTGGTCTTCCTCTTTTTCTTTTTCCCATTATGTATCCTTCCAATACGGTCTTCTCTAAATTATCATGACGTTTAATGTATCCAAAATATTTAAGTTTTCTCTCTTTAATCCTCTTTACTAGCCAGCCTTCTTCAATATTAAGCTCTTGTAGTATAGATATATTTGTTCTTTTTTGTGTCCACGATATTTGGAGAACTCTTCTGTAGCATTTACATTCAAAGGCATTTATGTGTTTCTCAGCTGTTTTGTTAAGTGTCCAGGTCTCACAGGCATATATTGCGATGGGAAAGATGGATGCCCTTAAAAATCTTACTTTTGTGGTTCTGCCTGCTCCTCTCCACATATTATTTATTTGTTTTACTTTCTGAATAGCGATAGATGTCCTCCTTTTAATTTCCCTCATTGTATCTCCATTATTAGTAGTGATCCAAGATATTCAAAACTCTCCACTTCTTCCAGTTTTTCTTCATTGATACATATTTCAGCTGCCTTTTTTGTTTTGTCAGTTGTCATCAATTTAGTTTTCTTTGCGTTAAGATAGAGGTTCTGCATTATGCATGTTCTATAGAGGTTCTATATTATACATGTAAGCTGCATTGAAGAAGGGAGTAACGTTGATTTTTACAGTTGATGAGGTAAAGTCGTGAAATTGTTGGATGAGGTTGATTTTACAGTTAATGAGGTAAAAGTCGTGGAATTGTTTGATGAACTTGATTTTATAGTTGATGAAATAAAGTCGTGGAACTGTTGGATGCGATTAATTTTATAGTTGATAAAATAAAGTCGTGGAATTGCTGGATGCGATTCATTTTATAGTTGATGAAATAAAGTCGTGGAATTGCTGTATGCGATTAATTTTATAGTTGATGAAATAAAGTCGTGGAACTGTTTGATGAATGTGGCATAAGTTTATTTCTTTTACAAAAATCTCAGTTTGTTGTTGCTGTGGCACGATATGGAGGTAGATCTAACCACTGCATGAAGTTGACAGTGCTCACTGCATGAACTCCAGCTTCAGCTGATAGAAGAAGAAAGCATCCCAACTTTAATTTTGTTTTATTTTATTTTAGAAATCCTAGACTTCATTTGGCAAAATGAGAAAACTTGCCTGATTTTTAAAAAACTAATCATCATCATCATCCTGCATGCTGACATTTTCTAGTAATATGCTTTTCACTCTATGCACATCACTAAACTGTGTCCAGTTCTAACTGCAAGATTAACTTCCGTCATAAGACTCTTAACAGTCACAATCTCTTCTATGGATAAACTATATATATATATATATATATATATATATATATATATATATATATATATATATATACACATACACACACGCACACACACACACACAAACACAAAAACACAAAACACAAACACAAAAACACAAAACACACCAAAACAATGTACTCTGTTCTCAGATTTCCGGGCATCAAGGAAAGGGAATTATTCTGGCTTCTGGCGACACATGGAAGGAGCACAGATCTGTGACGCTGTCCATTCTTAGAATGCTCGGACTTGGGAAAAACAGTCTTGCTGATAAGATCAAGGAAGAGATTTCATATTTCACAGACAGTCTGTCGAGTCTGAATGGAAAACCTACAGATATCAGTATCAAAACTAACATGAGCGTGTCCAACGTTATCTGTTCAATAACATTTGGTCGCCGGTTTGATTATGAGGACAGTGAATTCCAGGAGTTATTAATTATCCTTCGTGAGCTTGCTTCCGAACAGCAGAGTGTTAGCATTGTCAACTTCATGCCGTGGCTGCAGCACCTACCTGGAGACATTTTCAAAGCCAAAAAACTGGCCTGCTGCATTCTGAAACTATTGGCTACATTTAAGAAGTACGAGGATGCTAAAAGACAAGAAATTGGCAACAACAAGGATACAGACAGCTTTATTGGTGCTTACATCGCTGAGATGGACAGGAAGATCACAAAGGGCACGTCAACCTACATGGATGACAAGAACCTTGTTAAACTAACATACGAACTGTTCGCTGCTGGCACAGAGACAGTCAGCACGACCATTACGTGGAGCATCTTATACTTACTTTTGTACCCAAACATTCAAGAAAATCTCCACCGAGAAATTGAAGATGTCATAGGTTCTGATCGACCTCCAAACATGGAAGATATGCCGAAACTGGTCTATTTGAATGCGTTCATAATGGAAGTCCAACGTCTGGCCAGCGTTGTTCCTTTGTCTATAACCCACATGTGTTCTGGAGACACAACCCTCGGGGGCTACACGGTGCCAAAAGGAGCTTTGATTATCCCCAACCTAGACTCGGTCCTGCTGGATAAGAAAACCTGGGGAACTGATGTGAACCAATTTAAACCTGAACGCTTTATTGATGCCAACGGTAAACTCATCAAACCTGATCAACTGATCCCATTTAGTATCGGAAAGCGCATCTGTCTTGGAGAAAATTTGGCAAAAATGGAGCTTTTCTTGTTTCTGTCAACCCTCATTCAGAGATTTCAATTTCTTTCAGAGAGCGAAGCCTCCACACTCAGTGTCGAGCCTGTGTTTGGTATCGTGGTATCGCCACCGCCTTATCAAGTGAGACTGACAGAGAGAAGGCATACTTGAATTAGCACTAACATATCACCAGAATGTATAAACTAAAAAAAAAATATGAACAACTTTATTACTTAACAACTACAACGTTGTGATGTGGATGATCGTGAGAGAGGTTTCCAAAATGTTAGACCGACAGAGCCTTGTACTGTAAAAAATACATCTCAGTGCCACCAAAACATGTCTCGTTATAATTTCAACGATAAAGATATTTATATTTTCCAAATCTTTTAGAATACCAGAATAATTAGTCAAAGAAAAAATATATTTCGCATCTACTAGCTTGTGCAAAAATGTCGCTTGCAAAACGCAGAAATTAATCGGTATATATTTATTAGTGGTTTACGTGGATTTGCTTTTGATAACAAAGTGCCTCATTATTTTGGAGTAATGACTGTCACTTGTGACTGAAGGCTGTGGATGATGCAGTGTGCTGAACAACGGCTGATATTCAGAACTGTGGCTATTTCATTCACTGTCTTCCACGATTTTCCGTCACAGTGAGCTCAGCTTCTTTCTGTCACTAGTCGGCCTGCCTGACCTGGAGGAGCAAGGTCACATACAGAACTCAGAACATTTCAGAACTTCCTACTCCACTCATAAACTTGCTGCAATGACAGACATGTATCAGAGTACTGAATCTTCATTCGCTGATGAATTTCGATAGGTTTTACATCTTTACTGCTTACAAAAATATTGAGAGAACGTTGTTCTATTTCTCTGTCTGCCTTTACAGGAGTGGCCATCTATACATTGCTACAATGACGTCAGGTAGCTAGTCAGCACCTGCAGTACGTTCCTTACATCATTTGTAAAGCTGCCATTAACTGACATTGGCGATGTTTTAAAGTCGCAGTTTTAAGGTTTTCATGTGGATCATCCTCGTATAATCTGTAGAAATTTCTGTCATTTGCTCTCCCTCATTTTGAAGACAATTCATTGGCACTGGCAGATTCAACAAAAGGATTTTCAATCCATAATAATTTCTATAACTGATGAGTAAAATTTCCGCCGATACTTGTACACATATAAGATATATACAATATGTTGTATGATCGAAATTTTAGCATCTTCATTGGGGGTCGTTTCATTCGTAAGTACAAAATTAATAAGATTTTGGAAGCAATTAAATTTTTCTCACAGAACAAATTCACTCCAAAGTTGTAGCTTACTTGTAACTTTCTAAGTTTTGACGTACCTTACCCAGGTAGCCTGTATTCTAATATTTATTTTATTTAAATATTAAACATGTCAGAAAAGTATGTTGTTTTCTTTTCTGTACAGCATTTTTTTTTTTTATCAGCAAGCAAGTTGCAAACAACATTCAGACGGAAGAAAGATATTTCCTCTCGCATTTGATGAAACTGAACAACCACTTTTTCACCAGAAAAGCCAGCGAACTTCGGCGTGAAGACTTTCTACATGTTCACACAATGAACAGAAGATCTTTGAATCAAGCCGTCGTGATTTTATAAAATGTCTTTTCTTTTTAACTAAATCGTCACATATTTATTTCTTGTGGCATTGACTTTGCTGATAGTGCACGTTACTAGACACATCAATGGGTACTCTTGGTGCCTTGGTTTTTCTTTTCCTAATGCGTGCCACAGTGCAGCACTCCATGCTGCAGCTTCACTGGTGTAAAAACTTGAACACAGATGCTGTCGATTTTCTTTCTCTTCCACAAATACGCCAGTGAAGTGAACCCCACCCCCCACCCCATAAGTTTTGTGAGTTTCCACAGGTTTGCAAAAAAAAAAAAAAAGTACGTCTTCAATATTAGTGTCGTGAATAAACACAAGCAACATCGCATAACTGTCCATCTGAAGTGAAAATGTGGACTCTCTTTTCCTTGCCTGTTTTAAAGCATATTCGCAAGATGCTGACACTGATGCGTCTATAAATCGATCTAAGTTTTCTTTTCATTTATTATATTTTATTTTTTAAAATTTCTTGTTTATTGTATACAGGAAAATCTTACAGTCTCTGGTTGTGGCTTTGGCAAACACCCTTCATTAAAATTTGGAGATGAAAAAAATGACAGTTCTACTTGCTGACGCTCCTTTATCTTGTGAAAAACATTTACATAATATTTTAATTTTCTACCACGGAGCGTGAGATGATTATGGCTGAGCTCGAGGGCTACGTGGAGCAGTTTGAAAAGCTATCCATTACTGAATAACGGCATAGAAAAAATAACTACCGGTAGTCTCCTAAATATGATCCATAACACAGGATATGACTATAGAAGATGGACCATAAATGCTGACAACCAAGCACTTATAGCCGCATCAGAGAAAGATCTCAAGCAAAACACTGATAACTTACCAGGGGCATATACACCTTTAGCCACATTAGAGAAAGACCTACAGCAAAACACTGATAACTTAGCAAGGGCATATTCACTTATAGTCACATTAGAGAAGGACCTGTAGCAAAACATTAATAACTTACCAAGGGCATATTCATTTATAGTCACATTAGATAAAGACCTGTAGCAAAACATTAAGAACTTACCAAGGGTGTATTCATTTATAGTCACATTATAGAAGGACCTACAACTAATCACTGATAACTTAGCAAGAACATATTCACTTACAGTCACATTAGAGAAAGACCTACAGCAAAGCATTGATAACTTAGCAAGTGTGTGTAAAAATCACAATATGAAATTCACTGGTGAAAAAAAAAGAAGTAATGACCATTACCAGAGAAGAAAGCCCAAAAAAGATCTTCCAGGACAATCAGCCTTTGAAAGATGAAAACCATTTCAAATACCTAGGAAGTATAACATCATCATCAGGAAAATCCATGCCGAAATTGAAAACACGTGCAGTAAAGCAAATAGGTTAATGGACAAATCACACCTGTACCTAAAAACAAACACATCACAAGCAAAGCAAAAAGAGCACTGTACAACACAGGTTTCCTTCCAACTTTGTGATGTCATTTTTAGACTTGACACTAATAACTAAAAATAAAAGAAAAACCATCACGACGGAATTGAAATGTTTGAAGAGAACAAAAGGAGAGACAAAATCAAAATGACACCATCAGGTCAAAGGTTGGAGTAACAGGAATACTGCACTATATCCAGAATCAACAAGTGAGATGGTTTGGTCAATTTACAAGACTACCGTCAGAGAGAATACCATCATCATCATCATCAGGTGCCGTGCCGACTGGGTTGGCTATTATGCTTCTCCAGAGTACACGATCATCATGCAGGCCATCAGCTCAGTTGGTAATCTCCTCTCACACCATCCCGTCAGACTGCCCAGTATTATTTTTCTTGGTCTTCCTCTTGATCTTCTTCCTTCTATTTTTCCTGTTGTTATAATATTTTCTATGCCCCCTCTTCTCATTGCATGTCCTATGAAAGTATATTGTCTCTCTCTTATCTTTTTGACAAGGTTTTTTTGTCTCTCCAGCTCTTCTCCTACATTCTTCATTAGTTATTTTTGCTGTCCAGGGGATTCGCAACATTCTTCTAATAAACCACATTTTTGCTGCTTCCAATGATTTTTGTGCAGACTTGCCTATTGTCCATGATTCACTTCCATATAACAAGATAGGTTCAATATAGCATTTTAGGACTCGTTTTCTAACATTCATTGATAATGATGTGTTGGCTAATATGTTTCTCATTCTCTGAAATGTAGTCTTTGCTTGGCCTATTCTGTTCTTAATTTCTGTTCTGCACTTCCAATCTGAAGTTATTACTGCTCCAAGGTATTTGAATTTCTGCACCTGTTTTACAATAGTTCCGTTTAATTTAATACTGCATGTTGGTGGATTCTGTTTCTTAGATATAACCATAGTCTCTGTCTTTTTTGATGTTCAAAGTAAGGCCTTTCTGTTCACTTCCTTTGGCCATTTTATCCAAGAGATTTTGCAGGTCTTGTTGGTTCTCAGCTATCAGTACTGTGTCGTAAGTATACCGAAGGTTGTTAATATTGTATCCTCCAATTTATATATCTGGTTCTGTGGTGATCGTTCTTAGAATATTCTCGCTGTACAGAGAAAAAAAGTCTGGAGACAGTACACATCCCTGTCGCACCCCTTGTTTTATAGGTTGATATTTTCCAGTTCTATTTTCAACTCGAATTGCTGCTTCTTGCTGCCAGTATAGATGTTTTACAATCCTCAGGTCTTTGCTGTCTATATTGATGTCCTCAAGCATTTTAATAATTTCATATTTCACCTTGTCGAATGCCTTGGTGTAATCAATGAAGCATAAGTAAAGATCTTTCTGTACTTCTAAAGCTCTTTCTGTTAGTGTTTGTAAAGGATAAATGGCATTGTGTGTTCCCTTTCCTTCAACAAATCCAAACTGCTCATCTGCTATTTCCATTTTTATCTTTTTCCTTGTTCTTCTCATAATTATTCTCAGAAGTAGCTTCGTTATATGACATGAGAGGCTGATAGTCCGGTGGTCATCACATTCCTTTGCACCTGGTTTCTTTTGTAGTGCTATAAACGTGGATTTAATCAGGTTACTGGGAATATAACTACTGTTGTAAATGTCATTCAGTAACTTAGTTATTATTTTTTATTCCTGTCTCCTCTAGTGCCTCTATTTCTTATATTGTTATATTATCAGGCCCAGTGGCTTTTCCTTTCTTCATGTGTTTGATGGCATCTATGATTTCATCTTCAAATATTGGTGGTCCATCACAGTTTTCAGTATCTGGTGTTAATTCTGGTCTTTCTCCTCCATATAGCTCACCGATATACTCTGTCCACCTGTCCACAATGTCTTGCTTTCCCATTAACATTTTACCTTCTATCGATTTCAGACATCCTGTGGTATATTTGGTTTTCCTGCCTGTGAGTTCATTAATTCATTTGTGCATGTTTTTGCTGTCTTTATTATGAGAGTCCACTATCTGTCTGCACTGTTCATTTAACCACACTTCTTTTGCTTCTCTGCACTTGCGTCTTATTTCTTTATTTATCTTGCTATATTTTTCCTCGTTATTTTAACTCCTCCTCCTCTTGTCCATCTATCCTAAGATGTCGTCTGTCATCCATTTATTTTTAGAGGCTTCTTTTTTTTTGGTGGTATTATCTCCTTAATAGTTCGGTGGATAGAATCTCTTAACATTGCCCATTGTTCATCTATACTATTTATCTTTGTATATATTTGTTATAATAACTTTGTATTGTTCTCGCAGTTCTTTGTCATTTTTAAGGAGTTCTGTATTCAGTTTGATGTTTCTCACTTTTCTTTAGCTTTATTCTAATTTGTCCACAGAGTGGGTCATAGTCACTATTGCAGTCAGCTCTTGGCATGGTTTTTGTTGTCAGTAATGCATTGCGGCATCGTTTGTTGATTGATATATAGTCTATCTGGTTAAAAGTCTTTTTATCTGGACTGCATCATGTTGCCAGTCTTTGAGGATGTTGTTTAAACCAGGCGTTTCCTACAACCATGCTGTGTATTCTTGCTCATTCAGTTAATTTACAACCTCTGTCATTCCTCTCCCCCAGTCCATAGTCACCAACGAAGTCTGAAGTTCTCATTTACCAACTTTGACATTAAAATCTCCCATTACTATGGTAACTTTATGTGACTTTGTGTGTTTTTTAGGACTAAATACCACAGAAAAGAATCACGATGAGAAGTGATGGAAAACACACACACACACACACACACATACACACATACACACACACACATACACACAGACACACACACATACACACACACATACACACATACACACATACATACATACATACATAGTTCAGAAACAGAAACGCAACACTATTGTAATCGTAATGGACACCAATTTTCAAACTTCTATCAAAATTTTATTTTACGGAATTAATGTTTCAATCTTGGCGTGAAGAAACTTTAAGACTTTATCAATGAAATTATGTTTATTATATTTGGTTTGGACTTTTATTATTTGCGACTGAGGCCTCCGTGTCAGTAAGGTGGTGTATGGCCTCTTCTGGCCTGTATTAGAGAACGACATCTACTTGACATGTATCAGATTAGCTGTTGGATCTGTTGTTGTGGGATGGCTGCCCACTCTTCCCCCAGTGCAGGAGACAACTGTCGGAGATTGTTTGGTGCCACGTCTCGCTGGCGGACTTTTCTGTTGAGTTATTTCTATAAGTGTTCTGTTTGGTTCATGTCTGATGACATGGATGGCCACAGAATGGTCTGAACGTTGTCAGCGAGGAACTGGGTGGTGAATTGTGCCACATGAGGTCGAGCGTTATCCTGCTGAAAAATCGACCATGGTGCAGCCAGAAGTGGAAGGACGTGAGGGCAAAGAATTTCGGCAACGTATCGTTGGGCATTCAGTCGTCCTTCAGTTTGCACCAGGTCACTTCTTCCCATGAAGCTGATCCTCCCCCACACCAGTACACCTACACCACCATGTGGAGGAGCCTCATCCACGCAGTTTTTGGCGTAGCGCTCATGGACTCTGCGGTAAACTCTTCTCCGTCTATCGTGTCGCTGAAGTATAAAGAATGATTCATCACTAAACCAAACCCGTCTCCAGTCATTCGCAACGGTCCAGTGACGATGCTGGTTCGCCCACTGAAGTCGATTCTGTCGATGACGGTCCTTCTAGCCCAAAGACCAGCGTCGTGCAGCCAGTTCCTGCCCATTTGATCTGAAATTCGACGAGCTGCTGCCATTGACCGAACTGTTGAGGACGCAGATGCAAATCGGTTCCTGAGGTGATGCAGCCATATGAAGAGTGTATAAACTAGGAAAAAAGTAGGAACAGCTTTATTACTTAACGACTGCAAAGTTGTGATGTTTCGGCGTGAGCCTTAATCATACAAAAACATACAGGTCGAAGAAATAGAGAGAGGAGATAAAGTATAGATTCACATAAATATTTTTTTAATGTAAAAATTTTTAAAAAATTAAATAAAGTACTTAGCTGTAAATTGTAAGATGTGGCTTCTCCGGCGGTGTGCGTCAGGAATGGATTTAGTAGAACGTAGAGACTGTTTAAATGGAGACCTGTAATATGTGGTCGGTGGGTTGTAACTGGGGATGGTGGATGAAGAACCGTGAAGCGGGGAGAGAGTGATACAATGTTGACCTAGCCAAGATAAGGTCAAAAAGATAATATTGAAAGATGGGTTGCAAAGTGATGCTGTGATGAGATTTGACAAGTAAGAAGAGGGTGGAACTTAGTGGAGAGGTACTATGATGATTGAAGAGAATGTTAAGTGTAGCTGAACAGCGAGTTTAACCCGTGTGGCTCCAGCGTCCCATAATTTTGAATGCAGCGCCAGGCGGCTTGTGTCATCTGCGTGGCATTGTTTGATGGCTGTTACCAGAAAATCAGATTTGCCTCTGTGGTTGGGGCCAATGAAATGATTTGGGACTGGCTTCGAAGCATGTTCAACTACACTTAACATTCTCTTCAATCATCATAGTACTTCTCCACTAAGCTCCACCACCTTCTTACTTGTCAAATTTTCTCACAGCATCATTTTGCAACCCCTCTTCCCTAATAATCTATTTGACCTTCTCCTGGCTAGGTCAACATTGTATCACTCTCTCTCTCCCCCTTCACGGTTCTTCATCCACCACCCCCAGTTACAACCCACCGACCACATATTACAGGTCTCCATTTAAACAGTCTCCACATTCTACTAAATCCACTCCTGACATACACCGCCGGACAAGTCACAACTTACAATTTACAGGTAAGTAATCTTTTAAATTTTTTTTTTCTTTTTCTTTTCAGTAGTATACATGTGACTCTATACTTTATCTCCTCTCTCTATTTCTTCGTTCTGTATGTTTTTGTATGATTAAGGCTCACGCCGAAACGTCACAACTTTGCAGTCGTTAAGAAATAAAGCTGTTCCTACTTTTTTTTCTAGTCTATACATTCTTGTATCACAGCTTTACTGCAGTGCTTCGTGTATAGTTGTATACTTATATACTAATTATTGTGTGTTCGCTGTATGAAGTGGTCTTCGCGAGGAGGTTGTGACTATCGGTCTTCCACTGCGCAGCCGGTCTTCAACTGAGCCGGTTTCTTGACATCGTTTCAAAAGGCGACTAATGGTGCTTCTAACCACTTTAAATTGTCTGGCCACTACGCTTTGTGACTGTCCAGTCTGTAAACGTCCGGTGATGATGAGTCGTTGTTCTGTAGTGAGGTGAGCCATGCTTGCGCATTGAATTTTCAAATGAATTGATTCGAGGAGCGTCATCTTTTATAGACAGTTCAATAACATGGTCAGCGAGTTTTATGTTCAGTAAGTTTCACGGGATTCTCGTGAACCTGTCATGAGTTATTGTCAAAAATGCTGTTTTGACTAGTGTCGGTTTTCTGTGCTCATGAATCATCTGCTGAGTACAATTCAGGCCAGCACGTGCAGCTGATGTCCAAGTGAACGTTTCAGGCAATTGGTCCTTGTCTCATCAGCAAACTTCAGTTTCAATCGCAACATCGTATTTGTTGCGTTTATTTTCTTTAACAGTATATATATATATATGGTAAAGATATGACAATTGTGAAGAATATGTACTGGAATCACAGAGCAGCACTAAGAGTGAACAATAATACAGGTGAGTATCAGGATATAAAACGATGCGTACGACAAGAGTGCATCTTGTCAACTGATCTGTTCTCACTATAACAGTGAAAATACCATGAGAGGCCGAGAGAAATGTATCTCAAAAGACTGTTCAAGTAGCATGGAAAAGGGAAACGCGCTTAAACTAATATGAAACAACAAAGTTCGCAGAAGATGGAAAAGCAGGAACAAACAACTCTATTGGGCACGGTACGTTATGCGGTGTCAGCTGAGATTGAATGACAGGACGTGTGTTTCAGTCAATGTCGCCTTACCGGCCGAGACAGACAGACTGAAATGTGTTGATCGATACTGTAATTTTAACTCGGGTTTATGATGAGAGCACTTACTAACGCGATGCCACTATTTCAAAGGAGACTGATGTTGTATGACACGATCCCGCTATGTCGAGTGATACTAAGGTTGATGACATTCTGATATATGATGAAAATGGTTATGGGACAAAAACAAAACATTGAGAAACAATGGTCAAGGGCATGTCTGGAAAAAGGGGGTGGGGGGGGGGGGAATCACGTGACACTTAGTAAAGGGAGAGAACCGGGTGGGTGTGTAAAAAATAGGGGGTGGGTGGGTCTCCTTCTCTTGTGTGTTTTAGATTGTGTTTTCTTGACCTGCATGCTTTTGTATAACTAAGGGGGTAAGCAGAAACCTTACTACTGTGTTTGTTAATTAATAAAGCTATTGCCATTTTTTGTTGTTGTTTTAAAAAGTCTAATACTTTGTTATCACAACTTTACTGCAGTGGCTTTGTGTATATTTATATAATTAGTTTTATATTTACTTATACACAAAAACTGTTCTTGTAATGAGCTATGAAGTTTTCGTATGCAAACTGGGACTACTTGATTTTGAACATTATGCATAGAGGACCAGACTAATATAAAAATACATAGGTAGACTGATATAGTGAAGAAATCCTTCATGGTATAGCTCCACTGGACCTTGCAAACTAAAATGCCATGATCTTCTTCTTCTGCTTCGTTCACATAATTTAGCGATAATGCGTGTTACCCTGATTTTTGCGATGTGCCTTTTGGCTGGGTAACTCCGACTTCAGCACCTTTCCTTGCTAGGGCAGACTGTAGTCTTGCTCGGACTGCCATGAAGACAGTGTGGCTGGCCTGGCCAAAACTTTGTTTTCCAGCCTCTGGTGGCTGTACTTAAGCCCCTTCTCCATGTCAGATGGTTTTGAGACAGTTCCACAAAGACACTCTGACTTTGGGATGAGGAATCTGATGAGTGCTTCAACGATATCCATTCCCCGCCACCTATAGTCTGCTGGCTGTTTTGTTTACACCATTCTGATAGCCATTGTTGTAAAGACCCATAGGCTTGTCACGTCCTGGATTCATTGGTTTCACACCAGACTTCCCTCATCCCCGCCAGAGATCTCCATGTCCCCATCCGTCCACCAACCTGACATTACATTTTACAAAAATAACAATTACAATTAGTGTTGACTGCTACAAGTTTCTGGGCTACAGAAGTAGGTCAGAGTTTTTAAGCAAACAGATCTATGTTCCCTGTCTCACAAACACTATGTTAAGATAAGTGTGTTCTTAACACAGTTGTTCCCAGGGGGAAATGCCATGATGATTTGTGGTGATCCCTGCCCCGTTAGCCAGCCAGGTTTGTTACTCTGGGTACCAACGTAGAGGTGGGACAGGGTCTTGGTCAGCTGTGGGTCACCAACTCTGATGCTAGCATGTCAGTTATGGTTCACTGACTGCCAGCTTGGACAGCCTCTAACTGATTATAATGTATAATCTATATATAATCATACACATATATATGTACATATATGCCAGGAGCCGACTGCAATAGTGACCATGACCCCTTTGTGGAAAAATTAGAATAAAGCTAAAGAAAGCAGGCAGAAAAGTGAGAAACATCAAACTGAATATAGAACTCCTTAAAAATGACCAAAAACTGCGAGAACAATACAAAGTTATTATAACAAATAGATGCAATGCAATAGCAAAGATAAATAGTATAGATGAACAATGGGCAATGTTAAGAGATTCTATCCACCAAACTGTTAAGGAGATAATACCACCGAAAAAAGAAGCCCCTAAAAATAAATGGATGACAGACTACATCTTAGGACTGATGGACAAGAGGAGGAGGAGGAGTAAAAATAACCAAGAAAAATATAGCAGGATAAATACAGAAATAGGACGCAAATGCAGAGAAGCAAATTAAATTTAATGAAATTGAAACAGCAGTGAATTTAATGGCTAACAAAAAAGCTGCAGGTGATGATGAAATAACACCCGAAATGCTAAAAGCATAGTGACAACATGAGACAACTACAGAGAATGTTTAACAAGATTTGGAAAGAAGAAAAAGTCCCTTCTAAATGGAAAAAAGGAATCATTGTTAAAATACCAAAAAAAAAAAAAAAAAGGCAACTTTAGTGACTAACAGTTGGACAGGAGTAACCTTAATATCAGTTGTGTCAAAAGTATTTTGCAAAGTCATTTTGAAAAGACTTAAAGATATAGTGGATACCGCAATGAGAGAAAAAGCAGGATTTCGAAAAGGGATAAGCTATCTCGACCAGATCTTTACTCTAAGAATAATAGTTGAAGAACATATTGAAAAGCAGAAACCATTAATACTGAACTTCATAGACTTTATAAAAGGCATTTGATAGCATACACAAAGATTCATTATTTTAAGTCTATATGGAATACGATCTAAAATTGTCAACAACATTAAGGACTTCTACAATGGATATGTTTGTGAGGTCAAGACAGAAGAAGGGATGAGTGAATGGTTCCAGATTGAAACAGGTGTGAAATAAGGTTGTATACTGCCTCCTTTACTTTTTGGAATTACAATAGACTTCATAATGAAAAAATGCTGCACAGGTAACACACGTATTGACTGGGTACATGGGAGCCAACTAGAAGATCTTGATTTTGCTGATGACAAAACTCTTATCAGTAACAATTTGAATTCCATGCAAGAAAAAAACAGATAGCCTGTCTTCACTGGCTAGCAAAGTAGGACTTGAAATTAAAAATAATGAAAATTCCCATTAATCAAAATGGAAAAATACACATAGATGGGACAGATATTGGAGAAGTCAATCAATTTGCATACCTTGGTAGCTACATAGACCAGGATGGTGACATCAGAAAGGAAGTTAGAATTAGAATTGCAAAAGCAGCGTCAATCTTCAAGAATCTTGAGAACATATGGAGTTCAAAGTATAAGCACAAAAATCAAGTTAAGACTATTCAATTCAAATGTAATATCCATTCATTCATTCATTCATTTGCATGTCCCTTGCAGAACTTTGCCTCCCAAACAGCACTCCTGTAGGCCTCTCGGTTGTGAGCAAGATGGCCTGCTGCTGCTGCATCCATTTGTAGATCGTCAGCGATGTCTTGCAGCCATTTTCGTTTTGGTCTTCCTCTCTCTCTCTGTCCCTATCTCTGTCCCCCCTCTCTCTCCCTCTCTCTCTCTCTCTCTTGAGCAAGCAACATAAAGTTGTCCGTGGGTGAAACATGGCGATCTTAAATCTATCTCTCTCTGTCCCTCTCTCTCTCTCTTGAGCAAGCAACATAAAGTTGTCCGTGGGAGAAACATGGCGATCTTAAATCTATTTATCTCTCTCCCTCTCTCTCTCTCTTGAACAGCAACAAAAGTTGTCCGTGGGAGAAACATGGCGATCTTAAATCTATCTCGTTCTCTCTCTCTCTTTCTCTCTCTCTCTCTCTCTCTCTCCATTGAGCTAGCAACATAAAGTTGTCTGTGGGAGAAACATGGCGATCTTAAATCTATCTATCTCTCTCTTTCTCTCCTTCTCTCTCTCCCTCTATCTCTTGTTCCTTCTCTCTACTCTCTATCTCTTTCTCTCTCTCTGTCCCTATCACTCTCCGTTTCTATCTTTCCTTCCCTCTCTTTTTATCTCACTCTCTCCATCTCTCATCCTCTCTCTTTTCCTGTATCCCTCTCTCTCTACCTCACTCTCTCGCCCTCTCTTTCCTCATCTCTCTCTCTCTCCTCTCCATCTCTATCTCTCTCCTGTCTCCCTCTCTCTACCTCACTCTCTCTCCCAACCTCTCTCTCTTTCCATCTCTCGCCCTCGCTCTCTCCCTCCCTCTCTTTCCCTGTCTCTATCTCTCTCCCTTGAGCAAGCAACATAAAATTGTCCGTGGGAGAAACATGGGGATCTCAAATCTATCTCTCTCCCTCTCTGTCCTATCTCTCTCCCTCTCTCTCTCTCTTAAGCAGGCAATATAGAGTTATCCGCGGGAGAAATATGACGATCTCAAATGTCTCTCTCCCTGTCCCTATCTCCCTCTCTATCTCTCCTTCTCTCACCCTCTCTCCCTTGAGCAAGAAACGTGGTGATCTCAAGTCTATCTCTCTCCCTCTCTATCTCTCACCCTTGAGTAAACAACATAAAGTTGTCCATGGGAGCAACATGACGATCTCAAATCTCTCTCCTTCTCTTCCTCTCTATCTCTCCCTATCTCTATCTCCTTCTCTCTCTCCCCGTCTCTATCTTTCTCTCCCCCTCCCTCCCTCTCTCTCCCTAGTTTGAAAAAATAAGAAAACAGCACACTGTCACAGAGCAATGAAATCTACTATAGAGTACAATAAAAAGCTAATATAAACATAAGGAGAAAACAAAGTTAAAATTTACTTTTACAAATATAATTAAAACAAAGAGACCATCAACTAAAAGAGCAACATGACGCTGTCACATTCCTCGACATATGATAAACTGGAAGACTTGCCGAAATAGCTTACCTTATATACGACCATTTAAGATTCTGGTGGGTGCTGGAAGTTTCTCGAGCATCATGAGTCCAAGACCGCAGTCATATCCACAACCTTCTAGAAGAGCCCATCCCCACCCCCAGGCCCCCCTTTGCATGCGGGTGGTAACTGATCAACCACTGTATGGGCGCTCTCTGGCATGAAATAAACACTCTAACCATTTTCTAAATGGACGCTGAGGTGAACAACAGTAGGGTGTCTGTCATGAATCAGAAATCTCCTCCGTGGATCATGTGTTTCGTTACCACGTTCGTTAAAACGTTCGGCAAGTCAGTCATCGATTTGTGTCGGCTGACCTTTGTCCGCCGCGGCTGACAACCCGAACATGTCACGGGAGTTACTTCCAATCGTTCAGTGGGGAATTGTTTGTATCGATCGACCCCCACAATCCAGGCCCCTCCAGGGGTCCTAGGGATGATCTAATCCATACAGTGCACTGTTCAGATTGTAAGTCATCTGTGTGCCATGTTTGGTTGAAATTGCTCCAGGCGTTCCAGCGTGATGCTCCAACATACATATATACACACACGCGAGGGTCATACCGAAAGTCGTGAGCAATTTTTTTTTTTAATCAGAATTTATAGATAGAGAAAACATAAAAGTATCACATTAACTGCATCCTTTGCACTTCTTGTAGAGGTCACATGACATCACCATCATGTATCACGTGACCACGCGGAGCAGAAACAAAATGGCGGGTGATGAAATTTCGTTTCGTCAACGTGTTGTTATTGAGTTCCTCGTTAAAGAAGAAATCCCCGCTGCTGAAATTCACCAGACTTCAACTTGCTTATGGAGATGTGTGTATGTGTGCTAGCAGTGTTAGGATGTGGGTGAAACATTTCAAAGACGGAAACATGCACATCCAAGATATGGCTCGCAGCGGTCGCCCTCGAACTGCCTCCACTGAACGCAACGTGGAAAGGGTTGACGATATCATTAAAGAAGACAGATGTGTCACAGTATCTGAAATCGCTGTACGTCTTGGAATAGGACACAATGCAGTAAAGGGAATTATTTAAATCCTAGACTGTAGAAAATTTTGTGTCAGATAGGTCCCACATGAGAGAACGTCCAGAAAGCAGCGCGTCTGTGCCGTCCGTCAGCTGGAACGGAATTCTACAGGGAGGGTATTTTCAAACTTGAAGCGATGGGGAAAATATGTGCTGAGAAATGGAAATTATGTTGAAAAGTGAGGAAAAGGATGCAGTTTAAGGTGATACATTTATATTTTCTCTATCTATAAATTCTGATCTTTTAAAAAATTTTGCTCACGACTTTCGGTATGACCCTGGTATATATATGCTATGCGAAAATGCAAAATGTTGGGGAAATATTGCCCAGGCGTGATTTCACTACACACTTTAACATTATACTGACAAGGAAAAAGCGGACTCAGTATGGTTACATCACAATAGTCGCGGAGGAATTTCGAGAATAGTTACCAGAAGATTAATATAAATTTTATTTCCAGAAAGTTTAGTTGGAAGTACGTACTTACACATAGATGTAATAATCATAGTTAACTATCAGTGGAGACCACCGAGTCTATATTCTGGGTGAAATAATTCAGAGGCTGTCGAGGATCAAATATTATGTATAAATACATCGATTTGATGGATTACTCCATATTATACATGTAAGCTGCATTGAAGAAGGGGGTAACGTTGATTTCTACAGTTGATGAGGTAAAGTCGTGGAACTGTTGGATGAAGTTGATTTTATAGTTGGTGAAGTAAAGTCGTGGAATTGTTGGATGAAGTTGATTTTATAGTTGAAGTAAAGTCGTGGAATTGTTGGATGAAGTTGATTTTATAGTTGGTGAAGTAAAGTCTTGGAATTATTGGATGAGGTCAATTTTTACATGGTATCGTGGAATTGCTGGATGAATGTGACATGAGTAGAGTTATTTCTTTGAAATAAAAACCTCAGTTTTTTGTTGTTGCTGTGGCACGACATGGAGGTAGATCTGACCACTGCATGAAGAGATGTACAACAACTCAGCTTCAACTGACAGAATAAGAAAGCACGCCAACGTTTCTTTTTTTTTATTTTAAAAATTCTAGACTTCATCTGGTAAAATGAGAAAATTTGCCTTATATATATATATATATATAACCTTATCATCATCATCATCATCATCATCCTGCATGCTGACATTTTCTAGTAATATCCTTTTCACTCTATGCACATCACTAAACTGTGTCCAGTTCTAACTGCAAGATTAACTTCCGTCATAAGACTCTTAACAGTCACAATCTCTTCTATGGATAAACTACACACACACACATAAAAAGACACAAAACACACCAAAACAATGTACTCTGTTCTCAGATTTCCGGGCATCAAGGAAAGGGAATTATTCTGGCTTCTGGCGACACATGGAAGGAGCACAGATCTGTGACATTGTCCATTCTTAGAATGCTCGGACTTGGGAAAAACAGTCTTGCCGATAAGATCAAGGAAGAGATTTCATATTTCACAGACAGTCTGTCGAGTCTGAATGGAAAACCTACAGATATCAGTGTCAAAACTAACATGAGCGTGTCCAACGTTATCTGTTCAATAACGTTTGGTCGCCGCTTCGATTATGAGGACAGTGAATTCCAGGAGTTATTAATTATCCTTCGTGAGCTTGCTTCCGAACAGCAGAGTGTTAGCATTGTCAACTTCATGCCGTGGCTGCAGCACCTACCTGGAGACCTTTTCAAAGCCAAAAAACTGGCCTGCTGCATTCTGAAACTATTGGCTACATTTAAGAAGTACACGGATGCTAAAAGACAAGAAATTGGCAACAACAAGGATACAGACAGCTTTATTGGTGCTTACATCGCTGAGATGGACAGGAAGATCACAAAGGGCACGTCAACCTACATGGATGACAAGAACCTTGTTAAACTAACATACGAACTGTTCGCTGCTGGCACAGAGACAGTCAGCACGACCATTACATGGAGCATCTTATACTTACTTTTGTACCCAAACATTCAAGAAAATCTCCACCGAGAAATTGAAGATGTCATAGGTTCTGATCGACCTCCAAACATGGAAGATATGCCGAAACTGGTCTATTTGAATGCGTTCATAATGGAAGTCCAACGTCTGGCCAGCGTTGTTCCTTTGTCTATAACCCACATGTGTTCTGGAGACACAACCCTCAGGGGCTACACGGTGCCAAAAGGAGCTTTGATTATCCCCAACCTAGACTCGGTCCTGCTGGATAAGAAAACCTGGGGAACTGATGTGAACCAATTTAAACCTGAACGCTTTATTGATGCCAACGGTAAACTCATCAAACCTGATCAACTGATCCCATTTAGTATCGGAAAGCGCATCTGTCTTGGAGAAAATTTGGCAAAAATGGAGCTTTTCTTGTTTCTGTCAACCCTCATTCAGAGATTTCAATTTCTTTCAGAGAGCGAAGCCTCCACACTCAGTGTCGAGCCTGTGTTTGGTATCATGGTATCGCCACCGCCTTATCAAGTGAGACTGATAGAGAGAAGGCATACTTGAATTAGCACTAACATGTCACCAGGACCTGATAGCTTCACAGGGGGAAATGATAGTGACAGAGGTTCCCAAAATTTTAGACTGACGGAGGCCTTGCACTGTAAAAAATACATCTCAGAGCCCCCAGTACATTTTTAATTATAATTTTATAAACATTCAGTAAAGAAATTTACATTTTCCAAATCTTTTAGAATACTAGAATAAATAGCCAAGGAAAAAATATATCTCATATTTTCTTGCTTGTGTAAAATTTGCAAAACGCAGAACTTAATCGGCATATGTTTATTTACTAGTGGATTTGCTTTTGATAACAAAGTGCTTCATTATTTTGAAGTTACAACTGCCAATGTTTTATATCAGAGATTAGATACACTGATGGCACAGTATTACTGTCCACAACACAAAAAGGAATGGAAAAACTACTTATGTCAGTCTGTAAGAATAGTGAAGAGCAAAATCTCTATCTTAATGCAAAGAAAACTAAATTGATGACAACTGACAAAACAAATAATGCAGCTGAAATACACATCAATGAGGAAAAATTGGAAGAGATGGAGAGCTTTGAATATCTTGGATTATTACTAACTAATAAGGGAGATACAATGAGGGTAATTAAAAAGAGGACATCTATCACTCTTCAAAAAGTAAAACTACTAAAAAATCTGTGGAGAGGAACAGACACAACTACAAAAATAAGATTTTTAAGGGCATGCATCTTTCCCATCGCAACATATGTCTATGAAACCTGGACACTTAACAAAACAGCTGAGAAACATATAAATGCCTCTGAATATCATGGACGCAAAAAAGAACACATATATCCATATTAAGATATGCAAGAGAAAATAAACAAGCTAACTCTGAATGCAAACAACATAGGACTAAAGATCAACGCAGGAAAGACAAAGTTAATGAAACAAAATGTGAACAACAGAACTGTACTCAGAGTAGATAACAAGTTAGTGGAGGAGGTCAACGAATTTGTATACCTTGGCAGCAGAGTAGTAGAAAATGGAGACAACACAGAGGACATCAACAGCAGACTTACTAGAGCAAACCAGGCTTTTGCAATGCTGCAGACTATATGGAAATCAAAAAAACTAAGCATAAATATGAAAATCAGGATATTTAAGAGTAATGTTCCAAGTGTACTACTCTATGGAAGTGAATGCTGGAAAATCACCAAAACCATAGAAAACAAGTTAAATTCCTTCCAGACTAAATGTTTACGAAGAATTACAAAAATATTTTGGCCAAACACCATAAGAAATAACATCTTATTAGCAGAAATGCAGATGAAACCACTGACAACAATTATTGAGGAAAGACGCTGGCGATGGTTGGGACATGTGCTCCAAATGACTGACAACTCACTACCAAAAATAGCACTAAGATGGACACCACAGGGGAACAGAAGTAAGGGTAGACCAAAAGAGATATGGAGAAGAACAACAAAAAGGATGTTGAGCAATAGAGGGCTCACCTGGGCAAGAGCAGAAAAAAAGGCAAAGGACAGGCATTTGTGGAAAACCCTTGCGGAAGCCCCATGTGCCCTGGGCACTTAAGGTTCAGAGAGAGAGATATCCATATTACAAGAACTTAATATTGAAGAAGGTTGGGTAGTAAAGAAGATTAAGGAGAGAAAACTTAACTATTTTTGGACACATTAAACGTCATGATAATCTAGAGAAGACCATCTTGGAAGTTTACATAATGGGAAAAAGAAAGAGAGGAAGACCAAGGCGAAGATGACTGCAAAACATCGTTGATAATCTGCAAATGGGTGCATCAACAGAAGGGCATCTTGCTTACAACTGAGAGGCCTACAGAATAGCCATTAGGGAGGTACAGTTCTGCAAGGGACATGCAAATGACTGACTGACGGACTGACAGTACCACAACAGATCAAGTTTTTTTCCGAGATTTTTTTTCTGACTGATAGTATCACAACAGATCAAATTTCTTCCTAACTTTTTTTATCTGGCTGACAGTATCACAACAGATCAAGTTTCTTCCTAACTTTTTTATCTAGCTGACAGTATTACAACAGATCAAGTTTCTTCCTAACTTTTTTTTATCTGGCTGACAGTATTACAACAGATCAAGTTTCTTCCTAACTTTTTTAAAAATCTGGTTGAGAGTATTACAACAAATCAGGTTTCCTCCTAACTTTTTTTGTTTATGTGACTGACAGTATCACAACAGATCAGGTTTCTCCAAGAAGTTTACTGGCTCTATACAAATTTATTCAACACTGTCTTCTTCACAGAACCTCTTTACTGAACTGACAATCTAGTTTGTATGGTGTTAGTGAACATACATAGTATATGTTGAGCATAAGCAATGAATACTGTATATTTAACAGAATTTTGAACACAAATGCTGAATGTACAGAAGAATGTTGAACACATAATGTAGGGTACAGAATAGAATGTTTGACATACACATTGAATGCAAGCAGTAACTGAGAAGGGCAAATGTCAAGACAGCCCTCTGTGCCTAATATTTAATCTGTGAAAATAAAAATGCATTTCTTTTTTGCATGTATTTCACTTTCATCTTTATTTTATCAAACACCTCTAATGGTTGCCATTAAATTCTGTTATTGTAAACATTTATTTTATCAAACACCCACTAACGGTTGCCATTAAACTCTGTTATTGTAAATCTTTATTTTATCAAACACCCATGAAGGTTGCCATTAAACTCTGTTATTGTAAACATTTATTTTATCAAACACCCACTAACGGTTGCCATTAAACTCTGTTATTGTAAATCTTTATTTTATCAAACATCCATGAAGGTTGCCATTAAACTCTGTTATTGTAAATCTTTATTTTATCAAACACCCATGAAGGTTGCCATTAAACTCTGTTATTGTAAATCTTTATTTTATCAAACACCCATGAAGGTTGCCATTAAACTCTGTTATTGTAAATCTTTATTTTATCAAACATCCATGAAGGTTGCCATTAAACTCTGTTATTGTAAATCTTTATTTTATCAAACACCCATGAAGGTTGCCATTAAACTCTGTTATTGTAAATCTTTATTTTATCAAACACCCATGAAGGTTGCCATTAAACTCTGTTATTGTAAATCTTTATTTTATCAAACATCCATGAAGGTTGCCATTAAACTCTGTTATTGTAAATCTTTATTTTATCAAACACCCATGAAGGTTGCCATTAAACTCTGTTATTGTAAACATTTATTTTATCAAACACCCACTAACGGTTGCCATTAAACTCTGTTATTGTAAATCTTTATTTTATCAAACACCCATGAAGGTTGCCATTAAACTCTGTTATTGTAAACATTTATTTTATCAAACACCCATGAAGGTTGCCATTAAACTCTGTTATTGTAAACATTTATTTTATCAAACACCCATGAAGGTTGCCATTAAACTCTGTTATTGTAAACATTTATTTTATCAAACACCCATGAAGGTTGCCATTAAACTCTATTACTCTAAATCTTCAAGTGATGTTCTCCACTCTTACTCTGTTTTCCCATCTGCTAATTACTATGCATGTTGTACGCATGCAGATGTTGAATGACTGGCTAAGAACTCATCCACTCACTTTCTCACATCTAGAAGTAACTGTTCTCAGCAATTAAGGACCATTAAATATTTGCTTTATTATTTTTTTAAAAATGATCAATCACACAAAGCATCACATTAAAAAGAAAAAAAAAACATTCAAATATAAAATGGTCACGCAAATGATTTTAACATTTGGTTAGCCTAATTTACATATATCCCATATAAACCACATCAAATTTCCATCAACTTCGGCGCTCGAGTTCTTGGTCATGCTAAATGAGAAGCCCAGTCGCCAGGATGAAGTCCAGAGTCTTCTTCAGGAGTTTCTGGCAGCCCCACAGCTTCCACCTTAGGTCTGAGCCTTGCGGCCATGTCTGATTGTGTAGATCTGTCCAGCAACTAATATATGAGGTCCTACGATGTATGATTTTTACACTGACTTATTAAACTTCTTAAAACTCTTTGTTTTATCATGGTACTAGGATAATTCTGTTATGACAGAGCCTGGTTTCGTGATGGAGCAAATTCTTAAGATTAGATTACAGACACAGAAAATATGATTAAACAATAACATGTTAAAAAAAAAACAGAACACATGATAGTATGACTGAATGAATTACTGGAATGAGATAATCAGACTGAATTGTAAAGAAAGATATAATCCGACTAAATGAATTACAGAAATGAAATAATCTGATTGAATCTGAATTGCAAAGAAAAGAGACAATCCGACTAAATGAATTACAGAAATGAAATAATCTGATTGAATGTATTACTGGAATGCACACAATCTGACTGAACGAATTACTAGAATGAGACAATCTGACTAAATTAACTGCTGCAAGACTTGTTATCTTCATACGTGGAATCATCCACATACTTATCTTTCTGCAGCACTGGAATATGCCAGTAAATTTTAAAAAAAAATATTTTTGTATTATCATTTGTATCCAAATACTAATGTCAAAAAAATGATGAAAAGATGTGAATTTCTTACAATCCATGATTCTGATTGTCAAACATTTATAGGAGACCAAGAACAAAAATTCTAGTTACTACTAGCGAGACACAAAGTTCTAGTTATCCAGAGCCAGACATAATGTTCTAGTTATTTTGAGTCATCTCTGATAGTAGAGAATATCTGCCTGTAAAGCAGTGTTTCCCAACCTTATTTTTTTTTGGATCATGCCCCATCTCAAAGATTTTGATATCCCCTGGCCTGTGTGATCCATGTGTCTCTCCCCTCCCCCCAAACATCCACGGAATAGCAGTCAACTGAGTTCTGAAAAATTATAATATATTCTTATTGCCCCCCCCCCTCCACCTTGGCGCATATGCCCCACATTGGGAAACACTGCTGTAAAGTGAAAGTGGTGGACACAAGTATACTGTGGACACAAGAGTACACTGTATACATGAACCATTAGTGAGTTAGGGAAAGCTGGTGTAAACATTATACTCTTAAATACAGGCTATGTCTGAGATTATAGCAAAAGAAAACCTTATAGACTATCTTCTTAGCCATCCAAGTTCTTCACACAGGCATTCACACTCTAATCACAGATTTCCAGAATCGTTGCTTTCATTACAGACATTCACATTCTTGTTACATGTACACTCTTGCTGTGTTCCTGTCAGCTTTCTTGAATGTGTCAAGGAGAAGCATAAAGAGCTTCATCCCTCAAGCATACGACACCAGGAAATTTGTGACCGGCTCCAGCTCTCGACTCAACCACTTGGCATTGAGACGAATGTTCTCAATGTTCTGCTGGACAGTTCTCTCTGCTGCAGGAACAGGGTGATCTTTGAAAAATGCCTGGAAATAGAAACCAGTATGAAAATGATCAAACTGGAACCTCTCCTGTTTACCTACAGTAAAAAATATGAAGTAAACTAAGATGTCATGTGCCACAACAAATTTCATAAAAACAAAAAAAAAAACTTGACTGATCTCTAAGTTTACAAGTTTTCACTCTTTTTTTCCCTTACTCCAGACAGTGGAATGTTCAAGTCCCTATTCAGCTGCTCCATATCTCTGTACAGAATGTCTATGATGGAGGAGTTTGGTGATATCAGGTTCTTCCGAACATAAAAATGAAAATCTGTAGTTTATTTTAGCCAATGAAGACCTGTGCCTCAAAATAACAGGAAATGAAAATAAAGTACGACTCCTATTAAGTTCATGACCTCTCCAATTTAAAACAAAACAAAAACAGCTAATTCCACACTTTCTACATCTTCAGCTAATCAAGATTTGTATCTCCCTGCTACTCCTCCAAGAGTTAACACAAAATCTAATACTGTATACATCCCTCATAAAAATTGTAATAAAATTGCTTTCATTTTCTTTGATGACATACACCTCAGAATACATCTTTGGGGGGGAGGGGGAGACTTTCACCAAAGAACAGTCAAAAGAAAAATAAGTCCTGGCTAATACTGATATAAAATGCTAATGTAAAGTTCTGGAAAGACATCACATCACACAAGGTCACCTGTTATGATCTCAGTGTATAGATGTACCCTTCTTGTATTCCACACATGACTGATTCTAGGGGTGAAGATGAATGTTACCGACTCCAAAACTGACTGGTTCAGTAAAACCAGAGATGGCCAAGACCCTATATCATCTCATATGACTACTGAAAAACAAGTGTTCTGCTATTTTGGCTTGGCCAATAAAGTAGGAATCAATGGGTTTCTCCTAGAAGTTCTTATAAATTACAGAGAGGTGCTGCAGGTGTCTGATCACACTTTATGTCTATTTTCAAGGTCTTCACCAGGGACAATACCTGTCAGGAACTCAAATATATGCGCAGGTTACATCTGAAATAATTCTATCAACCAACCTATACCTGCAGGTTATATTCAAACATCTTTACCAACCAGCCTACACCTGCTGGTAACATCTGAACAACTCATCTGCTAGCCAACCTATGCTTGCAGGTAATAACTGAACAAAGAAAAAGGCTAGACATGATTGAAAAGTCTGTAAGTCCAGTCACTCTGAGGATAAACTATGTGATCAACCACAAATATTTATAGATATCAGTAATGTCTGCCAGATGTGATGGACACTTCAATGGAAAAAAAAAAAAAAAAATTTTCAAAAGCTACAGATTTAAACAGCCATCCAGCACAATGTAAAAATTACAATTTATAAACTTTGAAAATGTTTGTTCTTACCTCGACTTCCAAAGCTTTTTCCTCGGTCACAAAATTATCACTGGTGCTCTGGACATGAAACAAAATGATAAATTATCATATGGGCTCTGAACAAGAAACAAAATTATCACTGGTGCTCTGGACATGAAACAAAATTATCACAAGTTGTTATAATTTTTTTTACATTTACATTGCTCTTTTATGGTTTCTTTTAAATGATCACACAATCTACTTCCTGGATTCTGTCTTACTAACATTCTCCTTCTGATAGAAAAGAAACCAAGTGACTATACCTACTCACTGTCACATTGAATATAGCCAGCATAAGGACTGCAAACATTTACTTACTGACCTGTATCAGAGGAAGCAGATATTATATGACAGAACTGTAACCTTTGTTAACTTACCTGTAACAGCCAAGGTTTAGATGTTAAAGGTCTGTTTAACCTTTATACAGAGAAAGTATTTAAAGAAACTAGTGAGATGCCTGGATTAAACACTGACAGAATAGCAATAACCTAAGATATGCGGATGGCACTGTGCTGATAGCAGGGAACCAAAAAGACCTACAGAATCTAGTGACACTAATAAACGATCAAAGTCAAAAGTACGGACTGGAAATAAATATCAGAAAGACAAACATCATGGCAATCCGCAGAGAAGAAAGAAAACCAGCAGTACATATAAAAATAAATAGAGAATTACCTGAACAGGCGAAAAGCATTGAGTATCTGGGGAATATGATAACAGAGGATGGAAAATGTGAAATGAAATTAACAAAAGAATAGGTTTCGCAAAAAACACCTTCAGCAGAATGAGGAAGATCCTTACATCAAAAAACAAATATCGCAGCAGCTGAGATTCTTATCTTATATCCTTCCTGCGCCATTAAACATCACACAGGGCTCGCAAAGCAGTTCACCAATTTTTCCTGTTTTTGGCGAGTCTTTCAACCTCATCAAGGGATTTTATGCCCATTAATTTGGCCTCTCTTAACAGTGTTCTCTTTAGAGTTTCACGTGGTCTGCTTCTTTTTCTTTGGCCTGTTGTGTTCCACTTGATAGCTTGTTCTGGGATTCTCTGATCGTCTCTTCTCATCACGTGACCAACATATGTCCATCTCCTTTTCCTGATCACCCATGAGACTGGGTGTTGTTTAGTCATCTGTCTTATCTCTGCATTGTTCTTGAATTCATTCCACTTGATGTTGAGTATTTTCCTTAGGCACTTGTTTTCAAACTGAAATATTTTGGACACATTAAACGTCATGATAATTTAGAGAAGACCGTATTGGAAGGATACATAATGGGAAAAAGAAAAAGAGGAAGACCAAGATGAAGATGGCTGCAAGACATCGTTGACGATCTGGAAATGGATGCAACAGCAGCAGGCCATCTTGCTCACAACCGAGAGGCCTACAGGAGTGCTGTTTGGGAGGCAAAGTTCCGCAAGGGACATGCAAATGAATGAATGAATGAATGAACTTGTTTTCAAAAGAGTCTAATTTCTTGTCTATTTCTTTAGTTGTTTTCCAGCTTTCACATGCATAAATGAGGGTGGATATTACATTTGAATTGAATAGTCTTAACTTGGCTTTTGTGTTTTTAACTTTTGACTGCCATATGTTCTCAAGATTCTTGAAGATGCAGCTGAGATTACATGTGGTAAAATGCTACATATATTCAATATTCATTTATGGTGCAGAAGCTTGGACCTTGAATAAGACAGCAGAAAAGGAAATCGAGGCCCTTGAAATGTGGATATACAGTAGAATAGGGCGTATCCCATGGACAGAAAAGAAGACAATGAAGTACTAAACCAACTACAAGTGAAAAGAAAAATACTGAAAATCATAAAAACAGGACAACTAGGATACTTTGGACATGTCATGAGGCACAATACTATATTGAAGACCCTTCTTGAAGGCAAGATTGAAGGAAAAAGAACAAGAGGATGACACTTCTTTAGATGGCGGACAACATCAAGAGATGGACAGGGACAATCTTGGCCGAGTGTTCTAAAAAGACAAGAAACAGTGCAGAGTGGAGATTCATTACAGTGAGATGGCACAAAATGATAATGATGAACAGCCAAGATGAATATCTGACAGGACTGCACAAGTTCAAGTTACCTCTGTGGTTAAGACTGATGAAACGATTAGGAACTGGCTTAGAGGCATTCTGGGAGATGCCATAACAATGTTCCTGGATGCTGTCACCTAGTCTGAGACCAGTCTCCCCAATATAACTTACATGTACCAGATGAGACAGGATTGTACACTCTTGTTAATTTACCTGTACCAGATTAGAAAGACATCAGACAGGACTGCACACTCTTCTTGGCAAGGCAAGGCAGATGTAGCCTGGATCCTACACTCTAACTTACCTGTACCAGGCGAGACAGAAGGAAGCCTCCCTCATAGCGATCATTTAGAAGCTGGAAGTTGTCCTTGAAAAACTTCCATGCCAATTCCCTACCCTTCACAGATCCTGTTGTTCCAGCCAGAACAAATACTGTATCCTGAGAACGGACTTTTTCCTGAAAATGAAATCACCAAAACTCCAAGAATGTGGCTCAGCCATGAAGCAATGGAAAACACATCTAGGTATAGTTCTGTGACAGTCTTAATCAAAATGAATGTATAAACATTACTTTTTCATATGCAAGTATTAAGAACAATTTTTCTTTAAATGCAGACTTGAATTCCTTGCTTCTAACAATATGAAGAAGGTCTTAAAACAGAGATATCAAAATGGTTGGGCAGACAATCACATTCACTCTAATTTTCAGTATACCCAAGCAGCATACTTCTCAGCAGGCTCCCCCCCCCACCACCACCACCACTATGGGGACAAGTCACAGTAGTAGGGAGATACTATGATGCTGAGACAAAAAGTAACACAATATTTTTTTTATTAACATAAACTATACAAATATGACTGAAAACTTCTTATCACTTTTCAACATGATCCTCACATCATGTTCAGTGTCAGCAAAAAAAAAAAAAAAACCTTCTGACTGACTGTGCAGCTGTTATCTCAGTGTCTATGCTGAACTTCTTCCCTACTAGCACCTCCTTGAGGGGTCCTTTGACATGATAATCACATGGTCCGAGGTTAGGTGAAAATGCAAGACATGGGAAACACTCAAAAACACAGATCTGTAATTTGTTGAGCAGTTGTGTGAGACTTTCACATTACCATACTGTAACAACACACCAGATCTGAGCAAACCATGATATTTTGACATGTCTGAAGGTTTCAAGTGGTTCTCAAACAGATCACAGTGTACTTCACTGGAGACAGTGGTTTCTCCAGGCATGTAATGTTTCAGGACTGGGGCTTTACAGTCCCAGAAGACTTTGAGCATCAATTTTCTGGATGACCAAGCTGCATAGAATTTCTTTAGTTATGAAGACCAACTTCTTGGTTGTCCACTGTCTCTGGCTGGAAGCAATGTACCTAGCATTCTTCTCCAGTAACTTTACATCACAGAAAGCCATCTCCTTCAGGTTCATCATGTCATAAAAGAGTTTCACAAACATCCTCATGAAATTCCTTCAGACTGACATTGAGTTTTTTGGGACCCATCTGACAAAGACTTTATGGAACTACAGCACATTGTGAATGATGTGGTGCGACAAGTCATGATTAATTTTCATTTCTCCAGTCGCCTTACTAGTTGTTCCTCACCATTTTTTGCATATCATTAGCTGTACTTCAGCGTTAGTGTCAGGCGTATATACAGTGTCAGACTGGCCAGAGTGAGCTGCATCACCCAAATCTGACAATCCACTCTTTAAACTTCCTGTGCCACTCACAGATCTGTCAAAGCGACATATTCTGTGATGAATATCTGCAAGTTTCTCACCCTCACTAAGGACACTTGACCATTATCTCATTCAGCTCAAATACATCATCCTTAATATCCCATCTTAAGAATACAAGGCCAAAATGTACTCATAACCTCATTATTCAAGAAGTATGCACAATAATAATAGTTATATTCCTCATTTTAACTATTGTTATATAAAACAAATATTAACCTGACAGCAATTAAGTCCATGTTATAAACTCCATCACGCATACTGCAGAAACTCATCTATTATTTAATTGTTTCATCAAAAAATCTCAAAATATTAGCAAACAATGATGCAAGGAATTACAGAGAAAGAAAGAAGTCATTTGTTTTTAAAAAAAGACTTACAGAAAGAGAAAAGTCCAGCACCCTTTGTATAAGTTCTGGATCTTGTACTGAGCCCAAAGATCTGCCGATACGAACTCTCTCCTCCTGCATGTCTGCTGTATCATACAGCTGAAACAGAAAAGAATAAAAGCACTACAAATGAGACAGAGAGAGAGAGAGAAATTCATCTAAAAAATCACATGTGTATAAAGTTTTAAGGTGGGCTACTCCTTCCTATGTACATGTGTACTTCAGACTGCAGAACATATCCTCCAAAAATTGCCCCAGCCATGAAACACAGAGACATACCTGTCTAGCGCTCGTAACCAAGCTCTACAGAGAAACTACCACAAAAAAAAAAGTCCAAGTTATCAAAGCAGGAGAACACCAGATACTATAAATGCTTATGAAAAAGATGGCTAGATGAGGCAAACATAAACAAAAGATGATAAAAAGAGGCATAAACAAAAGAGACTGATTATTTACAAGATGATCACATCCAATAACATCTTGCAGGAATTAAATCAATGGTTCCCAAACTTTTTCAGGTGGACTCTCAAGTCATTTCCCTAGCGCTCCCTAAAATTTACTTGTTACTCACTTGGTTCCAATGCCCCCTGCCACTCCTTTTTTTCCTCACCATCCTCTCCATCATCCCAGCATCCCCTACAGGAACCCCCACTTTAAACTCAGTGCAACATAACCCACAACCAAACAATACAATAATTGGCCTATAAAAGCCAATCCTGCATTAGCTATATTTATTTTTCCTGTACTGCCCATTAGCTTCAAGTTTACAAGTTGTATGAAAAAAAACAACAGATTTACAGTACTATCTTGAATACTCTGAGCAAAAGCTGTTTAAGCACAACATACAGTACACCACTAATAACAACAAGGACAGGGACAATTCAAGTTTCAGACTACACAAAACTGATTTCCTTGGAATTCTCAAAGTCAACTTCTCTGGAACTACAAGGACACAGACAAATCATTAGGACCAAAATAAAAACATGGTAAGTAAAAATAAGCACAAACAGAAAAAAAAAAAAAACCATGCATTTTCAATCCAAAACTGGCAGAATAACAAACATAGAAACAGCTTGCTAATGTAACAGATGCAACACAATTTTAAATTCACATAATTTAAACATGAGTAAATAAATAGCCAACAACATATGGGGTAAAAAATGAAATATATCCAGCACACACTACCAATATATGTGTGTTTCCACTTAGAAAACACATGATATTCTGTGTACATTTTGAAAACATGATATTGTGTCAATCTGAAAATAAATGATATTCTGTGTCAAAATTAGAAAACACATGATATTCTGTGTCTAGTTAGAAAATACATGTTTTGTATCATTTGGAAAACATATTCCAAACTATGACCACAAATTTATTCACAAACCTTTAGCAATTTTTCAAATGTCTCCTGGTCTCCATTATGTAACACTGTAGTGTACACCTGCAACATCACATGAAATAATCACAGTCTATTTTTTTTTTAGACTGGCAATTAAATTTATCAGGATGGTAATCAGATTTATTTTAACTCTTTCCATGCCGGAGGAAGAAACACGGACGTGTAGTGGTGTGCCAGAGTAAAAGCGCAGGTCTTGATATGTTAGGGGGTATAGTTATAAAATGGAATGGAAAACAGTACTTCCATGTACTTCCGTACACTTATTATGTTTCAAAGTATAACTAAATGAATGAAGATTTCATAAATGCAGAGTTTTTTAGGAAAAAAGAAGTAATGTGATGTTTTTAGACAATGATTGTGCCCAGCTCACCATCGGCTAGGTCTAGATATGCACTACTTACCATCTGAGATGTGTAGATCTACTTGTCTATCTCATATTCTGATTCTGTGTTGCAGTCTCGCTAAATTAATGTCTGAAATAACCTTCTAACTACTACTCCCATCATCTAATATGTCTAGATCTACTTGGGATACATTCAAGAGCAGTGGGGTGGTCACAGGCCATGTCCATACCCCTATCTATATTATCAAAAACTGAAAAATTTCGGTCTTTCTCTTCCTTTTTCTCGCTCGGCATCGCTTGTAACTAGGCACTCTTTCGCCATTTTGAAAAGTGTCACTGGAATTGCGGACGAAATATGTACAATCTAAATGTTACACCGGTTGTTTTATTGAAATTGGAAGACTCATAAAAGTGACCAAAGGCATGGAAAGAGTTAAAAAAAAAGGCTGATAATCAAATGCATTTTGTCAGGACGACAGTCAAATCTATTCTGTGTGATGAGACTCAAACTGATTGGATTAAATATGGGATAAGCTGAGGATCAAGATGATGATGTGACTGTAAGTGAAAGATGATGACGATGATGTGATTATCTTTCAATGACAGTTAATGGATGATTTTACAACAGAAAAAAGGACATAGGGAAAGCTGAAGTCAACAGATTCAGGAACCTGATAAAAGATACATGCAGTGTGTGAGAAAATGAGAAATGCTGCCCTACTAATATGTTGATAAGATGTTATGAAGCATGCAACAATTACAATGCTAAAGACTATGGCTACATTATATGTGGACACTACTGAAGCCCCCATGAGTTAAAGTTTCATGCAGCACTTGATCGCCTTTCTTACGGCAGCTCTTATGTCTGCTGGTAGCCTGGCCGTTCCATTATAGTGTTCTTCAAACCTTCTCCTGGCTTCGGCAACTGTTGCTTCATCACCACTGCGGCCCATGCGTCCCAACACAACCTCTCTCAACATGGGCACAAGAGAATCTGAAACATCATTAAGATCAGTGATTTTGTTGTGAAAGGAAGACTATACAACTGGATAAAGTCCTATTTACACAATAGAAGAGCTAGAGTAGTAATGGATGGACACAAAAGCCAGAAAGTACTTCTGCAACACAGTGTACCACAAGGAGGAGTCCTTTCGCCTACACTATTCCTTGTATTCATTAATGACCTGGTCAAGGAACTTCCCTATGGAATCAAAGTGGCACTGTATGCAGATGATCTGGTCATGTGGTGTACAGATGAATATGCGACAGTTGCTACACAGAGACTCCAAAGAGCAGCAGACATCTTGACATCATGGACAAACAAATGGTGTGTAAGTATCAACACAGAGAAATCAAGTACCACTCTGTTCACTCTCTCATCTAAACAGAAAGCAGGTAAGATCTTTGTAAATGAAATATCCTTAAGGATGGACAACCAACCCACTTACTTAGGAATGACTCTTGACTCAAAACTGACTTGGAAGCAACACATCAACAGTGCAGAAGCAAAAGCCAGAAGAAAACTAGCCATAATAAGAAAATTAAGTGGAACCACATGGGGAGCTAGTGAAAGAATCCTCAAGAATGTATATCAGCAAAGTATTCTACCACATTTAGAATATGGCTCAACATCTTGGTGCACAGCATCAAACAATACACTGCAAAATCTAGACAAGGTTCAAAATCAGTCACTACGGATTATCACAGGTGCCATGAGGTCCACACCAATAGTAGAAATGCAGAAAATGGTGTTCAACCGCTAAAGGAACGTAGAGACACAAAGGTCATGACCATGGGAGAGAAATTCCTTAGCTCTGTAAGCCATCCCCTGAAGGAGAGATTCAATAACTTGGCATTAGGACAGCTTAAAAGAAGCAGCTTCATTCATCAGGCCAAGCATATGCGTAAGCTGATACCTGACCTTCCAACTGTAGTCGCTCCATTATCATCTGTACCAGAGCATACACCATGGAAAGAAGCAGATTATACACAAATAACTATTCAGACTGAAGTGAAAGGTGTGCAGAATGGTGAGATGCAAAGCAGCCTTGTAAGATCAACAGCCACACTTAGTGTGCTAGATGACAAATATCCATGTGACACCTGGATACGTGTGTATACAGATGGATCTGCACACAATGCCATAAAGAATGGAGGGGCAGGAGCACATATTGAATATCCAAACAACACCTCTGACAAGATTTCCATACCCACTGGAAAATACTGCAACAACTTTGATGCAGAAGTTAGGGCAATTATTGCTGCAGTTGAAAAACTATCAGACTCCAGAATTGATACATGTCCTGTAGTAATTCTCACAGATGCAAGATCAGTACTGGAAGCTCTTCAGTGCAACAAACTACCAGACCTTAAGGATGCCTTGTCAAAAATTGGCTTACAACATGGAGTCACTTTACAATGGATTCCCTCCCACTGTGGGATACCAGGCAATGAGAAAGCTGACCATCTGGCCAAAGAGGGCACTGAAATGGAGCAACCAGACATACCAATCACCTATAATCAGAAGAAAAGCATGATAAAAACCTACAGGAAGCCACAAACACCACCACATGATGACTATCACATGGTAAACAGAAAGGAACATGTCACTATCTTCCGTCTCCGAACAGGACACAGCCGACTCCGAAGTCATATGTATAAAAAGTTTAAGGTTGGTACTACTAATCTATGTACATGTGCCCAGGTGCCCCAAACTGTGGAACATATCCTCCAGAACTGCACCAACTATGAAACACTGAGAAATAATTACTGGCCCAGTGAAACCACTAGAGAAGATAAGCTCTACAGTTTCATACATGAATTACAAAAAACAATGAAATTTATCCAAGAGACAGGACTGCAGGTATAGATAGACAGTGCGAACGAAGAAGAAGAAGAAGAAGAAGAAGAAGTGACTGTTGGTATCCAGCACCCAATATACTCCAATCAAACAACTGTGTGTGACTTACGAACAAAGATAATCAGACTACAGATGAGAACCATACTTTAAAAGAATACAAAAAAGTAATGTAGACTTTCACACTTTGCTACAATTTAGTAGGACTTGACATAGAATTTGTGTGTACACATTTCTATTATGCACAGAACTTTCCCAGATAAATCCTTGGTTTACCAGTAAACTATATTCCTAGATATATTTGACCACAAAAAAATTATAATCGCTGACTAGCTAAAAACAATGTGTAGATTTTGGGAGGAATGAAGATATTTAGAAACAAAAACCCTGATTCAATGATGGTGTAATTAAATATACATAAATTAGTATTGGTTAAAATACTACAAAAAAAAAAAAAAAAAGAAATATTTCTATCTAAAATCCTTCTACTTCTTTCTCTTTCAAATCATACTCTACTGATTCCAAATCTCTAAGCATCCCTACCACCTTCCTCACCTTCACCTGGCTTGGCATCCCAGCCTACAGTAGATGCTATCTTGCTGAACATCTGTCTAATAAATTTCTTAAAGGCTGGGTAGCAATCTGTGTGCTAGAGTTAGAATGAAATGAAACAAAATGTTATGGATGACACTTTCTTGGAGGAAGATTAAAATATCAACCATAAGAATTAAAGCAATCATTACAAAATGTTACAAAGATATCGTAGCTTGCAAGTTTGTCACAAAAAAAAAAAAAAAAATTAGAGAAAAAGTGAGTATCTCCATTCTTCACTCATTCTCATTTTGGTGTTTTTGATGCATAGTTTCTCAGTTTTACAGCTGTGACATTCTGTATCCATATCTATAAAGAATAAAATCTCAAAGAGACACTCACCATTTTACAAATAAAAGTTTGTAGATGAATCTACATAGAACCTTTGCACATCTGACCTTTTCTGCAGGGAAGAGATTTTAGGCATAGTACAGATTCACTCATTACTTCCCCTTGCAGGAAAGGAAGACAGAAATTGCTTTCCTTTTGGAAATAATGAGGACACCAGTCAACGTAACATGATTTGTTGTCAGTCATGATCTGCTGCTTTGCAAGTGATGTCAGCTTTCAACTGTTTCATAGAACAAAGTGAATGCTCACCTACATTTGAACAGTCAACAGATATGTACATCTTCTCTTCTTTGATTTCCCCGAAAGAGTGAGCTGGTGTTCTTAGCAGCCAATGTGGCAAAGATGTTGAGGCACAGCATCATGCTGGCTTGAGAGTGGGTCATGGCAGCTATTTTTTCAGTCCTGGAGTGCAGCTAAAAAGCAGGAGGTGTGCAATACTTCTTTATCAGACTCCACCACCATGGAAACTATGGTGATCCCAGCTCTGTCTGCCAGCCTAGGCCTGTTCCTAGATACACAAACAAGTGGCTGGGTGGGTTTGTTGATCTTGCCACTGTCACAAAATGGTGGCAGGTTTCATCCCACATTCCATGTATGCAAGCAAATACTGGCAACCCCCAATAACAAACATTAAGAAGACTTGTTCCTCTCATGGCTAGACTGCTGCTTGTCCTACTAAAATCTAGGATATGATTCACAGCCATTCTCTTAATATTTTTTTTTCTCAAGTCTGTCTATAAATTTGCAAGGCTAATTGTGTTTCACTTCTGCTAAAATAGTTTTCTATGTGAAGGCTTCATACTGCTTCCAACCATGCTAAAAATCAATGCATGCAGATATTTTATATTTACAGAGAACTCCCCCAAAATTATAATCCCTCTCTACTAAACTCTACTCCCTTCTCACTTGTTACACACTGCTCAGAACTTCCTCACAGCATCACATTACAACCCCTCTACCCTAACTATAATCATACATTTCACCTTCTCCTGGCTAGGTTAACACTGTACTACTTTCTCTCCCCTCCATGGTTTCCCCACCTACCACCCCCAGTTACGACCCACCGACCACACATCACAAGTCTCCATTTAAATAGTCTCTACGTACTACCATGCTCATTTCTGACACACAGCGTCGGACAAGCCACATCTTACAGTTACAGCTAAGTGGCTATTAATTACTAAATTTTTTTTATTTTTAGCATTTATATACATAAGTAACACGATGATTTTATATAAGTAACAGAATCATAGACTTTTATATACAAAGTGATATGATCATGGCTTCTTATGTACAAGGTGATAAAATCATGACTATACATACAAGTAATGTAATCTTGACTATATTAACAAGAAATACAGTAATGATTTTATATATACATCAGTATTAGAAGCATTATCTCACTCAAACTAGAAAGACAAGGTATGTCAATCAACAGCACTCCTTGACAGAAGCACACAATATTAAAATAACACCATAGTGGATATCAGGACACATCAAAATACAAGGCAGACACTAGCAGAAAAGAAAAAGTTGCAACAGAAAACCAGCCCAATAATCCAACCTCATTCATTCATTCCTTTGCATGTCCCTTGCGGAACTTTGCCTCCCAAACAACACTCCTGTAGGCCTCTCGGTTGTGAGCAAGATGGCCTGCTGCTGCTGCATCCATTTCCAGATCATCAACGATGTCTCGCAGCCATCTTCGTTTCGGTCTTCCTCTTTTTCTTTTTCCCAATATGGATCCTTCCAATACGGTCTTCTCTAAATTATCATGAAACTGGTAAATCATTACAAAAATAAATAATAATGAATAATAAAACACAGGAATGGTTGAATAAATGTGCAGTGGGAAACACAGACAGAGCAGATTTTTCCACTACATGACTGCCCCGAACGCGAAAGATGCCATTAACGCATAAAAAAGATGAGAATAAACCATCATCCTCCAACTCAGAAGCATGCACATACTCCTGAAGCACACGTACATCGGATAAAGCCTGACAAAGCACCCAAATGCCCAGTGTGATAATAATCAAGAAACAGTCACAAATCACCTCTTACAATGCCCAGAACTCAAAGACTTGTGACAGGAATGCCCGCCTGAGCACTCGGATATCAAGAACACATTATATACAAACTCGATACAACTAAAGAAGACCTGCAGATACTTTGCCATTGCAAGAGTGAAAGCTCAAACGGCTGCTGGATCAGAGAAATGAAATGAGATCAAATTTTATAAACGCAAATAAAAGAACCAAGCCTACACATTACAAGCACATAGCAGTCAGAAAAGAAAAAAAAAAGTTAAAAATTGCTGAAATTAACAAGTGGTTTTTACTTAACTCTTTAACCAACTGCAAAAATACTTGCAGTTTCTGGCAAGAAACCTCTCCAGCACTTACCAGAGCAAACAGATCTGACTGAAGACCAAGTCTATCCTTTGGTGGTAGAGACAAGTCTTTGACTGCAGGCAAGAGAGCTTCTAGCATCTCAGTGCTATACATGACACGATACACACCCACAGTTCCTGCATTCAGCTGTGGGGAGACCAGTGCACAACTTATATATATGACAATGTTTTATGATTCTGGGTTTCATGACACGTATGGCTCATTATCATGGATTCAGATGTTGAATAATAAAGAAATAACTTTCATATGTCCAGTGACTGAGCTAAGCTTTTTCTGAAACTGGTAAATTATTCCATGACTGAAAGCCTGAAATAATTTCTGAAATACTAATTTTTTCAAAACAACATTTGGTATCTTATACATTTTTTTAATGTAAAAGTAAACACACTTCACAAACATCAGGGAGGAATAAAATATTCATGTAAATTTTTTTATCTTCACTGCTGTGATAAATGCTCACATGCTGAACCAAAGCCACAACTGGCAATTCTCTTCCATGTAAACTGAGCATCATCAGCCCGCTGGCCCAAGTACCGAATGCCTTTTACTAGGTTTGTTAATAATATCAACTGGTTACAGTAACTTCTTCTTCTTCTTCTTCGTTCGCTCATTAGCGATAATGCGTGTTACCCTGATTTTTGCGATGCGCCTTTCGGCTGGGTAACTCTGACTTCAGCAACTTTCCTTGCTAGGGCAGACTGTGGTCTTGCTCGGACTGCCATGAAGACAGTGTGGCTGGCCTGGCCAAAACTTTGTTTTCCAGCCTCTGGTGGCTGTACTTAAGCCCCTTCTCCATGTCAGATGGTTTTGAGACAGTTCCACAAAGACACCCTGACTTTGAGATGAGGAATCTGATGAGTGCTTCAACGATATCCATTCCCCGCCACCTATAGTCTACTGGCTCTGTTTTGTTTACATCATTCTGATATCCACTGTTGTAAAGACCCATAGGCTTGTCACGTTCTGGATTCATTGGTTTCACACCAGTCTTCCCTCATCCCCGCCAGAGATCTCCATGTCCCCATCCGTCCACCAACCTGACATTACATTTTACAAAAATAACAATTACAATTGGTGTTGATTGCTACAAGTTTCTGGGCTACAGAGGTAGGTCAGAGTTTTTAAGCAAACAGATCTATGTTCCCTGTCTCACAAATACTATGTTAAGATAAGTGTGCTCTTAACACAGTTGTTCCCAGGGGAGTTACAGTAACTAATAACTTCCAAAAGTTTCACTTTTTCTCAATTTTTTATTGATAATTTGCCGCTAATTGCTGGTTAATGTGATCACTGATGTGCTGGCATTTTTCTTCTTCGCTTCAGCTAAGAATTCAAATTTTGTTAACAGTTAACATGAGGCTGACGATTTAAGTCTGGCTGCATGAGGTTGGTGGCTTAAGTCTGGCTGCATGAGGTTGGTGGCTTAAGTCTGGCTGCATGAGGTTGACGATTTAAGTCTGGCTGCATGAGGTTGGTGGCTTAAGTCTGGCTGCATGAGGTTGGTGGTTTAAGTCTGGTTGTGCCGTAGATGCCCCAGTCATTCAGCTGTACAACTGGGAGATGTGGAGAAAATAAATACAGATGGGATGGTCATCACATCACCCTATCATAAGCCAACAGGTCAAGGAAAACATGGTCAGTAAAACCATATCCTTTGGTGCCACCTACGGCATGACAAGATAGCATCATTTCAGTTTGCTAAATACATCTAAATACGTCAAAGCTGAACAACTATGAAAGATGGACAATTTTTTCACAGCTCACAGTTACAGCAAAATCATCTGCTCATAAGCCATGTAAGACTGATATGGAGTTTTAACCTACACATTATAACAGCAATCTATCTATCTATCTATCTATCTATCTATGCCTCTGACCCCTCGTGGAGCATAGGCCGCCAACAAGAGCTCGCCAGGCAGTTCGGTCCTGGGCCACTCTTTCCAACTGTCTCCATGTCTGGTTCATTATTTTGATGTCCGTGTCCAGACTTCGGCGCCAGGAGTTCCTTGGTCTCCCTCTCCTCCTTTTACCCTGTGGGTTCCATGTTAGGGCTTGTCTTGTAGTGCTGGATGTGGATTTCCGTAGGGTGTGTCCGATCCATTCCCATCTTCTTCGTAGGATGTCGTCTTCCACTGGTTGCTGGCCTGTTCGCTGCTGCAGTTCTTGGTTACTTATGGTATCTGGCCATCGTATTTGTAGAATCCTTCTAAGGCATGTGTTAATAAATGTCTGGATTCGTTTCATGATCGTAACAGTAGTTCTCCAAGTTTCTGAACCGTATAGCAGAATGGGCTTTATCATGGATAACAGCAATAGCAGATTAAAAAAAAAAAAAAAAAGTTTCTGGCAAAAGAGAAATGAAGAAAAACTGGAACAAAAATAAGCTAAATGGTGAGGTGACTAACCTTGACCCAGTCTCCAGATGAAACATCCGGCACAATGAACTCTTGTCTGTCTGTTTCCAGAAGTCCTAACACAACAGACTTGTCTGGTGACGACTTGGTGCTGGCCAAGACTGGGACTATCCACAGGTAACCCTCAGGTGGAATGGAACCATCAGCTGTAAATTTGGACTGGGTTACTGTCAACCTCCTGTTGTTTCCATCCTGCTCTTGAGAAACCTAGCAAGTGTAAAATATGAGAAGACTCCATGTACAGCAAGAGTGTCAACTTAGTGATCTTACAAGTAGATGCTGGGGTTCTTAACCAGATATGTTCATACCTCTTGGGATTGTCTTGTCTCTTTCCTCACATGCCTTCTGGTGCTGAGGGGACAAATAGACATCTTGATAGAGCTTGGCGATTTGCTTCATATAATGGGATATTTAAGGCTTCTGTATTTTTCTCTTTCCATCTCCTGTGTGGGTGGCCTTTTCCTCTGTCGTCTACAAATCTTAGTCTGAATGCTTTTTGTGGCATACTATGGTAGTAACTGTGTAACATGGCCAAACCATTTGGTTTGTTGTTTCTGGATACAGTGTAATACAGGTGTTACTCCAACCTTTGCCCTGATGATATCATTTCTTATTTTGTCTCTTCTTGTTACATTTGGTATTCTTAAATATCTCATTTCTGCTGTGATGATTTTCCTTTTGCTTTTGACTTTTTTAACGTTTGACACTGGCAGCATATATCTGACATTGGCAGCACAGATCTCGGAGGAAAACTGTTGTACAGTGCTTTTTGTTTCATACTCCCTTGTGACTGTGAGAATCAAATGATGGGGTATGGTACTTAAATCTCTGAACAATTTTTTTTCTAAATTATTACATATTAAATTATTACTTTCAGCTGTTGTGATCAAAGCTTTCCATAAGTACAGTAAAAACCAAGCTATTCACATCCTTTGAAGTCATACTGGTACCTAACAGTAATGATAGTGATGGTGATTCTGAGTCTGGTGAAGGGGGTATTGGGACATACTGGGCAATCCAGCATCTCAGCCTCAAACAACCCATGGCATCAAACAAATCACAGGCAGCTTACTGTTTTTTTTTTCATACATATTCAAGGTGATATCAGTAAATGTTATAGAGAAAAATATGGGACAGAGAAGTCTATATTTTAATCACAAATATTCTGTTTTAGAGTTTTAAAAAGGCTATGGAGGAAACCTCTGATATCAACCTTCAGAACTGGAAACCCCATCTGCTTAGTCCAAGTTTTCATCATTCTCCCAACTGGTTTCCCGCTGGCTTCCTCCAAAGCCTGCCACAGGTGTTCAGTGAAAGTGTTCTGGTACTGATGTCGAGTCAAGTACAAGTTCATTCCTTTGCGGAAGTCCTGCAGGTAATACAATGAGAATATTTGCTAGAATGTGTCTGTTAAATGTGGAATTCATGCAGACAATATGATGAGAAAGTATTCTAGAATGATTCTGTTAAATGTGGAGTTTCCGCAGATAATATTATGACAATGTTTGCTAGAATGTATTTGTATAATGTGGAAATCCTGCAGATAATATGAATGTTAGAATGTATCTAATAATGTGGAATTCCTGAAGATAAAGTGAGAATGAGATTATAATGTGCTAGAACTGGTGTGTGAAATGTTTTGAAAATCTTGATCATAAGTTAATCTCCTTGGAACTGCAAGCTGGTGTTCTTTGCAGTTGATCCTGTGGTCACTTGAGACCCAGCATCATGTCAGCTTGAAAGTGGGTCAAGGCAGCAATTTTTTCAGTCCCTGAGCACAGTTAAAAAGCAGGGGGTGTGCAGTACTTCTTTAGCAGACTCCACCACCATGGAGACTATGAGGGGGTGTGCGATACTTCTCTACCAAACTCCACTATCATGGAGACTATGAGAGGGTGTGTGATACTTCTCTAGCAAACTCCACTACCATGGAGACTATTAGGGGGTGTGCAATACTTCTCTAGCAAACTCCACTACCATGGAGACTATGAGAGGGTGTGCGATACTTCTCTAGCAAACTCCACTACCATGGAGACTATGAGGGGGTTTGCGATACTTCTCTACCAAACTCCACTACCATGGAGACTATGGTGATCCCTGCCCCATTAGCCAGACTAGGCCTATTACTGGGGGTACCAAAAGAGAGGTGGGGTAGTGTCTTTGTCAGCTATCGTTCGCCAACCCTGAAGCCAGCATGTTAGTTATAGCCCACTTACAGCCATACAACAGACAGCATCTTCCTTCATTTTTTTCTAGCATGAAAATCAACTTACAATAAATTACAGTTTATCATAAGAGCAGAATGCTGAATACATGAAGACTTGTGGAATGATGATATTTTTAAAAATAATGAAGACTTATTTCAACAATGATACCTCTTCATGATGAAAAATAAGGTTTCAAGCCAACAGAAGAGCAAGGTGTACAACTGTTATGACAAGACTAGCAAATATATATGTCTTATTGCTGGTGTTGTGTAACTTACTTCATCTCCTAAATAATGGTGTAACATTCTGATGACAGAGGATCCCTTACTGTAGGAGATAGCATCAAAGATCTCATCCACTTCAGATGGATGGCCAACTTCAACCTAAAAAATGAAATATGTGCTAACTTTGACCCAATCAAGGAAAATAATTTGTACACAAAGTCAATATTTTACTTAAACAATCTATATATTTAAATAATTTGTACACAAAGTCAATATTTTACTTAAACAATCTATATATTTAAATAATTTGTACACAAAGTCAATATTTTACTTAAACAATCTATATATTTGCACACATAGTTAATATTTCATAACTGAAGATTTGTGTATATGGTCAATATGTGATGTGAACTATTTAGGATTTGTACACATGGTCAATATATGACATGAACTGTTTAAGATCTATACATATAACCAATATATGATTTGAAAAGTTTAAGATTTGAACAGAAGATCAATATCTGACATGAACAATTTAAGATTTGTACACATGACCTGGTTGTCTAGAACACGCTGAAGATTCATCAATGCTCAAAATAATATGCTCAAGATGGTCCTCTCTGTCTTGGTTATATTTATTTAAAGTCTGTATGCATGTAGTAGTGGTAGATTGCTATTTATCACTGAGATAACTAGTTTTTCAAGCTCTCAGCATTTTTGTTTTCTTCCTCTAACATCTGCTCTGACACAAATACCAATCTCTCTCACAAATGCAGTAGTTCATCTCTGGGTTTTCAGTATCACTAAAAAGGGTCTCTTGTAGGGGTAGAGGTCTGGCTAGGCCCTCTGCCTGTGTGAGCAGTACAGCCACCATTTCTGGAGAACATGATATGTTTGTCAATTGCCGTAAGAATGGAGAATATTTTGGCAAGAAAATATCGTCATCAGTCCATATGGCCCAAACAAGATACATAAGTTTGTGACAAAATAAAAAAAACAACTCATTTCCACCTGATTCTAAGCCTCCTTTCTGTTTTCATCTTCTGTTTCTTAAACTCTAAAAGTTCTGTCTGAGCAATTCATCTCCTTGACTCCTAGGATCTTCTTCATTTTCTTCCTCTCTGTGGGGGTTCAGTCTATTGCTTCCTTTGGTCACTGTTCTTTATTCATGTGCTTATCCCCATTATGAGAAAACCTATTACAGAGAGAAGACATGGAAGCAGAAGTCAACCTTCAGCAACTACACTGCAAACTTTCACCAGCAACTGAATGACCTTATGGACAAGACCAGGAAGGAGGAGGTCTGGAAAAGAGCAGGACAAGTGCCTATGAACCTACAAATCATGTTTTGAAAATGGAGGTGGATTGGCCACATACTAAGGAAACCAGACCCCAGCATAACAAGGCAGGCACTGACATGTATTCCCCAGGGAAACAGAAATCAAGGAAGGTAAAAACTACCTGGAGTAAGGAAATTATGAAAGTGCTCACAGACAAGGGATATATAAGGAGGGAAGTAGAGAACAAATCCAAGAACAGATACGACTACAGAAACTTTATCAGTGGCCTATACTTCCTACATTCGACCAGATCTTTAAAAAGAATACTTGAAGAACATACTGAAAAGCAAAAACCATTAATCCTGAACTTCATATACTTTAAAATGGCACTTGATAGCATACACAGAGATTCACTGTGGAGAATTTTAAGACTATATGGAATACAATCTAAAATTGTCAACATCATTAAGGATCTCTACAATGGATATGTTTGTGCAGTCAAAACAGAAGAAGGAATGAGTGAATGGTTCCAGATTGAAACAGCCATGAAACAAGGATGTATACTATTTCCCTTTCTTTTTGGAACTGCCATAGACTTCATAATAAAAAAAAAAAAAGCTCCACTGGTAAAATGGGCATTGACTGGGTACATGGGACCCAACTAGAAGATCTTGATTTTACACATGACATAACTCTTATCAGTGACAATGTGAATTCGATGCAAGAAAACACAGATACTCTGTCTTCACTGGCTAGCAAAATAGGTCTTGAAATTAACAAAGAAAAAAAAAAAAATAATGAAACTTCCCATTAATCAAGAAGGAAAAATATACACAGAAGGAACAGCTGTTGAAGAAGTACACAAATTTGCATATCTTGGCAGCTACATAGACCAGGATGGTGACACCATAAAAGAAATTGCAAAGGCAGCACTGACCTTCAAAATCTTAAGAACATGGCACTCAAAAGTTATAAGCACAAAAACCAGGTTAAGACTATTCAATTAAAATATAATATCTACCCTCATTTATGCATGTGAAAGCTGGAAAATAACTAAAGAAATAGACAACAAATTTTGAAAACAAATGCCTAAGGAAAATACTTGGTATAAAGTGAAATGAATTCAAGAACAATGGAGAGATAAGGCAGATGAGCGAACAATAACCTGCCTCATGGGTGATCAGAAAAAGGAGATGAACATATATTACTTATGTGATGATCTTCTTCTTCGTTCGCTTCTATCATCAAGACCGCCCCGTGATCCTGCTGAATTTACTCCTGAGGTTGGTTCTAAAGACTGTTATTGCCGGAGGTGGGGTGGAGAATTCGATATCCACTCCAACGGCATGCGTCTCAAACAGCCTCTGGCAGTCAAGTCCAGCTCCTGGCCTTCCCATGGCAGAACTGTTTAAACTGACAGGAGAAGGGGTGAGGGCGAATATCTGGCGCCTGAAAACCAGATACTTAGGGTAGATGAGTGGCACGTTTGGTAACTCATCTACCGCTGTTGGCGAGATTCTTCAGCTGCCGTGTGTGGAGCGGTGCTCCTCCCGGCCAATGAAGAAAGGTGCATATGGTGTTGCTGCGTAGCACCACTGCAGAAAAGGTGGTAGAAATGATAAAGCGAAGCAAACAGTAAAATCACGGCACCTCTGGTCTGGAGGTCGGCCATGTCCTGAGTGCAGTCATATTGGGTGAAATGCATGAACCGGCTTGTCCCAGAGGCTAAGACACTGTTGGCGAGACTCTTCGAATGCCGCGCGTGGAGTGAAGCTCCTCCCGGTCAAGGAAGAAAATGCGGAAAAGAAATAAAGGTTGCTGTGCGGCATCGACGTGAAAAGGTGGTGGAAAGGATAATGTGAAGTTTAATTGGTATGTCCAGTAGTATCGCTGCGAGAGCTACACATACCACGGCGCCTCTGCTCTAGAGGCCGGCCACGTCCGAAATACACCTACACTGGTGAAGTTTGCCTAAACCGGCACACACCAGGGGTGGAACTTGATGACTAGACATGTCATACCACCTCCGTTCTAGAGGTCGGTCACGCCTGATATACACCCATACTGGTGAATTATGCCTAAACTGGCTCACACCAGAGGTGAATCTTGAAGGCAACGCATGTCACAGTACTTCTGCTCTAGAGGTCGGTCACGTCCCAAACATGCCCATACTGGGTTAATATGCCTAAACCGGCTCAACCCAGGGGTGGAAGTCACTAGTGGCGAGGATTCGTCCTCCTGGATAAAAGCTCCATCCTGGTCACAACTAGGAAGGGTAGTGGCCACGACCACAAAATGCTGAAGTCGGAGACACTGGACCAGGGCAGTCTAGACAGGCAACCACCTCTCACCCGGCGGGGATGTTTGCGTATCCTAATCACTCTGAGGTTTTCTGGTGAGAAAGTCCAACTCTGGACTGGATGGGCAACCACCTCTCACCCGGCGGTGATACACGGGTATCTCAAAACACGTCGAGGTTTTCCGGTGAGAAGGTCCAACTCTGGCCTGGGTGGGCTACCACCTCTCACCCAGCGGGGATGCACTGATATCCTAAACACGTCAAGGTCTTCCGGTGAGAAAGTCCAACTCTAGACTAAACTGGTGCAACGAAAACCACGGTGTCATGCAATCCGCTTCAGAGACCCACCAAGAATACAGGCTCAAGCCCTGCAATACTCTGAACCTCTTGTGGTCCTCTTGTGGTCCTCTCTGGGATCTCATGTGGTCCTTTTTGGGACCACACAGGAGACCACGGGACCTAACGAGGAACACAGGCGTAAATTCAGTAGGATCACAGTGCGGTCTTGGTGGTAGAACCGAACGAAGAAGAAGAAGAAGAAGACTCCTGAGGTCTTCGATAGGTCCTGTGGTGGTCCCCAAAAGGCCCACATGAGATCCCCGAGAGAAACACAAGAGGTTCAGAGTATCGTAGGTCTTAAGCCTATATTCTTGTGGGTCTCAGAAGCGGGAATGCATGACACTGTGGTTTTCGTTGCACCAGTTTACTCTAGAGCTGGACTTTCTCACCGAAAAACCTCGATGTGTTTTGGACATCAGTATATCCCTGCTGGGTGAAAGGTGGTTGCCCATCTAGCCTAGAGTTGGACTTTCTCATCGGAAAACCTCAATGTGTTTTGGGATACCCATTATCTCTGCAGGATGAGAGGTGGTTGCCCATCCAGTCCAGCGTTGGACTTTCTCACTGGAAAACCTCAGCGTGATTAGGATACGCACACATCCTCACCAGGTGAGACATGGTTGCCTATCTAGACTGCACTAGTCCAGTATCTCCGACTTCAGCATTTTGTGGTCGTGGCCACTCCCTTTCCTAGTTGTGACCAGGATGGAGCTTTTGTCCAGGAGGACGAATCCTTGCCACCAGTAAGTTTCACCTCTGGGTTGAGCCGGCTTAGGCATATTATCTCAGTATGGGCGTGTTTAGGATGTGACCGACCTCTAGAGCGGAGGTACCGTGACATGAATAGTCATCAAGTTTCACCCCTGGTTTAAGCCAGTTTAGGCATATTTCATCAGTATTGGTGTATTTCGGACATGGCTGGCCTCTAGAGCTGATGTGCCATGGTATGAGTAGCTTTCCCTGAGAGGCTACTGGACATACCGACTAAGCTTCACTTTATCCTTTCCATCACCTTTTCACATCGGCGTCACACGACAACCCTATTTGCTTTTCGCATTTTCTTCATAGGCCGGGAGGAGTTTCACTCCGGCATCCGAAGAATCTCTCCAGAAGTGTCTTAACTCCTGGGTTAAGCCGGTTCAGGCAATTTGCCCAGTATGAGTGCACATAGGACGTGGCCGACCTCCAGACCAGAGGTGCCATGATTTGAGCAATCCTGACCTTGAGACTAATGATTACTTCAATTAATCCTTTCTTTCACCTTTTCCATAGTGGCGCCGCATGGCAACCCCATTCGTACCTTTCTTCACTGGCCGGAAGGAGCCCCACTCCACGCACGGCAGCTGAAGAATCTCGCCAGCAGCGGTAGATGAGCTACCAAACAAGACTCTCATCTACCCGAAATGTCTGATTTTCAGGTGCCAGATATTTGCCTTCACCCTTTCTCCTGTCAGTTTGAACAGTTCTGCCACAAGGAGGCAGGAGCTGGACTTGACTGTCAGAGGCTATTTGAGATGCACGCCTTGAAGACATTTCATTGGAGTGGAGAGTGTATCCCCCACCCCACCTCCAGCTATAACAGTCCTTAGAACCTAGTTATGTTATGAGAAGAAACAATCAGAGAATCTCAAAACAACCTATCAAGTGGAACAAAACCTGCCAAAGAAAAAAGGTCGACTACATGAAACTCTAAAGAGGACATTGTCAAGAGAGGCCAAATTAATAGGCATAAATTCCGTTGATGAGTTTCTCGACAAAAACAGGAAAATTTGGCAAAATACCATGTGAGCCCTACGTAACACTTAATGGCGCACGAAGGATGTATGATATAAGATGCTCCCAAGGGAGTGACAGGCAATGATGATAATGATAAATGACCTTAATACTTTTACCACTGTACCCTTGCCTGAACATGTCCAGTAACTTCATCTGACAGTCCCTGTCACACCCACTGTCTTGTGAGCAGCTCAGGAGAACTAAAGTCAAGAGTTTCTGGCAGACAAAACTATGATACACGGATGTGTAAGTCATCAACGAATTATTTTCCTATCAGCCCGGATATCTGGGAAGAATCTGCAGAAGACCAAGTCACGTGGAGAGGAACTCCATGTAATGCATATCACAATTTAAGGAGGAAAAGAGGAATGACCTAAAACCAGAAAAGACAAGTACAAAGAAACTGGACCTTGCAACATAAATATTGCTTGCTGTTACCATGGTCGATTATGCAAGACCAACATTGGTAGAGTCAGCCATGAGAGGAGTTGTTCAGCAAGATGATGCTCTGCAAAACCCACACCATCTGCCTGCTTTAAAACATCTTAAACAAAAAAACATAGAAACTTCCACATCTATATGAAACCAGCAACTGATGCTGCCAATATTTAACAACTCTGAAAGATACAGCACAAATTCTCTTACTACTTACCTCAATAGCATGGCTATTGTTGAGAGCATCCATGGTTAGTGCTCTCCCCAAGTCAAGGTTGACAAACTGGGTCCACACATCATACTCTGGGAAGCAATGATCAACACACAAGTATTCTATCCAGTTGGCAAAGCCTTCATTCAGCCATAAATGTGTCCACCATTCCTATGAAAGCAACAATATTATTATACACATCACAACCAGCACTGTTATGTATGGTTACATTTTTATATCTCTCACGTAAAAATATCTCCATCAAACAATACCCCAGTCCTACACACAATGATGTACTGTCCATCAAACAATACCTCAGTCTTACACACAAGGATATATTCTTTATCAAACAATACCCCAGTATTACACACAAGGACATATTCTTCATCAAATAATACCCCAGTCTTATACACAAGGACATAATCTTCATCAAACAATACCCCAGTCCTACACACAATGATGTACTGTCCATCAAACAATACCCCAGTCTTACACACAAGTACATATTCTTCATCAAACAATACCCCAGTCTTACACACAAGAACATACTCTCTATCAACTATAACCCAATATTGCACACAAGGATATAATCTCCATCAAACAATATCCCAGTCTATATATATTTATATATAACACTAAACATTTCAACACTCTAACCAACCATAGTGACCAGATTTCCAAACCACTGATGTGCCAACTCATGGCCCACAATGAGTGCTACATATTGCTTGACTCGAGCTGATGAGTTCTCAGGGTCCACAAGCAGTGCTGTCTCCCTGTACGTGATAAGTCCCCAGTTCTCCATAGCTCCTACACACACAAAAATGCACATTTTTGATCTTCTATGGACGCATATATCATATACTAATACTAATCACTGGGGTGATCTGATAAGACACAAACAAAAACTGAAATAGTGCAACTTCTGGCATGACAGTTATGTGGACACATACACTGCTGCTAATACCTGTGGTCATTAGAGGAGATTTGTAACAAAAGGTTAACTAAAGTGCTGTATAGACTGAAACATACATCTATTACCTGTGATAGTGAATATTTTTTTGTTAAGTGTATAAACAACTCATGGTAAACTCTGACTTTTCCAAAGGCCAGGTTTAAGATTTAATCTTTCTTCAGTAAAAATAAGTGCATGGTCAGCTTTCACTTTGTGTAAACATTTACTGAAAGATTGTGCACTTCCCTTCACTTAATCCAATGTTTCCCAAGTGGCATGTACGCCCCACAGGGGGCAGTTTGAATATTCTGGGGGCCAATTACAGTAGAATATATTATACTTTTTTCAGAACCTGCTGTCTAAATTATCCTGCATGTTTTGGGTGGAGGGGCAGGGGCCACATCAAAATCTTTCAGGTGTTGAGGTGGGGGCATGATCCAAAAAAAGGTTGGGAGGTTGGGAAACAGTGACTTAATCTGTTGACGCTGTCTCTGGGATTAGTGCTGGCAAATATGCATACAAGGATCTCCCAGTTATGACACTAACATAATGGTCCATCCACTGATGTTTCTGGTTTAGTGGATAATGTAGGTAGAGGTGACTGATCCTGGATTAGAACAAATGACTCCCAGTATGAGGTGACCGATCCTGGATTAGAACAAATGACTCCCAGTATGAGGTGACTGATCCTGGATTAGAACAAATGACTCCCAGTATGACGCAGCTGATACTGGATGAGAATGGTTCCTATTAGGGGGTAGCTGAAACTGAATGTGAACAAATGGCTCTTAACAGGAATAAATGAAAAAAGTAATGTGTAAAATGACATATTCAAAGGTAACTGAAATGGGATGAAAGCAAATAGCTCCTTGTCAGAGGAAACTTATGTGAGATGTGGACAGATGGCCTCTACTCAAAGCTATCTAAGGTATGATGACAGCAAGATGAAATATGCCCAAAACAGATTACCTGCTGAAATATCTGCAATTGCAATAAGGTCAACTTTGGGAAGTGGATAAGCGATGCCAAAATACTTCTTGTAAAATGGCAAAGTCTTAACTGCAACCTGTGGAAAAAAAAAAAACCAGGCAGGAATTGCTGAACGAATTTCTCTGCTTTACCCCGTAGTACTTGAATGAACTCCCTGTAACTGTGAGCTGTTGTTCTTTGCAACCAATTCTGTAGAGGTGTTAAGGCACAGTATTGTATCAGCGTGGGAGCAGGTTATGGCAGCTATTTTTTCAGTCCCAGAGTAGAGCTAAAATGCAGGGGGTGTGCAATGCTTCTTTAGCAGACTCCATCACCATGGGGACTATGGCAATCCCTGTCCCATTAGCCAGGCTAGGCCTGTTACTGGGGGTACCATGGAGAGGTGGGACAGGGTCTTGGTCAGCTATGGTTTGCTAACCCTGATGCTAGCATGTCAGCTATGGGTCGCGCTGACTGACTCAACAGCTGTTCTTTCTACATATATTTGTCCTTCATCGTTAATGAGAACCTTCATTATTTTTGTTTTATCCTGTTAATTTCAAGTCCTATTTTACTAGTCATTGAAGACAGGGTACCTGTTTTTACTTGCACTAATTTCATATTGTCACTAATAAGAGTTATGTCATCTGCAAAATCATGATCTTCTAGTTGGGTCCCATGTACCCAATCATGCCCATTTTACCATTGCAATATTTTTTCATTATGAAGTCTATGGCAATTCCAAAAAAGCATGGGAGATAATATACATCCTTGTTTCACGCCTGCTTCAATCTGAAACCATTCACTCATTGTCTGTATTGACTGCACAAACATATCTATTGTAGAGGTCACTAATGTTGACAATCTTAGATGGTATTCCACATATTCTTAAAATCCTCCATGATTCTCTGTGTATGCTATCAAATGCCTTTTTAAAGTCTATGAAGTTTGGGATAAACGGTCTCTGCTTTTCAATATGTTCTTCAAGTATTAATCTTAAAGATCTGGTTGAGACAGCTTCTCCCTTTTCTAAATCCTGCCTGTTTTTCTCTCATTGCAGCATCCAATGTATCTTGAATTCTATTCAGAATAACTTTGCTAAATACTTTTGACACAGCTGATAGTAAGGTTACTCCTCTCCAGTTGTTGCAATTGCTACAGTTGCCTTTTTTCAGTATTTTAACAATGATTCTTATTTTCCATTTAGAATGGATTTTTTTTCTTTTTTCCAAACTTTACTTTCAAAACTCTGTAGTTGTTTCATGTTGTCATTTCGGCTGTTATTTCATCTCCACCTGCAGCTTTGTTGTTAGCCATTAGATTCACTGCTGTTTCAGTTTCATGCAATGTAATTTCATCTAGGTTTACATTTAGCTGTGGGAATGGTAAATCAGTTCCAAGGTCTATCAGCTCTTTTGGATGTGATTGATTAACTTTAAATAAATCTTATATATTTAATCTTATAATTAATTTTTAAGAATTACATCTAGGGGAAACAATAAACAGAATTACATCTAGGGAAACAATAAACAGAATTACATCTAGGGAAACAATAAACAGAATTACATCTAGGGAAACAATAAACAGAATTACATCTAGGGAAACAGTAAACAGACTATAAGCCTGGAGCTAGACTTAAATCTAGTAATCAGATTTACACATCTAGTGAACAGATTTACACATCTAGTGATCAGATTTACACAGCTAGTGAACAGATTTACACAGCTAGTAAAGACTTACATCTAATGCAAACCTGCCCTGTTCTTTCTTGCCTACTGGTGTATAAACCCTGACCAAAACATCATCTTCATCCCTTGCTTCAATGTAGTCATACTCCCCAACCACAAAGGCTAGCAGGTAAGTGGACATGACTGGGGTTGTTCCGTAAGTTACCTCCCGCAGACTGTCATCAACATCTTTCTCAGCAATCACTGGCTGAAGAAGTATGAAATGAAAGTTGAATTTTTAAGAGCTGAGAAGGTGACACAGCAGAAAGCAGTAGGATTTGTAGAGTGAAGTAAAAAAGTAAAATGAGTTAGATGAGAAGGCAGTAGGACTTCTGGATGAAGATTTATCTGTGGTTTGAGGAAACAGCATGATTTCTAGAATAAGAACTAGTTGTGTGATGCAGAATAATATTTCTACAGCAAGAAATTATTTTGCGATAAGCAGACATGATAGAATAAGAACTAGTTGTGGGATATTAAATCAATAAGATTTTTACAGCAAGAACTAGCTCTGTAATGAAGAAACAGTAAGATTTCTACAGCAAGCATGTAGAACAAGGAAACAGTAAGATTTCTAGAGCAAGTATGCAGTGCAAACAAACAGTAAGATTTCTAGAGCAAGCAAGTAGAACAAGCAAATGGTAAGATTTCCAGAGCAAGCAAGCAGTAAAATTTCTAGAGCAATCATGTAGAACAAGGAAACAGCAAGATTTCTAGATCAAGTAAACAGCAATATTTCTCAAATTTCACAGAATAAGAAAACAGTAATATTTCCTGAGCAAGCACATGAAAGGAAACGAACTAAAGAAAGAGAAAAATGTGTGAGTACTCAGGGAGATAAAAAGAAAAACTGTAGACTGATCACCATATGTCATAACAGACTTTACCTGACATATCAGTTGGCGATATACCTAATCAGCAAAATTAAAATACAATCACATGATAACAAAGATAACCACATTAGAGGATGGTGCAGTTAACACAGCCAGTGGGCTAAATCTGTCAAAAGACCATATACCAAGAAGTATTTATGTACTACTACTAGAAACAGTTAAATGGTGGTGGAGTCTGCAGAGAAGTTGAACTTTAGGTAGACTCAGCTTTTTTTGGTCTCCTAGTAAGAAAGAGAGGTCTCACTAGGAGCCTACATTTTTCATGTTTTTTTATCTAATGTGTTGCTTGTTTTTGGTTTGTGATCCTTGAAAAAAGCTTTTGCCAAAATACTGGACTGTTGTATGTGCTTCATTCGTATGTGCTGATCTTGCTTTCTGCCACTCTTGTTTCTGCCCACTTTCCTCACTCTTTCTATTTTTTTTTTTAAACTGTATCATACTCCCTCATCTACTTTATGTTTATCATAGCATCAGCTACAATGTGACAAAAAGCAGTTCCTGGATGTTTGTAGAAGGAGCAAAATAATAACACTAAGCTGCATGATAAAACTGTGATGAAAATGTAACCATTACATGATAACAACATGACAACAATGTAAACATTATATTATAATAATTTAATAAATTATACTATCAAATTATTGAGGAAAGACGCTGGCGACGGTTGAGACATGTGCTCCAAATGACTGACAACTCACTACCAAAAATAGCGCTAAGATGAACACCACAGAGGAATAGAAGTACGGGTAGACCAAAAGAGACATGGAGAAGAACAACAGAGAGGATGTTGAGCAAAAGAGGGCTCATCTGGGCAAGAGCGGAAAAAAAAGGCAAAGGACAGGCATTTGTGGAAAACCCTTGCAGAAGCCCCATGTGCCCTGGGCACATAAGGTTCAGAGAGAGAGAGAGGAAGAGATAAATTGTAGCAAAATAACAAAAATATAAGCACTACATGATAGCATGACAACATAACCATTACATGTTAACAACATTGTAACTATGATATGATAACAACATGACAACAAAGAAACCATTACATGATAATAATATAATAACAATTATTATGTGATAGTAAAATGACAACAATGTGACCATTAAATGGTAACAAAACAACATTTCTACTATTACATCACAATATAACATGACACCAACACAACCAACATATGATAACAAACATGGTACTGGCACCACAGCTGCATGACAACAACATGCAACAAGCACAATCACATGATAACAACATCACACAACAGACACATAACCTCTCACCATGTTGGACAAGGCAACCCTATCTCTGGGCACCACAAGAGTCACATCAAATGTAGCTTTGACAGCCGGCTCATCCCAACATGGGAATGCTCGTCGAGCATCAGTTGCCTGTGATAGACAAACACCTACCATAATATACACTGGATGTGGTCTATGCTTCAGAGATAGCTGCACTTTAAGAATTCAGTCACAGTGACAAACACTAGTCACAGTAAACCTTGTTCTGTTAATTTCATTTACACACACTTGGATGAGGGAAATTAAAAGGAGGACATCTATCGCTCTTCAAAAAGTAAAAACTAAAGAAGCTGTGGAGAATAACAAATAGAACTAAAAAAATAAGATTTTTAAGGGCATGCATCTTTCCCACCGCAACATATGCCTGTGAGACCTGGACACTTAACAAAATAACTGAGAAACACATAAATGCCTTTGAATGTAAATGCTACTGAAGAGTTTTTCAAATATCGTGGACACAAAAAAAGAACAAATATATCCATACTATAAGAACTCAATATTGAAGAAGGTTGATTAATAAAGAAGATTAAACAGAGAAAACTTAAATATTTTGGACACATTAAATGTCATGAGAATTTAGAGAAGACAGTCTTAGAAGGGTACATAATGGAAAAAAGAAAGAGAGGAAGACCAAGGCAAAGATGGCTGCAAGACATCGTTGATAATCTGCAAATTAATGCATCAGCAGCAGGGCATCTTGCTTACAACTGAGAGCCCTACAGGAGAGCTGTGAGGGAGGCAAAGTTCCACAGAGGACATGCAAATGACTGACTGACACGCATTTGGAATAATTAACAAAGATTGACTGCACTTAACTGCACATGGAAGTCTGAACAAAAATTGAATGCATTTAACTGCACCTGGAAGACTGAACACAGACTGATTATATTTAAATGCACTTGGAAGGATGAACAAACACTGAATGTACCCACGCATGCTTTAGTGACTGAACATAAGACTGATTGTTCATGCACATACTTGAGTGACTGAACAAAGACCAATTTTTTTTCCTGCTCATAAACTGTGGGGGTCAAGCTAAGTCACTATACATGGGATTATGATGAATATGCACAGGTAAAGCAGACACTGATTGGGTACATGGGACCCAACTAGAAGATCTTGATTTTGCAGATGACATAACTCTTATCTGTGACAATGTAAAATCAATGCAAGAAAAAACAAATACCCTGTCTTCACTGGCTAGCAAAAGAGCACTTGAAATTAACAAGTAAAAAACATAAATAATGAAAATTCCCATTAATCAAGAAGGAAAAATAAAAAATATATATGTAGAAGGAACAGCTATTGTACACAAATTTGCATGCCTCAGTAGATACATAGACAAGGATGGTGACACAGAAAGGAAGTTAGAATTGCAAAACCAGTATTGACCTTCAAGAATCTTGAGAACATGCAGCACTCAAAAGTTATAAGCACAAAAACCAAGTTAAGATTATTCAATTCAAATGCAATATCCACCCTCGTTTATGCATGTCAAAGCTGGAAAAACAGAAACAGACAAGAAATTAGACTCCTTTGACAACAAATGCCTAAAGAAACTACTCAGTATAAAGTGGAGCTAATTCAAGGAGAACATAGAGAAAAGGCAGATGAGTGAACAACAACCTGTCTCATGGGTGATCAGAAAAAAGATATGGACATATGTCGGTCATTTGATAAGTAACAGTCACAGAATCCCAAAACAAGCTATCAAGTAGAACACAACAGGGTGAAAAAAAAAAAGAAGTTGACCACGTGAATCTCTAAAGAGGACACTGTTAAGAGTGGCCAAATTAGCAGACATAAAATCGTTTGATGAGGTTGAAAAGCTCGCCGAAAACAGAAAAACTTGGCGAACTACCATGCGAGCCTTACGTTGACATTTAATGGCACGGAAAGGATGTAAGATGTAAGAAGAAGATGATGAATATGGGCATCTGAGTGGTGAAGTGATTAGATCACTAGTCTCTCATGATGAAAGTCAGTGGTTTGAAACTATCTGGATGCACCCCAATCATCAAGCTTCTTCTGGAGATGGGGAAGAAAAAGTGACCAGGTGTGATGCTGATTACACATCTTCTAGTGTGCCAGTAGATCAAGGAAAATATAAGCACTAACACAATATCTCCTAGGTGCCTCCATGGCATAACAGTTACCTTTATCTTCTGATGGATATCCTATTTTCCATCTCATGCTCTAACAGCCTTACATCCTTTCCATGCCATCATGTGTCACACAGGGCTCTCACAATGTGTCTTGCCAAGTCTCTATTCTTACAGCCATGTGTACTTAAACCAATGCACTAGACAAATGTTCTATGTTTTGTTCCCAGTATGCAAGAGACATATTTAAGAGACCATGTGTCTATGTTTATGTCTCAAAATTGGGTACCTACAGAGGACTGAATTCTCATGTCATGAGCTCATTTCCCTTCTCGATGTCAAGAGTTCAGACAAGCATTAAACACCTAGCATACTGAGCATATTTTATCACAGACAAGATAGCTGAGAGGATAATGTATTGTCCTCTTGTGACTAGGCTACTGTTTGTCCTATGGGAGTCAGTGGTTTGAATTGGTCATTCTTTTAGTATTTTTCTCTCTCTCACATCTAAAATGCTTTGTATTTCTAAAAATGAACCACACAACAATGTGCTCTAACACTTTACTGTGCACAAGCTCACTGTTTCCTATTTGCTAAAAATCTACAGATTTCATAAGGCATTTCTCAATACCAGAGTATCAAGCACCCATTTATACATCAGGGTTGACTGAAGGATGCTCAGAGCAGGTCTCTAACCCACAAACTTCACAAGATAATGCAGACTGGCTACTGACTGTACTGCTCTTACCCCATAAATACCACTATAATATATTAGTGATTATAAAAGTGGAAACTAGCTATAAAGTGAAGCTTGTAGACAAAGAGATGAGATGAGAAAGCTATACCTCAAACTGTGTGACTGCTGCATATCTCTCCTCTTCACCAGCTGTGTACTTGCTGCGATAAAAGCCCTTCAGCTTGTCATTAAGCTCACCAAGAAACTTGATGTGTAGAACACCCTGGCCAGGCTGTAACAAATTTCAATTTTTTTTTTTTCAAACACCCAAACAAATGCAACTATAATAAATTTTTCAAAAATAGCATGACAAGCTAACCAACTCCTGCATACTTCATAAGCCAAGCTTCCATCATTCAGTAATGCTCAAATGCAGTAAATGAAGATGGCTACAAACCATTTCCTACACAAATACTCTATGGTGATCTACCAGGGTGGGGACTGCCAAACTAGAAATGATATATCTTGCAAACTGATATGTTTAACTACTGGTATGACAAAAGTAATCATTTGATCTTGCAAAACAGATGTGTACCCTTGAATGCCAGTTCACTGTTTATATTTCAAACCAATCTGGTGTTGGAAAGAATCAAGGAACAAAGTTAATCACAACAATAACTAGCACTGAAAAGAATCAAGGATCAAAGTTAATCAAAACAATAAACGGTGACATCTATCAAAGTGCACTGAAAGTAAAGATGACATCATATGGGCCATGGAACCAGAGCTGGCCAAGACACTGTCCCACCTCTCTGCTGGTGCTCACAGTAACAAGATGAGGCTAGCTTATGGGGCAGAGCTCTCCTAGCCCACATGATGTTGAAATCTGTTAAGCAGAGTCCTTTCTGGGTATGCTCTGGGTCTTCAAGCTAGCCACACCAACTCATTCTTAGTTCAGTACAATGCTTGTGCTTCAACATCTTCACATTCTGCTCATGGTTCCCAGGTTATAGTAAAACAACATCGAACTGCACAAATAATGATACAGAACATGAGGTCAACCACATGAAACTCTAAAGAAGACATTGTTAAGAGAAGCCAGTTTAGTGGGTATAACATCCCTTGATGAAGCTGAAAGACTCGCCGAGAACAGGAAATCTTGGCGAACAACTATGCGAGCCCTATGTGTCGTTTAATGGAACGGGAAGGTTGTAAGAATGGGACAAGAATCGCCATAGTACCCGTGGTGGTGGAGTCTGCTGAAGAAGCACTGGACACCACCTGTTTTTTTAGCTCCACTCAGGAACTGAACAATCACCACAACCTGCTCCCAATGTGACAACATCTTCACTGCATCAGCTGCATAAAACAGCAGCCTGCAGTTCTAGGGAAACAGAAGAATAATCTGGTACTTCCCCTAACATCTCCTCCCAAAAAACATAAAAAGCAGGGATAACCTTATACTGTATTTATTCATTTATAATATATATTATTAATTATATATTTTTATTTATTACATTGGGCTATAAAGCAACTATATACTTACTTATATATTGTTGGTTATATAACATTACTTATATATTATTATTTGTTACAAGTACTTTATTATATACTTAAAATTCAAAACTGCATATATACTGACACCTCACTCTGTTAGCAGAAAGGAAATGTTCACTGAACCTTACCTCAATTCTGGTTGGAAATTCAAATCCAATCTCCTCTTTCTCTTTGTAATAGTTCACTGTGGCATCTTGCTCCACCCCATCACCTGCAATGTGTGACCAACATGAATGTTTGTCTAAAGATCTACAATGGTTCTTGTACTTTCTTTTTTAAAAATATATCGCTGGTTATTGTTCGGTTTTTTTTTTTAATGGAGAATATCTCACTGCAGGTGACCTGGTTGGCCGAGTGGTTAAGTGCTCACTTTACTAATACGGTGGTACCAGGTTCAAGTCCAGGCAGTGGGGGTTTTTTTTCTGGTAACACCATACCAAAAAAAGCCCCGGGGTCCACCCAGCCTCTAAAAATTGGTACCAGAGATATCTGGGAAGGTAAATGTGGCCAGGCACTTTCATGTGCCAAAGGTCCCCAATATGCCTTAATGGCATGGAAAGGGGGATTTTACCCTCCTTTTTTAAATCTCAGAGTTTCAGAGAAAGTTAACTGTGACTATTTATCAGCTTCCTTCATCACACTGTCTTGATGTTTCATCTTATACCTTGATGTATTTAACTGATTTCTAACATGATTTGTTCTGGTGATTACTTGATGCATTCTACTGACTACTATTTTGATGTGTCTTACATACAGATGGGAGACAAACCAAAAAGGCCTTCGTGACAGGAAAGATTTTCTCAAACTACAACGCAGAAACAACAGCCCTCCTTAAAGCCCTCAGAACATTTAAAACAGAAAACCATCACCCACCACACAAAATAGTCTTCTTCACAGACTGCAGGGCACTTCTGGAATCTCAAAAAAAAAACAACAACAAAGAACCCACAGGCAAAAATACAGGAAATCGCAACAGAACTGAAGCACCTTACACCGTCAACAACCGAGGCCCTATAATGGGTACCATCCCACTGTGGTGGCCCTACAATGGGTACCATCCCACTGTGGAATAGCTGGCAATGAAATAGCTGACAGCCTATCCAAAGCTGGCAGCAACCAAGATCAAACCAATCATCCAGTAAACTACCAAGAGGCGAAAACCATAATCCATAACCAGTGCAGATCTGAATGAAAAAAAGAAACTGAACTACAACAACTAACCAGATCCAATACACAAATACAAAGACATCAGCAAACCATCCCCTTTCACCTAAGGACAGGCCACTGCAGACTACTGAGCCACCTGCATCAACTCAAAATGTCTCACACAGACGAGTGTCCATGTGGCAGTGGAATCCAGACTCCAAAACATATTCTACAAAGGTGCCCAAACCATGCAGACCTGAGGCGTGAGACACGGCCAGAGGATACAAGCTTGGGGCAAAAGCTCTGGAGCCCCTATCAAGATCTGGAGGACTGCAGGCTTTGCCATGTCGACCGAGATCAGAATCTGAAGTGACCAACAACCTCGAACGCAGAAGAAGAAGAAGAAGATGTGTTTTACAGATTTTGCCAGACATGTTCAACTAATTTCTACCTTGACTTTTTTTTTTACTGACTTATGGTGGACTTAATTTATCAATTACCACCATGATGTGCTTTATTTCTTTCTAATTGTGTTTTCTTTTTATGCAAAAGGAAAATGAAATATATCAGAACTGAAATCAATCTATGTGTTAGCATCTATGGGCGTGATGAGGCTTGACTGTAGTGATGATGATGATGGTGCTACATGTTTTCCTTTCTTTTGTGTGAGGTTTTTAAAATTTAACATGGATCATTTTATTAAATAATAGCAGCCCTCTCTCTCTCTCTATTCATTAGGCTGTTCATCAGGCTGTTGTATCAATGTCTGGTGGGTAGTGATGCTGGTGGCATGAGATTCTTGGGTCATAATTTTGAACTGTTTTACTTTTTCCAGGCAATATTTTTAAAAATAATTTCATGTAGGAGTACAGATGTGATTGTATGTTATCTTCTCTTGATGTCTCCATTTAATCACAGCCTAGATTATTTGATTTACACATTTTATGAAGTATGAAAGTTTATATGGGTTCTTTCTTTTATATTATAACAATCTTCACACAGGGGACTGGCTAGTGTAGTGGTTAGAGCACTCATTTAACAGCTGAATGGTTGAGGGTTCGAATCCCCAGCTGAGAGGGGATTTTTTTTTTCCCCCTGACCAATATGGCCCTGAGGTCGACCCAGCCTCATAATATGGGTACCATAGAAAATCTGGGAAGGAAAAGAACTGGCCACCCTACCTCCTATGCTGATGGCCCAGCATAATGAGCTCTCTAATGCTTCATCCCCTATGGCATTTCCAATAGGACTATCTATCATCTATCTAATCTTCACTAACTTGAGTGTCATGTAATGTTTTTTCCATATTTTAATATACATTTCATTTTTTGTTTTGTTTTTTTTTTTGACAAGCAGAAAGCCACATCAGCAACTATTCAGTGACACAACATCTTGCAATATGCATCAGTCATTATAATATAATCACAATTACAACATCTAGACTGAGCAGACAGGGATACCTTTAAAAGTTGCCTCCTGAACCACAATCTCAAATGCATTCATCTTTATCTCATTAACAGCTGAGGTAATCTAAACATTGGTTGAAAAACAAAGACAAATAATTAGTTCATTCTGTTCTTTCCTTCTGTCCTCCCTTCTTCTCTCTCTTCTTCTTTCTCCAAAGTAAATTGTAAAAGAAATCTATTCTGCTGAAAACTTAATTCTCCCATTAACAATTTAAAAAAAATAAGTTAAACTAACAACAAGACAGTTGAAAACACTATCATTTACAGTGATTATGTTAACTGGCAATTACCAGTAAATTATAGATTTAAAAAAAAAAGAGAAAAACTAAAAGTTTTGGGGGTCACTGGTTACTGTAACCAGTTTATATTATAAAAAAACTAGTAAAAAGATAAGCAGCGAGGTCGTTTGGATGATAATTGGGTCAGGAGGCTGATGATGCTCAATCTACACAGAGGAGAATCAGCCACTTTTGAATTTAGTTCAGCATGTGAGAATTTTGTAAATAGTAAATCTTGCCACAAATAATATAAGAAAAAAAATGTTACATGAACATTTACTTACTCTCCACTGATTGTAAAGTGTACATTATTTTACATTAAAGAAAAAAAAAAGTATAAAGTAATGAGAAAACTGGTATTTCAGAAAATATTTCATGCAAAGTGAAAGTCAGGTATAATTGTACCGATTTCAAAAAATCCTAGCGCAGTCACTGATTTACTACAAAATGGCACTAACACAGAAACCAAAGATCAAGAGTAAAACCATGGGCTGTCACAGGTAGAATATACAAGTGTAAAAGATTTTTTGAAATGGAAGATTTAAAATACCTTGACTTCTCCCATAATTTCAATATAACTTTTTCTATTAGAACTGTTAGATAAATGTTGATGACATCAAATGCCACAGATGATATTTAGCAAAGCTCCATCCTTACTTGAACTGTGATTTGCTCATAACCATCAAAGGTCAACTTGTGCAGATTTGGCTTGAGTCTGATGTTATAGTTTGAGGGAATGACTGTCTTAGGAAGACGCTCAAATTTCTTCTTCTCCGACATGATGAATGACCTTGACAGCAGAGACAAGCAAGTACTTGAGCAGCAAGTTCTAAAATTTGATGAGTGCTTGTTCAACTCTGAAAAAAAAATGTAAGAAAGGGCATGGACTGACTCAATAAGCCAACAACTAATTCCAAAAAAAAAAAAGTTTTATAACTTATGCTTTGAAAATTTAGAATTTTAACAACACTAAAAGATAACATATTGCCAATGTTGTTTCTGTGCCAGGTAACTACAGTTGAAGCTTTTCAAATGAAGACATTGTAAAAGAGACGTATCAGGTGGTCAGTGACCTATGGTAAAGGTGAAAAAAAAAAAGATAAGCAGCGAGGTCGTTTGGATGATAATTGGGTCAGGAGGCTGATGATGCTCAATCTACACAGAGGAGAATCAGCCACTTTTGAATTTAGTTCAGCATGTGAGAATTTTGTAAATAGTAAATCTTGCCACAAATAATATAAGAAAAAAAATGTTACATGAACATTTACTTACTCTCCACTGATTGTAAAGTGTACATTATTTTACATTAAAGAAAAAAAAAGTATAAAGTAATGAGAAAACTGGTATTTCAGAAAATATTTCATGCAAAGTGAAAGTCAGGTATAATTGTACCGATTTCAAAAATCCTAGCGCAGTCACTGATTTACTACAAAATGGCACTAACACAGAAACCAAAGATCAAGAGTAAAACCATGGGCTGTCACAGGTAGAATATACAAGTGTAAAAGATTTTTTGAAATGGAAGATTTAAAATACCTTGACTTCTCCCATAATTTCAATATAACTTTTTCTATTAGAACTGTTAGATAAATGTTGATGACATCAAATGCCACAGATGATATTTAGCAAAGCTCCATCCTTACTTGAACTGTGATTTGCTCATAACCATCAAAGGTCAACTTGTGCAGATTTGGCTTGAGTCTGATGTTATAGTTTGAGGGAATGACTGTCTTAGGAAGACGCTCAAATTTCTTCTTCTCCGACATGATGAATGACCTTGACAGCAGAGACAAGCAAGTACTTGAGCAGCAAGTTCTAAAATTTGATGAGTGCTTGTTCAACTCTGAAAAAAAAATGTAAGAAAGGGCATGGACTGACTCAATAAGCCAACAACTAATTCCAAAAAAAAAAAAGTTTTATAACTTATGCTTTGAAAATTTAGAATTTTAACAACACTAAAAGATAACATATTGCCAATGTTGTTTCTGTGCCAGGTAACTACAGTTGAAGCTTTTCAAATGAAGACATTGTAAAAGAGACGTATCAGGTGGTCAGTGACCTATGGTAAAGGTGAAAAAAAAAAAGGTAAAATTCCTGTTTCCATGGCCATTAAGGCATATTGGGGGATACAATGTTAGGCCCATATTTCCATGACCTTAAGCACATAAAAGTACAATGTGGTCAGTGTCACACCAGCTGCATTTACCTTCCCAAATTTCTCTAGTACCCATTATTAGAGGCTGTGTGACATATAGTGACTTTCTTTAATTATATGAGCAGAATAAAAAAAACAGTACAAAGTGAAGGTCAACAGCACTCCAGACAGTCTTCTCAGACTTTTGATTAAGTTCTTTAAAACAGCACTCCAGACAGTCTTCTCAGACTTCTGATTAAGTTCTTTAAAACAGCACTCCAGACAGTCTTCTCAGACTTCTGTTTAAGTTCTTTAAAACAGCACTCCAGACAGTCTTCTCAGACTTCTGTTTAAGTTTTTTAAAACAGCACTCCAGACAGTCTTCTCAGACTTCTGATTAAGTTCTGTAAAACAGCACTCCAGACAGTCTTCTCAGACTTCTGTTTAAGTTCTTTAAAACAGCACTCCAGACAGTCTTCTCAGACTTCTGTTTAAGTTCTTTAAAACAGCACTCCAGACAGTCTTCTCAGACTTCTGATTAAGTTCTGTAAAACAGCACTCCAGACAGTCTTCTCAGACTTCTGTTTAAGTTCTGTAAAACAGCACTCCAGACAGTCTTCTCAGACTTCTGATTAAGTTCTTTAAAACAGCACTCCAGACAGTCTTCTCAGACATCTGATTAAGTTCTGTAAAACAGCACTCCAGACAGTCTTCTCAGACTTCTGTTTAAGTTCTTTAAAACAGCACTCCAGACAGTCTTCTCAGACTTCTGTTTAAGTTCTTTAAAACAGCACTCCAGACAGTCTTCTCAGACTTCTGATTAAGTTCTGTAAAACAGCACTCCAGACAGTCTTCTCAGACTTCTGTTTAAGTTCTTTAAAACAGCACTCCAGACAGTCTTCTCAGACTTCTGTTTAAGTTCTGTAAAACAGCACTCCAGACAGTCTTCTCAGACTTCTGATTAAGTTCTGTAAAACAGCACTCCAGACAGTCTTCTCAGACTTCTGTTTAAGTTCTTTAAAACAGCACTCCAGACAGTCTTCTCAGACTTCTGTTTAAGTTCTTTAAAACAGCACTCCAGACAGTCTTCTCAGACTTCTGTTTAAGTTCTTTAAAACAGCACTCCAGACAGTCTTCTCAGACTTCTGTTTAAGTTCTTTAAAACAGCACTCCAGACAGTCTTCTCAGACTTTTGATTAAGTTCTTTAAAACAGCACTCCAGACAGTCTTCTCAGACTTCTGTTTAAGTTCTTTAAAACAGCACTCCAGACAGTCTTCTCAGACTTCTGTTTAAGTTCTTTAAAACAGCACTCCAGACAGTCTTCTCAGACTTCTGATTAAGTTCTGTAAAACAGCACTCCAGACAGTCTTCTCAGACTTCTGTTTAAGTTCTGTAAAACAGCACTCCAGACAGTCTTCTCAGACTTCTGTTTAAGTTCTTTAAAACAGCACTCCAGACAGTCTTCTCAGACTTCTGTTTAAGTTCTTTAAAACAGCACTCCAGACAGTCTTCTCAGACTTCTGATTAAGTTCTTTAAAACAGCACTCCAGACAGTCTTCTCAGACTTCTGATTAAGTTCTTTAAAACAGCACTCCAGACAGTCTTCTCAGACTTCTGTTTAAGTTCTGTAAAACAGCACTCCAGACAGTCTTCTCAGACTTCTGATTAAGTTCTGTAAAACAGCACTCCAGACAGTCTTCTCAGACTTCTGTTTAAGTTCTTTAAAACAGCACTCCAGACAGTCTTCTCAGACTTCTGTTTAAGTTCTTTAAAACAGCACTCCAGACAGTCTTCTCAGACTTCTGTTTAAGTTCTTTAAAACAGCACTCCAGACAGTCTTCTCAGACTTCTGTTTAAGTTCTTTAAAACAGCACTCCAGACAGTCTTCTCAGACTTTTGATTAAGTTCTTTAAAACAGCACTCCAGACAGTCTTCTCAGACTTCTGTTTAAGTTCTTTAAAACAGCACTCCAGACAGTCTTCTCAGACTTCTGTTTAAGTTCTTTAAAACAGCACTCCAGACAGTCTTCTCAGACTTCTGATTAAGTTCTGTAAAACAGCACTCCAGACAGTCTTCTCAGACTTCTGTTTAAGTTCTGTAAAACAGCACTCCAGACAGTCTTCTCAGACTTCTGTTTAAGTTCTTTAAAACAGCACTCCAGACAGTCTTCTCAGACTTCTGTTTAAGTTCTTTAAAACAGCACTCCAGACAGTCTTCTCAGACTTCTGATTAAGTTCTTTAAAACAGCACTCCAGACAGTCTTCTCAGACTTCTGATTAAGTTCTTTAAAACAGCACTCCAGACAGTCTTCTCAGACTTCTGATTAAGTTCTGTAAAACAGCACTCCAGACAGTCTTCTCAGACTTCTGTTTAAGTTCTTTAAAACAGCACTCCAGACAGTCTTCTCAGACTTCTGTTTAAGTTCTTTAAAACAGCACTCCAGACAGTCTTCTCAGACTTCTGATTAAGTTCTGTAAAACAGCACTCCAGACAGTCTTCTCAGACTTCTGTTTAAGTTCTGTAAAACAGCACTCCAGACAGTCTTCTCAGACTTCTGTTTAAGTTCTTTAAAACAGCACTCCAGACAGTCTTCTCAGACTTCTGTTTAAGTTCTTTAAAACAGCACTCCAGACAGTCTTCTCAGACTTCTGTTTAAGTTCTTTAAAACAGCACTCCAGACAGTCTTCTCAGACTTCTGATTAAGTTCTTTAAAACAGCACTCCAGACAGTCTTCTCAGACTTCTGTTTAAGTTCTGTAAAACAGCATGCAATAGACATCCAGAGGAAAAAGAAAGAGAGGACAACCACAGGGTGCCTGGCAGAGAACTGCAGAAGCAGAAATGCAACACAGCTGGGGGAGAATACAAAGGCCAGCTGCAGATCGTGAGAAGTGGAGAAAACATGCTGCTGCCCTGCTAGACACTACACGATATACTGGGCTGTAATTGCTTAGCTGAATGGGAACACAGGACATGGATGGATAGGATGAATGTTTGAGTTCCGAAAGAGTGAAAAGACCTTTAGAATCTGATGCAAGGAGCATGACCAAGCCCTAATAATTTTGTAGAAAAAAAATTGGGGATTGTAGAGCAACTGTATGCTGTTTGTTGAAGTTGTCAGAAGAAGAAGAAGAAACAGAAGAAGAAGAAGAAGAGGAGGAGAAAAAAGAAGAAGAAACAGAAGAAGAAGAGGAGGAGGAGGAGAAAGAGGAAGGAGAAGAAAAAGAGAAGAAAGAAGAAGAAGGAGGAGAAAGAAGAAGAGGAGAAAGAAGAAGAAGGAGAAGGATGATAAAGAGAGGAGAATGAGAATAAAAGAAGAGAGGAAGAGACTGAAGAAGGAGAGGAGGAGGAGGAGAATGAAGAAGAAGGGGAGGAGGAGCAGGAAAGAGGAGGAAGAAGAAGAAAAAGAAAAGCAACAACAATTGTACTGTTATTCAGTTGTGGAGCATGAATTTTTTTCAATTTACACCACCATAGAAGAAATTTATTTTCATAGTTCATCCAGTACCAGGCATTTAAACGTCTAACCTCTTGCTTCCATCACAAACTTTTCATGATGGAGTCATGGCTGCTATTAACATACTTTTGATGATGACTGCCTAATACAACAGCCACAGACAAACAAAGGAGATCATCTAATTTCAGTCAACAGACATATGACTTAAGTCAACAGCACTTGAAAATGATACCAAAGTAATGCTAAATGTGTCTAAAAACCCATTATGAACAATCCAATGTATATTCTCTACTTAACACTTTTAGACTAAAGTATTCTTGACTATACTTTACCAAAGTGATATGCTCCAAATTGACATTTTCAAAAACTGAACTCTTCATACCAAAACCCTTATGAAGAGTTATTTTGAGCTTTGATCTTGAAATTATTTGATACAATTTTTATAATCCTAAGACTTATTGTGCATAACTTATAACTGGATCACTGTTAAATTTGTTACCTTTGTACATGAACTTGTACTTACAACTGGATTGTTGTTATACATGTATATGTAACATGAACTTATCCTTACAAATGATTATTGCTATATACAAATATGTAGCAGCATATGAACTTATCCTAACAACCGATCATTGTTACATATACAGTATGTGAACATATACCCAAGAGATCCAGGTATATTGCTCCTTCTGGCGTTGAGTAAGGAAAAGTGGTCAGGCGCAATGCTGACCACAACGTCCTGTTGTGAGCTGACAGGTCATGGAAATATGGGATGCTAACACTTTATCCCTGTTTATCTCTATGGAATTATCTTATCTTATATCCTTCCCATGCTGTTAAACGCCACATAGAGCTCGCATAGTTGTTTGCAAAGTTTTCCTATTTTCGGCGAGTTTTTCTTCATCAAGGGATGTTATGCTCACTAAAGTGGCTTCTCTTAACAATGTCCTCTTTAGAGTTTCACGTGGTCGACCTCTTTTTCTTCGGCCTGTTGTGGTCCACTTGAGAGCTTGTTTTGGTAATCTCTGATTACTTCTTCTCCTCGCATGGCCTACATATGTCAATCTTCTTTTTCTAGTCACCCAGAATTATATGGAATTATATGACTACTCTTTATCGCCCCTGATTACACCCAGTTCTGATCGACAGACGAAAAAAAACTTCCTTACCTAAATAACGTAAGCTCAGTTTTGGAGAAAATTCATTCAAATGCTTCGCCAACGATGTGTTAATCAGAACCCTTCCCAGCATTTGCAAAGAGAGGACAACCACAGGGTGCCTGGCAGAGAACTGCAGAAGCAGAAATGCAACACAGCTGGGGGAGAATACAAAGGCCAGCTGCAGATCGTGAGAAGTGGAGAAAACATGCTGCTGCCCTGCTAGACACTACACGATATACTGGGCTGTAATTGCTTAGCTGAATGGGAACACAGGACATGGATGGATAGGATGAATGTTTGAGTTCCGAAAGAGTGAAAAGACCTTTAGAATCTGATGCAAGGAGCATGACCAAGCCCTAATAATTTTGTAGAAAAAAAATTGGGGATTGTAGAGCAACTGTATGCTGTTTGTTGAAGTTGTCAGAAGAAGAAGAAGAAACAGAAGAAGAAGAAGAAGAGGAGGAGAAAAAAGAAGAAGAAACAGAAGAAGAAGAGGAGGAGGAGGAGAAAGAGGAAGGAGAAGAAAAAGAGAAGAAAGAAGAAGAAGGAGGAGAAAGAAGAAGAGGAGAAAGAAGAAGAAGGAGAAGGATGATAAAGAGAGGAGAATGAGAATAAAAGAAGAGAGGAAGAGACTGAAGAAGGAGAGGAGGAGGAGGAGAATGAAGAAGAAGGGGAGGAGGAGCAGGAAAGAGGAGGAAGAAGAAGAAAAAGAAAAGCAACAACAATTGTACTGTTATTCAGTTGTGGAGCATGAATTTTTTTCAATTTACACCACCATAGAAGAAATTTATTTTCATAGTTCATCCAGTACCAGGCATTTAAACGTCTAACCTCTTGCTTCCATCACAAACTTTTCATGATGGAGTCATGGCTGCTATTAACATACTTTTGATGATGACTGCCTAATACAACAGCCACAGACAAACAAAGGAGATCATCTAATTTCAGTCAACAGACATATGACTTAAGTCAACAGCACTTGAAAATGATACCAAAGTAATGCTAAATGTGTCTAAAAACCCATTATGAACAATCCAATGTATATTCTCTACTTAACACTTTTAGACTAAAGTATTCTTGACTATACTTTACCAAAGTGATATGCTCCAAATTGACATTTTCAAAAACTGAACTCTTCATACCAAAACCCTTATGAAGAGTTATTTTGAGCTTTGATCTTGAAATTATTTGATACAATTTTTATAATCCTAAGACTTATTGTGCATAACTTATAACTGGATCACTGTTAAATTTGTTACCTTTGTACATGAACTTGTACTTACAACTGGATTGTTGTTATACATGTATATGTAACATGAACTTATCCTTACAAATGATTATTGCTATATACAAATATGTAGCAGCATATGAACTTATCCTAACAACCGATCATTGTTACATATACAGTATGTGAACATATACCCAAGAGATCCAGGTATATTGCTCCTTCTGGCGTTGAGTAAGGAAAAGTGGTCAGGCGCAATGCTGACCACAACGTCCTGTTGTGAGCTGACAGGTCATGGAAATATGGGATGCTAACACTTTATCCCTGTTTATCTCTATGGAATTATCTTATCTTATATCCTTCCCATGCTGTTAAACGCCACATAGAGCTCGCATAGTTGTTTGCAAAGTTTTCCTATTTTCGGCGAGTTTTTCTTCATCAAGGGATGTTATGCTCACTAAAGTGGCTTCTCTTAACAATGTCCTCTTTAGAGTTTCACGTGGTCGACCTCTTTTTCTTCGGCCTGTTGTGGTCCACTTGAGAGCTTGTTTTGGTAATCTCTGATTACTTCTTCTCCTCGCATGGCCTACATATGTCAATCTTCTTTTTCTAGTCACCCAGAATTATATGGAATTATATGACTACTCTTTATCGCCCCTGATTACACCCAGTTCTGATCGACAGACGAAAAAAAACTTCCTTACCTAAATAACGTAAGCTCAGTTTTGGAGAAAATTCATTCAAATGCTTCGCCAACGATGTGTTAATCAGAACCCTTCCCAGCATTTGCTTCAAAGCACAGAGAAGAAGCCAACAACAACCCTGTTTTGTCCAAGCAGACGAAAATCGTAAGCCCCGGCTCCGATCACTGCCGGTTGCAAGATGTCTAACTCGGAGAGCAATTTAAAACTCTTTAATGACCTCTGAAACTTATAGATATTCACTCAGTTTTCTTTTTTTAGGTAAAATGTTACTACATTAATTATCAAAACGCTTGATAAATTTGCTTGTTTTCTTTGCAACCTAATCCACAAACTACTGTTCGAAGTCAGTAGATTCCCATTAAGATTGGCAACCTTTTCATTGGGTAGCATTAAGGTTGCTGTACTTCATTTTGTACGTCTCTATCGCTGGTGTCTTAACTGTGAACTGGTGCTCTGAATGCACATGCGTCGTGTCGGATGGAGAGAAGGTTAAAGTAAATTCTCTGAAGTCTTGGAGGGTATTAAAACAAGAGAATTTACATGATGGGGGTCACGCTTAATTATATCCCGACAAACTGCTTTTAACTAAAGTGTGACAATGATAAGATTACGTGTTTTTAAAATTAAGCTACAGACCGAAGTACTCGTAATACCATTCCCGGGACAAACCCGGGATTGTCCAGTGATTGTCCAGTATAGTACTGGGTGGCTGGTCAGTTAACTAAAGTTCTGTTTAAATGTTTTTTTTTTAAGTTGAGCTGTGCACATTTGTTAAACTTTCAAACACGTGTGTTTATGATGTACAAGAACATTAAAGTATATGATTCTTACTTTTTATTATGAGAGCACCCAAGTTTCTGTTCCTTGGTGTTTAACTTCCTGTTTCGAAACAAACGCAACGAACTAACCTGACGGTTTGTCACTTGCTGAATGCACTTCCTTACATTTGTTCCCTCGGACTAGTATAACATCGTCTTTAGCTGAGAGTCACGTGCAGATTAAGTCACGCTCAATACTTAAATCAGTTACTAGGGACGACTTATTAAAATTTGTTGTCTCACTGTGCTCAGTAGCAGGCCTCGTTTACTTTGGACTGTTTCCGTTGAGATACCGCTTTTGATATCACTTCCCGATGGTTCTAAATTTAATAGACAAGGAAGGATGGTGCATTATTTCTTGACAGGTCGTCGGCTGCCCTTAACTAGGTCTGCTTATTTTGCGTTTGTTTATCGTTGCACCTTTCGTCAATGACGGTATCATTCCTTGTTACATCAGTGCATCAATAACGAGTCATTACTTGATTATTGCAACACGCACATGCAAAAAAAAAAAAACAAACACACAGTATATATATATATATAATTTCATTCCAATCAAACGGCATTAATAAATGAGAACTGTCATGCAATGTCAGCAGCTATTGTGTTTAGTATATGGCTCAGTTTTCCAGTCGTCATCGAAAAATTATATCCCGCTCGAATTATGTTTATTTATTTTTAATATTTTGAATTGTTTATTGCTGGGGATATCGACTGTCCCTTTCACTTACATTGTCAAAGCCAAAGTCTGTGATATCATCAAGAAACGTCAGCAGTCACTGTCTCGAACCAGGGAGTTGAAAAATACAACCAGAAGAAAGTTTTTGAATGACAATAAGCAAACTTAGCTACCTTGCAGCCATCATGGTAGAAAATATGTCAGGCAATAAAGCAAGGAGTTAGCCAGGATTGTATCCTCTCGCCAGGTCTATTTTCACTGTAAATTGAAGATATATTGAGAAAATAAAAAGTAAACTATGAATCCAGGCTAAAGGTTATGACATGAACAGCCTAGAGGACGATACAGTACTAATACCCCCAAAAAAAATATTTTTAAGAGGCTGCAGAAATTATAAGATACATCAGTAAAATAAAGTGAAAAGAAAGGACTCACCCTAAATAGCAAGAAAGTGGAAAGAAAAATGGTATCACGCAAGAAGAATTCATCTAAATGTAGTGTTGAAGCACAAGGACCTTGAGGCAAGTTTATGCATCTAAATAATTGGATAAGCTAATAATATTAGATGGGGAATACACCTTCATAACCAGGAAATGAACATGCCAAGCCAAAACAACTTTCAATAAAATGAGAAATGTTTTGTGCAGTGCATCTCTGTCACTGAATGTAAGAAAGTGAGTTCTTCTTCTTCTTCTTCATTCGCATTATCTGTCTATATCTGCAGTCCTGTCTCTTGAATAAATTTCACTGTTTTTTGTAAATCATGTATGGAACCATAGAGCTTATCTTCTTTAGTGGTTTCACTGGGCCAGTAATTATTTCTCAGTGTTTCATAGTTGGTGCAGTTCTGGAGGATATGTTCCACAGTTTGGGGCACCTGGGCACATGTACATAGATTAGTAGTACCAACCTTAAACTTTGTATACATATGACTTCGGAGTTGGGTGTGTCCTGTTCGGAGACGGAAGATGGTGACTTGTTCCTTTCTGTTTAGCATGTGATAGTCATCATGTGGTGGCGTTTGTGGCTTCCTGTAGGTTTTTATTATGCTTTTGTTCTGATTATAGGTGATTGGTATGTCTGGTTGCTCCATTTCAGTGCCTTCTTTGGCCAGATGGTCAGCTTTCTCATTGCCTGGTATCCCACAGTGGGAGGGAATCCATTGCAAAGTGACTCCATGTTGTAAGCCAATTTTTGACAAGGCATCCTTAAGGTCTGGTAGTTTGTTGCACTGAAGAGCTTCCAGTACTCTTGCATCTGTGAGAATTACTACAGGACATGTATCAATTCTGGAGTCTGATAGTTTTTCAACTGCAGCAATAATTGCCATAACTTCTGCATCAAAGTTGTTGCAGTATTTTCCAGTGGGTATGGAAATCTTCCCCCGTGTGGTACCCGGGATCTGCAAAGAATAGGACCACTGTACCCTACCATGCATGATCGTAAAAGGCGACTAAGGAGGGTTCAGCATAGGGCCAGCAACCCTATCTGGTAAAAAACTATCAGACTGCTACAGAAACAGAAGCAAGGGAAAAAGCAAATGCAGGTGGAAGGAGAAATGCGTATCAGGAAACTGAGCCCATGAAGGTTGTGGATGAAAGCCAGCCACTGGAAGTCCCCAGCCCGACTGCAGACCTCCTGGAACCTAAACAAAAGATGCATATAGGCAGCTGGAATGTAAGAACACTAAACCAGACTGGAAAACTAGCACAAACCATCAAGGAAATGCACAGATACAAACTAGACATACTAGGAATACAAGAAGCAAGATGGACAGGACAAGGCAGAAGGAAATTAACAACACAGCACACAGAAGATACAATAATATGGTCAGGTAAAGAAGATCTTCATGAAGGAGGAGTAGCATTGATTATAACAAAAGAAGCATCAAGAGCATTGCTGAAATGGACCCCAATAAATGAGAGATTATTATATGCACGGTTCAACTCAAGATTCACGAAGATGTCTATTATAGTTTGTTATGCACCAACAGAAGCAGCTGAAGAGGAATTAAAAGAAGATTTTTACAACAGCCTCCAAGCCACAGTAGAAACAATACCCAAGCATGATATGCTACTCATCTTGGGCGACTTCAATGCAAAAGTAGGTGAAGGAAATGAAGATAGAAGAAGAATCATGGGAAGAGAAGGAATTGGAGAAATAAATGAAAATGGAGAAAGACTGTGCAGTTTCTGTGAAGAAAACATGATGACCATCGGAGGGACAATTTTCCAACACAAAAACATCCATAAAGTGACTTGGAGGTCACCAGATAAAACCACAGAAAACCAAATCGATCACATACTAATAAACAACAAGTGGAAACGGTCACTACAAGATGTGCGAGCAAGGAAAGGAGCAGATATAGGAAGTGATCACAACCTTCTGGTAGCAAAAATAAAACTAAAATTAAGGAAAGCCAGAATCGGAGAACACAGAAAGATACATTTTGATACAAGAAAACTGATAGACCAGCAAACAAGAAATGAATTCTCAATAATACTTAAGAACCGCTTCAGTGTACTACAAGACGAAGCAGAAATGTCCATATTAGAGTTCAATAAAACACTACAGGAAACAGCAAAAGAGGTGCTGGGATATCGGAAAAGGAGAAAAGAGGAATGGATAAGTGAGACCACATGGGAAAAGATAGAGCAAAGAAAAGAAATCAAGAAAAAATTACTGAACACCAAATCACAACGGCTTAAAGAACGAGTTTTAAGTAATTATGCACAAAAAGACAAAGAAGTGAAGGAATCATGCCGTCAAGATAAACGTCAATATTATGACAACTTAGCAGAAACAGCAGAGAAAGCAGCATATACAAATGACATGAAAACCATATATAAAATCACAAATCAGATGACAGGTAACTTCAATACAAGATGTGAAAGTGCAGTAAGAACACAAAATGGACAACTGGTCAGTGGAGAAAGAGAAAAAATTGAAAGATGGAGGGAACACTTTAACACCCTACTAAACAGAACACAAGCAGCACAAGCAATAGATATACCTGAAGCAAAAGCGGAACTAAACATCAATACAGGACCAATAACAATAAATGAAGTAAAAGAGGCGATAAAGATGCTAAAATCAGACAGGGCACCAGGTGAAGATGAAGTGACTGCTGAGATGTTGAAAGCAGAAGAAACAGAAACACCAAAACAACTTTGCCGGATATTACAACAAATTTGGGATTTAGAAAAAGCCCCAGAGGAGTGGAAAACTGGTCTTATAGTAAAACTACCAAAGAAGGGTGACCTCAGAGATTGCGGGAACTGGAGAGGCATTACCCTACTGCCACTCACTAGTAAAGTATTTTGCAGAATAATCATCAACAGAATTGTACCAACACTTGAGGAAAAACTTCGGAAAGAGCAGGCAGGATTTAGGAAAGGAAGATCATGCATAGACCATATATTTGTACTTAGACAAATATTAGAACAGGCAAATGAATGGCATAGCACAACATATGCATTATTCATAGATTTTGAGAAAGCCTTTGACAGTGTCAACAGAGATGCACTGTGGAAAATCCTAAGATGGCATGGCCTCCCCCATAAAATAGTTAATGTAATCAAAGCCCTATACGAGGGTTTTCAGTGCAAAGTTATCTGTGGAGAACATACCTCCAGCAGCTTTAGGGTACAAACAGGAGTGAAACAGGGATGTGTACTATCACCAACATTATTTATCTTGGCAGTAGACTGGTTAATGAAGGAGGCAACATCAGACAAACGCAGAGGATTACAATGGACCCTTAACACAGTGCTGGAGGACCTTGACTTTGCGGACGACATTTGTCTATTATCAAGCAGTCACAAAGATATGCAAGATAAAATAAACAAGTTAACCCAGAATGCAAACAACATAGGACTAAAGATCAACGTAGGAAAGACAAAGTTAATGAAGCAAAATGTGAACAACAGAAATGTACTCAGAGTAGATAACAAGTTAGTGGAGGAGGTCAACGAATTTGTATACCTTGGCAGCAGAGTAGTAGAAAATGGAGACAGCACAGAGGACATCAACAGCAGACTTACTAGAGCAAACCAGGCTTTTGCAATGCTACAGAATATATGGAAATCAAATAAACTAAGCATAAATATGAAAATCAGGATATTTAAGAGTAATGTTCTAAGTGTACTACTCTATGGAAGTGAATGCTGGAAAATCACCAAAACCATAGAAAACAAGTTGAATTCTTTCCAGACTAAATGTTTACGTAGAATTAAAAAAATATTTTGGCCAAACACCATAAGAAATAACATCTTATTGGCAGAAATGCAGATGAAACCACTGACAACAATTATTGAGGAAAGACGCTGGCGATGGTTGGGACATGTGCTCCGAATGACTGACAACTCACTACCAAAAATAGCACTAAGATGGACACCACAGGGGAGCAGAAGTAAGGGTAGACCAAAAGAGACATGGAGAAGAACAACAGAAAGGATGTTGAGCAATAGAGGGCTCACCTGGGCAAGAGCAGAAAAAAAGGCGAAAGACAGGCATTTGTGGAAAACCCTTGCAGAAGCCCCATGTGCCCTGGGCACTTAAGGTTCAGAGAGAGAGAGATGGAAATCTTGTCAGAGGTGTTGTTTGGATATTCAATATGTGCTCCTGCCCCTCCATTCTTTATAGCATTGTGTGCAGATCCATCTGTATACACACGTATCCAGGTGTCACATGGATATTTGTCATCTAGCACACTAAGTGTGGCTGTTGACCTTACAAGGCTGCTTTGCATCTCACCATTCTGCACACCTTTCACTTCAGTCTGAATAGTTATTTGTGTATAATCTGCTTCTTTCCATGGTGTATGCTCTGGTACAGATGATAATGGAGTGACTACAGTTGGAAGGTCAGGTATCAGCTTATGCATACGCTTGGCGTGGTGAATGAAGCTGCTTCTTTTAAGCCGACTTAATGCCAAGTTATTGAATCTCTCCTTCAGGGGATGGCTTACAGAGCTAAGGAATTTCTCTCCCATGGTCATGACCTTTGTGTCTCTACGTTCCTTTAGCGCTTGAACACCAACTATTTTCTGCATTTCTACTATTAGTGTGGACCTCATGGCACCTGTGGTAATCCACAGTGACTGATTTTGAACCTTGTCTAGATTATGCAGCATAGTGTTTGATGCTGTGCACCAAGATGTTGAGCCATATTCTAAATGTGGTAGAATACTTTGCTGATATACATTCTTGAGGATTCTTTCACTAGCTCCCCATGTGGTTCCACTCAGTTTTCTTAATATGGCTAGTTTTCTTCTGGCTTTTGCTTCTGCACTGTTGATGTGTTGCTTCCAAGTCAGTTTTGAGTCAAGAGTCACTCCTAAGTAAGTGGGTTGGTTGTCCATCCTTAAAGATATTTCATTTACAAAGATCTTACCTGCTTTCTGTTTAGATGAGAGAGTGAACAGAGTGGTACTTGATTTCTCTGTGTTGATACTTACACACCATTTGTTTGTCCATGATGTCAAGATGTCTGCTGCTCTTTGGAGTCTCTGTGTAGCAACTGTCGCATATTCATCTGTACACCACATGACCAGATCATCTGCATACAGTGCCGCTTTGATTCCATAGGGAAGTTCCTTGACCAGGTCATTAATGAATACAAGGAATAGTGTAGGCGAAAGGACTCCTCCTTGTGGTACACCGTGTCGCAGAAGTACTTTCTGGCTTTTGTGACCATCCATTACTATTCTAGCTCTTCTATTGTGTAAATAGGACTTTATCCAGTTGTACAGTCTTCCATTCACATTGCAGTTTCTTAGTTTCCACAGCAGACCTTTTTTCCATACTATATCAAAGGCTTTCTTTAGGTCTATCCACGCTGCTAGTACAAGGTTTTTCTCTTGGAATGCATCCTTAATCTCTTGAGAGAGATAGGTCACTTGATCTTCCATACTGTAGTACTGCCTAAATCCTGCTTGTTGTGGAATGAGAAGGTTTTCACTTTCTAGGTACCATTTTAGCCTCAGGTCAATGATGCGTTCCATCGTTTTGCATAGGCAGCTAGTGAGACTGATTGGCCTGTAGCTGGAGGCAGTATCACTGTTTTTCCCTGGCTTTAGCAGTGGTACCATGCTTGCTTCCTTCCAGATTTGAGGTAACTTACCTGTGCTCCAGCACATATTGAAAATATCCAACAGCTTTCCCATTGCTGCCATTCTCAGGTTCTTGATCATTTCATTGGACACTCAATCTGGTCCTAGTGATTTCCTTGGTTTCAGTTTACTGACTGCTAGGTCTAACTCGCTGCGTGTGATTGGTGCATCCATGACCTCCACTTTTCTGACTTGTTCCTCTTCTTTCTGTGGGTCAGTGCACACTGCACACTCTTTCTCTGGATGGATATCAATGTTGCAGTCCTGTGCAGACATGCGAGCAAAGTGATCTGCTACCTGCTTACCTGTAAGAGTTTTCTCATCCTCCATTAGTGTAATCTTTGTACTTCTTCCAGTACTCTCATCATTTAACTGTTTGATTAGTTTCCACAGTTTCCTTCCATCCTTTTCAAAGTTTAGGGACTCTGTTTTCTCTCTCCAACTTTCCCCTCTGGCTTGCAGCTTGGCTCTCTGAAATTTGTCCTTAGAATGTTGGTAATTATTGTGGTGTTCTTGGCATGGTCTATTTTCTGCTTGCTTTCGAGCTGCTTTCACATCATCATGGAGTTTTCCCAGCTCACTAGACCAGTATGGTTTATAGTCCCTGCGAGCTCCTTTGGGAATGGTTTCACGAGCGGCTTGAAGGATACAAGCATTGAATTCCTTCACTGTGCTGTTAATATCCTTACCTTCTATGGACAGCTGTCCTACCAGGATACCTGTACGATATCTGTACATTGTCCAGTTTGCTTTTTTATAGTTCTATCTGGGGAGAGGGCTACTGGTGTTAAGGAGTTCATTTTCTATTGTCAGGAAGACTGGTCGATGGTCGCTACCTCCAAGTTGTTTTCCAACTTCACGTGTAATGTTCCACTTCAGATCTGGAGAGTGGAATGCCAGATCTGGTGTTGAGGTTGTACGCTAAGCCCCTGAGTAAAATGTTGGGGGATCCATTGGCTGGTTGATCAGGAGAAGTCCATTATCATCCTGCCAGCTGTCAACTTCCTCTCCTCTCTTGTCTATGTGGTCATAGCCCCAGCTCTGGGAATGGCTGTTAAAATCACCACAGACCATCAGTCTCTCTTTGTGTGGGATTGTTTCTAAAGCAAGTGGGCGGTCATTAGGACAGTAATAGTTAAGGAGGTGGAAATCTGTATTACTACTTTTTAGATGGATCATCTGATATTCGGCTCCTTCCATGAACACTCCCACCTGACATGTGCTGATGTTATTCTTAACAAGTGTGAGTACTCCTCCTTTTCTTCTGTCCTGTCGGTCTGATCTAAAACACTGGTAGCCTCTGATTTTAAAGGCGGCATCTTTGGTTAGGTGTGTCTCCTGTATGCAGCATATACTTACCTGCTCTGCAAAAAGTATGTTCTCTAGTTCCACCTTTTTGCTATAGCCATCTCTAACACTGCTGACACCCTCAGCATTCCACTGCATTATTTTAAGCTCTTGCTTTTTGGCTGTTTTCTTCCGTTGTATTTTTTGGCCAGTAGCTCTACTCTCATGTCTCCTGACTCCACAAGACGAACTGAGAGGACCTCCAGTAGCAGAAAGTGAGTTCTAAAATGCTACACCGAGGAACTGTGTCGTGGACAATGAATAGATTGATTCAAAGATCACCGGAGACAACAGGTTGGCTTCTTAGAAGAATGTTAAAAGTAGCATGGACCACTAAGATAACAAACAGTGAATGTCAAACAAACGTAAATGTAGGAAAGAACCTAATTAAATCTGTAAGACAACAGCTGTCATCACTGATTGAAAAATGACAAGGGGAGAGCTTGAAAACATGATAACACCAGGAAAGATAAATGGAAAGTGAGGCAGAGGAGAACCATAAGGAAAAAAATCATGGGCAGTATAACGCGATAGCACAATTAAAAAGTCATCAAATGATCTTATGGAAAATAGCAGGGACCAAGATCTAGGAGAAGCATGACCACCAACGCCTACCAGCATGGCACATGATGATAATGATGATGCTGTCTTGGGATATGATCAGCATTAATATCCAGTCTTCAGTGGTGGTTGGGAACAGCATTTTTTAATCTTTTTCTCTGCATCATCATCATTGCCTTTCACTCCCTTGAGAGCACAGGCCATGGATAAAAGCTCTCCAGTCATCCCTTTTCTTGGAATTATTCTCTGCTTCCTTCCATATGCATCCTTTGTCTCTAAGCACTGTCATAATTTCTCTTAAGTCTATGTCTTCCTCGTTTTCTATTTCCTTGAGGAGTCCATGTCAGTGCATGTCTTGCTATGTTGGTGTCGGGTTTCCTCAGAGTATGGCCAATCCACCTCCACTTCCTAGACATGATTTGTAGGTTCACAGGTTCTTGTCCTCTCCTTTCCCAGGCCTCCTCGTTCCTGATCTTGTCCTGCCATTTAATGTTTAAAATCCTCCTCAAGCAGTAGTTCATGAATGTTTGTATCCTCTGTTGTATTGTCTTGGTCATACTCATGTCTCATATAGTAGAACAGTCTTTACGTTTGTATTGAAAAACCTAAGTTTGGTTCTTGTTTTGATGTTCTTAGATGACCATATTTTGTTAAGTTGGATAAATGCTGTCCTGGCTTTGGTTATTCTAGCTTTAACATCCTTTTCCATTCCCCCATATTTATCCACTATGTTGCCTAAATATGTGAAATACTCTACTTCCTCAGTTGGCACTCCCTCAATTACCATGAGGCTATTGCTTGCACTATTACTTTTCATTTTTTATTTTGTCTGTTAATATATAGTCCCAGTTTAGCCGAATTCTTGCTTAAGATCTGAAGTTTCTCTTGAATTTGTGTGTGGCTGTGTGCCAGAAGTGCCACATAATCTGCAAATATCTTCCAGTTGGTTCCACAATGTCCATTGTATCCCATTCCTTTTTCCTTGTGTGGTAGTTTTCATGATCCAATTGCTAGAAGAAATAGGAATGGTGATAGCAAACATCCCTGCTGCACACCTGTTTCCACTCTTAAAACTTTCTGTGAGAGTTCCTCCATGCACAATTCTGCAAGCTGTTCCTTCATATATGGTCTTTATAAGCTTTGTTATCTTGGCTGGGATACCATAGTGTTTCAGTAGTTTCCATAGCATTCTACTATCTAAACTATCAAATGCCTTCTCATAATCAATGATTGTAACTAACAGTGAAGAATTCCACTCCATTGACGGTTCTACTATTATTCACATTGTGGCAATGTGGTCAGTACAGGATCTTCCTTGCCTGAAATCTGCTTGCTTTTCTCCTAGTTTAGCATCTACTGATGTTTTAATTCTATTTAGCAAAATCCTGCTGAAGACCTTGCTGGGTATTGAAAGCAGGGAGATGCTTCTATAGTTCTTACACTCTAATAGATCTCCTTTTTTAGAGAGTTTTATAAGATGGGCCTCCTTCCAGTCCTCTGGAACTTCTTGGTGATTTCATACAGAGTTCTCATATTTGTTTTTACCAGCTGCCTCTTCTGTCTGTCCTGCCATATTATCAAAATAGGCCTGTCTGTCTTTCTTTACGCTTTTCATAACCTCTTTATGTCCAGATTGTATTCTATCTGAGCTGAGGCCTTTGCTGCTCTTGTTTTACTATCATTTATTTTTGCTTTCATTTCTGTCATTCTGTCTATCTTCTTCAGTGTTTCCAATGTAATCCACTCTTTGTGCTGAGGTTCCTTAAATCCCACTGTCTCTTCGCATGATTTGCTCCACATTTATTTAGCACTATTCCACACAGTGTTCACATCTGGTGTATCTTCTTCGTATAACTCCTGTAGAACCTGAAATCTCTTGCTCAGTTTCAGTTTAAAGTTCTCTGCGATTTCTGGATCTTCCAACAGTACCATATTATATCTTTTCCTTGCCATGTCTGTTTTAGTCTTCTTCAGTTTCATTCTCAGTTTAGCTATTAGTGGGTGGTGGTCAGAAGCTACATCTGCACCTCGTTTCACCCTGATATCTTGCAATGTTCTTTTCCTTCTGCGTGCCATGCACAAATCCTCTTTCCCCTCATACAGTCCATCTTCATAATCCCTCTCTCACGCACCATTTGATTTATTATTAGATAGTTGTTCTGGTTTTTTCTTCCTTCGTCACTCACTTAGACACCAATCTCACTTGGTGATGGAGTAGTTGGTCTCAGATTTTCAGCATCGCCGTAGAGCTTCTCTTGCGAGGGTCTGGGGCACGGGCGAGTCCTTTAAATGGGATTCATAGTTGATACCTCTGGAATATTTGATGTGGTGTCTGCTGGTTTTTTGCTGCGGGCACATGGGTCTGTTAAGCCAATTTTCAACCTCTGGAATAGATGGTGTCTCAGCCTGCAATGTCCTGTTCTTAGTAGGAAGATTGTTACATGGTTATCTCTTGCGAGTTTATTCATCATGTGTTTTTCCTGCCGGGTGTTGTTTTGTCCATTTGTGTTTGTAGATTTCTTCTGCTAAGTTTTTGGGGGTGAAGACGCCCGATAAGGTAATCAGCGACCCATATCTGATATACCAGCGTCAGGGTTAGCGACCCATAGCTTACCAAGACTCTATCCCACCACTCCGTGGTACCCCCAGCAACAGGCATAGCCTGGCTAACGGGACAGGGATCGCCATAGTCCCCATGGTGATGGAGTCTGCTAGAGAAGCACTGCACACACTCTGCTTTTCAGCTGTAATCCGAGACTGAAAAATAGCCTCCATAACCCGCTCCCACGCCGATACGATGCTGTGCCTCAACATCTTTACAGCATCTGCTGCAAATAACAACAGCTCGCAGTTACAGGGAGTTCGTACAAGTACAAGTTGTCTTTATATATGGCTTTTAGTTGGGTTTTTTTTCCTTCGTATATTATGCTTCTATCAGTCTGCTGCATCCTTGCTCCTTTTGCCAGTCTGTCTGCCTCTTTATTTCCTTGAATGTTACTGTGGGAAGGTATATATTGTATGAATACTTTATATAGCTGGTGATAGGACTTCTGTTAGATTGTCTTGTGCTTTAATTTGTTGATGCATTCATTATCAGTTTTCTGTCTTTGTAAATCGAATCACCATAAACTTTTTTTGCTTTCAAAAAGTTTCCAATTTTTATTAATTATTAGAACTACCACGAATAAAACTTCAACTTTAAATACCAAACTTTTCCAGTTTCCTCCATGCTGTTATCTTTTTTTTTAAAATTTGTATGCTTTCTGTAACAGAGAGAGAGAGAGAGACCAGGCATTCATACCTTCCCCCCCCCCTTCCTTCACTTCCCCGCTTCTTTTGTAATATTTGTCCTTGTGTGTCCAGCCAGAATCGAAGATTTTTGTCCAAACTGGACATCAGTAACAAAGACCATTAGGACCTGGGGTGCGGCATTCTGCAGGGTCAAGAGGTCGAGATGAGAGTGACCGTGAAGAAGATGAGTTTTTTTTTTTTTCCTTCAAAACTGTTATTCGACTCCAATGGGAGAGAAGCAGACAGATAATGTTGGTTATAACCAGTGTAGAGACAATGGCTATGAACACTGACTGACTAGTACAGTCACTGCCAGGAAGGAAAGCAATGGCAAACTACTTTCTGGAAAGATACCGCAATGATAAATTAACTTCTGGAAAGATACCAAGAAACTCTAACAGCAACATGGAATGTCAGATATAAGAAAAAAAAAAAAAGATCTAGTGGTGAGTAGCGAGTCCCCAAGACCAGATAGATCTAATTTTAACACTGGGTGGGAAAGAGTAAGAGAACACAGTTTTGAAAGATTAGACCTCGAAAAAATCGTAGACAAAGCACTTTAGTAGAGACGTGAGAGAAAGAAAATCACTATCAGACTTAAAGATATTCTTAGATATGTAACAATTATCCAGATTTATGCACCTACATCAGCAGAAGAAGAAGAGGAGGTAGAAGACTAGTGGCATTTTGCATGAAAAATGAGCTAATTGTCGCTAACACACTTTTTAGACAACATCTAAGAAGACTTTACACATGGACATCACCTGGGGATAAAACCAATAATCAAACAGCTTACATTTTAGTGCAAAGACGGTGGAGATCAAGTATAACTTTAGCAAAAACTTTACCAGTTGCTGCTTGTAACACTAACCATAAATTATTAATAGCAGACATTAAGATAAAGATATTAAAAAAAGACAGAGGATGAAGACCACTCCGCTTTAATCTTACAAAATTACCAGAACAATACAGTATAGACATGAAGAACCTTTTTGAGATACTGGTGGCTGTATGGGGGAGATGATACCTCGTGGACTGGCTACTCAGGCCAGAGATATCTTATAATAGCAGCTGAAGATAAGGTTGCAATAAATAAAACATAAAAGAAGTAATGAATTTTAAGAGACAGATTAGAACTATTAAAACAACACAGAGAAATGAACGCGAAATGGAAAGTGACAAATAACAACAGCGAGAATATAAATCTTTAACAAAAGAAATAATAAGAAACATAAGAAAAAACATACCATACACAAAATGCATACAAGATTGTTGTGAAAGAATAGAAGGACATCAGAAGTGTGGAAGAGATAGTGAAATGTTTAAAGTAATGAAGACATTGACGAGAAATGTCACACCTGAGCTAAATGTAATTTGTAACGAGATGGGGAAGACCTTGACAGAAACAGAGGAAATTCTAGAAAGATGGAAGGAATATTGCAGAGGAATGTAGGAAACACCTGACTGTAAAAGCAGAAATCAACAGTGTGAATTATTATTGGAGGAGAAAGAACCCAACCTGACAACTGAAGAAGTTTTATGGGCAATAAAGAATCTGAAAAATGGTAAACACCGGGATGTGATGAGATAACAGCTGAACTTATTAAAGCAGGAGGAAAGGAATGTGCTATCATGCACTATGTTAAAAGATACGGCATTCAGGTATTTGGGCAAAAGAATGGGGTAAAAAACTTTATTTACACCACTAACGAAAAAGAGTAACTTGAAAGTATACACAAAATACAGAACTGTCGCCCTGATTAGTCATACAAGTAATGTTCTATTAAAAATGATAACAAGTATACTTTTTGAGAAAACGGAAGAAGACATCAAGATGGTCCAAGCTGGTTTTAGACAAGGAAGAGAAACAAGAGATCATATATTCAATATAAGATTAATAACAGAGAAATGCAGAGAATTTAATGTGAATCTGCATTATCCTTTATAGACTATTCAAAAGCATTTGACTGCGTACTACACCAGAAACTTTTGGAAATAATGGGGGAAAATGGGATTTCCAACGCTTGTGATACAGTTAATATTACTGCTGTGTCTACACCAATAGGCGGTAATAAAAATAACTTTGACATTTTCGATCCCCGGGTTTACGAGTTTTCACTCTTTTTCCCTTGTATCAGATAATGAAACGTTCAAGTCCTATTCAACTGTTCTACATCTCCATACAGAATGTAGGTGATTGAGGAGTTTGGTGGTATCAGGTTCTTCTGAGGTTCTAAGGACTGTTATTGCCGGAGGTGGCGTACGTCTCAAACAGCCTCTGGCAGTCAAGTCCAGCTCCTGGCCTTCCCGTGGCAGAACTGTTTAAACTGACAGGAGAAGGGGCAAAGGTGAATATCTAGCGCCTGAAAATCGGATACTTAGGGTAGATGAGTGGCACGTTTGGTAGCTCATCTGCCGCTGTTGGCGAGATTCTTCAGCTGCCGTGCGTGGAGCGGTGCTCCTCCCGGCCAATGAAGAAAGGTGCAAATGGGGTTGCCGCGCAGCATCACTGCGGAAAAGGTGGTAGAAAGGATAAAGCGAAGCAAACAGTCAAATCACGGCACCTCTGGTCTGGAGGAATGCCACGTCCTGAGTGCAGTCATATCGGGTGAAATGCATGAACCGGCTTGTCCCAGAGGTTAAGACACTGCTGGCGAGACTCTTCGAATGCCGCGCGTGAAGTGAAGCTCCTCCCGGTCAAGGAAGAAAATGCAGAAAAAAAATAAAGGTTGCTGTGCGGCGCTGACGTGAAAAGGTGGTGGAAAGGATAAAGTGAAGTTTAATCGGTATGTCCAGTAGTATCGCTGCGAGAGCTACACATACCACGGCACCTCTGCTCTAGAGGCCGGCCACGTCCGAAATACACCTACACTGGTGAAGTATGCGTAAACCGGCACACACCAGGGGTGGAACTTGATGGCTAGACATGTCATGCCACCTCCGCTCTAGAAGTCGGTCACGCCTGATATACACCCATACTGGTGAATTTTTGCCTAAACCGGCACACACCACGGGTGGAACTTGATGGCTAGGCATGTCACGCCACCTCCGCTCATGAGGTCGGTCACGCCCGATAAACACCCACACTGGTGAAATAGGCCTAAATTGGCTCATACAAGGGGTGAAACTTGAAGGCTACGCATGTCACAGTACCTCTGCTCTAGAGGTCTGTCACGTCCCAAACACGCCCATACTGGGATAATATGCATAAACCGGCTCAACTCAGGAGTGGAAGTCACTAGTGGCGAGGATTCGTCCTCCTGGACAAAAGCTCCATCCTGATCACAACTAGGAAGGGTAGCTGCCACAACTACAAAATGCTGAAGTCAGAGATACTGGACCAGGGCAGTCTAGATAGGCAACCACCTCTCACCCGGCGGGGATGTATGCGTATCCTAATCACACTGAGGTCTTTCGGTGAGAAAGTCCAACTCTGGACTAGATGGGCAACCACCTCTCACCCGGCGGTGATACACGGGTATCTCAAAACACGTCGAGGTTTTCCAGTGAGAAAGTCCAACTCTGGCCTGGGTGGGCTACCACCTCTCACCCAGCGGGGATGCACTGATATCCTAAACTCGTCGAGGTCTTCCGGTGAGAAAGTCCAACTCTAGATTAAACTGGTGCAACGAAAACCACGGTGTCACGCAATCCCGCTTCAGAGACCCACCAAGAATACAAGCTCAAGCCGTGAGATACTCTGAACCTCTTGTGGTCCTCTCGGGGATCTCGTGTGGTCTTTTCGGGGACTACACGGGGAACCACGGGACTTAACGAGGAGCACAGGCGTAAATTCAGCAGTATCACAGTGTGGTCTTGGTGGTAGAAGCAAACGAAGAAGAAGAAGAAGACTACCAAAAGTAGAACTAAGATGGACACCATAGGGGAACAGAAGTAAAGGTAGACCAAAAGAGACATGGAGAAGAACAATAGAGATGATGTTTAACAATAGAGGGCTCCATTGGGCAAGCATTTGTAGAAAACCCTTGTGGAAGCCCCATGTGCCCTGGGCACTTAAGGTTCAGAGAGAGAGAAAGAGAGAGAGAGAGAGAGAGATTATGGTAGGATGGTCTGGGGGCATGCATTTATATCTTTCTACTGCCTCAGTGGTTGACTTTTCGCGTCATATATCTAATGGCTTTATGTTTGCATCAATTTCACATACAGCTGTGGGTGTTGATCTCATTGCACCACAAATGAAATGAACGGCTTGGTTCTGGATTCTGTCTAATTGTGTACGAGAGCTCCTTGATGCCGTGATCTGTAGGGGGGGGGGGGGGGGTTATAATCTATTATAGATCTAATATATCCTGTGTACAGTTGTCTGAGTGTTGCTTTGTCAGCACCCCAGGATGTACTCGTAAGCCGCTTAAGTAAGTTTTCTGCTAGTCCATCTATGAACTCTTTAAAATTCAATTTTCTGTCTAGTTTCACAAAAAGGTGGTATGTTGGATTTTTTCTTTCATGATTTGAGCAGCATCAAGAATTATTTTCAGTTCGGTTTTTGCTATTTATTGCTAAGAGTGAAGATTATATATGTGGTTTTACTAGCATTGATCTTCAACTTCTAGAAATTGCAAAAGGCTGATATGATGAGGAGGGGTCTCAACAGCCAGCTGTAGTAAGAATAAATAGTGAAACAACAATTTGGTTTGACATAAAACAAGGGGTCCGTCAGTGGTGCATACCGTCGCCTTACTTATTTAACTTGTGTACTGAAAATATAATGAGGAATGTTAGAAAAAATGCAGAAAAAGAATATTATGATGCCATAAAAAATGTAGGTTACGAAATACCGGAGATTAGATATGCTGATGACACAATATTACTATCCACAACACAAAAAGGAATGGAAAAACTAATTATGTCAGTCCGTGAAAGTAGTGAAGAGCAAAACCTCTATCTTAATGCGAAGAAAACTAAATCGATGACAACTGACAAAACAAATAAGGCAGCTGAAATACGAGTCAACTAGGAAAAATTGGAAGATGTGGACATAGTGAATATCTTAGATCATTACTAACTAATAATGGAGAAACCTGGAGGAAAATTAAAAGTAGTTCATCTAACACTCCAAAAAAATAAAACAACTAAAGAAGCTATGTAAAGGAACAGAAAGAACTACAAAAATAAGATATTTAAGAGCACATTTGTTTTCCATCGCAACATATGCCTGTAAGACCTGGAGACTTAACAAAACAGCTGAGAAACACATAAATGCCTTTGAATGTAAATGCTACAGAAGAGTCCTTCAAATATCATAGACACACACACACGCACGCACGCACGCACACACACACTCACTCACACACACACACTCACACGCACACAAAAGTATATCCATACTACAAGAACTTAATATTGAAGAAGGTTGGCCAGTAAAGAAGATTAAACAGAGAAAGGTTAAATATTTTTAACATATTCTTGTTCTTGTTCTTGTTCTTGTTCTTCTTTCGCATTGTCTGTCTATATCTGCAGTCCTGTCTCTTGGATAAATTTCACTGTTTTGTTTTTTTTTTTGTAATTCATGTATGGAACCATAGAGATTATCTTTAGTGGTTTCACTGGGCCAGTAATTATTTCTCAGTGTCTCATAGTTGGTGCAGTTTTGGAGGATATGTTCCATAGTTTTTGGCACCTGGGCATATGTACATAGATTAGTAGTACCAACCTTAAACTTTTTATACATATGACTTTGGAGTCAGTTGTGTCCTGTTCGGAGACGGAAAATGTTCCTTTCTGTTTAGCATGTGATAGTCATCATGTGGTGGTGTTTGTGGCTTCCTGTAGGTTTTTATCATGCTTTTCTTCTGATGATAGGTGATTGGTATGTCTGGTTGCTCAATTTCAGTGTCCTCTTTGTCCAGACGGTCAGCTTTCTCAATGCCTGGTATCCCACAGTGGGAGGGAATCCATTGCAAAGTGACTCCATGTTGTAAGCCAATTTTTGACAAGGCATTCTTAAGGTCTGATAGTTTGTTACACTGAAGAGCTTCCAGTACTGATCTTGCATCTGAGAGAATTACTACGGGGCACGTATCAATTCTGGAGTCTGATAGTTTTTCAACTGCAGCAATAATTGCCCTAACTTCTGCGTCATAGTTGTGATATAAACGTCATGAGAATTTAGAGAAGACCGACTTGGAAGGGTACATAATAAGAAAAAGAGAGGAAGACCAAGGCGAAGATGGCTACAAGACATCGTTGATGATCTGGAACGAATGCATCAGCACCAGGGCATCTTGCTTACAGGAAAGCCCGCTGTTGGCGAGATTTTTCAGTTGCCGTGCGTGGAGCGGTGCTCCTCCCGGCCAATGAAGAAAGGTGCAAATGAGGTTGCCGCGCAGCATCACTGCGGAAAAGGTGGTAGAAAGGATAAAGCGAAGCAAACAGTCAAATCACGGCACCTCTGGTCTGGAGGTCGGCCATGTCCTGAGTGCAGTCATATCGGGTGAAATGCATGAACCGGCTTGTCCCAGAGGTTAAGACACTGCTGGCGAGACTCTTCAAATGCCATGCGTGGAGTGAAGCTCCTCCCGATCAAGGAAGAAATGCGGAAAAGAAATAAAGGTTGCTGTGCGGCGCTGACGTGAAAAGGTGGTGGAAAGGATAAAGTGAAGTTTAATCGGTATGTCCAGTAGTATCGCTACGAGAGCTATACATACCACGGCACCTCTGCTCTAGAGGCCGGCCACGTCCGAAATACACCTACACTGGTGAAGTATGCGTAAACCGGCACACACCAGGGGTGGAACTTGATGGCTAGACATGTCATGCCACCTCCGCTCTAGAGGTCGGTCACTCCTGATATACACCCATACTGATGAATTTTGCCTAAACCGGCTCACACCAGGGATGAATCTTGAAGGCTATGCATATCACAGTACCTCTGCTCTAGAGGTCGGTCACGTTCCAAACACGCCCATACTGGGATAATATGCCTAAACTGGCTCAACCCAGGGGTGGAAGTCACTAGTGGCGAGGATTCGTCCTCCTGGATAAAAGCTCCATCCTGGTCACAACTAGGAAGGGTAGCGGCTACAACCGCAAAATGCTGAAGTCGGAGACACTGGACCAGGGCAGTCTAGATAGGCAACCACCTTTCACCCGGCGGGGATGTTTGTGTATCCTAATCACGCTGAGGTTTTCCGGTGAGAAAGTCCAACTCTGGACTAGATGGGCAACCACCTCTCACCCGGCGGTGATACACGGGTATCTCAAAACACGTCGAGGTTTTCCAGTGAGAAAGTCCAACTCTGGCCTGGGTGGGCTACCGCCTCTCACCCAGCGGGGATACACTGATATCCTAAACTCGTCGAGGTCTTCCGGTGAGAAAGTCCAACCCTAGACTAAACTGGTGCAATGAAAACCACGGTGTCACGCAATCCCGCTTCTGAGACCCACCAAGAATACAGGCTAAAGCCCTGTGATACTCTGAACCCCTTTTGGTCCTCTTGTGGATCTCGTGTGGTCCTTTTGGGGACCACACAGGAGACCACGGGACCTAACGAGGACCGCAGGCGTAAATTCAGTAGGATCACAGTGCGGTCTTGGTGGTAGAAGCGAACGAAGAAGAAGAAGAAGACAGGAAAGCCTACAGGAAAGCTGTTAGGGAAGCAAATGGCTGACATTCGACTCCGGCTAATGAGATGTGTCTCCACAATCTGATCAGGGCAAGCTTGAGACAAAAGAAAATCGTGGTTTGCCTTCATGAGAACAAGCCTTTATGAGCTAGGGACTGGTTTGCTAGGTTTTGCTCGAAGGCGTTAGCGTGACGTAATATCTTTTACTTGCTCATGTATCTATTAATTTTCTTGGACGAGCCGAAAAGTAACTGCAAGAGACGTAACAAGTGAAAACATGAAAAGAACTGAAAGCGAGTCTAAGAGTTTTTATTATATTTTCCATTGATTACATCCCTTGATTTGCTCTTATTTTTTTTTACTCACTCTCGTAATTATTTATTCAAATATTCTCTTGCAGAGCACAACGTAAAACTATATCAAGAACGAAGTCTGCCTCCTCGTCACTGAAAGGCATATAAGAAAGGAGGCACGACAAGATCATTTTATCATTTACTGAATTTTGAGACGAAACATCAAGCACATTGCTTAACACTTTCGCTTTACGCTGATAATGTTTCAGTGTTTTATGATTAGAATTACAGAGAGTCTGAAACGTTAGTCACTATAGAATATTATTTGGGTTACAAAGAGTCTGAAACATTACTTGAGTCTCTGTTACCTGTTTTGAATTACCGTGATTCTGTAAAACAGTTTATTTCTTCACAGAGGGTAAAATTAAGACGCTGTCCGATTTGGCTAAGCGACCCATAGTTGACATACTAGCTTCAGGGTTGGAGACCCATAGTTGACATACTAGCTTCAGAGTTGGAGACCCATAGTTGACATACCAGCGTCAGAGTTGGAGACCCATAGTTGACATACTAGCGTCAGGGTTGGCGACTCATAGCTGACATATTACGATAGGGTTGGCGACCTATAGGTGACATACCAGCATCAGAGTCGACGACTTATAGGTGACATACTAGCGTCAGGGTTGGTGAATCTTAGGTGACATACTAGCGTCAGGGTTGGTGAATCTTAGGTGACATACTAGCGTCAGGGTTGGGGAACCATAGCTGAATAAAACCCAGTTCCAACTTTCGGTTGATACCCACAGTAGCAGGCCTAGTCTGACTAACGAGGCAAGAACTTCCATAATCCCCATGGCGGTGGAGTCTGTTAAAGAAGCATTGCAACCCCTCCCCCCACCCCTCCCTCCGATTTTCACCTCCACACATGGACTGAAAAAGTAGCCACCATAACCCTGTCCCTAAACATTTTATTTTTTCACAGAGGGGGTGAAGATGGTGCCCGGTGTTTCACAGCGCTGTACCTAAACATACTCACCACATCGGCTGCAAAGAACACCAGCTCGCAGTTTCAAGGAGACAGAAGAATATTTCTTTACAGAACATCGAGTGTCTGAGTGTGCCGACTGTTTTTCCAGTTAATGTTTCTCGCTTTCTTCTTCCCTGACTCTACTTTAGCCTTACGACAAGTCCGTTGTCATTCTCTTCAGGTCTGATTTTCTTCTAATTCTTATTCCTGTTGAGATGGAGAAAGACCGATAAATAGCCAATGTCCACTGTGTATACAATCAGAAGGATTAGCTGGCGTTTGTCCATACCCAATGGAATTCTAAGAGAGCGAGAGAATTGGAGGATCTCTGTTCTGAAAGGGGCTACTACTGCCAGTTTTTCTGCTGAAGGTAGTCTACTTTCACTGTCATTCTGAGATTATGGTCGGGGGTTTTTTTTTAAAATAGTAGCCACTGAAAAGAAAAAAAATGTTTTGTTTTTTTTAATGCGGAGAAAAGAGTGAAGGACGGTAAAAGAAATATAGCATCAATTATATGTGTACAGAACATACTTCTTATTATGGGTCATGTCGAATATCGCTGGTGATCATGCTTCACTTTCTGCGGTACTTGGTGCTTCCGTTCAGTTGCTTTTCTTTGTCCATGCCACTTGGTCAGTTCACTGAGATTTTTTTCTTCCCCTTCCCCCCCCCCCCCCCCGCGACTTTCCTGTTTTCGTTTTCCTCTTGCGTCTTCTAGTCATTACTAAGTTCTGTAACTTCTGTCTTCTCGTGGTGTATCCAGTAAATTTTCATTGTCTTTTTCTTTTAATTTAACAATGAACATCCTTGAGGGCCTTCATGGTTCTAATTACTGTTTTAGCCGGAGGTGGGGTGGGGGATACGCTCTCCACTTCTATTAAATGTCTCCAAGGCGAGCGTCTCCAATAGCTTCTGACAGCCCATGTCCAGCTACTGGCTTTCTCGTGACAGAACTGTTCAAACCGACAAAAGAAGGGGCGAAGGTAAATATCTGGCGTCTGAAAACCAGACGCTTCGGGTAGATGAGAGTCATGTTTGGTAGCTCATCTAGGAGAAGGAAAACTCTGAATACCCGCCGATGGTGAGATTCTTCAACTGCCGTGCGTGGAGTGAAACTCCTCCCGGCCAATGAAGAAAATACTACTAGGGTTGCTGCGCAACGCCGTCGTGGAAAAGGTGAAGGAAAGGATTAAGTGAACTGATCAGTAGTCTCGAGGTCAGGACTACTCAAATCACGGTACCTCTGCTCTAAAGGCCGGCCACGTCCTATATACACCCATACTGAGGCAGATTGCCTAAATCAACTTAACCCAGGGGTTAAACTAAGACACTGCTGGCGAGATTCTTCGGATGCCGCGCGTGGAATGAAACTCCTCCCGGCCAATGAAGAAAATGAGGAAAAGCAATTAGGGTATTGTGAAAAGATGATGGAAAGGATAAAGTGAAGCTTAATCGGTGTGTCCAGTAGTCTCGCGGCGAGAGCTACTCATACCACGGCACCTCTGCTCTAGAGGCCGGACACGTCCGATATACACCCATACTGATGAAATATGCCTAAACCAACTTAATCCAGGTGTGAGACTTGATGACTACTTATGTCACAGTACCTCTGCTCTAGAGGTCGGTCATGTCCTAAATATGCCCATACTATACTAGGATAATATGCTTAAACAGGCTCAACCCAGGGGTGAAACTTACTAGTGGCGAGGATTCGTCCTGGACAAAAGCTCCGTCCTGGTCACAACTAGGAAGGATAGCGGCCACGACCACAAAATGCTGAAGTCGGAGACCTGGACCAGTGCAGTCTAGACAGACAACCACCTCTCATCCGACGGAGATGTATACGTGTCCTAATCACACTGAGGTTTTCCGATGAGAAAGTTCAACACTAGACTGGATGGGCAACCACCTCTCACCCGGCAGGGATATCCCAAAATACGTCGAGGTTTTCTGGTGAGAAACTCCAACTCTAGGCTAGATGGGCAACCACCTCTCACCCGGCGGGGATATGCTGATATCCAAACCACGTCGAGGTTTTCCGATGAGAAAGTCCAACTCTAGATTAAACTGGTGCAATGAAAACCACGGTGTCACGCAATCCCGCTTCTGCGACCCACCAAGAATTCAGGCCCAAGCCCCGCTATACTCTGAACCTCCTGTGATCCTCTCAGCGATCTCTTGTGGGCCTCTCGGGGACCACGGGACACATTGAGGACCACAGGAGTAAATTCAGCAGGATCACGGGGCGATCTTGGTGGTAGAAGCGAACGAAGAAGAAAGGGAAGGAGGAGGAGGAGGAGCCCTTCATTTGTTCAAGGTATTTGTTGCTTCTCACCCCAAAACCACATCTCCGTTTCTTTATCATCCAATTTGGTAGTTATCCAAGTTTCACAACTACACAGCAATATTGACTCTGTATAACAATGCAATATCCTTTTTGTCAGATTTACGGCCATTTTATTTGTTATTATCTTCTTCATATCATTAACAAAGTTTCTTTTGCTTTATCTATTAATGAGTAGATTTCAGCTGTGCACTTGTTATGATTTTTTGGTCCGAGGCAACAGATTATTTACTTGTGTCTGTGTCTTTCTATCTGACAAGGTGTTACACTTTGGTATATTTACAGTTATCATTGTAACAGGCTTGTTGCTATTTGACTCTAAACCTACTTTATTGCTCTATCGAGTAATCTTGTTGACTACTTTCTGCGATTTTTTTTTATATTCACGGAAAAAAGTAAGTGTGCAATGCTTTAAAAAGCATAATGAACGTGCTCAGGTGATGACTAAAATAAAATTTGGCACACATTATGTTTGATTATCCAATAACAGATAAAATGATAACTTTCAGGCCAGTCACATGTCACAAAAAAGTAAAAAAAAAGCTCACCTAATGTAGCTCACCATCCCAAGAACAGAAAATCAAGGTTTTAATATCGTGTGTGTCTTCCTCGGGCAGTTATCACTACTTGATACCGCCTTCTCATCGAACCAATGACACGTTGTATCAGTTGTTGAGACATGTTATTCCATTCTTCTTGCAACGCTTGGGCTAATTCTTGGTGGTTTCCAGGACGATTGTGTCGTCTTCGCAACCTGCGGTCCAGTTCATCCCAAATGTGCTCGATAGGTGATAGGTCCGGTGAAACTGCTGGCCATGGCAAGACAGCAATCTGGTGCTGCTGAAAGTGGTACTGGTCTAACTGCAGGCCTATGAGGTAAGAGATTTACCTCTCTGAGTCTGTTCCTCACTGTCCTGCCAGACACATGTCTTACACCTGGAATGTTGCAGGCAGTCCATGTTGCCTGGAGAAACCTGTTACGAAGGTGCATGAGGTGGATGTAGCAGTCTTGTGCAAGGGTAGTAACTCGTGGTATGCCGCTTCTATGACGTCAGCAACGGCACCATTTTGGTTAAAACGACTTTGAGGCATGATATTGTGTTTCTGTGAACATTAAAATGTTGAGATACTGCTGCTACTGTTGATCCAGCAATTAACATCCCAACAGGTATTTCTCGCTGATGTTCATTTAATCTTGGCATGATTAAAAAAGATGTTTATGTTGGAATTCCACTACTTCTTTCTTCAACGATTACGTGAAGAGATCTCTGAGAACAGAATTACACACTTACCCTCATTTTATCCGTGGTCAGTAACCAATCATGGATCACGCACGTGATTTCACTGGAACTGTGGTTATCTCTCCATGAATAGTGCGATCAACTTCGTGCAGCACGGGGAACAAGACAAAACTTCGTGCAGCACGGGGAAGTGGACAACACTCAGACAAAACTTCATGCCAATTCTGATTTCATTTCACTCATGACAACGTGATTGTTGCGCTTGACACCACTGCACACTTACTTTTTTCCGTGAGTACTGCTGTCAGAACGGTGTCAACGCATATCTCAGGCTATTGATGTTATGGCCTTTTATTTTTAATCCCTTTCACATTTTGAATGACTCTCGTGTTCTCATTGTATAATGAGAATTGATCAGGTGAAAGGAGTCACCGTTGACTAACGCCTCGTTTTTATATTCTGATACTCACCTATGTCATCGGTCACTCTTACTGCTGCTCTTTGATTCCAATACACATTCTTACTAATTGGCAAATCTTTACGATTTGTATGAAGTTTTACAAGCATTTGTATCATATACTTTTTCATTTAAAAAGAAAATCAGATATTTGTGCCATAAAAACGTTAGCGCTGTCAAAAGTGTTCGTGTAGTCAGTGAAACACGAGTATAAATCTCATTATTTCTACCAGTATTATGAGTAATAATATAAAAACGGCTTTACTTGCGATGCTTACCTTCAACAAAACCACATTGTTCTTCTGATATATCTTTGTCTAAACTTCGTTCTTGTTTTTAATCCTCTGAAAAATCCGGGCAACAGTCTGGCCTGGAATGATCTTTCTTATGCCCTACTTTCAAGTTTCTGTGGCTGCTCTTATTTTCTCTGGGGGTACGTGAAGGAATGCAACATTGGGTGAGGCTTTCCAGCTACCTGCAAGAATCAAGACTCTCTGACCAGGCTCCACCACGAGGGAAGCACGTCGATATTCTGGGTTGGGTTGTAGCAATATTCTGTTGCCAGGAGCAATATTGTGTGTCGGGGTTAGAGGAAGCTATTCTTTAGCTTTGACGGATTTGCCTTAAAGGCTGCTTTCGCGACTCATGGATGTTTTTTTTTTGGGGGGGGGGGGAGGGGTGCATGATACTTCGTGCGAGCTGAGAATAAATTTGGGGACCAGGCTGTCTATAGCCTGTGGAGTTCAAGTTTCTGTTAATCCAAATTACATCACGTCAGAGACGTTCCACTGAAAGATCTCCCTTCGGACCTTAATCTGCAGTGGCCACTGTGCCGACAGCCACACAGACACGTGACCACATGGAAGGCGCTAGCACAGTGACCTAGTCAAGACCAGTTACAGGTCCACTTTGCACTAGCCCCGGCTCCCGGTTGTAGATGTTCACATTGTTTGTTGACGAACATTTGTTTCTGCTGAGCTCAAAGTCAAGCTGACCCTCAAGACGTGTTGCAACAGTACGTTTTCATGTACGTATGACGAATTTACGTGTATTTGTTACACGTTTACTTTTATTTGCATGTAATTGGTGCAAATTCACACACACACACACAATTTTTTTGTACATTTTTTGCGTGCACATTTCCAGTTTGATGGGTACTTAAAAGTTATGTTTTCTTTTTAAGCCAGCCGGGAAATTTTGCTATGAAGAGCAGAACACTCACACAACTTCCTGTTAAAGTACTTTTCCTTGAAATGTGTAACGCCATGAGCAAGGAAGATGGGGATTTTACTAGGGTAAAAAGATCTGTGTTATCTTCCCCCCACCCACCTTCTTGGAGTTTGCCCTCGTCTCCTTCGAAATAGTAGTTTTAGAGTGAATCAAAGGTGGATGCAATCTTTTTTAGAACTGTTTAGTCGTCGGATAAAACAATATGAGTGTATGTGTATTGTTTTCTGATCTCAGAAAAAAAAACCTTCTTCGTCTTCTTCTTCGTACGCTTTATCTGTCTATATCTGCAGTCCTGTCTCTTTGATAAATTTCACTGTTTTTATGTAATGTATTTAGAGGAAAATGATGTAAACTATTTAACCAGCTCATTTAACGTGCTGGTATATGCACATTAACTTACTGAAGCTATTGATGTGCATAAAAAAATATACGTAGACAGTTCAACTCATGCATAAAATGTTATAACCAGTTCAGTGGTATTTGCTATTCTTTTTAATTGCCCACGTGCCATACTGTGTTGCCAAATATTTCTTTTATCTATTCTTTGCAAGTCCCCGTGGACAGCATGTTTGTGTTTGAGTATACACCCCTCCCCGAACTCAGGATATATACGCATATCTCTTATTAATTTCTATACACTTGAGTCAGCAAACATTTATACTAGTTGTAAGTATTCGTTTTACCGAACGTGTACTCCAGGCGAAACTGACCAGCTCTGACTTACTGGTCATATTTAATGACGTCACGTTAATGAGGTCCAAGACTGGCCAGCGTGTAACTTAAGTGTGTTGTGTGTGTGTGTGTATGGGGGGGGGGTGTGGTGGCGAGAGATTATCTGTGATTTAACACTTGCTGTAGCTCCGTGTTGGGCACTCAATAGTTTATTGTGGACTAAAGGCTCCAGTCTTGGTATTATGCTGGATGCTACAGACTCGACCCTCATTTTCTTGCTCTAAGCGAGGACTGGAGTCTGTAACGGAGCAGTGATACAATATGTGGGCAGCAGATAAAATGCTGCAGGTTTGTTTTGTTTAGTTTGGCAGAGTTTTAAGAAGATATATTTTCATTCCTGCTCCCGTCATTTTTTTAAAAATCTAGTGTTTACTTTTTTCTGCATTAGATTATAAAATTCTACAATTGTCATTTTTTACTCCAACTGTATGGCATTTCGACGCAGAATGAAAGTGAGAATATGAGATGTGACGTAAACTTTTTGTTTCGCCTTTTTCTTCACATGCTGGCTTCTATCATCGAAAATGACCCACTTCTTACGGTGCTAGTTCGTCACAAGTTCACGAAATAGGAAAGCATGATGTAAAAACATGTCACACTGTTTTCAGGGAATATAGAATTTAACATTTACGTGAAATTTTCATTTACTTTCCCATCAATAGTGTTGTGTAAACGTGTTATATCACAGCTAACGTGGGCGCCGAATTGTTTATCTCACATTCGATAACAAATGACCATCAGTGGGAAATGTGGACGCGTATTAAGTTATGTTATTTATTATGGATACTTGACAAGGGCCGACCGGCAGATAAGGTAGAAAGGTTTTCTTATCAGGCCACAGAGACCGCTAAAAAATCTCTTTTATCTGGAACTGGGAGCTGGTGTTCTATGCTGTGAAGGTGATGAAGCGCAGCATCGTGTCGGCGTGGGGGTGGGTTATGGGGGCTTTTTTCCATTCCCGGAGTGTAGCTAAAACGCAGGGTGGTGGTGGGGGGTTTGCAATACTTCTTTAGCAGACTCCACCACCCAGGGACTATGGTGACCCCTGGGCGTGCCAGCGGAGAAGTGGGACAGGGTCATGCTAAGAAATGATTCCCCGGCCCTGAGGCCGCCATGTCAGCCGCCGGTCGCAGCGTCTTCATCCCCACAGCCACCAAAGGATATGACGCCAGTGCCCAGATTTTCCTTGACCTGACAACACACTAGAACTGATCTGTCAAACTTAATTGGCCTCAAGGGTCGCAACTGTATCAGGAAATCGAATGGCGGGGTCACATATAAATCAACCAGCTCCTGCCAGCTTACATAGAACTGAGAAAAAGTAATAGTTGTGAAGTAAAGGTTTTCGGGTCTTTTAAAAACGTTTATACGATGTTTTTGTTCATCCTGTGCATATAAATTACATTGACATAATAACCTGGCGAGCTGCATGGAGAGCCTGAAGCAGCGGCACATCAGTTTGGACACCCACGCACTACAGGCTGATGTGGTCATCGTCACACCGGGAGGCTCTCCTTCTCCATCTCTTGAAGGAACGCAGATATCCCTTCATACACTGCGTGATTGGAGCGTCTTCGCCGGAATTGAGCCAACCTTCTCTACCCCGTGTGAAAGACGATCGCTCTAACCACGCCACTCAGGTACCCACTCATGAAGAACCAGAGCCTGTACTATAGCCAATCATGTAGAACCAGTGCCTGTACTATACCAAATCATGTAGAACCAGTGCCTGTACTATACCAAATCATGTAGAACCAGTGCCTGTACTATACCAAATCATGTAGAACCAGTGACACAGAGATTCATTGTGGAGAATTTTAAGACTATATGGAATAACATCTAAAATGTCAACATCATTAAGGACCTCTACAATGGGTATGTTTGTGCAGTCAAAACAGAAGAAGGGATGAGTGAATGGTTCCAGATTGAAATATGCGTGAAACAAGGATGTATACTGTCTCCTTTGTTTTTGGAATTGCTTTAGACTTCATAATGAGAAATTGCTGTACAGGTAAAACAGGTATTGATTGGGCAAATGGGACCCAACTAGAAGATCTTGATTTTGCTGATGACATAACTCTTATCAGTAACAATGTGAATTCCAGGCAATAAAAAACATATCCTGTCTTCACTGGCTATCACAATAGGACTTGAAATTACCAAGGACAAAACGGCGAGAAAGTCCAACTCTAGATTAAACTGGTGCAACGAAAACCACGGTGTCGCGCTGTCCCGCTTCTGTGACCCACCGAGAATACAGGCCCAACCCCAGCGATACTCTGAACCTCCTATGGTCCTTTCTGGGATCTCTTGTGGTCCTGTCAAGTACCACAGGAGTAAATTCAGCAGGATCACGGGGCGGTCTTGATGGTAGAAGCGAACTAAGAAGATGAACAACAACAACAAGGACAAAACAAAAATAATGAAACTTCTCATTAATCAAAATGGAAAAATACACGTAGAAGGGACATATATTGAAGAAATCAATCAATTTGCATACCTTGGCAGCTACATAGACCAGGATGGTGACACCAGAAATGAAGTTAAAATTTGAATTGCAAAAGCAGCATCGATCTTTAAGAATCTTGAGAACATGTGACATTCAAAAGTTATAAGCACAAAAACCAAGTTAAGACTATTCAGTTCAAAATGTAATATCCACCCTTATTTATGCATGCAAAAGATGGAAAACAACTAAAGAAATAGACAAGAAATTAGACTCTTTTGGAAACAAATGCCGAAGGAAAATACTTGACATCAAGTGGAACGAATTCAAGAACAATGCAGAGATAAGACAGATGACTGAACAACAACCAGTCTCATGTGTGATCAGGAAAAGGAAACGGACATACGTTGGTCAAATGATGAGAAGAAACCATCAGATAATCCAAAAACAAGCTATCAAGTGGAACAACAGGCCGAAGAAAAAGAGGCAGACCACGTGAAACTCTAAAGAGGACATTGCTAAGAGAGGCCAAATTAATAGGCATAAAATACTTTGATGAGGTTGAAAAGCTCGCCGAAAACAAGCAAAATTGGCGAACTACCTTGCGAGCCCTATGTGACGTTTAACGGCACGTGAAGGATATAAGATATAAGATGTAGAACCAGTGCCTGTATTATACCCAATCATGTAGAACCAGCGCCCTTATTATATATCCAATCATATAGAACAAATTATGAGTTCACTGAGTGTTGGTCAATATTAGAGGTTATCTCAATGGCAGCGCTGTAGTTTTAATTAATGTGAGCATGCATGAAAGACGGTCGAGATGTTCACTGTAATGGTTGCCATAGTATTTCAGAAGTTCGTGATGAATGTGACGCTTGTGCTTCTATTTTGCTTCAACATCCGTTCAGCTGCTATTTTCTCCGTCACAGTGATGCGAAAAATACGATCTCTTGTGCGCATGTTTTGCTGCATGCTGAAGTGTGCTTGTGGAATGTGTGTGTGCGTCGCTGTATGTGTGATGAGTCAATGAATGAAGAGATGTCCAGTGTGTGTGTGTGTGGGGTGGGGGAGGGGAAAATGAGGAAAACCTGTGGCGAAGTAAAGACTTCCATCATCCCAGAGTGACCCTCACAATGTAAACCGTGTACATCACACGTTGACCATCGACTTCTTTCTGTCATCCATTTTCCTTCTGTCCTCGCGCCCCCTCCCCTGCTCAAAATTTCTCACCCCCTCACATACACCTCCTCCTGTCACTCCGTCTTCTGCTCTGGACGTTGGTACAGTATCTGGTAGCCATGGCTCAGAAAACGAGTGCTATACCTTTAGCTCTTATGTAAACTGCTTCCCCATTGGTCAACACAACCGGCCCGATGTTTAGGTCAAAGTCGGGTCAGTAGATCAAGTAAAATAAAAACTGGGAGTTCCTGTCCGACTTAACAACTTTCGCATCTCCTGAACCAGTGGTTCCCAACTCATGGTCCGCGGCGCATCATCACTTTGTTCTCGTTGTCAATTTGGTACCAAGTACTATCTGATGGATGAAACAATTAAGGGTTTATTAGCCCCGAGATATTCGTTGTAGTCCGCAGCTTATATGTAGTTGGCACAGTGGCCCTTAGGTGTAAACAAGTTGGGAACTGCTGTCCTGGATGGTTAAATGTTACCGCCCCGCTGCTTGTCGGCGTTAAGCCTCACATACCACCTCCTGTCCTAGTTAGTTTCGTGTTGTTTCGATCACCGCAGGCACACGAAGATTTAAAAACTGACTTGTTTTGCAGCACAACATTTTTTTTCTTACCTGACTTAACTAGATCAAGCTTCTCTGCAACTCCACTCAACCGTGGACTGATTCCATTACTTTTATACTGGTATAACAATGGATTAACTGCACTACTTTTATACTGGTATAACAATGGACTGACTCCACTACTTTTATACTGGTAAAACAATGGACTGACTCCACTTCTTTCATCCTGGTACAACAGTGTACTGACTCCACTGCTTTCATCCTGGTACAACAATTGACTGACTCCACTACTTTCATCCCGGTACAACTATGGACTGACTCTACTACTTTCATCCCGGTACAACAATCGACTGACTCCACTACTTTCATCCCGGTACAACTATGGACTGACTCTACTACTTTCATCCTGGTACAACAATCGACTGACTCCACTGCTTTCATCCTGGTACAACAATGGACTGAATCTACTACTTTCATCCTGGTACAACAATGGACTGGCTCTACTGCTTTCATCCTGATACAACAGTTGACTGACTCCACTACTTTTATACTGGTACAACCACGGACTGACTTCACTATTTTTATACTGGTACAACTTTTACTCAGTTTTAGAAACAAGTATCATTCTTGTATCTACTCTTTCTATCTTTTTGTGAAAGTGAACCATACACCCCCATCTACTTTATTACTTGAACAGTTTTACCGCAGTCATTATTAATTTTATATCTTACAATTTTTACGTAGCGCCCGAGTTGTTTACTAAATATCTTATATATTACATCCTTCCCGTGCTGTTAAACGTCACATAAGGCTCGCATAGTTGTTTGCCAAGTTTTCCTATTCTCGGCAAGTCTTTCAATTTCATCAAGGGATGTTATGCCCACTAAACTGGCTTCTCTTAACAATGTCCTCATTAGAATTTCAGGCGGTCGACCTCTTTTTCTTCGGCCTGTTGTGTTCCACTTGATAGCTTGTTTTTTTTGTATTCTCTGATTGTTTCTTCTCATCCCAAGGCCTACATATGTCCATCTTCTTTTTCTGATCACCCATGAGACAGGTAAAATATTACCAAATATGTATGTTAGTAATATCAAATGAGAATTGAAAAATGTTTAAAATTCTTTTTCGCTATGTAGCAAAAAATAAAACAACATAAAATAAATGGAGCTCCTAGAGAAGCCGCTGAATATTAAAAAAAAAAATAGTTAAAATAAGGAAAGACTATCAGAGTTCTGTGGATATATCACAAGAGACTAAAAGGATAATACTGTGAGAGAGATGGATTGGAGAAAAGATGAACAGAAATATTGCTGAATGTGCTACCCATATATGCCGGGGGGGGGGAGGGGTGGAAGGCAACTGATCACTCTAAATACCACGAACCGCACAAACTGAAGAAGCTTGATCACTAGCGTCTTCTGAAACAACCCCAAAAATTATTATTATTATTTTTATCGTTGTTATCATTATTATTATTATTATTGTTATTATTATCATCATTATTTCTCCCTGGAACTGCGAGCTGGTGATCTTTGCAACCGATGCAGTCAAGATGACGAAGCACAACATCATGTCGGACAGGAAGCAGGTTACGGCGTCTTTTTTTTCCTCAGTCCGAGTGGAGCTAAAATGCGGGGTGGAGCGGGGGAGGGGGTTGCAGTGCTTCTTTAGCAGACACCACCCCATGAGGACTATGGCGATCCCTGGCCGGTTAGCCAAGCTGGGCTTGTTACCGGAGGGTACCAACTGGAAAGGTGGGCAGGGTCTTATTCAGCTAAGGTTCGCCAGCTCTGACATGTGAACTAGTGGGTCGCTGACTGCCACATCGGACAGCGTCTTCACCGTAGCACCAGACAGATAAATAAGTAAGTAGAGATGACCCATTTTCTCCAGTTTTGTCTGTTCTCTCTTGAGCTGTTGCCTTGCCGCGGTGAGAGAGCTTGTGTGCCCCCGTGAGCCAAAGAGCTATGTTGGCAGGGGCAGCAGCTCCTGGCAGGGTCACACAAACCAGACAGGTCTCAGGGTAGATGTCAGATCGGAGTTGTCAACCTTTTTTTCCCATAAAAGATATATAGAATTATACATTTTTAAAAGGATTTTTCCTAAAAGTATATAGGAAATATTTTATCTGATGACGTTCACTTATACATACATTAATATGGGAAATGGTATTGAAATTAATGCTAGTGTGTCATTAATATTAATAATTGTGACACTGTCACAAAAAAATGAAGATCATCATCATCATTGCCTTCAGCATTTGAAGGACCCGCTTGGCAAGACATTGTAGAAGCTCCATCACTTGCAGATTTTTGTTTATGTTGCCATTGTTAAGTTCTTCCTATAGCTTTGGAAACTTCAGGAGGAAGGCGATAAATGCAGCAGCACTTCCCGTGCCTTGATAAGCTGAATTTGACCATGAAGAAGTTCCAACTTCATTTCATTGCAGTTTTACTGTCAGCAATTTGATCTTGCACAAATAAACAAGATGATCACAGTTTACAATAGCACAATGGCAACTCATAAACATGGAAACTGATCACTCAAGACTATATGATTCATTATAAGCATGTATAAAAAGTCAAAAGGAGTGAAGCAGGGATGTGTACTATCACCAGCATTATTTATCATGGCAGTAGACTGGTTAATGGAGGAGGCAACATCAGATAAACGCAGAAGATTACAATGGACCCTTGACACAGTGCTGGAGGACTTTGACTTTGCGGACGACATTTGTCTATTATCAAGCAGTCACAAAGATATGCAAGATAAAATAAACAAGCTAACTCAGAATGCAAACAACATAGGACTAAAGATCAACGTAGGAAAGACAAAGTTAATGAAGCAAAATGTGAACAACAGAAATGTACTCAGAGTAGATAGCAAGTTAGTGGAGGAGGTCAACGAATTTGTATATATTGGCAGTAGAGTGAGTAGATGTTGGTCACTTGAGAAGAAATGATCAGAGAATCCCAAAACAAGCTATCAAGTGGAACACAACAGGCCGAAGAAAAAGAGACAGACCGCGTGAAACTCTGAAGAGGACATTATTAAGAGAGGCCAAATTAACAGGCATAAAATCCTTTGATGAGGTTGAAAGACTCGCCGAAGACAGGAAAAATTGGCGAACTACTTTGCGAGCTCTATGTGACGTTTAACGGCACGGGAAGGATATAAGATATAAGATAAGATATAAGAGTGAGTAGAAAATGGAGATAGCACAGGGGACATCAACAGCAGACTTACTGGAGCAAACCAGGCTTTTGCAATACTGCAGACTATATGGAAATTTTAAAAAAAAAACTAAACATGAATACGAAAATCAGGATATTTAAGAGTAATGTTCTAAGCGTACTACTCTATGAAAGTGAATGCTGGAAAATCACCAAAACAATAGAAAACAAGTTGAATTCTTTCCAGACTAAATGTTTACGAAGAATTACAAAAATATTTTGGCCAAACACCATAAGAAATAACATCTTGTTGGCAGAAATGCAGATGAAGCCACTGATAGCAATTATTGAGGAAAGACGCTGACGATGGTTGGGACATGTGCTCCGAATGACTGACAACTCATACCAAAAATAGCATTAAGATGGACACCACAGGGGAACAGAAGTAAAGGTAGACCAAAAGAGACATGAGAAAGAACAACAGAGAGGATGTTGAGCAATAGAGGGCTCACCTGGGCAAGAGCAGAAAAAAAAGGCAAAGGACAGGCATTTGTGGAAAACCCTTGCGGAAGCCCCATGTGCCCTGGGCACTTAAGGTTCAGAGAGAGAGAGAGAGAGAGAGAGAGAGAGAGAGAGAGAGAAAGTCAAAGGTGTTTGAGTTTTAAAGGACCCTGTTTTTTTGTTTTTTGTGCATTTTTTTAGTTATCCGTTGCATTTTCAATTCTTGGTATTTTGCTTTCATGCCACATTTGCAAAATTTATAATGAACTTCCTCTCCTTTAATTATATAACATCTCTCACTGAGTTAATATTTCGACTGACGTTCCAGAGCTACACAATTGCCAGGTGACCGCATTTAGTGACCTGATTCATTTTTACCCGTTATCTTATTTAAGACAGCTAACTTCCTGCATTACAAATAAATGTTGACAATCTGCAAAACTTTGAAGCATAGATTTCATATACTGAGAAAGGGCTGATTCTGGAAGATTTACGAGAAAATTGTGCCTTTTTAAAAATTGTTGAAAATTATCTAGATTTAATTTTAAAATATCTAGATTTATAGCTAACATCTAGATGATAACTTTCATTATCTAGACAGGACCAGAATTATCTAGATCTAAATTTATATATATTGATATATATATTTATATATATAGATATTGAAGAAGTCAATCAATTTGCATACCTTGGCAGCTACATAGCCCAGGATGGTGACACTAGAAAGGAAGTTAGGATCAGAATTGCAAAAGCAGCATCAATCTTCAAGAATCTTGAGAACATATGGAATTCAAAAGTTATAAGCACAAAAACCAAGTTAAGACTATTCAATTCAAATGTAATATCCACCCTCATTTATGCATGTGAAAGCTGGAAAACAACTAAAGAAATAGAAAAGAAATTAGACTCTTTTGAAAACAAATGCCTAAGGAAAATACTCGGCATCAAGTGGAATGAATTCAAGAACAATGCAGAGATAAGACAGATGACTGAACAACAACCAGTCTCACGGGTGATCAGGAAAAGGAGATGGACATATGTTGGCCACTTGATGAGAAGAAATGAGCAGAGAATCCCAAAACAAGCTATCAAGTGGAACACAACAGGCCGAAGAAAAAGGGGCAGACTGCGTGAAACTCTGAAGAGAACATTATTAAGAGAGGCCAAGTTAACAGGCATAAAATCCTTTGATGAGGTTGAAAGACTCGCCGAAGACAGGAAAAATTGGCGAACTACTTTGCGAGCCCTATGTGACGTCTAACGGCACGGGAAGGATATAAGATATAAGATATAAGATAAGAAATTTATATACCCCCGTGTGGTACCCGGGATCTGCAAAGAATAGGACCACTGTACCCTACCACTTATGATCGTAAAAGGCGACTAAGGAGGGTTCGGCATAGGGCCAGCAACCCTATCTGGTAAAAAAAAACCTATAAGACTGCTACAGAAACGGAAGCAAAGGAAAAAACAAATGCAGGTGAAAGGAGAAATGCTTATCAGGAAACTGAGCCCATGAAGGTTGTGGATGAAAGCCAGCCACTGGAAGTCCCCAGCCCGACTGCAGACCACCTGGAACCTAAACACAAGATGCAAATAGGCAGCTGGAATGCAAGAACACTTAACCAGACTGGAAAACTAGCACAAACCATCAAGGAAATGCATAGATACAAACTAGACATACTAGGAATACAAGAAGCAAGATGGACAGGACAAGGAAGAAGGAAATTAACAACACAGCACACAGAAGATACAATAATATGGTCAGGTAAAGAAGATCTTCATGAAGGAGGAGTAGCATTAATTATAACAAAAGAAGCATCAAGAGCATTGCTGAAATGGACCCCAACAAATGAGAGATTATTATATGCACGGTTCAACTCAAGATTCACGAAGCTGTCTATTATAGTTTGTTATGCACCAACAGAAGCAGCTGAAGAGGAATTAAAAGAAGATTTTTACAACAGCCTCCAAGCCACAGTAGAAACAATACCCAAGCATGATATGCTACTCATCTTGGGCGACTTCAATGCAAAAGTAGGTGAAGGAAATGAAGATAGAAGAAGAATCATGGGAAGAGAAGGAATTGGAGAAATAAATGAAAATGGAGAAAAACTGTGCAGTTTCTGTGAAGAAAACATGCTGACCATCGGAGGGACAATTTTCCAACATAAAAACATCTATAAGGTGACTTGGAGGTCACCAGATAAAACCACAGAAAACCAAATCGATCACATACTAATAAACAACAAGTGGAAACGGTTACTACAAGATGTGAGAGCAAGGAAAGGAGCAGATGTAGGAAGTGATCACAACCTTCTGGTAGCAAAAATAAAACTAAAATTAAGGAAAGCCAAATTCGGAGAACACAGGAAGATACGTTTTGATACAAGAAAACTGAAAGACCAGCAAACAAGAAATGAATTCTCAATAGTACTTAAGAACCGCTTCAGTGTCCTACAAGACGAAGCAGAAATGTCCATACTAGAGTTCAATAAAACACTACAGGAAACAGCACAAGAGGTGCTGGGATATTGGAAACGGAGAAAAGAGGAATGGATAAGCAAGACCACATGGAAAAAGATAGAGCAAAGAAAAGAAATCAAGAAAAAATGACTAAATACCAAATCACAACGGCTTAAAGAACACGTTTTAAGTAATTATGCACAAAAAAGACAAAGAAGTGAAGGAATCATGCCGTCAAGATAAACGTCAATACTATGACAACTTAGCAGAAGCAGCAGAGAAAGCAGCATATACAAATGATATGAAAACCATATATAAAATCACAAAGCAGATGACAGGTAACTTCAACACAAGATGTGAAAGTGCAGTAAGGACACAAAATGGACAAATGGTCAGTGGAGAAAGAGAAAAAATTGAAAGATGGAGGGAACACTAACACCCTACTAAACAGAACACAAGCAGCACAAACAATAGACATACCTGAAGCAAAAACGGAACTAAACATCAATACAGGACCAATAACAATAAGTGAAGTAAAGGAGGCGATAAAGAAGCTAAAATCAGACAGGGCACCAGGTGAAGATGAAGTGACTGCTGAGATGCTGAAAGTAGAAGAAACAGAAACACCAAAACAACTTTGCCGGATATTACAACAAATTTGGGATATAGAAAAAGCCCCAGAGGAATGGAAAACTGGGCTTATAGTAAAACTACCAAAGAAGGGTGACCTCAGAGATTGCGGGAACTGGAGAGGCATTACCCTACTGCCACTCACCAGTAAAGTATTTTGCAGAATAATCATCAACAGAATTGTACCAACACTTGAGGAAGAACTTCGGAAAGAGCAGGCAGAATTTAGGAAAGGAAGATCATGCATAGACCACATATTTGTACTTAGACAAATATTAGAACAGGCAAATGAGTGGCATAGCACAACATATGCATTGTTTATAGATTTTGAGAAAACCTTTGACAATGTCAACAGAGATGCACTGTGGAAAATTCTAAGATGGCATGGCCTCCCCCAATGTAATCAAAGCCCTATATGAGGGTTTTCAGTGCAAAGTGATCTGTGGAGAACATACCTCCACCAGCTTTAGGGTACAAACAGGAGTGAAACAGGGATGTGTACTATCACCAACATTATTTATCATGGCAGTAGACTGGTTAATGAAGGAGGCAACATCAGATAAACGCAGAGGATTAAATGGACCCTTGACACAGTGCTGGAGGACCTTGACTTTGCGGACGACATTTGTCTATTATCAAGCAGTCACAAAGATATGCAAGATAAAATAAACAAGCTAACTCAGAATGCAAATAACATAGGACTAAAGATCAACGTAGGAAAGACAAAGTTAAGGAAGCAAAATGTGAACAACAGAAATGTACTCAGAGTAGATAACAAGTTAGTGGAGGAGGTCAACGAATTTGTATACCTTGGCAGTAGAGTAGTAGAAAATAGAGACAGCACAGAGGACATCAACAGCAGACTTACTAGAGCAAACCAGGCCTTTGCAGTGCTGCAGACTATATGGAAATAAAAAAAAAACTTAGCATAAATATGAAAATCAGGATATTTAAGAGTAATGTTCTAAGCGTATTACTCTATGGAAGTGAATGCTGGAAAATCACCAAAACCATAGAAAACAAGTTGAATTCTTTCCAGAAAATTACAAAGAATTACAAAAATATTTTGGCCAAACACCATAAGAAATAACATCTTATTGGCAGAAACGCAGATGAAGCCACTGACAACAATTAATGAGGAAAGACGCTGGCGATGGTTGGGACATGGGCTCCGAATGACTGAAAACTCACTACCAAAAATAGCATTAAGATGGACACCACAGGGGAACAGAAGTAAAGGTAGACCAAAAGAGACATGGAGAAGAACAACAGAAAGGATGTTTAGTAATAAAGGGCTCACCTGGGCAAGAGCAGAAAAAAAGGCGAAGGACAGGCATTTGTGGAAAACCCTTGCGGAAGCCCCATGTGCCCTGGGCACTTAAGGTTCAGAGAGAGAGAGAGAGAGAGAGAGAGAGAGAGAAATGCATATTATATATATGTGTGTGTGTGTATATATATATATATATATATATATATATATTATACACACACAGTACAACGCAACATCCTCATAAGTTCTTACTTATCATCATCTACAAATGCATCTATTATCAATTGTATGTTTCAAGTACTTGTACCTTATGTCAAGAACTTATCAATCACCCCTCGTAACTCTTCTGGTTTCTCCATTTGGTCTTCTGGATTGTCTTCCCGTGTTATCTCATTCTTTATTTTATGTCATTTATTTTCATGTGGTCTTCTCATTTATCTTCTTCTGGCACTATCGCTTTCATCTTAATAACCTGCTGGTATTTATTTTCACTTGATTTGTTTCAAAGATCCAGCTATGTTTGTTATATTGTTATATCAGTATTAAACAGAAATTATAGACATTGTTATATGTATCGGTGCCAGGTACTCGTATCTGCCATAGTCCCGTCTTTATTACTTAAATGAAAACTGTAAAGTGTTTTGTATGGTATATGCCAGTCTCATTGCCTGCTACAAATGCGGATACCATTGTCTGTCTGCCTGTCTGCATTCATGCAGTGGTACCATTGTAGCTAATTACCGGCCAGCTTATTTTATTCCTAGAATGTGTACACGTTACCAACTATTTTTAATTCTTGCATGGTGCTTTTTTTTGTTTGTCCTAACAAACCTTACCGGCTATGTCAAGAGGATCTATAGATTACTGTTATTGTGTGTATGGCGTCACATTTCTACGACAGTCACATTCATCTACTGATCGCTAAAACCATTATTCCAGAAATGTAGATTTCAAAACAGTTAGGATAAATGAGCGTCACCGTATAAAGAAATCTTTATGTTAATGAGCTTGAGTTGTCTCAAACATCAGTAGTTCTCACACTTTCTCTAACTCAAACATCAGTAGTTCTCACACTTTCTCTAACTCAAATATCAGTAGTTCTCACACTTTCTCTAACTCAAACAAACTATCACTAAACGTGATAGCTTAATATTACCAACATTTTTGTTACCGTACAACAGCGTTCTTTATGGTCTACTCTCGTTAACTGTGTAGTATTTTTTCAAGGTGATGTAACTATTGTTGTAATCAACTGGTGACGTTTTAGTTTAGCATTTGCAGCAAACATAAATCAGTGTTCATAAATATTAGGGTGGTAAAAGTTATCATTCACCGTAGTGCCCCGTGACGATTGGCACAGGTGGCCATGCTTCTCCATAGATCGCGGGGCTTTCCGATGAGAAAATCAACGACCCATAGCTGATATGCTAGCGTCAGGGTTAGCGAACCATAGCTGACCAAGAGCCTGTCCCAGTTCTTCGTTGGTACTCCTAGTTACAGGCATAGCCTGGGTAAAGGGGCAGGGATCGCCATAGTCCCCATGGTGGTGGAATCTGCTATAGAAGCATTGCACACCCCCTGCTTTTTAGCAGTACTCCAGGAGTAGCTGCCATAACCCGCTCCCATGCCGATACGATGCTGTTCCTCAACACCTCTATTGCAAAGAACACCAGCTCGGGGCAGTTACAGGAGATAATACACGTACAAATGCCAGTGCGTTAGACTATCCACGATATTTTCCCCTCTTAATCTTCCCCTGCCTCTCTTCTCGTTTATCTTTCCAGTTGTTATGTTTTCAAGCTCTTCTTTTCTCATTATATGCCCAGTAAACGATGACTGTCGTTTTCTTATGAATTTAATTAGGTTCCTTTCTACATTTGCTTTTGTTAGACAATCCTTGTTTGTCACCTCAGCTGTCTCTTTGGCATTTTAAAAATTACCCTAAGAAACTACATATCTGTTGCTTCTAGTGATCTTTCCATCGGGCTGTTCAGTGTCCATGACTCACTTAAACACTTACTTGATATCCTCCTTGTAAGGAGGCATTTTGAGCCACTCTTTCTTACAACGAGGACACCAAGTAAGCTTAGGTATTTAATTGTTCATCTATTTTCCGTGTTTTTATTTATTTGTCTTTTTTGTGGTGTGTTTTTTAAAATGTGATCCTTTAAAAGCGCTTTCGCTGAAATAGTGTATGTTCTTTATTTTATACGTGCTCATCTTACTTTCTGCCATTCTTGTCTCTACCCACTTTCTTCATTCTTTTTATCTTTTTTTTTTTTTAAACTGAACCGCACACTTTTATCTACCTTCATTACTAGAACCAGTTTTATTACATTCGTTCCTAAACGTCGAGGTCTTCCGGTGAGAAAGTAATCTCAAAGATCTCATACTAAAGCTAAACAGAACACACAACAAATCACAATGTTCAGGCTTTGAACAGGACACTGCAGCTACAAGCTCACACATACGAACTGAATGCCACCGAGATATCACTCTGTACATGCCAAAACAGTCTCCACCAAACCCCAAAACACTTCCTGCAGAGTTACACTCTCTACAAAGATCAAAGAGCCCAAACTTGACCTCAGCACAAGAACATGGATAGAAAACTGGGGAATAAACATGAAGAGCTCCTGCTGACGATGACATTCATGGGGGTATTTTCTTGCCTAGATGGTTGAGTGTATGAAACCGAATGCAGAAAAAGAAGTATTTTTCTTTTTTTCATCTTCCTCATTTTCCTTATTGCGATGAAAGAGAACATCAGTTGTAACTTTCAAAGGCTGGGATGAAATAACGCGTATTTAGGGTTTTTAACAAGTTAAATCGATCTTTAAAATGGAATTTCCAAATTACCATTTGTAGAAAAAAAGAAAAACACAGAAAAATGACTGTCTTAATTAGGATAAAGCGGCAGGTGAAAATGACTGGCCCAAGATTGTTTTTAACTTTGTGTTTCACAAAGAGTTTAAAGAAGGGAATGGCGTTTTTAACTTTGTGTTTCACAAAGAGTTTAAAGAAGGGAATGGCGTTTTTAACTTTGTGTTTCACAAAGAGTTTAAAGAAGGGAATGGCGGCACTATACACTGAATGTGCAACTGGAGATTTCATTTCCGTGAGGTGAGTCTTGTGATGGTTCATTGTTGCTTTCTGATCATCTGTCCTTTCTTTGTTTCCCGTCTCCACATGCGCACGCACATTTCCTCGCTGGAGCATTTCCTGTAGGCCGGCCACGCCGTAAACACACACACACTCTGGCCACGTTACACACACATAGCTTTAGTACTTCCACTGATGCAATGTCAGTGACCTTGGAAGTTTGGTTTGTAGGGATTCCGCCGATAACTAAGAGTAACACGGGCGAAACTGTCTGGATTTTGGCCCGACTGTGTGAGAATGGAACACTTGCAGAAAGACCAGGGTGACTTCGAAACAGCGAATGTAAAATATGTGATGCATTTCGCTGTGGGGCGGTATTGAGTTGTTTAAAGAGCTTTCTTTCTGTTTATAGTTAAATAAATGAAGTCACATGCTTTTATTCCATTGTTCAGAGTTCGTAATTGCAAAAAAAAAAAAAAATGCTAACAACAGACATCGCATGATCTCCTCACAAATCATATCAACCGCTGTGTATGATGTGTGTGTGTGTATGTGTGAGAGAAAGAAAGAGAATGTCTCTGAGTAAGGGGAATGTTCGGTAGCATTAGCGTCAAGGTAAGAGTCAGCAGTTTGGTGTACACTGAAAACTTACTTAGAAACGTGGTGAGAGATGGGGGGGGGGGGGGGAGATTACTCTCAAGACCAAATACAACACTTGTATAAGAAATAGAATAACCATAGAATATTTCGAATCCCTGATACTTCTTCCAACATTCTCATACGTCAGTCTGAACATCCTTGAAGAACGCCAGTGTGAACATCCTTGAAGAATGCCAGTGTGAACATCCTTGAAGAATGCCAGTGTGAACATCCTTGAAGAATGCCAGTGTGAACATCCTTGAAGAATGCCAGTGTGAACATCCTTGAAGAATGCCAATGTGAATAACCTTAAAGAGCGCCAATGTGAACATCCTTGAAGAACCCCAGTGTGAACATCCTTGAAGAACGCCAGTCTGAACATCATTGAAGAATGCCAGTCTGAACATCCTTGAAGAACGCCAATGTGAACATCCTTGAAGAACGCCAGTATGAACATCCTTGAAGATGTTATTTCCTACGGTGTTTGGCCAAAATATTCTTCTAATTCTTATTACGTGACGAGACTTACGAAATTTAATCAATCACCACATAGGATAGATATTACACTAAACAAACAATACACAAATATAAGCACTGCATCAGTTGCTGAATGTCTTGAATCACGTACACGGCGCTGTAAGAAATTTTATATAGCGCTTGCATGAACGTATGGACGCAGAAGGAAGGAGAGATGCATATCAGGAAAAGGCGAAGAACAGGCGTTTTTGGAAAAACCTTGCAAAATCCTCATATTCTCTGAGCACCTAAAGAGTAGTAGTAGTAGTAGTAGTAGTAGTAGTAGTAGTAGTAGTTGTAGTAGTAGTAGTAGTAGTCTGACAAAATGAACTGCAGAAAATTCAACCAGAGGAAGAATAGACAACATAAGAAAGTTGTAGAAAGATGTTTCCCTACGACATTCGGCACAGATTAGGAAGGAATTTTACATGTAACTGGAGTACTGTACTATAATGATATTCGTGGGTTTGGCTGCCGGAGTTGTGGAGTGGACATCAAGGATAATGTAGGGCAGCTCTTCCTGCAGGGTCATCTCTGGGCCAATGTCGGGCGTTGGCTCTCTGGACGTTGGGTCGTGCTGACCTAGGGGCAGGCCGAACCTCCTACAAGGACACGTTGTGAGTTCTGACCAGGCAAAGGGGGCTGACAGCGTGGGACTTGGGAGGAGAGAGGGTAGGGGGGAGGGCGTTATGAGATCACCGGACAAGAAAATAAAGAAGATCTGGGTGGGTGGAGGGGGGTCGATTTAAAAAAAAATGAATGAAATAATATATGGTTGCATTTGGAAACAGTTGGGAGGGAACAAGGAGGAGGAGAATCCGTTGTTACGAGCCGGACCAAGAGAAGAATGAAGAAGCTTGTGGAGGGATGGGCTGAGAAGAGAAAGGAGAACCTGACAGAAGGTCTGATCTGACTTGATTTCCTTGCCGGCTACATGAACGATATCTGGCATATTCCCGCGAAATTTTCATACAACGCTGTGTACGTGATTCAAGGCATTCGGCGACTTATGCAGTGCTTATATTTGTGTACTGGTTATTTAGTGTAATAGCTAATCTTCAGTGGTTATTTTTGTGTGGTAATTGATTACACTCTGCAATGAAAATATAGTACAGTGTTATGAGCTCCTTGAAGCACTGTTTTCGAACCACGTGTGCAACATTCATGGTTATTTAAATATCATAAATATTACCCATGCTGCCGTAAACACTTTGAATGTTTTATAGTTGTCTAAGTGGACAGATGATAATTGTTTCGGTATATTATTGCTGAAATAGTATTTTGCTTATCTGGACAAGAGCGGAAAAAAGGCAAAAGACAGGCATTTGTGGAAAATCCTTGCGGAAGCCCCATATGGCCTGGGCACTTAAGGTTCAGAGAAAGAGAGAGAGAGAGAGAGAAAAGAGAGATAGAGAGAGAGAGTGTGTGTGTGTGTCTCTCTCTCTGTCTCTCTCTCTCTCTCTGTCTGTCTCTTTTGCTTCCAACTAACGCTAAACTATTACTTGGCACTGCCCATGCAGTTATCTGGTACGTTCCGTCTCCGGACTTGCTGGGCTGAGATTACGGGTTTGAGCCCCGTATGGATCGGAATATTGGCCGAGTGGAGGTGTAAAGTCCAGAAGAAGAAAATGTTTCTACCCGCTTCTTAAGACCCGATTCGAAAGAAACAGTGACTCAGCTCTTTATCCCTGGAGTCAAGTCAAGATCCTGGAAGCGATATATGGGATTTTGTGGATCATCATCATGTGTCATTCCTGGAGGCGTGGCGACCACGTCTTTCCACAGTTTTCGATCTTATTGATCAGTTCTGTTGTTATTCTTCTCCCATGCGATTTTGTCAAGATCTAAGATTTTCTCTCTTGGTCTACCTCTCCCTTTCCTGGCTCCAATTTTCCCTCTTGTCACATTTTCTATCCCACCTCTTTTCATTATATGGCTAAAAAAACGCCATATGTCTCCCCCTTAGTGTGTCTATTCATGTTCGTTTCTCATTGGCTTTCTTCGGACATTCTTCATTTGTTATTTTGGGTGTCCATGGTATTCTTAATATTCTTCGTAGGAACCACATTTTTCAGTCGCCTCTAATGCTCTTGTTGTTTTTGTTAGTGACCATGATTCGCTTTCAAGACTCTTTTCCTAGTATCTATTGACAAAGATGAACGTCACAAAATAGATTTCACTTTTCTGAAACGCTACCTTTGCCTGGCATATTTTGTGGATGCTCTGTAGCTTTGTATCAATAGGTAACAGTGATTGGTGTATTTGATATGTGGTCCACGTAAAATTCATGAACTTCACTTTGTGTCATGAGTCTTTGTATGTGTTGAATATTAGCCCACTGCCGGAGATCTTTTCAAAAGATTTCTCTAGATCCAGAAAGAAGAATAATTGCCCATCCTGTTCACCAAGACACTGAAAACTTACTTAGAAAGTGTGATCTGTAGATGTGTGAATGAGAAGTCTTGGCTGTTCCTGTTTGTATGGCCCCAAACCTTGTTCAGATGTCGCCTAAGTATGCATTAGAATTAGAAATATGTTGAGAGGCGATGAGACAAATGGTTATGGAAAGTGTCTCACTCTTTTCACTCAAGCAGATTTTGATAGTGATCTCTGAATCTTTGCAATAATATTTCGTTGTTCGCTTGGTCTCTCGATTATTCGCGTGATTTTTTTTTGTTTGTTCATTTTGTACCATGCTGTTTCGTTTCGTTTCGTTTCTTTCTTATCTTATCTTAATAGGATCAGCTGCAGATAATATCAGTCCACATGTTTCTTTCTTTCTTTCTTTCTCAGTATGAAACTCTCTCTCTCTCTCTCTCTCTCTCTCTCTCTCTCTCTGCTGTAGAATATTCTTCAGTGTCAGAGGTCGTGAATTCAGAATATTAATTTTGACATACATCGAGAACTTTTGTATGTGTATTGTATTGTATCCTTAGTTATTTATTTAGTGGATTATGTGGAATTTGACATTCATATGACAGAACACAGCCGTTAAACACCAGGAGATCCACCACTACCATTATTAAAATGACCCTTCAGATCTAAAAAAAAATCTTCATTTCGTTGACGTTGTGTATAATATCGCTTGTTTTATGTTTATTTCCGGCGTCATGTAATCGGTCAGCAGTTACCACCAGGATTTCTTACCCTGTCTTGTTCAGATCACTTTAATCAGTAAAGTTCATGATCTGTGTTATTTGCCATAATACGGTTCAAGCAAACAAGCTATTGGTCAGTGTGAAAGTCCTAGTTTAAGAAAACAAGATCACGCGTGAAAATAATGAATGAAAACGAGTGAAAGGGTGTTTTTAAAAAAATGTGATCCATTTTACGCAATTCAGTGGTACAACACTTTATGCAAATAATCTATGGGACTTAACTCGTGTAATGTTTAATAAACGGAAGTTATGACCCTTCGTTGGTACATCACACATACAACGTCGCGAAACAAGGTTTGTACAGTATTATCATAATCAAGAAGCAGAGAAAGCAAATCTTTATCAAAAGCTCTTTATACGAAAGAAGGTCCACAGAATGAGGAATACTTAACTGGCGCGAAAACAAAGATTTCCACCGTAACCTGTGATTGAAAAAAAATATTTAAAAAAGCTAAACATAAGACCATCTTCTTGCCATAGTCTCATGGGAAAGGCGAACCGATGTTCTCTGCAGCCGATGCTATGAAGATTTGTAGGAGGGGCGTGCTGGCTAACTTCAAGACACGGGCTGGATCCAAGAAGCGAACTTATGAGAAGACTCCACCACCATAACGAGCCATACCTGTTTAGCCAGACAGATAACTCTGCATCATTCCATCACACCAGTTCCCCCAAATTATGGACATACAAAAAGGAGCGATACTGGTGAACAAAACTAGGGAGAATCCAAGTAAGATAGAAGACATTTTTCATTAAAATTATCTAGAAAGTGAAAACTAGACTGGTGGCGTACTGAAACTTGTGTAGACGGCAAATGATGATAAGCTTGCCAGTCTAAGCAAGCTTCAAATTTACAATACTTTCAACGGCTGCGATGCGTGAAAACTACTGCTGAACAAAGCTTACTGGACATAGTCTGCAAACATGGCGCCTAATCTGCCCGACAGGGCTACGAAACATAAGCGTTGGCCGGCCTGTGACTAACCATGCAATCCTTAATGTTCTCTAACATACACCACGTGGCTAGCGGCTAGATCTCTCCCTCCGGGTTTATGGGATGGCCACAACAGAGAGGGGAAGGGAGGCCGCGCGTGAATGAAAGGACATGATCTAGGTCACAAAAAAACACGCAGACGGACAATGGTATTTGGTATCTGGACTTTAGTTATACTTTCCTATTTCTTTTATGTGTTTTTCATTTTCAATGACGTGTTTTCTTTTATTAATTTCACAGACGATTTGAACGGATTTGTTTCATATAGCTGGTGGATATGTGTAGCTATACTGTAGGTGTTCAGCCGGCGCTGTTTTACACAAGCTCAGGGCTGTTTTTCTTATGACCGCTGGGTCAAGGATACGATCAGAAACCAGTGTTTTGTTTGTGCCAGGACTGCATGCCGCCGAGATGCGATTCATGTACGGAATATTTCACAGCTGTTTTCCGTGCATTAATTCATTCATTAAAAAACCCCATAAAGTATATCACTTATAGTCTGGGCAACATTTAGGAAAAACAATAGTTTGACATAATTAACAGTGGTACCCATGACATGATATGAATAAAAAAAATAGACAACATGCTGAAGGCATGAAGAAAAAATACTGAATTGTTTGGAGTGCGTAACAGAAAAATGGCAAAAATTTAATATTTTGTTATATATATATATAACAAAATATTAGATATATGTCATATATATAATGCCAAAAGTTTTTCCAGTTACAAATTTGACAGCAGTTTAGTTACTTGTCGCAAATAATGGTTTCAATTACAGAGGAAACCTGATATACCGACATAAGAGAATTTGACCACCAGGGTACTTATTTGACCAGAGTCTAGTAATTCATAAAAATATGAGCGTCATAATTTACTTTACGGAGAAAATAATGACAGTAAAGGTTTTCTTCAACATCACTGTGTGATTCGCGTAGCAGGCGTGGAATTGTTAACAGCGGGTAGGAATTTTGAATAGCTCTATCAGACTTGTTACTGGCGATAGTAAGTTAGAGACATGCCTGAACACTTTATCTGGACTACAGCTAGAGCACCTTTGGTCAATGTGTGTACCGCTTAGACAAAGACGCTGTGTGCGGACAGTACTGTGTTTCTTGTGGGCCTGTTGTGTGTGTGCGTGTGCCAGACCTGGCTGTGAACACCGGACAGCATGGCGCTGAGCGTTTATCTATGTCAAGTGTGTGTTGGAAGACATGTGACAAATGCGTATATTACCAAGAAGGGATCATCTAGTTTTGTCTAAGCATGATTTACCTGAAATAATTTGTACCACTTGTACTTCTTGTTTTGTGCTTAATTTTGTAAACCGTTTTAAAATAAATCTTCAGCGCCGTTATAGCAACAAGATTATTATTATTATTATTATTATAGAGATTGTGGTCCAAACAGAAACAGTGACTGTTTAGACTAAAACAGCTAGCAAACGGAACAAATGGGTGGTCCGTACCAGTGGTTCTTAATCTGGAGTTCATGAACCCTCGGGGTGGGGGAGGGGGGGGGTTGGAGGGGTCCATGGACCAGCAAAGTGGACTGGCATGAGTTATTGCTTCATTTTTAATGAAGGGTTCACAGCAGTTCTTAAATTGGAAAGGGAGTCCTTGGCCAAGAAAGGTTAATGACCATTGGTCTAGGACTAAAACATCTAGCAAATAAAAATAACTGCCTGGACTGAAACAGTGAACAAACAGAAACAATGACAGCCTAGAGTGAAACAGCAAACAAACAATGACAGCCTAGAGTGAAACAGCAAACAAACAATGACAGCCTAGAGTGAAATACCAAACAAAATAGAAACAATGACAGCCTAGAGTGAAACACCAAACAAAATAGAAAGAATGACAACATAGAGTGAAACACCAAATAAAACAGAAAGAATGACAGCCTAGAGTGAAACAGCAAACAAATAGAAAGAATGACAGCCTGGAGTGAAACAACAAACAAAACTGAAACAATGACAGTCAAGTGTAAAACAACAAACAAAACAGAGAGAATGACAGCTTAGAATGAAACAACAAACAAAACAGAGAGAATGACACCCTAGAATGAAACAACAAACAAAACAGAGAATGACACCCTAGAATGAAACAACAAACAAAACAGAGAATGACAGCCTAGAGTGAAACAACAAAACAGAATGACAGCCTAGAGTGAAACAACAAACAAAACAGAGAATGACAGCCTAGAATGAAACAACAAACAAAACAGAGAGTGACAGCCTAGAGTGAAACAACAAACAAAACAGAGAGAATGACAGCCTAGAATGAAACAACAAACAAAACAGAGAGTGACAGCCTAGAATGAAACACCAAACAAAACAGAGAGAATGACAGCCTAGAATGAAACAACAAACAAAACAGAGAATGACAGCCTAGAATGAAACAACAAACAAAACAGAGAGAATGAGTCTAGAATGAAACAACAAACAAAACAGAGAGAATGACTCCTTGTATGAAAATAGTGAGCAGACAAGACCTGGATGCTACATGTATTTGTTTGGAACTATTTCAGCAGATCCTGGTTTCAACATAAATAATTCACTGATGACACATACAGTGACATGATGACACATACAGTGACTAGTCAGGCACTGATGACACATACAGTGACATGATGACACATACAGTGACTAGTCACGCACTGATGACACATACGACTAGTCATGCAATGAAAAGGCGGTAATCTGGAAATAATAAAAGGACTTAAAACTGATTTTGATCTGCTGGCTCATTTTGTCTTGGGAGCTAATTTTGAAGTATTTGTGACAATCACTTTATATGATATTACTTGGTTTACTAGTCCGGTGGTACTTGGTTCAAGTCCCAATAGTGGGATTTTTTTTCTGTTACACACCATAAAGGTCCCAGGGTTCACCCAGCCTCTTCTTCTTCTTCTTCGTTTGCATTGTCTGACTATACCTGCAGTCCTGTCTCTTGGATACATTTCACTGTTTTTTGTAATTCATCCCAGCCTCTAAAAATGGGTACCAGAGAAATCTGGGAAGGTAAAGGGGGCCAGGCATGATACTGACCACATCAGACTTTCATGTGCTGAAGGTCGTGGAAATATGGGCCTAGCACCTTATCCCCAATATGCAAATTAACAACACAGCACACAGAAGATACAATAATATGGTCAGGTAAAGAAGATAATCATGAAGGAGGAGTAGCATTGATTATAACAAAAGAAGCATCAAGAGCACTGCTGAAATAGACCCCTATAAATGAGAGATTATTATATGCACAGTTCAACTAAAGATTCTCGAAGCTGTCTATTATAGTTTGTTATGCACCATCAGAAGTAGCTGAAGAGTAACTAAAAGAAGATTTTTACAACAGCCTGTAAGCCACAGTAGAAACAATACCCAAGCATGATATGCTACTCATTTTGGGCGACTTCAATGCAAAAGTAGGTGAAGGAAATGAAGATAGAAGAAGAATCATGGGAAGAGAAAGAATCAGAGAAATAAATGAATATGGAGAAAGACTATGCAGTTTCTGTGAACAAAACATAATGACCATTGGAGGGACAATTTTCCAACATAAAAACATCCATAAAGTGACTTGGAGGTCCCCAGATAAAACCACAGAAAACCAAATTGATCACATACTAATAAACAACAAGTGGAAACGGTCAATACAAGATTTGAGAGCAAGGAAAGGAGCAGATGTAGAAAGTGATCACAACCTTCTGGTAGCAAAAATAAAACTAAAATTAAGGAAAGCCAAAATCAGAGAACACAGAGAAAGACACGTTATGATACAACAAAACTGAAAGACCAGCAAATGAGGAATGAATTCTCAATAGTACTTAAGAACCGCTTCAGTGTCCTACAAGACGAAGCAGAAATGTCCATACTAGAGTTCAGTAAAACACTACAGGAAACAGCAAAAGAGGTGCTGAGATATTGGAAACAGAAAAGAGGAATGGATAAGCAAGACCACATGGAAAAAGATAGAGCAAAGAAAGGAAATCAAGAAAAAATTACTGAACACCAAATCATAAAGGCTAAAAGAACAAGTTTTAAGTAATTATGCACAAAAAGGCAAAGAAGTGAAGGAATCATGCCATCAAGATAAACGTCAATACTATGACAACTTAGCAGAAGCAGCAGAGAAAGCAGCATATGCAAATGACATGAAAACCATATACAAAATCACAAAGCAGGTGACAGGTAACTTCAGCACAAGATATGAGAGTGCAATATAAGGACACATAAGGGACAACTGGTCAGTGGAGAAAGAGAAAAAATTGAAAGATGGAGGGAACACTTTTAACACCCTACTAAACAGAACACAAGCAGCACAAACAATAGACATATCTGAAGCAAAAATGGAACTAAACATCAATACAGGACCAATAACAATAAGTGAAGTAAAGGAGGCGATAAAGAAGCTAAAATTAGACAGGGCATCAGGTGAAGATGAAGTGACTGAAGAAACAGAAACACCAAAACAACTCTGCCAGATACTACAACAAATTTGGGATCTAGAAAAAGCTCCAGAGGAGTGGAAAACTGGCCTTATAGTAAAACTACCAAAGAAGGGTGACCTCATAGACTGCGTGAACTGGAAAGGCATTACCCTACTGACACTCACCAATAAAGTATTTTGCAGAATAATCATCAACAGAATTGTACCAGCACTTGATTGAAAACTTCAGAAAGAGCAGGCAGGATTTAGGAAAGTAAGATCATGCATATTTGTACTGAGACAAATATTAGAACAGGCAAATGAGTGGCATAGCACAACATATGCATTGTTTATAGATTTTGAGAAAGCCTTTGACAGTGTCAGCAGAGATGCACTGTGAAAAATCCTAAGATGGCATGGACTCCTCCATAAGATAGTGAATGTAAGCAAAGAGGGTTTTCAGAGCAAAGTGATCTGTGGAGAACATACCTCCACCAGCTTTAGGGTACAAACAGGAGTGAAGCAGGGATGTGTACTATCACCAACATTATTTATCTTGGCAGTGGACTGGTTAATGAAGGAGGCAACATCAGACAAACGCAGAGAATTACAATGGACCCTTGACACAGTGCTGGAGGACCTTGACTTTGCGGACAACATTTGTCTACTATCAAGCAGCCACAAAGATATGCAAGATAAACAAGCTAACTCAGAATGCAAACAACATAGGACTAAAGATCAACATAGGAAAGACAAAGTTAACGAAGCAAAATGTAAACAACAGAAATGTACTCAGAGTAGATAGCAAGTTAGTGGAGGAGGTCAATGAATTTGTATATCTTGGCAGTAGTGTAGTAGAAAATGGAGACAGCACAGAGGACATCAACAGTAGACTTACTAGAGCAAATTAGGCTTTTGCAGTGCTGCACACTATATGGAAGTAAAAAAAACTAAACAAGAATATGAAAATTGTGATATTTAAGAGTAATGTTCTAAGCGTACTGCTCTATGGAAGTGAATGCTGGAAAATCACCAAAACCATAGAAAACAAGCTGAATTCTTTCCAGACTATATGTTTACAAAGAATTAGAAAAATATTTTGGCCAAACACCATAAGAAATAACATCTTGTTGGCAGAAATGCAGATGAAGCCACTGACAGCAATTATTGAGGAAAGACACTGGCATTGGTTGGGACATGTGCTCCGAATGACTGACAACTCACTACCAAAAATATCACTAAGATGGACACCACAGGGGAACAGAAGTAAGGGTAGACCAAAAGAGACATGGAGAAGAACAACAGAAAGGATGTTGAGCAATAGAGGGGTCACCTGGGCAAGAGCAGAAAAAAAGGCAAAGGACAGGCATTTGTTGAAAACTCTTGTGGAAGCCCCATGTGCCCTGGGCACTTGAGGTTCAGAGAGAGAGAGAGAGATATCTAATAACTGATCAGATAAACTCAGTTGTGATTACAAAAGTGCTATCATCTGTTCTCTAGTAGTGAAGAAATGTGTTTTATTAAAAGTAATAGTCATAATAATGGCAACAGCAAAAGTAGCAGAAGCAACAGTAGTAGAAATAGTAGTAAAACGAGTAATGTTATAATAGGAGAAGGAGATGCACGAGCAGTAGAAATGGTGGTAATAGCAGATATGAGATAATAATAGGATAGAATAGATACCACTGAAATGGTTAATTGTTGTAGGCTCAACAATGGTAGTGGTTGTTGCAATTGTTATACAGCTGAAACAGTTAAGTACTGTAGGCTCAGCAGTGGTAGTGGTTGTTGCTATTGTTGCATCTGTTCTTGTATCTCCCTATAAAATGGTTTTTGCTAATGTTTAATTTGCTTTTTTTAAAAAGAAATCTCCCTATAACTAAGAATCTGAGTTCTATACATTTGATGGAGTACTGAAGATCTCTCACTTTGAGTGAGTAGAGAACTAACATGGCTTTTAAAAATTTTCTTAGAGCAAATAAAAAAAAAGTAAGTTCATTCATTGAGGTCCTGTCCCCACTGATAAGGCTGAAGTGACACAGACGTCTTTTTACTGGAGCAGTGGAGGCAGATGGTTGTCTAGCTTTGAGTGCTGGTTCTGGTTAGGATTTCCTCAACACTGTTTTCATTAGAAGCAGAGATGACTCTGTGCTAGAGTGATGGCTTGATAATCAGGACTAGAGAGCCAAAGTTCACAGTCTTGTCTAACCTCTCTACTCATTCATTCATTCATTTGCATGTCCCTTGCGGAACTTTGCCTCCCTAACAGCTCTCCTGTAGGCCTCTCTCGGTTGCGAGCAAGATGGCCTGCTGCTGATGCATTCATTTGCAGATCATCAACAATGTCTTGCAGCCATCTTTGCCTTGGTCTTCCTCTCTTTCTTTTTCTCATTATATACCCTTCCAAGACGGTCTCCTCTAGAATTAAATTTAATGTGTCCAAAATATTTAACTTTTGTTTAATCCTCTTTACTAGCCAGCCTTTTCAATATTTAGTTCTTGTAGTATGGATATATTTGTTCTTTTTTGTGTCCATGATATTTGAAGAACTCTTCTATAACATTTACATTCAAAGGCATTTATGTGTTTCTCAGCTGTTTTGTTAAATGTCCAGGTCTCACAGGCATATGTTGCGATGGGAAAGATGCATACCCTTAAAAATCTTATTTTTTTAGTTCTGTATGTTCCTCTCCACAGATTCTTTAGTTGTTTTACTTTCTGAAGAGCTATAAATGTCCTCCTTTTAATTTCCCTCATTGTATCTCCATTGTTAGTTATTAGTGATCCAAGATATTCAAAACTCTCCACTTCTTCCAATTTTTCCTCATTGATGCATATTTCAGCTGCCTTGTTTGTTTTGTCAGTTGTCATCAATTTAGTTTTCTTCACATTAAGATAGAGGTTTTGCTCTTCGCTGTTCTTACTGACTGACATAGTTTTTCCATTCCTTTTTGTGTTGTGGACAGTAATACTGTGTCATCAGCATATCTAATCTCTGGCATTTCATAACCTCCAATTGTTATGGCATCATAATATTCTTTGTCTACATCTTCTCTAACATTCCTCATTATATTTTCAGTATACAAGTTAAATAAGTAAGGCGACAATATGCACCCCTGACGGACCCCATGTTTTATGTCAAACCATGTTGTTTCACCGTTTATTCTTACTGCTGCCTGTTTGTCTTTACTGGTTCTTCTAAATACAGGCCAAACTAACAACAGGGCTCACCATTATCCTGATGTTAGTGGACTCTACAGAGAAGCTTTTTTTTCTCCTAAGTTCAGTGTGGGTCTATAACAGGTGTGGCCAAACCATTGTTTATGAGTCGCATGCTGTTTTTTGACATACTGACATACAATATGCTGCTTGCAGAAGTATGTTGGCCAAAATCCTTTTTTTTTAAAAATATCACAATTAACATAAGACATAGATTTTTAAAAATTCAAGCATTATAATTTTTTGTTCCTAATATAAACTAATATAAACTCTGAAGAGGATGTTGTTAAGAGAGGCCAAATTAACTGGCATAAAATCCTTTGATGAGGTTGAACGACTTGCCGAAGACAGGAAAAATTGGCGAACTACTTTGCGAGCCCTATGTGACATTTAACGGCACAGGAAGGATATATGATATAAGATAAGATAAAAATATAAACTAAGATTCCATTCAACATCCAAGATTGCAGGGGTACAACCTCGACTCTTGTACCCCACTCATGTCATGCTTGTTGCAGCACACAAAAATTACAAGTTTATCACAAGCAGTTCTTACCTTAAGTAAGTTTGGCCACCCCTGGTTGACAAGCTAGTCACAGCAATCCACTCCCTTCTCAACATGAAGTATGTGTTTCAGCACCTTCACTTCATCACTTGCTAAGAACAAAAAAAAAAAAAAATTAAAAGAGAGTTGCGACAAAAACACATTCATTTCTAGTGGTTGTTCTATCCATGTGCAGGTTTCTGCTCTACTGGATGCTTTAATTCTGTTTTTATTTTTTATTTCAGAATACATTTTGTAGTTGCTAGAAGTGAAGCTGTTGGAACACGCTAAAGCTAATCCTCCACACTGTGCAGTAGCGTGTAATGACTAGGCAGTTCACAGCCACACTTTTCTCCATCTGTTTTGACCTGAGTGATGATTCTACACACCCTCGTATGTTCTGAGTCAAATACATGGTGTTCAAAAAGTATGCACTTCAAATGATCATTTGAATGAAAATGCTGCATTTGTGATAATATTTCATTATTATGTGGATCTTTACCAGTCATTTTTGAGACATAGTAGATGTTTGATGGTCATAATTGTGACATTGGGGTTGCATGACTATTACACCTGTGATATAATGGATTTTATGACATTTTTTTGTAACACTTGAATCTGTGGTGTCATCCTCTCCAACATAAGATTTTGTGATGCACCATGTCTTCAGTGACACTGTAAATTTACATTGTTCATCTGCATAGCATTTTGGATGGTTCTCTCTTCATGATGCTGTGGATTAATGACGACACCTGAACTTCGCTGCTTTGTGGTAGATGCCTTGCACAAGTCAGATGTCTGTTGTAAGTAATGGGTTTAGTAGTAGATGGTGGAGAAAGATGCTTTCTTGATATGAGCATATTTTTTGAGTGAAATGAATGAGTGAATTAAAAGCCTGTGAGATTGTGAGTGAGCAGAAATCAAAAGTTAGATGGTGAACAAAATGATATAATTGTTGGGTAGAATGATATAATTGGTAATTAGAGCTCAAAGTTCAAAGTTTAAAATTCAGACTCTGGCTTCACTGCATTCAGGACAACCCCATATATGCTCAGCTACATGCCACAGCATCCATTGAAGAGTATGTTTGGTAATACTTACGATGCATTTTCTGCCATACAGTTTGGATTTCCTGCCATCACCTTTAATTTGTCCTAGCTCCAGCAGTCTTCACAGCTACATTGTTCTTCCATTCCCGCTCTTCATTCTCCTGCAGTTTGTCGAATACAGCCGTAACAGTGTCCTCCTTGTCCGTTGTCAGTCTACCATTTATTTTTGCCTGTCCAGCAAGTTTGTCTGCCACACCATTGCCCTGGACAGTAAAGCCATGTTAGGCTTGTCACAGCTGACTGGTTCAATAGATGAACCCATTCTTTTCGAAGCAAATTCTTCTCAATCTTACGAAGCATACTCTGTGAATCCATCACAATGACACCATTAACCACATCATGAGCGCTAACCATTCCATTGCCACCGACACAGCCTCAATTTCCATTCATATGCTTGAAGTAGTGACTTCAAAGGCCCCAGAACCCTGTGCCACTACTCTTCCATTTCAGTAGGCAACAAAACCCCAACCACTTCTGCTGTTCCGAGTCACTGAACCATCTGTATATATCACCATGTTGGAAGACCCACAGTGATGCTGAATGAGATCTTGAACCAAAAGTTCAACTGCTCCTTGTGCCCAGTCTCTACATTCACGACCCTTCTGTATAAAAACCTTTGTTAGCTGAGGTTAGTCCAGTATTCATAACCAGTCATCACCTTTAGGCACCTCATCTAGATTGCAAATGAACTTTATTGTATTCTTCCCTCAGCCATCTAGGATCTGCCTCGTTTGATGCGTTTTCCCTTTATCAACCCCAGCTCCTTATGGTCAGATGGTTAAAAAATCCTTTATTGTCGTCTGCCAAAAAAAATCCTTTATTGTCATCTGCCACTAATCCAGCTCGACCCTGACACTCATGACATTTTCTCTGATCCACCCCTGTTGGCATACAAACTTGAGCCAAATCTTAGGGACATCCTCATCCACAGCCCCTTGAAGTGGAGCCTTACATATGTTGGTACCAGAAAATGTAACCGCCCCCACTGCGTTACCTGCCCAAAACTATCCTCACTCTTCATGAGGGATTCACATACGAGTCTCATAATGTGATATATGTCATCATATGCAAAAGATGCAGGATAACATATATTGGTGAGATTGGCCTCAGATTAGGGGACCACGTGCAGAAACATCTGGACGACATCACCCAGCATGCTTCAAAACCAGTCCCAAATTATTTCAATGGCTCCAACCACAGAGGCAAATCTGATTTTCTGGTAACAGCCATCAAACAATGTCATATAGATGACACAAGCCGCGTAGTGCTTGAGAACCACTTCATTCAGGATTATGGGACACTGGAACAACACGGGTTAAACTCGATATTTGCCCACACCTAACATTCTCCTCTTCAACAATTTAATCTCATTCCACTAAGCTCCACTTCCTTCTCACTTTTTACACATAGTTCAGAACCTCCTCACAGCATCACATTACAATCTCTCTACCCTAACTGTAATCATCTATTTCACCTTCTCCTGGCTAGGTTAACATTCTCGAGCAGCCATCTAGCCTCCTTTGGAGGTGTGAGATAGCTCAGTTTGTTAGTATGCTCTTCTCTCTTGGCTAGACGGCTGCTCATCCTACCGGAGTCCGTGTTCAAATCCCAAGTAATTCTCTTGTGATTTTTCTTTCTCTCATGTCTTACTAAAGTGCTTTGTCTATGATTTTTTCAAGGGCTAATCCTACAAAACTGTTCTCTTACTTTATCACGCTTTCATGTGCTGGAGGTCTTGGAAATATGAACCTAACACTGTATCCCCAGAATCCCTTAATTGCATGGAAAAAGGGATTTTACCTTACCAGATGTAATAATCTTACCAGTCCCACAACTAAATGTCAACCAGGATGAAATTACATTGAACGAAATTGAAAAAGCAGTGAATCTAATGGCTAACAACAAAGCTGCAGGAGATGAATTAACAGCTGAAATGTTAAAAGCTATTAACACTGACAACATGAGCCAGCTACAAAGAAAGTTTAATAAAGATTGGAAAGAAGAAAAAGTCCATTCTAAATGTAAAAAAGGAATCATTGTTAAAATAAAAAAAAAAAAAGCAACCTCAGTGACTACAATAATTGGAGAGGAGTAACTTTACTATCAGCTGTGCTAAAAGTATTTTACATTCATTCTGAATAGAATTAAAGATATAGCAGATACTGCAATGAGAGAACAAGCAGATTTAAAAAATGGAGAAACTGTCTTGACCAGGTCTTTACTCTAAGAAAAATACTTGAAGAACATTATTGAAAAGCAAAAACCATTAATCCTGAACTTTATAGACTTTAAAAAGGCATTTGATAGCATACAGAGAGATTCATTGTGGAGAATTCTAAGACTATATGGAATACCTTCATCTTCTTCTTTTTCTTCATTCGCTACTACCACCAAGATCCTACTGAATTTACTTCTGTGGTTCTCACAATAGTCTCATTTAGGATGGAGGCTCAGAGCATCATGGGGCTTGGGCCTATATTCTCGGTGGGTCACAGAAACGGCATTGTGTTACATTGTGGTTTTCTTGCACCAGTTTAGTCTAGAGTTGGACTTTCTCACTGGAAAACCTCGGCGTGGTTTTGATATGAATATATCTGACTGGGTGAGAGGTGGTTGCCCATCCAGCTTAGAGTTGGACTTTCTCACCAGAAAACCTCGACATGTTATGGATATCAGTATATCCCCGCTGAGTGAGAGGTGGTTGCCCATCCAGCCTAGAGTTGGACTTTCTCACCAGAAAACCTCAACATGTTATGGATATCAGTATATCCCCGCTGAGTGAGAGATGGTTGCCTATCCAGTCCAGAGTTGGACTTTCTCACCGGAAAACCTCAATGTGATTTGGATATAATATATACTCATCGAGTGAGAGGTGATTGGCTATCTAGACTGCACTGGTCCAGTGTCTCCGACTTCAGCGTTTTGTGGTTGTGGTCACTACCCTTCCTGGTGGTGGCAAGGACAGAGCCTTTGTCAAGGAGGACAAATCCTCGCCATTAGTAAGTTTCACCCCTGGGTTAAGCCAGTTTAGGCGAATTATCGCAGTATGGGTGTATATAAAGAAATAAATAATCTGTTGAGAGGAACTGACAAAACTGGAAAAATAAGATTTTTAAAGGCATACATTTTTCCCATCGCAATATATGCATGTGAGACCTGGTCACTTAACAAAACAGCTGAGAAACACATAAATGCCTTTGAATATAAATGCTACAGAAGAGTTCTCCAAATATCATGGACACAAAAAAGAACAAATATATCCGTACTACAAGAACTTAATATTGAAGAGGATTAAACAAAGAAAACTTAAATATTTTGGACATTAAACGTCATGATAATTTAGAGAAGACTGTATTGGAAGGATACATAATGGGAAAAAGAAAGAGAGGAAGACCAAAACGAAGATGGCTGCAAGACATCGTTGACGATCTGCAAATGGATGCAGCAGCAGCAGGCCATCTTGCTCACAACCAAGAGGCCTACAGGAGTGCTGTTTGGGAAGCAAAGCTCCACAAGGGACATGCAAATGATTGATTGATTGGGTGTATGTAGGACGTGACCGACCTCTAGAACGGAGGTACCATGATATGCGTAGCCATCAAGTTTCACCCCTGGGTTAAGCCGGTTTAGGCATATTTCACCAGTATGGGTGTATATAGGACGTGGCTAACCTCTAGAGCAGAGGTGCCGTGGTATGAGTAGCCCTCACCGCGAGTCTATTGGCCATACCAATTAAACTTCACGTAATCTTTTCCATCACCTTTTCCACAGTGGCACTGCGCAGCAGCCCTAATCACATTTTTCTTCATTGGCCAGGAGGAATTTCCACAGCATCTGAAGAATCTTGCCAGCAGTCTTAGTTTAACCCCCTGGGTTAAGCTGGTTTAGGCATTTGATCCAGTATGGGTGTATAAAGGACGTGGCCAGCTTCTAGAGCAGAGGTGCCGTGATATGAGTAGCCCTGACCGTGAGACCACTGGTTACTTCACATAATTAATCCTTTCCATCACCTTTTCCACAATGGTGCCGAGCGTCAACCCTAATCACATTTTTCTTCATTGGCCAGGAGTTTCACCCCACACATGGCAACTGAAGAATCTTGCCAGCAGTGATTCACAATGTGAATTCCATGCAAGAAAAAACAAATACCCTGCCTTCACTGGCTAGCAAAATAGGACTAGGACTTGAAATTAACAAGAAAAAACAAAAATAATGAAACTTCCAATTAATCAAGAAGGAAAACTATATGTAGAAAGAACAGCTGTTGAAGTAGTAAACCAATTTGCATACCTTGGCAGCTACATAGACCAGGATGGTGACACCAGAAAGGAAGTTAGAATTGCAAAAGCAGCATTGGCCTTCAAGAATCTTGAGAACATATGGCATTCAAAAGTTTTAAGCACAAAAACTAAGCTTATTCAATTCAAATGTAATATCCACCCTCAGTTATGCAAGCCAAAACTGGAAAACAACTAAAAAAATAAACAAGAAATTAAACTCTTTTGAAAACAAATGCTTAAGGAAGATATTCAGTATAACGTGAAATGAATTCAAGAACAACACAGTGATAAAGCAGATGAGTAAACAACAACCTGTCTCATGGGTGATCAGAAAAATGAGATGGACATATATCGGTTATGTGATGAGAAGAAACAGAGAATCCCAAACAAGCTATCAAGTGGAACACAGGCTGAAGAAAGATAGGCCAATCACATGAAACTCTAAAGAGGACAATGTTAAGAGAGGCCAAATCAGTAGACAAAATCCCTTGATGAGGTTTAAAAACTTGTCAAAAACAGGAAAATGTGACAAACTACCATGTGAGCACTATGTGATGTTTAGTGGCAAAGGAAAGATGTGAGACGCACAAAATATAGTAATATGTAAAAGAAGAAAGTCAGAACCCTTCTCTATAAGAACTGGTTTAAAACAAGGTGATACATTATCTCCAATACTATTCAACCTAGTACTAGAAAAGGTAATCAGAAAAGTGAAAGAAGAAAGCAACACAGAAGAACAAGCTAAAATACTAGGATATGCTGATGATATTAACCTGGTGGGGGAAACTATGCAAGAAGCCATCAGTACCTGCATACACCGGAGAGATGTGGCACTAAAAATGAGCTTGACCATTAACCAAGATAAGACCAGAGTATATGAAGATATCAAGACACCAGAGGCAGAATGATCCAGATTATAAAATGATGTTTGGTTCTAAGGACTGATATTGCCAGAGATGGGGTGGAGGATACGCTCTCCACTCCAGTGGCGTGCGTCTCAAATAGCCTGACAGTCAAGTACAGCTCCTGGCCTTCTCGTGGCATAACTGTTTAAATTGACAGGAGAAGGGGTGAAGGCGAATATCTGGCACCTGAAAACCAGACATTTTGGGTAGATGAGAGTCATGTTTGGTAGCTCATCTACCGCTGCTGGCGAGACTCTTCAGCTGCTGTGCGTGGAGTGGGGCTCCTCCCAGCCAGTGAAGAAAGGTGCGATTATGGGTTGCAGTGCGGCACTGTGGAAAAGGTGAAAGAAAGGAGTAAGTGAAGTAATCAGTAGTCTCGAGGTCAGGACTGCTCAAATCATGGCACCTCTACTCTGGAGGTCAGCCATGTACACTCGTACCGGGCGAATTGCCTGAACTGGCTTAACTCAGGGGTTAAGACACTGCTGGCAAGACTCTGGATGCCGTGCATGGAGTGAAACTGCCCCCAGCCAATGAAGAAAATGAGGAAAAGCAATCAGGTTGCTGTGCGGCGCTGATGTGAAAAGGTGATGGAAAGGATAAAGTGAAGCTTAATCGGTATGTCCAGTAGTCTCACTGCGAGAGCTACTTATACCACAGCACCTCTACTCTAGAGGCTGGCCACGTCCATTCTTCACCCATACTGGTGAAATATGCCTAAACCAGCTTAAACCAGAGGTGAAACTTGATGTCTACTCAAGTCATGGTACCTCTGCTCTAGAGGTCGGTCACGTCCTAAACACGCCCATACTGGGATAATATGCCTAAACCGACTTAACCCAGGGGTGGAAGTCACTAGTGCCGATGATTCGTCGTCCTAGACAAAAGCTCCATCCTGCTAGAAAGAGTAGCAGCCATGACCACAAAATGCTGCTTCTGAGACCCACCAAGAATACAGGCTCAAGCCCTGTGATACACTGAACCTCTTGTGATCCTCTCAGGGACCACACGACCTATTGAGGATCACAGTAGGATCATGGGGTAGTCTTGGTGGTAGAAACAAACGAAGAAGAAGAAGAAAAGGAGATATAAATATTAGAGATGTGATTATTAGGAAAGCAGAAACATACAAATATCTAGGCACAACCTTCAATAGAAGCAATATAGTAAGCGAGGAAATTAAAAAGCAGAGTACAGATAAGGATTAAAATATACTTTTCCTTGTAACACCTGTTAAAATCCGAAACCTTGTCCCAAAACACAAAATAACAATCTACAAAGCTATAAGACCAGCCATCATGTATGGATCAGAAATGTGGAGTACAACAAAGAAGATGAACAATAACTGCAGATCTTTGAGAACAAGATCCCCAGAAGAATCTTTAGCCCCATAAAGGATACCAACAGTGGAGAATGGAGAGCTATAAAGAACAGTGAACTGAACAGCTTATTTAAATCTCAACAAATTGTAAATGTCTTGAAACTGAATAGACTACGCTGCCTGGACCATATAGAAAGAATGGGGAAGAGAACAGATAAATGAAAATGATGTATGCACAAGAGATGAGGAAAACAAGACCAAGAGGTAGACCAAGGCAGAGATGAAAAGACAACATAGAAGAGGATATAAAAGAAATTGATGTCACCAACTGGAGAGAGAAGATTAGGAATAGAGAGGAATGGAGGCAAACTTTATCTGCAGCAATGAGCCGTAATGGCTCAGAAAGCTGAAGAAGAAGAAGGATAATGTCTGTTATCATGTCAAGCCCACTTGGGCTTTTGGGTATAATGTTTACATGGCTGTTACTTTATTAAGTATACTGCATTATTTACTGCATGATTATCAACCTTGCATCAACCATTTGCATTATTTTTTATGTTTTTTTTTCTGCATGAAAGGCCCTGAGGATAAAGGGCAGCCTCAACATGTCTGCCTGCAATTTTATTCCATGATAAAGCCCTTCAAGCATGAATGTAAACATGGGTACCCAGCCTGTAGGTAGCAGCAGTGACAGCGGCACCATCAGTGATACTACCACAAATGTTTCATCATCATCATCATCATTATTATCACTGGATGTCCATGGAGGTATGGAGTTTCATATAGCAGGTAGAAGCATTCACTAAAATTTGTTCATTCATCAGGTGATAGATCATGCTTCTCTATTTTGCACACTCTGGTATATCTAAAAAGTTTTTGTTTCCATTCTTTTGCTGTGTCACCTCGTCAGCTTCATCAAATGTTTTTCTGTTTGTTTCATTCTTTTTCTTTTCCCATGATTATTAGGCTCTCCAACTTTTGTTTTCTTATGTGTATTCATTTTGATGTTTAGCATTGGTTTTATTTTTCTGCTGGATGAACAAATCCAGAGTTCTTCAAATATCATGGACACAAAAAAAAACAAATATATCCATACTACAAGAACTTAATATTGAAGAAGGCTGGCTAGTAAAGATGATTAAACAAAGAAAACTTAAATATTTTGGACACATTAAATGTCATGATAATTTAGAGAAGACCTTCTTGGAAGGGTACATAATGGGAAAAGAAAGAGAGGAAGACCAAGGCAAAGATGGCTGCAAGATATCGTTGATGATCTACAAATGGATGCATCAGCAGCAGGCAATCTTGTTCACAACCAAGAGGCCTACAGGAGAGCTGTTAGGGAGGCAAAGTTCTGCAAGGGACATGCAAATGACTGACTGACTGACTGGATGGATGGACAAAGAAGCACAGGGTGCTTTGTCAGTTTTTCCTTCTCCATTCTTCTTCCTTTCATCCCCATGAGTGTGGAGAAGAGGAAGGAGGAGATGGTCCTGGGAAGACCTGCTTGGCAAAGCCAAGGTTTTGATGTCTTGAAAATTATTTTTGTACTTCTTCATTTGTTTTTATAGATCTTCAGGATATTTGTTGCATTTTTCTCCACAATTGCATCTCTGTTACTTCCAGTTTCTATTTCATCTGTCCAAGTTTCACAAGTGTAAAATGATATTGGTTCTATACCATAATCATCATCATCGTCTTTTCACTCCCTTGGGAGCTTAGGCCACAGATAAAGGCTCTCTAGTCATCCCTGTTCTTGGATTTATTTGCTTTCTTCTGTGTGCATCCCTTGAACATGAACACTGTCATAATTTCCTTTCACCAAGTATCTCTAGTTCTTCCTCTATCTCTCTTTTCCTGAGGATTCCATGTTAATGCCTGTTTTGTTATGCTGGTGTCAGGTTTCCTCAGTGTGTGGCCAATCCACCTCCATTTCCTAGACATGATTTGTTGGTTCATAGTCTCTTACCCTGCTCTTTTATAGGCCTCATTCCTAACCCGTCCTGCCATTTATTGTTTAAAATCTTCCTCAAGCAGTAGGTCATGAATGTTTGTATCCTCTGTTGTATTGCCTTACTCATCACTCTTGTCTCTGAACCATATAGTAGGACAATCTTTACATTTGTACTAAAGAGCCTAAATTTGGTTCCTGTCTTGATGTTCTTTGATGCCCATATTTTGTTCAGTTGGATAAATGCTGTCCTGGCCTAGGTTGTTCAGTCACTGTTACAAACGTTCTATTATTTGTTAGTATTTTGTTTCAGTATTGGTTCCTTCTATCTGTCATCCTCAGTTACTGTTGTCTTTTATAATCCTGTTTATTTGAGCAACCTTTCTGTTATGTTTGATTGTCAGTTCTCAAATTACTAGTATTATGAGCCTCTTATTTTGAATCATTTCACATTTTTAATGCTTCATGATGTTTCCACTTCATCATTGAGAAGAGGTCAAGCAAGTTTGCCTGAACTTACTAAAATTCAGTGAAGAAATCCTTATAAGAAAATGTAGTGTTTATATATAAGATATTACCTTAAGCATGTTTTTAAAAAAATTAGCAAAATAAAATTAAATATGATTTTTACTCAAATTAGTTACTTTTTCCAATAAATGTTACTATCTCGACCATCATGGGCAGTGAGCAAGCATTTAAAAAGAACCAAAAACAGCAGTAATTCAAACTGTGCACGGTGATAAAACAGGAAGAAAATGGTTGAACATTTCATGCTAAAAGACACAAATTTTAAAATGCTTCAGTGAAAAAAAAAAAAAAGACTGTTTCCAAAATTTTCAATAGTTTAAATTACTTTGTATATGAAATACTGATAAAATGTTAAAGCTGGTCATAATTTTTTTTCAGATTTGTATCTATAAATTTACTTCATCCACATCACAGGTATGACTGCCCTGCCCAGCCAACACCAATATGGTAACTTCTCCCAGGTGCCTATGGGGTATACTCAGTTCAACCATTATGAAAAGGTGGGACTGGTGCAGCCTAGGATTAGAGATGCAGGTAGGTTGCTATCACTGTAACCCATCAAAAATTATGTCAGAAAAAAAATGAAAAGTTGATTTTTAATACAATACCATGCAAAAATTTAATTAGGCAATATAAAATATACTTCTGTGTGGAACTGGACTTGCCAACCTTTAATCACTGTTCACATGCACAAAATGCTTCACATAGGTCTTATTTCTCAGGCAAAAGTCAAAACAAGAATTTTAGGAAGAAAAAACAATCACTCACAGAGTGCCAAGTGAAAGAAGAAAAATTACACGAATCTGTAACAGAAAATACTGTACCTTCTTTTCAGCACATGCAACTTAATGCAGTTTTAAAAAACTTCTGAGTTCTGTCATTTTTGCATTTTACATCCCTTTGACCTAAAGTGCTTCTAATGTAAGTACTGAGTGTGTGATGGAGAAAATTATGTACTGGTACAATCACATCACGTTTTTGTTTGTCAGTCCTCTCATTATAACATCTAATTTATGCCAGAGTTACTAAGGTCATAGTTATCAATATGTTCATCATACTTTCATGTCCATTATCAGTCCTTATGGCAGTATAGCTAAGATGCATTTCATCACATGGAAACTAAAAGAGTGCAAAGAAGCCAGTTTGCATAAAACATTGACAAGTCACAGACTCTAAGAGCAGTGACCTAGACTTAGGGGTTTAAAAAATCAAATCATTTGTCTGATGGGAAGGGACACTCTTACTTTCGAACTAAAGAGTTATTTAGTGTTGTTTTCTATGAATGGAGGATTTCAGCCTTGTGGTGGGGGGGGGGGGGTGCCAAGACTGGGTTTGATAGAGAATTTTTTTTTATTTTGATTTTTCTTTGTTTTGTTTATGTTTGTCTCTGTCTCTCTATACCCCAGGGTATGATCAGGACTGATAATGATGGTGATGTAGCATGAGTAAGTGGTGATAGTAGTTGTGGCTATTACTACTGTGATGATAATACCACTGATACTAGCAGAGGCAAAGAATGATTCAGCTAAAGATTGAAATGAACTTGTTAATAAATATCCAATCATTAATTTGTCATTATCATTTTGTTCCCAGGTGCAGTGCATGACCATCACGGTAACCTCTATGGTAGCTTGCACACACCTGGCCTTCTAACTTCTGATCCAAACCTGTCACCCCCACCTCCACCAAGAGTGTATAAACCTTGTGTTGTGTGCAGTGATAAGAGCTCAGGTTATCATTATGGAGTTAGTTCATGTGAGGGGTGTAAGGTATGTGCAAAAAGCTCATGAAAAGGTTGCATGCCAGTGTTTCATTTGCTTCATTTGTGACAAAAAGTAAATTAAGGTTGTCCAGCCTTATCTTAGTGCCGTCTTTCATTACATAATAAAGCTACTCCATCATTTCTTTTAAAAGCCGCAGAGTTTTATTATCACATCTTTATTGTATTGATCCTTCACATATTTATGCATTCTGATATTATTTACATGTTCACTTTATTGCATTGGACATAATGATTCATGAGTATTTCATATGCAACATAGGTGTTTTATATCATGAGAGAATTATGAGTTAAAATTTTTCCATCTCACCAGGGATTTTTCCGTCGGAGTGTGCAGAAGAACATGCAGTATACATGTCACAAAGATAAAAGCTGTGTCATTAATAAAGTTACTCGTAACAGGTGCCAGTACTGTCGGCTGCAGAAGTGTATTGCTATGGGCATGTCAAAAGAAGGTGGGCTTCGTGAAATGACAGAAATTTTGTTTGGTATTTTCCTTTCTTTTTTCAGTATTAATTTGTTCTTGGTCATGATAAATCTTGAGTCCTGTCTGTTCAAATGCTAGGTCATGATAAATTTCTAGACATCTGATTTACATCCATCGTCATGATGATCTAGAGTCTTGTCTGTTCAAACGCGTCGTGGGAAATCTGGAATCTTGTCTGTGTTCAAGTGCTAAATCATGGGAAATCTTGTCTGTGAAACTGAGCTCTTACGAGTGAATTCTGTAGTGTTATCCAGGTTCTGGTGCTAGCTCCATAACTTGTGATTCCAGACCCTCTGGACAAATTTGAATGCACAAGTTTGTGTACTTTAGACATTCTTGTACCACTATCAGTACTCCACCACAAGGGCATTCATTTATACTGAATATCATGAGTTTTATTGAGTTGACTCAGGAATCTGCAACAAACCAGTTCTTAATGGTTTCCGTGCCGGAGGAAGAAACGCGGACGTTCAGTTGGTACCAGAGTAAAAGCATGGGTCTTGATATGTTTAGGGGTATAGTTTACAAAATTGAATGAAAACAGTATTTCCATGTACTTCCATGTACTTATTATGTTTCACAATATAACTATGAAGATTTCATAAATGCAGAGTTTTTTAAGGAAAAAAGAAGTAATGTGATGTTTTTAGACAATAATTGTGTCTTACTTACCATCGGGTAGCTCTAGATCTAGAGTACTTACCATCTGAGATGCCTAACACTACCTGTCAAAGTTGTCTTATTTTGATATGTTGCATTCTCAATAAAATAATGTCTGAAATAACCTTCTAACTACTTCTCCAGTCTGATATGTCTAGATCTACTTGGGATATATTCAAGAACAGTGGTCTGATCACAGGCCATGTCCATACCCCTATCTACATCACCAAAAATTGAAATTTCTTAATGTTTCTCTTCGTTTTTCTTGCTCGACATCGCTCGTAACTAAGCACTCTTTCGCCATTTTGAAAAGTGTCACTGGACACACACACGAAATGTGTACAATCTAAACGTTACACCGGTTTTTTTAATGAAACAAACCAAACGTCAAATTTTTTACAACTGGCATCCACGTGAGAAACCGGAAGCATCAGATATTTGTCGACAGACATGAAACGAGTTAATCAGAACAATATAGTCTCAGCTAGATGTAGCTGATATTTGGAGTCAAATCACTGTTTACATTCAGTCTTTTTACCTACTTTGTACGCATTTAGCGATAATGCATGGTACCCCAATTTTTGCAATGGCCTTCTGGGTGCCTCCAACTTCACCACTTTTCCTTGCTAGGGCAGACTGTGGTCTTGCTTGGACTGCCATGAAAACAGTGGTGTAGGCTGGCCTGGCCAAAACTTTGTTTTCCAGTCTCTGGTGGCTGTACTTAAGCCCCTTCTCCGTGTCCCAGTTTCACAGAAGCTTTGGGATGAGGAATCTGATGAGTGCTTCAGTGATATCCATTCCCCGCAACCTATAGTCTGCTGGGTCTGTTTTGTTCACGTCATTCTGGTAGCCATTGTTGTAGAAACTCGTATGGTTGTCACATCCTGGATTCGTTGGTTTTACATTAGATTTTCCTCATCTCCGCTGGTGATCTCCATGTCTTCATCTGTCCGCCATCCTGACATTACATTTTACAAAAATAATAATTACATTTAGTGTTGATTGCTACTGGTTTCTGGGCTACAGAAGTAGGTCAGAGTTTTTAAGCAAACAGATCTATGTTCCTTGTGCTCTTAACACAGTTGTTCTCAGGGGGTTACCTACTGTAGTTTGTGCTGATTTATGTGATAGTTTTTTTTCTTTTTCCAGTGATAGTTAATGCATAGTTGAATTGTTCTGTTCTGATTAGTTGATACATGGTTGAACTGTTCTATTCTGCTTAGTTAATGCATTGTTGAATTGTTCCATTTTGCTTAGTTGTTGCATTTTATGGAATTGTTCCATTCTGCTTAGTTGTTGCATTTTATTGAATTGTTCCATTCTACTTAGTTGTTGCATTTTATTGAATTGTTCCATTCTGCTTCAGAAGTGGCATCAGCTTTTTCCCTAACTGTGCAATGGTTGGGGTGCTGTAGCGGTTAGTGTACTCACAGGCTGGTCAGAGGGTCCCTGGTTCATTTTTGCACATGAGCAGAATTTTTTTCAGACCAACAGTCACCGGGGTCAACTCAGGCTAAAAAAAATGGATTCCTGGGGTATCCCTATGAAAACAAAAACAGTGAGGACAGGTAGTAGCATCCCTACCTCAAATGCTGCAGGGGTCTAGAAATGTGAAGGCACTAACACTTCATACCTCTACCGCATGCAAATGCTGCAAGACATAGATAGATTGGAACTTGTTGATCTTGAGAGACTGCTAATTTCCTTTAGCACTGTATCAGTTGACATTTGAAACAAATAACAGAAAATCAATTTTTTTCTTCTCAAGAGAAGTAAAAAAAATCTATGTTCATTCTCCTCAGCTGTGAGAAATGACAGACACAAGAAAAGAAAACAGAGAGCAGAGAGCAGCTCTTGTATTTCTGAAGAGCTGACAGAGGATGAGCAGACACTGTTGCAGGAAGTCCTTGATGCCCATCGAAACACTGTACCTAATAATGCTGCTGAATCAACCTCCATTAGTAGGTCAGAATCAGGAATTGCAGCTTTAACAGCCTCATTAGCCACTTCATCTTCTGTGAGTATTAACTGTATCTCTGGATTCCTTCTACCAATTATATGTTTTTTTTTTTAATACTGGATATTGGAGCTGGCCAATGGAGGCTGTTTCAGTACACCTAGGACATGCCTCTAAGTGCTTGGCATTTGACATTAGGATGTCCTTTAATGATATAATGCCAGTACTGTGTCAGTTGAAAATTGTTTGTGTTCTAGCACACAACTTGGATTTACTTTCACTTCCGTTTTTTGAGTTTGTATTTAATAGTTTGTTTTTCTTTTGTTTTTTTTTTAAATTTTTTGTTTTAGGTTGTAAGTTTTCTTAATTCTTGAGTTTTTTCAGACTTTCTGATGCCAGCTACTAACATCTTCTACTTCATTTTTTTAATTTTTTTGTCAGACATGAATTTTAATCTCATTTATAAACTTTATTATTGTTTCTACCGATATCCATCCATCCATCCATGTTGTTTTGTTTTTTTTTATGACTGCCATACAGAACACCTTTTGGTGTCTTGGAGAGCAACAATAAATTCTCCCCACTTCTCACAATTTGCAGCAACCTTTTTATGGTGCTCCTGCTGTGATGCATGCTATTAATTTCCACTCTTACATTTCATTGCCAGGCAATTTTTAATTAGCTTGTCTCGCCATTTCTCTCTGGCTGTTTATAGCAGTGGTACTGGGGTCCTTTCTGAGAACATGTCCGTTTCCAGTTTTGTTTTGCTATTATTACTTATATATTCTACAGAAAAGATCTTTCCAAATAACTTTTCGTTCACAGGGACTGCCAAGGATCACATTTGTTGTCTCAACTCTTAATAGTTTACACAGGCACTTACAAACATCAGGCACTTACAAACATCTAACTTAAATCCAACAAACAACCTACGTAAAGCCAACTATATTAAGAAGTTAGGTTACATACAATAAGAAACAAGCATTATTTTGCGGTGTTCATCACAACATTGCATGTCTACAATGAGTCATCAGTTTCTTTAACTCTTTCCGTGCCTTTGATCATTATAATGCCGCTTCCGGTTTCCCGTTGCTTACCAATGGTCATTATAATGATCATTGGTTTGTTTCAGTAAAACAACCAGTGTAAGATTTAGATTGTACATATTTTGTCCGCGATTCCGGTGACACTTTTCAAAATGGTAAAATAGTGCCTAGTTACGAGCGATGCCGAGCAAGAAAAAGGACGAGAAGCATGGAAATTTTTCAATTTTTTATGATGTAGATAGGGGTATGGACATAGCCTATGGCCACCCCGCTGCTCTTGAATGTTTTCTAAGTAGATCTAAACATATTTAGAAGACCGGAGAAGTAGTTAGGAGGCTAGTTCAGACATTCATTCAGCGAGAATGCAACACAGAATCATAATACCAGATCGACAAGTAGATCTACACATCTCAGATGGTAATTAGTGCAGATCTAGACCTCGCCGATGGTGAGCTGGCCACAATCAGTGTCTAAAAACATCACATTACTTCTTTTTTCCTAAAAAACTCTGCATTTATGAAATTTTCATTCATTTAGCTATACTTTGAAACATATTAAGTATACGGAAGTACATGGAAGTACTGTTTTCCGTTCCATTTTATAGCTATACCCCCAACCCTATCAAGACCCACGTTTTTACTCTGGCACTCCACAACACGTCTGTGGTTCTTCCTCCGGCACGGAAAGAGTTACATGTTTTTTTATGCATAGAAAAATATACTATGTACTCTATATCTGACATTAGATACAAACCATACCTAACTGTTCTGACATTTATATAAAAAAAAGACTGCCTGTACTATTAAATGTAGTCGAATTAGTTCACTATTTATGTGCACATTTTTATATTATAACAGCATTTTGAAAAAAGTTTTTGCTTTCATTACTGTCTTTTAGGCATTCTATAGAACATTAGTATGATCATGATTTGTGTTTTAGTCTTCTTCTTCTTCCTCTTCTTCTTCTTCATTCGCATTGTCTGTCTATATCTGCAGTCCTGTCTCTTTGATAAATTTCACTGTTTTTTGTAACTCATGTATGGAACCGTAGAGCTTATCTTCTTTAGTGGTTTCACTGGGCCAGTAATTATTTCTCAGTGTCTCGTAGTTGATGCAGTTCTGGAGGATATGTTCCACAGTTTGGGGCACCTGGGCACATGTACATAGATTAGTAGTACCAAGCTTAAACTTTGTATGCATATGACTTCGGAGTCGGCTGTGTCCTGTTCGGAGACGGAAGATGGTGACTTGTTCCTTTCTGTTTAGCATGTGATAGTCATCATGTGGTGGTGTTTGTGGCTTCCTGTAGGTTTTTATCATGCTTTTCTTCTGATTATAGGTGATTGGTATGTCTGGTTGCTCCATTTCAGTGCCCTCTTTGGCCAGATGGTCAGCTTTCTCATTGCCTGGTATCCCACAGTGGGAGGGAATCCATTGCAAAGTGACTCCATGTTGTAAGCCAATTTTTGACAAGGCATCTTTAAGGGCTGGTAGTTTGTTGCACTGAAGAGCTTCCAGTACTGATCTTGCATCTGTGAGAATTACTACAGGACATTGTGTTTTAGTGTTTTATTTTTAACATTTTTTTTTGCTTTCTATAAAAAGTTTAGTATTTTCACAGAAAACTTTTAAATGCTGAATTCAGTCATCTTCCCTCTTATATGATTTTAAATCACTGGTATAATTTTTTTTTTGTTTTTTTGTATCAGGAGTCAAAGTCCATTGATGAGAGTATGAAGTCATCAGGTCTGCTTCTCTGGGAAAAGGTTACAGAGCTCTCATCAGTGGGAATTGTTCTAATTGTGAACTTTGCAAGGAGAATTCCTGGCTTTTTGTCTTTGTCTCCCTCAGATCAGGCCACATTGTTGAAGGCAGCAAGTTTAGAAATTATGGTATATGTCTGTGCCTGGAAGTTATTGACTGAAATGTTTGTAGACAGTCTTTGCTGATTGAATTTTTTTTTTTTTTTAATGTTGTAGAAGAGTTGCAGTAAAACATTCTAAATTTGACATCCTCATACACTGTGGTGATGAGACACATTTATTAAAAGATGTGATCAGTTTTATTGAGGTTAGTGACCAATCACAGCCTTGCAAACAGAGCGAAGATATGAAGTCCCAAATCCAGCTGTTGCTGAATAATCTTTATTTTATGAATCAGCCTCAGCATATCTAGAAATCAAGACTGACCACGCACCAGAAAATGCAGTATTAAAGAAGAGGAAACTGCAAAGATATTTACTAAAGCATCTTTGAAGATCTCTAGAAGTACCCGGTTATTTCTCATGGCATTTGCATACTGCAGTGATGTAAAGTGTTAGTGCTTTCATATTTCTAGTCTACTACAGCATGTGAGGTAGGGATGACAGCATCTGTCTTTGCTGCTGTTGCTTTTCTATGGAAATCCAAGGTACCAATTTTTTTGGAAGCTAGATTGACCCTGGTGCCAAGTGGTCCAAAAAAAATACCTGCCACAGTGTGAAATTGATCCAGGGGCCATCAAGCAAGTGCACTAAACCCCTACACCACTGCAGCACTATATCTCCTATGCTAAATTCCTCCATTACTGACAATAAAAATAACTGGCTTTAAGGAAAAAGTGTGAAAATAATTTGTATTTTCAGAATCGAAAATGCCAAAAAATCTCTCTCTCCATCTCTCTCTCTATCTCTGCTCCCAAGTCACCCATCTCTCTCTCTCCTTTCTCTTTCTCCTCTGCTCCCAAGTCACCCAGCTCTCTCTTCCTTTCTCTTTCTCCTCTGCTCCCAAGTCACCCAGCTCTCTCTCTCCTTTCTCTTTCTCCTCTGCTCCCAAGTCAGCCAGCTCTCTCTTCCTTTCTCTTTCTCCTCTGCTTCCAAGTCATCCACCTCTCTCTCTCTCTCTCTCTCTCTCTCCTTTCTCTTTCTCCTCTGCTCCCAAGTCACCCAGCTCTCTCTTTCTCTGCTCCCAAGTCACCCAGCTCTCTCTTTCTCTGCTCCCAAGTCACCCAGCTCTCTCTCTCTCCTTTCTCTTTCTCCTCTGCTCCCAAGTCACCCAGCTCTCTCTCTCCTTTCTCTTTCTCCTCTGCTCCCAAGTCACCCATCTCTCTCTTTCTCTGCTCCCAACTCACCCAGCTCTCTCTCTCTCTCTCAAGTCACCTACCTCTCTCTCATTCACACATTCTCTCCTCCCAAGTCATCCAGCTCTCTCTCTCACTCTCTCTGCTCCCAAGTCACCCAGCTCTCTCTCTCTCTCTCTGCTACCAAGTCACCCAGCTCTCTCTCTCTCTGCTCCCAACTCACCCAGCTTTCTCTCTCTCTCTGCTCCCAAGTCACCCAGCAGAATAGATTGTTTTTGATGCCTCCATCATATCATACCAGAGAGAGATAGTCCTATTGTCACTCAGTTTTATATGGTCATATTTGCTTTTTAAAAAAAAAGTAAATAATAATTTTATTATATCCCTCTGGACCAGTGGTTCCCAACCTTTTTACATCCCAAGACCAATGTTTCCTCTAAAGGTTTGCGGTCTGTGTTAAACTCATGTGCAAAAAATATTGTGTGTGGAAATCTGTGTAGTTAAAAAAAAACACACACACACAGAGTAAAGGACCTTCTAACTACTTCTCCAACTACTTTTCAGTTACTGGTATTTAGTTAATTAATTGCAATGACGATTTATTTGTTTGACTTATTCAGTGACAGTAGTTATTTATTTATGTAGTTGTTTATCCTATCATATTCGACTTACTATGGGTTCATTGAAACATAATCCCACCATATGTCGAGTCTGTAAGAACTGATTGGGATATTATAGTTAAAACAGTACAAATAGTATACTGTGGAATAATCACCTCTAGAAGTTAGCGTGCAGCACAGCATGAACTTAGACTCTAGATTTTACTTCCACTTTTGTCTGCCAACATCTCTACTGCAAATCTGACAGCCCGTTTGAACTTTGAACTCAATTGATACTGTCGAGTCCCATCTCTGCTTGTTGCCCTCTCCCCTGGAATTCCCTTCTAGAACAAAAACGCTCATGAACAAAGAAATTCTGGACATCCTGGTTGTCTGAATTTTAGTTTATCCTATCGAGAATAATTTACAGATACTGTTAAAAAAAAAAAAAAAGACTCCAATTTACCAAACAATAGAAGATGGTGATGGCAGGACTAACCTAATATCCCAATACCACACTTTGCTGTCTGGCCATCTAATTATGGGTTAGAGTAGAGTTATTTTCACTTTTAACTCTTTCTGTGCTGGAGGAAGAAACACGGACGTGTCTTGGGGTGCGGGAATAAAAACGCAGGTCTTGTCTGTAAGGGGGTCTAGTTGTAAAATGGAATGGAAAACAGTATTTCCATGTACTTTCATATACTTAATATGTTTCAAAGTATAGCTAAATGAATGAAAATTTCATAAATGCAGAGTTTTTTAGGAAAAAAGAAGTAATGTGATGTTTTTAGACACTGATTGTGGCCAGCTCACCATCGGCTAGGTCTAGATCCGCGCTACTTACCCCTACTTACCATCTGAGATGTGTAGATCTACTTGTCAATCTCGTATTGTGACTCCGTATTGCATTCTCGCTGAATGAATGTCTGAACTAACCTCATAACTACTCCTAACTACTCATCTAAATATATCTAGATCTACTTAGAAAACATTCAAGAGCAGCGGGGTGGCCATAGGCTATGTCCATACCCCTATCTACATCGTCAAATATTGAAAAATTTCCATGCTTCACGTCCTTGTTCTCGCTCGGCATCGCTCGTAACTAGGCACTATTTTACCATTTTGAAAGTGTCACCGGAATATGTACAATCTAAATGTTACACTGCTTGTTTTAATGAAACAAACAATGTCACTATATCGACCATACGGTAGCTTAGGGACACTTCCAGTGTTGATATATCGACCATACGCATGGAAAGAGTTAAAGGTGACATTCTCATTAAAAGCTCTAACCACCAAATTTATGCTTGAAAAGTATAGAGCATGGGTCAGGAGTCTTTGTCAATGCTAGTTTGAACACTACAAAAACACATACTTGAGTTACACACAATTTGCATGTTTCCACAGTGATAGTAAATCTACTGCTATTTTTTTAAAATAAAATGTTGGTGGTCATGACGTTTGGTTTTAGTTATCAAGATCAATTTGCATACCTCAGTGGCTGAATGAACATTCTCCTTTTCCACGACGAAGTGGAAATTCACCTTCCAGTTTAATAACCCTCTATTCTCTGTGTGCGCGCTTGCCTCATCACAATTCTGCTACAGTGCTGCTGAAACTAGGCGACAAATGACCAGCTGAAACATCTGATCCGAAAGTAATTTCTCAACAAGAAGGAAACAGTAAAGGAAAAACAACTATTTTTCTTGATTCCAATTATAGCACAGAGTAACATCTGGAAACTGGAAAAAAAAAACTAGCAGTTTCATTTTTTTTTTTTATTTATTCTTCGCACGGTATGCTTTTTTTCTGTGCACAGCTTAGAGGGAACAGTGCCCAAGACCACCACTTTCTCAAATACATGTAAGCTGTGGACTATCAGCTTATATGCAGTATCACAGTACCACAGACGCTTAACTTTTTTAAAATTCAATAGGTGGCACTTAACTCTTTCCGTGCCAGGTGTCCATTTTTTTACGCTTCCTGTACCCCCGTTGCTTACCAGGCATCAATTTTTTTACGCTTGGTTTGTTTCAATAAAACAACTGGTGTAACATTTAGATGGTACATATTTCGTCCGCGTTTCCGGTGACACTTTTCAGAATGGTGAAAGAGTCCTTACTACACATATTTAGATGACTGGAGAAGTAGTTAGGAGGTTATTTCAGACATTAATTTAGCGATAATGCACCACAGAATCACAATACGAGATCGACAAGTAGATCTAGGCATCTCAGATGGTAAGTAATGCATATCTAGACCTAGCCAATGGTGAGCTGGGCACAATCATTGTCTAAAAACATCACATTATTCTTTTTTCCTAAAAAACTCTGCATTTATGAAATTTTCATTCATTTAGTTATACTTTGAAACATAATAAGTATACGGAAGTACACGTAAATACTGTTTTCCATTCCATTTTATAACGATACCCACTTACAGACCAAGACCCGCGCTTTTATTCTGGCACTCCACTACACGTCCTTGTTTCTTCCTACGGTACGGAAAGAGTTAATACCAGCCACAGACCACTAATGGTCTGTAGACAAGTAGTTGGGAACCACTGTTCTGGATTGGTCAGCTACAGTGAAGTTTCAGCATCTTGGTCTAATCTGAAATAGTATCTCCAAACTTACTTTATAATACATTTTTTTTTCTACCAAGTTTGACCAAAGTAATTGTAATAACCTAACATAGAAATTTATCTTATGCCACTATGAACTTTCATTTCACACAGATTCTTCGAATGAGTATTTGTTATGACTTGGATATGGATGCAATGCATTTTTCAAATGGCCTGTGCCTGAGCCAAGAGCAAATCATGAACGGTGGTTTTGGACTGCTTGCACCCACCTTATTTTCATTTGCAATGTCAATGAAACTCATGAGCTGTGATGAGACTGAATATGCTTTACTGTGTTCTATATGCCTTATCAGTGGGGGTGAGTGGATCAGTAACAATTTTACAGATGCATTTTCTTCTTCATGTTCTGCATGTCCTGAAACTGGTTTCAACCAGTGTTATGGAAGTTTGTGAAAGAGTCAGAAACAAATCATATAACTCTGTTTTAACCCTATAAAACTGATAACTTTTGCATAACTTTCTCAGGGTGTTCATTGTTCAGAGTGTTTTAGATGCTGCCCTGCTGTGGAATATTAGTAAAAATTAACAGGTGGTTTGGCCAGTTATTTATTACTTGCTCTCCTTTCTTTTCTGTGGAACCTAGAGTATCAGTATCAAGGTTTTCTTCTCATTTCAGAACATTTTTCTTGCTTTTTTTTTCTCTCCCTCCCTCCCTCCCCATAACTGAAAAACCTTTCTATTGTTTGCGTTAAATTTTATCAAATCGGGGCTCCGCATATGAATCAAAATTGTGATGAAACTGGACAAAAACTTTAGAACCATTGTTTAAAAAAAAAAAAAAGCTTGGAAACTATTTTATTTAGTTTTCCGGGAGGTTGTAATAAAATGACTTACTGATTTAAAAGAGTGATTATATAACTGACAGATCAGACAAAATGAATTATTGATTTAAAAGAGTTAATTATATAATTGACAGATCAGACAAAATGAAGCTGTATGTCTCATCCAGTCCTAAAACAATTTTTCCACACCTGGTCAATATTATATTAAAAAACTTTTTTTTGTTTTATCTTTTTTTTTTTTTTTTGTTCCTTTGAATAATAGTGGTACATTATTTTGTAAAAATTGCTTGTTTTGAAATATTTTTTTCTTTTCTTTCATGTATATCTCAACCATGCTCACAGATCGGTCAGGCCTCCAAGACATGGACAAGGTTGAGCAACTACAGGAGTCATTGCTTGAATCACTTCGACACTACATCAGGTCCCGTAGGCCAGATCAGAAGCACATGTTTGCTAAAATACTCATGAAGCTCACAGATTTACGCAGCATTAGTGTTCGTTGTAAGTTATTTACTCTAAACACTGATTTCCTGTTTCTTGACTTCATTTTTTATGTTTGATTTACTCTAGCATGCTGTCATGATGATTTTGAATGTGTTGATAGCACATTACATAGATGTAGGTTGCTTTTGTTGTTGTTAAATTTACATGTAAGTGTGAACATGATGGCTGACATTACAATGATCTTGAAACACAAGTCATTTAAACTGAATGGAAACTAGGTTACAGTGGCTTGTTTGAATTTTCAGAATGTCTTCTCAGCAGGCTCCTCCACCATGAGGAATATTTTAGACATCTGAACTAGTTAAAGAAATGAACTCATGAAAGTCAGAGAGAATGAAATTAAACAAAGTATTGATATTTTTAACAAGACAACTACATTCTGGATTAAAATTGTGTTAAGTTGTTTCTTTTACTGTAAATTTTAGTTTCATATACCTTCTTGTATGTTTTTATTGCTTTTTTTTCCTTTCATTTTAAATCATGTAGGTGAGAAGCAAATGTTACCGTATGTCATGGACTGTCTTATCAAAGTGCTAGCACACCCCTTATCTCCAGTGCAAGCCTCCACTGGCCACACCAGAACTACAATCTCTCATATGCCTTCCCCAGTGAACTCTGACATTGTGACCTCTGCCACTAGCAGACCATATGACCAAGGGTTGATGTTATATGGGTCAAGTGTAAAACCAGTATCATCTTCATCATCATCAGCATCATCATCCATACCTGCCATGTCATATCACTTCTCTACAGCTTACAGTGCTGGCAATACTGTGGGTAATGGTTGTAGTGGTGGTTCTAGTGTTTCGAATGCACTATTGACTGGGAACCAGCCTCTAGTAGATGAGAGAAGCTATTCTATGTCAAGTCTATTGGAATCTGATCTTGACTCAATCATTCCGAGTGATTTTACCTCCAGCACAATCCTCACATCCCAGTCAGAGAACTGTGGTGGAGGGACCAATGTTTGTGAAGGCTTGACTCCATCAGCTACCTATGGAAATGGAAGGGTCAGTGGACGGAATAGCAACATGTGGGAGATAAAACATCAGGTTTCATCAGGAGCCTCAAAAAATGGCCCAGCAGCCCTGGAAGTCATTGTGAAACCAGTGTATCAGTCTTTTACTGACCTGAATGATACCACATCTTTTAATAGGAGTCCCACTTCTGAAGCTCCCAGCAGTGGACCCCTCTCTTCTCCTTGTTTTCTTGAAGGTATGCGTCATCAGCAGTATCCTTCACCATCTCCGGATCCTAGTTTGGGCACAGGTATGATGTACCCAGCTCCTTCTACAGAAGGTATGTCATACTCATCATCTGGGTCTCAACCGTCTGTTTGCTCAACAGAATATCTATTGTACAGGTTTTGTTCATCAGATGAACAGCTTGCGACCTCATCTGGCCTTGTAGCAGAGACTGATCAGGACATAATTCAAGGACTTCCACCACCATATTCATCTTCCTCATCTGCAGTCACTGTACCAAACTTTCTTTCAAGGATAAATGTAGCTGAAATAACAGATCAGGAAATTCTTCCAGACATCCAGGCATCTGAAAGATCTAACCTCAGTAGATTACACCTAGTACCAAACTTAGCAGTGAACAACAACAACAGTGTGCATAATCAGATCAAGGATGACAGCAGCACAGCATCTGTTTGGGGGTCAGAGACAAGAGAAGGTAATCTCATTTATAGACCAGAGCACACAGTGAGTTCCTTTTCTCAGAGTGGAGCTCATGGAATAAGTGGCTCCAGGATCTCTGTGGCTCGACTGAGCATGGAGCCAGCAGTAATAGATAATAATGTGGTATCATCTACAAAGCCAGAAACTAGAGAAGATGTAGAGGCGAGATCATCCTCTATGTCTATAAGTCAGTTGATAGGTGGTGCTATGAAAATTGAACCAGATGAGTGGATGCATTATTCAGATCATCAGTAAATCAAGAGCAGTAAAAAGGAAATGTTGGATCAGCATTTACAGAGCAGTGTACAAAATATAATGCAGTCTTTGGGGTTCAAAGATTTGATTACCTTGTAAGGAGGAATCCTTGTTGGCTGATAGCTATTGATTTTTCTAAACATTATCTTATCTGATTATAGAATGAAGCAGTTTTTATAAGCACATGTAAGATATTTTTTACCAAATTCTTATAATTACTTCAGCATATACAACATTTGTTGTGGATTCTTTCATGAAACATTTTATCATGCTAAAAGTTCATGTAGCTGAAATATTGTTTGCCTGTTGGGAGCCTGAATTTTTTTTTTTAAAATCTAATTTTTAACCATCTCAGCACGGGTACCTTCATGACCCCAAGATTCCTGGATGGACTGAACTTAATGGGTGGGCAGAGAATAGCATTCTTAATTCTTTCCGTGCCTCTAGTTGAATTTCCAACGCTTCCAGTTTCTGATATGGTGCCTTGCCTCTAAAACCCAATTCATGTTTTGTTTCATTAAAAAACCGGTGTAATGTTTAGATTGTAAACATTTAGTGCACATGCCCCGTGACCCTTTTCATCATGGCAGAAGCATGGTTAGTTATGAGCAATGTCGAGAGTGAAAAACAAAGTTTTTGATCAAGAAATATCATTTTTTGGAAATGTAGATAAGGGGTATGGATCAGACCACTGTTCTTGAGTGCATCCCAACCAGATCTAGACATATTAGACGACTGGTGAAGTAGTTAGGAGGTTATTTCAGACATTATTTTAGTGAGAATGTAACATAAAATCACAACACAACATCAACAGGCAGATCTAGGCATCTCAGATGGTCAGTAGTGTACATCTGTACTTATCCGATGGTAAATAGGACATAATTATTGTCTAAAAACATAGCATTACTTCTTTTTTCCTTAAAAAATTCTGCATTTATGAAATCTTCATACATATTTAGTTATTTTGAAATATAATAAGTACTTTTCACATGGAAAAACTGTGTTTTCATTCACTTCTACTTATAATACCCCTATACATATCAAGACCCATGCTTTTAATCTGGCACCCAAATGATCATCCGCGTTTCTTCTGTGGCACGGAAAGAGTTAAATTCAAAAGAGGACACCCTAATGTGAACTTTCTGGTGAAGTTTATTTGGATAAGAAAGGACATAATCACAAAAGTTTAGTGATTATTTTAACTTGTGTAATTTCTATGCCATCTTTTGTTTGGATGTATCAGTATGATTTTAAGCACTCTGAACATTTTATACTTTAGGCCAAAAGAGAATGTTTGTGTTTTAAAAGATATTCAGATAGTAAAAATTCAAATACTTGAATGTTGCTGATTTGACATATCTGAATTATAACTATACATTGTGAAATAGTACTTTACAGTAGTTAGATAACTGAGAGGGATTAAATTTAAGGATGGAAGTTCTGTGTCATGTCCTTATTTTTTTTCTCAGTGTCACAATGTCAGATCCACTTTAAAGGCTGGTCCTGTCCAGCATCATTTTATGGAGATGGCTTAGTGGATAGTGCATCATCCTCTTATGACTAGTTGACTGTTCACCCTGGCATAGTCTGTGGATTAAGTCATGGTCTCTTCTACTTATTTTACAGATTTCAGACATTGACTAGTATACTTCTGAATTAGTCACTGGAGTTTGTGTACATCATGCTATAGCTTTTCTTGAACTGATACAGGTTTTGGAACCTTGCATTTTGGAAACTTCTGCAGAATAAGTTCTTTCCTCATCCTACCAGTAAGAGTTATGACAACAGATTCATATGCACATGTTTAATGACTACATTTGATGCCAATGGCAACAGATTCATGTACACATGTTTAATGACTAACACTTGATACACAAATCTACTGTTAATATTTGGCCAACCAGAAATCTCAGCCTTTGTGTATGGGTGAAATATTTTTTAAAATCTGGCATTCAGTACATTCTAACTAGTACAGAAACTGTATGGTTGGGTCAGATATGAATTTTGTTTTGCCAGAGCTTATGTGTTGGGGAGCTTAAAGATGTGGTAATATCTTATATGGGAATATTGTGCCAGATTTGTTAAAGTTGACAAGTGTAAAAAAAAAAAAAAACTGATTCAAAGAACACATGTTGGGTTCCTTCTCTCACAGTTGATATCATGGTACAAGTGGCTTCAGGATGTCTAATTCTGTGGGCCTTTTTATATGCATTTAGAGACATAATGTTATAAATATTTTACCCATGTTGACTTATTATCCTATGTGAAATATCACTATCTATCTCAGGAATATCGTTACAGGTATTACATATATATTTTTTAATGTGATGTACATTTTATCACAAACATTTTTTTTCCTGCCAGCATATTACCTTTGATATGACAAAATCAATATTCAAATTGTTATTTTATACACTGATAGCAACTCAGCTCAGGAAGATTGTAACAAAGAACTTATGCAAATTTTACAAAGTTTATTTAATATTTAGTATTTGTTAATGTATTTAAAGAATATAAAATATGCCAAATTGTTGTATGTGAAGTTGACTTTTTTTTTTCATTGTTTACCAGAGATTGAATTGTTTGCATGCTTAGTCTGTGATTGCCTAGCAGTGAAATCATGAAAATTTGATATAGAAGTTGTCTAGCAATGAAATCATGAACATTTGATATAGAAGTTGTCTAGCAGTGAAATCATGAAAATTTGATATAGAAGTTGGCTAGCAATGAAACCATGAAAATTTTATATAATTGTCTACACTAGTGTATTTATGGATATTTTTTAATCCAAAGACAGTTTCCAATACCATAAACTCAGTTATTCTTCAAATGTATGATTTTTTAAAAATTGAACTGTGAAAATGATTTTCATATTAAAAATGGACTAGTATATAAATTGATACAAGTCATAGGAGCAGTCATATTCTGTGCAGTTACTGCTGATGGACATAGTCTGTGTAGTAATGATGGTATTAGATTTCAGTACTCTTCTGTGTCTAAAGGGAATTTCAGCAGATACCCTGCTTTTGTTGACTTAGAGTCATTAAGAGTGTAATATGATCATAGAGATAAATATACATTTGGGATATTGTTAAATAAACATGAAACAAAATTCCTTATCTGCTTTTGTGAAGCATAGAAATTATATGGTTTTCAATAATAACATGATAAAGTGGTAACAGTTAAATGTTGAGGCTGGAATTACGTAACATTCCGGAGAACATCTTGAAGCCTTTAATTATGCCGTGTGCGTCTATTCTGTTCTTTGACATAAGCTGGCCAGACTCATGACTTTCATTTGACTTACGTGTGATTTGATAAAGCCTGTGTACAAAATTATCTAAAAGGGTTAATTTTACAGATCTAGCTGAAGGTGAGTTAGATAGTGACCAGTGATTCAAAGCTGACCGCCTGCATAAGGACTGGTGAGTCATAGGTGACCAAGATCCTGTTTTTACCTGCCCTCCCCTGGAAACAACATAATAATATGGCCGAGTTAACAGGGATCAAAATGGGAACATTACCCCAGTCCTAAAAATGCACAGAGCCAAGGTTGGATGTTTCAGGTCGAAACCTGCACAGCAGGGACAGAATACAACCAACACTCTTTGAAGATCTATCTGGTCAAGACCTATTGCTTCTACAGCTGATCTGATTGTTAATTCAGATGCTTTAGGATGTGTTTGAAAATGATGTGGATTGAATTTAACTGTTCAGGGAGACTGATGGGCAATCTCCCTTGAACCTCAAAGTTAATTTTTTAACATGTGTTTAATAGCAAATAGCTTATTAACACCCTGTATGGTATATGGAAGTAAATCTATTTCTGTGATAAACTTTTTTTTTTTTTTGAGGTGCTATGTTTATCAGTTTTCTTAAAAATTCTTAAAAAAAAAAAACAGTAATAAATTTTGATAAGACAGTTCACATATAGCATATTGGTAGTGACAATTCACATACACTTACCAGTAGTACAGTTTTGCTGTGCTTCTGAGACAGCGTTAATATTTTTAAAAAATTATAGTTTTAAGAGGAAAATGAGTTTTTATGACTACACTGAGTACTGGTGAGTTTTATTACTGGTACAGCCGTGTTGCTGTCCTTAACTGCAGCGATATTTATACCTAGCAATCTTTATTATGCACACTTTTTTATCCTTGTTAATGAAATGTAAATAATCTTTTTGATGTATCTTTAGGGGTGCTGTATATATTTGTAATTACAGCTGTATTTTTTTAATGTCATATTTCATGCAGCATAAAAAATGTATCCCTGAAAGCAGCATAATTTCATGGTGAAATGTGAATATGATAGAAGGCATATGATAGTGGTGTATGAGTTATAAATGTAAAGTGCCTTCTTAGTCTTTGCTTATTATTTTTCCGTATATGAAATAGACAATTTTAGACCCCAGAAGCACAACTTCATGGATCAAAGGTAAGATTACATTACTGACAGGGTATAGGCACTGTAGTCCTGATATGCTTTAAAGGCATCTAGAGGACATGATGTTAGTGTCAGCACACAAGTTATCAATGTCACATCCAATCACCTTTTCCTTCCCCAGTTCCAGAAGCCAGGTACCCTTTTTAAACTTTTTGTATATACAGGGTCCATGAAACATTAAAAAAATTCACAACAAATAAGCTACCTGACAGATCATGATTATTCTTACTCCAAGAGAGAGAGAGAACATCATCAGAGTTGTTTTTTTTTTTTAATAAAGCCCATGCACATAGCTCCCAAGGTTTGCCACTAGGAGGCAGCAGTAGCAAATATGGCATTCAGTAAATGCGAGCAGTCATTTTGTGTTTTGAAATACACAAGAACCTTGTCTGTCTGGTGCAACTGTGCAATGACAATTTTGAGTGGAATTCCAGAAGGCAGCACCTGTTTTCAACAATATCAAGAAGTGGTATGCGAAATTCCGGGAAGAGGCTGTCTGTGAACATCTCCTAGGCAGGGGCGTCCAGGACCAAGTGAAGCAACTGAATAATGTTAGAAAAGCTTACCAGTGAACCCCCTGCCTTCATTCCACAATTCCGCATACCACTTCTTGATACTGTTGAAAACAGGTGCTGCCTTCTGGAATTCTGCTCAAAATCATCGCTGCATAGTCACAATAGATGAGGTTTTTGCGTATTCCAAAACACAAAATGACTGCTCATATTGACTGAACACCATATTTGCTACTGCTGCCTCTTTGCAATAAACCTCGGGAGCTATGCACATGGGGTTTATTTTTTAAAAAACTTTCTCTCTCTTGGTTTAATATTAACTCTTTCCACGCTGGAGGAAGACACACGGACGTGTCGTTGGGTGCTGGAGTAAAACGCGGGTCTTGTCTGTCTCTAAGGGGGTCTAGTTGTAAAATGGAATGGAAAACAGTATTTCCATTTACTTCCGTATACATAATATGTGTCAAAGTATAGCTAAATGAATGGAAATTTCATAAATGCAGAGTTTTTTAGGAAAAAAGAAGTAATGTGATGTTTTTAGACAATAATTGTGGCCAGCTCACCATCGGCTAGGTCTAGATCTGCGCTGCTTACCCCTACTTACCATCTGAAATGTGTAGATCTATTTGTCGATCTGGTATTGTGACTCCGTATTGCATTTTTGCTCAATGAATGTCTGAAATAACCTCCTAACTACTTCTCCAGTCGTCTAAATATGTCTAAATCTACTTAGAAAACATTCAAGAGCAGCGGCGTGGCCATAGGCTATGTCCATACTCCTATCTCTCTCTCTCTCTCTGAACCTTAAGTGCCCAGGGCACATGGGGCTTCCACAAGGGTTTTCCACAAATGCCTGTCCTTCGCTTTTTTTTCTGCTCTTGCCCAGGTGAGCCCTCTATTGCTCAACATCCTTTCTGTTGTTCTTCTCCATGTCTCTTTTGGTCTACCCTTACTTCTGCTCCCCTGTGGTGTCCATCTTAGTGCTATTTTTGGTAGTGAGTTGTCAGACCCCTATCTACATCGTCAAAAATTGAAAAATTTCCATGCTTCACGTCCTTGTTCTCGCTCGGCATCGCTCGTAACTAGGCACGCATTCACCATTTTGAAAGTGTCACCGGAATCGCGGACGAAATAGTACAATCTAAATGTTACACCGCTTGTTTTAATGAAACAAACAATTGTCAGGATCCTGACCATATGTCCCAACGAGAAACCGGAAATGTCAGGATCGTGACCGCCCACTCGGGAAGAGTTAATCATGATCCATTACATAGTTTATTTGTTGCAAATTTTTTTAATGTTTTACATATTAATTATATATTCATTAATATAGAGGCACTTTTCATCCAAGGAGACTGTTCTGAAACAGGCAGATACCTGGTGTGGATTTTGCCAAAGATCATCTTCCTGAGCACCTCCTCTCATGGCTGACTCCCAGTGCTGGATTTGCATAATCAGATGCAGTAATAGCAAGCTCTATATTGTTGCAAGATACAGTATCCTTGCACTTGCATCTTCTGAGTTTGGTCATTGCTTTGTCCTCATTTCCTCAAGTGATACTGTGCTCTTTTGCAGAGTTGCTCTTCATGTGACTCAAGTCTTTCAAAGTTTTCCCCAGACCTTCTGGCTGATAGAAAAATCTTGCATTGATTATATATATAATGGTGTGTCACAAGAGATGCATATGTGAACATAACCAAGTGCTCAAAAGACATTTATTGTTGTGTTTTTTATAGACAGTATTGTCAGCTTCTCATGTCAGTTTTAACTGACAACCATTGCCTGTATGAAATGTTGAAGATCTTATTCATTAACAGTGCAAGAGCAAAGATTTTTTTTAACAACCCTCTTCTTTCTCCATTTCCCTTCCAGAATTTTGAAACTGATGCCTGTGTACCAAAGTCACTTTATAGATAAAATACTGAGTGTGTTGCATGTACGTTGTACACATTCTACCCTGTGGACAGTTAATTTTCTTGTGCACAATAAGTGATAATAATATTCATGATGATGACAATAACAATATGATAACAATAACATCAATTTTTGCTTTAGAATATGGTTTTCAAGCAAGTGGATGTCCGTAGCAGTTCATCACTGTTTAGTTTTACTTCCCTCATGATTTTTTATACTAGTATTTGATTAGTATATTTCTTTGCTGACACAACAAACCATGTTTACATTGAAAGGTAAGTCATTTTGGTTTTACATGCCCTGCATTCCATTTTGGTAGTGCTCCCTAACAATTATTTCCTTAACTCTTCCCATGCGTATGACGAAAAGCGGACGTATGGGTACGAACGGGACTAAAAACGTGGGTCTTGGTCTGTAAGGGGGTCTAGTTATAAAATGGAATGGAAAACAGTATTTCCATGTACTTCCGTATACTTAATATGTTTCAAAGTATAGCTAAATGAATGAAAATTTCATAAATGCAGAGTTTTTTAGGAAAAAAGAAGTAATGTGATATTTTTAGACACTGACTGTGGCCAGCTCACCGTCGGCGAGGTCTAGATCTGCACTACTTACCATCTGAGATGTGTAGATCTACTTGTTGATCTCGTATTCTGATTCTATGTTGCATTCTCGCTAAATTGTCTGAAATAACTCCTAACTACTTCTCCAGTCGTCTAAATATGTCTAGATCTACTTGGGATACATTCAAGAGCAGTGGGGTGTCACAGGCCACGTCCATACCCCTATCTACATCATCAAAAATTGAAAAATTTTGGTCTTTCTCTTCCTTTTTCTCGCTCGGCATTGCTCGTAACTAGGCATTCTTTCGCCATTTTGAAAAGTGTCACCAGAATCGTGGACGAAATATGTACAATCTAAATGTTACACCGGTTGTTTTATTGAAACAAACAGTTGTCACTATAATGACCATACGGTAGCTTCGGGATACCGGAAGAGTCGCTATATGGACCAGACGTGGCTGGTGGAAAATCCCAAATAAATGTACTACTAATATTCTTGCATCTCAGTTTTGGTCTGCCTGTGGCCTTCTTCCTTTTTTCCATGTAATGTTTTATTGGGAATATGATTGTCGTCCATCTTTAATACATGCTCCAGACATCTTAGTATTCTGCTGCTGAGTGTTTTTAATGTTCAAAATTTGGATTTGTTGCTGCTTCTTCAGAGTAGAGTGTAGCATAGTGTTCAACTCACATTTCCAGTTATTCGATCCTGTTTCCTTTAGGCTCATCATTTTGAATCTCAGGAGAGCTGATTTGGTAATGCTTGGTCCAAGAGCTAGCTTTGCTTTGCTGTACAACATATTTTAGGATACAAAGTGTAATCTGGTTTACATCATATTTTGTATTACTGAGCATAAGCTGGTTCATTATTCATTTACACATTTGTATTTGCATATTTGAAGTGGTCTTTTGAACTGTGTAATACTGTCATATGCTGCTGTGCAGACAATAGCTCATTTCCTTATAAAAATTCTTTTGAAATTGCTTCTGTGCCTTTTTGTAATGCTGTATCTGGGATAATTTTTTTTTTTAATGGGTACATTGTAAGGAAATACTCTTACTGCCACAGCTACAGACATTTCATGCTTGAAGAGGCTGGATGATAATTCAGTATGAACATGCTATCAACAATGTATCAGGGACACTGGTGTGTTTCAGAGTAATGAAGTTTTGTTTGGAAAAGTTATATTTGTCCAAACTCAAGAGCACAATCATTTTTTTTTTAGGTAACTATCTTTCATAATTTTTCTGTTATAATTATTTTTTTTTCATATTCTGTGGTTACAAATGGATATTGTGTATCTTCACAAGACAGGGATGAGCATAAAATATTTATATCTTTCATTATTTATTTTGTCTTTTTTTTTTCTCCTACCTTGTTTTCATATTGTCCCAATTGCTTTAGTGTGGAATTCTTTTCGCTGAGATGGTCATCAGATACATTTTTCCAGTGTTAACCATGGCCTTTATTTTGACCTTTTCCTGCAGCACCCATTCCTTTCATTTTTGTTAGGTGCTAATGCTAAATTAAACTGCAGAAATGGGTAGTAGTTAATTTTTGCAATATATACATTCCTCTGATCCTGACATTTACTACTTACATAAGCAGTGTTCTCCACATGGTGAGCTCATTCAGCAGGGAATTGTTTATCATTTATAATCCTTTTGCAGGGACAGTGAACCCAAAAGATTTGGCACTCGATCATTTTTTTTATTTTTCTTAAGCAAGATGTGTTTTCCTACTTTGTACTTACTACCATCAATGTAGTATAGAAGTGCCAGTTATACAGGCAAAATCAGTAGTGGCAGAAATTTGAAATATTTTGTTCCAAGATTTTTTTTTTTTTAATTTGTGGAATTTAGATGATTACAAATGCATAATGCAAGTACTGACCAGTAGATACTCCTTACATAAAGAAGATAGAGACATTATGTTTCAGTATTATATGTAAGTTGGCAGTTTGAACTGTGTCATTATCCGAGTGCACTGTTAGACAATATCCCTGTGCTAAATATCCCGGTTTTTTTTTTTCCACTGTGAATCCTTTACTTTTGGTTTTGTTTTCAATTGTTTTAATTTTTGTTATAAGTTGTTAGTTGTGTAGAAATTTCCTCAAGGTGTATAATCTGAACTTGATGTTTGGTTTCAGTTGTTTCATGTCATCAGAGTGTTACTGTTCTTTAGTTATAACCATCTATAGCCCGGTCTGACCCATATTACGTTACATTTTTGCTAATGTTCATGTGTTTATCATCCCATAACTGTTCATGAGTTCTTTGGTCAGATCACAGAGGAGGAAGGCTGGCAAATTTTTCTTTTGTACACGGAATGATATGAGTAAGCATCCTATAAAAACAGATACTTTGTCTAAAATGATATGTATCGATGCAGCCTCCTCCTCCACACAAACAATATTAATCCTTGAAACATGAGGATTATATTTCAACCAAACCATTTATCTTACAGCATTAACCCTAGAGACATGACTGAAGCATGGATGCTTAAAAGATTACTTTGTAGTTGATCTTGTGTACATCTCATTTCTTCTGCTTCAGTCTCCATGGAACTGGTGTTCCCTACAGCCACTGCAGTGAAGATGAGGCACGGCATGATGCTGACTTGGGTGCAGGCTGTTATTTCAGCTCCTGAGTGCAACTAAAAAGCAGGGGGTTTGCAATGCTTCTTTAGCAGACTCTACCACCGTTGGGACTATGGTAATCCCTGCCCCATCAGCCACACTAGATCTGTTTCTGGGGGTAGCGACAGAGAGCTGAGACAGGGTCTTGGTCAGCTATTGTTTGCCATCCTGATGCTAGCGTGTCACCTATGGATCGCTGATTGCCAAATCAGTGTCTTCACTACATGCATCCAGTTATGACATTTTGTGGACAATATGAAGTCAGTACAGAACTAATAATGAGGAAAAATTAATAGTTGTTTGCTTTGAATGCCCAGCTACATTCACAAGCAGTATCTCCTGTATGTAGACATTATTATTCATAATTGATTGTGGAATTATAATGGCCATTAAACAGAAAGGAACAAGTCACCATCTTCCGTCTCCGAACAGGACACAGCCGACTCCGAAGTCATATGTATACAAAGTTTAAGGTTGGTACTACTAATCTGTGTACATGTGCCCAGGTGCCCCAAACTGTGGAACATATCCTCCAGAACTGCATCAACTACGAGTCACTGAGAAATAATTACTGGCCCAGTGAAACCACTAAAGAAGATAAGCTCTATGGTTCCATACATGAATTACAAAAAACAGTGAAATTTATCCAAGAGACAGGACTGCAGATATAGACAGACAGTGCGAACGAAGAAGAAGAAGATAATGGCCATTATGTAGTCATTCCTTTGTCATATACAGTGATCCAAAGCATTGTCTAGGGTTTGCATACAAATTTTTTAAAGAAGTTTCATATTGTGCTTCACTATTAATTGGTCAAGTATTGTGACTCATTTAAAAGTACATTTTTTTAAAAGTACTTCACTTTCTGGACTTCAGATATTTGGTTTATGAATTCTTGTTTTCAATTTTTTTAGCCAGGATGCATTTTTCTGAGTTACAAAGTAAAACTTTTTGTACTCCCAAAATTCTGAAACAGAAAACTGTCTTGAGTCACGTGTTTTGTTTTTTTTTTTCAGATTATCAGACAAAACAGTGAAATATTTTACTCCGAATTCTTTTGTGAGTAGCATTTGAGAATTGTATGATTCTCGGATTTACAAGAAATGTTTGTGGTTACTTTTAAAACAAAAAAAAATTCAATAGAGCATGTAAAAATCCATTTGTTTCAATTCTTTGACATGTAAATTCTCATGTACATTCAAATTGGTGTTCACTGTCATGTGTAAACTTTCATATAGTTCATTTTTTTGTAACACGCTTTTATGTAAAATGTGACACTCATGTGGTACAAATGTCCAAGTACATGATGGTTGCAGTGTATTTAGTGCACCATGACTAGGAGTATGTTATAACCTTCCAGCATCACAGCTTATTGGAAAGCTCTATACAGTATATGCAACAGGTGTCAGCAGTCGTCTTGGTGCAGTACCAGCTGTTAGCACTCATCAAATCCACTGGTAAAATATACAGTAGTTGTGACAGCTGGCAAAATCTTTGTATCTTTGACAGAAGTAATGACAGCTGCTAGCAAAACCTTTGTGCATCCAAATATCCATTTTATCTACATCTTGTATCTACAAAAACAAAAATTTGACTGCTGTTTCAATGGCTATGCAGTGGTTCCCAGCCTCCATAAAAGGGGTGAGGGAAAGGGTCATGAGAAAACATGAAAAAAAAAAAAATTACAGGATTTTAGAAAAATCTTACAACTTGTTTGTTTTCAAGTCAAAATAGTAAAATAACATCAACATTCATTCATGTTCACTGAAACTACTGAATTTCATTTTTTAAAAAAAATCTTTTTCATGGGTTGTTAGGTCTCATATTATTTCTGGTTTATGGTCATGGTAAAAAAAAAGTTGGGAACTGTTGCATTATTTCCATCCCGTTTATTATTTTTTTTAGCAACTTCCTAAGTGATCTTGGTCATGCTCATATATTTGTACATCCAACCTTGACATTGTATGAACAGTATGAGATCAGTACAGAACTTCTAGTACTTGCAGCTGATTGCTTTTGGTTGTGACAATCATGACAGATACGGTGAATAAACTTCCATGGACAGTCCATGATTTTCATTATGAGTTGTGTATATTTCATACATTCTCATCTTTGAAAGTTACCTATCTTTTTTGGTGCCATTATTGCCATCGCTGATTTTTTTTTTTTCACTATTTATAATATGCATGACAATGATTAGTCATGCCAGTAAAATTCTGTTAAAAATCATAATGGGTAGACTTTGTAAGAAAATAGAACCCAGTATGGTCCAAGCTGGTTTCAGGCAAGGAAGAGGAACAAGAGATCATATATTCAATATAAGATTGATTGATTTATCTTTATTTCAAAAGGGTTAAGAATTGGGCACGCAGGCCCGTCTGACATTCTGCCCTTTATCATATATCTTTCACTCTGTTCCAGACATTCTACATATATGCTGTTCATATAACAAACATAATTAACATTGAAGCTGAGATACATAAAATACATTTACGTTTCGCTCTTAAACATTCACTCAGTACAGAAGTAACTACATACATTATAAATGACTACTAAACAAAATTTTCGGGACTATTCAGAAAACAATTGTATTCGGTGTCTGTAAGAGTAGTTTAAGATAACTTTTAAATTTTACAATTCATGGAGGCATGTAGTCGACATCAAATAGATATTGGGAAAGCTTGTAGTTGTAGGAAGGAGTATAATTTATATTTTTTATATAGGATGGGAGGGTATTCCAAAGATGAGCAGCAGAATAACTAAAGCTTTTCCTGTAAAGATCAAGTCTAGTTTTTGGAAGACAAATGTTCAAGCGTTGGCTGCACTTTGGGCTAAATTTAAACAGGTTCCATAGGTGGGGCATGCCGTGAAAGAATTTGATGTACTACATCAGCAGCAGAAGAAGAGGAAGTAGAAAACTTTTATAACACACTGCAAACGACAATAGACCAGGTATGGAAAAATGATATTGTATTAATAATGGGTGATTTTAATGCAAAAATTGGTACAGAAAGAGCAGAAGATGAAGGACATGTTGTAGGGAAATTTAGCATAGGACATAGAAATGAGGCAGGTGACAATCTAATGGCGTTTTGCATGGAAAATGAGCTAATGATCGCTAACACACTTTTTAAACAACATCCAAGAAGACTTTACACATGGACATCACCTGATGGGAAAACCAGGAATCAAATAGATTACATTTTAGTGCAGAGAAGGTGGAGGTCAAGCATAACATCAGCAAAAACTTTACCAGGTGCTGATTGTGACACGGACCATGAGTTATTAATAGCAGACATGAAGATAAAGATGAAAAAGATAGTTACGGGATCAAGACCACTCTGCTTTGACCTTACAAATATACCAGAGCAATACGGTATAGAAGTGAAGAACCGTTTCGAAATCCTGATGGCTGTACAGGAGGAGATGACACCAGATGAATTGACTATGCAGGCCAAAGATATCTTAGTAACAACAGCCAAAGACATGGTTCCAGTAAAGAAAACACAAAAGAATAGATCACAGCAGGTACACTAGAACTGATAAACAATGTAGAGAAATGAAGAGGCAATGGAAAGTGACAAACAACAACAAAGATAAATATAAAACTTTAACAAAAGAAGTACGAAGAAACATAAGAAAAGACAAAAAACAATACATACAAGATTGTTGTGAAAGAATAGAAGAACATCAGAAGTGTGGAAGAGATAGTGAAATGTTTAAAGAAATGAAGACATTGACGAGAAATGTCACACCTAAGCTAAATGTAATTTATGATGAGATGGGGAATACCCTGACAGAGACAGAGGAAATTCTAGAAAGATGGAAGGAATACTGCAAAAGAATGTATGAAGCAACCGACTGTGGAAGCAGAAATCAACAGTGTGAATTATTATTGGAGGAGAAAGAACCCGAACCGACAATGGAAGAAGTTTTATGGGCAATAAAGAATCTGGAAAATGGTAAATCACCAGGATGTGATGAGATAACAGATGAATTTATTAAAGCAGGAGGAAAGGAGTGTGCAACAATCTATCATGCACTATGTAAAAAGATATGGCATTCAGGTGTTTGGCCAAAAGAATGGAAAAGAACTGTACTCATACCACTACCAAAAAAAGGGTAACCTGAAATTATGCACCAACTACAGAACTGTTGGCCTGATTAGTCTTCCAGTAAAATTCTGTTAAAAATCATAATGGGTAGACTTCGAAAGAAAATAAAAGAAGTCAATATGGTCCAAGCTGGTTTCAGGCAAGGAAGAGGATCAAGAGATCATATATTCAATCTAAGATTAATAATACAGAAATGCAGAGAGTTTAATGTGAATCTATATTTATCCTTTATAGACTACTCAAAGGCATTTGATTGTGTACAACACCAGAAACTTTGGGAAATAATGGAAAAAATGGGATTTCCAACACATTTGATACAATTAACATCACTGCTGTATCTAGACCAACAAGCAGCAGTAAGAATAAATGGTGAAACAACAAGTTGGTTTGACATAAAACAAGGGGTCCGTCAGGGTTGCATATTGTCACCCTACTTATTTAACTTGTATACTGAAAATATAATGAGGAATGTTAGAGAAGATGTAGACAAAGAATATTACGATGCCATAACAGTTGGAGGTTATGAAATACCAGAGATTAGATATGCTGATGACACAGTATTGATGTCCACAACACAAAAAGGAATAAAAAAACTAATTATGTCAGTCCGCAAGAACAGCGAAGAGCAGAACCTCTATCTTAATGCGAAGAAAACTAAATTGATGACAACTGACAAAACAAACAAGGCAACTGAAATATGTATCAATGAGGAAAAACTGGAAGAAGTGGAGAGTTTTGAATATCTTGGATCACTACTAACTAATAATGGAGATACAATGAGGGAAATTAAAAGGAGGACATCTATCGCTCTTCAGAAAGTAAAACAAATAAAGAATCTGTGGAGAGGAGCAGACAGAACCACAAAAATAAGATTTTTAAGGGCATGCATCTTTCCCATAGCAACATATGCCTGTGAGACCTGGACACTTAACAAAACAGCTGAGAAACACATAAATGCCTTTGAATGTAAATGCTACAGAAGAGTTCTCCAAATATCGTGGACACAAAAAAGAACAAATATATCTATGCTACAAGAGCTTAATATTGAAGAAGGCTGGCTAGTGAAGAGGATTAAAGAGAGAAAACTGAAATATTTTGGACACATTAAACATCATGATAATTTAGAGAAGACTGTACTGGAAGGATACATAATGGGAAAAAGAAAAAGAGGAAGACCAAGACGAAGATGGCTGCAAGACATCGTTGACGATCTGGAAATGGATGCAACAGCAGCAGGCCATCTTGCTCACAACCGAGAGGCCTACAGGAGTGCTGTTTGGGAGGCAAAGTTCCGCAAGGGACATGCAAATGAATGAATGAAACTTGGCTTTATTGAAGAGGAACCTGTTCTTAAGAGGTAGTATTTTGATACGTTTGTGATGGTTAGTTGTTTGTGCTTCATCTTTGTCACTAATAAGCTTTACTGGTCTCTTTTGGAGTGAGCAAAGCCTCTTTGTATTTGACACTGAGCAACCATCCCAAACTGTTGAGCAATAGTCTAAATGTGTTTGTATATGAGATATGTATATGTCTTCCTAGTGTCTTGATCGATGAAGTGCTAATTGGATTTTAGCTAATTGGTATACTTTTTGTGCGATGAGTTTTGTTAGACATTGCACATGAGAGTTCCAGGTCAGATGTTGGTCAATAATAAGACCTAGTGTTTTGTGCTCGCTAACGTTTTATATCTGTGATGTTTCTGTACAGAGCCGAAGTGTTGTTTTTGTTGCGTTTTGAAGTTTCTGTCTTGTTGTTATGAGCATTGATTTTGTTTTATCGGTATTTATAATCATGCCATTATTTTTGCTCCATCTAATTAAATTGTATAGCTCGACCTGAAGATTTGATTCTAGATTATCACAATCGTAGTCACTGGTGTAGACTGTGCAATCATCGGCAAAAAGGTCACATGAAGAGTGTTTAAGATGAAGTGGAAGATCATTGATATAGATAGCAAAGAGCAAAGGGCCTAGAATAGAACCTTGCTGAACACCAGTGTCAACTTTAGCAGAATTTGATAAAGAATTGTTGAAGAATACTACCTGTTGTCTGTCTGAAAGAAACGATGCAATTAATTTTATTAGGTTAGGGTGCAATTTATAAGTCTTTATTTTTCTTACAAGAATATCGTGGTCAATCATATCAAATGCCTTTTTAAAGTCGACAAAGATGGCACCACAGTCTGTCGTCATTTATGTTTACTAACCAGTTTTCTGTCATTTTGGTAAGAGCTGTGTGGCAGGAATGATTGGGTCTAAAGCCTGACTGACTGTCTATGAGTAAATTGTTCTCTTGCATGTGTCGTAGAGTTATTTTGAGAGTTTTTGAGTTTTGAGAGTTTTTATTTTGAGAGAGTTTAATCTGAATCTATATTTATCTTTTATAGACTACACAAAGGCGTCTGATTATATACAACACCAGAAACTGGGAAATGATAGAAAAAATGGGATTTCCAACACATTTGATACAATTAACATCACTGTTGTATCTAGACCAACAAAGCAGCAAGAATAAATGGTGAAACAACTTGGTTTGACATAAAACAAGGGGTCCATATTGTCGCCTTACTTATTTAACTTGTATACTGAAAATATGAGGAATGTTAGAGAAGATATAGACATAGAATAATACAATGCCATAACAATTGGAGGTTATGAAATACCAGAGATTAGATAAGCTGATGGCACAGTATTACTGTCCTTAACACAAAAAGCAATGGAAAAGCTTCCTTCTTTTCGAAATCCTGCTTGTTCTTTTCTCATTGCTGTATCCACTATATCTTTTAAGTCTATTCAAAATGGCCTTGCAAAATACTTTTGACACAAGTGATATTAAAGTTACTCCTCTCCAATTATTAGTCACTAAGGTTACCAGTTCTAAGGACTGTTATTGCCAGAGGTGGGGTGGAGGATATGCTCTCCACTCCAATGGTGTGTGTCTCAAATAGCCTCTGACAGTCAAGTCCAGCTCCTGGTTTTCTTGTGGCATAACTGTTTAAACTGACAGGAGAAGGAGCGAAGGTGAATATCTGGCACCTGAAACCCAGACGCTTCGGGTAGATAAGAGTCATGTCTGATAGCTCATCTATCGCTGCTGGCAAGATTCTTCAGCTGCTCTGTGTGGAATGGGGCTCCTCCCAGCCATTGAAGAAAGGTGCAATTGGGGTTGCTGTGCGGCACCACTATGAAAAAGGTGAAAGAAAAGAATAAGTGAAGTAAACAGTAGTCAAATCACGGCACCTCTGGCCACGTCCTAATCGCACTCATATGGGGCGAAATGCCTTAACTGTCTTAACCCAGAGGTTAAGACATTGCTGGTGAGATTCTAAGGATGTGCGCATGAAGTGAAGCTACTCCCGGCCAATGAAGAAAATGCGGAAAAGCAATTAGGGTTGCTGTGAAAAGGTGATGGAAAGGATAAAGTGAAGCTTAACCGGTATGTCCAGTAGTATTGTGGCGAGAGCTACTCATACCACGGCGCTTCTACTCTAGAGGTCGATCACCTCCGATATACACTCATACTGGTGAAATATTCCTAAACTGGCTTACACCAGGGGTGTCTAATTTGGCTGCTCGTCTTTCATGTATGTACTTCCTTGTGTTTTCTAATATCCATGCTTTTCTATTTGGTTTTTTCAGTCCAGCGCTTGCTTTTGCTGCTGTGATTATGGCTGTGCTGTAAGAATTCCATAATTCATCTATACCTATCTCCTCTACTTCACTGGGTGTAGTGGAATGATTGGCAAGTTCCTGATTGAAATTGCTGTTAGTATTCTCTACTTGTAGGCTGTGACTGTGTATTGATTTCTTGTGTTGGCTTTTCAGTTTTAGTTTTATTTTCCCTATAGACAGGTTGTGATCACTGTTAACATCTGCATCCCTATATGTCCTTACATCTATATGGCTAGTAAAGAGGATTAAAGAGAGAAAACTTAAATATTATGGACACGCTGAACGTCATGATAATCTAGAGAAGACCATCTTGGAAGGGTACATAATGGGAAAAAGAAAGAGAGGAAGACAAAGAGAAGATGGCTGCAACACAATGTTGATGATCTGCAAATGGATGCATCAGCAGCAGGCCATCTTGCTCACAACCAAGAGGCCTACGGGAGTGCTGTTAGGGAGGCAAAGTTCCACAAGGGACATGCAAATGAATGATGACAATGGTTCTTTTACAATTTATGACATCTGTGCCAATGGTTCTTCCATTATTTATGGCACTGTGCATATGTTTCCTTGTGTTCAAGACCAGATATAAATTCAGCTAAGAACACATTGTCATTTTTAGACTGAACAGGCTGAGACCCCTGTGTCTTTGTTAAGCAGGCTAAAGACCTGTGACACTGATAAAACAACCAACATTTGCATTGGCTGGATATAGAAAACCACTTCTAGTGTGGATAAACTTTAGCCATGCCAACTGCTCTCTTCAGATGCAATCAGACTGACATGTGACCTGTCACATTCAAGTTGGCTCTCTATCGTCACCTTTCCCATGCCTGACATCTTTCCATGACTGCTGAGTCTGCCTGTGTACATTACATCAGGTATGACTGCTTCTGTCACCTTTCCCACACTTGATGATATCCTTCCATGGTTACAAAGTCACTTGTTTACATCAGATGTGATTGCTCGTTGATCAGCTTTCCTGCACTTGATATCTTTCCATAGCATTATATCACATCAGGTGTGACTATTTGTGTCAAATTTTCCGCACTTTATGATATCTTTCCATGGCTACAAAGTCTGTTTACATCAGGTGTGACTGCTGCTGTCATCTTTCCTGCACTTGGTATCATTCCATGGATGCCAAGTCTCTGCCCATTATATCAAAGGTGAAATATCTTGTTTTCCACAATTTTATACATTTATTAACCCCCTTATAATCTTCACTTTGCATACTTGGCAGTTACTTGGGCCAGGAAGGTGACACCAGGAAGGAAGTTAGAATTGCAAAAGCAGCACTGTCTTTAAAAAATCTTGAGAACATATGGAATTCAAAAGTTATAAGCACAAAAACCAAATTAAGATTATTCAATTCAAATGTGATATCCACCCTCATTTATGCATGCGAAAGTTGGAAATCAACTAAAGAAATCGACAAGAAATTAGACTTTTTTGAAAACAAATGCCTAAGGAAAATACTTGGTATAAATTGGAACGAATTTAAGTACAAAACAGAGATACGACAGATGAGCAAACAACCTGTCTCATGGGTGATCAGAAAAAGAAGATAGACATATGTAGGCCATCTAGGCCATGTGAAAAGAAGAACAATAAGAGAATACCAAAACAAGCTATCAAGTAGAGAACATGAAACTCTAAAGAGTGTTAAGAAAAGCCAGTTTAGTGGGCATAACATCCCTTGATGAAGTTGAAAAACTCACCGAAAACAGGAAAACTTGGTAAACAACTATGCGAGCCCTATGTGACATTTAACAGCATGGGAAGGATATAAGATGTATAAATCTCCTGATCCTCTACAACCCTCTTCTTCCCTCACAATCATACACATGCACAAATTAAATACATCACACGCAAAGACACACCGAGATAAATAGGTAGACTTTACAGAAGTGCAATTCTGAATAATGAAATAAAACAAGGAACAGAAATCTAAAGTAAATATTTCATATTTATTACAGAAAATGTACTCCAGAATCTCATCAAAGCACACATCCCTTACGTTCACAGCTGGCTAGAGATCTCTCATTTGGACCTGAAGTATTCCCTAACCACATCAAGAGCTGGTGTCTCCATCCCATAATCCTGTTAGATGTGAGAAAATAAAAAAAAAAAAAAACAATCACTGATATGCGCCTTCACCAATGTCAAGTCTAGGGTTAACCTGAATACGAATGTTTTTCTACTACTACAGAAACTTGCCTCAAATGCTTAACACCACCCACATCACTTTCCAGTGCCTAATCTTATGAACATGGTTACCCCCACTACATAAATTTCTGATATGTATCTCTTTTCTGCATCTAAAGTTAATCTTGTGAACATAGCTATCTTCACTCCAGAAACTTCTCTCAAATATACCTTGGTCTAACTTAAACTTGTGAACATCAGGCATCTCCACTACAGAATTCTATTCCAGCACCACTGACCGAAGTAAGATCACAAATCTGAAGAACTCCTTGTCTGATCAACATTGTTTATCTCATAAGAATGTTTCTTATAGCTGGATAATGAAATGAGATGTAATTATACTGTTCAAAAAAAAAGAAATGCAACACCACTGAAGTCATATTGGACACCAAATTTCAAACTTGTATCAAAATTTTATTTTATGGAATTAATGTTTCAATCTTGGCATGCAGAAACTTTAAGACTTTAACACTGAAATGATGATCATTAAATTTGGTTTTGACTTTTATTCTTTGCAACAGAGGCCTCTGTTTCAGTAAAGTGTATGACCTCCTCTGGTCTGTATCAGAGAACAACATATCCTTGACACAGATCTGATTAGCCGTTGTATAAACTAGGAAAAATGTAGGAACAGCTTTATTACTTAATGACCACAAAGTTGTGACATTTCAGCATAAGCCTTAATCATACAAAAACATGCAGGACGACTAGCCATTGGATCTGTTGTGGGATGGCTGCCCGCTCTTGCTGCAGTGCAAGAGACAACTGTCGGATATTGGGTGGTGCCACATCCTGCTAGTGGACTTGTCTGTTGAGTTCATCCCACAAGCGTTCTATTGGGTTCATGTCTGATGACATGGATGACCATGGAATGGTCCGGATGTTGTTGTTAGCGATGAACTGGATGGTGAGTTGTTGTGTCACATGAGGCTGAGCGTTACCCTGCTGAAAAATAGACCTTGGTGCAGCCAGAAGTGGAAAGACGTGAAGACGAAGAAATTCAGCAACGTATCATTGGGCATTCAGGCTTCCTTCAATTTGCACTAGGTCACTTCTCCCATTAAGTTGGTCATCCCCCACACCAGTACACCTCCACCACCATGTGGAGGAGCCTCATCCACGCAGTTCTGGGCATAGAACTCATGGACTCTGCTGTAAACTCTTCTCCATCTATTGTATTCTTACATGGAGCACAAAGAATGATTCATCACTAAACCAAACCCTTCTCCAATCATTCACAACAGTCCATTAATGATGCTGGTTTGCCCATGGCATTTGGTTCTGGCGATGCTGGTCTGTAAGAACAGGATCTCTGAAGGGTCTTCTAGCCCAAAGACCAGCGTCATCCAGCCGGTTCCTGACCGTTTGATCTGAAATTCGACGAGCTGCTGTCATTGACTGGGTTGTTAAGGGCGCAGATGCAAATCGATTCCTGAGGTGATGCAGTCGTATGAAGCGGTCTTCGGCAGGAGTTGTGACTATGGGTCTTCAACTGCATGGCTGATCTGCAACTGAACCATTTTCTTGAAATTGTCTCCAAAAGCGACTAATGGTGCTTCTAACCACATTAAATTGTCTGGCCATTACACTTTGTGACTGTTCAGTCTGTAAACGTCCAATGATGATGAGTCGTTCTGTAGTGAGATGAGCCATACTTGTGCACTGAATTTTCGAGGAAATGATTCGAGGAGCATCAATAGGCATTCAATAACATGGTCAGCATGTTTTGTGTTCAGTAAGTTTCATGGGATTCTCGTGAACCTGTCAAGAGTTGTCAAAAATGCTGTTTTGACTAGTGTCATTTTTCTGTGCTCATGAATCATCTGCTTAGTATATTTCAGGTCAGCACATGAAGTTGATGTCCAAATGAACTTTTCAGGCAATTTGCCCTTGTCTGATCAGCAAACTTCAGTTTAAATCGCAACATCGTAAACGTTGCATTTCTTTTTTTTTTAACAGTATATACTGGTATATCAGAAATGAGATATAACTATATTGGTACATCAGAAGTGAGATGACTAAAAATTTTGCAAGCGGCTGAAAGAGTCTACCAGGAATTAATCTAGTCAGTGTTAGTCATGGTGTTCAATAAAGTACTGCCCAAGTTAGATATTTTTTAAAAAAATATATGCACACATCACTGAATGTGTTCAATGAACTATCTCATTTAACTGAATTTTTTTTTTTTTTTGGAGGAGGAGATAACATGGTAACAAACTGAACAAATTAATCTATAGAGTGAGGGAGCAAGACAATTTGGGTATAAACCAAAACTGAGTTGTATACTGTTGATTTGTCTCATCTTGCAGGCATCTCCCCAGCATGGCAAGGATTGACTATAACTTTCACTATAATACGGATGAGGACTGAGAGATGAAACAAGCTTTCACTGTGATGTGTATGAGGTTTGACAGACAGAACAAACTATCGCTCCTATGTTGGTGAGATTCACTACACTTTCACCATATTGTGGTGAGAACTGATGGAAACAACAAAAAAATTCACTACAACGTGGGTGCAAGCTGACATTTTGTGAAATGAACAAACCTTGACTACGACGACACCACAAGCATTGACTTTCCTTGCTTTCCCCTCCTTGTCAAGTTTACACAAACCAGTCCACTCTCCGAGTTTTTTAGCATCATCAACCTAAATATCATTATCCACATTAATTCAGTTAATCATGACACAGAGTAGTAAGAAAGACTAGCTAATTAGTGCTTGATAATGCACACTGACATTACATACAAAAAAAAAAGACTAGCTAGCTAGTGCTTGATAATGCACACTGACACTATGTAAAAAAAAAAAAGCTACCTCAGCGCTTCATAGTGCACAAATATACCACATACAAGACTAGTACAATAAAGGTTGATCTATTATGATATGACAGTAACTAGAGGATATGGTAAGTATCCATATTTTCCTTGATCTGTTGGCACTCTAAAAGGTGGGCATCACATCTGGCCAACTGTCCTTCCCCATCTCCACACTAAGTCAAGTGCCAGGTACCCAGTTTTACAGCTGGGTGGCTAAGACACTTCCAACCAGATTAAAACCACTGACCATTAGAGACAGTGAGTAAGAAAGGGAGACTGGATAGCTCAGAGCTTGGCTAAAAAAAACTTCATCATTCTCAGTGCTGTAGTTTTACTGCAAGGCCAAAGTAGCATGTCTTCCTCAGATCTGGTTTTTGAAATCAGATGTTAGCATTTGAAAATAGCAAAAAATATCTCTACAAAGTTTGGCATATCACAATAGACATAGCTGTCAAAGTACTAGTAGAAGCAGTACTCATAAAAGTTAGTACCACGTTTGCTCTGAAGTCAGCAGTAGGCACAATATAAACAAAAAACATCAATTTATATATAAATATATATACACACGTTTATAAGATATTTCAAAAATAAGTTTGTTTATAATGAAAGCAGTGTGTGGTCATGTGAAACAATGCCAAACAAGAACAGGACAAACTGTAAAAATAAAAGAAGACTGAGAACAAACTGGACATAAGACACAGAAGAAGAACTCACCTTGAGCAGGTTAATTCCATGTTCAGCACACAAGGCTTCAATCAATTTCACATACAATGGCTCGTCTACGCTGTTTGCCAAAACACAGAGGTGGGCCTGTCGCCTGAAAAGAGAAACATTTTGTTTTATTTGATTTCAGAAATAAAAATTTCTTTTACTTTATTTATCACCATTTTTACATAAATCATGTTAACACTTCCCGGGCCAAAGACGGGGAAATCAGTTTTTCCGGTTTCCGTGCGTTGTTGGCCGAAAGGCGGATTTGCCGTTTTTGATGGTCGTCTTATTTAAACTGTTTCTAGTGTGTTATTTAAAGTAATTTTTGGTTGTCTGTATTTTTACTGCAAAGTTAATATAATAAAATATTGTTTTAATCTTCGTAACTTTAAAAAAAATAGAAATCTTGTGGCTTTAGCTGTCGGGAACACGTGTTTACGAGATCTCGCCAAGTCGACATTTTGTGCAAATGGCGGAGCACGTTTCGCTCGACGAAACTGCAATGTACAATGAATTATGCCCTGAATTGTTTGTCAGACTACCCTAGTGATGAATAAAAATCACTGTTTAATGATTCTAGTAATGAAAGTGATGTGTTTCAGAGTGATTTCTGTGACGGCGATCGGATTAAAAATACGATAACTAGGCACAGCGTTGCTGTGTCAGAAGTGAAAATTCAAGTGACAGTGTGATTTATTCAATGTCAGGATATGATGCTTAAACAGTAAGTATTTCATATTTTTTATGTGATATAGTTAGCAGTGATATAGGTGTGTGGAGTAACACTGATTCTACACCAGTTCTTGAAAAATTTCTAGGAAATTCTGGTGTTTCAGTGAATGTAAACAAACTAAGCAGCATGGAGGAAATTTTCAGTACGTTTGGCAATGATTTTTTTTTAAACTGTTACCTCATCATGAAAATGTATACTGTGCACAGACACAACATATGAAAAATTACTGCCTTTTTGTCTGAAAATATAACACATTCAGACATGAACAAATTCTTTGGATTGATCATTTTGATGGGCCAGACTAGGAAGCCACACTGGAAAATATTACTGGACAACAGTCCCTCTTCTGGAAACACCAATATTTTCAAAAACAATTAGCAGAGCTAAATCTGAGCATCTTGTGACACTTCTGCATTTCTCTGACAACTCTCAGACATTTCCAGAAACAAGTAGAATTAGCAAAATAAAACCTCTGCTGGATTATTTTTTGCCTAAATTTCAAGAGTTGTATAAACCGAAGCAGCAGCTTTCGACTGATGAAGGAAAGACGAAAGACTTGTTCACATGATATCAACAATGCACAACAGTGATTGTCTGGAATAGTAAAGGATCATGTTCTGGTGAATCCTGAGGATGAAGGCATTAAAAAAGCATCATCTAGGAAGTGCAGTGTGCTTGGTCAATGAGAAAAAGAGTGAAACAAAATTTTTTTTGTCAAAGTTGTCAAGTCCTATTGCATTCAGATAATTGTTTAACAAGACACACACTCAAGAAGTACTAGAGGGTCTTGGGAGTCTGTCTACCAACCTGGATCAATTTATTACAATGGTGAGTAAAGATATGCATGTTTTTCTAAGTCCACTCAAAAAAGTTCATTTTTCAGAAAAATGGCTGGGAACTGGGGGTTTTCAGGGTAAATAACTGTGGTCAACAAAGTGTTAACATGAGAGACTTAAATGTTACATTATCTGCAGATGTGATTACTATTTATTCTGCTTTGCCATTCACTCAGACATCAACACCAATCTTTCTTACTGTGAAGCTTCTCTTATAGAATGCTAGGTTCTGACTAGGTCCTTTGCCTAAGTGGGCTGCATAGCTGGCAACACTGGAAGATGTGAGGTAGTGTCTGTTGCTCTTTGCTGCAGGCACACAGGTCTGTTGGATCAATTTTCAGCTTCTGGAATAGACTGCATCTCAACCTGCAATGCCCTGCTCTTTGTCAGAAGATTATCACTTGGTCATTTCTTCAAAGTTTATATCATTTGTCATCTATTTTTGCTGTGGGGTGCTGTTTTGTCCATTTGTTGTCATAAATGGCTTTTAATCTGTTTTCTTTTGTTTGTTCATGTTGTGTTTATATCAATCTGTTGCATTTCTTCCTCCTCCTTTTGCCAGTCTATCTGCCTCTTCAATTCTTTGGGTGTTACTGTGAGCAGGTGTCCACTGTGTGACTGCTTCAACGAATATTGTGCTTGTTAATGATAGGGCTTCTGTCAGTTTGTCCTGGGCTTTCATCTTTTGGTGTTTCAAGTGCTTGTATTACAGACTGTGAATCCATAAAAAATACTATCTGCCTCTCGGCACGGTTTTTGTATTCTGTTATTTTCACTGCTGCAATTTTTATGGGTTCTGCCTTTGCTGTGTAGTTACTGGAGTAGGCACCTGTTGGTGAAATCATCTGTATTGTTTTTCTTACTGTTTGACATATGTCCTAAAATATGATAGCAAATATTTGTCCTTGCCCCTTGATATCCACTCTAAAATGATATACAAAATTAACTCAAAAGCCTTGCTTGCCTAGCTGACATCTATCCTACAATATGATATACATACTTGTACAAAGCTTTGCCTGCCTAGCTGACATCTATCCTACAATATGATATACATACTTGTACAAAGCTTTGCCTGCCTAGCTGACATCTGTCCTACAATATGATATACATACTTGTCCAAAGCCTTGCCTGCCTAGCTGACATCTATCCTACAATATGATATACATACTTGTCCAAAGCCTTGGTGGCCTCCTTGACTCCTCTACAGAGCCCATCATATATGAGGGATGTCTTGAGGACCTCTTGCAGGGCTTGGTAAAGATCCATGGACCCTACATCAGCAACTGCTGGGGTGGAAACTGGAGCATCTCTAAAAGAATAAAAAGTAAGTGTAAATATTTGTAGTTTCAACAGAACTAAGCTCTGGAAGTATTGAGTCTTAGATGTCTCATTCGTGCTGTGATCAAGTAACAGTTACACTCATTCATTCATCAAGTGCCACTCTGATGGGCACTGGTGATCATTATCTTCCCTTTTGTGAAGTCTGTGGCACATCCAATCATATCAGTTGTGCCCCCCCCCCTTCCCCCATCACAACCTGATCATCCTTTTCTCTCCTCCTTCATGCTTTCCAGTTGACTGTCAATGTCTGCCTTCCCATGACATCTTGTTCTTCTACATTCCTGGAATCGTGAGCAGAATGTTCTTTGCAGCTGATGCAGTAAAGATAGATGAGCATAAGCATCAAGCTGAATCATGTGACAGTAGCTTGCAGATCTGGAGTGAAGCTAAAAAGCAAAATAAGATGCAATGCATCTCGCAAGCTTCATTGTTATATAAACTATAGTGCTATTTGTTGTGCCTGCCAGGTTGAGCCCTCTACTGTGAGCACTTGCTGAGGTGGGAGAGGGTCATGACAAGCTATAGTTCACTGGCCCTGACATCCAATCCATCAGTCTAGTTGCCCTCTCTACTCCTCTTCTCATGACATATACAAAGAAAGGTTGAGGAGTCAGATTTTTGAGTCAAAAGTATAAAAACAGTACCCATAGTACTGGTGTTCTCCAACTATAGGACACCATGTACTGATGATGACAGCAGCTAACATCACAAAAAAAGTGTACAATATATTTTAAAATATGGATGATTTAATTAGCTTAACAAACAAAAACAAAAAAATTAACTTTTTACTCCAACACTTCATCCAAAGATCACTCACCCTTCAGTGTCAGACATTCTCTTCGGTCAGATGAAAGCTGTTCAGAAGAATAACAGAAACAATACATATTAGTAGAATGAATACAATGACTATGCTGTCAGCTCATTATGACTTAAATCAACCTGATTTCAACTATGATATGTGCATTCTGCAGCATCAGCCAAACATTTACTACAAATGGCAATATCACTTTGTTCCTGTCACAGTAGCCAACATCATCATGTTTCTACTACAAAGGCCAGGATCAATATGTCCCTACTATATAAATTAGTACCATTATGTTCTTATAACAACTCCAGGTTTTGCTGGTGAAATGTCCACCTACAGGATGGATATTCTCCTCTAACACATGTTTTTTTTTAAACTAGAGGTGCATAGACCTTCATGGGATCCACAGCCAGTACACAACAATGTCACTTAAGCCTTCTAGATCTTTCAAAAACATTGTCAACTTCAATATATCTCTCAAACTTACAGTAATACACACAAAACAGAAAAAGTACACAGTGGCATGAAGTAAAGTATTGTAACTGTCTTATTTTGACTTCTCTTTCTCTCTTTCTAGTATTCCAAGCTCTCATGGCTAACTGCTGTAGGTACACAGTTGTCAGTGAAGTCTTTTGTTCAACCAACTTCTCGTATAGCACTGATGATTGTTTCATCCATTGCCTGCCCTTCCTCTACGAGTCATCTAATCTGATCTTTCATTTCCCCTGACACCTGCATCACTGTCAAGAATGAAAGGGCCGAGAGTAGGATAGTGAAATGAATCAACAGCTCCTGACAGACAGTGAACAAACACTGAATGGATGCATTCAGTTTACTGTACACTGAAGGAGATACTGAAGTGGAAGGACATATGGATGTGTCTGAAGCACATGTTATAGTCCTTCCTAACTAACTACTGCTGTATGTACAGTCCATCTCTAGTCACCTGTTCCTGAATTTTTTTTTTCTTATTTCCAGCTATTTACGCATAGGTCTTGTTTCATGTTGTCTCTATCTTTACCCTGCTCTTTTCATATGCAAGCTCTGTCTGACGACTCCTGTTCATCTTTTTCTGCTATATGATATGACCCTGCCATTATACTCTGTACACTTTCACACTAGAGGTGATTAGGACTTCTTTACAAACCATACATTTCTTTGTTCTGACTATACAGACTCCACTGTTACATTCTCTCAAGTTAAAGGTAAGATAAAGGTAATATTCCCGTTTCCATGCCATTGTGGCATAAAGTTATATTCCCTGAAGGGATAAAAAATTCTTAAAATTGTGTTCTGAAAACACTGTAGTTACATGTTATCTTGTTTTTTTTTCTTTCTAGGCCACACCGCTTTGCCGGTCTGACGGGATTTTTAAACATAGACGTCTCTCGAGTTATTTTTGGGTTTCAATAAGTGATGTAAGGTTTACATAGTGAATGTGATTTAAGACATTAAATAAAAAAGCATATTATTGTATGTCTATAATATCATAAATACCTCGAACTTGTATTTAAGCATAATAAGTATTTTTCCACAATCATTCATTCACTACGATCTACATGAGGAAACCTATTATCGATAACCACTACTCTTGATTTATTTTTTAAAACCTACAATAATGAAGCTAAAATCATTTCAGAACATTTCTGATTGTTGAATCATAAGAGAATTAACACTTGAATGCCAGTTTAACGATCTATAATTCACTAAATCATTGTATAGATTTACAAAAGTTCAGGATGTGGCATTTCACATTACCTGGCTGCAGTTGCATGTGGATGAAAAGAAAGAGTTACTATCATTTCCTGTTGTTTATAGAACGCAAAAATATTTATTCGCCTCCTTTGGTGCTTTTTATATTCATTAACAACATGACTTTAAAACTTCTTCGTTGGTTTTCTTAGAGTCCATGGTACCTTCAACATCCTTCTTATGAACCACATTTCCATGGTCTCCATTTCTCGCTGTACTCTCTTATTCATGGACCATCCATAAAACAAAATTGGCTCGATGTTTAAGTACTCGGAATCTTGTTTCCATTGATATGAATCTGTTGCACAAAATGTGTCTCATTTTCTGGAATGCTGACTTGGCCTGAGAATGTCTGTTTTTTATTTCGTTGTGACGTTTCCCATCAGATGCTATAATTGTTCCTAAGTACTTGAATCTATCAATTTGTTTCAGTTCTGTGCCATCGATGGTAATGCTACATTTTGGTGGTATTCTTTTCTTTGAGATGACTATCACTTCACTGTTCTTTTTATTCAGGCAGAGACCTTTATTTTTACTTTCATGAACCACGATGTCCAGAAGAGCCTGTAGCTCCCCTTCACTATTAGCAATCAGAACTGAGTCGTCTGCATATCTTAAGTTGTTAAGAGAGGCTGGAGTTAAAAGGCAAAATACAGCAAAGATCAGAGACAGACAAGCGAGAATTCTAGGACATTTTCTGAGAAGAGGAAAATTGGAACACATTGTGGTAATTGGAAAAAACTGAGGGAAGAAGAGACAGAAGAAGAAGAAGACGGATGGGCTGTCAGTGTGGCTAGGAAAAAGTCACTGGCGGATCTCATAATCAAGTCTAAAGACAGGGAACTGTGGAGAGAAATGATCGCCTATGCCACGCGGCACGGCACTCGATTGATTGAACAACAACATGACATATCTTACAATATAAAAAATAAGGGCGAGCCTATTATTATCCTCCAAATTAAGTTTACACAGATTCATATTGCAATGACTACCTACATATTCGTATACTCTGCTATAAATATGAGAATATTTTGTTCCTACAAATTTAAATAAAATGAGACTTAAGTAGTTCTTTCGTCCTCTTTGTTTTCCTTTGATCATTCATTCAAGAAGGGTCTTTATTATATAGCATTACCTCTTGATATGTCAAAGGTATCTTAACCGTCTTGTTTTATGATTTTTTTCTGTCCATGGGATACGCCCTATTCTTCTATATATCCACACTTCAGGCGCCTCAGTTCTCTTTTCTCTTGTTCAAGGTCCAGGATTCTGCATCATAAAGGAATACTGAGTTTATGTAGCATTTTATGACAAGAGGACCACAGCGATATAGATGGGTAAACAACACCAAAAGATGGACAGGAACAAGCTTGGTCGAATGCTCTTAAAAAAAAAAAAAACAAGAAACAGAGCAGCGTGGAGATTCATTGCAGCCAACTATCCATGGGGAGATGGTACGAAATGATGATGATGATGATGATGATGATGATGATGATGATGACGATGACGACGACGACTGTAGTTCTAACAAAAAGAACTCTGCCCTGAAGGCAGATGAAGAAAAACTACATCTCACGATAAAATTTACTCACGGAAAAAAAAGTAAGCGTGCACTGGTGTCATGGGCACCAATCACGTTGTCATGAGTGAAATGAAATCAAATAAAGCACGAAGTTTTGTCTTGAGTGTTGTCCACTTCCCCGTGCTGCACGAAGTTTTGTCTTAACCGTTGTCCACTTCCCCGTGCTGCACGAAGTTGATCGTATTATTCATGGGGAGATAACCACAGCTCCAGTGAAATCACGTGCATTGATCTGTGATTGGTTACTGGCCACGGATAAAATGAGGGTAAGTGTGTAATTCTATTCTCAGAGATCTCTTCATGTAATCGTTGAAGAAAGGAGTAGTGGAATTCCAACATAAACATCTTTTTTCATCATGCCAAGATTGAACAAACATCAGCGAGAAATACTTGCTGGATCAACAGTAGCAGCAGTATCTCAACATTATAATGTTCACAGAAACACAGTATCACTCCTTCAAAGTCGTTTTAACCAAAATTGTTCCATTGCTGACGTCATAGAAGCGGTAGACCACTAGTTACCACCCTTGCACAAGACCGCTACATCCACCTTCGTTAACAGGTTTCTCCAGGCAACATGGACTGCCAGCAACATTCCAGGTTCAAGAGTGTCGGGCAGGACAGTGCGGAACAGACTCAGAAGGTAAATCTCTTACCTCATAGGCCTGCAGTTAGACCAGTACTGACAGTTCGTCACAGACAAACCCGCTTGAACTGGGCCAGGCACCACGTGGCATGGCCCTATCATCAATGGAGACAGATCCTATTCACTGATGAGTCCAGAGTCTGTCTGCAAGTCCATGGTAGGCATGTTTTAGTGTACAGACAAAGAGGAGAACACCTTGCAAATAACTCTGTGCTAGAAATAGATAGGAGGAGAGGAGGAAGTGTAATGGTTTGGGGAGGAATTTCCTATGCTGGCGGAACAAACCTAGTTGTCCTCAATGGCAGCCTTACAGGTTTACGAAATCATTACACGCCATGTAATGCCTTTTATGGATGCTAATGAACAAGGCATGATACTGCAGCAAGATAACGCTCGTCCACATGTCGCACGTGTGGTTAGGGACCACTTTCAACAGCATCAGATTACTGTCTTGCCATGGCCAGCAGTTTCACTGAACCTGTCAAACCAACCGAGCACATTTTTGAAGAACTTGACCGCAGGTTGCGACGACGACACAATCTTCCTGGAAACCATCAAGAATTAGCCCAAGCGTTGCAAGAAGAATGGAATAACATGTCTCAACAACTGATACAACGTGTCATTGGTTCGATGAGAAGGCGATGTCAAGCAGTGATAACTGCCCGAGGAAGACACACACGATATTAAAACCCTGACTTTCTTTTCTTGGTGTGGTGAGTCACATTAGATGAGTTTTTTTTTCACTTTTTTGAGACATGTGACTGGCCTGAAAGTTATTATTTTATTTGTTATTGGCTAATCAAACATGTTGTGTGCCAAATTTTATTTCCATCATCTCCTGAGCACGTTCATTATGCTTTTTAAAGCATTGCACATTTACTTTTTTTTCCTTTAGTATAGAATCAAATTATGTGTACAGTATATGTTTACAACAAAAGCTTACACATATACTCGAGGTCACTGCAGGATGTCTGTTGATTAATTAACATTATTTCCCTCCATTTTTTTTTCTTTGGAAAAATGCATGCATGTTCCAGTCTCCTCTTTAACATGCATCCTTGACATATTGGTGACACTAATTCTATGTTGATTCACAGTTGATTTTTTTTTTTTTTTGTGCTGACAGTCATGAGGATGTTCATGATGTATGTCCTATTCAGCATCTGTTTGTTTGCTAACCTAAAACAGGACTGCACTTTCATTTCCTGAAACACACGCATTCCTCAGCGTAAATGTATTTCCCTGGACTTTTCAATGGGCTAGAGAGTAATATGGTCGCCGGAGCAACTATACTTGTCTTGTCTTGTGTTATCTCCCTGTAACTGCGAGCTGGTGCTCTTTCCAGCCGATGCTGTGAATGTGTTGAGGCACAACATCGTGTGGGCGTGGGGGCAGGTTATGGCAGCTGTTTTTCAGTCCAGGAGTACAGCTAAAAAGTAGGTTGTGCGCAAGTTTTTTAATAGACTCTACCACCATGGGGACAATGGCGATCCCTAGCCCGTTAGCCAGGCTAGGCTTGTTACTGGGTGTACCAACGGGAACAGGATCTTGATCAGCTATAGTTTGCTAACCCTGACTCTAGCATATTAACTATAGGTCGCTGATTGCCTGATTGGACAGCGTCTTCACTCCAAACAACCATACTTAAAATACTGAAGAATTTATTACTATTTTCTCTTTCTGGCCTAGTACATTTGTATTTAGAACAACAGAAAAGTGTCTACTATTTTAATGACCATGGTTACTGCCAGAACTTTTCAGCAAGATTTTTTTAAAAGTTAATTTATAACTGACCTTGTGTTGAATGTGCTTGGATATTTCTGCGTCTAAATTTGACACCGCCACGAAGCTGGTATCTATAATCTTATATCTTACATCCTTCTGGTGCCGTTAAACGTTGCATATTACTCGCATGGTAGTTCGCCAAGTTTTCTTGTTTTCGGTGAGCTTTTCAACCCCATCATGGGATGTTATGCCCACTAAACTGGCCTCCCTCAACAATGTCCTCTTTAAAGTTTCATGTGGTTGACCTCTTTTTCTTCGGCCTGTTGTGCTACACTTGATAGCTTGTTTTGGGATTCTCTGTTTCTTCTCATCACGTGACATACATATGTCCATCTTTTTCTGATCACCCATGAGACCGGTTGTTGTTTGTTCATCTGCCTTATCTCTGCGTTGTTCATGAATATTTTATACCGAGTATTTTCCTTAGCTATTTGTTTTCAAAAGAGTCTAATCTGTTGTCTATTTTTAAAAGTTGTTTTCCAACTTTCGCATGATTAAATGAGGCTGGACATTACATTTGAATTGAATAATCCTAATTTGGTTTTTGTGCTTATAACTTTTGAATGCCACATGTTCTCAAGATTCTTGAAGGTCAATGCTGCTTTTGCAATTCTAATTCTAACTTCCTTTCTGGTGTCACCATCCTGGTCTATGTAGCTGCCGAGGTATGTGTATTGGTTTACTTCTTCAACAACTGTCCTTTCTACGTATATTTGTCCTTCTTGATTAATGAGAAGTTTCATTACTGTCGTGCACCGCTTTATGGCGGACCGAACTACATTGCATGTCCTATGAAAGTACATTCTCTCTATCTCTCTTATTTTTTTGACAAGATTTTTTTGTCTCTCAAGCGCTTCTCATACATTCTTCATTAGTTATTTTTTTTTTTCTGTCCAGTGGATTCGCAACATTCTTCTAATAAACTACATTTCTGCTGCTTCCAATGATTTTTGTGCAGATTTGCCTATTGTCCATGATTCACTTCCTTATAACAAGATAAGCTCAATATAGCATTTTAGGACTCGTTTTCTAACATTCATTGATAAGGATATGTTGGTTAATATGTTTCTAATCTCTGAAATGCAGTCTTTGCTTGGCCTATTCTGTTCCTAATTTCTGTTCTGCATTTCCCATCAAGCACTAAAAACAGGAGACAGCAAAACTTTCTATAACATACAAAAAAGGCTAACATGTACTATTACATCTAAAGAAAGACCAATTCTTAGCAAAACTGGAACCCTATTAACATCAAGTAAAGACTAAAAGCAAAGATGGGCTGAACACTTCCAATTAATACTTAATCGACCACACCCAAAAGAACTGATAAACCTTGAAACCGACTTACTAAACCCACAACTAAATGTCAACCTGGAGGAAATTACATTTGCATGAAATTGAAACAGCAATGAGTTTAATGGCTAACAACAAAGCTGCAGGTGAAGATGAAATAACACCCGAAATGTTAAAAGCTATCAGTAGTGACAACATGAGACAACTACAGAGAGTATTTAATAAGATTTGGAAAGAAGAAAAGGTCCCTTCTAAACGGAATTAAAATACACAAAAAAAGGCAACCTTAGTGACTGTAACAACTGGAGAGGAGTAACCTTAGTATCAATTGTGTCAAAGTATTTTGCAATGTCATTCTGAACTGACTTAAATATATAGTGGATACCGCAATGAGAGAAGAACAAGCAGGATTTCAAAAAAAGGAGAAGCTGTCTCGATCAGATCTTTGCTCTAAGAATAATACTTGAAGAACATATTGAAAAGCAGAAACCATTAATACTTCTTCTTCTTCTTCTTCGTTCGCATTGTCTGTCTATATCTGCAGTCCTGTCTCTTGGATAAATTTCACTGTTTTTTGTAACTCATGTATGGAACCATAGAGCTTATCTTCTTTGGTGGTTTCACTGGGCCAGTAATTATTTCTCAGTGTCTTGTAGTTGATGCAGTTCTGGAGGATACGTTCCACAGTTTGGGGCACCTGGGCACATGTACATAGATTAGTAGTACCAACCTTAAACTTTGTATACATATGACTTCGGAGTCGGCTGTGTCCTGTTCGGAGACGGAAGATGGTGACTTGTTCCTTTCTGTTTAGCATGTGATAGTCATCATGTGGTGGTGTTTGTGGCTTCCTGTAGGTTTTTATCATGCTTTTCTTCTGATTATAGGTGATTGGTATGTCTGGTTGCTCCATTTCAGTGCCCTCTTTGGCCAGATGGTCAGCTTTCTCATTGCCTGGTATCCCACAGTGGGAGGGAATCCATTACAAAGTGACTCCATGTTGTAAGCCACTTTTTGACAAGGCATCTTTAAGGTCTGGTAGTTTGTTGCACTGAAGAGCTTCCAGTACTGATCTTGCATCTGTGAGAATTACTACAGGACATGTATCAATTCTGGAGTCTGATAGTTTTTCAACTGCAGCAATAATTGCCCTAACTTCTGCATCAAAGTTGTTGCAGTATTTACCAGTGGGTATGGAAATCTTGTCAATGGTGTTGTTTGGATATTCAATATATGCTCCTGCCCCTCCATTCTTTATGGCATTATGTGCAGATCCATCTGTATACACACGTATCCAGGTGTCACATGGATATTTGTCATCTAGAACACTAAGTGTGCGTGTTGATCTTACAAGACTGCTCTGCATATCACCATTCTGCACACCTTTCACTTCAGTCTGAATAGTTATTTGTGTATAATCTGCTTCTTTCCATGGTGTATGCTCTGGTACAGATGATAATGGAGCGACTACAGTTGGAAGGTCATGTATCAGCTTACGCATACGCTTGGCCTGATGAATGAAGCTGCTTCTTTTAAGCCGTCCTAATGCCAAGTTATTGAATCTCTCCTTCAGGGGATGGCTTACAGAGCTAAGGAATTTTTCTCCCATGGTCATGACCTTTGTGTCTCTACGTTCCTTTAGCGGTTGAACACCAACTATTTTCTGCATTTCTACTATTGGTGTGGACCTCATGGCACCTGTGATAATCCGTAATGACTGATTTTGAACCTTGTCTAGATTATGCAGCGTAGTGTTTGATGCTGTGTACCAAGATGTTGAGCCATATTCTAAATGTGGTAGAATACTTTGCTGATATACATTCTTGGGGATTCTTTCACTAGCTCCCCATGTGGTTCCACTCAATTTTCTTAATATGGCTAGTTTTCTTCTGGCTTTTGCTTCTGCACTGTTGATGTGTTGCTTCCACGTCAGTTTTGAGTCAAGAGTCACTCCTAAGTAAGTGGGTTGGTTGTCCATCCTTAAGGGTATTTCATTTACAAAGATATTACCTGCTTTCTGTTTAGATGAGAGGGTGAACAGAGTGGTACTTGATTTCTCTGTGTTGATACTTACACACCATTTGTTTGTCCATGATGTCAAGATGTTTGCTGCTCTTTGGAGTCTCTGTGTAGCAACTGTCGCATATTCATCTGTACACCACATGACCAGATCATCTGCACACAGTGCCGTTTTGATTCCATAGGGAAGTTCCTTGACCAGGTCATTAATGAATACAAGGAATAGTGTAGGCGAAATGACTCCTCCTTGTGGTACACCGTGTCGCAGAAGTACTTTCTGGCTTTTGTGACCATCCATTACTACTCTAGCTCTTCTATTGTGTAAATAGGACTTTATCCAGTTGTACAGTCTTCCATTCACATTGCAGTTTCTTAGTTTCCACAGCAGACCTTTTTTCCATACTTTATCAAAGGCTTTCTTCAGGTCTATCCACGCTGCTAGTACAAGGTTTTTCTCTTGGAATGCATCCTCAATCTCTTGAGAGAGATAGGTCACTTGATCTTCCGTACTGTAGTACTGCCTAAATCCTGCTTGTTGTGGAACGAGAAGGTTTTCACTTTCTAGGTACCATTTTAGCCTCAGGTCAATGATGCGTTCCATCGTTTTGCATAGGCAGCTAGTGAGACTGATTGGCCTGTAGCTGGAGGCAGTATCACTGTTTTTCCCTGGCTTTAGCAGTGGTACCATGCTTGCTTCCTTCCAGATTTGAGGTAACATACCTGTGCTCCAGCGCATATTGAAAATATCCAACAGCTTTCCCATTGCTGTCATTCCCAGGTTCTTGATCATTTCATTGAACACTCCATTTGGTCCTGGTGATTTCCTTGGTTTCAGTTTACTGACTGCTAGGTCTAACTCACTGCGTGTGATTGGTGCATCCATGACCTCCGCTTTTCTGACTTGTTTCTCCTCTTTCTGTGGCTCGATGCGCACTGTACGCTCCTTCTCTGGATGGATATCAATGTTGCAATCTTGTGCAAACATGCGAGCAAAGTGATCTGCTACCTGCTTACCTGTAAGAGTTTTCCCATCCTCTATTAGTGTAACCTTTGTACTTCTTCCAGAACTCTCATCATTTAACTGTTTGATTAGTTTCCACAGTTTCCTTCTATCCTTTTCAAAGTTTAGGGAATCTGTTTTCTCTCTCCAACTTTCCCGTCTGGCTTGCAGCTTTGCTCTCTGAAATTTGGCCTTAGAATGTTGGTAATTATTGTGGTGTTCTTGGTATGGTCTATTTTCTGCTTGCTTTCGAGCTGCTTCCACGTCATCATGGAGTTTTCCAAGCTCACTAGACCAGTATGGTTTATAATCTTTGCGAGGTCCTCTGGGAATGGTTTCACGAGCGGCCTGAAGGATACAAGCACTGAATTCCTTCACTATGCTGTTAATATCCTTACCTTATATGGACAGCTGTCCCACCAGGATACCTGTACGATGTCTGTACATTGTCCAGTTTGCTTTTTTATAGTTCCATCTGGGGAGAGGGCTACTGGTGTTAAGGAGTTCATTTTCTATTGTCAGGAAGACTGGTCGATGGTCGCTACCTCCAAGTTGTTTTCCAACTTCACGTGTAATGTTCCACTTCAGATCTGGAGAGTGGAATGCCAGATCTGGTGTTGATTTTGTATGCCAAGCCCTTGAGTAAAATGTTGGGGGATCCATTGGCTGGTTGATCAGGAGAAGTCCATTATCATCCTGCCAGCTCTCAACTTCCTCTCCTCTCTTGTCTATGTGGTCATAGCCCCAGCTCTGGGAATGGCTGTTAAAATCACCACAGACCATCAGTCTCTCTTTGTGTGGGATTGTTTCTAAAGCAAGTGGGCGGTCATTAGGACAGTAATAGTTAAGGAGGTGGAAATCTGTATTATAACTTTTTAGATGGATCATCTGGTATTCGGCTCCTTCCATGTACACTCCCACCTGACATGCGCTGATGTTATTCTTAACAAGTGTGAGTACTCCTCCTTTTCTTCTGTCCTGTCGGTCTGATCTAAAACACTGGTAGCCTCTGATTTTAAAGGCGGCATCTTTGGTTAGGTGTGTCTCCTGTATGCAGCATATACTTACCTGCTCTGCAAAAAGTATGTTCTCTAGTTCAACCTTTTTGCTATAGCCATCTCTAACACTATTGACACCTTCAGCATTCCACTGCATTATTTTAAGTTCTTGCTTTTTGTCTGTTTTCTTCCGTTGTATTTTTTGGCCAGTAGCTCTACTCTCATGTCTCCTGACTCCACAAGATGAACTGAGAGGACCTCCAGTAGCATTGGGTGGACCCTTTCGAGGCAGGGGGCCCGGCACTGCACCTGCCTGGTTAGTCTTTACAGGGCGAGCACCATGTTTGAAAACTGCAGATAGAGACATTTCATTAGCGATAATGCGTGTTACCCTGATTTTTGCGATGCGCCTTTTGGCTGGATAACTCCGACTTCAGCACCTTTCCTTGCTAGGGCAGACTGTGGTCTTGCTCGGACTGCCATGAAGACAGTGTGGCTGGCCTGGCCAAAACTTTGTTTTCCAGCCTCTGGTGGCTGTACTTAAGCCCCTTCTCCATGTTAGATGGTTTTGAGACAGTTCCACAGAGACACTCTGACTTTGAGATGAGGAATCTGATGAGTGCTTCAACGATATCCATTCCCCGCCACCCATAGTCTACTGGCTCTGTTTTGTTTACATCATTCTGATAGCCATTGTTGTAAAGACCCATAGGCTTGTCACGTCCTGGATTCATTGGTTTCACACCAGACTTCCCTCATCCCCACCAGAGATCTCCCATGTCCCCATCCGTCCACCAACCTGACATTACATTTTACAAAAATAACAATTACAATTAGTGTTGATTGCTACAAGTTTCTGGGCTACAGAGGTAGGTCAGAGTTTTTAAGCAAACAGATCTATGTTCCCTGTCTCACAAACACTATGTTAAGATAAGTGTGCTCTTAACACAGTTGTTCCCAGGGGAACAATTAATACTGAACTTCATAGACTTTAAAAAGGCATTTGATAACATACACAAAGATTCATTGTGGAGAATTTTAAGTCTATATGGAATACCATCTAAAACTGTCAACATCATTAAGGACCTCTACATTGGATATGTTTGTGTAGTCAAATCAGAAAAAGGAATGAGCGAATTGTTACAGATTGAAACAAGTGAAACAAGGATGTATACTTTCTCCTTTGCTTTTTGGAATTACAATAGACTTTATAATAAAAAAAATGCTACACATGTATTGACTGGGTACATGAGACCCAACTAGAAGACCTTGATTTTGCTGATGACATAACTCTTTTCAGTAACAATGTGAATTCCATGCAAGAAAAAAACAGATAGCCTGTCTTCACTGGCCTGCAAAATAGGACTTAAAATTAACAAGAACAAACAAAAATAATGAAATTTCCCATTAATCAAAATAGAAAAATTCACATAGAAGGGACAGATATTGAAGAAGTCAATCAGTTCAATCAGTTTACATACCTTAACAGCTACATAGACCAATATGGTGACACCAGAAAGGAAGTTAGAATTAGAATTGCAAAAGTAGCATCAATCTTCAAGAATCTTGAGAACATATGGCATTCAAAAGTTATAAGCACAAAAACCAAGTTAAGACTATTCAATTCAAATGTAATATCCACCCTCATTTATGCATGTGAAAGCTAGAAAACAACTAAAGAAATAGACAAGAAATTAGATTCTTTTGAAAACAAATGCCTAAGGAAAATACTCGGCATCAAGTGGAACGAATTCAAAAACAATGCAGAGATAAGACAGATGAGCGAAAAAACAACCAGTCTCAAGGGTGATCAGGAAAAGGAGATGGACAGATGTTGGTCATGTGATGAGAAGAAATGATCAGAGAATCCCAAAACAAGCTATCAAGTGGTGCACAACAGGCCAACGAAAAGAGGCAGACCACTCTAAAGAGAACATTGATAAGAGAGGCGAAACTAATAGGCATAAAATCCCTTGATGAGGTTGAATAGCTCGCCGAAAATAGGAACAATTGGCGAACTGCTTTACGAGCCCTATGTGACGTTTAAAGCCACGGGAAGGATATAAGATAAGATTTCCCATCCGAATCTATTAATGCTCCAAGGTATTTGAATTTCTGCACCTACTTTAGAATAGTTCCGTTTAATTTTATACTGCATGCTGGTGGATTCTGTTTCTTAGATATAATCATAATCTCTGTCTTTTTGATGTTCAAAGTAAGGCCCTTCTGTTCACTTTCTTTGGCGACTTTATCCAAGAGATGTTACAGATCTTGTTGGTTCTCAGCTACCAGTACTGTGTCGTAAGCAGACCGAAGGTTGTCAGTATTGTATCCTCTAATTTTTATGCCTGGTTCTGTGATGATCGTTCTTAGAATATTTTCGCTGTACAGAGAAAAAAGGTGTGGAGATAGTACACATTCTTGTTTTATAGGTTGATATTTTCCAGTTCTATTTTCAACTCGAGTTGTTGCTTCTTGCTGTCAGTATAGATGTTTTACATTCCTGAGGTCTTTGCCGTCTATGTTGATGTCTTCAAGCATTTTAATAATTTCATGATGTTTTACCTTGTCGAATGCCTTGGTGTAATCAATGAAACATCTTTCTGTACTTCTAAAGCTCTTTCTGTTAGTGTTCGTAAAGCATAAATGGCATTGTATGTTCCCTTTCCTTCAACAAATCCAAACTGTTCATCTGCTATTTCCATTTTTATCTTTTTCCTTGTTCTTATAGTAATTCTCAGAAGTAGCTTCGCTATGTGACGTGAGAGGCTGATAGTTCGGTGGTCATTACATTTCTTTGCATCTGGTTTCTTTGATAATGCTATAAACGTAGATATAAGTAGGTCACAGGACATATAACAACTGTTGTAAATGTCATTCAGTAACTTGGTTATTATTTTTATTTCTATCTCCTCTGGCGCCTGTATTTCTTCTACTGTTATATTATCAGGCCCAGTCGCTTTTCCTTTCTTCATGTGTTTGATGGCATCTATGATTTCATCTTCAAGTATTGGTGGTCCATCACAGTTTTCAGTATCTGGTGTTAATTCTGGTCTTTCTTCTCCATATAGCTCACCGATGTGCTCTGTCCACCTGTCCACAATGTCTTCTTTTCCCATTAACATTTTACCGTCTTTTGATTTCAGACATCCTGTGGTATACTTTATCTTCCTGTCTGTGAGTTCATTAATTCGTTTGTGCTGACTTTTTTTATGAGAGTCCTCAATTTGTCTGCACTGTTCATTTAACCACACTTCTTTTGCTTCTCTGTATTTGCGTCTTATTTCTTTATTTATCTTGCTATATTTTTCTTGGTTATTTTTACTCCTCCTCCTCTTGTCCATCAGTCCTAAGATGTCGTCTATCATCCATTTATTTTTAGAGACTTCTTTTTTTGGTGGTATTATCTCCTTAACAGTTTGGTGGATAGAATCTCTTAACATTGCCCATTGTTCATCTATACTATTTATCTTTGCTATTGCATTGTATCTATTTATTATAATAACTCTGTATTGTTCTCGCAGTTCTTGGTAATTTTAAAGGAGTTCTGTATCCAGTTTGATGTTTCTTACTTTTCTGCATGCTTTCTTTAGCTTTATTCTAATTTTTCCACGGAGTGGGTCGTGGTCACTATTTTCCAGAAACCAACTACCAAATCACGTGGACGATTACGCTTCAGTCAAGGTCGTACATCCCTCGGTCCAAGCATGTATAGCCCTTATAATGATTGATCTTTCCTTGTTGTTCCTTGCGAGTATGAAATCAGTCTGGTTTTTGCATTTTAGATCATTTCATTTCTACTAGGCATATATTTGTAACCCTTTGTTTTTAAAGAATGTGTTTGTGATAAAAAGATCATGATAGCTGTACAGTTCTAGAAATCTGCTACCATCTTCATTTCTAACGCAGTGCATTAACTTCTTACTTCATAAGAAGTTAATGAAGCAAAATTTGAACAACAGAAATGTACTCAGAGTAGATAGTGGAGGAGATCAACGAATTTGTATATCTTGGCAGTACAGTAGTAGAAAATGGAGACAGCACAGAGGACATCAACAGCAGACTTACTAGAGCAAACTAGGCTTTTGCAATGCTGCAGATTATATGGAAATCTAAAAAACTAAGCATGCAGACGAAAATCATGATATTTAAGAGTAATGTTCTAAGTGTACTACTCTATGGAAGTGAATGCTGGAAAATCATCAAAACCATAGAAAACATTCTGAATTCTTTCCAGACTAAATGTTTACGAAGAATTAACAAAATATTTTGGCCAAACACCATAAGAAATAACATCTTGTTGGCAGAAATGTAGATGAAACCACTGACCACAATTATTGAGGAAAGACGCTGGCGATGGTTGGGACATGTGCTCCGAATGACTGACAACTTACTACCAAAAATAGCACTAAGATGGACACCACAGGGGAACAGAAGTAAAGGTGTACCAAAAAGAGACATGGAGAAGAGCAACAGAAAGGATGTTGAGCAATAGAGGGCTCACCTGGGCAAGAGCGGAAAAAAAAAGACAAAGGACAAGCATTTGTGGAAAACCCTTGCGGAAGCCCCATGTGCCCTAGGCGCTTAAGGTTCAGAGAGAGAGAGAGAGAGAGAGAGAGAGAGAGAGAGAGAGAGAGAGAGAGAGAGAGAGAGATATTTCACATAACATTACCTTTAATCTCTGACTATTAGTTTTACTCGGTATCTTGCAATATTACCGATTTTGTCTTTAATTCATCAGTAGCAAAAATTGATTACCATTCAGTCAGTCAGTCAGTCATTTGCATGTCAACTGCGGAACTTTGCCTCACTAACAGCTATTCTGTAGGCCTCTCGGTTGTAAGCAAGATACCCTGCTGCTGATGCGCCAATTTGCAGATCATCAACGATGTCCTGCAGTCATCTTCAACTTGGTCTTCCTCTCTTTCTTTTTCCCATTATGTACCCTTCCAAGACTCCCTTCTCTAAATTATCATGGCGTTAATATGTCTAAAATGTTTAAGTTTTCTCCGTTTATTCTTCCTTACTATCCAACCTTCTTCAATACTGAGTTCTTGAAGTATGGATATATTTGTTTTTGTGTCCATGATATTTGAAAGTCTCGTCTGTAGCATTTACATTCAAAGGTATTTATATGTTTCTCAGCTGCTTTGTTAAGTGTCCAGATCTCACAGGCACATGTTGCGATGGGAAAGATGCTTGCCCTTAAAAATCTTATTTTTGCAGTTCTGTCTGTTCCTCTCCATAGCTTCTTTAGTTGTTTTAGTTTTTGAAGAACGATACATGTCCTCCTTTTAATATCCCTCATCTTATCTCCATTATTAGTTAGTAATGATCCAAGATATTCAAAACCCTCAACCTCTTTCAATGATTACCGTTGCTACTACTTTTTATTTATTTATGTAACAAATTCAACAAACCACAGTTCTTCTTTGACTACATAAAAAAGCTTATTGTATATTAACAGGTTCTTAATACTAGTGTTATAATATGGGTCATTAGACTGATTGTGATGTTGATCATATTTCGTTGTTCAAGTTTTCTTTGCAAAGCCTGTGGGGAGGAATTGTCCTTCAACCAGGTACATCCACCGGGTGACGGATGGTGGAACGGCTTCTAGATACAGAGATCAGCTGTGAATATCAGAATTAACAGCAGCGGGCCAAAACATCTTACACACCCCAACATCCCACCTGAAAATAAAAGAAAACTAATTAATAGCATGAGGAACGACGCTGGCGATGGTTGGGACATGTGCTCCGAATGACGGACAACTCACTACCAAAAATAGCACTAAGATGGACACCACAGGGGAACAGAAGTAAAGGTAGACCAAAAGAGACATGGAGAAGAACAACAGAAAGGATGTTGAGCAATAGAGGGCTCACCTGGGCAAGAGCAGAAAAAAAGGCGAAGGACAGGCATTTGTGGAAAACCCTTGCGAAAGCCCATGTTCCCTGGGCACTTAAGGTTCAGAGAGAGAGAGAGAATTGATAGCATATTCATACCAACGCTGTGCTGCAAATGCCAGACACAGACACTTACTAAGAAACAACAGAATAAAATAACCACACGTGAAATGAGATGTCTTAGGAAAGCAGAAAATGTCACCGGGTTTGACAAGCTAAGAAATGACAACATAAGACAGATGGTAGAAACTTCATCATGTCTACAACGCACAGAGAAGCAAAGAATTAAGTTGTTCAGCCACTTAATGAGAATGACACACATTCAGAGCCTTCAATCAAAGAACTACAAGACACGGATCAAGAGGAAGATTCCACCTTCCTCCCCTCCTATCCCATCATCATCATCATCATTATCAGGTGCCGTGCCGACTGGCGTTGGCTATTATGCTTCTCCAGTGTACACGATCCTTCATGCAGGCCATCAGTTCAGTTGGTGATCTCCTCTCACACCATCCCGTCAGACTGTCCAGTATCATTTCTCTTGGTCTTCCTCTTGATCTTCTTCCTTCTATTTTTCCTGTTGTTATAATATTTTCAATGCCCCCTCTTCTCATTGCACGTCCTATGAAAGTACATTGTCTCTCTCTCTCATATTTTTTACAATGTTTTTTTTTTTTTGGTCTCTCCAGCTCTTCTCATACATTCTTCATTAGTTATTTTTGCTGTCCAGGGGATTCGCAACATTCTTCTAATAAACCACATTTCTGCTGCTTCCAATGATTTTTGTGCCGACCTGCCTATTGTCCATGATTCACTTCCATATAACAAGATAGGTCCAATATAGCATTTTAGGACTCGTTTTCTAACATTCATTGATAAGGATGTGTTGGTTAATATGTTTCTCATTCTTTGAAATGCAGTGTTTGCTTGGCCTATTCTGTTTCTAATTTCTGTTCTGCATTTCCCATCTGAAGTTATTACTGCTCCAAGGTATTTGAATTTCTGCACCTGCTTTAGAATAGTTTCATTTAATTTTATACTGCATGTTGGTGGACTCTGTTTCTTAGATTAACCATAGTCTCTGTCTTTTTTTGATGTTCAAAGTAAAGCCTTTCTGTTCACTTTCTTTGGCGACTTTATCCAAGAGATTTTGCAGGTCTTGTTGGTTCTCCGCTATCAGTACTGTGTCGTCAGCATACCGAAGGTTGTTAATATTGTATCCTCCAATTTTTGTGCCTGGTTCTGTGATGATCGTTCTTAGAATATTTTCGCTGTACAAGGAAAAAAGGTCTGGAGATAATACACATCCTTGTCACACCCATTGTTTTATCGGTTGATATTTTCCAGTTCTATTTTCAACTCAAACTGCTGCTTCTTGCTGCCAGTATAGATGTTTTACAATCCTCAGGTCTTTGCCGTTTATACTGATGTCTTCAAGCATTTAAATAATTTCATTATGTTTCACCGTGTCGAATGCCTTGGTGTAATCAATGAAGCATAAGTAGAGATCTTTCTGTACTTCTAAAGCTCTTTCTGTTAGTGTTCGTAAAGCATAAATGGCATTGTGTGTTCCCTTTCCTTCAACAAATCCAAACTGTTCATCTGCTATTTCCTTTTTTATCTTTTTCCTTGTTCTTCTCATAATTATTCTCAGAAGTAGCTTCGTTATGTGACATGAGAGGCTGATAGTCTGGTGGTCATCACATTCCTTTGCACCTGGTTTCTTTTGTAGTGCTATAAACATGGATTTAATCAGGTCGTTGGGAACATAACCACTGTTGTAAATGTCATTCAGTAACTTTGTTATTATTTTTATTCCTGTCTCCTCTAGTGCCTCTATTTCTTCTATTGTTATATTATCAGGCCCAGTCGTTTTTCCTTTCTTCATGTGTTTGATGGCATCTATGATTTCATCTTCAAGTATTGGTGGTCCATCACAGTTTTCAGTATCAGGTGTTAATTATAGTCTTTCTCCTCCATATATCTCACCGATATACTCTGTCCACCTGTCCATAATGTCTTCTTTTCCCATTAACATTTTACCTTCTTTCAATTTCAGACATCCTGTGGTATATTTTGTTTTCCTGCCTGTGAGTTCATTAATTCGTTTGTGCATGTTTTTGTTGTCTTTATTATGAGAATCCTCTATCTGTCTGCACTGTTCATTTAACCACACTTCTTTTGCTTCTCTGCATTTGCGTCTTATTTCTTTATTTATCTTGCTATATTTTTTCTCATTATTTTTACTCCTCCTCTTGTCCATCAGTCCTAAGATGTCGTCTATCATCCATTTATTTTTAGAGGCTTCTTTTTTTTTGTTGTTGGTATTATCTCCTTAACAGTTTGGTGGATAGAATCTCTTAAAATTTCCCATTGTTCATCTATACTATTTATCTTTGCTATTGCATTGTATCTATTTGTTATAATAACTTTGTATTGTTCTCGCAGTTCTTGGTAATTTTAAAGGAGTTCTGTATTCAGTTTGATGTTTCTCACGTTTCTGCATGTTTTCTTTAGCTTTATTCTAATTTTTCCACGGAGTGGGTCATGGTCACTATTGCAGTCAGCTCCTGGCATGGTTTTTGTTGTCAGTGATGCATTGCGGAATCGTTTGTTGATTAATATGTAGTCTATCTGGTTAAAAGTCTTTTTGTTTGGGCTGCACCACGTTGCCAGTCTTCGAGGATGTTGCTTAAACCAGGTGTTTCCTACAACCATGCTGTGTATTCTTGCCCATTCAATTAATTTACAACCTCTATCATTCCTCTCCCCTAGTCCATAGTCGCCAACGATGTCTGAAGTTCTTCCTTTACCAACTTTGGCATTAAAATCTCCCATAACTATGGTAACTTCATGTGACTTTGTGTGTTTTGGGGTTGTCCCTATGTCATTACAAAATATCTGTACATCTTCTTCAGAACTTTCAGATGTTGGACCGTACACTTGTATAACATTTATGTTCATTGGTCGTCCTTTCAGTTGGGCTAGCAGGACTCGGTCCGAGATCTTCAAATATCTTACAGTTGTCCTTGCCGTTTGTTCATCAAATAGTATTCCTACTCCTCGTTCATGTTTCTCACTTCCTGAATATATTATTGTATATTTATCAGAGTTTATCTTCCCTGCACCTGTCCATCTAACTTCACTCATTCCTAATATGTTGATCTTCTTCCTTTCCATTTTCATTTTTATATTTTCTAATTTTCCAGCCTGGAATAAAGTTCTAACATTCCATTTTGCTATTTTGAACTTGTTAGTTTTGCCACCAGTAGCTTGATGACGATCTGGTCTTACCTGTGGCTCATGAACTGCCCTACCAGACGAGCCTGTTCCAAAGGAACATCCATTAACGTCGTTCATGACAAATCTATTACTCTGAATACGCATAATTGCTCTTGGGAGCTACAACAGTGGTTTCCCGTTGTCTTCTGTCTGTTTGTGTACGGACTCTCCGCTAGCCTTTGGACTCCCTGTCCTACCCGCAAGGCACCGGGAGCGAGAGGTTTTAAGGCGCCTCTTACCCGCCTGGTATTCCCTTCACTGAGCACCTGAGGCACGTTATAGGAGTAGTAGAGCCACCTACTACCCCACTTCGCTCTCTGAGTCTACCGCCAGTTGGTCCGCGCCTGCTTATTTGGATAACTCCTTATTCACAGGGATCCTCCATATCTGGAGGACTTTCATTATCCGCCACCTGTGACGCGCTGGGTTGGGGATGGTCGCCCCAGCTTTACCCCAGTATCCTACCATCCAAAAAAAAAAAAAATGAGAGAGATGGATAGATGGCATCAGAGAGATACTCGTTAATTCTGGCATGACTGTCTCTGAGGCCAGCCATTTGGCTCAAAAATACCAATTGCATCTCCCCTCGACACTTTACGGTACAAGAATAAGGATAAGATAAAGTAAATAGAGACCAAAACAGCAACCCTGCTGTCTTGTGGGTCATTTTCTTTGGACAACGTCTAGCATAGAAAATAGAGCAAAAGGCAAAGGGAAGCCACCATTGTATCTTCACTCCTTTGTCAAGTCAGTCTTTACAAATTCATGAATACCAAGTTAGACTTTCAAAATTGGTCATGCATTTTTCCCATTGCAACATATGCCTGTGAGACCTGGACACTTAACAAAACAGCTGAGAAACACATAAATGCCTTTGAATGTAAATGCTACAGAAGAGTTCTTCAAATATCATGGACACAAAAAAGAACAAATATATCCATACTACAAGAACTTAATATTGAAGAAGCCTGGCTAGTAAAGAGTATTAAACAGAGAAAACTTAAATATTTTGGACATATTAAACGTCATGATAATCTAGAGAAAACCGTCTTGGAAGGGCACATAATGGGAAAAAGAAAGAGAGGAAGACCAAGGCGAAGATGGCTACAAGACATCGCTGATGATCTGCAAATGGATGCATCAGCAGCAGGCCATCTTGCTCATAACCGAGAGGCCTACAGGAGTGCAGTTAGGGAGGCAAAGTTACACAAGTGACATGCAAATGAATGAATGAATGACATCAAGCAACATTTTCTTCGGGATTTTCCGTAAATCGAAAGAACGGAGAATGTATATAAATAACACTAGGGGAATTTGTACTCAGCCATTATTCCCTCTTATGACGTACACAGCGTATAGAGTGTGTTTGAATTGAAATTTACATTTTGTCTCATTTCTGACTTTTTCGTGATTAACATGAATACTGATTTGTCTTCATCATTTGCTGTCTGTTTCTAATAATTTGAAGGATATTATTTATTACTCCTGAATGTTTGCATATCGCTAAATATCAGGCAAGATAGTGTAACTGTGCCACGACAATAGATTCGATGTTGGTTTTCAACGAGGAACTGTATTTTGTTCTTGAGGAACTTAGCTTGTAGAGGTTAAGAATTATTGTGAAATATTGGATTATGTGTAATTTTTAACGGTACAGTGAGCCTTTGATTTAATGGCCCCTGATATAAAGGATTTCGGATTGGACCCCAGTGTAACAGATTTTGTTCCACTTGATGGCTTGTTTTGGGATTCTCTGACTGTTTCTTCTCATCACGTAACCGACAGATGCCCAAGTCCTTTTCTTGATCACCCATGAGACTGGTTGTTGTTCAGTCATCTGCCTTATATCTGCATTGTTATAAGATAAGATAAGAAGAATGTAACAGATATCGATGTAAGGAACCCTGATGTAACAGATTTCGGATTTAATGGACTGGATCAAAAAATCTTAAATGCCACATCAAGCACATTTCATATAGCTCTTGTAACGAGTAGTGTGAATTAGATTCATGATGTTTAAATAATTTTAAAATCTTTACAATTCAGACAGCCCCCCCCCCCAACACCGGGTTATATTCAATTTAACGGACTTGCAGAAATAAAAGAACTTCTTCCCATCTATTAGTCCATTAAATGGAGGATTTATAGTATTTGTTCCTCCCCCCCCCCCCATACAAAATTATATAATTTTATGCAGTGCTGATTGACATTAGCAACCATACTTTCTCAGTATTCTGCTATGCTTGATATGTCTAATCATATGTGGTTGCCTTTCATTGCTTATGTAACTTGATCAACACATTCAGATATCTGTGTGTGTGTGTCCTGTCTCCGTGTGTATGCTTATCAGCTAAATATACATGCAGAATAACTTTGGGATACTATACTTTATTTTAGTACTCATATGTCTTAACAATTCTTCTGTGTTAATTTTACTCATTTATTTGGGGATTATATTGCTTTACACATTTCACCATAGGAAGAATGACGAGGATCCCATGGACAGCCAAGATAACTAATTAACAGTGTTTTAGACAGGCCAATGGAAAATGTAGTACAAATAACAAAGATAAGGAACAGGCAGTGATCATTCTTGGGGCGTGTGATGAGAAGAAAGAAACCAGAAATCATCATAACAGTGAGCAAAAGTGAAGGCAGGAGAGGAAACAGATGTTAGAAGGCATGGAAAGAAATCACCAGTAGAGTTACTCAGAAATGTCAAGGACTGAGGTCTGTGCAAGAATATGACTGGCCACCAACACCATCTGGCATGGCACATGATGATGATGGCCATAGAACTCCAGTGTAGCGAAGTGGTTAATGCATCTCTCTTACGGTTAAAATCAGTGGTTTGAATCCAGTTGGAGACACCCCAGTCACTCAGCAGTAGACATCTAGCTCCATTTGCAGCTGAGGAATGTTAGACGGCCAGGTATGGTACTGACCACACTACCTTCTAGTGTGTAAGTAGATGAAAGAAATTATGGGCACAGACATCATATACCCTGGGTGTATCTTTATGTGTGTATGTAAGTATATATGTGGGATGACTTGGTAACATAATGAAATGGCAGATCAACTGACAAGCAAAGCAACAACCTAGGGCACCCCACAGATAGACAAAGTGGACCTCATAACAGCACCTTATCAGAATTGTAGGAAAAGGAAAAAAAAATTTTGAATGCAGCATTTATCAGCAGAGACTGCATGAAAAGAATAATGATAGGCAGCGGCAGATAATCAGAACTTTGTGTAAAAGATCAAGCTGTGTACAGCCAGTGTGCTATTGGCATCGTCACTCAACATACACTCTGAACAACACTGGGGTTAAAGGCTGAGTACATATGACAGTGACCTGAGTGCAAGGAGCCCCATCTCTAGGCAACAGTAGAGCATGGCCATTCATCAAGTTAAGTTCAAGTTGGTCTCCTAATAGGGCACCACTCTCCATCCCCAGACAATGCATTTGATGCCCAAAAAAAGAGTCACTGCCGGTTTTGGAGCCTGCCTTGTTATAAATATATAACCTAAAACTGAAGTGAATCCTGATGTTGTTGTTGTTGTGTCTCCCTGGTAATGTGAGCATGATTTTCTTTGCATCTAGTTCAATGGAGGTGTTGAGGCACAGCATCATGTTGAAGTGGGACTGGGTTATGATGGCTTTTTTTTTTTTTACAATCCTTTAGTGGAGCTAAAATGCAGGTGATGTGCAATACTTCTTTAGCAGACTCCACTACCATGGGAACTATAGCAATCCCTTCTCCATTAGATAGATTAGGCTTGTTAGTGGGGATTACCATAGGGACTATAGCAGTCCCTTCTCCATTAGCTAGATTAGGCCTGTTACTGGGAATTACAATGGGGATTATAGCAATCCCTTCCCCATTAGCCAGATTAGGCCTGTTACTGGGGATACCAATGAAGAAGTGAGACAGAGTGTTTCTTGACTTTTGACTTTTCTGATCCCCGGGTTTACGAGTTTTCACTCTTTTTCCCTTGTGTCAGATAATGAAACATACAGGTCCCCTTCAGCTGTTCTACATCTCCATACAGAATGTCGGTGATTGAGGAGTTTGATGGTATCAGGTTCTTCTGAAGGTCCTTCAATGCAAAGCAGTCCAGCAGATGGTGTTTAACAGTTTCTTCTTCTTGTCTGTTGTAGTGCATGCAGTATGGTGTGTGGTCAGCGGTCACTCTGTGTAAGTGCTTATTAAGGGTGATGTGTCCTGTTCTTAACCTGAAAATTGTGTATTGGTCTCTATGACATAAGCTGTTGATGTGGTCTCTGGGGTTAGGCTTTTTTTGGCAGGTGTGTATATAGGGATCTTCCAGTTGGAATACTGGCCCAGCTGTCCATCCACTGCTGCTTGCAGTTGTTGTGTATAATGTAATTAGCTGTTATCATGTTGGTGGAGATATAGGGCTGTGACATGGTGGGTCTACTCTTTGCCAGTCTGTCAGCACGTTCATTTCCTCTGATATCTATGTGCCCTGGTATCCACTGTAGGGTGGTCTTGATATCATAGGAGGCAAGTTGTTTTATTGCACTGAGTATGTCAGCTGTAATGTGATCAGCTGATGGTATCCAGTTTTCAAGGGCCTGGAGAGCAGACTGGGAGTCTAAGAAAATAACAAGGTTTTTAGGGTGGGAGGCACTGTTTTTGTATTTGGTGGTGGTGACTGCCAGGCTGCTAATATTGCCTGCATCTCTGCATCATAATTGGAGCAGCGAGATCCACAAGGAGCAGAAATGTGGCTTGTTGTCTTGTCTAGAAACATTATGAGTACCCAATATCTTGCATTGTCTGTTCCCTTGAACCCATCCAGTCCTTGGGGTAGGATTCTGTGGTCTCCAGTGCACACAGCTTTAGGGTGTTGGGATCTGATGATTTGTTCACTGATTTGTTCTTGAGCCTGGTGTTAGTTTGAGGAAGTGTGTAGTTTGTGTTTTGGATGTCTAGTACTTTTGTAAGTTCTTCTCTGTCTTCAGAGAGTTTGTGTCTTATGTTTAACTGTTCTGCTATGTGCAGTGGAGTTTTCAGTTTCAGTCTATGCTTCCATTTATCAACCACTATTCTGTTAGGATGGTCTGGGGGCATTCGTTTAAATCTTTCTTCTGCCTCAATAGTTGACTTTTCGTGTCTTATATCTAATGGCTCTGTTTGCATAAATTTCACATGCAGCTGTAGGTGTTGATCTCATTGCCCCACAAATGAAATGAACGGCTTGGTTCTGGATTCTGTCTGCTTGTGTATGAGAGCACTTTGATGCTGTGACCTGTTGTGGGGAAGTTCTAATCTATTATAGATCTAACATATCCTGTGTACATTTGTCTGAGTGTTGCTTTGTCACCACCCCAGGATGTACTTGCAAGCCGCTTGAGTAGGTTTAGTCTTTTGGATGCTTTTTCTGCTAGTCCATCCATGAACTCTTTAAAATTCAATTTTATGTCTAGTTTCACACCAAGGTATGTAGGATTTTTTTCTTTCATGATTTGAGCACCGTCAAGAGTTATTTTCAGTTCAGTCTTTGCTAATTTGTTGCTAAGAGTGAAGACTGTATATGTAGTTTTACTAACATTGATCTTCAACCTTTAGAAATTGCAATAAGCTGATATGGTGAGGAGGGCTCTATTGTGTCTCTCAGCAGCCAGCTGCAGGTCTGTTCCACTAGTCTATATGACAAGGTCATCGGCAAACATGGCTTTGTGGGTGTTCAGCAGGTCAGGGAGGTCATTTATAAAGATTAGGAACAAGGTGCATCTAAGAGCAGAACCTTGTGGGAGACCTTCCTCCAGGGTGCATTTGTTTGACAGTCTGTTATTGACCTGAGTTTGTATGGTCCTGTTACTCAGGTAGTTTTTAACCCATTGATACATTTTTCAATGTATGCCCATGTTTTGCATTTTTAACAGTAGGCCTTTTCGCCAGACCCTGTCATATGCCTGCTGGAAGTGTACAAAGGCAGCTACTGAGTTTCTCTTGCGTAAAAAACTATCTTTTACACTTTGAATGAGGATAAATAGCTGGTCTTCGGTTCTTGATCCTTTGCGGAAGCCTGCCTGAAAGTTATTGAGGGACCCTGAGATTCCAGCCACCAGTACAGCCTATTGTTAACCATTCGTTCTGCTAGCTTTCCAATGTTGGAAGTCAGTGAGATTGGTCTAAAGCTTTTTAGGGCATCTTCTGGCTTTCCTTTTTTCAGGATAGGTCTAACTGTGGCTGACTTCCAAGAATTTGGTAGTACTCCACTTTGCCAGGTCTTGTTAATGAAGTTGAGCAATGTGGACTTTCCTACAGGGCCCAGATGAAGGATCATTTCATTTGATATTTTGTCTGGTCCAAGTGCTTTTCTTAGATGTAGCTTGCCCATAGCACTTTGGAGTTTTGGATGGTAAAGTTTTCCTCAAAAAGTGGAATGTTTGCCAAGCTAGATTTCTCTTTACTTCTCAGAACTTTTATCAGCACCTTATCAAGTACTTTCCTGCTGGAGGATTTGTTGGTGGCAGCAAAGAATTTGTTAAAAGCACTGGCTTTGTCTGAGTCACTTGAGAGGACTCGACCAGAGATTCACACTGGTTTAGGGTTAGTTTGTTTTTTCCTGACATGTTATCTAAGAGTTTCCAAGCCTTCTTTCCTTCAGTTCTGAGGTTGAGATTGCTGCATGTTCTTAACCACTTCTCTTTCTTTGCTTTTTTAGTTTCGAGTCTTACCTTAGCTGTTAGTTTATTGTACTCTATTCTGTTTTCTGGAGTAGGGTTTTTCTTTGCATTCTTCCTGGCTGCTCTTCTTTTTTTTTCTAAGTCTTCGAGAGATTTTGTCCAGAAGGGGCTATATTTTTTTCTGCATCCTTGGGGGATTGTTTTGTAGGCTACTCCAAGTATGGCTTGGATTATGTTGGTGTAGAGTGTGTCAATGTTTGTGTTGTCATTTAATTCTGATAGGTTTTCATCTGTTTGTGTTCTGAATTTTTCCCAATGTGCTTTTCTATAATTCCAGTGAGGGGGTTTGTGTTGTCTTCGGTTTTGTGTGTGAGAAATTTGTAGAAGGATGGGGTGATGCTCGCTTCCTATGTCATCAAGCACTCTCAGAGTACAGTCGTTGTGTATGTCTGCTGAGACAATGGTGAGGTCAGGTCTGTATGTATATCCAGTGGCTCTGTGGAGGAGTGTTGGTGGGGAGGTGAAGTCTTGCAATATTATCATGTTGCTGATGTTGCATAGCTATTCATTGTTGTTTCCCATAGGGTTTTGGTCTTTGTATCCTAGTGATGGTAGATGTGCATTAAAATCTCCTGCAATGATAGTTTTCTGCATGTCTGTGCTGTGTATGTTGATTTGACTTTTAGAGTTTGGGGGACAATAAACATTATACAGAGTGTACTGCAGTCCTTCATGCCATACTATTATCTCTTGGGTATCATTCTCACTGCATTTTCTGTTTTTAACTTCTCCTTGGATGTCATTTCTCAAGAGTAGCAATGCCCCTGCATTTACCACATTCACATTTGTACATGGTGTATCCAGGCACTGAGTTGTCTTTTCCGTATAGAAGGGTTTCTTGTATGATCACAATATTGATGTGGACTTTTTTCAGCTGTCTGCTTAATTCTGAGGCCTTTGACCTATGTCCAGAAATGTTGATTTGAAGAATGCTTAGTGTGCTCCCGTAGCTGATTTTTCAGGGTAGCTGGGGGGCAAACCACCTGGTGCAGACATTTTATGAGGCAACGTCTGGGCTCGATTGGTTTTCTTTTTGTTTCTGGCATTTTCATATTGGAGTTTTTATCATAAGTCTTTCTTTCATACTCAAGAGTCCTTTCCAGTGAGAAGGTGAGATCAGGCCTTGAGTGCAACACTGACCCATCCGACGGCTTTGAGACAGTTTCACAGAGACACTCCGACTTTGGGATGAGGGATCCGGTGGTAATTCAACGTTGTCCATTCCCTATCATCTATAGTCTGTTGGCTGCTTTGTTTGCCTTATTCTGATAGCCAATGTTGTAGAGACCAATAGGCTTGTCACATCCTGGACTCGTCAATTTCCATCAGACTTTCCTCATCCCTGCAGGTGATCTCTGTGTCGCCATCCATCTACCATCCCGAACAGCCCAGCGCTGCCCCAGTCCAAGATCTCAGCTCCACATTTTGACGAGTGTGCAATGTCAAAAGCTGGAGGGCCTTCTGTCCTAGGAGGGCTATTTGTGCTTGTCATTTTTTCCACAGACGAGTGGGTTTTCTTAGCATACATAGCATTTTGTCTGTGTTATCTGACACTCCTGTAATAAATAAGAGGCTATTAGCAGATTTCTCAGTTCTATGTTCCCTCTTTCTTTGACAGAAATTCTGTTCCCTAAAAATTCTGCCTTATAAGAGGGTGACATTATATTTTATAACAATAACAATAACAAATAGTGTTGGTTGCTACAGGTTTCTGGGCTACAGGAGTAGGTCAGAGTTTTTTAAGCAATCGTATCTAATGTTCCCTGTTTCACAAAGACTATGTTAAGATAAGCGTGTTCTTAACATAGTTGTTCCCAGGGGGAGTGTTTCTTGAATCCTGATGTAAAAGTGCTGTTGATCATGGTATTTGTTATGACTTTTTATTGACACTTACCATTTAATTCTCTCTCTTTTTTTTTTTTTACATTTATAGGTTTATCTTTTGAGTAATATTTGTGCTCAATGACAGAGTTCTAAACACAAGTGAAGATTTCAACTGAAGGTGACAGACCCATATAGTGTCGTACTTTCTGCATACAAAATGACTTCCAGCACAGATTACAAATGTTTACTTGCTTTGATAGACAGTGGACTTCATGGGGATAACATCAAAAGTCTCAAGTTTCTCTGTGAACCTTACCTTGGGACTAAAAAATCATCAACATACTTCTCAAGTGGATTTGAAATATTTGATGCCCTAGAGAAAAACAAGAAGATCAGCCAATATAATCTGTCCTATCTGTGTGAATTGTTGCACATCATTGGCCGTGTTGATCTGGCCTCACTGATAGATTCTACAATTGACTGTTCTGTTATGCAATACCAGCATGTTGATCAGTTTCGTATGATGTTGTTCAAGTTGAGTGAAGAGCTGGCTTCTGAGGATGTTTCAAGATTGAGGTAAAGTTACAACATTATGATTGTATGTATTGAGACTGACATAAAATTACGGCAAGATTATATGTATTGAGACTGGGGTGAAGTTAAAACTGTTACAAATGCCAGTATAAAAAATGAGGTAAAATTACAATGTTAAGACTTCATGTATCAAGTCAAAATTGCCATGTGATGACTTGTTTGTTGTGTGATTGGTGGGAATGGTGGAATCCATTATTATTTGTTGTATATCATTCACGAGAATTTATATTTTCTGTTCGATCCCTATTTCTTTGTCCTGTATGTTTTTGTATGATTAAGATGTAAATGTGAAACATTACAACTGTGTGCTCGTTAATTAATAAAGTGGTTCCTCCTATTGTTTTAAATAGTGGTTAACATTTTGTTTTCACAGCTTTAGTGCAGTGGCTTTATATATTTAGTTGTATATATTCTTATGCCCAAAAAACTAGGGATGAAGATGCCAGTCCGATGAGTCAAATCTGCGACCCATAGCTGATATGCTAGCGTCAGGGTTAGTGAACCATAACTAACCAAGACCCTGTCCCACTTCTCCATGGTACCCCCAGTAACAGGCCTATCCTGGCTAACGGAGCAGGGATCGCCATATTCCCCATAGTGGTGGAGTCTACTAAAGAAGCATTGCACACCCCCTGCTTTTTAGCTGTACTCAGGAACTGAAAAGATAGCTGCCATAACCCGCCCCCACACCGATACGATGCTGTGCCCCAACATCTTCACAACATCGGCTGCAAAGAACACAAGCTCACAGTTACAGGGAGATAGAAGACAAGACTAGACATGCTCAAAAACTATTGGTGGGAGCTAAGATGCTGTCTGATTTGGTGATCAATGATCAGCTGCTGATACTCTTGTGTCAGGACTGACAGACCGTAGTTGACAAACACCCTGGTCCACTTCTTCATTGCTCCCCCCCAGAAATAAGTGCAGCCTAGCAAACAGGGCAGGGATCACAATGGTCCTTGTGGTAGTGGAGTCTGCTAAAGAAGTATTGCCAATCTCTTGCTTTTTAGTTCCACTTGGACTGAAAAAGTAACCACTGTAACTCACTCCTAGTTTGATACAGTGCTGTACCTCAACAGCTTCACTGCATTGGCTACAGTGAACATCATGCTACCATTGTTAACATCTGTGTTCTCCTCATGCACTGAAGATTGAGCACATCTTGCCATATCTGCCTTTTTCAGCAACCCACTTTTTGTATATATTTCAGCAAGCCACCTTTTATTCACAAAATAATTGAGGTAACACTACTTTCTTGAATTTTATTTTCTTGTAAAGTAGAAAATGCCACTTTTTTTAATGACCATTATTTGCCTCCATATTATAATAGTGGCTCAAAACAGCATTTCATTTTTTAAACTAAAAAACATTAATTTCTTGATTTTTAAATTAGGAAACAGCAATTTCTTGAGTTTTTAAATAAAGAAGTTAAACATTCACGTAATCTCCTTATTAACTTTTGCAATTAACACTGATCCTCAGATTCCAGTATGATCAAATACCAAAGAGGGTGATCATTGAAGATGGCATTGACCTCTTTTCGCTGATGCTGCAACACAAGGCACTTTCACAAACAAACCTTCAGCTCCTCAGCAGAATGTTGCTGGCTATAGACAGACATGATTTATTGGAGATAATCAGAAGTTTTAATGAAGGTAAATGCATTTTGTTTTTCAGTCTTTGAGGCTCACTGCTTAAGGCACTCCTTATTCCTACTGATCTCTCATCTGATGATTCCCATCCATATCCCTCACAGATGTCCTCAAATGTTTCTGATGTCTGCTGTTTCTACATAGATTCAGTGATGAAAAAAATAGTTGCTGAGGGGAAAACTAGGAACACAGTCAGTACACAACCAGCAGCATCCAGCTGAGTTAGCTGTGAAAGTGGATATATGGGATACTCTCAGGACAGGTGTTGGGGAAGTATGATTCTGAAAGCATCTGCTATCAAGCAGACATACCAAACTATGACTTTTGACTTCTTTGGTCCCTAGGTTTACAAGCTTTCTCTCATTTTCCCTCGTACCAAATAGTGGAATGTACATATCTTTTACTGTTGTTCTGTAAATCCATACAGCATGTCAGTGATAGAGGAGTTTGGTGGCAGCAGGTTTCTCCAAAGATCTTTCAGTGCACTGCCTCCCAGTAGTTGGTATTTCACATTTTCTTCTTCCTGTCTATTGCAGTGCACACAGTATGGTGTGTGGTCAGCCATCACTCTGTGAAAGTTCATACTGAGGGTGGTGTGTCTTCCGTGCAACCTGAAGACTGTATCTGTGAATGAAAAAGAAAAAAAAAAAGTATATCTTGTAGCAGGCATTTCTGTGAATGTGGGAACACAGCAGTGGATGGAAAAAAAAATCTGATGCTAAATGTGTCTTCAGCAGGTTTTTAGTAGATGGTTGTGTGCTTGTAATTATGGGGTCAGAAAATGTCAGTACAAATAGTTTTTTTTTTTCTGTTTTCTTTCATAATGTGGGATAGGAGTGGGGAAAGATGCAGCACTCAGGATGAGTGCAGCGGTAGTCAGTGACCCGTAGCTGATTGCTTGCTTTAGCATTAGCAAACCAAAGCTAACCTAGCCTCTGCCTCCCAGTGGTGCTCCATGGCAACAGATCAATCTGGCCAAGTGAACAAGGATCAGAATGAAAAGGTAAACTCAGTCCTCAGCATAGACCCACTGAAGTTGGATGTGTTGTGCTGAAAGATAAAAATATCATTGCCTAGCTGCAGATTCTGGCCCAATGCAACCAATGATCTTTCAAGGGCAGATTCTCTTTGTGTCCACAAGACTAGATATGGTAGAAAATTGTTATTTCTACTTTATGTGCTTCTTGGTGTGACTTGAATTGATGAATACAAAATCGTAGGTTGTTAGTAGACAAATAGACCTACAGAGATTGTGAGTAGATACATGAACATACAGAGACTGAGACTGAGTAGACAAGTAATTTGAGGGTTTTTGGAGTAAACATGTGGGCTTTGGTGGACACAGAGTAGAAAGATGGGGATACAGAAACTGCAGATAAACATTTGGAGGTACAGAGACTGAGTAGATAAGAGGACTTAAGAGTCTGTGAGAAGAGAAATAGATCTATAGAAACTGTGAATAGGCAGATGAATCTACAAGAAACTTTGACTAGAGACACAAGGACCTATGGAAAGTGAGTAGACAAAGGGACCTAAAGAGAATTGCCAGTGTGGACATTAATCAGACAAATCAGGTAGTTCAAGATTGTTTTGTTATAATGTTATGAAGAGGAAGAAGGTGAAGAAGAAGAAGAAGAAGAAGAAAAAAACTCCCAGAACTTACATCCTTTCTCAGGTTATTCCTGTACCAGAGTCCTTGTACACTAATAATGAAGTTTCACCGGAGCAGAAAGCTTATGAAGGTCAGTACTGAAAATATAATTTTTTGTTGTTGTGACTAACAATATCATGTAATACAGTACCCAAACCTCACAACATAAGTTATTGTCTACTCCAAGATACAATTAAACATTTTTTTTCAAAGAAGAAAATCCACTGTTTGAGTCATGTTCAACAAAAGTTGATCTGATTGTGAGTGAATTTTGAAGTTTGGGTTTCAAGGGAGCACAGAGTTCCATAGTGTTAGTTCTTCTTCAGGAAATCATAGGGGAAGTGAACATTTGATTCTTATTACCAGAAATAACCTCAGATTGGCTAACAGAATTTTTGGCTCTGATTTTGTGTTTTAACCTAAAAACAAAAACTGAGATAGCAAATTTATATGCCTGTTGTATTAGCTTCATCACACAGATGATAAAACTATTCCCCTTAATGCCTAAGATTTGCAGTTACACAGATGAAACAGATGGCCATTGTGAAAAAAAAAAACCAGTGCAACCTTGTGGTAGAGAAGGGGAGAGGGGAAGATCCATGTTGTTCAGGATGACAAACTTTCATGCTTTTCCCAGAACAGGAACGGCTGTTTTGACATAGGAGCTTGTGCTGAAATGTCATTTCTTTTGAACTTTCATTTATTTTCAGAAGGCTCTGAGATGGGAAATTTTAGACTGAAATTGCTAGGGTTGGCAGAATTCATTGTTAAAACAATGGTATAATGTATTAACGCTATGAAAATATTTTCTAGTTTAAAATATATGAGTGTGATTCAGAAAATAACCTTAATTTTTGCTCTGAAAAATCTAAATTGAGAAGTAGATAATTGTAGTGCAGAAATGTTATGCCATCCTTCTCTATATGCATGTGTGTGGAGGCATGTTAGCAACTTTGGAAATATGACATCAACAGACTGGATCAATGATGGCCGCTCTCTTGGAAGCATGCATGAGAGAAGAACAGGATGCAGTTATTTGTTTCTCGGGTAATGAAGGTGAGAAACCTGCAAGCATTCATTGCAGAATAAAGAGACAGTATGGGAACATGTGTGTGTCACTTCAACAACGGGAAGTTTAAAAGTAGGATGTCAGATCTGGCTAATTCAGTTCTTGCCTACATCTCACATTCTGCAAATATGCATGACATTAACACTGAAGTGGATTGAATGATATGGGAAAAAGGTAAAGGTAAAGGTAACCCTGTTGTGCCTTAGAGGCACATAGGGATATGGTGTTAGTGCCCATATTTTCCTTGACCTGTCAGCACACTAGAGGGTGATGTGGTCAGTATCACGCCTGGCTGCCTTTCCTTCCCCAACTCCAGAAGAAGTCGGGTACCCATTTCTACAGCTGGGTGACTGGGGTGCCGCCGGCCGGATTCGAACCCCCGACCTTCGCCATGAGAGACTAGTGCACTAACCACTTCGCCACTCAGACACCTTTGATATGGGAAAGCAGACAGGTAACAGTTGACAAGGTGGTTGGAGGAATGAAGATTAGTCATGGACCAGTGGACCATATTCAAGGGAACAGAAGTAAGGGTAGACCAAAAGAGACATGGAGAAGAGCAACAGAAAAGGTGTTGAGCAATAGAGGGCTCACCTGGGCAAGAGCAGAAAAAAGGCAAAGGACAGGCATTTGTGGAAAACCCTTGCGGAAGCCCCATGTGCCCTGGGCACCTAAGGTTCAGAGAGAGAGAGAGTGGACCATATTGTTCATGAACTGTTGTAGAACTGAAAAGTCTCTGGCATATGGGCACCAGAACAACTTGTCCTTTATCTGAGAGAACATTGTGATGATGTTTTATGATGTTTCATAGCTGAAGGGAATGGCCTTCAAGTGTTGGTTACATTGCTTTCAGCCAGAGCCAAAGCAAGCCAGGAAGGAGAGGCATCATTCTTTCTTGCCACAGTCAAGGAAGTTTTGTTACAGCTTCTTCAGCCAGAAAATTGATGCTGACACTCTTCTTTGAAGGCCCAGTCCTGTAACATGACATGCCCAGAGAAACCACTGTTCTGCTTGAGAACTGCTTGAAACCTGCAATCAGGTCAAAATGTTGTGGTTTGCTTAGTTCTGGTGGGTTCTTATAGGATGATAACACGTGACCTCGTACAGTATCCGCAACAGCTCATTGTATTATGAATCTACATTTGGAATGTCAACCATATTCTATATATTCACCTGATCTTGCACCATGTGATTATAATGTGTTTGGACAACTCAAGGGTATGCTAGGGGTGAAGAAATTGAGTACAAAGAGATAAAGAGGTCATGTATACATGGTCATGGCTACAGAGTCAGTCAAAAGATTTTTCTTGAGGAATCCAGGCATAGATGAAGCTGTGACAGACCTGCCTTGAACATAGAGAAGACAATGTTTAGAGTGCTAAGGTTTCAGTCATATTTGTGCATTTTATTCAGATTTTTAAAAATAAGGTTTCTTTTTGACTCACCTTTGTATATACATATTCTGAGTGTTATCATGATTGACTGGAACATAACACACTGCACTCCCTGTGGGTTGGTTACTTTGTTCTGCTACTTGCTGTTCATTATTTTATGAAATCAGGAAGGATTGAAACTCATTTCTCATGTCTCCAGCCACATATGTAGAGTATTGTTGTTTGACGTTACCTGGAGATAATAGCATGAGCATATGTTTCAGGAGAGCCAATGGATGAGTATGAGCCTGGTAACAAGAAGTCACAGGATAGTGACTCAGACAATGAGTTTTATATGGCAGACGAACGTTTTGATTCTTCAGCTTTCCGGGACCACTTTTCTGCTACTATCAAAATTCAGGATTTGAAAGACGTTGAAAATATACCAGTCAGCATTGGTAAGTGCCTTGTGATGCTTCATGGATGAGTTCTTTGTAGTGTACCAGTCATCATGGGTTAGTGCTTTTTAGTATACTAGTCAGCATTGGTAAGTGCTTTGTAGTGTACCATTCATTGTAAGTACTTTGTGGTTTTCAGTCATTGTAAGTGCTTTGTAGTGTACCATTCATTGTAAGTACTTTGTGGTTTTCCAGTCAGCATAGAAGTTTCTTGTGGCATATTATGAGTAAGTGCTTTGTATTTATGGTATACCAGTAATTATGAGTAAGTTCTTTATGGTGTATCAGTCATCATGGTGGAGTACTTTGCAGTCTGCCAGTCATAATGGGTAAGTGCTTTCTAGATAACAGTCATCATTGGTACTTTGTACTTTAATAGTCATCAGGGGCAAGTACCCTGTGGTATACAAGTCATCGTTGATAGGTACTTGATTGAGTCAAAAGTTCATCACATTTTTACAGTGTTTCACTGCTGCTCACCACTAAAGAAGATAAGCTCTACGGTTCCATACATGAATTACAAAAAACAGTGAAATTTATCCAAGAGACAGGACTGCAGGTATAGACAGACAATGCGAACGAAGAAGAAGAAGAAGAAGAAGAAGACTGCTGCTCAAAACTAAGCAACATAATATATACTTAGCTGTGTTCTCAGTGGTATGTAAAGTTAATGACAGTGTAACTTCACTATTCAAAATATAGTCCATAATTTTCAGTGGTCTTCTGCCATCACCGAGCGAATGCAAGGAGTCCCAAAGTACCACTGGAAAGGCTTTGAGGCCAAGAAATCTCTCACACCAATTTCAACTTATTCTTGTGAACTGAATTCCTTCCCTTGAAGGAAATGTGTCATGTCATGGAATAGATGGTGGTCAGAGGGTGCAAGTTTGGGACTGTACTGTGGATGTGGCAGGACCTCTATTCTCTCCAATTCTGTGAGTTGTCCACAGACCATGTTGGAAGTGTGCACTGCCACATTGTTGTGCCAGAGAAATAATGTCTTTCCATTGATGAGTGCTGGGTATTGGGTCTGCAGAACATCATGCAGCCGCTTCATTTGCTCAAAGTAATACAGATTCCTGTTGATGGATCAACCAAATGGAACCAATTCCAGTGCAAGGGGCCCTCAAAGTTCCACCAGATGCAGAGCATAATCTTCTTCTTGAACTGGCCTCACAGGATAACCGCCTTATCAGACAACTGCCTCTGCCACTTGGCCTGGCTGAAGCCATTGGGTACCTGTGTTGAGGTACCACAAATGAATCCACTTTTCATCCCCAGTGATGATACAGTGGAGAAACCTTATGTCATGTGAGTTTACCAACAGTTGGCTACAGACATCAGCACGTCTCTGCACTTGCTGGGGAATGAAATCATTGGGGACACATTGAGGTTGCCTACTGCTGAAGCAGAGCTTGTGCAAATGCCGAACTTATGGTGCTTTGAGAAGGGCCTTGCTGAGATGATAAGTGCCGAGTACTGGTACTGGGATTATCTTCAACAGCTTGGTGCAGGGCTTCATCACTGGTAGTTAAGGGGGTTCCTGAACTGGGCTTGTCTTTGATGTCATTGTCCCCAGACCTGAATCCTCAGAAGCACTTCCTTGCAGTGCTGTCATCAACTGTTCCTTCTCCTGCACTGCAGATTTCATGGGCAGCTGCGAAGCCATTCAGCCCTTTCTTCCAATAATGCCTCAAGAGGACACGAATGGCAACTTTGTTGTCAGCCATATTTCCTTCTGCTGATCACTTATCTTCTGATTCATTTGCCAAAAATAGGAATGAACGTTTTTCAAATAATACAGCACATGACATGAGAATGATGTTACAATTGCCAGTACAGAGTGTAAGATGGGAACCTTGACCAAAATTAAGTAAAAAGGTAAAGATAGTCCCTTAGCAAATGCCGTAGGGGATGAACCGTTAAGAGACCTCATTATGCTGGGCCATCAGTGTATGAAGTAGGGTGGCCAGTTCTTTTCCTCGCTACCTTTCCTTCCCAGATTTTCTCTGGTACCAATTTTATGAGGCTGGGTCAACCTCGGGGCTGTATTGGTCAGAAAAAAAAATCCCGCTCAGCTAGGGATTTAAACCTAAAAACTCTAAAAACGTGATGATCTGTTCACTAACTGTAGTATATCTTGGTATGCTAGTCAGAATGAGTAAGTATTATGTGCTCCATCAACATCGATAATTGCCTTGTGGTATACTAGTCATCATAGATAAATACCTTGTGATATACCAGTGGTTTATTCAAGAACAACACAGAGGTAAGGCAGATGAATGAACAACAACCTGTCTCATGGATGATCATAGAAAAAAAGAGGTGGACATATATTGATCACGTGATGAGAAGAACAGTCAGAGAATCCCAAAACAAGCTGTCAAGTAGAAAACAACAGGCTGAAGAAAAAGAGGTCAACCACATGAAAATCTAAAGAGGACATTGTTAAGAGAGGTCAAATTAGCAGACATAAAATCCCTTGATGAGGTTAAAAAAACTTACAGAAAACAGGAAAACTTGGCGAACTACCATTCAAGCCCTACATGACATTTAATGGCACAGGAAGGAGATGTAAGAAGTAAGGTATACCAGTCAACACTGATTAGTGCCTTGTATGTCTAACATCATAAGTAAGTATCTTGTGGTGTACTCATAGAATTTGTTCACAGCTGGCTATGAGATGTGAGCTAACTAAAGATGTTTCAGCAAGAGATCATACAAATAAATGATATTAAATTTTAGGCTCACAAACTGATCATGAAAGATTGTACAAGTTTGAATGGTGACATTTTTACATCATCAACTTAATGATCCTGAGAACTGGCATTTTAAAATCCCAACACATACCAGAGACTGTTTGTGAAGCATACACTTCAGAATATGTCACAGTACAATAGAAAATTTGTGAAGCACACACTTCAAAATATGATACAGTACCATAAAATGTTTGTGAAGCAGACATCTTGTGATACATCACATCTTCAGAAGATGATAAGTTATGACATTAACTTTTCTAATTTGTCCAATGTGTATTTAAAAACAAAAAAAGAGAACCAAAAGACTTAAACTTTTGTGATAAATATAAAATAAATCTAACTATTTTTTTTCTCTTCTTGTTTGGCTCACTTTTTAAAATCTGAGTAGTAAAATATTTTAAGTTTTCATATTCAGATACATTGATACTTAATGTCTTTTAAAGAACCAGCCAGAACAGTTGTACACGCAGATGATGAGAATGCAGCAACTGGCAACACAAACAGCATCATACAAGATGAGTCCTACAGTCCTATTGAGTACTACAAAATGGATGCTGACCCTAGAGGTAAGATGCTTTTTAAAACATAAAACTTCCAGATCACAGTAGAACAGAATGTATGTCTGTCTTTAAGTTATTGTCTTAAGTTGTTGTACAAAATGTATGTCTTGCTATCATCCTAGTACAAAATGTATGTCTTACATCATCCTAATACAAAAATATATGTCCTGCTATCATCCTAATACAAAATGCATGTCTTACCATTATCCTAATACAAATTACATGTATTATAGTCACACCCTAACTTGTACTTGTACTTGTACGAACTCCCTGTAACTGCAAGCTGTTGTTCTTTACAGCTGATGCTGTAGAGATGTTGAGGCACAGCATCGTATCGGCGTGGGAGCGGGTTATGGCGACTACTTTTTCAGTCCCGGAGTACAACTAAAAAGCAGGGGGTGTGCAATGCTTCTTTAGCAGACTCCACCACCGTGGGAACTATGGTGATTCCTGCCCCGTTAGCCAAGCTATGCCTGTTATTGGGGGTACCATGGAGAGGTGGGACAGGTTCTCGGTCAGCTATGGGTCACTAACCCTGATGCTGGCTTATCAGCTATGGGTCGCTAACCATGATGCTGGCATATCAGCTATGGGTCGCTAACCTTGATGCTGGCATATTATCTATGGGTCTCTAACCCTGATGCTGGCATATCAGCTATGGGTTGCTAACCCTGATGCTGGCTTATCAGCTATGGGTCGCTAACCCTGATGCTGGCATATCATCTATGGGTCGCTAACCCTGATGCTGGCATATCATCTATGGGTCGCTAACCCTGATGCTGGCATATCATCTATGGGTCGCTAACCCTGATGCTGGCATATCATCTATGGGTCGCTAACCCTGATGCTGGCATATCAGCTATGGGTCGCTAACCCTGATGCTGGCATATCATCTATGGGTCGCTAACCCTGATGCTGGCATATCATCTATGGGTCGCTAACCCTGATGCTGGCATATCAGCTATGGGTCGCTAACCCTGATGCTGGCATATCAGCTATGGGTCACTAACCCTGATGCTGGCATATCAGCTATGGGTCGCTGATTATTTTCTCGGGCGTCTTCACCCCCAGTCACACCCTTAAAGATATAACAAACAGAGGATGCACTTGTGCACTAACATTTAGTGTGTCATATCTTTTTGTTTTCATTCATCCATTTTCAACAAAAGTACAGCCTTACATTCATATCATATGTAATCCACCTTGCATTTTCAGACAAATTTTCTCTGATTTTGGAGACAGTTTCCATAATACAGAGAGTTAGGTCCTTTTTTTTCTTGCATTTGTTCAGTCAGATTAGATAGTAGTTTGTCTTCAGAAAAGAATGATAGTTCAGTGACTCATGTACTGTGGAATGTCATAAGAATAGAGAATTGAAACATTTGTCAGAGGCATCTCCTCGGTGACCTGACATAGTGCATAGATAGTTTGATCCCTTTATTGAAAGAGAATTTTGAAGATCATTACACCGGACAAGACTGAAAGGAAAAGAGGAGAGAATAAAAAAAAAATTCAATATGTATAAACTTTTGATTGGTATTTATTAACATATCAATCAAAAGTTTATATATGATGAATTTTTTATTTCACTGTCAGAGTTTATACACTTTTGGTTGATATGTTAATGTTTGAAATATTTCATTGTTAATATTTGATTTTGTCAGTGTTGACATCATGATATATATATATTTTTTTTTTTTTTTCCCAGGAATCTGTGTTATTATTGACAACCAGAAATTTGCACCAGATCCAGCTGACCAGGAAGCAGTTCAAAATTTGGGCAACAGAGAGGGATCCACCAAAGACAGTGGTAAGACAACATTACTTTTTCATAGTTTCAAAATGTTTTTTTTTTTTTCTAGTCAACTACAGACTTCCATGTTGTCCCATGTTCATAGGACTGACTTTTATTTGATATCCTATTTTCTCTTCTTGCACTTCTCAAAGAGAAGAATTTATAAAACATTCCATAGAACACAAACTATGTCTCTTAAAATTAACACAAGACTTGACAGTAATTTAGTGATCATCTCATCAAATCCTAACATCTTCTTCTTCTTTGTTTGCTTCTACCACCAAGACTGGCCCGTGATCCTACTGAATTTACTCCATATAATGGGTAGACTCCCGAGAGAACCACAAGAGATCCCCGAGAGGACTACAAGAGGTTCAGAGTATCACGGGGGTTGGGCCTATACTCTCGGTGGGTCACAGAAGTGGGATTGCGTGACACTGTGGTTTTCGTTGCACCAGTTTGTTCTAGAGTTGGAGCCTAACATCTTAAAGCTGCATTTACTGGAGAGCTTAGAAACCTTGAATTCTTGGCGGTGGACTGTTGTGAGAAGAGGGATTGACACATCAAGTAGGAAAAGCTGGTGCCATGGTGCCAGTCACAGAAGTTCCTTGCATGGAATGCTTGTTAACCTGGAATCCATGGACCACCAAGTGGATTGCTTGGATTTAAAAAAAATCTTCACATCATCTGGGTTCTATTTATTGGTTTATATTTTAAATTAAGAAGCCACAGCTGTGCTCAAGTCAGAGAGGGAGCCAACTGCCAAAATTTGGCTAACAAATACTTCTTCTTCTTCGTTCACTTCTACCACCAAAAACCGCACTGTGAACCTACTGAATTCACGCCTGTGGTCCTCGTTAGGTCCCGTGGTCCCCTGTGTGGTCCAAAATAGACCACACGAGATCCACGAAAGGACCACAAGGGGTTCAGAGTATCACAGTGCTTTAGCCTGTATTCTTGGTGGGTCTTGGAAGCGGGATTGCATGACACCGTGGTTTTCATTGCACCAGTTTAGTCTAGGGTTGGACTTTCTCACCGGAAGACCTCGACGTGTTTAGGATATCAGTGCATCCCCACTGGGTGAGAGGCGGTAGCCCACCCAGGCCAGAGTTGGACTTTCTCACCGGAAAACCTCGACGTGTTTTGAGATACCTGTGTATCACCGCCGGGTGAGAGGTGGTTGCCCATCCAGTCCAGGGTTGGACTTTCTCACCGGAAAACCTCAGCGTGATTAGGATACGCAGACATCCCCGCCGGGTGAGAGGTGGTTGCCTATCTAGACTTCCCTGGTCCAGTGTTTCCGACTTCAGCATTTTGCGGTCGTGGCCGCTACCCTTCCTAGTTGTGACCAGGATGGAGCTTTTGTCCAGGAGGACGAATCCTCGCCACTAGTGACTTCTACCCCTGGGTTGAGCCGGTTTAGGCATTTCCCATTATGGGCATGTTTGGGACGGGACCGCCCTCTAGGGCAGAGGTACTGTGACATGCATAGCCTTCAAGATTCACCCCTGGTATGAGCCGGTTTAGGCAAAATTCACCAGTATGGGTGTTTATCAGGCGTTACCGACCTCTAGAGCGGAGGTGGCATGACATGTCTAGCCATCGAGTTCCACCCCTGGTGTGTGCCGGTTTAGGCATATTTCACCAGTGTAGGTGTATTTCAGACGTGGGCGGCCTCTAGAGCAGAGGTGCCGTGGTATAGCTCTCGTAGCGATACTACTGGACATACCAGTTAAACTTCACTTTCCACCACCTTTTCCCATCGGCGCCGCACAGCAACCTTTATTTCTTTTCCGCATTTACTTCCTTGATCGGGAGGAGCTTCACTCCACGCGCGGCATTTGAAGAGTCTCGCCAGCAGTGTCTTAACCTCTGGGACAAGCCGGTTCATGCATTTCACCCGATATGACTGCACTCAGGACGTGGCCGACCTCCAGACCAGAGGTGCCGTGATTTGACTGTTTGCTTTGCTTTATCCTTTCTACCACCTTTTCCGCAGTGATGCTGCGCGGCAACCTCATTTGCAAATTTCTTCATTGGCCGGGAGGAGCACCGCTCCACGCACGGCAGCTGAAGATCTCGCCAACAGCGGCAGATGAGCTACCAAACATGCCACTCATCTACCCTAAGTAACTGGTTTCAGGCGCCAGATATTCGCCCTCGCCCCTTCTCCTGTCAGTTTAAACAGTTCTGCCACGGGAAGGCCAGGAGCTGGACTTGACTGCCAGAGGCTGTTTGTGGCGCGTTTGCAGTCCTTAGAACCTAACAAATACTAATCTCTCTCTCTCTCTCTCTCTCTGAACCTTAAGTGCCCAGGCCACATGGGGCTTCGGCAAAATACTAATCTAGTATACATATTTTTGGATACTTCTTTTAGAATCTTGAATTGTACTGTGGTAATTCTGCTATGTGTTCTTATCTATACAGATGCCCTGACAAGGAGTTTTGGCAGGTTGAAGTTTAAGATTGAATTGCACACTGATCTGAAAGATGACGAAATTGTTCAGTGTCTGAAAAAAATATCTGCCATCAACCATCTTAAGTATGATTGTTTTATCTGCTGCATTCTGTCTCACGGTGGTGAGAACCACGTGTATGGAGTTAATGGACGAAAAGTTCATCTAGGTGACATCATGGCACTATTCAGGTTTTGTACTGTTCATCTTTTTTCTTTTGCTTTTCATATATCTCACCATAGCGGTATATGTTAAGTATTTTTAGTATGTCATATATCTCATCATGTTGATACTTGTTATGTATCACACAATATTGGTAATGTCATATATATATATATATATATATATATATATATAGTATATAGTATATATAACCATATTGATATATGTCATATATTTCACCATGCTGATGTATGTTATGTATCTTGCTCCTGCTGGTACATTTTCATGCATCTCATTTTCTTTGTATATGTCATTTATCCCATTCTGTTTGTATCTGTCATTTATAACATTATATTTGTATGTTCATATATATAACAGAAGTAGTGTGTCATGCATCTCACCATTTTGGTATACATCATCTATTCAGAATATATTGTGCTGTTTTATGCTGTTTCACCCCACACACAGCAGCTGAATAATATTGCCAGCAGCAACCAGGAGCTTTCCTTCTCCTAGATGAGCTACCAACCAAGACTAATGAGTCTCATCTACCCGAAAGCATCTAGTTTTCAGGTGCCAGATATTCGCCTTTTGCCCCTTCTCCTGTCGGTTTAAACAGTTCCGCCATGAGCTGGACTTGGACTGTCAGAGGCTATTTGAGACGCACGCCACAGAGACATTTAATTGGAGTGGAGAGCGTATCCCTCACCCCACCTCTGGCTATTACAGTCCTTAGAACCAAGTTTATAATTAAACTCAGTTGAACATTTTTTTCTGTTAATTCTCAGTATCTGTATATTGCTAATCAGTTCCATTGTAGCTTTAATAAATGTAATTTTTCTTCAAGCTTTCTAGTTCAAGTAACATGTAATCTGCACACAAATTATAGTCACAGTAACATGTAATCTGAACACAAATTATATCCACAGTAACATGTAATCTGAACACAACTTATAGTCACAGTAACATGTAATCTGAACACAACTTATAGTCACAGTAACATGTAATCTGAACACAACTTATAGCCACAGTAACATGTAATCTGAACACAAATTATAGCCACAGTAACATGTAATCTGAACACAACTTATAGTCACAGTAACATGTAATCTGAACACAACTTATAGTCACAGTAACATGTAATCTGAACACAAATTATAGTCACAGTAACATATAATCTGGACACAAATTATAGTCACAGTAACATGTAATCTGAACACAAATTGTAGTGTGTAATCTACACAGAAATTTGAGTTGTGTTGCTATGTAATAGCTCTAGTCACAGTGACATGAGTTCTAAACATGGTGACTTGAATAAAAAAATTACAAAGGCATATTATCTGCTCATACTCAATAGTGGAGGTGGCATGTAATTTGTACACAAATTCTAGTCATGTTGCGATGTAATAAAAAGACAAGTTCTCAGTGACATGTAATGGATAAAAAAATTTTCTAACACATGAATAGTTAGTGTATAAGTATATATAAAACTATAACTATACATGAAGTCACAGCAGTGGAGCTGTAATAACAGAACTGCACCCAGTCTTCTCTCAGCTACGTTACCAACGTATCACTCTTTCCTTTCTGTGATCCCCATCCCCTAATTACTACCAACCTATCACACATTGCAGGTGTCCATTTAAACATTTTCAACCCTACCACACAATCTCCTGGACACGGGTTCTTCAAAGTCACAGCTTAGTGCTCCATTTATTATTTTTTTCACATTACTATTTGTCCTATAGCATTCACGTGAAGCTATAGTTTACCTTCTTTCCCCTGTTTCTTTGTCCAGTATGTTTTTCTGTGATTAAGGTGCAAACTTTGCTTGTTATTTAATAAAGCTGTTCTACTTTTTTTTTTTATCTTAAATAGTTTTAACATTAAAAAAATTACTAATCCCAGTAACATCAATACAGAAGAGTAAGATTATCAGAACATGTTATCTGATGTGGACATAATTGAAACAAACAGCACCAGACAGTTGAACAGAACATTTGGTGACAACACTTATTTTGGAAGAGGCAGAGCAATAGGTGAAATGATGGAATTAATGATTATGTAAAGTTGAGATCAGATTTAGATCATATTTTATCATATTTAGAATGAGAACATCATAGACTTAAATCTTATAACTTCTGACAGAGCACAGTCCTGCCCTTCACTGGCAAGAAAACCGAAGCTGTTTTTTATGGCAAGCTGTCGCGGCAAAACCCATCAGTCAGGTAAAATGCCATTCCAGTGCTTGTTACTAGCCATTTCACTTTTCATATCAGCCTTTATAGTATCATCTTCTTAGTCAGCTGCATCCTCTAATTAAAGGGGTGGGGGTGTTGTTGGGGAGGAAGTGAATGTGAAAGGAGGAGGGAGGGATGGAAGGAGCAAGTTCTTGAGCTTGAAGAATGGCCATGCTCTGCTGCTGGCCTAGAGCTAGGCCTCCCTGCACTCAGGACAGTTCCACATGTGCTCAGCCTTTAACCTCAGTGTCATTCGTAGTGTATGATGGGTGACACTGCCAGTGGCACATACAGCTCAATCTTTTCCACAAAATTCTAATCGTAATCTTTTCCACAAAATTCTAATCGTAATCTTTTCCACAAAATTCTAATCATCTGCCACTGCCCTTCATTATTCACCTTTGATGTAAATATTGTCTCAGCCTGCAACAGCCTGAACTCAGAAAATTATAAACTTTTTGTTTTTTAAAAAACTAAAAACAACCTCTCAAGGCATATTGCTTACAACTGAGAAGCCTACAGTAGAGCTGTTAGGGAGGCAAAGTTCTGCAAGGGACATGCAAATGTCTGACTGACTGTGCTGTTATAATGTTTGCTTTGTCCATTTGTAGGTTGCCAAGGGTTGTTGCTTGGTTTGCCAGTTATCTGCCATTTCATTACCCTTGATACCAGTATGTCTTGGGTAATAATCCATATTAGGGAGGAGATTTGTGACTCTTTTAGTTTGACCAACCACTCGTGACGCATCACCTGGTTTTTTTATTTTTTGTAGCATGCATTTGAGTCTAATAATATTATGGCTCATGATGCTTCCTGGTTTGCTAACCATCTTATGGCTTGAGTGGTTGCTTTAATGGCCAGAGATATCTTAATAACAGCTAAAGACATGGTTCCAGTAAAGAAAACACAAAAGAATGGATGGATAACAGCAGACACACTAGAACTGATAAAACAACGTAGAGAAATGAAGACTCAGTGCAAAGTGACAAACAACAACAAAGAGAAATATAAATCTTTAACAAAAGAAGTATGAAGAAACATAAGAAAAGACAAAAAACAATACATACAAGATTGTTGTGAAAGAATAGAAGGACATCAGAAGTGTGGAAGAGATAGTGAAATGTTTAAAGAAATGAAGATATTAACAAGAAATGTTACACCTAAGCTAAGTGTAATTTGTGACAAGATGGGGAATACCTTGACAGGGACAGAGGAAATTGTAGAAAGATGGAGGGAATATTGCAGAGGAATGTATGAACCAACTGACTGTGAAAGCAGAAATCAACAGTGTGAATTATTATTGGAGGAAAAAGAGCCTGAACCGACAATAGAAGAAGTTTTATGGGCAATAAAGAATCTGAAAAATAGTAAATCACCAGGATGTGATGAGATAACAGCCAAATTTATTAAAGCAGGAGGAAACGAATGTGCAACAATCTATCATGCACTATGTAAAAAGATATGGCATTCAAGAATGGAAAAGAACTATATTCATACCACTGCCAAAAAAGGGTAACCTGAAATTATGCACAAACTACAGAACTGTTGCCCTGATTAGTCATGCCAGTAAAATTCTGTTAAAAATCATAATAGGTAGACTTCGTAAGAAAATAGAAGAAGAAGTCAATATGGTCCAAGCTGGTTTCAGGCAAGGAAAAGGATCGAGAGATCATATATTCAATATAAGATTAATAATAGAGAAATGCAGAGAGTTTAATGTTAATCTATATTTAGCCTTTATAGACTACTCAAATATATACCACAGGATGCCTGAAATCGAAAGAAGGTAAAATGTTAATGGGAAAAGAAGACATTGTGGACAGGTGGACAAAGTATATCGGCGAGCTATATGGAGGAGAAAGACCAGAATTAACACCAGATACTGAAAACTGTGAGGGACCACCAATACTTGAAGATGAAATCATAGATACCATCAAACACATGAAGAAAGGAAAAGCGACTGGGCCTGATAATAATAGAAGAAATAGAGGCACTAGAGGAGACAGGAATAAAAATAATAACCATGATACTGAATGACATTTACAACAGTGGTTATATTCCCAGTGACCTGATTAAATCCATGTTTATAGCACTACCAAAGAAACCAGGTGCAAAGGAATGTGACGACCACCGGACTGTCAGCTTCTCATGTCACATAACGAAGCTACTTCTGAGAATAATTATGAGAAGAACAAGGAAAAAGATAAAAATGGAAATAGCAGATGAACAGTTTGGATTTGTTGAAGGAAAGGGAACACACAATGCCATTTATGCTTTACGAACACTAACAGAAAGAGCTTTAGAAGTACAGAAAGATCTCTACTTATGCTTCATTGATTACACCAAGGCATTTGACAAGGTGAAACATAATGAAATTATTAAAATGCTTGAAGACATCAGTATAGACGGCAAAGACCTGAGGATTGTAAAACATCTATGCTGGCAGCAAGAAGCAGCAGTTCGAGTTGAAAATAGAACTGGAAAATATCAACCTATAAAACAAGGGGTGCGAAAAGGATGTGTACTATCTCCAGACCTTTTTTCTCTGTATAGCAAGAATATTCTAAGAATGATCATCACAGAACCAGGCATAAAAATTGGAGGATGCAATATTAACAACCTTCGGTATGCTGACGAAACAGTACTGATAGCTGAGAACCAACAAGACCTGCAAAATCTCTTGGATAAAGTCGCCAAAGAACGTGAACAGAAAGGCCTTACTTTGAACATCAAAAAGACAGAGACTATTGTTATATCTAAGAAACAGAATCCACCAGCATGCAGTATTAAATTAAACGGAACTATTCTAAAGCAGGTGCAGAAATTCAAATACCTTGGAGCAGTAATAACTTCAGATGGGAAATGCAGAACAGAAATTAGGAACAGAATAGGCCAAGCAAAGACTGCATTTCAGAGAATGAGAAACATATTAGCTAACACATCTTTATCAATGAATGTTAGAAAACGAGTCCTAAAATGCTATATTGAACCTGTCTTGTTATATGGAAGTGAATCATGGACAATAGGGATGTCTGCACAAAAATCATTGGAAGCAGCAGAAATGTGGTTTATTAGAAGAATGTTGACAGTGTCAACAGAGATGCACTGTGGAAAATCCTAAGATGGCATGGCCTCCCCCATAAAATAGTTAATGTAATCAAAGCCCTATACGAGGGTTTTCAGTGCAAAGTTATCTGTGGAGAACATACCTCCAGCAGCTTTAGGGTACAAACAGGAGTGAAACAGGGATGCGTACTATCACCAACATTATTTATCTTGGCAGTAGACTGGTTAATGAAGGAGGCAACATCAGACAAATGCAGAGGATTACAATGGACCCTTGACACAGTGCTGGAGGACCTTGACTTTGCGGACGACATTTGTCTGTTATCAAGCAGTCACAAAGATATGCAAGATAAAATAAACAAGCTAACTCAGAATGCAAACAATATAGGACTAAAGATCAACGTAAGAAAGACAAAGTTAATGAAGCAAAATGTGAACAACAGAAATGTACTCAGAGTAGATAGCAAGTTAGTGGAGGAGGTCAACGAATTTGTATACCTTGGCAGCAGAGTAGTAGAAAATGGAGACAGCACAGAGGACATCAACATCAGACTTACTAGAGCAAACCAGGCTTTTGCAATGCTGCAGACTATATGGAAATCAAAAAAAAAACTAAACATAAATATGAAAATCAGGATATTTAAGAGTAATGTTCTAAGTGTACTACTCTATGGAAGTGAATGCTGGAAAATCACCAAAACCATAGAAAACAAGTTGAATTTTTCCAGACTAAATGTTTACGAAGAATTAGAAAAATATTTTGGCCAAACACCATAAGAAATAACATCTTATTAGCAGAAATGCAGATGAAACCACTGACAACAATTATTGAGGAAAGACGCTGGCGATGGTTGGGACATGTGCTCCGAATGACTGACAACTGACTACCAAAAATAGCACTAAGATGGACACCACAGGGGAGCAGAAGTAAGGGTAGACCAAAAGAGACATGGAGAAGAACAACAGAAAGGATGTTGAGCAATAGAGGGCTCACCTGGGCAAGAGCAGAAAAAAAGGCAAAGGACAGGCATTTGTGGAAAACCCTTGCGGAAGACCCATGTGCCCTGGGCACTTAAGGTTCAGAGAGAGAGAGAGAAGATTGTAGCGAATCCCCTGGACAGCAAAAATAACTAATGAAGAATGTATGAGAAGAGCTGGAGAGACAAAAAACCTTGTCAAAAAGATAAGAGAGATACAATGTACTTTCATAGGACATGCAATGAGAAGAGGGGGCATTGAAAATATTATAACAACAGGAAAAATAGAAGGAAGAAGATCAAGAGGAAGACCAAGAGAAATGATACTGGACAGTCTGACGGGAAGGTGTGAGAGGAGATCACCAACTGAACTGATGGCCTGCACGAAGGATTGGATACTCTGGAGAAGCATAATAGCCAACGCCAGTCGGCACGGCATATGATGATGATGATGATGAGACTACTCAAAGGCATTTGATTGTGTACAACACTAGAAACTTTGGGAAATAATGGAAAAAATGGGATTTCCAACACATTTGATACAATTAACATCACTGCTGTATCTAGACCAACAAGCAGCAGTAAGAATGAATGGTGAACAACAACTTGGTTTGACATAAAACAATGGGTCCTTCAGGGGTGCATATTGTCACCTTACTTATTTAACTTGTATACTGAAACTATAATAAGGAATGTTAGAGAAGATGTAGATTAAGAGTATTACGATGCCATAACAATTGGAGGTTATGAAATACCAGAGATTAGATATGCTAATGACACAGTATTACTGTCCACAACACAAAAAGGAATGGAAAAACTAATTATGTCAGTCCATAAGAACAACGGAGAGCAGAACCTCTATCTTAATGCGAAGAAAACTAAATTGATGACAACTGACGAAACAAACAAGGCAGCTGAAATATGTATCAATGAGGAAAAACTGAAAGAAGCGGAGAGTTTTGAATATCTTGGATCGCTGCTAACTAATAATGGAGATACAATGAGGGAAATTAAAAGGAGGACATCTATAGCTCTTCAGAAAGTAAAACAACTAAAGAATCTGTGGAGAGGAACAGACAGAACTTCAAAAAATAAAATTTTTAAGAGCATGCATTTTTCCAATTGTAACATATGCCTGTGAGACCTGGACATTTAACAAAACAGCTGAGAAAAACATAAATGCCTTTGAATGTAAATGCTACAGAAGAGTTCTTCAAATATCATGGACACAAAAAAGAACAAATATATCTATACTACAAGAGCTTAATATACTGAAGAAGGCTGGCTAGTAAAGAGTATTAAACAGAGAAAACTTAAATATTTTGGACACATTAAATGTCATGATAATCTAGAGAAAACTGTCTTGGAAGGGTACATAATGGGAAAAAGAAAGAGAGGAAGACCAAAGCGAAGATGGCTGCAAGACATCGTTGATGATCTGCAAATGGATGCATCAGCAGCAGGCCATCTTGCTCACAACCGAGAGGCCTACAGGAGTGCTGTTAGGGAGGCAAAGTTCCACATGGGACATGCAAATGAATGAATGAATGGTTGCTTTAATCACCGTCTTCATGCTGGATGTGTTTGTGACAAAGGCTCCAGACTCGCTGACAATGGTGCGTCCATTGTGATAGACCATGAATCCCCTTCCACTCCTTTGTCCACGCATAACTGATCCATCTGTGTATACTATAAAATCATCAGGGTTGGAGTGCTTAATAATTTGCTCTTTGATTTCTAATTCTGCTCATCCTGCCACCCAATTTCAGCATTATCGACCGAGCCATATATGAACTTTGGTAAGGTGTGGATGCTTTCAGGCACCAATCCACTCGGCACCCATGGGGATTTCTTCAGGGTTGCATATCTGCCCTATGGTCTTTTCAGTCTCTGCTATCCATGACTGACCTCATTTTATTTGTGTACCTTTTTGTGTTTGAATCTCCAGTTTCAACGGGTGGTCTTCTGTGCTCTTGATTCATATGTACTCTTTTACTTGGATGCATTTATATTGAGTTTTCATGCTCAGTATGTTCAATAGGTGTTGCGTGGCATCCACCGGTGTGTCCTTGGGGCATCTGAGCACCGTCCTCATTGCTTCATGCTGAATTCTCTGAAGCTCAGTTTTTTTTAGTTGTTGATAAAGTGCGCATGCCGATGCCATATTCCAATCTTGACAGCACCAGCACTTTCATTGTTGATAATAGAATTTTTTTGTGATAGACCCATGTTTGCTGTTATTTTTAATGCTGATAGGCCTTTATTTGCTTTCAAAATCATCTCATCCACATATTTCCTAAAGGATAAGCATCTGTTGAAGGTAATCCCCAAATATTTAAGTGTGTGACATCATTCCATGCAGGTATTTTCACAGTGCACCCCTGGCATTTTGACTTTTGGTACTCAGTTATCCAAGGAATATCATAACAGTTTGGCTTTGGTTGGGTTAATTGCCCTATTGTGATCTCAGCACCATGTTGTGACAAGATTCACTTGTTTCTGTACTATGTTTGCTACTTCTTGGTGGTTTTGACCTTGGGCATATAATGCCATAAACCAGGATGGTGACACCAGAAAGGAAGTTAGAATTGCAAAAGCAGCATTGACCTTTAAGAATCTTGAGAACATATGGCATTCAAAAGTTATAAGCACAAAAACCAAGTTAAGACTATTCAATTCAAATGTAATATCCACCCTCATTTATATGTGTGAAAGCTGGAAAACAACTAAAGAAACAGATAGCAAATTAGACTCTTTTGAAAACAAATCCCTAAGGAAAATACTTGGTATAAAGTGGAACAAATTCAAAAACAATGCAGAGATAAGACAGATGAGCAAACAACAACCTGTCTCATGGGTGATCAGAAAAAGATGGACATATGTTGGTCATGTGATGAGAAGAAACAGTCAGAGAATCTCAAAACAAGCTATCAAGTGGAACACAACAGGCTGAAGAAAAAGAGGTCAGCCATGTGAAACTCTAAAGAGGACATTGTTAAGAGAAGCCAGTTTAATGGGCATAACTTCCTTTGATGAGGTTGAAAAGCTCACCGAAAACAGGAAAACTTGGTGAACTACCATGCAAGCCCTATGTGACATTTAATGACATGGGAAGGATGTAAGGATATATTGCCATATCATCCACAAAAGTTAAAAGTTACCAGGGCCTGTTTTATTCAACTGAGCTAGTATCACTGTGTATATGTTGATGAGGGGAGGGGGGTCTTTGAGGAAGGGCAGGATGAATCTTGGTTGTTTTTGATGCCCAGGATCTATATTTCATGGCCGTAGTTCTGCTTAAGAGTGCTGCAGCTGCCATCTGACAAGCCATGTGTCGGTGCCTAGTACCAGTATTAGTGTAATATGGTGGTGTAATCCACTTGGTTGTAAGCATCCTCTAGGTTCAGAGTCACTGGTAGTGGTTCATCTTTCTTTTGGAACTTCATACGTCATATGGTGTTATGACTGCATTCATAGTGGTGTTTCTTCCTGGTCGACATCCTCCCATTGTGTTAGGCAGTTTGTCGCTATTTTCAGGGGCAGGTGTGATTTTCCTGGCTACAGTTTCTTTCCGTCAGTTTTCCGTATGTGTTTTAGAGTGTTATGATTCAGTGACATGACAGCAAGTGAACCACCATATATTCTCATTAAAGCACATTCTTCACTTAATCCAACTATAAAAATGGGTACCTGGTACATAAATATTGAGGGGAAAATTCTCAAAAATGGGATATCTGCCAACAGGGCATGGTGCACTGGATTACACTGTAGTAGACTTGCCCATCAATGAAAGAAGATAAATTATTAGGTAATAACGTTACCCTTAACATAAGATCATGCCAGGCTTGCAGTGGATGAATGTATATATATATAAAGTAACCATTCAGCAAAATTGTTCATAGTCTTGTTCATCCATCTTGTGACAAAAAATCTGTTGCAATTGCTGCTGTCCTCACTTTGACAACTGTATTTACACATTTTGAAAACTTCAGTACATGTATTTTTTTGTTTAACTCCCTTGAACCATTTTCCACCGTGATATTTGTTCCCTCTCTCTGCAGCTTCAAAGATACATTGTTACACTCTTACCAAGTTATGACAAACTTGTCTGGTCAGTAACTTTCTGTGTGACCACACATGTAAAACTCTCATCATCTGTTTGACTTCCAGTCCTTAGTGAAAACACTCTTCTTCCTTAGCTCTTATTTCAAGTAAGAAGTGACTTCATTCAGGACCTAAGCATGTTGTTTTGTTTTTACTGGTAACAGGTGTGCACAATGTACCATCCCAGCCTCTGTTTGATACAGACAAACCTCAAATTGACTTTGATACTTCAGAATGGGTTCCTAATGAGGCTGATTTTCTTTATGGGTATTCAACTGTGGTCAATCATGTGTCTTACCGCAGCAAATCTCAGGGAACCTTCTATATCCAGGAACTAACAAGGATACTTGACACATATGCTCACAGGTCAGCACATGTCAAAATACTGATGCATAACCCAAAACTGTCAGTTCTGTTAGATTTATGAAATGTTAACAATTTTTTATGCTAATGTTATACTATGGTAATAGACTATGGTATTCTGTGATAATCACAGATGTAATACAGTGTATATTTCCTGTAACTTGCCTTAGATAGATTTTCAGAGACATTGAATAAATGTAGCACACAATAGCTGAAACAGTAAGTGTAACATATGATAGCTGAGACAATAATTGTAACATATGGTAGCTGAGAATAATTGTAATATATGGTAGCTGAGGCAATAATTGTAGCATGTGATAGCTGAGGCAATAATTTTAGCATATGATAACTGAGACAATAATTGTAATGTATGATAGTTGAAACAATAATTGTAATGTATGATAGTTGAAACAATAATTGTAATGTATGATAGCTGAGACAATAACTGTAACATATGATAGATGAGACAATAATTGTAATGTATGATAGCTGAATACAGTAACTGTAATGTATAATAGCTGAGACAATAATTGTGACACATAATGACTATAGACACAATGAGCAAATGTATCACATGCTAGCTGAATCAGTAAGTCATGGTAACTAAGACAATAAGTATAGAATATGATAGCTGACACAATAAGTATAGAATATGATAGCTACATACATTAATTACAGCACATTTTACCTAAATCAGTAATTTTAACATAGAGTAGCAGAGGCAACAGTTGAGAAAAAGAAATATTGCACACAGAAGCTAACACAATAAGAAGGACCGGAACTTGCGAAATATTTCATCACTGAAATAGCATAGAATCTGCTGTAATGCGGTGAAATTAATGTTCTCATGTTCTTTATTCCATAATGGTCTTGATAGAGTTGATTTTATAGTCGTTGTTTTATATATATATATATAATATATATATATATATATATATATTATATATATATATATATATATATATAGACACACACTGTTAAAAAAAAATGCAACACTATTGTAATTGTAATAGATGCCAAATTTCAAACTTGTTATCAAAATTTTATTTTACAGAATTAATGTTTCAATCTTGGCATGAAGAAACTTTAAGACTTTAACAATGAAATGATGTTCATTAAATTTGGTTTGGACTTTTATTCTTTGCGACTGAGGTCTCCATTTCAGTAAGGTGTATGACCTCCTCTGGCCTGTATCAGAGAACGACATATCCTTGACATGGATCCTATTAGCCGTTGGATCTGTTGTTGTAGGATGGCTGCCCACTCTTCCCACAGTGCAAGAGACAACTGTTAGAGAGTGGTTGGCGCCATGTCTCGCTAGCGGACTGATCTGTTGAGTTCATCCCATAAGTGTTCTATTGGGTTCGTCATGTCTGATAGATGGCCATGGAATGGTCTGGATGTTGTTGTCAGCAAGGAACTGGGTGATGAGTTGTGCCATATGAGGGTGAGCATTATCCTGCTGAAAAATCGACCCTGGTGCAGCCAGAAGTGGAAGGACGCGAGGACCAAGAATTTCAGTGACATATCTTTGGGCATCCAGGTGTCCTTCAGTTTGTACCAGGTCACTTCTTCCCATGAAATTGATTGTCCCCCACACCAGTACACTTCCACCACCATGTGGAGGAGCCTCATCCATGCAGTTCTGGGCATACTGCTCATGGACTCTGCAGTAAACTCTTCTCCATCTTTTGAGTCACTTGAGCAGAAAGAGTGATTCATCACTAAACCAAACCCTTCTCCAATCATTTGCAACACTCCATTGATGATGCTGGTTTGCCCACTGCAGTCGGTTCTGCCGATGCCAGTCCATAATCACAGGATTTCTGTAGGGTCTTCTAGCCCAAAGACCAACGTTGTGCAGCTAGTTCCTTACCGTTTGATCTGAAATTCAGTGAGCTGCTGTCATTGACTGGACAATTGAGGACACAGATGCACAGCGATTCCTTAGGTGATACAGTGGTATGAAGCGGTCTTCAGCAGGAGTTGTGACTATGGGTCTTCCACTGCGTGGCCAGTCTGCAACTTAGCCAGTTTCTTTAAATTGTCTCCAAAGACAACTAATGGTGCTTCTAAACACTTTAAATTGTCTGGCCACTACACTTTGTGACTGTCCAGTCTGTAAACATCCAGTGGTGATGAGTTGTTGTGAGATGACCCATACTTGTCCATATATACATGCATATATATATATATATATAAAGAAATTAGACTCTTTTGAAAACAAATGCCTAAGGAAAATACTCGGCATCAAGTGGAATGAATTCAAGAACAATGCAGAGATAAGACAGATGACTGAACAACAACCAATCTCATGGGTGATCAGGAAAAGGAGATGAACATATGTTGGTCACTTGATGAGAAGAAATGATCAGAGAATCCCAAAACAAGCTATCAAGTGGAACACAACAGGCCGAAGAAAAAGAGGCAGACCGCGTGAAACTCTGAAGAGGACATTATTAAGAGAGGCCAAATTAACAGGCATAAAATCCTTTGATGAGGTTGAAAGACTCACCGAAGACAGGAGAAATTGGCGAACTACTTTGCGAGCCCTATGTGGCGTTTAACGGCACGGGAAGGATATAAGAAGATATAAGATAAGATATATATATATATATATTCTCAAGCATAAATGAAACACATTTTTTTATATTAAAAAGATCTGTTACATTTATTGCTTAATAAAAGTGCAAAACGCTGGCCTGCGGTTGATCACAGAAGAAATTAAGAGCACTCCCATCACGGAGATGGAGAAATGCACACAAATTCAACCTATTGATGTCAGGCGCAAGGAAAAACTAATGATCCACAAACAAGTTAATACACCTAACAAGCCACCCTGTGAACTAAAGAATTCAAGAGTCCACAAAAAAACAGACTAAAAAGAACCAGCTTCAACCATCTGACAACACCACTACAACAACACTATAAAGACCTCCTTCCAACCTCTCATGAAGAAGTTGAATCACTCCAAATTGTGGAGGAGCACAGTCACTGTGAAAAGATAATGGTCCTCACAGAGGTACCAGGCATACACAAAAAGGACTACCTAACAACACTTCAGATTAAGACACTTACCCAGGAGCTGATTGACAGCAAATACAACCCAGCTGAATGGACACATGTATATACAGAGGGCCTGCAGAAAAAGCAGTGAAAAATGGAAGTGGAGGCGTTTACATAAGATACACAGATGGGAGACAAACCAAAAAGACCTTCATGACGGGAAAGATCTCCTCCAACTACAGGGCAGAAACAACAGCCCTCCTTGAAGCCCTCAGAATGCTTAAAACAGAAAACCAGCAGCCACCACACAAAATAGCCTTCTTCACAGACTGCAGGGCACTTCTGGAATCTCTAAAAACAACAAAGAACCCACAGGCAAACATATAGGAAATCACAACAGAACTGAAGCACCTTACACTGTCAAAAACCGTGGCCCTACAATGGGTACCATCCCACTGTGGAATATCTGGCAATGAAATAGCTGACAGCCTATCCAAAGCTGGCAGCAATCAAGATCAAACAAATCATCCAGTAAACTACCAAGAGGCAAAAACAATAATCCGTAACCAGTGCAGATCTGAATGGAAAAAGAAATTGAAATGCAACAATGAACCAGATCCAGTATACCAACTACAAAGACATCAGCAAACCTTCCTTTTCTGTCTAAGGACAGGCCACTGCAGACTATTGAGCCACCTGCATCGACTCAAAATGTCTCACACAGATGAGTGTCCATATTGCAGTGGAGTCTAGACTCCAGAACATATTTCACAAGAGTGCTCAAACCATGCAGACCTGAGGCGTGAGACATGGCCACAGGCTTTGGGGCAAAAGCTTTGGGGCTCCTATCAGGATCTAGAGAGGACTGCTAGCTTTGCCATGTCGACAGGGATCAGGATCTGAAGTGATCAACAACCTTGAACGCAGAAGAAGAAGAAGAAGATTAAGTTACATTTATTGATGTTATGAATAACTTTCATTGTTTGCCATAAAATTTCAGGGAGAATTTGCAGGATCTTCTCCTGCGGGTGAACCAGGCAGTAAGTGACAGGATCTACAGCAAAGAGGAGGAAAGTGGTCACGTGGTGTACAAACAGACACCTGCCCCACAGCATACACTGCGGAAACAGCTCAAGTTTTTGTAGTTTAGCCAGTTCTTTCCTAGATATTGTAAGCATGCTGCATGATGCAGAGTGATGTCGAGGGTTGAATGTATTATATATGTAATACTTGTTTACTTGATTTCAAAGATATATATTCTTTTTTACAATACCAAAAAAACCTATTATGTACAAAACAGATGTGCTTTTGTCCTTTCAGAAGAGAAACAAATGTGTTACAGAGTTATACCAGTGCTCTGGTAAGTGAGAGGTCCCAAGGCAAAACTTGATAAGAGCTCTGTCCCCTCTGACCTGTACCATCCTTCTCATGACACATGGCCCAGTTCCCCTCTGATGGTTTCTACTATTACTATATGACTTTGTATTATATAGACCAAAGACAACTGATACTTCACTGTCTTTTTGATAACATGAGATACTAGTGAAGCACCAAAAGTTAAAATGTGGTCGTCAGTAATCAGTAATTTTTTTTTTTATTCAGTGACACTGGATACCATTTTAAGACTCTCTCTCTCTGAACCTTAAGTGCCCAGGGCACATGGGGCTTCCGCAAGGGTTTTCCACAAATACCTGTCCTTTGTCTTTTTTTCTGCTCTTGCCCAGGTGAGCCCTCTATTGCTCAACATCCTCTGTTGTTCTTCTCCATGTCACTTTTGGTCTACCCTTACTTCTGTTCCCCTGTGGTGTCCATCTTAGTGCTATTTTTGGTAGTGAGTTGTCAGTCATTCGGAGCACATGTCCAAACCATCGCCAGCATCTTTCCTCAATAATTGCTGTCAGTGGCTTCATCTGCATTTCTGCCAACAAGATGTTATTTCTTACGGTGTTTGGCGAAAATATTTTTCTAATTCTTCATAAACATTTAGTCTGGAAAGAATTCAACTTGTTTTCTGTGGTTTAGTTGATTTTCCAGCATTCACTTCCATAGAGTAGTACACTTAGAACATTACTCTTAAATATCCTGATTTTCGTCTTCACGCTTAGTTTTTAGATCATTTTAAGGCTAGTTCAGCCTAATGGCTAATTCACCATTACCCTGAGGAAGGAATGTAAAGAGGAAATCTTTTCAGAATTTTTCAAGAAATGTAAATAAGGTTTAGCCGATGATTTTTTGTGTGGCAGTCAAACTATGGCTCGCTAAAAAAAAACTTCCCAGGGTTCACCCAGTCTCAAGAAAAAATTGGGTACCAGAGTTATCGCTCTGGGAAGGAAGAGGAATGACGCTGCTAGTTACAGAGTTAGTGCTGATGGCAACACTGGTCCGCAGTAGTTACTGATTAGCTGCTGACTAGGCATCATGAGCATTTATGGTTTAACAGACAGTGTGCAACGATGCTGGTTCATAACTCATACCTTAATCTTCACCTTTGGAAGTCTGTGCTGTTCAGGCATACCATTTTGTACAGAGATACACTGGAAGACTACAGTGATAAATTCTGCACGATATATAGACTAGTGAATGTCTTTTAACAATTTTTCTTTTCATAGAACTTTGGCGACTGTTCAGTGAAGTGTATGGCTGCTTTTATTGTTAGAAATCATCTTCATTCAGTTTTTTTTTAATGTAATATTTTTTATGTAATAATATTACAGGAGCTAGGGGATTGTCTTTTGTATACCGACAGAATTCATGAGATTTTAATGAGTTGTTACCACAATGTATTTGTTGGAATTGCTTCTTGATTAGTGGTTTACTTTTGTCATCTAGAGTTTGTAATGTAACAGTAATTAAAAGTTGTTTTTTTTTTGTCCCCTTTTCTCTGCATATTTATACCTCAGGTAGTGCTTCTCTGACCACCTAATGAAGCATTCAGCTGTAGCAGTTATCTCTGACTATCTGATGGCTCATTCAGCAAGCAATGTTTGAAGACTAATAAGCCATCACTTGTTGAATTGTTTCTCAGACTGTCTAATGAGGCATTAAGCAGTGGTAATGTTTCTCAAACTATATAATGTAGATGTAAATCCTGGGGCTGAAATTGTAGAGAAGTAGGGGACAAGAGAAACTGACATCAGTAATAAAAATGGCTGCTGTCTCATTGAAAGACAGGCCTACATCAGACATTTGTTGAAGTATCTAAGCAGCTTTTTTCATGGTTATGTTGGACTGGCACTTACTGGGGTCAGTAACAATAACCTGTGCATGTTCATTACAAGGTTTAGACTGGGAGTGATGAGCCCATGCAGGTTTTTTGGATGTGCGAAAAGCCACAAATCTAACATGTCAAAAGTCTTAGTGGCATGTGAGGGAAGTTTCAGCACTCACACTGTACTGTGTGATGGGAACAGAGTGATTCAGTTTCAATTCAGTTCCAAGTGCCGTGCCCCGTGGCATAGGCGATCATTTCTCTCCACAATTCCCTGTCTTTAGACTTGATTACAGAGTGATTACTGATTTTAATCCTCAGTATTTGTCAGCAAATAATGTTGTCATACACTTTGTCATGCATACAGTGTGCCTCATTTTACATGCATGTTTTCAGAACCTGACATCACCTGCTTTGAGATCAGAACAGGAGGTTTATGGGAAGGGAGTGATTATGTACACATGATTGCCAACAAGTACGCCCCGGGGTTAGCTTATTGCTACTCGGACAACTGCGTATGTCTTCTGAGCATGAACACTGACCACTGCGCATATCTTCTGAGCAGACGAATAACAGACTAGGATTATATCCCAGCAGCAGGGATTTGAACTACTGACCTTCTGTATTAATGCAAGTGTTTAGTTAACGTAACACACTCTTCAGTTCTTTGTTCTTCACTTGTTCTCTTTGTCTACCTCTCAAAAACAGGTCGCTGTTCAATAAGGCTAAGTTAGATCATCAAATTATATCACAGAATGCTCCATATTATCCATGGAAACTATTTAACCCAGAGTTTAGACAACATTAAATAATACTCTTCTTCAAAAATATAGACAATCTATTTAAAACAAGCCTTGCTTAGTCTCAGTGATCACGTTAAGTGACAAATATTAGTAAATTACTGATAAAAGAGAAGAAGAACCCAGACTTTTGGAGTTCAGCTATTACTGTAACCAGTTTAATATAAACCTAGTAAAAAGCACCCAGCAAAATTGGCTGGAGGATAATCGGGCCAGTAGAATGATGATGCTAACTTTGCATGATGGAGAATCAGCCATTTTGACTGATGCAATGTGAGCATTTTGTAAAGATATCACTGCAAATGAAGTAAGGAAAAAAAATTTCACATGAATATTTAATTCCCCCTTGATTTATGTAAAGTGTGTTTATATTTTTTTTTTAAAAAGTACCAAATGTCAATAGACAAAACTGGTCTTTCAGAAAATACTTCATGCAAAGTGAAAGACAGGTACAGTTGTACCAGTTTAAAAAAAGTCCCAGTGCCATCGTTTTTAGACTGCCCTTCCGTCTTGAACAAAAATGTAAGCCATGTTCCTTCTACAACTACAAACTTTTCCAATATCTATTTGATGTTGACAGCATGCCCCACCCCAGTGATTCATAAACTTCTCGCTACTCTCTGATAATTTTCCAACTGAGAACAGGATGTTGCAGGCTGAGACACCATCTATACTAGATTGGCCCAGTAGACCTATGTGCTTTGGCAAACAGTAACAAACATCAGTCACACATCCTCCAGAATTGCCAGCTACATAAAGGCAAATGACTGGTCAGACCCCAGCGCCTGCAGGATAAGCTGTAAACCTGAAATGAACTGCTTTTATGAAAGAGATAATGGTGTCTACTGCATGAGTGAATGACAATAAAGAAATGATTTGCTTTGAATAGAACAGTGATTTAGCAGTGCTGTATGGTCAGCATTAAAAAAATAGTAGAACACACAACACTGTTAAATTGCTTTACTATGCAAAAGCTTTATTTCTCATCTGAGAAATGTTTACATTGAATAGTAATCTTGTTTTGTCTTTTTAATGGAATAATAGTTTGGTAGATATTCATTAGCTTTTTTTGCAATAATTAGATGCACTTGAAAACAAATGTCAGATGAAAATTCTCTGCATACAGTGGAACAAATTCAAGACCATTAGAGATAAGGAAGATGATCACACATGTCTCATCAGTGATAAAAAAAAAGAGATGGGCATATATCAGTCATGTGATGAGAGGAAACAATAGGGAATTTCAAAACAGGCTATCAAATGGAACACAACAGGACAAAGAAAAAGAGATCAGCCATGTGAAACTCTGAAGAGAACACTGTTGAGATAGGCTAAGTTGGTGGGTACAAGGTCCCTTGATGAGACTGAAAAAGTCAGCAAATATAAAAGAAAAACATGATGAATTATAATGCGAGCCCTGTGTGACGTTCGTGGCACAGAAAGGATATTATATGGAAGAAGATATTCATTAATGTGTTGGACTGCAAGAGTAACTTTGTTACATGTATGTAGTTACTCCTTGTATAGAAATAAATGAAACATAAATGTTTGTTATTTCAGTTTCAACTTTGTTATTTAAATTATGTTTGTATTATGAATAAAATATTTGTGCTACCTGATGTGGAGTGTCTGAAATAGAAAGCTGTATGATAAAGAACAGAATCTTAGACAGGTCTGCATTTTACCCTTTGAAAATAATGATTTTTTTTTTTTTGAGCTTCACATAAATCTATGCTTTTACTGTCATAGTCTCTCTCTCTCTCTGAACCTTAAGTGCCCAGGGCACATGGGGCTTCCGCAAGGGTTTTCCACAAATGCCTGTCCTTTGCCTTTTTTTCTGCTCTTGCCCAGGTGAGCCCTCTATTGCTCAACATCCTTTCTGTTGTTCTTCTCCATGTCTCTACCCTTACTTCTATTCCCCTGTGGTGTCCATCTTAGTGCTATTTTTGGTAGTGAGTTGTCAGTCATTCGGAGCACGTCCCAATCATCGCCAGCATCTTTCCTCAATAATTGCTGTCAGTGGCTTCATCTGCATTTCTGCCAAACAAGATGTTATTTCTTATGGTGTTTGGCCAAAATATTTTTCTAATTCTTTGTAAACATTTAGTCTGGAAAGAATTCAACTTGTTTTCTATGGTTTTGGTGATTTTCCAGCATTCACTTCCATAGAGTAGTACACTTAAAATATTACTCTTAAATATCCTGATTTTTGTATTCATGCTTAGTTTTTTAGATTTCCATATAGACTGCAGCACTGCAAAAGCCTAGTTTGCTCTTGTAAGTCTGCTGTTGATGTCCTCTGTGCTGTCTCCATTTTCTACTACTTTACTGCCAAGGTATACAAATTCATTGACTTCCTCCACTAATTTGCTATCTACTCTGAGTACATTTCTGTTGTTCACATTTTGCTTCATTAACTTTGTCTTTCCTACGTTGATCTTTAGTCCTATGTTGTTTGCATTCTGAGTTAGCTTATCTTGCATTGTAATCCTCTGCGTTTGTCTGATGTTGCCTCCTTCATTAACCAGTCTACTGCCAAGATAAATAATGTTGGTGATAGTACACATCCCTGCTTCACTCCTGTTTGTACCCTAAAGGTACTGGAGGTATGTTCTCCACTTACTGTCATAGTATTCATTTATAAAGTTCTGCACACTGTTCAGGACAGCAGAATCAGATTTATGGAACTAGCATTGAATTATGGGGCTTGATTAGTTTCAGATTATTGGGAATTATTTTCTTTCTTTTTTTAATTAGAATGGTCACAGTTTGTCCAACTGTAGCCTCCACATTATAGAGTAGGAGGTTATTGTTGGCATGTGAATGTATATTGTTTTACTTAATGAGATCCATCCATGTTCTTGGTCAGTGACTGGCTAAGCAATCACCACCCAGTAGCATCTTGCAGGGCAGAAACAATTTCTCTCCACTTCTCATGGTCTGGGACCAGCCTCTATATTGTACCCCATCTGTGGTGTATGCTACACTTCATGAAATATTAGAAATAATCTCTTAGGGTCAGGTCCATGATTGATCTTCTGGGGAGATGAGTTTGCGGTGGTAAAATTTTATTATTGTAATGAACTTAGGTGGCAATGATATTTTTATAATTTCGTTTCTCATCATTTTTTTAGAACTATCCATAATCTTTGAAAAATGTACTGACCTCTAATACAGTATACAAAGGATGGCGACTGCAGTAAAACTGGTTCAAATAATAAAGGTAAACAGAGGTGTATGATTCAGTTTTACAAATTGACAGAGGGAGTGAGTAAAATGAGGAGAAAATGAATAGAAAGTATGAGAGTAAGATGAGAATGTATAAATGAAAAACATACATCATCTGATATTTTGGCATGAACCATTTTCGAGGATTACATACACAAACAAAACAACATATAACTTATCTGAGTGGTGTCCTCCTGAATAGAAACAACATAAAAATGTGTGTCCCTTTGACGAGGCATAGAGACCACAAAGGAAACCGGAAGAAGCCAATAGGAGACGGGGAAAACGAGAGATGAAAGGCAATAGGCACCTGTAGCACATGTGGTGGGGGTGGGGGGGAGAAAGGGGAAGCAGAGAGAATATGAAAGAAGAAAAAATAGTAAGTGCCACAAATACACGTAGCACACTAGAGGTGCAGTTCATAGTGGGGCGAGGAAAGCAGGGAGATAATAAAACTGGTGAATAGGACCAGACTCAGAGGGGCAAAAACGCCTATAAGCCGCTAGAGAAGGTGGCAGTGGGAAGCTAGGAGAAAGAAAGTAGAGTGTAAATCGCAACAAAAAAAGTAGAAAACTAAAGAAGTTAAAGGAAGCTGATGTTATTTCCAGCTGGGTGGAAACAGCCAGCCTGGAAAATAAGGCGCTGTTCCAGGACCCTCCGAGATTGTACATCAGCAGAATAAGAGTGGACCACACTAACAGAAATGTTCTGCTTCCCATGTGGTTGCTAAGGCGAAAATGTTTAGCCGCTGGTGTTCAGGCCCTTTTAGAAATATCGTTAAGATGCTGGCGAAAACGATCTCCTAAGCGTAAACTGGTCTCCCATAATTACTCATACCACAAAGTTTGCACATAATAGCATAAAAAACATTGCGTGAAGTGCAGTTGAAACCCTCCTGAACTGATAACGCGGACTTAGGGAAGGAGATCTGGCTAGCCTCAGCAACAAATGGACAAGTGTTGCATCTACGGTGTCTGCAACGTCTGGTACCATAAAAAGTGTCATCTGTCTTAAGATGACTTCGAACTAAAAGGTTCCTGTCCTGTCTGTAGGCCACCAATGTGGGTTCTTCAGAGTTCATGTGTATAGGGCTCAGTCTGGAGGAGGTTGAGATGGCGAAACAGAGTGTTCTTAACTGCCAAACTATGAGGGTGGTGTGTAAGTACCAGTTTAACTCTGCCCAACCTACAGTGTGGTTTAGGTTTGAGGGTTTGTTGCCTCAATATATGGCTGATGCAGTTCCAAGACGATGAGAGAACATGTTCTGGATAGCTGTATTTGGTGGAAGAAATCTAGCATTTTGTGGGCTTGATCATGGAAGTCAGCATCCCCAGTACACAAATGTCACAACCTAAGAAGCTGGGAAAAAGGAATAGAGATTGTACATCAGCAGAACAAGAGCAGATCACACTAACAGAAATGTCCTTCATGAGTGAAGATATGGTAAGGTGTAACCAGGCAGGAGTTAAAGGGTCTCAAAAGCAGTGAGAGCTTGATTCGTGGGCATACTAGTGACAAGAGGTTGAAAGATACTGTCAAGAGAGTTAGAGATTTGTTCTGTAGGGCAGGAATAAGCATACATTATGGGCCTTCCTGAGTTGCCTGGTTTGTGTATCTTAGGGAGTAGATAAAAGGATGACTTCCTTAAGCAGCTGTCTTAAGGACACAAATCACACTCTCACTGCTTTTGAGACCCTTACACTCATGCCTGGTCACATCTACCATTTCTTCACTCTTGATGTAGTGTCTTTATACACATCCATCCCGTATGATCAGGGATTTCAGGCCGTCAAGTTCTTTCTGAAAAGATGCCATCTCTCTATTCCTATGTCTATTATTCTGTGCCTTACATGACTTGTCCTCAAGCTCAATTCGTTTGAATTCAATGGCCTGCACTTTGACCAGATTAATGGTGTGGCCATGGGTACCAAAATGGGCCCCAGCTACGCATGTTTGTTCATGGGCCACTTCGAACACAAGGTTCTAAGAGCCTATAGAGGCCCTTCTAAAGATGCTACATAGATGACAGCATTGGGATCACATCAATGCCAGAGGGAGACCTTGACAACTTTGTCAGTTTTGTTAAGGAGTACAATCCTGTCATTTCTTTCACCTCCCATGTCTCTACTATTATTACTAACTTTCTCAATATTTCCATTACTATCGGCCCTGCCAGGCTTACTACTTTATCCACTATAAACCTACAGACTCTCACAGCTATCTCTTGTATTCTCCTCCCATCCCGGATTGTGTAAGGACTCTATTCCTTTTTCCCAGCTTCTTAGGTTGTGACGTTTATGTACTGGGGATGCTGACTTCCATGATCAAGCCCACAAAATGCTAGATTTCTTCTGCCAATGCAGCTATCCAGAGCATGTTCTCTCATCGTCTTGGAACCGCAACAGCCATATATTGAGGCAACAAGCCCTCAAACCTAAACCACACTGTAGGTTGGGCAGAGTTAAACTGGTACTTACACACCACCCTCATAGTTTGGCAGTTAAGAACATTCTGTTTCGCCATCTCCACCTCCTCCAGACCGATCCTGATACGCATGAACTCTTTGAAGAACCCACATTGGTAGCCTACAGACAGGACAGGAACCTCAGGGACCTTTTAGTTCGAAGTCATCTTAAGACAGATGACACTTTTTATGGTACCAGATGTTGCAGACACCGTAGATGCAACACTTGTCCATTTGTTGTTGAGGCTAGCCAGATCTCCTTCCCTAAGTCCTCATTATCAGTTCAGGAGGGTTTCAACTGCACTTCACGCAATGTTTTTTATGCTATTACGTGCAAACTTTGTGGTATGAGTAATTATGGGAGACCGGTTTATGCTTAGGAGATCGTTTTCGCCAGCATCTTAACGATATTTCTAAAAGGGCCTGAACACCAGCGGCTAAACATTTTCGCCTTAGCAACCACAGAGGAAAGCAGAACACTTCTATTAGTGTGGTCCACTCTTATTCTGCTATGTACAATCTCGGAGGGTCCTGGAACAGCGTCTTATTTTCCAGCCTAGCTGTCTCCACCCAGCTGGAAATAACATCAGCTTCCTTTAACTTCTTTAGTTTTTTACTTTTTTTGTTGTGATTTACACTCTCTTTCTCCTAGCTTCCCACTGCCACCTTCTCTAGCGGCTTATAGGTGTTTTTGCCCCTCTGAGTCTGATCCTATTCACAGTTTTATTATCTCCCTGCCCCACTACGAATTGCGTCTCTACTGTGCTACGTGTGTTTATGGCACCTTCTGTTTGTTGTTCTTTCATATTCTCTCCGCTTCCCCTTCTCCCTGACACATGTGCTACAGGTGCCTATTGTCCTTCCGCCTCCCCTTTCCCCAATAGTCCCCTGTGGTCTCCATGTCTAGTCAAAGGGACATGCATTATTGTGTTGTTTCCTATTCAGGAGGACACTACTAAGATAAGTTAAATGTCATTTCATCTGTGTATGTAATCCTCGAAAAAGGCTTATGACAACATATGGGATGTTGTAGGTTTTTTATTTATACATTCTCATCTTAGTCCCATACTTTGTATTCGTTTTCTCATTTTACTCATGCCCTCTGCCGCTTTGTAACTGCACCATACACTTCTATTTACCTCTAATACAGTATGAGAACACTAGTGTAATATTCTACCATCTTTGCTTCAGCTAGTATTAAACAATAGTTCAGAACAGTGGTCTCCAAACTTAGATGTGCAAGTCCAGATTTTAAATGGTTGTATAGAATAGTGTGAATGTGTTTAATACCATGTGCTCTTTACGGGATCATTGGTTTAGTAACAACAATAACAAAGATGGAGGTTGAAGAACTATAAACATGTTGCTACAGTTCTGTTTATTCAAATACTGCAAACAAAATTTATGCAAAGAAATTAAGAAAACTGTTGACAAGAACACAAGAAAATAACAATGAAATATCTAGAAGAAAGCTCATACAATAATAAAACAATGAAAACAACCAAAATGTTATTGATGGCACAAACTGTCCATGCTCAGTTTTCACTGTGAGCAAGTTCTTCACCAACACCTAAAAACAAACACAGAACACAAAACACTATTCAAACAGGAGTTCAGGTAAATACCACAAACGTGTGCATAAATGTTGGTTTTATTATTTAATCTAGGAGCAGGATATCTACAGACCAGACACATACACAAACTTTTTCTCCTCTCTCACATGCAGGATGTGGCAGCTTCATCTGAAAACCAAATTATAAAACGCCAGAAAGAACCACATATTTCCAGTGTTAGATTCTCTCTTCTTTTCAGGTGTCACGTCTGAAAGTCTGGGATGTCAGAAGAAACATTTTAGAAAAAATCCTTGCAAGTCTCTATAACGCTACAAGATTCTGTTATAGTTAATAAGATAAAAAAAAGAAAATCCCCACTGCCAAACTTATCTCACTGTATACAAACTACAAAATTCATTCAAGAAAAGAAAAACACAAAAAAAAAAAAACCCTCTCCCACAGGTCTACAAATATAAGTTTGTTATAAACCTTAAGCGTATCTCATTTTTTAAAGAAGGTCAGTTTGGGATAGGCCTCACAATTTTTATAAATTTGTGTGTTTTGCTTTGGACCACAAATAAAAATACTCGCTATGCACATAAGATGTATGAATTTATCATCTGACAAAGGTGCAACAGCTATGCTGAATACTGAAAGCTTCCTGGATAGAATAAAACCCAGAAATACCCATTCTAAAAATAATGATCACTTTGAAGAAAATGAAAAAAAAAACAAAAACAAAAAAGCCCATTGAAGATGCAACCATAGATTACCAGTATAAGAGAATGTAAGAAATTGTTACATACACTAGTAACATAGTTACAAAGACAAGTGAAGGTTTATACAAAATACTGACACAATAAAGACTCAACGCTGCTGTTTCGCCTGTATTTCGGGAAATATATAGTGCATTCTTGTAGGTTACGTCAAACTGTTTAAATAGGCTTACACTGTTACATAAAAAAGCATGTATATATTGTTCCATGATTTACTTTATGAGATGCACGCAAGATGGTTGACATTCTAATCTTAAAAACTCTGCTTGGTGCTTTAACAGCCCTCTCAATTTATATATAAAAAAGAAAAATCCTCAAAAACTTCATAACCAGAACTCTATCTTATCTTTGCACAGAAACCATGTGATGATGATCACAACACAAAGAAAATGACAATCTTTTTCTCCACGCCATGTTCAGCTCAAGACATGAAGAGTTATGAGCCCTCTCTCTCTCCTTCCATCTCATTTAGTTGTCCTTTTTTCTCTTCTTGTTAGCCTCCTGAGAAACAACACAAAGCAGAAATGTAAGGTCAAGGTGGATGAAACTACACGAAAAATATTTCCATGTAACCAGTATTATGAATGTTTAAACAAATGACAATTTTTTCCATCTAATCAATGCTATGAATGTTTAAGCAACTGACATTATTTTTTTTCCCATTTAATCAGTGCTATGATGTTTAAAAATGCCTCAGGAAAATACCTGGTATAAAGTGGAATGAATTTAAGAACAACGCAGAGATAAGACATATGAGCAAACAACAACCTGTTTCATGGGTGATCAGAAAAAGAAGATGGACACATGTAGGCCATGTGATGAGAAGAAACAATTAGATAATACCAAAACAGACTATCAAGTGGAGCACAACAGGCCGAAGAAAAAAAAGGTCAACCACGTGAAACTCTAAAGAGGAAATTGTTAAGACAAGCCAGTTTAGTGGGAATAACATCCCTTGATAATGTCGAAAAACTCGCCGAAAACAGGAAAACTTGGCAAACAACTATGTGATGTTTAATGGCATGGGAAGGATGTATGATGATGTTTAAACAAATGATTACTTTTTCATCTAACCACTGCTATGAATAAATGATTAAACAACTGACACACTCTTTTCAAAACAGCCAGCACTTTGAATGTTTAAACTGATACAATTTTTTTTTTTTAAATGATCATGAAACAAGTGAATCTCTTGTCTAAAACACACTACTCAATCATTCCTTGCCAATGGGCACTGGTAATATTTATTTCTGTGAGGTTCTTGGTTTCTCTAAGCAGATCAGCTGCTCTTTTCCAATATCATATGATTACTTGGAAAGTTTGGTGTGCTATATATGGTGTAGTGCTTTTATCACATGGCAAGAACTTCTTTAGTATCATCATTATCAATCCCAGTTAATTCAGTGAGATAAATTTCTGCAGTTACTGTTTCAACATTTTACTGTTCCGGCATGCATTTAGTTGTAAGGTTGCATTTGTTCTGAGACCTCTAAAACCAGCTCTACTAGCTTCAATGCACTGGACAATGGCTCAGCTAAAAGACATGTTTTCACCAATTTTATTATTATAGTTTTACTGCAGTGGCTTTGTGTATAGTTACAGAATATACTCATTTTTATATATTTATATATCAATTATTAGGTTGTCAGCAATGTGATCTTCGACCAACACCATTGAATGTTTTTCCATGTCAGAAATAAGGCCATCATATTTTCTTATGACTGCAGTGTTCCTTGGCGAAGCACTCCACATTTCCTTCATCACCTTCTCCTTACAGTTCTGTGTATTGTGTCTGATAAGCCAAACCTAGTTTATGTTCTGTCTCAGATACAGAAACACCTTGCTCACTAAGTTTAATCACTTCTGACTTGGAATTTAAAGCAAGATGTTTATGACAACTCTTCTCCGTTTGGATTTACTGTTTGTATCTGCAGTTCTGTCTCTAAATATATTATTTTTTACAGTTCCACTCTCCTTTATTACTATCACACGTACAATCTGATGCCACTGAATTAACCAAACCAACCAAACAACACCACCCCTCCCCCACCAAAAAAAAACAAAAAACTGAATCACCATCAATAACATGATGCTGCATGCCCGTTTCTGGCTTAGCACTTGGGCATGTCAGACTGAAAAATGAAAAAATAAAAAAGGAGAAACTCTCGAACATATCTACAAATCAAAATCATCATCATCATCATCATGTGCCAAGCCAGTTGGCATGAGTGAAAAGCTGCTGACAAAATATTAGTTCAATTTAAAGTTTTCATATTTTATCTGACTTACTTTCTTGGCCAAAATGATGAGCAAAGATTTGAAGATGTCAATGGCGTCCAGAAACAGGTCAACAGAGTGCCTGAAAGATAAGAAGCACAAGTGAAAGAACACTGCTCTTATCAATCTTAAACTACATACTTTTACATCTTATCAGCTCTTACCACCACAAATATTTTCCATTAGTTCATACTCTGTTCATGTCATGCTTTTTTTTTTTTGTAATGAATCTTTTTCATCTGAAGTCATGATTAATGTAGGAATCTAACACTGAAATCGTGACTTTTTTTAGTCACATATTTAAATTGTAATTATAACTTCAGCTATCAGAAGCAGTTACATGGGAAGCATGACATTCTGAACATATGAGGAGATAACATTTTTTCATCCAGCAGTAGAAACTGTTAACAATGAAAATATAACATCCCACCAATTACTAGTTTCAATCACACACAAAAAAATATGCATAACAGCAAACATAAAATACAACATTCCCCCCATTTCCAGCTGCAAAAAAAAAGCAGTTTCTGATGCTATCATGTGGTTTCTGTGCTATGACATATATCTACATAAGTTATCAAACATTCTAGAGAGGCTTCTGTGGTGGGATATGTCAACCAACAAGTCACCTAATACTCACATGAAGTTCCTGTAACAAGACACAAATCTGGACCAAATGTGATCACATCTGTATTACTTCAGGCTGTCACACACCCCTGACTGCACAAGTGAGACAGATATCTAAACTCTAGAGCACGTTCTGTAGCTCTGCCCCGTTTACCAAGAAGCCTGAACCCTATTCTGGCCATAGCTCCGGAGCTACGATGGAAGACACACTTTGGGGGGCACAAAGCATGACCTTTAAAGTCTGCACAATTTATCCAGACTACAAATATACATGTTTGAGGCATGAGGACAGACCCATGGAATACAGAAGAAGAAATACAAGTCTAGTCATCTAATGTTCTCATTAATATATGGATAATACAGATAATACTTACCAGATAAAATCATCATCTCCTCTGCGCCTTTTCTCAATAATAAGTTGAGTATCATACAGGATAAATGCAGAGAAAATTGCCAGGCTTCCATAGACTGTGATCTGTCAAGTGTACATAGCCTCACATTATGGTTTGTTTATGCAGTCTGTATGTTTTCACTTTTCACACTGACAAACCCAAACATGTGTTTTTGCTATATGCAAAATGTATTTTGGTGAGTTAACCCTGCAGGTAAATATTCTCTAATATCTGCTGGAGTTATCCCTGGCATATTTTTACAGCAGGATTAACTGGAAGGCGATTTTAGTGTGTTTATTTGTGTGATAGATAGGCTCATTAATGATCTGACTCCTATCAAATGTCTGCTCTCTATACGTAAATTCTGAACCACAAATTTCTCTGTGTCATCTAATGTAACACATATCATCACATCAGTGTCTAGTAAGCTTCAAGATGTTCTTAAATCTTTCTGTCACCATCTCTGTATTCTCTAACACGAAGACATTCTCATATTCTTGCTACTACCACTTCAATGTCTTGTGCTAGCACCATATGATATTCTCAATATAATTGTAACCATCATTTTAGTGTCTTGTAACATGATCAAGGTATTCTCACATCATAACTACCAACACACCAATTAGTGTTTTGCACCAACATCTCTAAGATATTCTCACATCTTTGCTAAAATACATTCTTCTTCTTCCCTGCGTGTGTGCGTGTATACACACACACATTCACCCTTTTCTCTTGCTAATAAAGGCTAGCTGGTTTCTGAGCACGCAGTAATGTACTCTGAAATTATTCAACAACAACAAAAAAAAAACACCAAAAAAAAACCACTTACATCCAAAACCAATGCAGACCGAAGAAACATGTTCATTAAGCTTGCCAAAAACAGGAAGGATAGGCCTGAAATCAGGAAACCTGGAGAGCAAAACAATAAATCTGTTAACTGCTGAAAATTTACCATCCAACATAATTATGTCAGTGACACAAACAGTTCAATGTACCATTTACAATCAAAAGTGACCCACAGCTGACTTGCTGGGGGAAGCTGGTGACCCACAGTTGACATGCTAGCATCATTGTTGGTGAACCACAACCAGTCAAGACCCTGTCCCATATCTCTGCTGGTACTCTCAGAAACAGACACAGCCACCTTGTTAATAGGGCAGGGATTGCCAGAGTTTCCATTGCAGCTGAGTCTGCTAAAGAAGTCTTACACATCCCCAGTTTTTAGCTCCAGCAAAGAACTGAAAAAATGGCAGTAAACAACGACCAAACCAACATGATGCTATGCATCAACATCTTCACTGCACCAGCTGCAAAGAATACCAGCTCACTGTTCAAGGGAGAAGAAGATCAAAGTTATGTTCACTTACTTGTATATTAGGAATTTAAGATCATTTCTAAAGCACATCTCACTTCAACGAAATGAACATCCCTTCCAGTAAATGAGCATCTCTAAAAATGTATCTAATTATCTGGCTCTTAAAAATTTTAATCCATTTTCTGTAAACATCTCTACAAATGTATCTATATTACTTGGTGGAACTTAAAATCCTTCCTAAAAATATAACACCTCTGAACTTTAAAGGCACATTAAAACAAGTAAACAGCACTGCCTCTCTGTACATAAGGTGACAGGACATTCAGTTTAAAAAAAAAAAAAAAGCTAATTACATATGGGATTATGCATTTGATATCTGTCAAATATATGGGGAAAAAAAAAGGTTGCACTGGGGTCTTTTTTCTGTCCTCATCAATTTATTATTGCATACGTTGACAAACCTCCCAGATAGATGAACTTCCTGTCTCTGCTGAGTAAGGAAGCCAGGGTGAAACTGATAAATATGACAGCAGTGCCTGCCAGTGCCGTGGATACAATACTGAAACAAATATCAGACGTCTTCATAAGAGCTGATAAGTGGATAAAATATGAAATAAACATTAGACATTTTTATATGAGATGGTGAGTAAAGCTGTATACAATACCAGAGCCACAATACCTACTGAAACAGAACCAGAATACGATAGCATAGTGGATACAACACTGGAATGGGCACAGAATCTTCAACATGAGCACTGAACTTTCAGAAAGTTTATTTCACAGTTAACAGTGCTCAGATCACAAAACTTTTCTCAAATTTCACAAATATCTGTGACAATTTCCACAGACACCCTCTTTAACAACTGAATACTGTGAGTATGTTGAAACATCCAATCTTATTTCCCACTAATTATAATTCATCAGACAACGCTGGTCGTCACGGTTCCCCATATGCTTCAATCAATACAAATGTGTTCCTTTTCTAATTACAATAACTTTCTGAAATTATGGGCAGAAAATATCAGAATAAATTGTCAATTTGAAGCAAGAGGAAGATATACATCAACAAATTCCAGCACCATGAAGCAAAATGTGTGCATAAAAAAATTAATATACTCCATAATGGAAAGTGACATTCACGTGCGGAGTTAGGGGTCGTCGAGTAGGTTAACTGAAGTTACTCATTTTTAAAAATATTCTCAATATGTTTCTATGATAATGTTAGATTTTATCATGCCGAAACCTCTTACCATTATGTTTAAGCCATTCATATGTTCAGATTTTTACCATATGCTCAAATGCTAAACTCAAACCACAATTCCTGCCAGTGGGAACTCACTCTTTCAAACCTCTTCATATCCTCCTCCTCTTCTTCTTCTTCGTTTGCAATTCATATCCTATCTAGTCTGATCTGTCCTGACTGTATGAAATGTATTTTACAAACAAATCTTGAATCCTAGTTTGACACTGACAATGTAGTATATGTATATTTCATAACTCTTAAGTAATGAATTTCCAACTCATGAACAGTTATGCAGTACTGCATTACCTATACAAACTTCTCTCTTGCATTTATATCATTTTTTTTTATACCAAACTTTCCAAGTAATCATATGAGAGATTTTTTTTTTGTTAAATGAAATTCTGGATTACCTTGGCTCAATTTTCACAACAAGATCTAGCAGGGGACCAAGTGAAAGCCCTGCAGTAAGAAAACAAAGAATTTAAATTAACAAACAACATTCTGACAGTCAGCTTTAAAATGTACAGCTTATGTAGTAAATTCACAATTAACATTCTTAAGTGACCTCTTATCATACTCCATGCGTTACAATGGTTAAGTTCACAATTCACACTCCATGACAGACAAAGTCACATCATAAGACAATCAAATTCACATTACCTCTACACCAGTGTTTCACAAATAAAGTCACATCATAAGAAATCAAATTTACGTCACACTCTACACCAGTGTTTCACAGACAAAGTCACATCATAAGACAATCAAATTCACATCACTTCTACACCAGTGTTTCACAGACAAAGTCACATCATAAGAAATCAAATTTACGTCACACCCTACACCAGTGTTTCACAGACAAAGTCACATCATAAGAAATCAAATTTACGTCACACTCTACACCAGTGTTTCACAGATAAAGTCACATCATAAGAAATCAAATTCACACCACCCTCTACACCAGTGTTTCCCAGGGTTGTTTGGGTCACCATCCTCTTTTTTTCCTAGGCCACATCCTCAACACCCCCCCCCCCATTAACTACTCATACAATGACCCATTAAAGTAGGATATGCAATACACAAGTAAAAACTTCAGAAAGCAAACCAGTTTACTTAGCAATATGAAAGAGTACATTTACAACTGATCTACTGCAATTTTCTCATCTTTTAATGAAATGGCTGAGTTTCATTTCTCTCAATATCGGGTTGAAAAGTGCTAAGATGGAAGGTATTATTGTCCCCCCGCCCCCCATTTCCTGCTTCATTTCCCCTCAATGTTCAACACCCCCATATCCCCCCTTTTCTTACACTGCCCCCTTTAACCCCTTTCTTCTTCTACTGCCCCCTTGTTCTTTCCAAAGTTCACAGGAGGCATTACCACCCACTTTGGAAACACTGCTCTACACTCTATGACAGTTATGCTCAAGTTCTACAACTTAAGCCATGTTGACTGAAGCATAATATATATGACAACTGATTCACACTCTATGACAGTCACGTCTTAGTAGCAATAAAAATGAAAACAGCATAGACCTGAGAAGAAAGTAAAGCCAGCAAATATCCCCATTCTGGTGGCAAGATTTTCCTTTGAGTGGCGCGTGCTTGCCAGCCACAACATCATTCCGATAGATGCCAGCGTAGTCAGGATGTACCACTAGACAGAAAATATTTAAGCTGCATTAATGCTTTCTTATCTAAAAGTACAGGAATATATGAGACAAAACAGTCATGGTTTGGTCATAATACTGCACTGAAAAAAAATATGTAAAAAATAGCGCAGATTCAACAGTCAGGACTGTACAGGGAGAAAAGACAAACAACATCCAGAAAGTTGACAGAGATAGAACTCAAAATACAGGCAGGTCAAAACAGACAATAAAAAGATTCAAAACCAGGTCACATGGAGAATATTCTCTACTCTATGTGTTCTTGTAATTCTGGGAATAATGAATGACTGGTAAGTGCAAGGGAATAAATAAAATTCAGTAAACTTTTGATGTAACAAAGAGGGGGAAGGGTATCCATTTGTGCTGAAAATCAAATAAAAATTGAAACTAACCCGAAGGGGGCTGAGCAGAAATATTTTAAAACCATTTTAAAGCTGTTTTTTTATGTGAAAAGAAGCTTCAGTATACTAAACAATACTGCACAATATAAAACTGTTAAATTATAATAAAGAGTATACAGTACTTACTCGCACACTACGTATACACAGATTCTAAGCTTTTGCGCAACTTTCATGTGTTTTCTATTATTATTATTATTTGTCCTGTCCATGTGTGTTAAATTTCAAGTCCATTATACTGGGGTTCATTACAACCAGGGTTTATTGTATTTAAGAACTGTTGGCCATATCTGATGTCTTGATAAGTAATTCCTTTAAATGTTAACTCTCTGGTTTGTTTCAAGTATAGGTTTCACAATGATATGTAATGATGTCACGCAGAAGACAACACATTTTTCTTCCTTCTCTATTTGTCTATAATATTCTTCACTATTCCGACGGCCAACACAAAAAAGAATATTTTCAACTTTTTATTATTTTTCTTTTGTCTCACAAATAATACTGGCTGGATAGGTGTCCCATGCTAACCTGACTAACAATACCAATAATACAGAGAGGAAAGACGCCTGAGATAAGCTGACTGTTGAAAATACAGGTAGGAATGATTTCTGAGCTAAGTTTACTGAAGCATAATATACATGAGGACAGATGTCTACTAAGTTGACCAATAAACAATACAGGCATGGTGTATATGGTGAAATCAGAGCAGGCCAAGAACTTTTAAAAACATTGATGCATTCCTATCACAAGGTCATGGCTGTGAAGGCCACTGAGAAATTTCCTCATGGGTCCACTCCCAACACTTCCAAGCAACCCATGGCAACCTGCTTCTTACATAACACATGCCTGCAATTTAACATAATGATCGACTGACTGCAATGAGCAACAGCATGGCAGTCTCAGGGAGATAAGAAGATGCTTTGAAACAAGTTGGCAGTCAGTTCCATGACTCCTCAGAAATCCTGAGCTATCCTCACATACAACCTCCCTCCTCCACTTCTCACTAACGGCTTAGACAATGTGAAACATATTTCCAGATGTATTTCAGTTTTTCTTATCTATTCTCATTTCTTTTACACAACACACTTCTACATAATAAAATATCACATGCACTTCATAAATTAATTAGAATGCAATAACAATTAAAAGAAAATTGCAATGCTAAAAAATATCAAATTAACCGGGCGCATATACATGAGATTATTACCTCCCCTATGCCAGTGAGAAAGTGAGCATAAGCTCCCAGAGCTGCAGACAGCATCCCTACTGACAGGCAACTGTAAACATTCTTCAGATGAAGCTGGACATGATGCTCCCTGCAAACAAATACAAACATCATACAACCATTCAATTATTAATATTGTAACAATGAAGTAAAACTAGTAATCATGTAATTTCATTTGCCTTTATCACTCTATACAAAACTAGTTATAAAATATATTTTATATATCGCGTAAAGGTAAAGTTCTTGTTTCTATGCCATTAAGGCATATTGGGGATACAGTGTTAGGTCTGTATTTCCACAATCTTCGGCACTTGAAAGTGTGACATGGTCAGTATCATGCCTGGCCACATTTACCTTCCCAAATTTCTCCGGAGAGGCTGATCAACCCCAGGACCTTCTAGTGTGTACCAGAAAAAAATCCCACTGCTGGGACTGAACCTGGTACCACCAGATTAGTAAAATGAGCATTTATATATCTTATAGACAGGTTAAAGATATATTTTATGATGAGACAGGATTTCAACAGGTGGAACTAGACATTATCACACCTAAAAGGGAAAGACTATTATACATCTAAACATCTTATTTTAGTTTTTCATGCAGTTTTCTCTATTGTTAAGTTTTGCTAATACATGCTCTGACAATTAATTAATGAGAATAATTCCATTAAAAAATAAAACAAACAACAATTGAAGATATAATCTGTATTTTATTCAATGTAAGCCCCTTGTGCATTGATACAGCGAGTGGCATGATCTAATAAACACTGGAACGACCTTTGCAGTTCTTCTGTTGGTATGGCCCTTAAACTCGATGTTAAAGCCCTTTGGATGTCATCAGTATCATTAAAGAACCATAATTTCTATGGTAACTTTAATTTTGGGAATAGAAAATAATCGCAAGGAGACTTCTTCTTCTTCTTCGTTCGCTTCTACCACCAAAAACTGCACTGTGATCCTACTGAATTCACGCCTGTGGTCCTCGTTAGGTCCTGTGGTCCCCGGAAAGACCACATGAGATCCACGAGAGGACCACAAGGGGTTCAGAGTATCACAGGGCTTTAGCCTGTATTCTTGGTGGGTCTCAGAAGCGGGATTGTGTGACACCGTGGTTTTCATTGCACCAGTTTAGTCTAGGGTTGGACTTTCTCACCGGAAGACCTCAACGTGTTTAGGATATCACTGCATCCCCGCTGGGTGAGAGGCGGTAGCCCAACCAGGCCAGAGTTGGACTTTCTCACTGGAAACCTCGACTTGTTTTGAGATACCCGTGTATCACCGCCGGGTGAGAGGTGGTTGCCCATCCAGTCCAGGGTTGGACTTTCTCATCGGAAGACCTCAGCATGATTAGGATACGCAAACATCCCCGCCGGGTGAGAGGTGGTTGCCTATCTAGACTTCCCTGGTCCAGTGTCTCCGACTTTAGCACTTTGCGGTCGTGGCCGCTACCCTTCCTAGTTGTGACCAGGATGGAGCTTTTGTCCAGGAGGACGAATCCTCGCCACTAGTGACTTCTACCCCTGGGTTGAGCCGGTTCAGGCATTATCCCAGTATGGGCGTGTTTGGGACGAGACCGACCTCTAGAGCAGAGGTACTGTGACATGCATAGCCTTCAAGATTCACCCCTGGTATGAGCCGGTTTAGGCAAAATTCACTTTGACTGTTTGCTTCGCTTTATCCTTTCTACCACCTTTTCCGCAGTGATGCTGCGCGGCAACCTCATTTGCAAATTTCTTCATTGGCCGGGAGGAGCACCGTTCCACGCACGGCAGCTGAAAATCTCGCCAACAGTGGCAGATGAGCTACCAAACGTGCCACTCATCTACCCTAAGTAACTGGTTTTCAGACGCCAGATATTCGCCCTCGCCCCTTCTCCTGTCAGTTTAAACAGTTCTGCCATGGGAAGGCCAGGAGCCGGACTTGACTGCCAGAGGCTGTTTGAGGCGCGTTTGCAGTCCTTAGAACCGCAGGGAGACAAATCTGGGCAATAGGGTAGATGGTTGAGAACACACACTTGATTTTGGGCCAAAAATTTCTGTACAACTACCGCCTGGTGAACTGGTGCATTATCATGAAGAAGGAAAAAACTGCCAGGTGTTAAATACTCAGATTGGACTCAAGAGAATCCTTTTCACAGGCGTTTCAAAATACTTAAACTTTGGCAGTGATAGTCTATTCCTCTGGAATAAATTCTTTGTGAATAACTCCTTTGCTGTTGTAGAAGCACACCAACATTATCTTCACTTTCGATTTTTTTGGTGATGATGATGACTTCCACTGAGCACTTTGGCATTTAGTTGCGGGATCATAGCAGAAATTCCATGTTTTATCCTCTGCAACAATCAAATTTAAGAAATGTTTATTTCTGCAACACGTTTTGATTATGTCTTTCGCATACTCAACACGTTGATGTTTTTGGTCATCAGACAATGCATATGGTACAAACCAGCAAACAACTTTTTTTCTTGCCCAAATTTCCATTAAAATTTTATGACTGGCCTTTAGTTAACACCTGCCCATCATCCTCACAGTCAAACAATGATCTTCTTGTATTTGTTCTCTGACTTTTGCAATGAGTTCCTCATTACAAACATAAACTGGGCATCCATGTCTAGTTGCATCTGTAATCATTTTCACACCACTTTTGAATCATGAATACCACCTGAATATCTATGCACGAGATAAACAATTATCCCCATAAACATGTCACTTCAACTGTCTCAATGGCAGTCCCCCCTCCCCCCCCCCCCGAGTTTTAAACAGAATTTAATGTTAGCTTTTTGCTCCATGCTGATTAACATGACAATCTTATTTTTACCTCTGTGTCTACTGACTTGCTTTGCTTGTGCAGGGTTATCATATAATCTCAATTATTTGGACAAGTCCTCATTTTGGAGGTAAAAATCACTCCACATTTCCAGTGATTGGACATTATTTATTCACTCTGGCACCACCCCACGTAAAAATGGGAAACTTCTCTATTGGTAATAGTGTAATCGTTAAATTCAGAACTGAGAATATGGCTATCCAATCAATTATATTGGGAACTGAATAGCATTTCCACTTTTGATATATTTTTAGCATCACTTTTTGCTCTGCATTTCCAGTTTTGATCTTCATTAATAGCTTCACTTTTTCATTACATGTGGACAATATTAGCTTTTATCATATGTGTACTGTTTATGAAAATCTACAGTTTGTATGTTTATCAAAGCAACTGTTTGCTTAAATCAGTTTTTACCATGAATGTAGAAATAAAATTTGTTCATTACATTTTATTTATATATATAGATAAAAGCAATAAATGTTTAAGGAATCGTTAAAAAAAAAGAAAAACCACCAGTTTTTCATCAAGCAAAGTTTTCAAAAGCATGGTTATGTGCATACTGTTAGTGATATTACGATTTTTAAAAAAATGCATTTCTTTCCAATGATACATCTGTATGCGGAAGAGAAAACAATTTACAAACTTTCAGGGGGGAAACCCACATTTTTCATCCTGGAAGACAAAAATAGGAAACAGGATGTATTACTTTAGTCTAGGAACATATGTTTTGGTTGTAAACTATAGAATGCAACACTCAGGATCACATACTGTCACTGAGAAACATTTGAAGCATGTGTGTACATGGTTGTACTGTTTGTACTGGGGAGGAGTGGCATTGGCAAGTTCATCAAAGACACTAGCATTTTTTGTTTGTTTGTAAAACAAATAGTAAACTAGGGACAGTGTAAATTCTATAGAAAGTTCCCTTGCTTTTCACACTGTGCACATCACAACAGTTATAGTTCCATGGAGCAGGATTGCTGAAACAAACTTTCTCTGACTCAAAAATATTAATGAATGGGTCAGTGACTAGATCAAAAACACACCTCTATGACACCTTCCTATCCACTGGAAGTTTTAATAAAATCTATTGCAGACATTCCTTTTAGTTGCCATTTCAACCATGGCAGTATAAAGGTGTTTATAATTCTTATCCTCTACTTTGATACAAGAATGGCAGCTAACTAATGTTTCCAGCTCTCATATCATTCATTTCAGAGAACAAACAATCAGCAGTACTGCGAAAGTTTTTTGAGCACTCATTAGGTGAAATCTATTTATGGTATCCTTAATAAGTGTATTTCATATTAATATTAGTTAATTAGAAAAGGAAATTAACTCCCTTACTGATGTAACGAAAATACTTTCACCCTTGCAAGGCCTTCAAGAAAGAAAAGATAAGCATTTGATGCCACTCAAAGCAAAGGACATGGTAAAGCAAATGGAAAGTGATGGCTACATATCTGAGGAGCAAGAGTTAAGCAGAAACACTGTATGAAGGATGTTCAGATTATTATATTACTATAAAATATGGATGCAGTCTTTTCTAGAATTTTCTGGGTTTAAGTGGCTAAATCTTGAAGACATCTCATGGAAAGATGTAGAAATAAGTATAAAATTTTTCATGAAAAAAGGTGTACAAATTGATTATACTAAATGTTTTGATCAGTTCTCCAAGTTGTCACATACGATGGAAAGTTAAATCTCCAGTCCTGTGAAATGGTGCAACTACAATAAATATTTTTTAAAAAAAAAAGGACAACTGCGTTAAAACTGGTTCTAGTAATGAATACAGATGCACATTTTGTGCCAGACTTTCTTACAAGGAGACCAAAAGGCTAAGTCTATATATTTTTCACCTATTTTTCGTGTTTTTAATCTGTTGCATCATTTTTATATGTGATTCCTGAAGAAGGCCTTTGCCAAAATACTAGACTATTGTATGTTCTTCATTTATATGTACTCATCTTGCTTTCTGCCATTCTTGTTTCTGCCCACTTTCCTCACTCTTTCTATCTTTTTGTAAAACTGAACCATACACCAAACTACAATAAACACTGCAGAAATGATGAGCAATTCAATGATATTGTGAAAACAGCCCAGCTCTCTCTTGCACTATCAGCTCATAATGCCTGTGTGGAAAGACTCTTTTCACTCATGCGAACATGGCAGATCAAAGAAATAGATTAACCATCGATTCTGTATACTGATATTTTACATGCAGAAAGTTTTTTTGGCTACTTGATGCAGAATAGCGAGACAAAAAAAAAATTACATCTAGTGAAAAATATATGCAATCTCAAAAGTGATTAAAAAGTATAGATGATTTTTGTTTCCTCTAAGTAACACTTTTTTTCACATTCTCTGCACTTTGTTAACACTCCAAAACACATTTTAAAATCAAATAACTTAATTTATTAATTTACACAGCTTCCACAAGTAAAGGTTCATCACTGTGTATTAATGAAACTCCTGCAGTTAGAATATTTTATCTTTTTATCCTCAACTCTGGGAACCAAATTGGTTTTAGGGTCATGTCTGCTGCCCCCCCACCCCACCCCCAAGTTTCTTGATATGGGGTGTATAAACTAGGAAAAACAGTAGGAACAGTTTTATTAATAACAAGCACAGGTGTGACATTTCAGTGTGAACCTTAATCATACAAAAAACACACAGGACAAAGAAATAGAGAAAGAATATAAAATATGAATTCACATGAATGCTATGTGAAATGTAGGAGTGGAAAAAAACAGAATGTGCACTTAGCTGTGGCTTGTAAGAGGCTGTGTCCAGAAATATGCTTGGTGGAGTGTTGAGAATATTTAAATGGAGACTTGTAATGTGTTATAGGTGTGTTGTAAAGGGGGGGGGGGGGGGGGGGGAGAGGCAGGACTGCAGAAATGGAAGAGAGTAGTATAATGGTAATCTAGCTGGAAGAAGGTGGAGTAGGTGATTGCTGTTGAGGTAGAGGGTTTGTAACCTGAAGCCATGAGGTTTTGAAATATGTGTAGCAAGTGAGAAAGAAGTGAAATTTGGAGTAGCTGTTCCCACTTTTTGACTAGTTTATACATTATGTTATCACAGCTTTACTACAGTGACTTTGTGTATATTCTCAGTTGTGTATACTTATACACTAATTATTCATTATATGAGGCGTCCTCATTCTAAAGCTTCACCATATAGTAACTCTATGTCTGAGGTCAGGTCAGTGTCTGCTAATATGTTCATTGTTTTTTTTTGTTTACCAACATGTTTTATTTGTAGCAATAATGTCTGCGTGCCAACATGCTTATTTTTTTTTTTTTAAGCCAAATCCATTAATGAACATATTTTGTCTGTTGTGTACCTGCTGATATTTTTAATCTGTTTCAGGTCCATGTTAGCTGATATATTTTGCTTAGTCTATACTGTGTTTGCTGACATTTTGTTTTGTTTTGTTCCTTGTCTGCATATATTTTGTTTGCCATCTTGTCTAATGACGTTTCATTTTTTGCCACCAACATTACATCTGAGTTCAGGGCAACAAAGTTTTGTAATCTACATGACATGTCAGGCGTAATGCTGGCAGAAAAACATAACTGGGATAGGTACCCTGTCCTCACTAACTTCGGCCCCCATCTTGTATATTTAAGTTCCTATATCTTCTTAAAGTTTTGTGAAAAAAAAAATCTTTTTATCAAGTTCAACAAGCGATGAATGTGTATACATTATAATATTCATACAAAATCGAAATGGGGGCAAAGGTCGACAAACAGAATGTACTAGTCAGTTTTAAGACTGAGCATGAGTCAACAGTTCTAATTTGAATATTAGAAATAAAAACATTTGTAAACTGAAACCAACGTAAGAAGTCCTCTAATGTGAATAAACTGGTATAATGAATTCCGTGCACACAATCATTATGAAATATTAAAGTCTAAACTATAAAAATATGTACCAAAAAATAATCTTACAAATGATCAAAATTGAGCACGGCTCGAGAAAACATTCCGCGATCGCGGGAGCTGGACTGGAAAAACGACATTTTGGAACTGTGTCGGTTGAACTTCTGACGTCACATATCTGATGTCCTATTTATCTCCCTTACCGGAACTTGGCGTGTCTCTCAGATTTGGAACCTTCCAGAGATATAAAAACATGCACCTAACGGGCAGGATCAAAAAATAAATAAATAAGTTTTTGAATCTTGAAAAAAAAATCTTTTACAGCTAGCAACTGAAATAAATAACTTATAGTTTAAATTTGAAAGACTGGACATATATTGAGAGAGTCTTTTTCACAAACTGGATTGGACGTATTTATTATTTCGTATGGAAACTGAACATTTTGTTGAAATCATTGATGATACCGGAAACAATTTCTTTAGGTTTTGGTACACCCACACAAACCAAAAGTACCTGTTGGAAATCTGCAGTTAAAGGTATCATTGTATACACGTCTAACCAGAATATGCCATTATTGTGCATGGATCAAGAACGATTCCCCAGCTGGGATAAGACTATTTAAAATTAGCATTTAGCTGCCTGTGTTCGTATACCTGTCAAAGTTGTATTTCTCACAATCTTTATGTGGTCGTAAATGGCCTCGCCTAGAATGATTGTAGCGTAAATCAGTATCTGAAGAATGAAGTAAGTGATTGCAGCATGTGCTCACGAGGCGGCCATTCTTAGGCACGTGTAGGTGAATAAGAATGTGTAAATTAATGGATTACGTTGATGTCGATAATCTGGATGAAAATTTCAGTCATACAACTATCCGTTATCATGATATTAGTAATCAGATACACCCCATAAACAGTCATTTCTGATCTTGAATTTATGTGCTTCGAAGCAAGAAAAATCTGTCACATATGATTTTATTTCAAAAATCAGATAAAGAGATATTGATGAGATTAGGTGTCACAGAAAACTGGCTCAAACCAAATCATAACAATTAGAATCAAAACTAATCATAACAGTTAGAAAGTTGAGATACTTCGGCCACATCAAGAGACACAGTAGCTTGGAGAGGTTGAAGGCATAGCATCTGGCAAAAGAGAAAAGGGATGGCCTCACTGCAGGCAGACTCAGATCACGAAAAGTCTGAATGTGTCATTGTAAGATGCTAGTCAACTTGCACAAGACCATATTCCTATTAGGGAGGCTGTGAGGGACAGTGTTCTGGAAAGGACATGTCATTACATGAATGATTTATCTCATGTTTCTTTGTGTTGTGCTATCTGTGTGGCACAGGATTTCCTCTTTAACCATACTGTGTGGATGACTTGAACCCCCCCCCCCCCCCAAACACCCACACATACAGAGGCAAATTCAGAAGAACAAAATTCAGTATTAAAGGAAAAAAAGTTCACATAAAATCATCTAACAGTCTTACCCACAAAAAGCTAGCCTCTCATATCATTTAGCAAATCTCCACCATAAACCTCCCAGGCAACATGAAAAATGGGAACTCAAAATTAGTAGAAGAAAAGTTAAGTGATGGCAATGAAGCACATGCAAAACCACTACCCAGAAATATATTTGACACATAGACATGCCAGCTACATACCACATAAGTTGGTGGAGGAGGCTTATATGTGTATACAAGCAACAGCAAAGCAGAGCCCGAAGCAGTAAGAACATCAGTTATGACAATAATTGAACATAGAAGTCATGCTAGGCAACAAGTGGTCACACAGGCACTAAAACATCAAATGAATAAATACCTGGACTACTTCACCGAAGATGTAGCAAATGTGAGCAGTGAATTTTTTAAAAAATTCTAACTCTGAATGTCTGTGAAATGAAGAGGTAGACAGACTATCCATAGAGGGAGGAAGAATGCAACTGAAGGAGATAGCTCAGCATACTGTGAAAGAAAAAAAAACACTTATTGTTGAACATAAAGAAAATTGGATGTAAAAAAAAAAATCCAAAATTCACAGGTAGATGACAGATATGAGGGCAAATAAAATGAGCTAGAAAAAAATGGCTGCAAGTACTTGCCTGAAAGTTTTTTTAACACACTCACCATATTAAAACAGTTGCTGTTAAATAATTGTAGCATGCTGGGGTATAGCTTTCATTATGATTTTGCACCAACTAGTGCTGCTTCATAAGGCCAAAAAATGGTCAGTTAATTTTTATTTGTTTTCAGTCTATGTGGATTTGCAACTTATTTATTAACTTGTCCCATACTATAAATTTTAGTTTAAAAAAAAACAATTTATAATTTTCTGAGTTCAGGCTGTTGCAGGCTGAGACACCATTTACATCAGTCTGCATGTCCTTGCGCAACTTTGCCTCCCTAACAGCTCTCCTGTGGGCCTCTCGCTTGTGAGCAAGATGGCCTGCTGCTGATGCATCCATTTGCAGATCATCAATGATGTCTTGCAGCCATCTTTGCCTTGGTCTTCCTCTCTTTCTTTTTCCCATTACATACCCTTCCAAGACGGTTTTCTCTAGATTATCATGACGTTTAATGTGTCCAAAATATTTAAGTTTTCTATCTTTAATTCTCTTTACTAGCCAGCCTTCTTCAGTATTAAGTTCTTGTAGTAAGGATATATTTGTTCTTTTTTGCGTCCATTATATTTGAAGAGCTCTTCTATAGCATTTACATTCAAATGCATTTATGTGTTTCTCAGCTGTTTTGTTAAGTGTCCAGGTCTCACAGGCATATGTTGCAATGGGAAAAATGCATGCCCTTAAAAATCTTATTTTTGTAGTTCTGTCTCCGCAGATTCTTTAGTTGTTTTACTTTCTGTATCTCCATTATTAGTTAGTAATGATCCAAGATATTCAAAAGTCTCCACATCTTCCATTTTTTCCTCACTGATACATATTTTAGCTGCGTTATTTGTTTTGTCAGTTGTCATCAGTTTAGTTTTCTTTGCATTATGATAGAGGTTTTGCTCTTCACAATTCTTGCGGACTGACATAATTAGTTTTTCCATTCCTTTTTGTGTTGTGGACAGTATTACTGTGTCATCAGCATATCTGATCTCTGGTATTTCATAACCTCCAGTTATGGCATCGTAATATTCTTTTCTACATCTTCTCTAACATTATATTTTCATTATACAAGTTAAATAAGTAAGGCGACAGTATGCACCCCTGAGATTTACACCACTAATTGAAATTTTACCCAAAATACCTGTGTGCCTGTGGTGTAAAGAAACACATGTTCTCCATAGATATTGACTACACAACCAGCTCAGTTAAAGAACCTGACCAGACTTCAAATCCCTCCCAAGAGAAGCTGTAGCTGAAAACCAGATGTGAACTGGTGCAATTGTAGGAGAGATTAGCATTGATGATGAGGAAGAAGCAAGCTGAAGAATAAATATCAGACATTGCTTATGGTTTGGATCATCATCATTACACTGTTGACATGTTCATAGGTGCTCAGATCTCCCCCCTCCGTATATCCATCAGTGTCCTGTGGCTAATAGTATCTATTCTGTGTTGGTTTACAACTCCTTTTACGCACCCCTTATGCCTTTATTCTTGGCCATGCCAGTCTGTAATCCTAGCTCTCTCAGTCTAAGCATATTCTCCCAAGTCCTCCACTCTGCATATCTCTCTGAGCACATTAATAATATCAGCTTGATCCAGTGGTTGTCCATCAGCAATGATGGCAAAGCCAGCCAACCTGTCAGCTTTTTTCATTTCCCTGTATGCCCAGGGACATGGATGAATATTACTGTGAATCCTTGATCTCTGCAATGATTCAAGTCACTGCCTGTGTACAGAGGCTCCCATGACCTTCTGTATCATTCTCATTGAATCACTTAGAATGTAGACATGGGCATAGTCTTGTGACCTCAGCTATATGAATTGATTTTGTCATGCTGCTTGTGGTTATAGCTGAAGCCACCACTGGCTTCCTGTTGTGCCTGCTGAGCATGCTGTGAATACCCATGCATTCCTTTGATGTTGTACAACTGCATCTGCCTCACTGGAGTTTTCACTGATGAGGACATTAACCTGCATTCACAGCAAGTTGATTCTGTTCCTCTTGTCAAACCTGACAATGCAAGTGAAGGTGCCCTTGAATGCTGAAGGCACAAGTACCCATTCCTCACCAAGGTTGATGTTATTAAGTTCACAGATCTGCTTGATAGCATCTTCTGCATGGCCTATCTCTAAGTTGCCTCTCCTTAGCCTGTCACCCTTTTCTTTGAGGAGCTCTTGATAGATGGATGTTCCTTATCTGTGCTTATCTTAAGGTATGCATGCATCCTTCATAACTTGATCCTGTGATTCATGGTTGGGAGATCAAGATCAGACATTATTTACCTTCAAACATGCACACATGCCCCCCCCCCCAAATAAAAAATATATATAAATATAGTACAGGTAAAGGTAACCCTGTCATGCCTTAGAGGCACATAGGGATATGGTGTTAGTGCCCATATTTTCCATGACCTGTCAGCACACTAGAGAGTGGTGTGGTCAGCACACTAGAGGGTGGTGTGGTCAGCACACTAGAGAGTGGTGTGGTCAGCACACTAGAGGGTGGTGTGGTCAGCACACTAGAGGGTGGTGTGGTTTCAGCACACTAGTGGGTGGTGTGGCCAGCACACTAGAGGGTGGTGTGGTCAGCACACTAGAGATTGGTGTGGTCAGCACACTAGAGGGTGGTGTGGTCAGCACACTAGAGATTGGTGTGGTCAGCACACTAGAGGGTGGTGTGGTCAGCACACTAGAGGGTGGTGTGGACAGCACACTAGAGGGTGGTGTGGTCAGCACACTAGAGGGTGGTGTGGTCAGCACACTAGAGGGTGATGTGGACCTTCATCATGAGAGACCAGTGCACTAACCATTTTGCCACTCAATATATATATATATATATATTTACCTTCACATGTGCTAGAGAAAAAAATATCGTGGTGAACAATTATCTTAACATATTTACCTTCAGCTAAACATATTCAATGTATCTTTTAAAGTTTTTCAATTCATATGCAAACTTATTCCCCCCCCCCCCGGCCCATGTGTAAATGTATTCTCAAGATACTTTTTACATGCAAATGTGCATAATGCTGTCCTGACATTCTGCCCTTTATCATACATCTTTCACTCTATTCCAGACATTCTACAAATGTGCTGTTCATATAACAAACATAACTAACATTGAAGCTGAGAGACATAAAATAAAATATAACATTTACGTTTCACTCTTAAACATTCACTCAGTATAGAAGAGTAGATACCCTTTCCAAAAATGGCAGTAAAGTGAAACTGCACAGCTACCAAATCACTTACAAAGAACCCAAGGCCATGGTAAAAAAAAAACCAATACAGACAGCAGCAGGCAAAGAGGTTGAATATAGACAGGACTCCTGATACTGATCCAGTCCATCAAGCACAGAGACACCAATAGACCATCCTTTTACAATTAAGAGCAGGCCACTGCAGACTACTGAGCCACCTGCACCGACTCAAGATGTCTCACACGGACGCAAGGCTCTCTGAGGACAGAGCAAAAACCCCAGAGCATGAGCTCCAAGAAACAAATTAGAAAAACAAACTCATTTAACACTATTACTTCACAGAGTAACATAAGGAAATTGAGAAACAAAATTACCAGTTTAATGTATGAATAGTGTATAAACTTTCATATAAGGCATGATTTTTTTTTTCTGTGCACATCCGTGCTGCTCTACAGTTTAGAGAGAACATTAAACACATTTACCCTTGCATGTGCTGAGAAAATATAATACATTTATCCTCACACATGCTGAAAAAAAAAAATATCCTAACACATATAGTCTCACATGAGCTTAAAAAATAGATCTCAAAACACTTACCTTGAAACATGCTAAAAAATATATGATACCATCTATTTTTTTTAAAGTCATTTTCTCAAAGGACCAGAGGTGTCCAATCCGCATAGCTGACCAAGATCCATCCACACATCTTCATATTGCTGCTTGCTGGGGCTTTGTTTCAAGTCTAACAAACAAGGTAGGGATTAAAGTTATATACTATGTATAGGTTACTGAGAAGCATGAGATTTCATATTTATGAAAGTACTTAGAATCTGTTATGACCAGCTGTTTGGATAATGGTGCCACTGTCATGTAATATCTGCTAGAGGAAGTAGACTGTTTAATTAATATATGTGGAGAAGCAGCATGTGACTTATTTCAGACTTGTTTTAAATGCTATTGATCCACTAATCTTCGTCAAACACAAGCTTCATTTCAGATGGGAAGTGGATTTTGGTGGCTTTCTGGAAGCCCAGGAGGCAGGTCTCCTTGACAGTTTGAAAGATTACCTCGGCATATTGCTAAGATAACCACACACAAGTAGAAAAGACTCCTGACTAGGTCTGAATCACCAGTCCTGATAATTGTGGCATCCACCTAGAACAGGGGTTCTCAACTGTGAGGGAATTTGTCCCTCACTTCTGGGGGAACTTTAGGTTTTTTTGTTTGTTTTTTGTTTTTGTTCTTTTTTTTTGGTGAGAGTTTGAATCGGGACCACAGACAGAGACTGTTAATATACACTCGAACCCACTTAATGTCACATTGGCAGGACCATCAAAATACTGCAGCCGTATACAGAGTGTGTGTCCTACATTTTCTACATTAAGCACACAACACGCAGTTAAAGCTGTTGTCATTGGACGCAGAATGTATTAATCACAAAATACAGTAAATCTTAGTCATGTAAATTACAGTATAGGTAACACTAAAATCAAGCAGCATCTGACTTTTCAGCAGAAGCAGTTTAAAAAAAAATGCATGGTTTTGCATTGTGATCTATTAACCAAAAAAAAGTCATTTAAGCACACTGCAGGATCAAAAATGTCCTGTGTAATGTCAGGCATACTGTAAATGAACGAGCAGTTTCCAACGTGCTTACAGACTGAGCGCAAGGAGCAAATTTGGTGGGCACCTGCTTCATGACAGACTCACTGACATCATCAGTACAATCCTCAGTGTCGCTGTCTACGACGAGTGAAAGTCTCATTCAGGTTTTGTCTCAGTTTTTAAGTTTTGATCTTCAGTGTCTTTTCTCATAACTTTTTCATCAGTTTTGCTTCAGAATGTCCATTTTAGCGCATAAATCCAGATCGACACATTTGTGTTTAGTAGCCATTATTTGTCACAGTGATAACCAGGATATACACTTCACAGTACACTGCTCAAGAATGACCAGATGTCAGCTTGCGTTGCCAACCAGATAACACTGCCTATGTCTTCATCAAGAAGACAAACAGTGACCAAAAGAAGACATAGTTTTTAATCATGATCTTTTGAAAGGGTGGCCATGGTAAGACTTTCACTCACCCCATCTGAGTTTTGATGCCCACATGTTCAAAAGGTTGATGTGGCATGTACTCATTGATCAAATGGAGGCCCCCTTCTTTGATGAGTCGTGAAGCTGATAAGGCTTTGTGAGATATTTACAACTTGGACTCACCCAGTTTGTGATTTAAAGTGGGGTCTTTAACTCTCCAGGTGCAAAAATAGTCCATTAACTGATTTGTCTAATAAGTGGGGTGATATTAACTGGAGTAAAGCCCATTAAATACTTATGGGAGTTGGCCAGGGATACAAATTTCTGTGACAATATCTGGATTGTGACATAAAGCAGTGTGATATTAAGTGGGTTTGACTATATGGAAATTATTTTGAATGCACTTTTTGAGTCAACTTTGAGGGTTGTGTGAGGTAATGGGTGGGATCATATCCTCTCATGGTGAGAAGGGTGCGTGGGGCAAAAAAGTTGAGAATCACTGGTCTAGAACAGCCAGTTTTGTTCACAGAAAAACAGTATATACTTTTCTGTGTTCAAGGACTGTCCAGTATTTTCACATGATGTGCTCAAAGACTCATGTTAGTGATCCATAGCTGGCTGGTTGTATCGGGGTTGATCCAGACACTGTTCTAGCTCCATGTGGTAACCCTGGTATTCAACAATAGTCTGACCAAGTAAATAGGGATTGAAATCAGAAGGCAAACTTGGTTAAAAAAAATATGCAAAACCAGAGACAGAAATGCCTAAAGGTGCAGACATCACAGCAGTGATTGCACTAGAATTCTTTGAAAATTTTACCAGTCTTTCACTTTGACTGAAGTACTTTTCTGAAATACTGTTTTTTTTTTCAGTACACCATTCAGTACCTTATACTTTTTTTTTAAAACACACTTTACAAACTACAGCGGTAATGAAATATTCATGTGAAATATTTTTCTTAAATTATTTACAGCGAGATTTAATCTGTACAAAATGCTCACATGCTGAACCAAAATCAAAGCTGGCTGATTCTCTTTCATACAAACTGAGCATCATCAGTCTGCTGGCCAGATTATTCTCTTTCTACTGGCCCAGTTATCCTCTGACCAGTTTCATTGATTGCTTTTTACTAGGTTTTTGATAATATAGAATGGTTTTGATAATTGACAACCTCCAAAAGTTTTGGTCTTTTTTTTCTCATTTTTTAAAATAGTAAATGTACCAGTAATTGCCAGTTAATGCAATCACTACATCACAGCTTAGGTGCAGACTTTTGGCACAATGCAGTCAATACTATTTCATGGGTGAATACAGAACAAGAATAAGCCATTTTAGTTTGACTAGTACAGTTCTGAATTTTGTTGTTTTCCTTTGTTTCAGGTGCATGTAAATATTATGGCCTCAGAAACAAGCACAGAGAATGATATACAGTCAAAACTGTGTAGGGAAATCATTCGGTGTGTCAACTTCGCAGCTATAAAACATAAAGACCAACGCAGAAAAGATGAACAGCAGAGTCCTTACATCAACCATGTCATTGGTATGCATTGTTTAGGTTATTCTTTCATTGCAGTGGATGTTCATTCATTCATTCATTTGCATGTCCCTTGCGGAACTTTGCCTCCCAAACAGCACTCCTGTAGGCCTCTCAGTTGTGAGCAAGATGGCCTGCCGCTGCTGCATCCATTTGCAGATCGTCAACGATGTCTTGCAGCCATCTTTGTTTTGTATGGATGTAAATACAGCAAATGGGAGTAAAGTAAAGATGGGCAAAGGTACAGGGTGCAGTCTTATGAAAAGTGATAAAAGGAAACGAGAATAGAAGCATACAGTCCAATAAAATGCACACTGCCAATGTTTTAGCAGAGAGCCTCAAGGGCAGTGTTAAAAGAGAGGCGAAGTAAAAAAAAAGGTGAAACAAAAGTAAAGTGACTTGCATGTAATAAAACTGTACTTTACAACTTAACCAAACTAATCCAATCACTGAAAAGTTTGCAAGTTTGAGTGTTACCAAGATTACAGGTTACAAGTCACAAAATGAGTTATTTATGTGCATTGTTTTCTCTCAACTAGTTCTTTGTGTACTTTGTTTTCTCTCAAATAGCAGTTCTTTGCATACATCGTTTTTTCAAGTTCTTTAAAGAGGATTAAAAAAAAAAAAAAAGAAGCTTTCTTTTGTTGACAGGAAGAATAATTATATGCAAGGAAAGCTTTAGAACAGTGGTTTCTTTTGTAGCCACTATTGGAGCATTACTGAACAGTCAATAGCTCCATTTTTGATTTTGTATTAAATGCTATCTGTTTAATTAAAACAATGAAGGGTTTATGGAATTGCAATATTACATATAAAATGATGGTGCTGCAACTTAAATGTTGAAAAACTGATCGTTAGAGATTGGGAACCACTGTTCAGACTCTCATAGATTTTGACACACTTGGCAATGCAAATTTTTGTCATGCTGCACCTGTAAGTGTAAATTTATGGTCTTTTACTGCTTATATTACACTGAGTGAGGTGTAATTTGAATGAAAATATTTGTACAACCAAAATGTGGGAAATCTCTGGCTGTATGCTAGGGCATGCTGTTTGAGAAACATTGTTCTAGAAGATCTGTTGCTTCAGTTCACAGCTGTCAGTTTTTAAAATTGTTACCATCATGCTAGCAGTATTAAAGTTCAAATGCCTTTACTAAATTGTTCATCATGGCATTAACAGTATTAATACACACGTGCCTCTGTTGTTTCCTGTTAAAAATGCTTCTCAACTTACATATAAAATGATGGTGGTGCCACTTAAATGTTGTTGAAAAACTGGTCGTTAGATATATTTAAGCCTCACGATGATGTGAAAGTGATATGCTTTCACTAGAAGCCATACTTTAAATATTTATCTTTTCTTGGGCTAACGATATGCAGTGCAATACTCTTTGTCAGCTTTGACATCATCCTGGCCAGCATCATTATCAGTTTCACAAGTTGTTTGTCTTGTAATTTTTATTCATATTGCTTTAATTTTGACATTTTGTGGGATTATGTCATCTAGTAAGTGTTGGCAGCCATGCTTCTTCATAAATCTCGGTCCAATGTATTTGAAAATAAGAATTGTTGTAAATTAATTGCAAAGTGCGGGTATTTACATTGAGAACTTTGCCCTACTGGTTGAGTTCACAAGTATTCTCGTTGATGTTCGTGTCAGAGTCGTCTTAACTGGTTTCATATTACCAGTTTATATTACCTTAAAAAAATTGAAAATATTTTTTCATAAACTGAGAAAGGACCAGTTATGGATGATTTGCTAAAAGCTTTTTCTTTCTTTCTTTCTTTTTTTTTTTTTTTTTAGTGGTGGTGGTGGTTGTTAGAGGAGCAGGAAGGGGGCTTTAGAAGTGGAAACAAATGTAGCATTGTCCAAAATTATCTAGATTTATGGCTGTCATGTAGACTACTCCCAGTTGTGTGGTCATAAAAGTAAGCACCAATACCACTTGCACAACATCAAAGGATTGTGTGGGCATTCACATCACTTTCAGCAGACAGAACAATCCAGGAAACCAGCGGTGCCTTCATTATGACCACAAGCAGCATGATGATGGGGGTGATGGCAGTAACGAAAGCATTCATGTGGCTGGAGTCACAAGACTACACTCATGTCTGCAGCATACCAAGTGATTCAATGAGTATGATCCGGAAGGTCGAGGCAGTTTTTGTACAAAGCCAGTGGCTTGAGTCGTCACAGAACAGTCACCTTCATCTATGTTCCTGGGCACGTGGGCATCCAGGGAAATTAGAGATCTGATAGCCTGGCTGGCTCTGCCATCATTGCACATGGACAACCACTGGATCGATCTGATATTGTTAAAGTGCTTAGAAAGATAGGCAGAGTATAGGACTTCAAAGGCAATGAATCCACATCACTGCTTACACTGAAAGACCTGGGAATACAGACTAGCACACTCAGGAATGAGAGGCATGCTGGACATATGAGAGAACTTGTCAGCCAACACAGGACAGGCACTATCAGCCGCAGGACATTGATGGATATGTTGTGGGTGGTGGGGGAGGGGGGGGGAGAAGATCTGAGCACCTGTGAACATGTTCAGAGTGCAATGATGATGCCCCAGGCCATAAACCAATACCACGGTAGGTTAATGTATTATGAGCATGTTTAAAGTAATCTAGGCTAAACTATGTCATGTGATAAGAAGAAACAGTCAGAGAATCCCAAAATAAGCTATCAGGAATGGCCATAGTCCCCATGACATGGTATCTGCTAAAGAAGTATTGCATACTCCCTGGTTTTTAGCTTTCACTCAGAGACTGAAGAAAATAGTCACCATAACCTGTTTCCAGTCTGACATGATGCTGTGCTTCAACATCTTCATCACATTAGTTTCAAAGAACATCAGGCTCACAGTTGCAGGGAGATAAAAGAGGAAGAGTCAGTCAGCCATTGGGAAATCTATTCTTGTCATGATTTACCTTGTTACACAGGCTTGTGCTTTAGGCATGATGATGGAACAGAAACATTGTGTCTGATAGGGAGTGGTTACAGTAACTTTCGTGAATCCTGGAGTTGTCTGAAGGAGGATTCATCCCATATGTGTCCTTTACCAAGTGGAGCACATGAACACAATCTGTAGGAGCAGTGCAGAGAGGTAGGGTGTGTCTTGACCAGTTCAGATTCACTAGCATTTACAGCTGCATTGTTACTATACTGCAACCAAATAAACGTACCAGCACACATAACACTAGTATTTCTCATAATAAACAGGAGTGGCATACATCCTTGTTAATGAGGGCGGGATCTCGGATCTTTCTGTCATACAAGTAAGTGATTGCTTCACATTTCTATCTTACAGTTAAGTGAGCTATAATAATATAAGATGTGATTATTACCTAAAATTGTTAACATTTCTAAGTTAGCTTAGGGCACCTTAGTGGCATAGCTAATAGTGCATTCATCTCTCATAGCAAATTCTGCAAGAGTGCCATACATATGAGGTGCAGTAAATTATTATAAAGAGACCAGCGGGCTACTACCAGATACATTAGGGAGTTATCACCCAGGAAGAGATACAACTAATAATGCTGCGTTCCTGGCATATAATGTATACGAGGGATTTCAGAGATGAAACCATAGTTGTGGCACTTGATCTTGAGGATGCACACAGCAGAATGGATTATACAGTGCTTTTGACACTTCTGATGGAGTTTGGGATAGATGCATGATTGGTTCGATGGATAGCTTCAGTGTTGTTGAGGTGATCAATTGCCTTTAGATGCAGAATATGGATCTCAGAAACCAGAACCATTGCTATGGGGCTGCCTCAGAGATCTCTCTTGTCTCCTGTGCTATTCAGTGTATATTCTACTGGCCTTGCACTGTTATTTGGGAACAGCGTAGGGCAAACACTAACTTATGCTGATGGTATATTAACATGTGAGCATGGGAGGTGTAGAGAGGAATTAGCCTCAAGGGATCAGGCAGGGTGGATCAGATAACAAGCTGGTGTGAGGATAACAATGCGGTGATCCACTGTAGGATCTGAAGTTCTGATTGTGAAGTGTCAAAGCCAAGATATTAAGAGAACACATTTCATGAGGTACCTAGGGATCACATTTGATCGTTCATTGTCCTTTGCACACCGTGTGGACAGTGCAATACAAAAAGCCAGGAAAGCGTTGGGAGTAATGTAACGTTAGTGGCCACATCGGGCTTTCCACAGGGCACTCTGTTCTTGCTGGTGCATGCGCTGGTACTGTCACCATTAGAGTATGGTCTTGGCCTGCTCACCCTGTCCAGTACACAGCTGAACAGACAAGAGTGTGTACAGAACGAGGCAATGAGAGTGGTCATGGGTTGCACAGGGACACACTAAGGTGGTGGCCATGAGCTTTCTGCTTGATATGCTGAGTGTGAGGTCTAAACACATGCTCAGGTAAAGGCATACATCAGGGTTTCTGGCATGAAGCATCATCCTCTTCGTAAGGAGCTGGGGTTGATAAAGGGAAGGTGTATCAAATGAGGCAGATCCAGGATGGCTGAAGTTGAGGATACAATAAAATCAGTTTGCAATCTAGATGAGGTGCATAAAGTTTGGTTAATGATTGGTTACAAGTACAGGACGACCTCACCTAACAAAGGTTATTACACAGAAGGGCCATGATGTCGAGATTGGGCACAGGGAGCAGCTGAACCTTGGGTTCAAGATCTCATCCAGCATCACTGTGGGTCTTCCAACATGGTGATATATACAGATGGCTCAGTGACTCAGAACAGCAGAAATAGTTGGGGTTTTGTTGTCTAACAAAATGGAAGACTAGTGGCACAGGGTTCAGGGGCCTTTGAAGTCACCACTTCAGTCATACGAATGGATAGTGAGGCTGTGTTGGTAGCATTGGAATGGTTAGTTGCTCATGAATATGGTTAATGGTGTCATTGTGACGGATTCATAGAATCCATAAGATTGAGAAGAAATTGCTTCAAAAAGAATGGGTTCATCTGATAAGCCAGCCAACTGTGACAAGCTTAACGTGGCTTTACCATCCTAGGCATGTGGGAGTACATGGCAGTGATGTGGCAGACAGACTTGCTGGACTCGCTAAAATAAGTGGAAGACTGACAATGGACAGAGGGGACATCGCTAAAGCTATTGGACAGACTGTGGGAAAATGAGAAATAGGAATGGAAGAACAGTGTAGATTTAAAGAGATTGCTGGAGCTAGGACAAATTAAAAGTGCTGGCAGGAAATCTAAACTGTGTGGCAGAAAACACATCATAGACAATCAACATTTGACAGGAACTGTTAGCAGACATACTCTTGGATGGAAGTTATGGCATGTGGTGCAGCATATATGAGGTTGTCCTGAATGCAGTGAAGCCGGAGTTGGAAATTTGAACCTTTGAGGTGCAGATAAAACATGTTGTCAATGCAGATGTCAGACAACAGTATTGTACTACAGTACAACCATCACTTGTTGGGAAACATATTCTTACAAACATATTCTTGGATGGATGGTGTGGCATGTGGCGGAACATAAAGTCAGTGACGCCAGAATCTGAATTTTGAACCTTGAACCTTGAATATCAGAAGACAATTAAGGTGACTCATATCAATAGGCAGTGGTTCAAAGTCAAAGGTGCCACATTTCATCCATCCATCCATCCATCCATCCATCCATCCATCCATCCATCCATCCATCCATCAATCCATCCTATCTATCAATCCATCCTATCTATCAATCCATCCTATCTATCAATCCATCCATCCTTCCCATCCCAACCAATCCATCCATATATCCATCCATCCCCTTGGTTGGTGATCAAATAAGCAATCATTGCCCAGTATGCCTTGTGGCATCTTGCAGGGCAACAGCAAATTCTCTCCACTTCTTGCGGTCTGCGGCCTGCCTTTGTATATGCCCCAGCTGTCTTGCATGCTGCACATTTCTCCTTCTACAGTAGTCCATGGTTAGCCTCTTTTTCATTCTTTTGGGTGTCCATCACATGATCATTTTAGCGATGCTTGCGAGATGCATTCTGACCACATGATCAATCCATTTTTTGCTGTTATAACATGCATATCTTCATGTTTACATTAGGCAAGAAAGTCTCTATTATTTAGTGTCCATGATCAGTAAATATTCAGAATCTTTCAGAGGCAAGTTGTGTGGAATGGGGATAATTTGCCAATTTTCTTTCCATTTATTATTCAGCATGCTCCATAGTGCCCCAATCACCCAGTTGTAAACAAGTATACATAGTTCTTTCTGGAGCTGGAGAAGGAAAGGTGGCCAGGCATTATACTCATCACATTCACCTTCTAATGCAGTGTTTCTCAATCCTTTGTGGATCATTCCCCACCTCACTGCCTCAAAGATTTTGATGCCCCCATCCCCATGCAGTCAACCAAGTTCTGAAAAGTGTAATCCCCCCCCCCCCCCCACAAATACACCCCCACGTTGGGAAACACTGCTCTAGTATGACAACAGTTCAAGAAAGATATATGACACTATAACTGCTGAGTGCCTCCGAGGCATGACAGAGCTGTCTTTTGTTTTTCAGGCAGCTTTACTTCATGACACACTAGAAGACACAGACACAAGTTTCTATGAGCTTCATGCAGAGTTTGGTGAGGATGTTGCTAGTAAGTGCACATCACCTGTCAGTTTCTTTTCTGTCATAGCTTTTCAGCTGTGGTATTGATGGATGTAGTTTCACAACTCATGCCTCAACTAAATCATTTGATAGGGGAAATAGTCTGAATTTTTACAAATGAATATTTAATGAAATATTTAACTTTATAGTACCCATAGTAAACATTATCAATATACTAGTTAGTGTGACTGCATATAAGGAAAGTAAGAAAGTACAGTAAGTAAAGGTGAATATACTAGAATAAATAAATAATTGTCACCAGTGTCCGAAAATTATGGTATGGTGGTATTTTGGAGAGTTTTGTCTGGAAAAATCCAGAATCTAGGAAATTCAAATGTGTGAAGTCACTGGTAATCAGTGCCTCTCATATTATGAAACAAAAGAAATAAAGTATATGGTAGTGATAGGGGATGGTAGCAAAGATAACTGTGACAGTAAAGTTATTAGGACCAGAGCTGGCTAAGATCCTGCCCTACCTTTCCATCAGTGCTATTAATAACACTATCAGCCCAGCTAGTGGGGGAGGGGTTACCATTATGGTGGTGGGGTCTGCTGACTTTTCTGGGTCCACTCTCTTCAGACAAGCCACTATAACCTGTCCCTAGTTTAATATGATACATATGAGGTGGTATCAGAAAGTTCTCACATTGTACTTGCTGTGAATGTACTGTTTGACAAATATGCACTAGACACTGAAGGTCATTACTGTCATGGCTACTGAGTCAGTCTGCCATTTAATATCATACTGTCTACTTGCATTCAGTCTGTATATGTAGTTTTGTGACCTTGAGTTAGGACTGCTCTGCAATCTTTGCTATGGCGGACAAATGCAATGTGGCATCAAATTTTGTTTGAGGCTTGGTAACTCTGCTACCATGACCTTCACACTGCTTTTTCAGACTTTTGGCGAGCATCCTTAGGTTGAACACAAATTTTGAATGGCAAAAGTGCCATTTCAGGCAAATGAAGTGTCTGTTCAAGATGACAAGCACTGAGGGTGATCAGTCGCCAGCAAAACACCAGAAAATGTGGACAAAAATTTGTGAACTTGACCATGAGGACCACATCAAACAATCCATCATCTCTCTCAAATGATTGTAATCAAAATTGTAGTCTGGAGATCTTCATGGAAAACCTAGACATGCATCGAGTTGATGCCCCTGGATCTTGACATTCGATTAAGAGCATCAGCATCTTAGCATGTGCTTTGGGTTTCATGAGATGACTAATGATGACCCAATTTTTTCTCTAGGATCATCAAGGGTGATGAAATTTGTGTTTAATACTACTATCCAGAGACAAAACAGCAGTCACTGCAGTGGAAGACCTGGCAGTCTCTAAGACCAGAGAAGGTGTAGCAGGTCTGGATTGTAACAAAAACCATGCTCATGATTTTGTTTCAAAGTCAGGGACTTTGTTTCCTGAGAATTTGTTCCTGCTAGCAGTCTGGTGAACTCTGATTTTTACCGTGATGTTTTGAGGTTCTTGAGAGATGTGCAATGAAAAGAACTGGAACTGTGGTACAGACACAAGTTTCTATGAGCTTCATGCAGAGTTTGGTGAGGATGTTGCTAGTAAGTGCACATCACCTGTCAGTTTCTTTTCTGTCATAGCTTTTCAGCTGTGGTATTGATGGATGTAGTTTCACAACTCATGCCTCAACTAAATCATTTGATAGGGGAAATAGTCTGAATTTTTACAAATGAATATTTAATGAAATATTTAACTTTATAGTACCCATAGTAAACATTATCAATATACTAGTTAGTGTGACTGCATATAAGGAAAGTAAGAAAGTACAGTAAGTAAAGGTGAATATACTAGAATAAATAAATAATTGTCACCAGTGTCCGAAAATTATGGTATGGTGGTATTTTGGAGAGTTTTGTCTGGAAAAATCCAGAATCTAGGAAATTCAAATGTGTGAAGTCACTGGTAATCAGTGCCTCTCATATTATGAAACAAAAGAAATAAAGTATATGGTAGTGATAGGGGATGGTAGCAAAGATAACTGTGACAGTAAAGTTATTAGGACCAGAGCTGGCTAAGATCCTGCCCTACCTTTCCATCAGTGCTATTAATAACACTATCAGCCCAGCTAGTGGGGGAGGGGTTACCATTATGGTGGTGGGGTCTGCTGACTTTTCTGGGTCCACTCTCTTCAGACAAGCCACTATAACCTGTCCCTAGTTTAATATGATACATATGAGGTGGTATCAGAAAGTTCTCACATTGTACTTGCTGTGAATGTACTGTTTGACAAATATGCACTAGACACTGAAGGTCATTACTGTCATGGCTACTGAGTCAGTCTGCCATTTAATATCATACTGTCTACTTGCATTCAGTCTGTATATGTAGTTTTGTGACCTTGAGTTAGGACTGCTCTGCAATCTTTGCTATGGCGGACAAATGCAATGTGGCATCAAATTTTGTTTGAGGCTTGGTAACTCTGCTACCATGACCTTCACACTGCTTTTTCAGACTTTTGGCGAGCATCCTTAGGTTGAACACAAATTTTGAATGGCAAAAGTGCCATTTCAGGCAAATGAAGTGTCTGTTCAAGATGACAAGCACTGAGGGTGATCAGTCGCCAGCAAAACACCAGAAAATGTGGACAAAAATTTGTGAACTTGACCATGAGGACCACATCAAACAATCCATCATCTCTCTCAAATGATTGTAATCAAAATTGTAGTCTGGAGATCTTCATGGAAAACCTAGACATGCATCGAGTTGATGCCCCTGGATCTTGACATTCGATTAAGAGCATCAGCATCTTAGCATGTGCTTTGGGTTTCATGAGATGACTAATGATGACCCAATTTTTTCTCTAGGATCATCAAGGGTGATGAAATTTGTGTTTAATACTACTATCCAGAGACAAAACAGCAGTCACTGCAGTGGAAGACCTGGCAGTCTCTAAGACCAGAGAAGGTGTAGCAGGTCTGGATTGTAACAAAAACCATGCTCATGATTTTGTTTCAAAGTCAGGGACTTTGTTTCCTGAGAATTTGTTCCTGCTAGCAGTCTGGTGAACTCTGATTTTTACCGTGATGTTTTGAGGTTCTTGAGAGATGTGCAATGAAAAGAACTGGAACTGTGGTACAGCCACAACTGGCTGTTGCATGAGGATGACATACTTGCTCAAACCTCCCTTAAGATGATGAGGTTTTTGACAGAAAACAATGTGATGGTTATCTCAGAGCCTCTGTACTTGCCTGATCTAGCCTTGTTCATTTCATTCATTCATTCATTTGCATGTCCCTTGCAGAACTTTGCCTCCCTAACAGCACTCCTGTAGGCCTCTCAGTTGTGGGCAAGATGGTCTGCTGCTGATGCATCCATTTGCAGATCATCAATGATGCCTTGCAGCCATCTACGCCTTGGTCTTCCTCTCTTTCATTTTCCCCTTATGTACCCTTCCAAGATGGTTTTCTCTAGATTATCATGCGTCCAAAATATTTAAGTTTTCTATTTTTAATCCTCTTTACTAGCCAGCCTTCTTTAATATTAAGTTCTTGTAGTATGGATATATTTGTTCTTTTTTGTGTCCATGATATTTGAAGAACTCTTCTGTAGCAATTATATTCAAAGACATGTATGTGTTTCTCAGCTGTTTTGTTAAGTGTCCAGGTCTCACAGGCATATTAGCCTTGTTTACTAAAATGAAATTGAAACTGAAGGGGCACACTTTCAGCTTACTTTATTTACATACGTTACTTTATCCTTCCTCATTTATCGTGAGGTGTTGAGGAAAGACGCAGTCTGCATTTTTGGGCCATATTATTGGCCTCAGTAATGTTTATGCTGTAATTCGTGAGTGTTTCTATAACCCCATCTGTCCATCTTTTCCAGCGTCTTACTCTTAACCTCCTGTAGTTCTTTGGTTGAAGGCCCATGCAGCTGGCGGTGTATGTGTCATTCTCAGTAAGTGGCCAAATAACTTAATTCCTTGTTTCTCTGTGTATTGTAGGCATGGTTTAGTTCCTACCAGTTGTTTTATGTTGTCATTTCTTAGTTTATCCCTCGTAGTGACATCTGCTGCTTGTCATAAGCATCTCATTTCGCAGGTAGATATTTTATTTTGCTGTTTCTTGGTTAGTGCACATGTTTGGCATTGATAGCACAATGTTGGTATAAGTATGGTATTAGTTAGTTGTCTCTTAAACAGCTTCAACATTGAACAACTTCAGGAAAAGGGCTTCTGTTGTACATTTAAGATTTGGAAGAGGTACTGGGATTACTGTATATGTTCCCAGTGGGACTTTTTTGAAGGGGATGGTGACAAATTTAAGTAAGGTACGCCAGAAACTTTCCAATACCACCTCGTATGCTTCATCACCTTCACTGCATAAACTGTTGAGAACAGTCTGGCTGCTAGTGGTCCCAAGGAGATAGAACTACAACAGCAGAGACAAGGGTATCTCACCCTGGAATTAAAGCGGTGTTGTCTACCTTTATTTTGACTCCATCTTTGTGTTCGAAGATCTTTGCGACAATAATAACTGGAAGAAACTGGAGTTTGTAATTGTAGAGAGGTCAGAAATGAGCAGATCAGATCTTCCCTTTGTAAGAGTTAATAGTTTGTGCTTGAGCTGATGATGATGTGTTTTGGTTTCTTCTACTTTATACCACTGGTAAATGTTTTTCAGATTTAGTGAAGGAGGTCACTGATGACAAATCTCTGCCAAAGCTGGAAAGAAAGCAGCTGCAGATTGAGCATGCAGCCTCGGGCAGCTACAGAGCCAAGCTTGTCAAACTAGCAGACAAGCTGTACAACTTAAGGGATCTGCGCCGGTCAACACCAGTGGGCTGGACTTCAGAGAGAGTGCAGGAGTACTTTGAGTGGGCTGCACAGGTGGTGGCTGGGTTGAGAGGAACAAATCTGGCCCTAGAACAAAGCTTAGATGCATTGTTTGCTGAGAGGGGGGTTACTGTATCATAGAATAAACACATGGGGAGGGAGGGGGTTGGTATATGATACAGAGGAGGGGAGGGGGAGGGGGGGTTACTGTATCATAGAATAAACACATGGGGAGGGAGGGGGTTGGTATATGATACAGAGGAGGGGAGGGGGAGGGGGGTTACTGTATCATAGAATAAACACATGGGGAGGGAGGGAGTTGGTATATGATACAGAGGAGGGGAGGGGGAGGATATTTAATATATCCTGGGATAAACATTATAGTGAGAGGGAGGAATCAAAATGTTCTGGGAAATACCCTGGTATATGGGGGTGGGGGCAGCTAGTCATTCTGTAGGAGGCAGTGATGCAACCACATTTTGACATTGGGAGGGGTTGGATCAGAATTCTAGGACAGACGTCCTTTAAAGATATAAATCTGAGATTGGTATTCCATGTGGTGAAGTGGTTAGTTTAGTACACCCTGTTGACAAGGTCAGTGGTTCAGATCCAACCAGAGAAGTCCCAGTCATCCAGCTTTAGAAATAGGCAGCAAGCCCCAGCTGGAGCTTTGAAGGAAATGGGGTAGACATGATGCTAATGGTGTGCCAACAGGTCAAGAAGAAACTAACAACATATACACATAATACCCAGGGTGTCTCTATGGCATGATAGGGCTGCCTTCATCTTTTACCTGTCTAAGGATAGACAGTCTTGGAGAAGGGAGAGGTAGATCACTGAATTTTCCTGTAGGAATTGGGGGGACACAGAAGATCAGTATATCCCAAGATAAATATACTGTAGGGGAAGAGGGGGGGGACAATAAGTTTATCCAGAGATAGATAAATAGATTTGTTTATCTATTTTAAGATAGGAATACAGCAGAGAGAAATCCTAGCTTGTGCAGTACTGTGTACAGTATTTTATGAGCTAAGTGTGTGAGAGAACTAACACAGTAGTCTGTGAGGTGTAGTCAGTGACAGTGTGTGAGAGAACTAACACACCAGTCTGAGGTGTAGTCAGTGACAGTATGTGAGAGAACTAACACACCAGTCTGTGATGTGTAGTCAGTGACAGTGTGTGAGAGAACTAACACACCAGTCTGTGAGGTGTAGTCAGTGACAGTATGTGAGAGAACTAACACAGCAGTCTGTGAGGTGTAGTCAGTGACAGTATGTGAGAGAACTAACACAGCAGTCTGTGAGGTGTAGTCAGTGACAGTATGTGAGAGAACTAACACAGCAGCCTGTGAGGTGTAGTCAGTGACAGTGTGTGAGAGAACTAACACAGCAGTCTGTGAGGTGTAGTCAGTGACAGTATGTGAGAGAACTAACACAGCAGCCTGTAAGGTGTAGTCAGTGACAGTGTGTGAGAGAACTAACACAGCAGTCTGTGAGGTGTAGTCAGTGACAGTATGTGAGAGAACTAACACAGCAGCCTGTGAGGTGTAGTCAGTGACAGTGTGTGAGAGAACTAACACAGCAGCCTGTGAGGTGTAGTCAGTGACAGTGTGTGAGAGAACTACCACGAGGTCAGTGAGCATTACTCAGTAACAACATAACAACAGCTGAGGGTGTATCACTTGACCAGCTTTCCAGATTTTTTTTTAATCATGGCGAATTACTAAAATAACCGTGTTTGATCTTGGTTGTCTCTTAAGTTCCTTCCTCCTCTCCCACCCCCCCATCCCCCCCTGCCCCAACTATTTTAATGTGCAACTGCCATTCAAGGTTTTCTCTTGCTATACAAATCATGTTGCTAGTGTTTGATCCATATTTTGGTGTACTAAGTTTATCACATTGCTGGTTTATGTTTCATTTCTTGTTGTACTGAGTTTATCACATTGCTTGTACTTTTGTTCCATGTTTTGCTGCTCCATCTCAGTTTGTAATAGCATGTCATTATGTGTATTTTCTCCATGTTTTGCTGTACTGAATTTATCATTACATTACATTGCTTATGTTTTTGTTTCATGTTTTGCTGTGCTGAGTTTATCATTACATTACATTCCTTGTGTTTGAATCTGTCATGTAAGTGGCTCTCTCTAGCCAAGTCAGTAGAATTGCAAATGTCATATTTTGCATGTAATAGCAGCTAAACTATTTGTCTAACCCCTCAGCCAACCAGGCCGCACTGTCATAGTACAGCAGAAGATAAATCAAAATGTTGTGACAGAAGCACGGGCTGGCTGCACTATTTAAGGACAGCAGTTTTCAGACAACTTTTTTTGTTGTTTTCATGGTTTCAGTCTCTAGCTGATGACTCATAGTTCTGATCTCTATTTTCATAATTCAAGCCTCTAGCTGGCGACTCATAATTCGGATCTCTATCTTCATAATACAAACGTCTAGCCAGTGACTCGTCATTCCATCCTCTCTCTTAGTTATGTAATCTGAGTCTCCAGTAAATCAGATCTCTAGCTTCATACTTGGAGTCTCCAGTGACTCATAATTCGGATCTCTAGCTTCATACTTGGAGTCTCCAGTGACTCATAATTCGGATCTCTATCCTCATAATACAAATGTCTAGCCAGTGACTCATAATTCAGATCTCTAGCTTCATACTTGGAGTCTCCAGTGACTCATAATTCAGATCTCTAGCTTCATACTTGGAGTCTCCAGTGACTCATAATTCAGATCTCTAGCTTCATACTTGGAGTCTCCAGTGACTCATAATTCATATCTCTAGCTTCATACTTGGAGTCTCCAGTGACTTATAATTCAGATCTCTAGCTTCATACTTGGAGTCTCCAGTGACTCAATTCATATCTCTAGCTTCATACTTGGAGTCTCCAGTGACTCATAATTCATATCTCTAGCTTCATACTTGGAGTCTCCAGTGACTCATAATTCAGATCTCTAGCTTCATGCTTGAAGTCTCTAGCCAGTGACTTATAATTCAGATCTATATTTTTATAATTCAAGCCTCCAGCTTATGACTCGTAATTCAGATTTCTATCTTCATAATTCAAATCTCCAGCCAGTGACTCATTATTCAGACCTCTGGCTTCATAATACAAGTCTCTATCCAATGTCTAATCTTAGTTTGTGACAGTAGATGACTTCATAAAGAAGATGTCACTGGATCCTAATGGATCACTCACATAAATTCCAGTGGGCATGCTTATGTGCTCTCAAAGTTGGAATGGATCAGTAATGATGTCATTGGAACAACGCTAGAGAATTTGCACATACGGTTTATGGTTTATGGTCTGGATTATCATCATTGCACTCTTTTTTACTCCAAACATATCCATATGTGCTCAAATTTCCCCCCACCCCACTGTCATATCCATCAGTGTTCTGTAGCTGATAGTGTCCGTCCTGTGTTGGTTGACAAGTCCTCTTATGCATCCAATATGTCTTTCATTCCTGGCCATGCCAGTCTGTACTCCCAGCTCTCACAGTCATAAGCAGTGATGTGGATTCACTGTTCTTGAAGTCTCTGCCTATCTCTCTGTGTGCATTAACACTTTCAGCCCAGTCCAGTGATTGTCCATCTGCATTGATGGCAGAGCCAGCCAGCCTATCGCCTCTCTCATTTGCACATAGTATCATGATAAGTTTATGTATAAGTTTTAGAAATGGCAATGGAAGGTTTCCATATCCTGTGTAAGACAATGAATGATTGTATAGTTTCACAAACTTCTAGATCTAGTGATGAAAAACAGAGGGTCACAGAGAAAGATCTCAAATATGTTATGCCTGTTTTAAGTCTAAATGTTTTTTTTAACTGTATTTGTTACAGTGGTCTCAGTTTTTGTTGTTGTTGTTCTGTTTCTTAATCTAAATGTTTTTTGTAATTCTCATTACAAAGATCTCTTTTTTTTTCTACTTGTTACAATTATCTGAATGTTGTTTGTACACATTAAAAATGTTTTTTTGTGTATTTGTTATAAAATATTTTTTGTTATGCTTATTACAAAAGTCTGATTTTTTTTTCTCATCCTAGTTACAGAAATGTAAAATTGTTGGTTCTTTGATATATTATTTGCAAAGGTCTAAATGTTTTTTGATGTACTTCTTGCAGATATCTAAATGTGTTTTGATGCACTTTCTGCAAAGATCTAAATGTTTTTATGCAGTTGTTACAAAAGTCTGAATATGCATTGTGATGTATTTGTTATGAAAGTCTAAATGCTTTTTTGATGCAAATGTTACACAGGTCAAAGTATTCATTTTGATGTATTTGTTACAGATGTCTTGATGCTTTTTCATGTATTTGTTACACAGGTAAAAATGTTTTGTTTTTTCAGTATAGCAGACGTACTTGTATTTGGAGATGTTTGATGTTCATGCACAGTGAAGTTTATGTATATTCAAACCAAGCATTTCTGTTGATTATGAGTGATAGCTGTTGCTAACTGCTTGTTAAACTTTGTTCAGATATTCATCTGTAATATTACATTCATAGGATCTGCAGGGTGTTCTGATTGTCAGCAGATGTTCTCAAACCATTTTCATGGCAGTATTTTCACATTTTAAAAAATACTTTGTGGAACCTATAAGAGAGTTTTGTACAAACATGGTTTTGTGCAGTTTGTGTAAGTTTCTTTTTTATGTATACATTAATCAGTATACATAGATCAATATTTATGTAAGCTTATGTTGTTTTGTGTGTGTGTATATATTAATTCATATTTATATCAGCTTTGTTTTTTTTTTATATGTGTGTGTGCATCTGTAAGCATTTTTTTATGTTTTTGTGTACACTTCCTTATATATATATATATATATTTGTTTTTTAAAAAAAACCTTGACCCATTCTTGTCTCCCTGTAATGAGGCTGTTATATCACTATGTCTGGGCTGTTCAGGTCAGCTTGCTCTTGTAGTAGTGGATCTTTCACAGAAACGAGTAATTATAGAAAAAGTTCAATAATTCATTCTCTGTTTGATGTGATAGCCATGTTACAGAATATCCTTACAGCACTGGATGTCAGGATCATTGCTGTAATATCAGCTGCCAGTATCTTCAACACATCTGCTAAGATATTCTCTATGACAGCAACTGCCAAGATCTTCACTGTGCCAACAGCTGCTAAGATCTTTACTGTGCCAGCAGCTGCCAAGATCTTCACTATAACAGCTGTCAGTATCTTCAACACATCTGCCAAAATATTCACTATGATAGCAACTGCAAAGATGCCAAGATCTTGAATTTCACAGTACCATCTAGTCAACAACTAAAGATTGTTCCTAACCAAACATCCTGTTATTTCATAGAGCACTAGACAATTTGTTTTTGTCATATTTTCTTTATGAAACATATATTTCATAGATTTTGGGAAAAAAGAATCAGCAGAATCCTAGTTGAGGCATGAAGACATTTGGTTTTCTTTTAAGGATAATTCTCAAATCCATATTTTTGAGTTGATGGATCTGTGTTGCAGTTTTCACTGTTTTTATTTCTGTTCCATTTCATAAATTGTCATGTTTGTTTTGATAATTTTTTTTTCAAAGTTTCACATGGTTGTGTATATTTCACATTTGTACATGATCACTCATTATTGCACAATGTTATGGATAGTTTTTAGGGTTTTTTTATGGTAAAAATGTGTGTTGCTGAAACATTTTGATGGTGCAGTAATAATTCTGATGGTAGTATGGTGCCAGTAGATAGACACATCAAGGAACCCCCTCCTCAAACATGACTTAGTAGAACTCAGTTTAAAATATGTAAGCTGTCACAACAGTATCATGATGCATGCACCCAGTCTGAACATAATCACGAGTTACATACAAGTCTGAACACTAACATGAGGTATATGCCATGTGTCAACATTACCATGGGGCTATGTCCAAGTCTGAGCGTGCGTTACCATGAACTATCGTGTCATGTCTTAACATTATTGTGAGGTATTTGCCATGTCTCAACAGTACTGTCAGGTATTTGCCCTGTCTGAACATAACCATGAAGTATGTGGAAATCTGAACATTACCATGAGATATCTGCCATATCTCAGCATTTATATATTTACACTGCCTCTTTGTTGTTATTCACTAAAACAGTAATGCAATGGGCACTTGAGGGAAAGAGAGAGAGGCTGACCACATGATGAATAACTTTAGAAGCAGAAATGAATAACTTAAAACACAATTAGGGCACCATACAAAGACAGACTGCTGACTGTGAGTAGTGGAGAGAATTTGTTGCTGCCCTCCAAGATGCCACAAGGCATACCAGGCAGATGACTGTTTAGTAAAATCACTGACCAAGGACATGAATGGATGGGATCATTGCTGTGATATATGTACTGTCTCAAAATTTTTATGAGATACATACCCAGTCTTCACATTACCATGAAATAATGTGCCCAGTCTCAACATTACTATGAGATATGTGCCCAGTCTCAACATTACCATGAGACATGTGCCCAGTCTCAAATTAGCATGAGATATGTGCTCAGTCTCAACATTACCATGAGATGTGTGCCCCTTTCAACAATGCCAGGAGATATATATGCTGTCTTGTCATTTTCCTAGATATACATTGTATCCCAACACTAACATGAGATATGTGCCCTGTCTCATTTCAATGTCTTTCTTGAAATAAGTGTAAGATATCCATTTTTCACCTAGGTTGACAAGAGTAAACACAGTTCCAGTGCCAAGGCTTTAAGCACTGCTGTACTCTCAGTAACACACAATAATTAGTGTATAAGTATACAACCACACACAAAGCACTGCTGTAAAGCTGTGATACCAGAATGTATAAACTAGGAAAAATGTAGGAGCAGCTTTATTACTTAACGACTACAAAGTTGTGACGTTTCGGCGTGAGCCTTAATCATACAAAGAAATAGAGAGAGGAGATAAAGTATAGATTCACATGAATACTAAAAAAAAAAAAAAAATTAATAGAGTACTTAGCTATAAATTGTAAGATGTGGCTTGTCTGGTGGTGTGTGTCAGGAATGGATTTAGTAGAACATGGAGATGCTGGAGCCACACAGGTTAAACTCACTGTTCAGCTACACTTAACATTCTCTTCAGTCATCATAGTACCTCTCCACTAAGCTCCACCCCCTTATTACTTGTCACACATAGTTCAAAACCTCCTCACATCATCACTTTGCAACCCCTCTTCCCTAATCGTCTATTTCACCTTCTCCTGGCTAGGTCAGCATTGTATCACTCTCTCTCTCCCCTCCACGGTTCCCCATCCACCACCCCCAGTTACAACCCACCGACCACATATCACAAGTCTCCACGTTCTACTAAATCCATTCTTGACACACATCGCCGGACAAGCCACATCTTACAATCAACAGCTAAGTACTTTATTTAGTTTTTTTTTTTTTTTAGTATTCATGTGAATCTGTACTTTATCTCCTCTATTTCTTCGTCCTGTATGTTTTTGTATGATTATGGCTCGTGCCGAAACGTCACAACTTTGTAATCGTTAAGTAATAAAGCTGCTGCTACTTTTTTCCTAGCTTATACATGCTGTACTCTCACACTGTTTGGTAGAGTATTGTCACCATCATCATCTTGTGCCATTGCCCCCAAAAACTAGTTGAGGTGCAAGTTGTTCTCTAGCTTGTTAGGATTTTAAGGATAGTTAGTAGTGATACATCAGTAAAAATAGCATATCTCAAATTTGGTTTCTGCAGCATCCAATACCATTAGGCAGTCTATAACTAGTGAAGGCATGGAAAATTCAATCTATTCTTCCCTTTGGCTCAATCATGTCAGTGTTGTAGAATCATGTTCATATGCAGCAGTTCCCTGTGAGTCTGTTGTAGAAAGCCTCCAGAACTGAGAACAGGAGCAGTGACAGAAAGGTAATTTTTAAAAAAAGGAAAAAAAAACCATTTTATGCTAAGATTCAACTGTTGAAGAAAATTACTTTGTCCAGTTATTGTCACTTGTTGGTTTCATGTATCTTTGTCTTTGTAGATAGAGACCATTTCATTCGGATATTGTTGTTGATAGCAGTGTAGATAGTGCAGGGAACATAACCAACCGAAACTGTAGTCTGATTATAATTCTGGAGCTGCTGACCAGTGACTTTTAATGTTTTTTTTAATGAATTTTTATTATTGGCACGAGCAATGTGTGGATATTTCAGGAATTCTCCACAGCAACTGACACTCCCTGACCTCAAAAGCAGAAAGAAAAAAAAAACTTGTTACAGCCAAACCAGCATTGAGTTTTTACAATCTGGATTTTTACATACTAGTTACAGAGATGATACTGTATTTTTTTATATGAAGATAACATTTATCAAATATTGTTATAAAATATCAAGTTATAAAATGTTGTAAAATGTTATAGATGTGTTCAGTATATCTGTTTCAGAGAAGTATTTGTCTTTATAAATAAATCTCTACCTAAATAAAACAGACTAATTTGTCTCTGTTCAAGTGTGCCACTCTCTCAAAACTTCATGCTAGTTTTTCCACTCTCCTAAGACTTGATGCAGGCTTGGCCTCAAGACTTGATGCCAGCTTTGCCACGTCCCAAAGACCTGACATCAGCTTTGCCTCTTTCCCCAAGACCTGATGCCAGCTTTGCCACGTCCCAAAGACCTGACATCAGCTTTGCCTCTTTCCCCAAGACCTGATGCCAGCTTTGCCTCTTTCCCCAAGACCTGATGCCAGCTTTGCCTCTTTCCCCAAGACCTGATGCCAGCTTTGCCTCTTTCCCCAAGACCTGATGCCAGCTTTGCCTCTTTCCCCAAGACCTGACGCCAGCATTGCTATGTCCCAAAGACCTGACACCAGCTTTGCCTCTTTCCCCAAGACCTGACGCCAGCATTGCTATGTCCCAAAGACCTGACACCAGCTTTGCCTCTTTCCCCAACACCTGATGCCAGCATTGCTATGTCCCAAAGACCTGACACCAGCTTTGCCTCTTTCCCCGACACCTGATGCCAGATTTACCTCTTTCTCCAAGACCTGACACCAGCTTTGCCTCTTTCCCCAACACCTGACGCCAGCTTTGCCCCTTTCCCCAACACCTGATGCCAGCTTTGCCTCTTTCCCCAACACCTGACGCCAGCTTTTCCTCTTTCCCCAACAAGAAACACCAGCTTTGCCTCTTTCCCCAAGACCTGACACCAGCTTTGCCTCTTTCCCCAAGACCTGATGCCAGATTTACCTCTTTCTCCAAGACCTGACACCAGCTTTGCCTCTTTCCCCAACACCTGATGCCAGCTTTGCCCCTTTCCCCAACACCTGATGCCAGCTTTGCCTCTTTCCCCAACACCTGACGCCAGCTTTGCCTCTTTCCCCAACAAGAAACACCAGCTTTGCCTCTTTCCCCAAGACCTGATGCCAGCTTTGCCATGTTCCAAAGACCTGACACCAGGTTTGCCTCTTTCCCCAAGACCTGATGCCAGCTTTGCCATGTTCCAAAGACTTGACACCAGCTTTGCCACTTTCCCCACCATCTCCAAAGACTGATGCTAACTTTGTCACATCCCAGAGACTTGATGCCAGCTTTGCCTCTAACTTTGTCACATCCCAAAGACTTGATGCCAGCTTTGCCTCTAACTTTGTCACATCCCAAAGACTTGATGCCAGCTTTGCCTATCTCCAAAGACTGATGCTAACTTTGGTCACATCCCAAAGACCTGATGCCACCTTTGCCTATCTCCAAAGACTTGATGCTAGCTTTTCCACTCTCAAGAGTTTATTCCATCATTCTGATTCCCTCTTTCAGTTTTTGATGCTAGATTTATTTCTTCTCTTCCAAGACTTGGTCTGAGCTTCACTTGGCGACATTATTAGCAGCAACAAGAATGACTTCTGGAAGGAAGACAGCTGACTAGATTTGATCCCATCCTTATACGGTGTGCATCTAAAAATAGGCTCTTGCACTTCTTCAGCTTGACTGACCAGGTTAAGCACAGCATACACACCCCCCCCCCACAACAAACCAAGCAAATGTCACCCTCACTAGTACCAGTAAGCATACAAGGACATAGCAATTCTCGTGTATAAACCATTTTAATGACCTCAAAACTATGTGAATAATAACAAATATCAAAAACTACCACTGTGAGATTCACACAAGTTTGGGAACTAATGCCGAGTGCTAAGGTGACAAGAACAGTTTTCTATGAAACAATCATTCTACATGTAAAAAATGGACATTAAAAAAATGTATTATAACAACAATTGAAATGGCATGTACATAAATGATATGACTCTCTCTAGCTAAAATGTACAAGCATGTGATTGTACCTAAATCGAGCTAGTATTTATACAGATATGATGTGACTGAACCAAGCTAACCATGTACACATACAAGACGGTGCTGAACTAACATCCACACAGGACATGATAAAAGTCGAGCTAGTACATAAAGACTAATCCAGCCAAAAACACACACGTACAAGACAACAGTGACGAACTAAGATGCATTTATACAGAATGCGATGAAGACAGTGGAGCTAACATACACATGCTGGAGGTGAAGTTCAATCCTGTATACAGTATGATATGAAATTTGTGTGTACTTGGGAACTGACCATCGCACTATTATGTATATAAAAACAAACTACATCTGATCAATCATAACACATAAATAACATGACTGTTTTTTGGTGCTGCCATTTTGTCAGTTTTTGTTACACTTGTCAAAATTTAGTCAAATATATAATCAGAAAACAGGCATGCATATCACAATTCTTGAGATGATCCTTGGAGTACAAGATTATCTTCAACCTGTGTGTGATGATGATGGTATGAAGACAACAAACAAGAATATGACAGACAGAGAAAGCTGGACAAGGAGACTTTTTATAAATTCACAGCCAAATATATGTGTATGGAAAAAACGAGCTGGTGTAGATAACTGACTTCACCAGCTAAAAGTGAACAGACGAGAAGAACCAAGAAACCTGCACTCATATTTATCTACTTTTCTGGCACACAAAAATTCTGTGGAGACAAACATTTTACAATAAATGAAATTCAATGTGTGAAGTTTAAAACAATAAATGTTGCCTGAAGTGAGTATCACCAACTTGACCAGATCTTTGCATACAACAGCCAATTAATGTACATTTTAAAAAAGAAACTAAATTTAGCAAACTGCCATCTATGTCAAAATCTTATTTCTCTCTACAACCAAATAAAATCTTATTTCTCTCCACAACCAAGTAAAATCTTATTTCTCTCCACAGCCAGGTAATCTCTGGCTGAGTAAGCTAAAATATGTATTTAAATAGAAAACAGAAATGTCACATTTATTTAGTTTTCTCACACAATGACCTTTTGATGAGGCCTACATGAGAGCTTTTCTGAAAGACACTAACAGCCAAATGTAACCGCAGCTGAACCAGGAGATGCAGAACTTAGCTTGGGAAGAGTGAAATAGCCACCATAAGAATGGTATGCAGTGCAGTTTTATAAAAAAAATACTGGAATATCCGAGAAGAAAAATTACCTAAAGCATTCTCAACTTTTGCAGAAGCAAGACAATTATATGAATTATTATCCTTTAACTATTTATTCATTTGAACTGTATTTTTTGATGTCCTTGAATACAGCATTAAACCAAAATATTGGTCATTCTTGTTAACAATGAGGTCTGACATAAAAAAAAAATGAGTCTGACCCTATAGCTTGGGAACCGAGAGTGGAAAGGGAGAGACAAAGAGGTGGCTAATAAGCATGTTCTAGCCTGTCACTGTAAGACAAGGCCCAACTCAGCACCAGCGAATCTGCATTCAAATACAAGATGTATGCCTAATCTCGGTCAGAAAACAGTGCTGCAAACGGAACAAGTTAACATCAAATTTCTTGGAAAGATGAAGAAATCCACTACAGAAACATTTCAATTACTGAGAGAAGCTTACAGTGATGAGTGCTTGCTCTTGCACACATTTCCAAATGGCACAAACAATTTTCAGAAGGCAGAGAAAGCATGAAAGATGATGACTGTTGGTTGGATTTAGAACCAAGACAATGCACCAGCCATAGCAGTTTGTCTATGAGGCAGTTTTTAGCAAATCATAACGTCATTGCTCAAGCACCAACCATACTCACTGGACCTGGCTTCCTGTGACTTCTGCCTACTCCAAAATATCAAGTTGGTGCTCAAATGAACCCATTTTTTGTCATTAAAAGATGTGAAAGCAAAAACGACAGTCTTTAAAAAAAATAATCTGCAGAACTGCTATGAACATTGACAGCATCGTGTGCAGCTATGTGTCAACTCAAATGGGAACTATTCTGAAGGAGATCAAATATGATTTTCTCAACTTGCTCAGCAAAATGAGACGCAGGTACAGTCTTATTATTTTTGTGTCGCACCTTGTATTCTTCTCTGACCTTCCCCTCTTATAAACTGTTGTTTCTGCCCTCACAACTGGTACATATCTTCTGTACCTGAAAAGATCTCTTGTATTCACAAGGGAGCTGAGAAAGAAACCCCAGGATATGAAATGCATTTACACTTGATAGCAGATACCCAACTGATAGGTATTCAAGCAGCAGAATTGCATTTACCTATCTCCAGCACTCTAACACCAGAAAACTTTTGGTTGGTAAAGTTTCATCTCGGTTTCACTCTTTATTATCTTAGGGGATGTAGGAGCTTGCATATTTGATTTCTCAGTGGTTATGCTGTACCTAGAAGTCCTATCAACTTCACCATCTTTTCTGAGTACTGACAGCAATCTCCTAGTTTCTCCACCGGTTCCATATCTTCTGTCCTGATCAGGCGATGTAGCTCATCATAGACATACCACAAAATACCCTGTCCCTCAAAAAAAAAACAAAAAACTTGTCAAAAATACCTCTGTTCTTATATAATTGTCCAGGTACTTACAAAACTAACCAAGTAACTTACATAACCATGTAGTTAACTAACCATTCAGTTGACATATTTAACCAAGTACTTATGTTTGTACAAGAAAAACATGAAAGATATAAACTGGTTCTCTTGCTAATCAGGTACTCTACAACACAACTCACTATCTAAACAGCTAACCACGTACTTACATATCCAATCATGTACAAGATAAATATTTTTAAAATATAACTTGGTTCCTCATACAAGTCAAATCCTCTGTGCCAAACAAATAGCCTAAATAACCAGGTGTTTCAGAAAGCAACCAAATGTGGAAAATAATACTTTAATTAAAAAAAAAAAAATTACGGTTCCAAATGAACAACTTGGGCCATAATAGACCACAATTAGATGCTGATATTTTCACCATATAAACACAAGTTAGCATTATACTCTCACCACATACAGCGCTGGAGATCATATAAACACCCACAGAATGTACATACTTACATAAACACATCTGGAATGATCTGGACCATTTTCAATCTCCATCAATCTGAGTTACACAAAAATGAAAGTGGACATTTTCCTACAAGAAGCAATTTTTGTTTGGGTAATGGGGCTGTGCTGGTCTAATATGAATTTAAGAGTTATTTTGATCACGAAAGTGGCAAACAATAACTGCCATACATGACGTTTCACTGTCAAAGTTCCCTGGGCAAACAGCAGATGGTGTACATGACTGTTTCAGTGTCAAAGTTTCCTGGGCAAACAGCAGCTGGTGTACATGACTGTTTCACTGTCAAAGTTCCCTAGGCAAACAGCAGCTGGTGTACATGACTGTTTCAAAGTTCCCTAGGCAAACAGCAGCTGGTGTACATGACTATTACACTTGTCAAGTTATCAAAGCCATATGTTCCTGATGTAACTTGTTTTAAACACTGCAGGACTAAGAGATTTCATGAATCTAAAGAAGTCTTAAAAAAAACTCTACTGAAGTTTCATAACTGTCTATACTCTAAAGCAAAACAACTACAAAGGACAGCCAAGGCATCAGCTTTCACGAGCATCTAGATCGCAACAGCATCACCACAGAGGTTTCACAACCACTGCTCTTCTGCTCAATAGTGATGATGGTCTCTGTGAAAGTATGGTGATATGACTTTTCTAGAACTTACAATGTTAGGGTTCACATAAGTTCCACCACAATGAGGCTCACCAGATGCTTGTCACTCCATGATCCACATTACACAAATATCTGATGTTTATTGTTTCTACAAATGGTGACACAACACACACTCAGTTACAATGTACTTTCCCCATGAATAAACTACTGGTAAACACAGAAATATGTTCTAATCATCACTTAAAGGAGGGCTATCTCTTATCACATACACCACACACCCATGTCATCCATGCTCACCTTTTATCTCAGCCAGATATTTTGGCCACACCCACCAGCATCCAACACAACCTGAGACAGAATCCTCCAGACATACACAAACAGCCACACAAAATTGGAACCTTTAACATGCAACTACAGCAGAAAATAACTTAAGTTTAACTACATATGTACAGTATGATAATGTCATAGCATTATCATCATTTGAAACACATTATCAGTGTAATTATTAGTTACTGTTTTAGAGTGGTACATGGTCTGTGAGTGAAAGACATTGTACAGCTGCTGGGTGGTTGTATAAATGGTGATACGTGATACAAACAAATGTATGTGATGCCGGGATGATGCAACAGTTTTAAGCACACAAGAATGTGTGAGGTATGAAATGTGAGTATGACACCGGAACTGTTATCTCCTGTTGAGTGTGTTCACTGTTTTGTTCATGTTTTCCAATATTTGTGTGGTTTTGCTGGAAAAGCTGGACATGTCCAGTGAAATATAAAGTGAGGTCACAGCTCCAATATTGCTTTCAGTTCTGGGAACTAGTAGCATTCACAGAATTGGGCAATATTTTTTTTGGTTCACGACTCTCACATTCTCTGTATCAAGCAAAATTTGTTAACGGCTCTTGAAAATGTATACATCAAGCACTGTCTACTTGTCAATCTTCATAACCAATCTATTATCTACTTCACCTGGTTTGTTGATCTCTAAAACCAGTTCCAACATCTACATTTCTTGTTTTTTATCTAAACAATTCTATCTTTACATCATGTAATATATCATGACCAATTCTATCATTACACACATAACCGATTCTATCATTATATAAATTAATGTTAATCTTCACGATCAATTCTGTCATTACATCACTTAATGTTGATCTTCACAATCAGTTATATCATTACATCACTTAATGTTGATCAACAGAACCAAATCTATTTTCTAGATAATTTATGTGTTTTTCTCAGTAGTTGTGGCTGTAGGAAATTCACATCTCCAAAGTTACCACTTCTGTTCACAAGTTTCCATGTCTAGTATAGACCTGAGTGACAACGCAGGTCAGTGACATATACTAGTCTCATTAACATGACCATCAACAAGCAATCACTATAGTGACATGACCATCAACAACCAACCACTATAGTGACATGGCCATCAACAAGCAACAACTATAGTGATACAATCATCCATGGCCATCAACAAGCAACCACTATAGTGACATGACCATCAACAAGCAACCACTACAGGGACACAATCATCCATGCCCAATAAGCAATCACTATAGTGACACAATTATCCATGACCATCAACAAGCAACCACTATAATGACACAATCATCCATGGCCATCAACAAGCAACCACTATAGTGACATGACCATCAACAAGCAACCTTTATAATGACACAATCATCCATGAACATCAACAAGCAACCACTATAGTGTTCTTCTTGACTCTGAGAATTGTTAGTCGAACTTTGGGATTCTGTGCCCAGCATTCACAGATAAGTTTGGCTACCTCAAACATTATCTGAAAACAAAAACATCCACGTGTCATTTAAAAACAGAAACTTACATATCATCTAGGAAAAAAAAACAGAATGTGTCACACAACATCAGGTAACAGAAACAGCTGAATATCATCTGATAAATGAAGCATCCGCACGTTATCTGAAGACAGAAACGGTCACACATCATCAGATAACAGGAACAGTCTAAGGAGTACAGAAACAGTCACACAGTTATGGAGTACAGAAATAATCACATATCTGAGGACAGGAACAGTTCTCTTAAGAGTAGATTGATTGACTGATTGATTGATCTTTATTTCAAAAGGGTTAAGAATTGGGCACGCAGGCCCGTCTGACATTCTGCCCTTTATCATACATCTTTCACTCTATTCCAGACATTCTACAAATATGCTGTTCATATAACAAACATAACTAACATTGAAGCTGAGAGACATAAAATATAACATTTACGTTTCACTCTTAAACATTCACTCAGTACAGAAGTAACTACATACATTATAAATGACTATCTACTAAACAAAATTTTCGGGACTATTCAGAAAACAATTAATTGTATTCGGTGTCTGTAGGAGCAGCTTAAGATAACTTTTAAGTTTTATAATTCATGGAGGCATGTAGTCGACATCAAATAGATATTGGGAAAGCTTGTAGTTGTAGGAAGGAGTATAATTTATATTTTTTATATAGGATGGGAAGGTATTCCAAAGATGAGCAGCAGAATAACTAAAGCTTTTCTTGTAAAGATCAAGTCTAGGTTTTGGAAGACATATGTTGTTCAAGCATTGGCTGCACTTTGGGCTAAATTTAAACAGGTTCCATAGATAAGGCGGGGCATGCCCTGAAAGAATTTGATGTACTAACTTGGCTTTGTTGAAGCCAAGAGAAATAATCAAATATCTTAAGAGTAGAATCAAATATCTTAAGAGCAGAGAAATAATCAAACATCTTAAGAGTAGAGAAATAGTTACATATCTTAAGAGTAGAAAATAGTTACATATCTGTGAACAGGAACAGTAACACATCTTTAAGAGTGGAATAATCAAATATCTTAAGAGTAGAGAAATAGTTACATATCTCAAGAGTTGAGAAATAGTTACATATCTTAAGAGCAGAAAATAGTTACATATCCAAGAACAGGAACAGTAACACATCTTAAGAGTAGAGAAATAATCAAATACCTTAAGAGTAGAAAATAGTGACATATCTAAGGACAGGAATGGTTTTCTTAAAGAGTAGAGAAATAATCAAATATCTTAAAGAGTAGAAAATAGTTACATATCTGAGAACAGGAACAGTTCTCTTAAGAGTAGCAAAATAAATATCTTAAGAGCAGAAAATAGTGACATGTCTGAGAACAGGAACAGTTAGTTCTCTTAAGAGTAGAGAATTAATCAAATATCTTAAGAGCAGTAAAATAACCAAAATCTTACGAATAGAAAATAGTGACATATCTGAGAATAAGAACAGTTCTCTTAAGAGTAGAGAATTAAATATCTTAAGAGTAGAAAATAGTGACATAAACGAGAACAGGAACAGTAACAAATCTAACGAATATAGTGACATATCCGAGAACAGGAACATAACACATCTAAAGAATGCAGTCACATATCTGAGAACAGAAAAAGTTACACACTTATGGTATACAGAAACAGCCATACATCTATGGAACACAGAAATAGTCACATAAAAACAAAACCGACGGCAATGATGGATAATAAAAATATAAGCAAAACAATGATGATATCAAAGATGGCAATGATAACAATTAAAATGGCAAGATGAAACCAATGATAACATCAGCTGGGATGCACACGATGAAGGAATGACCTCCTGAGAAGACAGGGAATGTACATATAGATGAAGCATTTCACATACCGGACTTTTTGCCCACTTGTTGGGGATGGGTGGCCTCTGACATTCTATGGCCACCACCCTCTTCATGTCTTCAAAACTAGGATCTGCTGGTACCACATCCCAGAATGGTATCCTATACTCTTCAGCAAATGCTGGAACAGAAATACAGACATACTGAAAACTCTAAAGTTTAAAACAGATATCATGAAAACTTTTACATCATATACTCAAAGTACTTGAGCGTGCTATGGAGAAAGCTCACTGCTAAAAGCCATAAAGGGGTGAAATACCAGTGAAAAAGAGTAAACAGTACTGTATGGTGGATAACATCAAATAAAGGGCAACAGTACAGTGTGGTAGACAACATCATGAGATGGACAACCTTTCCATAAGGTGTACAACAAAAGATGGACAACAATGTTGTACAGTATTGTTATGAACAGTGGACAACAGTGCACACAGTAAACATCAAAAGATAGAGAAGAGTACATTATAGTGGGTAAAATCAAGAGCAGATCAACTGGCCAACACAGCTGTTATAGAGGAAGGGCAAGCAATGGATAGGGCAGGCATCATCAGTGCTATAAGAGAAGCTAGTCAGACAAAATACTTCACTGACAACTGTCAAGTGATGCAAATGTCAAGAATGAAGGAGCTTGGAGTGAGAATTCTGATGTGACAAAACATGAACAACCAATCAAAAGCTCCAGAAGGATAGTCAGTCAAAACAGGATGGTTGTAATCAGCTCCTATATATTGGAGGAGATAATGAACAGGAAACTGGTGTACCTATGAATGTGTTCTGAGTGGGTAGGTCATGGTCCTTTCTAACTAGCCAACCATGAGGTAGGCAACTGTACAGCATAGTGGACAACATCAGACAGTTTATATCTTCTTACATCTTACATCCTTCCTGTGCCATTAAACGTCACATAGGGCTCGCATGGTAGACTGCCAAGATTTCCTGTTTTCAATGAGCTTTTCAACCTCATCAAGGGATGTTTATTCCCACTAAGCTGGCCTCTCTTAACAATCCTCTTTAGAGTTTCACGTGGTCGACCTCTTTTTCTTCGGCCTGTTGTGTTCCATTTGACAGCTTGTTTTGGGATTCTCTGGTTGTTTCTTCTCAGGACATGACTGACATATGTCCATCTTCTTTTTCTGAACACCCATTAGACAGGTTGTTGTTTGCTCACTTGTCTTATCTCTTCATTGTTCTTGAATTCGTTCCACTTTATACAGTGTATTTTCCTGGGGCATTTGTTTTCAAAAGAGTTTAATTTCTCGTCTATTTCTATGTCTACCATTCATTCATTCATTCATTCCTTTGCATGTCCCTTGCAGAACTTTGCCTCCCAAACAGCACTCCTGTAGGCCACTCGGTTGTGAGCAAGATGGCCTGCTGCTGCTGCATCCATTTCCAGATCATCAACGATGTCTTGCAGCCATCTTCGTTTCGGTCTTCCTCTTTTTCTTTTTCCCATTATGTATCCTTCCAATACGGTCTTCTCTAAATTATCATGACGTTTAATGTGGCCAAAATATTTAAGTTTTCTCACTTTAATCCTCTTTACTAGCCAGCCTTCTTCAATATTAAGCTCTTGTAGTAGAGATATATTTGTTCTTTTTTGTGTCCACGATATTTGGAGAACTCTTCTATAGCATTTACATTCAAAGGCATTTATGTGCTTCTCAGCTGTTTTGTTAAGTGTCCAGGTCTCACAGGCATATGTTGTGATGGGAAAGATGCATGCCCTTAAAAATCTTATTTTTGTGGTTCTGTCTGCTCCTCTCCACAGATTCTTTATTTGTTTTACTTTCTGAAGAGCAATAGATGTCCTCCTTTTAATTTCCCTCATTGTATCTCCATTATTAGTTAGTAGTGATCCAAGATATTCAAAACTCTCCACTTCTTCCAGTTTTTCCTCACTGATACATATTTCAGTTGCCTTGTTTGTTTTGTCAGTTGTCATCACTTTAGTTTTCTTTGCATTAAGATAGAGGTTCTGCTCTTCGCTGTTCTTGCGGACTGACATAATTAGTTTTTCCATTCCTTCTTGTGTCTATGTCTACCATCATTACAAAAAAAAGATATCACAAGCATCACATATTTTATTATGGAGAAGTTAAAGAAAGATAACTGGCTGGAAAACAAGAATGTAACATGATGGAAAAAAAGAAATCAGCACAAACATTACCCAAAACTAAGACCAAGTAATGTAAAGTGGTTCTTATTCTCTTTAAGTCTTCATTCATTCATTCTTATGTACATACACATATACATACATACATGTCCTTGGTTAGTGATTTACTAAGCCACTCACTGCCCAGTATGTCTTGTGGCATCTTGCAGGGCAGCAACAAATTCTCTCCATTAATCACACTCAGCAGCTAGTCTTTGTTATGGAGCCCTAACTGTCGCATGATATTCATTTCTGCTTCTCCAGTTCTTCACCAGCTTGTTTTTGGTCAGCCTTGCTTTCTCTTTTTCTCAAGTGTTCATCATATGACTGTTTTAGTTAATCCTGAGGTTCCTTCGGAAGACATTGCGAATGCACTTCCAGTACTTTTTTTTTTTGCTAAAATTATGTGCATTGCTTCTTGGCCTCAAAGTCTAGTCTCTTAAACCAACAATATTAGGATCAATGTGCTCATTATTTAACAAAAATAAATTTAACATTCAGAAATCATAAATACTTACGGCGCGCTCTTCGTGCAGTCTCCCATAACACCAGCCCAAATGCGTATACATCGATGCATTTGAAGGATTCAAATGAGTCTGGGTTCAGAGTCTCATTGAGAACTTCTGGAGCCATGTAGCGTTTGGTACCCACAAACTGAAATAAACACTTTCATTAGTGACAACAAACTGAAACACACAAGACTCGTGGCAGCTAATGAGAGACCAAGAACTGTTGAATAAGTTTCTGCCACTGTCTCTCTCTCTCTCTCTCCATCTATTCAGTTCATAACCACCCCTACAACTGCTGAAAAAGAAAAACACATCTTCAACATATAACTACTCAAAAAGAATGAAAAAAAAAGCTTCAGCTCACAATCACCCAAGAAACGCCATAAACATTACTTCTAGGTCCTTCCTGGGTAATGCTCGGTAAATCTTTTTTCAACGATGTCAGCCATGACTGTATTGTCATTACTTCACTATAAACACTATGTTCAATCTGACACACACATTACTAAAACTAGTATTCATGTCTGGCTTCAGTTTGTTGTACCTACCAGTTTTTCTGGATCAATATCTGTCTTTAAGTTGTTGCTTCTCACTGCATGTCCCAGGTCTCCAATACAACACTGGCCATTGTCTTTCACAAGGATATTTTTAGATTTTATATCCCTGGGGATAAACAAGGATAATAATTGAAATACCACTTCTGAACATTACCCTATATTCATTTGCAACAATGAAAAACTACAGGAACAAGAAGAAATTTAACAATGATCATGTCTGATGTGATGCTCAATTATAGACAAAATATAACATTGATGTAATAGTGATCATGCCTGTTGTAATACGGAATCATAGACAAAATATAACACTGATGTAATAGTGATCATGCCTGTTGTAATACAGAATCATAGACACACACATATTGGTACAACAATAATTGGTGTGACACACAATCAGAGGCACACACATACTGATGTAACAGATGTCTGATGTGATGAGTAACTATAGACATATACAACATCTTGATGTATCAGTGACCATGTCTGGTGTTACACACAATTACAGACACATATAGCATTTTGATGTAACAGGAATACCACATATTTTCTGTACCACCAACAAAAGAACAACAAAACTAGGATTCTTTATATTTTTATTCATACTGCCATCATAGAAACAACAGAACAGGGATACTACTGCATACTTTTATTCATACTGGCAAAAAGGAAACAACAAAACAGGGATACTACTGCATACTATTCATATTGGCAACAAGGAAACAACAAAACAGGGATACTACTGCATACTATTCATACTGGCAAAAAGGAAACAACAGAACAGGGATACTACTGCACACTATTCATACTGGCAAAAAGGAAACAACAGAACAGGGATACTACTGCATACTGGCAATAAGGAACAACAAAACTGGGATACTGCATATTACCAGCATTACTAGCAGGTAAGCAAACGAAACACCAACATTAAACATTTTCAATACCACTAGCAAGCAAACAATATTACATGTTTTCAGCATTGCCAGAAAGGGAAGGTTCTGAGACTTGCTTCAGCCCAATGTATATTTAGGCAAAGAATGGAAAGGTGACCAGAAATGATGCTGATCACATGACCCTCTAGTTCGCTGTCAGCCAAAGGAAAAATATGGGCACCAACATCGTATCTCATATCTTGACATGTGGTCTGAGAGACAGGGAGACAAAAGCTCAAAAGCACCTCTCTGATGATGACAGGGTTATGTATATTAAGACAACAAACAAACAAGTCGATAATGTGAAAATTCTCTTGGGCAAAGATGGCAGATACGACTCTCAAAACATAGCAGAAGACTCTCAGTGCTTACCTGTGAGCTATTGCTGGCTTCTCGTGTTTCCCAGTTCCCTCTTTGATCTCTGTGTGGAGATGTGCCAGACCTGCAGCAGCTGAGTGGGCCAGCAACAGCATCTCTTCTATGTCTATGTCACTGCGCTGTTTGGTACAACACATGAGGGCATTTTAACATGAAAACATCAAATGATGATATGTTTCCAGTATATGTTAAAACAAAAATATCATGTGAAGTTTCACTGACTGTACATACTTAGCAAAAAAAAAAAAAAAAAGAACTAGTGAAAATATTCTGCCAGCATACTTTTTCACACAAAAAAAAAAACATCCAGTGAAAATATACTGCCAGTATATACCTGTATGTTAACAAACAAACAAATCAAGTGGAAATATACTGCCAGCATACATTTTCAAATAAAAAAATTTTCACATCAACATATACTTCCAAAATTTTAATTAATATTTAATTAATAATATCCTGAATAATATCCTGAAATACCTAGGAATTAACATGGACAGAACCTTTTCATTCACCAAACATACAGAAGAAATGGCATTTAAGACAAGACAGGGACTGGCTGCCATCAAAGCCATAGCATATCTACAACTTCCGCAAAGCACACTGTTCACATCAATGAGAGCTTCGGTTCTATCTTGAATAAACTATGGCCTAGGCTTATTAGCTCTGTCTAAAACGCAAATAACCAAACTTGAACGAGTACAAAATGAGGTGATGAGATTCATTTTGGCCTGCACCAAAGACACACCCACAGCGGCAGTGAGATGCATATTGAATCCTCCTGATCTACAAACTCGCCACAAATGTGCCCAAGTAAAGGAATGCCTTAAAATCAGCAACAATAAAACCTACCCACTCCACAATAACCTTCACATGATCAAAGGTGCAGGAATAAAAAGGCAAATCCTAGATGGCTGAAGCAGAAGAATCAATAAGCAAAGTTACTGATCCACAACACGTCTCAATCAAACCTGAATGGATTACTTGTAGCGAGGCCCACCAAAATCTTACTAAAGTACACATAAACCTTACAAGAAAAAGTCAAAAATGGATGGAGGGGAAAACACAAGAGGTAACTCGTTAACAAACAAACAACTACTGAGGACATATTTATACAGACGGATCAGTGAGCAGGGGAACTAGAAGCAGTTGGGGTTTTGTGGCATACCCTGGAGGTAAAACACTGAAACTCGTGGCTGGGGCTTATACAAACACCTGCTCAAGTATGCACATGGAAATATAGGCCATCAAGCAAGCATTAAAATGGGTAGTGGCACAGAAAACACACCACATCACCATCATCACCAACTCTCAAAATCTATTAAGGAAAGTGGAACAAAAAGCCATTAGAAGAGAATAGCAAGAAATAATTAGTAAATCCCACATGGATATAATCACATGGATATACTGTCCAAGCCATGCTGGAGTCGACAGAAATAAATCCAACCAGCTAGCAGAAAGGTACAAACCAGAGTGCCTCATCAAAATGGACAAATCGGACCTATACAAAATCCATGAAGCAACACCTCAACAAACAAATGCAAAGCAACTCCATCCAAAGTAACTATCACATATGACTCAATGCATTACATGCAGCCAAGGACAGTGGTTGCAAATCCCAACTAAATGCTAGATCATGGCAACATACAGTCAGCACAACATCGGAGTGATCTCCCTAAAAACACTGGAGGAAACCCTGATGTCAAAGGCCAAACACGTATGGGCATGCCCCAAGTGTAATGAAGCTACTCCCCAGGCCCCTTTTTTACAGTTACAGTATAATTAATATTCTGTGGTTCAGAGAAAGAAACCAATTCTTAACAAAAGACACCAACCTGTAAATAGTCATAGAGGGAGCCATTACGATGGAACTGTAAGATGAGCCAGTTTTGTGTACAAGACAAGACTCCCACAGTGTCCGAGGCATAGTATCCCAGAATGTTTTCATGGTGCAACATTCCTGTGTTGTAGATGTCTGTCTCCTGTTTCCAGCTGGTCTCCTCCAATGATGAGAATGTCTTCACAGCCACATCCTCATCCAACCATTTTCCTCTCCAGACATCTCCGAATCTGCCTTTACCTGCAAGTTTTAAGAAAAGTCCAACCACTTATGGAGATCTGACACTATCATAAAGCCATACTTACACAGATAAATGCACACAATTAACAAATGTATTTTTCAAAAGGAAAAGTGTCCTTAAAAAAACCAAAAAAAGCTGCAGAATTCTGTATATATTAATATTTCAGACCTAAAATCTGCCACTTTCTTTCATCATTTTAAGTGTTCTAAAATCTACTCTCATTTTTATATCTGCCTCAAATGTTCTATCTCTTCCTTCTGCTCTGAAATCCGCTTACATGTAAATCATTCTCTTCTCTCTGCTCTAAGATCCCGTTATATGTAAATGTTCTGTTCTCTTCTTGTCTCCAAAACAAGATAGTGAATACAGTCAAATGTAGATCAGAGGCTGAATGGGAAAGTTTTATCATTGCAAATTTTTTGCATGTTCATTATGTCTTGACTTTGACTTTCCTGATCTCTGGGTTTATGAGTTTTCACTCTTTTTTCACTTTTGTCAGTTAGTGAAATATGCAGCTATTTTTCATTTGTTCTACATTTCTGCCCGATATGTCAGTGACAGGAACTTGGTGGTAGCAGGTTCTTCTGAAGATTTTTCTTTGCGCTGCAATCCAGAAGATGGTATTTTAGTTTCTTCTTCTTCTTTTCTCAATATATATTTAGTAAAATATGTGCTGATCTGAATGTCTGCAACAAATCTGTAATCAAAGACTGGCATCCCAGCACTCCAAGCATTCCATTCCAACACCCAGTGAAGTGTGTGCCTGCTGGTGGAACCAGTCACACACTGGTTGTGGGTAACACATGCTAAACTACTTCCTTCTGAAAAACAACTTCTCCTCTACTCTCCCAATTCTATCATCCTCCAGATGTGATTATTGTCATTCAACTTGATGTCATCCTTCATACACAGCCTATCCATTGTGTTTCTTACATTCCCCTCCTAGACAATCTTAGGGTACCCTGACTTGATGGCATGCCTGCCAGTTTGTTCGCTTTCTCATTGCCTTTGACTCCTGCATGACCCAGACAGTAGATCCACATCAAACTGGATAACCAAAAGCCCTCTAGAAGCTGAACCCACCCCCTGTGGAGTCTGTAACAGAATGAATGTTTAACAATGTAAGGCAGAATGTCAAACAGGCCTATATGGCCAGTTGTTCACCCTTTGAAAACAAAAATTCATTCATTCCATGTTCCACTTTACATACAGTTATGGTGGCCTGCTTGAAAGAAATGACTACTATTACAAGCCTCAATCTTTTAAAACCTACCTATTCTCTCAATAAGAGTGACCTGTTTCCCCACTGTCCGAGGCACCAAAGTAGGCTGGCCTGATCCGCTCCCTGAAGACCACTGGTCCTGAAATCAGTACAAATTCAGACCATCCTACCACTATGGCACTCTTGTACAAACATAAAAAGTGTACGAGATCTTATCACAATGACACTCCTGTGCTACTACTATAAAGTGTGTGAGATCTTATGACACTCTTGTACTACCATTATAAAGTGTGAGAGATCTTATCACTATGGCACACTTGTACTACCATTATAAAGTGTGTGAGATCTTATCACTACGGCACTCTTGTACTACCATTATAAAGTGTGCGAGATCTTATCACTATGGCACTCTTATACTACCATTATAAAGTGTGCGAGATCTTATCACTATGGCACACTTGTACTACCATTATAAAGTGTGCGAGATCTTATCACTATGGCACACTTGTACTACCATTATAAAGTGTGTGAGATCTTATCACTATGGCACTCTTGTACTACCATTATAAAGTGTGCGAGATCTTATCACTATGGCACTCTTATACTACCATTATAAAATGTGTGAGATCTTATCACTATGGCAGGTTCTAAGGACTGTCACAGCCAGAGGCGGGGTAGAGGACACGCTCCCCACTTCAATTAAATGTCTTCAAGGCATGCGTCTCAAACAGCCTCTAACAGTCAAGTCCAGCTCCTGGCCTTCTCATGGCAGAACTGTTCAAACTGACAGGAGAAAGGGCAAAGGCGAATATCTGGTGCCTGAAAGCCAGATGTTTCAGGTAGATGAGAGTCTTGTTTGGTTGCTCATCTAAGAGAAGGAATACTCTGATTTAAAACCTGCTGCTGGCGAGATTCTTCAGCTGCTGTGCGTGGAGTAGGGCTCCTCCCAGCCAGTGAAGAAAGGTGCGAAGGGGTTGCTGCGCGGCGCCACTGTGAAAAAGTGAATGAAAGGATTAAGTGAAGTAATCAGTAGTCTCGAGGTCAGGACTGCTCAAATCGCGGCACCTCTGCTCTGGAGGTTGGCCACGTCCTATGTGCACTTATACCGGGTGAATTGACTTAACCGGCTTAGCCCAGAGTTAAGACACAGCTGGTGAGATTCTTCGAATGCCGCGCGTGGAGTGAAACTCCTCCCAGCCAATGAAGAAAAAGCAATTAGGGTTGCCGTGCAGAGCTGATGTGAAAAGGTGATGGAAAGGATAAAGTGAAGCTTAATCGGTATGTTCAGTAGTCTCACGGTGAGAGCTACTCATAACACGGCATCTCTGTTCTAGAGGCCAGCTACGTCCGATATACACCCATACTGGAGAAATATGCCTAAACTAGCTTAAACCAGGGGTGAAACTTGATGGCTACTCATGTTACAGTACCTCCACTCTAGAGGCCGGCCACGTCCGATATACATCCATACTGGAGAAATATGCCTAACCGGCTTAAACCAGGGGTGAAACTTGATGGCTACTCATGTCAAGGTACCTCCGCTCTAGAGGTTGGTCATGTACTAAACGCGCTCATACTGGGGTAATACGCCTAAACCGGCTCAACCCAGGGGTGAAACTTACTAGTGGCGAGGATTCATCGTCCTAGACAAAAGCTCCGTCCTGGTCACAACTAGGAAGGGTAGCGGTCACGACCACAAAATGCTATGGGTAGCGGCCACGACTACAAAATGCTGAAGTCAGAGACACTGGACCAGCAGTTTAGATAGGCAACCACCTATCACCTGCTGGGTATGTATGCATATCCTAATTACACTGAAGTTTTCCAGTGAGAAAGTCCAACGCTGGACTGGATGGGCAACCACCTCTCACCCAGCGGGGATATACTGATATCCAAAACACATCGAGGTTTTCCCGTGAGAAAGTCCAACTCTAGGCTAGATGGGCAACCACCTCTCACCCAGCGGGGATATACTGATATCCAAAACACATCGAGGTTTTCCAGTGAGAAAGTCCAACTCTAGGCTGGATGGGCAATCACCTCTCACCCAGCGGGGATATACTGATATCCAAAACACATCGAGGTTTTCCAGTGAGAAAGTCCAACTCTAGGCTGAATGGGCAACCACCTCTCACCTGGTGGGGATATGCTGGTATCCAAAACACGCCGAGGTTTTCTGGTGAGGAAGTACAACTCTAGATTAAACTGGTGCAACAAATACCACAGTGTCACGCAATCCCGCTTCTGCGACCCACCAAGAATTCAGGCCGAAGCCCTGCGATACTCTGAACCTCTTGTGATCCTCTCAGGGATCTCTTGTGGGCCTCTGGGGGACCACAAGACACATCGAGGACCACAGGAGTAAATTCAGCAGGATCACAAGGCAATCTTGGTGGTAGAAGCAAATGAAGAAGAATAATCACTATGGCATTCTTGTATTACCATTATAAAGTGTGTGAGATCTTATCACTATGGCACACTTGTACTACCATTACAAAGTGTGTAAGACCTATCACTATGACACTCTTGTACTACCAATATAAAGTGTGTGAGATCTTATCACTATGGCACACTTGTACTACCATTACAAAGTGTGTAAGACCTATCACTATGACACTCTTGTACTACCATTATAAAGTGTGTGAGATCTTATCACTATGGCACTCTTGTACTGACATTAAACGTGTGTTGTTCTGGAGCAACTTTACCTGCTTTGAGCCATCGTGGAACGCCCTGTATACACTATCATCATCTAGAAGCTTCACCTCGGGGGCTAGAAGGAGACCCTCAGCCGTATGTTTGTTCATACGTCTATGTATGAGGTAAACAGCCCCAAGGATAACCAAGCACACTGGGACTGCTAATGAGACTGTGATGCTCAGCATTAAAGTTAAACTTGACTCTTCACTTTCTGAAACACACAGACCATATAACATATAGTAAACTGAACTAAAACGGTTTAAAAAAAAAAAACTCCCATTTCTATGCCATTAAGGCATACTGGGGATACGGTGTTAGTCCTGCATTTCCACAACCTTCAGCGCAGATGTGGTCAGTATCATGCTTGGCTGCTTTACCTTTCCAGACTTCTCTGGTACCCATTTTTAGAGGCTGGGTGAACCCCTGGGCCTTTCTGGTATGTACCAGAAAAAAAATCCCACTGTTGGGACTTGAACCCAATACCACTGGATTAGTAAACCAAACACCTAATCACTCAGCTAACCAGGCCACCATATTAAAATGAAGTGGTTTTCTTTATTTACATTTCTAGAAAGCATTCAAAATCACACTACATTATCAAGGCAGAACAAACTCAGTTCCAGTGCCATCAAGGCAGTAGAAAATAGTTTTGAACTTTTGCTTTTTGTTACATTATTTATGAATTCATTACTGTATATTTATTTTTACACACTGTACTCTTTACATTGCTTAAAAATAACATATGTGCATTGTCGTGTATACTATCTACGATAATATGCTTACCATGGGTACTATCCTACTAAATGTTTCTTTAAAAGTTCACGAAGAAAATTTGGACTACCAGGTTTTCACATAATTCTTCCCTTCATTAGTCTGCACATTCAGGAGTTATCAGTTTCAACATTTAAGTAATGGTACAGTCCTAGATGATCATCTATCAAATATCTTTACTCTTGTAATACATTATCTGCCTCTATATTTGAATGCTGGTCTATCCAACTTACCAACTGCCATGCTGGGTGGTGGATCCAGTGTCATATTTAGGTTGCACATGTTTCCCTGGCAGCACTTGAAGAAACCCATCTCTGCATGTGAATGGCAATTCAACAAGGACTGCTCCATGGAGAAGAAGCAGTTGCGGATGAGCAAGCCGGTTTCCTTGTCTTTGTGAATGTAGCACTGAGGATGGGCACATACACGAAAAGATGGAACAAAATTTAAGTTACGAAGGGAAAGTGAAAGATGGGGATAAAACAGGTTAGTCAGGAACTAGCAAGATGGAAGAAAAAAGTCAAGCAGGGACATGCAAAGATGGAGCAGAAATCTGTTACCTTAGCTCTAAGTAACAACTTCAGAGAGACAGCAAGTAACTGAAGAGAAGCAGTACCTGCAACAGGAGCAACAGCAATAGTAGCATTGGCTGACAGCAGAAAGACTGCACATCCTCGTAATAAGTGAGAGCTGATGGCCAGAGACTGGGAGAATAAAAACAGCAAATGTAGAAACTGTGCTATTTTCAGGAAGAGAAGACCATCAACATCATGAAGGTGTATCCCTATCCTGAAGAAAGATAGTCATATAAATGGAACAGACACCTATCAATAATAGATTGATGAGAATAAGACTGTGAAGGAGATTTACTAACATTAATACAATGCTATGTATCAACATATTTTATCAATGGTTGGGACATGTGCTCCGAATGACTGACAACTCACTACCAAAAATAGCACTAAGATGGACACCACAGGGGAGCAGAAGTAAGGGTAGACCAAAAGAGACATGGAGAAGAACAACAGAGGATGTTGAGCAATAGAAGGCTCACCTGGGCAAGAGCAGAAAAAAAGGCAAAGGACAGGCATTTGTGGAAAACCCTTGCAGAAGCCCCATGTGCCCTGGGCACTTAAGGTTCAGAGAGTGAGAGAGATGTATCAACCAATGATGATGAAAAGAAAAAGAATTCTATTTTCAACTACAAAAAGAAATGAGGGAAATATCAATACATGACCTTATAATAGTAAAGGGATGTGAAAGTAAAAGAGGAGCAGATGTGGGAGGCGATCATCACCTTGTAGAAGCTACAATAAAAAATAAGATTAAAGGTGCAAGACAAAACAATAACTAACACAAAAAATATACAATGTTGGAAAACTATAGGACTTTCTATTGCAGCCAATGATACAGTGACCAAAACTGTAGATTAGAAATGGTGCAAGACAGCAACAATGCAAAATGAAAGCTATAAAAACCTCCTCAGGTTTTAGGAGTAAGAAGATAGAAGACTGGATGACACAAACTCTGAAAACTATACAAACACAAAGCTAGATTAAAAGTAAGAAAATGGAGGTCAAAGTCGGTGAATCTAAAGGAAAGATATAAAGAACATTACAGTCAGATAACTAGTAAAACTCAAAACCTTGACAGATACAAGAAAATACCTGGAAGAAATAGCGAGGCAAGCAGGCTGAAGATGCAGCACTGAAAGGTGAACATGGCACATTATACAAAATAACCAACACTATCAGTGGAAGATTAGTTAAAGATAAGCATGTAAGACTCATCACATCAGAAAATGGGTAAGAAGAAAGATGGGCTGAACACAGAACTACTCAACAGAACCCACCAACAGCAGACACCTGAAGCGGAATATGATTTCGATATAAACACACCAACTAAAGAAGAAACCATGGCGGCAATTAAAGGACTAGAAAATGGTAAAACTCCAGGGATGGACAAGTTCAGTGCAGAATATTTCAAAACAGAAGCAGAACTATGAGCAGAATGGCTGCTGCCATTGTTTAAAGAAATCTGGGAAACTGAAACAATTCCCACAGAATGGAGAAGGAGAGTCATAATTAAAATTTTAAAAAAGAGAGACCTTGCAGACTTAACACCTAGGAAGGAATTACTCTCCTCTCCGTTCCAAGTAAAATATTAGGAAAGATCATCATCTATTGAATCTCAGCACCATTAGATTAAAAAAAAAACAAAGTCACAAACAAGCAGGATTTAGAGAAGCAGGAGATGCACAGACCACATATTCACACTAAGAAACATAACAGAACAATGCTAAAAATGGAAGAAGCTATATTGAAATAGCTTTTTGATAGTGCACTCAAAAAAAAAAAATATGTTGAAAATTCTGAGAGCTTACAGAATAACAAATCATTCTGTAGCAATAATGAAAAGTTTCTATGTCAATTTCACTTGTAGTACTGCCCAAAGAAATATAGATTTTGAGGTGAAAATGGCATACCCACTAGCTTTTTCATTACTGTTATAGACAGGATGATGAACAAAACATGAGAAGCCTCCTAAAGAGCTATCAGACACAATGTTCTCCATGCTTGAGGATTTGGATTAATCAGATGATATAGCACTCCTAGCACATACAGAACAACAGACTTCCAGACTGTTAAATGTGCTTCATTCATTCATTCATTCATTTGCATGAATGAAGCACATACAGGAGAAAACAAACACTCTAGATCTTGTACTTGTACAAACTCCCTGTAACTGCAAGCTGTTGTTCTTTGCAACCAATGCTGTAGAGATGTTGAGGAACAGCATTGCATTGGCGTGGGAGCGGGTTATGGGGGCTACTTTTTCAGTCTCGGAGTAATGCTAAAAAGCAGGGGGTGTGCAATGCTTCTTTCACAGACTCCACCACCATGGTGACTATGGCGATCCCTGCCCAGTTAGCTAGGCTATGCCTGTTAATGGGGGTACCATGGAGAGGTGGGATAGGGTCTTGGTCAGCTACGGGTCGCTAACCCTGATGCTGGCATATCAACTATGGGTCGCTAACCCTGATGCTGGCATATCAGTTATGGGTTGCTAACTCTGATGCTGGCATATCAACTATGGGTCGCTAACCCTGATGCTGGCATATCAGCTATGGGTCGCTAACCCTGATGCTGGCATATCAGCTATGGGTCACTGATTATCGGGCGTCTTCACCCCCAGCTCTCTAGATACAATCAGCAGACAAGTGGAGCTGAACATCAATATAAAGAAGTCAGAAATAATGAAGGTAAGCATACAACAAATAAAAATTAATGATTAAAACACAGCAGAAACATATACCTTTACACACCTTGGCAGCATACTAACACCCAATGCCAGAACAAATAAAGATATAAAGAGTAGACTATGTAAAGCCAGAACAGCTCTGACTAATCTTGAAAAGTCTAGAAGTCATCCCAGTACAGTACTAGAACAAAAATAAAACTGTCCCCTCACACTGTCAACATGTGAACATACAATCAATCACTTGTTTACATATGTTACCACACAAGGCCTACATATACACATAAACAGGTACAAGTCCTGTTTGCTAAGGCTGTGATTCTGACTGATACTGAAATGCTCTGACAGAAAATCTTTTTTTCTGATGTTATGTGTAATAATGACAGATGTGGTAAACAGCACATATTTAAGTGACATATAATAAGTAACTGTATTGACCATCAGTGATGACTGACAGAAGTATTCAATGACATTTATGCCAATAACATCTTCTATAACATAAATCTCTGTTGAATTATGAAGTCTCCAGTCTCAAACTTACTTTTCCTGGAGTATTACAGACAATGTGGTCCTGACATGGAGGATCGCAGGCACAACTATAAATAGGATCCTGCAGGTTGTCTGTTGTCAGGTTGCTTGTGGAATGTACAGGGTTACCTGTCATATTAAAACAGTGATATTAGTGTAACATAACACTAACACAACCCAAACTATACAGAGAATCCTGCAAGTTTTCCGTTACATTAATGTCACATAATCATAACACAATCCTAACTATAGAGTGGATCCCGCAAGTTTTCTTTTGTTAGGTTACTGGTTGAAAATACAGGGTTATCTGTCACATTAAAACAGTGATATTAATGTCACATAATCCTAACACAATCCTAACTATAGAGTGGATCCTGCAAGTTTTCTTTTGTCAGGTTGCCGGTGGAAAATACATGTTTATCTGTCACATTAAAACAGTGATATTAATGTCACACAGCCTTAACACAACCCAAACTATGCAGAAGATAGTGCAGGCTTTATGTTGCCAGGTTGCTGGTGGACTGTACAGGGTTGCCAACATTAAACCATGATACTAGTGCCACATAACCCTAACCCAACCCAAACTACAGAGAGGATCCTGCTAGTTTTCTGTTGTCAAGTTGCCGGTGGGATGTACAGGGCAACCTGACAATTTAAGACAGTCATATTACAATCAAGGGCATCCGAGCGGCAAAGTGGTTAGTGCACTAGTCTCTTATGGTGAAGGTCAGGGGCTCGAATCCGCCCCAGTCACCGCGCTGTAGAAACGGGTACCCTACTTCTTCTGGAGTTGGGAAAAGAAAGGCGGCCAGGCCAGGCGTGATGCTGACCACATCACTCTCTAGTGTTCCGGAAAATACTGGCATTAACAACTTATCCCTATGTGCCTCTAAGGCACTTTATTTATATTACAATCAAGTGTCTGTAATAAAAATATTGATAGGAAAATGTCAGCTGCCTATTGTCCGCTTCTCCCCCCCCCCTCCCTTTTTTTAATGGAGCATAAAGTCCTATTAAAAGCGTAATATTAATGTCAAATAACTCCTCTAATAAAAGAGTATAACGAAGAATTCATGGGTTATCTATCAAGTTTTGAACAGAATGTACAATGATACCTGTCAAGCTAAAGCAGTGATATTAATGTTGAATAAGCTATTAGGATAATGTAGGACATAGGTCCGTCTATGAGACTATATATGGAATACCCTCAATCAACTCCGTAGTCTAAATCAGCTGTTTCCAAAATGGAGACGATGTGAAGATCCAAGAAGTGATGAAAGAAATGTGTGTGGGAGGCGAGGCGGGGCGGGGAAAGGGGGGGGGAGAACTTTAATAATATGGCCTGGGACGGCAGTCCGAAAAATTTGAGAATCAATGGTCTAAACACTAATTCAGTGTATCTTCGATCTTCAACCTGCTCTTGTCTACATGCTAATACGCCATATCTCCGATCAGATCTTTTGTCTACATGCTAATACATCAAATCTACGATCAGATCTTTTGTCGGCATGCTAATACCCCACATCTACGATCAGATCTTTTGTCTACATATACCTGGTATCTTCAACCAGTTCTTTTGTATACATCCTAGTCTACCATATCCATGATCAACTCTACATTTTAATCTACCATATCCACGACCAGCTCTACATTCTAATTCACTATATCCACGATCAACTCTACATTCTAATCCACTATGTCCATTACCAGCCGTATATTCTAATCAACCATATCCACGGCCAGTTCTAAACAAATCCACTACATCTAGAACGAGTTCTATTGTCAATTTCCTAATCCACTATATCCACGACCACGTCTGTGATCTGCAGTGATTATACATAAATCCACTATATTCAGCAATGAACTCTACTGAAGCTAGAATCAGATATGACTGACCAGCAGACACACACATGCGCAATGTCAATAAATCAATCAAGTGCCGTGCCGCGTGGCGTAGGCGATCATTTCTCTCCACAATTCCCTGTCTTTAGACTTGATTATGAGATCCGCCGATGACTTTTTTCCTAGCCACACTGACAGCCCATCCAGTAACTTCTCTCTCTCTCTCTCTCTCTCTCTCTGTCTTCCTCTGTCTCTTCTTCCCTCAGTTTTTCCAGCTGCCACAATGTGTTCCAATTTTCCCCTTATCTGAAAATGTCCTACAAATCTCGCTTTTCTGCCTCTGATCTTTGCTTAATTTGCCTTTTAACTCCAGCCTCTCTTAAGACTTCTTCGTTGGCTTTCGTATCTGTACCTTCAACACCTTTCTTATGAACCACATTTCCATGGCCTCCATTTCTCGCTGTACTCTTATTCATGGATCATGCTTCACATCCATAAAACAAAATTGGCTCGATGTAACATTTAAATACTCGGAATCTTGTTTCCATTGATATGGATCTGTTGCACAAGATGTTTCTCATTTTCTGGAATGCTGACTTGGCTTGAGCACGTCTGCTTTTTATTTCGTTGTGACATTTTCCATCAGCTGTTATAATTGTTCCTAAGTACTTGAATCTATCAATTTCTTTCAGTTCTGTGCCATCGATGGTGATGCTACAATTTGGTGGTATTCTTTTCTTTGAGATGACCATCACTTCAGTCTTTTTTATTCAGCCTGAGACCTTTATTTTTGCTTTCACGAACCACGATGTCCAGAAGATCCTGTAGCTCCCTTTCACTTTTAGCAATCAGAACTGTGTTATTTGCATATCTTAAGTTGTTCAGGTTGTACCCGCCAATTGATATTCCTGGCAAGCTCTCTATATTTCGCATTATGTTTTCGTGGTACAAGGAGAAGAGTTCAGGAGATAGAACACATCCTTGTCTCACTCCCACTTTTATGTCTTGGAATGCTCCTATTTGGATCTCAGCCTTCATTGCTGCTGATTGCTGCCAGAACATATTTTTGATGAGTTTAGATCTTTCCCATCTATGTTGATGTTTTCTTATAATTTCTGTGTCTCACTTTATCGGATGCTTTACACTAGTCTATGAAGAATAAACGTCTTTACTTCTATTGATCTTTCCATCAATGTGTGTATGTATGTGTGTGTGTGTGTGTATATATATATATATATATATATATATATATATGACATTACTTGTGCCTTTTCCTTCGACGACGCCACACTGTTCTTCGGAGATTTCTGATTATTATTATCTTTTGGTTTTATTTTTGCGCGCAATATGATGATACATACGCCCAATTTTGGGCAAACTGATGCAGTTTACACAAACTGATGTATATAATTCCAAAGCCACAGCCCATGCAACAACACATTTCAAGCCCTGTAAAAATGTCAGAGCACACAAATGCACAGTATACAACGCCTCTCTGATTAACGCCCGCATGATTATCTGGGCATTCTTTCCAGTTTACAATCGTCTAGGATCAGATCCATATAAAAACGTGGCGGATTATCTCAAGACCGTACACAAACAAACGCACTCGGTGCGAGAAGAATAGCACCGGCTTCACCGGCTTGATGCCTGCCAACTCCCACAAGGATTTGGAAAGAGAAACATTGGCGAGAAATTCAATGAGATGTGACCCTCGTGACGCGAGATCGAGGTAAGCGCGAGAGCTGACAGACGGGGTTGGATCCGCGGACATAGAATGAAAACTATCCGCTTAGTTCAGCGGTTCTCAAAATATTTCGAATTGCCGTCACAGGCCACACCCGTAGCGACCCCCACCTCCCTCTTTTTTCCCCAATTTTTGTTTCGCTCACTGATATTATCTGTCCCCCCCCCCTTTTCCTCAAATCTTCCCAAAGCCCCTAAGTATCGCCCACTGGGACAACCACTGGCTTAGCCGGATCAGTCAGATGTTTCCCTGCGGCAAATGAATGTAGTGACGTCACAGACTACTGTGAGCTGTAAACTACTAGACATTTCACCATCATCATGTGCAACGACGGTCATGCTTCTCCTGAAAGGTCTCGGTCCTTGATACTTTCCATCAACTCGGTTGATTTTTTTTTTATTCCATCGCGTTCGACAGCCCATGATTTTTGTTTCTCTTAGTCTTCCCCTGCCTCTCCTCTCATTTATCTTGCCTGTTGTTAACGATGTTGTCAAGCCCTCCTTTTTTCGTTATATGACCAATGAATTATGACTGTTTTTTTTCTTGTAGATTTAATTAGTTACTTTCTACGTGATTTTCTCAAAACATTTAAATCAATATTTGTTGTCTCTTCAATTAGCTGGTGGAATATTTTATCATCAGCTGCAAATAGTATTACTGTCTCTCTCTGGAGCGCAGCTACTAGGAGAATACGAGTGTGAAAAGATGACACTTGTATAGAGTGGTCTGTTGCTATTAAAGACATGTTATTGCCGTAAGCTTGGTACTTATCAAACCAAGCGGCAGATTGTCACATTATTACACTATGTGACTAACAACAAAACCAGGTTCACCAACTTTACAATAACCACAGAGTGTCACAATACTTTCCACACACACACACAACTATACTCATATTTGAACTTATAAAAGAAGTAAGAGTTCAAGCTACAATACAAAATCAACATTTATTGAATGAATAGAATGTCAGATCAACTATGTGGATGTGGCAAAACAAAGAGCTGCCAACATGGCAGGGTGATCACAAAAAGTACACTGTACTTCCCGGGCGTGAAGCCAATGCCATTGGGGAAGAAAACAATACCCAACATCAGAGTAATCACAAATGACGACACAGCTTACAATTCTATGAAACTTCAAAAATCATCCACAATACCTCACATCCTCAGAAAGGTGAGAACCACTGTAACACTTTCAGTCTAGTCAATAATATTATTACTACACTGACTACATCCTTGCTAACAAAAACTTTGTCCTACAGGACAATTACTACAGCAATGAATCTAAGGCATGACTGGAAAACTACTCAACAGCGACTTCTAGAAAAAAAAAAACAACTCAAACACAACTTCTACGTGACTCTCTAACTTGCCTCTATCTCTAATAATCCTCATAATAATCATCTTTCAACTCAGCTCTTGAGTTCTTTTATATACCACGCATTTTCTCTGCCATCCTTCCAGAACTATCTCTCCGTGAAATTCACATTCACGCAAAAGATATTTGTTATGACCTTCACTATAGCACGAGATTCCTAACTCCGTGCGAGTTCACAAAACTTGACTCATGCCCTGAACTTTTGTACCCAAAACTTTTGTTCACCGGGAATCTTCCTAGTATTATGACTGAATTCTTCCCTACTAAAATATCCCGTGCAACACTCCTCTAAGACATGAGTTTTTGTCTGCTGTTTCAGCAAACTGATAGACTATTATGTTTTACAAATATTTCCAAGGTGGACATTCTAATTTTAGAATGTGACGTAAATATGTAGCGATGCTAAAAAGGGCCCTACATGCCTAACTTTACCATAAAGTAGAGTTACATCCCTTTGACTAACCCTACAAAAAACTAATCTACTAAAAATAATTGATATACTGTTTAACATTCCTTGTTTGTCATCTTAGATATCAATGGTATTCTTAACATTCTTCTAATAAACCACATCCCTGTTGCCTCTAGTGATCTTTGCGTCGATCTGCTGACTGTCCATGACTCACTTCCATTCAGTAGGATAGGCTCAAAGTAGCATTTTAGACCTCTTTCTTGTGTTCAGTAACAGAGGAGCAACAGACCACTAAGGACAGTAATTTCACTGACTACTGAAGGTAGCAACCTCAAAGTCTACTGAAGGTTAGTATCTTAAAGTCTACTGAAGGCAGCAACCTTAAAGTCTACTCAAAGTAGCACCCTCAAAGTCTACTGAAGGTTAGTATCTTAAAGTCTACTGAAGGCAGCAACCTCAAAGTCTACTCAAAGTAGCACCCTCAAAGTCTACTGAAGATAGTAACCTCAAAGTCTACTGAAGGTGGCAACTTTACAAACTTCTGTCTACATACTAATATGCCATATCCACCAATACTGAAAATGATTAACCTCACAGACCACGAATGTGGTAACCTCAGACTACTAATAGCGGTAACGCCAAAGACCACTGACGATGGTGACCGTTAGCACACCCTCCCCCCCCCCCAACTCATCTCCAAGAAGGCGGTAGGAAAATCTATAGGTGATGGAGAAATAGCAGAGTATAGTATATCAGAACCAAATGAGTGAGAAAAGTTTGGGGACGATAAAAGATGATGTCTGCTGGGCGAGAGTGTCCTGAAGTAGTCTGAGAACCAATGGCGCTAAAGGATGAGGTCTGTGGAGCATGGGGGCGACAGTCCTAAGTAGTCTGAGAACCACCAATCTAGACCGTCCATACTGTTATATGATTCAGATCCAGGAAGAAGGATGATGACAATTTAATGAAAGAGCAAGCGTAGAAACTGAAACATATCAAACACTGTCGGCTAAATCTATGTCAGTTGCAATATAATTACAATACAGAAACTGCCCTATAAACGAATGTGCCATTTAGCAGACGAAAATAACCACAAACTAAATTGAAGGAGCAAAAATCAATAAAAACTTAACAAAGCGTGATCGCTGCGTTTAGGAAAGGGCAGAGAGAGAGAGGGGGGGGGGGGGGAAAGAGAGAGTGAGCGAGAGAGTGAGAGAGAGAATGTGCGTGTAAGGGATTCTCTTTTTCTTTCTGTAATGTGCCCGAGTTGTCACATCAGATCTACCAGGAAAACCTACAGCAGTGGTTTCCACATTTTTACATCCAGTGACCACTTTTCAAAGTATCTATTCTCACCAGACTGTATGTGCACATACATGTTCAGACTATTCTTACACAGTGGACAGCATGCAAATTCAATCTGTCGGCTTGCACACACTCGTCAAACTGTGTATACAAATGTGGTGGTGTTCAGGCACACAAATTAGACAGTACAGATCACTGGTTCTCGAACTTTTTCTGCGGGAAAAAACAAGCCGACGAAAAAGACGCTGGGGGAGGGGTGGCTGCTAACATGCCCCCGGGGGGCGGGGGGATGCTGCCCTTTATCTCCCAGACCAGATCCCTAGGGCCCCCAAAAACTTTTTTTCGCTCAAATGGTTCCGATACTCCCTCACTCCCTCCCCCCCCCCCCCGATCCCTTTTCTTTCACTATCTCCAGGATCTTTTCGCCGACCGTTGGGGGTTGGATGTACCTATTTTGCGAATCACTGATATCTTTTCAACCTCATGCAAATGAAACTGCAAACACAAAAATACTGCCGTGTAACACTAATCAGATGGTGCAGACAAAAATTAAGACTGTGTACACTTAAAATCCGACACCTGAAAGATTTCATTCACTATATAGCCTATCTTTTTTTTTTTTACATTTTCTTCTCTTTCTCATCTTGTTTACGTTTTTTCTTACACATATTCTTCCAAACTCAAATTACTGTTACTGATTTAGATGTCGATATTTATCCATTATAAACATAATGTGAAATTTTTCACACGAAGTTGATCGTAACAGAGCTTTGAGTGACGTACTGAATGTAAACCATACTAACAACAATTCAGTTCCAACAACGGTTTCATCATCAGCACTAAGCAACTAAACATGAGATCCCTGTGGTATGTTCTTCTCCATTGCCTGATATTCAGATTGAAGACCACGATTGTTGCTTCCATGTCGATGGCGAACGATTCAAACAAAAACAAGCAACTGGCGCCGCTCAGTCTCTCCACTTGTTTCTCTCCCAAAAACATTAATTCAGTTCCTTAGTTTTTAGGACAATAACTACCAAATGACTATAATAACATCAGAACGTTCTAATAAATGAAAACTTACCGATTATGGGGAGAATCGATGCGTAAATCACAAAAACGACAACCCTTAGCGACATCATTCCGCCATTTGCATGACCTCTAACCTCCAGAGTTCGGAAATGTAACCTCTAACCTCTATAGCTTATTGATGGCGTGCGGTGTATATTGTACTTTTTAACCTAAATGAAAATACATGAGCTGCAGAATCTGTATCTGTATATAATGTTCTGTCAAATTTGATTGATGCTACATCATGTTATTTTATATCGATTCTGGTTAAAGACAGATTTCACCTAACACGCTGGGGGTAAATCTTTATTAATAATCTTCTTATCTTATATCCTTCCCGTGCCGTTGAACGTCACATAGGGCTCGCAGGGTAGTTTGCTAATTTTTCCTGTTTTCGGCGATCTTTTCAACCTCATCAAATGATTTTATGCCTACTATTTTGGCCTCTCTTAACAATGTCCTCTTTAGAGTTTCACGTGGTCTGCCTCTTTTTCTTCGGCCTGTTGTGCTCCACTTGATAGCTTGTTTTGGGATTCTTGATCATTTCTTCTCATCACGTGACCAACATATGTCCATCTTCTTTTCCTGATCACCCATGAGACTGGTTGTTGTTCAGTCATCTGTCTTGTCTCTCCATTGTTCTTGAATTCGTCCCACCTGATGCCGAGTATTTTCCTTAAGCATTTGTTTTCAAAAGAGTCTAATTTCTTTAGTTGTTTTCCAGTTTTCGCATGCATAAATGAGGGTGGATATTACATTTGAATTGAATAGTCTTAACTTGGTTTTTGTGCTTATAGCTTTTGAATGCCATATGTTCTTAAGATGCTTGAAGATTAATGATGCGTTTGCAATTCCAATTCTAATTTCCTTTCTGGTGTCACCATCCTGGTCTATGCAGTTGCCACGGTATGCAAATTGATTGACTTCTTCAATATCGGTCCCTTCTACGTGTATTTTTTCCATTTTGATTAATGGGAAGTTTCATTAGTTTTGTTTTGTCTTTGTTAATTTCAAGTCCTATTTTGCTAGCCATTGAAGACAGGATATCTGTTTTTTCTTGCATGGAATTCACATTGTTACTAATAAGAGTTATGTCATTTGTAAAATCAAGATCTTCTAGTTGGGTCCCATGTACCCAGTCAATACCTATGTTACCTGTGCAGCATTTTTTTATTATGAAGTCTATGGCAATTCCAAAAAGCAAAAGGAGACAGTATACATCCTTGTTTCACGCCTGTTTCAATCTGGAACCATTCATTCATCCCTTCTTCTGTTTTGACTGCACAAACATATCCATTGTAGAAGACCTTAATGATGTTGACAGTTTTAGATGGTAGTCCATATAGACTTAAAACTCTCCACAATGAATCTCTGTGTGTGCTATCAAATGCCTTTTTAAAGTCTATGAAGTTCAGTATTAATGGTTTCTGCTTTTCAATATGTTCTTCAAGCATTATTCTTAGAGTAAAGATCTGATCGAGACAGCTTCTCCCTTTTCGAAATCCTGATTGTTCTTCTCTCTTTACGGTATCCTAATATCTTTAAGTCTATTCAAAATGATCTTGCAAAATACTTTTGACACAAATTAATAATACAGCCATATATTTCATGATTTTTTTAAAAATCCTGAACATTGGTTAGGCTAATTGTTACATTTTCTGCTATAATGTTGATTACTCCTACATTGCTGTAAAAGCAACCGGTACCACCACGATTACTGCGACTACTATATACCATTGCTATTACTACTACTACTACTACTACTACTACTACTACAACTATTAGTATTACTATTACCGACTACTACTAATACTACTACTACTACGACTACTACTATTTTTACCTACTACTACTGATACTACTGATACTACTACTGCTACTACTATTACTAGTACTACTATTACCTACTATTACTGATACTACTACTAGTACTACTATTGTCTACTACAACTGATACTACTACTAGTACTACTACAACTTACTACTACTGATACTACTACTATTACAACTACTACTAGTAGTACTACAAATACCTACTACTGCTGATACTACTACTAGTACTAGTACTATTACTAATACTACTACTATTACCTGCTACTACTGATGCTGCTGTTGCTGCTGCTACTGCTGCTTCTTACATTTTACATCCTTCTCGTGACGTTAAACGTCACATATGGCTCTCATGGTAGTTCGCCAGTTTGTCCTGTTTTCGGAGAGCTTTTCAACCTCATCAAAGGATTTTATGCCTACTTATTTGGCCTCTCCTACGTCCTCTTTACAGTTTACGTGGTCGACCTCTTTTTCTTCGGCCTGTTCTATTCCATTTGATAGCCTGTTTTGGGATTCTACTACTACTACTACTACTACTACTACTACTACTACTACTACTAACTACTATACTTTATTATTTTAATTGTTAATTGTTATTATTTCAATGGTATTTGACTGAATATTACTGCTTCTTTTCTTAAATTAGTATTTACTACTCGTCCATTTCATTTTTAAAAATCTTATAATAACTCTGAATATTCAGTGATGAGAGATAAAGGAAATGACGACCGTGGTAAGTGAACTCTTAGATTTACATTTTGTGTTCCTCATTCTTTCAAGCAGGAGGCCAGTGAAGACGTTGTCCGAAAAGACAACCAGCGACCCATAGCTGATATGCCAGCGTCAGGGTTAGCGAACCATAGCTGACCAAGACCCTTTTACACCTCTCCGTGGTACCCCCAGTAACAGGCATAGCCTGGCTAATGGGGCAGGGATCGCCATAGTCCCCATAGTGGTGAAGTCTGCTAAAGAAGCATTGCACACCCCCTGTCTTTTAGCTTCACTCCGGGACTGAAAAAGTAGCCCCATAAAACGCCCACACGCCGATACGGATGCTATGCCTCAACATCTCTACAGCATCGGCTACAAAGAACAACAGCTCGCAGTTACAAGGAGTCCGTACAAGTTCAAGTTTTCAAGCAGGACATCAAAATGTGTTTCATTTATCTTTTTTTTTTAACTGAACCACACACCTCTGTCTACCTTTATTGTTTGAACATTCAATGAACTTGCAGACCTAAGTTTGTGAATATAAACGAAGCAAACATCAATAAATTTTAAAAAAAATTATTTGAATCTTATAATACTTTACCACTAGACCATTATTGCCATGCATGTTAGTCATGTTAATTTTGTTTTTTTTTCAAATTTATCAGAGATGACAGTGAATTCATTTTTAAAATTAATTACTGGACAGCATTCTAATTTCTAATAAACCAACTGGCATGTAGTTTGCTGCCAGATTACTCGGAGAATTGTTCATGAATGTTAAAATACATGGCAAAGATCAGCCCATGATTTTTTAATCATAATATTAAATAAGATATCACGTAGAACACAACAGCCGAAGAAAAAGAGGCAGACCATGTAAAACTCTAAAGAGGACATTGTTAAGAGAGGCCAAAATAGTAGGCATAAAATCCTTTGATGAGGTTGAAAGACTCGCCGAAAACAGGAAAAATTGTCGAACTACATTGCGAGCCCTATGTGACGTTTAACGGCACGGAAAGGATATAAGATATAGGATAAGATTAAATAATGATATCGGGGAAGGTAGGTTTTTTATGTCTGTTTAGAGTGGAAAATGTCATTGATCTTCTAGGTTGGGTTGTTTGTATCATGCAATACAAGCGCTGTCATAACTTGGTGATAACACATTATTTTCACTTAAGTATAAATTTCTGGTATGAAGAAATATTTTTTTGTAGAAATAAATTCAGATTTTTATGCATCAATATATTAAGAAACATGGAATTATTCCACAGCAGACTTGAAAACTCCTACACCGGTTAAATCAAAACTTAATATTTATTCTTCGTAAAGTGACTAATGCTTGCAGGTGTTCGGACGACTTTAGATCAAAGTTTTCTACCTGTATTAACATACTGTTAAATGCTTTGACAAGTCAGACCGTTAGCAGGTGTGCGAAAGGCCGGATCATTTATATGAAGAAAAAAATGTGTATTCAGCCTGGCTGCAGTGAACAATGCTATCAAATCCTGCATCAATACAGCAAATGTTAGAAAACAAGTAAGGAACGCGGACGATCTGCGCAGTACACTCGTCTGACTGGTTCTGATTTATGTTATTCGTAAATTATTTTGAAAATAACTGACACTCTGTTGGAGATAAATGCTGTTATTTTAATGACACTGTCTTCATAGCAATTGAAAATACCCGTGCCTTTCCGTTAGATTCTTGCTTGTCTTTGTCCGAGCAGTTCCCTACGCCCCACCTACCCCCTTTCACCATGATACTCATTATCCGTGTGAAAGAAATCATTCAGAACAAGAAAACTAGCAGAAAATGATAGGCCCGAAGATAAAAAAAAAGAGGAAGGAGAGAGAAGTTCCAACTCATACGATAATATCATCGCCGAAAATAATAATATCAGAGTGAGTCATACGTCAGATAACGAAAATCATCGTTGCAACTCATATGATAATTTTGCAGCTTCAACTCTGATAATATTATAAGGAGTCCCAGCACAACTGATAATATCAACATTTTAAAATGAAAGGCAACGTAAATTCTGCAGTGAACTAGATACACATTCTTTAAAACACACACACACACGCGCGCGCAACAGTGAAATATATCCATATGATCCTCCATTACCTGGATATCCATTGTAATTTGTCCTTTCTTTGACGAAACCTTTTTTATAACACAGCCAGACTTTTAATCTGACTTTTAATCAGAGAATTGTAATCTGACTTTATTTCTTAAAAAGGACATTTATGACAGAGCGAATTTTATTTTAAAAAGTCAGGAGAGACATAGGGTGCGAGGAGGGCGGGTGAAGGTGAGTGTGAAAAGCAGATCAAGTCCAGCAAAGATCATGATCACATCATCCAAACTCAGGTCAAGTCCACCATAATCGTGACCACATCATCCAAACTCAAGTCAAGTCCAGCAAAATCATGACCACATCATCCAAACTAAAGTCAAGTCCAGCAAAATCATGACTACATCATCCAAACTATGTCCTTGATTGGCGACCGGTTAAGCAATCACCGCCCAGTACGCCCTATGGCGTCCTGCAGGGTAGCAACAAAATCTCTCCACAACTCGAGGTCTGCGGACAGCCTTTGTACTGTGCCCCAGCTGTGCAGCATGATACTCATTTCTGCTTCTACAGTCCCCAGCCAGACAGCCTTTGGTCGGCCTCTCTTTATCATGAAAACAGCTGGAAGAAATCCTGAGATGTACTTCTATGGCGATGTGATGAGTTATATTGTTTGGTTCTGTAGTTTCCTGCACATGCTTTCAAATAACTATATGTTACTCATACATAAACGTATGTATGCCATGTCAAACTGCTATACGTTATTCAGAGACACACTTTCAAATATACTAAACGTTATCATCTTGTCCTAACCTATCTAAGAAAAACATACGATAAAATATAAAATGACATGGCCAATTTACTTTTCTGTGTCCTCGTTTTCGTCTCGGCTTCCAGAATTACAAAGATATCGGGCAGAATTCGAGTCGCGTAAAGTCTTTTCGCACCGACCCTAAGCTTAGTTAAGCCATACTTTATTCACGCTTTTGTTTGCGGAGCTTTTGTCCATTAAGAGCCCCTTCTTCGCTCGCACTATTTACTCGAACACTTTTGTGTATCTTTCTCTGTATTTCTATAGCAGAAGTGCAACCCGTGAACGCTTGCTTTGAGTCTCTCCGTATGGAAAAATGAATTAAAACAGGTTAATTGTATCGAAGATTCTTTGTATGTGTGAACTCGGTTATTTTTTCTTTTTAGTTTTTTAAAAAATCTGCCTACCCCAAAGAACACAAGGTACAAGATTTTCATATTTCTCTTTCTTGAAATGGGCCTTAATGTGGTGGTGTTTTTGGTGATTTTTTCCCCCTTGCCCTGTTTCGTGAACGTGATGGTATATGACTTCAGACTAAAGGGATCAGTGAGACATTGTATATGCATTTACTGTCATGCATTTTACTTCATCGATCCAGTGTTTTCCCCGACATTGTTTATACTATCTCTGTTGTGATGTTATATGCAGTGCTGTTCGGCTGATTCCGTTGTTACATCACAGTGTACACTGCTTGACTCTGGTTAGTTTGTTAGGAAGAACTGTTTTCCGTGCACTCTGTGCACATCCACAGGCGCTCCGATCTTCTCTTCGGTATCTCTTTCAGCGTACAGTAACCGACTGCACCCGTCCGGTGTTGAGTAACCATTTTCATGGAGCTTTTCATTAACCATTCATGTTTTGCCACACAAGTTTCAACCCCATCTTCTTCATTTATAACAACGACTCTGATCCGGTAAAGTATTTAGTTCAACCGGCATCTTTTATAGCAATGATGAGGTCGGTTAGATTCGTTGCCTGGTCTTTCCCTGCAAAAGATGTGTCGGCCCAATTGCTCTGCTTTTTCATTTCCTCTGACACTTGCCTGGTCCAAAAATGAAGGTCAGTCATTGGATCTGTGATGTCTGCGAAGATCTGAACTACTATTGCTTCAAGGAGCCAGTTTGATTTTTCTTTAGCGTGTTCGTACAATCACCCAGAATGCGTGCTCGCGTGTATTCTTTTACTTCAGCCGGCTAACGACCACAACCATCGTTTCCATTGCGAGGCTGCTTGTTGAAGCAAAGGCACAGCTAGCTTCTTTCATTTTTTGCCATTTGAGTTGACTGTGAAGGCACAAGCACACCATTTACCACTAATCACTGATCCATCATTTCTTCTTGTTGTTCTTCAGTTTTCCGAGCCATTGCTGCAGATAAAGTTCACCTCCATTACTCTGTATTCATAATCTTCTCTCTCCAGTTGGTGACACTAATTTCTTTTATATTATCTTCTATGTTATCTTTCCATCTCTGCCTCGGTCCACCCCTTGGTCTTGTTTGCCTCATCTCCTGTCAATTCAAGTGCCATGCCGTGTGGCGTAGGCGATCATTTCTCTCCACAATTCCCTATCTTTAGACTTGATTATGAGATCCGCCGGTGACTTTCTTCCTGGCCACACTGACAGCCCATCCAGTAACTTCTCTCTCTCTGTCTTCCTCTGGCTCTTCTTCCATTTGCCACAGTGTGTTCAAATTTTCCTCTTCTCAGGAAATGTCCTATAAATCTCGCTTTTCTGCCTCTGATCTTTGCTATAATTTGCTTTTAACTCCAGCCTCTCTTAAGACTTCTTCTTCTTGGCTGTCCATGGTACATTCAACATCCTTCTTATAAACCACATCTCCATGGCCTCCATTTCTCGCTGTACTCTTATTCATAGACCATGCTTCACACCCATAAAACAAAATTGGCTCGATGTAACATTTAAGTACTCGGAATCTTGTTTCCATTGATATGGATCTGTTACACAAGATGTGTCTCATTTTCTGGAATGCTGACTTGGCCTGAGCACGTCTGCTTTTTATTTCGTTGTGATATTTCCTATCAGTTGTTATAATCGTTCCTAAGTACTTGAATCTATCAACTTGTTTTAGATTTGTGCCATCGATGGTAATGTTACATTTTGGTGATATTTTTTCTTTGAGATGACCATCACTTCAGTCTTCTTTTTATTCCGGCTGAGACCTTTATTTTTACTTTTATGAACCACGATGTCCAGAAGATCCTGTAGCTCCCTTTCACTTTTAGCAATCAGAACTGTGTTATCTGCATATCTTAAACTGTTAAGGTTGTACCCGCCAAGTGATATCCTGGCATGTTCTCTATATTTCTCATTATGTTTTCGCTGTACAAGGAGAAGAGGTCATGAGATAAAACACATCCTTGTCTCACTCCCAATTGTATATCTTGGAATGTTCCTATTTGTTTCTCAACCTTCATTGCTGCTGATTGCTGTCAGTATATGTTTTTGATAAGTTTCAGATCTTTCCCATCTATGTTGATGTCTTCCAGCATTCTTATAATTTATGTGTGTCTCACTTCATCAGATGCTTTACAGAAATCTATGAAGCATAAGTATAGGTCTGTCTTTACTTCTATTGATCTCTCCATCAATGTTCTTATTACATATATGGCGTTACTTGTACCTTTTCCTTCGACGAAGCCCCACTGTTCTTCAGCAATTTCTGGTTTTATTTTGCTTCTGACTCTTCTCACAACAATACGAAGTAGGATTTTGGTAACATGGCTCATAATACTAATGGTTCTGTGTGTCTTCATATTCAACTGCACCTTGTTTCTTTGGTAGGGCAATGAAAATTGACTGCAGGTCTGATGGGACATAGTTACTATTATAGATGCTATTCAGCAATCTGGTAATTATTTCTATGCCAAGCTCTCCTAATGCTTCCAATTCTTCCTTGGTGATTTTATCTGGTGCTAGTGCTTTGTTGTCTTTCATGCGTTTGATGGCTTCTTACACTTCTGCTTTTAATATGTGAGACCCTTCATTATTATTTCGAATATATATTTCGCTTCTATTGTCCTCATAGTGTTCTCTGATGCATTCGCTCCATCTTGCCATTATTTCATCTGTGTCCATTATTGTATGCTCTTCCTTTGATTTCAGGCAACCAGTCTTGTGGTATGCCCTTTTGTCTGTTAACTCCTTTATTTGTTTGTACATATCTCTTGAGTTTCCATGATGGTGTGTCTTTATTTCACTACATTTCTTATTAAGCCACTCCTCCTTGGCTTTATTGCATTTGTGTCTTATTTCTTTATTTATTTTGTCATGTTCATCTTTATCTTCCTTAAGACTTCTCCGATCCATTAGTTGCAAAATTTCTTCTGTCATCCACCCCTTGTTAGCGTGTCTTTTATTTGGAGGTAGAGTTTCGATAGATGTTTGCTGAACAGAGTCTTTGAGCATGTTCCATTGTTCATCAATCGTTTAAATCTTCTCTATAGCATTATATCTGTTATGTACTATGGTCCTATATTGTTCTTGTATTGCTTTATCTTTCCATAACAGCTCTCTATCTAGTTCTTTGTTTTCAGGTGCTACTTTTAATCTCCTTAGCCTGATTCTCACTTTTCTAACAGCTGGGATGTGGTCACTGTTGCAATTTGCGCTTGGTCTTGTTTTCTCAGATGTTAGTGATTTCCTGAATATTTTGTTGATCATAATGTAATCTATCTGGTTGCGTATGTTATTATTTGGGCCTTTCCAATGTTCACAGTCGCCTTGGGTGTTGTTGAAACTAAGTATTTTCTATTATCATTTTATTCTTTTCTGCCAACTAGTCAACATCTCTCCTCTTTTTTTCCTGATTCCTAGCCCATACTTGCCAGTAGCTTCATTGTCTTGTTCAGTCCCTACTTTCGCGTTTAAATCACCTATCACAAAATTTACTTCCCATGGTTTGCACTGTTTCATTGCCATGTCCAGATTGTTGTAAAATTGTTTTATCTCATCATCAGAGCTTTCTGAAGTTGGTGCGTATACTTGGATGAGATTTGTGCCTATTGGATGGCCCTGTAATTTAACCATTAACACTCTGTCTGATATGCACCAGAAACCTTTCACGGTTCTTGCTGTCTCCTTATCCAATATTATGCCAACTCCATCTCTTGTGCCTACAATATTTTCGTTTGTCTGTTCTCTTCCATTCTTTCTATATGCCCCACCCAGCGTAGTCTGTTCAGTTTGAAGACATTTATAATTCGTTGGGATTTAAATAAGCTGTTCAGTTCATTGTTCTTTCTAGGTCTTCATTCTCCGCTGTTGGTATCCTTTACCGGTTCAAAAGATTCTTCTTAGGATCTTGTTCTCAAAGATCTGCAATTGTTGTTCATCTTTCTTTATTGTACTCCGCATTTCTGATCTATACATGACGGCTAATATTTATAAATATATAAATATTATATATACATATAGTTATAACATGTAATGTTTATATTATAATTTGTAATATTATTTATAATAACAGCATCGCCATCTCTGGTTTCACTGAAATTAATGCTCTAACTTCAGCATCTTCTGCAGCAGGAATGTTTACTCTGCATCTTTTTTTTGCGGAGTGTAGTAGGAACAGACAGGCCAGCTTTGAGATTTAGTGGTATGAGTATCTGTTCCTGTCCAAGATCTATATTTTCATAACGATACGCATGGATTGGGTCTTCTGCAGGGGCCCATCCATTATTTAACTCTCTGGAGTCTGTATACTTGTGCGCTTAATTTGAGGTAGGCTTGTGCACTGGCTAATTTTATTCTACTGTCCACGGTTTGAAAGTCTAGCAGATACCTCATCGCCCTGCAGAATGGTGCATTAAAAAATCATACCCATTTGGGTCGTTGTGAAACTACTCCGAGGCTGAGTGTTAGGATTTCTAGTGTAAACCAGTACTCTTTGATTTTGCTGTTTCTTTAATTTAAGCGATGAGATCGTGAAAGAGGGGTTGGCGAGAGAGAGAGAGAGAGAGAGAGAGAGAGAGAGAGAGAGGAGAGAGAAGTTCAAAGGACTGTTATAGCCCGAGATGGGGTGGGGGATACGCTCTCCACTCCTATGGCGTGCGTCTCAAATAGCCTCTGGCAGTCAAGTCCAGCTCCTGACCTTCTCGTGGCAGAACTGTTCAAACTGACAAGAGAAGGGGCAAAGGCGAATATCTGGCGCCTGAAAACCAGATATTTCGGGTGGATGAGAGTCATGTTTGGTAGCTAATCTACCGCTGCTGGCGAGATTATTCGGCTGCCGTGCGTGGAGTGGGGCTCCTCCCGGCCAGTGGAGAAAGGTGCGAATGGGGTTGCCGAGCTGTGGAAAAGGTGAAAGAAAGGATTAAGCGAAGTAGACAGTAGTCAAATCACGGCACCTCTGTTCTAGAGGCCGGCCACGTCCGATATACACCAATATTGGTGGAATATGCCTAAACCGGCTAAACCAGAGGTGAAACTTGATGGCTACGCATGTCATGGTACCTCCGTTCTAGAGGTCGGTCACGTCTTAAACACGCCCATACTGGGATAATATGCATAAACCAGCTCAACCCAGGAGTGAAACTTACTAGTGGCGAGGATTCGTCCTCCTGGACAAAAGCTCCGTCCTGGTCACAACTAGGAAGGGTAGCGGCCACGATCATGAAATGCTGAAGTCGGAGACACTGAACCAGTGCAATCTAGATAGGCAACCACCTCTCACCCGGCGGGGATGTATGCATATCCTAATCACGCTGAGGTTTTCTGGTGAGAAAGGCCAACGCTGGACTGGATGGGCAACTACCTCTCACCCGGCGGGGACACACATGTATCCCAAAACACGTCAAGGTTTTCCGGTGAGAAAGCCCAACTCTAGGCTGGATGGGCAACCACCTCTCACCCAGCGGGGATATACTGATATCCAGAACACGTTGAGGTTTTCCGGTGAGAAAGTCCAACTCTAGATTAAACTGGTGCAACGAAAACCACGGTATCACGCATTACCGCTTCTGAGACCCACCCAATAATACTGGCTTAAGCCCTGCGATACTCTGAACCTCTTGTGGTCCTCTCGGGGATCTCGTGTGGTCCTTTCGGGGACCACAGAGGGGCCACGGGAGCTATCGAGGATCACAGGAGTAAATTCAGTAGGATCACGGGGTGGTCTTGGTGGTAGAAGCGAAAGAAGAAGAAGAAGAAGAAGAAGGAGAAGAAGAAGAAGAAGAGAGAGAGAAAATTATCATTGGCTTTAGGGTCGCCGTCCTGGAAAAAAGAAAGATAACCACTGCTAAGAGGAAATACCGCTGTTTGATCATTGCTTGTTTGTCCGGCCCTGTTTTCCTCTCTGCTGGTATGCCACACGTGGCGGAAGTCACCTTATGATCCCACCTCCTGAAGACCTGCTCAAGCGACAGACGAAGAAACTTGTCACACGACCTCACAAATCACGTAATAATTTTTCCATTTGTTTCAGCAATATTTGTCCTTTTACATACTGTATACAACTGCTTTTTTTTTGGAGAAAGTATTTTAGTTATGAAAACAACCATAATTAATGAAAACCTCCATCATCGACACCCATCATGCTCAGAAGTAAACAAAGGCGCCTTGCAAATAATCTGATCTTTAACCAGTTCTGCCTAAAACGTATGCTTCTGGCTCTGGGTTGTCTGCCTTGTTTTTGCTCGTGAATATCAGATCTAATGCCTTCACTCTTTCTTGGTAGAAGTCTGTCTGACTGCCTGCCTGCCTACCTGCCTGTTCTGTTCTTCCCCACCCCCACCTCATCTGTTTTTCAACACACCTGTGTAGTTACTGTCACCAGTTTCTCTCTCTCTCTCTCTCTCTCTCTCTCATTTTTTCTTCTTCTTGTTAATATAAATCTCTCTACACATGTGCATACTATCTTCGTGCGCTATCACACGCCAGGTGTAAAGATTTATCCAGCTACAGCTGTCGAATGTTGCAAAGTTTCACACGTGTTGCTCGTCTGAAGCAGGAGTCGTTCTAGTTATTTCAAACTGGAGTTTAGCGGTCGTAGTAAAAAGTGGGCTGGGTGAGGCAGGTCCAATGAGGAAAAAAAAGGAGGGTGGGGGAGGGGGTCCAGGTGGTGCATTGCTCCGGGCCCTGGATGGTTTTCTTTGCTTTTAGAGAGGGCCCGGAGCGATTTCCCTGTTCTAAGGGTGGGGGGGGGGGGGAGGAGAATCCATAGTGAAGGAAAAGGAAATGGCTAATCACAAAAGTAAACTTCCAGGGTGGGGGTGGGGAAGGGAAGAAAGAAAGAAAGAGAGAGAGAGAGAGAGAGAGAGAGAGAGCCCCTGAGAGAGATTATGCAAGTTGGTGCACATCTATAACCTCTTTCTTTCTTTCTTTCTCTCTGTCTCTCTCTCTCTCTCTCTCTCTCTCTCTCTCTCTCTCTCTCTCTGATTTAGAAACAATTAACAAGAGAGAAGAAGAAAGAGAAAGCTTTAGATGGGTTTAAAAAAAATAATTTGTCATCGTTTGAATCACAGAAGTGGGACACGGCAGGCGAAAAGAAAAGATGTCGACTACGTGAACTCAAAGAGAACATTGTTGAGAGAGGCTAAAATAGTAAGCATAAGATTCCTTGACGAGTTCGAAAAACTCGCCGAAAACAGAAAAACTTGGCGAAATACCACGCGAGCCATACGTAACGTTTAACGGCATGGAAAAGATGTAAAATTGTAAGAATCACAGCAAAATGTAGAGACATCTATGAATTCATTCATTCATTTGCATGTCCCTTGCGGAACTTTGCCTCTCAAACAGCACTCCTGTAGGACTCTCGGTTGTGAGCATGATGGCCTGCCGCTGATGCATCCATTTGCAGATCATCAACGATGTCTTGCAGCCATCTTCGCCTTGGTCTTCCTCTTTTTCTTTTTCCCATTATGTATCCTTCCAATATGGTCTTCTCTAAATTATCATGACGTTTAATGTGTCCAAAATATTTAAGTTTTCTCTCTTTAATCCTCTTTACTAACCAGCCTTCTTCAATATTAAGCTCTTGTAGTATAGATATATTTGTTCTTTTTTGTGTCCACGATATTTGAAGAACTCTTCTGTAGCATTTACATTCAAAGGCATTTATGTGTTTCTCAGCTGTTTTGTTAATTGTCCAGGTCTCACAGGCATATGTTGTGATGGGAAAGATGCATGCCCTTAAAAATCTTATTTTTGTGGTTCTGTCTGTTCCTCTCCACAGATTCTTTATGTGTTTTACTTTCTGAAGAGCGATTAGATGTTCCTCTTTTAATTTCCCTCATTGTATCTCCATTATTAGTTAGTAGTGATCCAAGATATTCAAAACTCTCCACTTCTTCCAGTTTTTCCTCACTGATATATATTTCAGCTGCCTTGTTTTTTGTTTTTTTTTTCAGTTTTCATTGCTTTAAGATAGAGGTTTTGCTCTTCGCTGTTCTTACGGACTGACATAATTAGTGAATAGGAAGAAAAAAAATGGTGAAAACACTTGCATGTTTGTTTGAATCACGGAAACATGTCTAACAGCTAAAAGTGTGGGTCATTAAATGTCAAAATGTGATATAGAGTGACCCAAGTCACAGTGATCTAGCACCCATGAGCCTAACGTACTAAAGTTAAATGGAGTAGCCATAGATGCCAGCGTATATTCTGACAAGTGTTTGAGCACTGCCTGGTCCACCGTTAACTCCTCATCAATGTAGTGCCAGAAGCAGTACCTAGGCCCGTGGACCAAACCTACTAAGAGCCTCCAACCGGCTCCCTCTGAACTACACTGTACATCTCCTGATATGTGATCAGATTCCTGTCTACTTCTGATCTCTTTTATTACTTACACGGCTCTGTATAGCACAGACCAAACAGCTGATATGTCAGTGTCTTTTGAATAGCAAAGCATGCAGGTGCTGCAACAATAGTTATACATGATTTTCATTGAAACAATAATCCTTGTCACCAGGCTCCATGTTCTTTATGGCCCCTAACGGCTAATGCGCCACGGCATCATTGACATTGCAGGAATACTCCAGAGTGTTTGCACATAGTACGAAGCAATACTTTATCGTTATCATGTGACAGTTAGTTTTTATAAAGTTAAGTAGACAGATTAATTTTTTATATAGTTTACGTGTATTTTGGTACAAAACTGATATCATAAATGTTTTGTTATATTTTGGTCCATGTATTGTATTTTCATATTTTGAGAGTGAAAATTAGTATTCAGTTGCAAAGTTCATATTTTTCTGTAAACTTTTTGCATTATTAAATTAAAGGAAAGTCTATTTTAATATATAAGAGTTGTTTGTGACCAGGTCACGTCTTAAAAACAATTGGGCAATAGTGACCAGGTTCCTTATGGGACGAAGGGTTCAGTCGGTATATCGTTTCGGGGCCCAGAGGGCATCTCCGTTTTAAGGTGGGCCCGAACTGACAGACACAAGTGCTACCACAGGAGGCCACAATACAGTGAATACCAAATTGCAAAAATACGTCCATCCACCTATTCATGCCTTTTTTAAAATCCATGTCTGGGGCATAGACCATCAACATGGGCCCTCCCATTAGTTCTGTCCGGGGCTGCTTCTCCTATCTATTTCCATGCATAGTCCATCTTTCTGATCTCTGCTTCCAGACTCCTTCTCCACGTGTTTCTGGGTCTTTCTTATTTCCTCTTACCTTGGGGATTCAAGATGAGAGTCTGTCTGGTTATGTTAGTGGTCACAAGTACATATTGTGGAAAAAAAAACCAAACAACTAAAGTGTGAAACCCTCAAAAATGTTTTAAATCAGCCATGTTTTTAATCAGAGGAAAATGCGAAAGAAGGAAGGAAATAAATCGTTCACAAATAACTATAGCAGGAGGCCAAGCCGCTGAGGGTATTGCCCATTTTGAAGCAGATGTAGCGTTCTTTTATCTTGTCATGTTAGACAATTAGCTGTACTGGTTTTATGGTGAAGTTTAATTTCTTATAGTAATCATTAGATGGCGATTGTTACAACAGAGAACAAAAATAAACAAAAGGACACAGTTCCTCCATATATAACTATATATATATTTTTTTTTTAAAGGCGTTCAACACAGTTACCATTTCCTCTTCGTTTTCAAAAGCCAAACCAAAAGCTCAGTGTAGACACAAAAGCCTACTGGCACCTATCAAAACTTATTTAAACCAGACAATGGTATGTAAAACCGAACAAAAGGTCAACTACAGCTGATATCTGTATTTTATCACTGGCCACATCCAGTATTTTTCATCGTCTTATATGTGATTAAGCCTATCAACACTTTTATTTATTTATCACAATGAGCTACGGTTGAAAATCATTCGAGCGAGAGTGAAAGAGAACTTCCCTGGGTTGTTCATCAAAATAAATAAAATAATTTGTAATTCATTCATTCATTTGCATACCCCTTGCGGAACTTTGCCTCTCAAACAGCACTCCTGTAGGACTCTCGGTTGTGAGCATGATGGCCTGCTGCTGCTGCGTCCATCTGCAGATCGGCAACGATTTCTTGCAGCCATCTTCGTTTTGGTCTTCCTCTTTTTCTTTTTCCCATTATGTATCCTTCCAATATGGTCTTCTCTAAATTATCATGACGTTTAATGTGTCCAAAATATTTAAGTTTTCTCTCTTTAATCCTCTTTACTAGCCAGCCTTCTTCAATATTAAGCTCTTGTAGTATAGATATATTTGTTCTTTTTTGTGTCCACGATATTTGAAGAACTCTTCTGTAGCATTTACATTCAAAGGCATTTATGTGTTTCTCAGCTGTTTTGTTAATTGTCCAGGTCTCACAGGCATATCTTGTGATGGGAAAGATGCATGACCTTAAAAATCGTATTTTTGTAGTTCTGTCTTCTCCTCTCCACAGATTCTTTATTTGTTTTATTTCCTGAAGAGCAATAGATGTCTTCCTTTTAATTTCCCTCATTGTATCTCCATTATTAGTTTTGGGATTACAATAGACTTCATAATGAAAAAATGCTGCACAGGTAACACATGTATTGACTGGGTACATGGGACCCAACTAGAAGATCTTGATTTTGCTGATGACATAACTCTTATCAGTAATAATGTGAATTTCATGCAAGAAAAAACAGATAGCCTGTCTTCACTGGCTAGCAAAATAGGACTTGAAATTAACAAGGACAAAACAAAAATAATGAAAATTCCTCTCAATAAAAATGGAAAAATACACATAGAAGGGACAGATATTGAAGAAGTCAATCGATTTGCATACCTTGGCAGCTACATAGACCAGGATGGTGACACTAGAAAGGAAGTTAGGATCAGAATTGCAAAAGCAGCATCAATCTTCAAGAATCTTGAGAACATATGGAATTCAAAAGTTATAAGAACAAAAACCAAGTTAAGACTATTCAATTCAAATGTAATATCCACCTTCATTTATGCATGCGAAAGCTAGAAAACAACTAAAGAAATAGAAAAGAAATTAGACTCTTTTGAAAACAAATGCCTAAGGAAAATACTCGGCATCAAGTGGAATGAATTCAAGAACAATGCAGAGATAAGACAGATGACTGAACAACAACCAGTCTCATAGGTGATCAGGAAAAGGAGATGGACATATGTTGGTCACGTGATGAGAAGAAATGATCAGAGAATCCCAAAACAAGCTATCAAGTGGAACACAACAGGCCGAAGAAAAAGAGGCAGACCGCGTGAAACTCTGAAGAGGACATTATTAAGAGAGGCCAAATTAACAGGCATAAAATCCTTTGATGAGGTTGAAAGACTCGCCGAAGACAGGAAAAATTGGCGAATTACCTTGCGAGCCCTATGTGACGTTTAACGGCACGGGAGGATATAATATATATATATATATATATATATATATATATATATATATATATATATAAGATCTCCATTATTAGTTAGCAGTGAAATGTAATGTGGAATTTAAAACTAAAACGGCGAAATATTTATTTGACGAGGAAAAAATACCCCTGGCGCACGTCTGTCTTAGGAGTTCCGGTTAAATTGAATGTGCTAGTTTTAAGCGAACGTAGGGGAAAGCTCGCAATTTAAATGAAATGGCTCGACTTTTAAACAATATAGGAAAAGTTGGTCTTGCATTGGCATTAACAGGAGGTGTAGTCCAGTCTGCTCTGTATAATGGTAAGCGAGTTTAGATATCTGAAACAGTTTTTACTGTGTTTTGACGCGGGATGAAGGTAATGCCATACTTTTGGTCCGTTGGTTTTCTATGCCGGTCTGCATCGTGAAGTGCCAGTTTTGATGCAGTGCTATTTATTTTGATATTTACTACTAACTTCTGTATGGAGAAAACATTTCACCATGTGGATATGTGTCGCAAAACTGCGTTTTTATAGAAGCAACAGAGATATGACATTTGTCCTTGAAAATGAAAGTTCCAGAACAAAGCTGATTAAAATCATAATGGAAAAGTAACAAAGTATGTTTGGACATACCATGAAAAAGCAGAAGTTACAGGATCTGGCAGAAACCAAAAAGAGACCTTAAACAATAGGCAGACCAAATGAAATTTAACAGTATGACGGTCATTTTGCATGTCCCTTGTGGAACTTTGCCTTCATAACACTCTCCTATAGGCCTCTTGGTTGTAAGCAAGATGCCCTGCTGCTAATGCATCCATTGACAGATTATCAACGATGTCTTGATGTTCTTTGTAACAGATGCAATGAAGACGTTTAAGCACTGCGTCGTGTTGGATTGGGCGGCTATTTTTTCAGTCTCTGAGTGGAACTAAACAGCAAAGGGTATGCAGTGCTTCTTTTGCAGACTCCACCACCTTGGGGACTGTGGTTGTCCGTGCCCATTAACAAAGCTAGGCCTATTACTGGGGTTACCAGTGGATAAGTGGGACAGGTTTGTGATCTGCTGAAGGTTCACAGATCCTGATGTTAGCATATCTGCTGTGGGTCACAACTGCCAGATTGGACACCATTTTCTACAAAGTTTACAAGTGTAACCTTGAAACAGTACATAACTTTCTCTGTGTGTGACACTATAGCCATAGTTCATTGCCATGGTCTTCTTGGTGAGACATTACTCCAGTTGTGATGCTTTTTCTGTAGAAAACAGAATATATATTTTAAATATTTGCTCAAGAAACATGAATGCCAGAGTAGGAGAATGGTGAAATTGATTCAGACTATTTTTGAAAATTCATCTTTTTGTATTGATTTTTAGCTTTCTTGTTTTATTCATTGATAACACTGATAATATCAGTGTTATCATTATTGATGTTAACATTGACACCATTTCCATGTTTCAGTTAAAGTTAACATTGATATTGACATAATACCTTTGTTGTTACAGTTTATGGTGGCATTGGTATTATACTGTTATAATACCTTTGTTGTTACAGTTTATGGTGGCATTGGTATTATACTGTTATAATCCTTGTTAAATTTGATGTTAGCACTAATGTGTTAATATCCTTATTACAGTTGATGGTGGCATTGGTATTATACTGTTATAATCCTTGTTAAATATGATGTTAGCACTCTCTCTGAACCTTAAGTGCCCAGGGCACATGGGGCTTCCACAAGGGTTTTCCACAAATGCCTGTCCTTTGCCTTTTTTTCTGCTCTTGCCCAGGTGAGCCCTCTGTTGCTCAACATCCTCTCTGTTGTTCTTCTCCATGTCTCTTTTGGTCTACCCTTACTTCTGTTCCCCTGTGGTGTCCATCTTAGTGCTGTTTTTGGTAGTGAGTTATCCATCATTCGGAGCACATGTCCCAACCATCACCAGCGTCTTTCCTCAATAATTACTGTCAGTGGTTTCATCTGCATCTCTGCCAACAAGATATTTCTTATGGTGTTTGGCCAAAATATTTTTCTAATTCTTCATAAACATTTAGTCTGGAAAGAATTCAACTTGTTTTCTATTGTTTTGGTGATTTTCCAGCATTCACTTCCATAGAGTAGTACACTTAGAACATTACTCTTAAATATCCTGATTTTCATCTTTACGCTTAGTTTTTTTGATTTCCATATAGTCTGTAGCATAGCAAAAGTCTGGTTTGCTTTAGTAAGTCTGCTGTTGATATCCTCTGTGCTGTCTCCATTTACTACTACTATACTGCCAAGGTATACAAATTCATTGACCTCCTCCACTAACTTGCTATCTACTCTGAGTACATTTCTGTTGTTCACATTTTGCTTCATTAACTTTGTCTTTCCTACGTTGATCTTTAGTCCTATGTTGTTTGCATTCTGAGTTAGCTTGTTTATTTTATCTTGCATATCTTTGTGACGATGTTAGCACTAATGTGTTAATATCCTTATTACAGTTGATGGTGGACAGAGGGCAGTAATCTTTGACAGACTTAGAGGCGTCCAGCAAGAAGTGGTAGGGGAAGGGACTCATTTTCTTATCCCTTGGGTTCAGAAACCAATCATGTTTGATATTCGGTCCAGACCTCGAACCATTCCTACAATAACAGGCAGCAAAGGTCAGTGTCTGTTACAAGACAGCAGATTATATTTGTCATATGAATTACAAAAAACAGTGAAATTTATCCAAGAGACAGGACTGCAGATATAGACAGACAGTGCGAACGAAGAAGAAGAAGATATTTGTCATCACATGACACTGCTAGTAGAAGATTTTCATTTCAGATGTACTACATTCAAAGTGTGCATAGTTTAGACATTTAGGGTATAATTTGATTGTTAGATATTCAGGTTTTAATTGTCTTTTCAGAGAATTTATTTATTGTTAGATATTCAAGACATGAATGTGACAAAGTATAGTTGTTGAATATCCGTAGTATGAATATTTTAACATTCAGTGTTTGGTTGTATTAAGGCTGTGTTATGAGAATGACTGATGGGCTGATATTGATGGTACGATTATGTTAAATGTTTAGTGTGTGTTTTCTCATCTCCCCAAGACAGATTTACAGAATGTCAGCATCACTCTCAGAATTTTATTCCGACCACAAGTGCCTGCTCTTCCAAAGATTTACACTAACTTGGGCATCGACTATGATGAGAGGGTCCTGCCATCCATTACCACAGAAGTACTCAAGGCAGTAGTGGTGAGTTGTTTTGTATGTCGTGAAATGCTTCCACAGTTTGTAGCATGGTGATTATGTGTTTCCTTTGTTGGTGTTTTCTTTGTATTGTGATTGTGTGTTGCCTTTGCTGTTTCCTTGCATTGTGATTGTGTGTCTCTTTTGTTGCAATTGCCTTGTGTTGTCTTGCTATGGATGTTTCACATAACTAGGAAAAGAGGGAAAAAACTTTCTTACAAGTGACCATCTTACTAATACAGTTTAAAGAAAAAAAAGGCAGATCACTTTTCAATTAATGCAGTTAATTAATTCCTGCAGCATCCAGTTCTTTTTTTTTTTTCTGAGAATAGATAACTGTATAAAATAATCTTAGTTTTCCTGCTAAGATGGTCATTGAAGTTGTGTTGAGAATTACAAGCCTGTGGTTAATTGTTTCTGTGTCCTCTATTGTTGTTGCTCTATGTGCCTGAAACTGCAAGAATGATGTTCTCTACAGCCAATAGTGTGAAGGGTGTTGGATGGGAAGAGGGTTAAGGCAACTTTTTTTTTCATTCCTTGAGTTGAGCTAAAAATGTTGTTCTTCCTCCACCACAGTCAGGGACTATAGTGTTCCATGTCTCATTATCTAGACTGAGGCATATACATATCCTCTGTTAGTATTACTTACTTTGTTTACAGCTCACCTAATGGATGGCATGAGAGAATGAGAATTATTCCTTGTATCCTTAATTGATATTGATTCCTTTGTTTTCCCACTCACTTCATTGTTTGCAAGATACAGTGAGCAAAGGTTGTGATTTACAGGCATCTTCATTCAGGTCAAGGTCAGTCATATAGGTCAGATCTCTTGACATTTATCCCTAGAGCATAGAGAAAGTGGAGTTCTGCCAGCAGAAGGTTTCATAGACTTATTGCTGATGTTTGCAGTTATTGTCTCCTGGTGATCTCATCGATATGTATGTGAATGCTGCCAGGCAACTTTTGTTTTAGGAAGAAAATTTAATTTTTAATACATTTCTTTAAATTAAAATGGAAGAGGTCTTTTTCTATACTTTTTTTTTTCTCTCAAAAATAAAATCTGCTTGTTGGCTGTTGGCTCAATTCAGAGAATGTGTGTGAGAATTTGTCATACTATGAATGGAAAGAACAAGACACCCCTATACTATCTTTACTTGGACACCTCAAGGAAAAAGAAAGAAGGGCAAGCCATTGTGGACATGGAGAAGAACTAAAGGAAACGGGAAAGACATGGTTTGAGGTATCCTGACTTACTGAAGATGGGATTGGCTGGATAACCTTTGTGAATGCTTTATGCTCCATTGGGAGTACAGAGAACTGATGATGATAATGATGTGTTATAGCAGTATTCGTGTAACAGTGATAGTAAGGGCATTATTATAGGTTTTCTTTTTCAATTTTCTCCTTTTAAGATCCTTCGAGAAGGTCACGTGGGCTGCAAAACACGTGACATTAAATAGTAGGGGCAAGGCTGAGTGTGTGGGGTCAGTTTTGGTTTGAACGTGGAACTGTGTGGACGTTGTTTGAGCTCTGTCATGTCTTCGTGGAACATATGAACATTTTAGTTGTACGTATGAATGGACTGGCCACATGGCAGGGATAACCAGCCGGCAGTCGAATTTAATGTTATTTTCATCAGCATTATCATCATTCCATTAATAAATGTTCCAAGTCACCATTACTCAGGATTTACTTGACTATCTGTACCAGTTGTTGTCAACGTGAGGCTTTGAAGAGCCTGGATGAGAAGTATGTCTGGAACAGTGTTTAACTAATCCAGCAAGTGAGAGTGAGAGCTGGAATTATGTGTGTAACTAGTCCAGTAACCTCAACTCTCGAAGATCAAGATGAATGTCTACCCTGTATTTCACCGGCGTAACATGATCACTGATATGATATGGCCTAAGTAAAGCCCCATTAATACATTGTACGACCCAACAGTACAGAAAGAACAAGACAGAAGAAAGACCACCAAAAGACTATTATAGTGTGAGAATTAGTCAAGTTCAGTTTATCCCCAAATAAGAGGTAAATAATTCTTCACCCTTTGAGCATGTTGGACAGTTTTTTTTTGCTGCTGGCTCACCTTACACATCATGGATGTGATAGCTCTTTTCTTACAATCTTGTATGAATTCCTTAGAGATGTCATAGCAAGCAGCCCAATTGGGGCACCATACATTTAATTTGTTAGCTGGAGTCTGTGAGAAGTGGAGAGAATCTGTTGCTGCCTTCCAGGATGCCACAATGTGTATGTGCAGTGATTGTTTTGTCAATTATTGCCCAAAAACATGGATGGATGGACAAACTGATGTATATGTCAGTTTACTGTTGGCTCACTTTACTTAATATAAATATGAGAATGCTTCAGCCACAAATAGGTTTGATAATTATTTTTAATTTGTTGGTTACTGCATAGTGTAAGAACACATTTTTTTTATCACCAAATGTCTGACAGTTGTTAAATGATGTTTCAGTTTTAATAGTTTATTATAAAGCTGTGATATGTTTTTGGTTATCTTCTATAGGCGCAGTTTGATGCCAGTGACTTGATCACCCAGAGGGAGCTTGTGTCTACACGAGTCAGCGAAGAATTGACTGATAGAGCCTTGCAGTTTGGTCTAGTCTTGGATGACATTTCTTTAGTAAGATGATCTGATCAGTGACTGATAGAGCCTTGTGATTTGGTCTAGGTCTTGGATGACATTTCTTTCTGACCAGTGATTGATAGAGCCTTGTGATTTGGTCTAGGTCTTGGATGACATTTCTTTAGTAAGATGATCTGATCAATGACTGATAGAGCCTTGTGATTTGGTCTAGGTCTTGGATGACATTTCTTTAGTAAGATGATCTGATCAGTGACTGATAGAGCCTTGTGATTTGGTCTAGGTCTTGGATGACATTTCTTTCTGACCAGTGATTGATAGAGCCTTGTGATTTGGTCTAGGTCTTGGATGACATTTCTTTCTGACCAGTGATTGATAGAGCCTTGTGATTTGGTCTAGGTCTTGGATGACATTTCTTTCTGACCAGTGATTGATAGAGCCTTGTGATTTGGTCTAGGTCTTGGATGACATTTCTTTCTGACCAGTGATTGATAGAGCCTTGTGATTTGGTCTAGGTCTTGGATGACATTTCTTTAGTAAGATGATCTGATCAATGACTGATAGAGCCTTGTGATTTGGTCTAGGTCTTGGATGACATTTCTTTAGTAAGATGATCTGATCAGTGACTGATAGAGCCTTGTGATTTGGTCTAGGTCTTGGATGACGTTTCTTTAGTAAGATGATCTGACCAGTGATTGATAGAGCCTTGTGATTTGGTCTAGGTCTTGGATGACATTTCTTTAGTAAGATGATCTGATCAATGACTGATAGAGCCTTGTGATTTGGTCTAGGTCTTGGATGACATTTCTTTAGTAAGATGATCTGATCAGTGACTGATAGAGCCTTGTGATTTGGTCTAGGTCTTGGATGACGTTTCTTTAGTAAGATGATCTGATCAGTGACTGATAGAGCCTTGTGATTTGGTCTAGGTCTTGGATGACATTTCTTTAGTAAGATGATCTGATCAATGACTGATAGAGCCTTGTGATTTGGTCTAGGTATTGGATGACATTTCTTTAATAAGACAATCAGCAAAGAGCTAAGAACAAGCAACCTGAAGTGATAGAAGAAAGTTTCATAAATATTAAGAAACTGAAACTATACAGTTTGGTAATTTAGAATGTAACCAGGCATGCAAGTTTATGATGAAAGAATAGCATCATTTTATAAATACTCTGACAAATTAGGTCATCAACGGTTGTTTAAAAGTTACAAAAGTTACAATTTACAAAAATGAAATAAGATAAACGTCAACAAATAGTAAACTTTCCTCAGTGTTTCTTTTTCCTCATTTGCTTCTCATTGATCAATGGATGTGTTTTTGCTAGTTACAAGTCAGAACCATTCACATTATACAATACTTCCTGTCTGTAGCTCTCTTTTTGAAAGCAGTAACAAGAGGCAAATAAATGTAAATATCCCAGTGTTTTGACTTACGGAGCAATCACTTTGGATGTTCTATAATTTCGGCAGTAGTGGAGAAGACAGCATAGAATGGAGTTGTCCAGCTTAGAAGGGGCCACAGCTGTATCCATGAGTCAACTGACAAGCTACTTTTTAATATTTTACTATTGATTGCATGCTTAGTTGGAGATACGATGATTTTTTTTTTTGTTGTTGTTTTCTACAGCAGCATAAAACTAAAATACAATGTTTCTTGATTAGCAGTATTTTAAAAAAAAACACATTTCATTTTCATAATAATCTCTTTAGCTGCAAAAGAAGACCATGTATTGCTGCTTGTAGCCAGTGGATCATTAGTTGGATATCTATGGATAGTAAATTGGAGATAAACTTGAATTTTTTTTTTTTTGGTCTTACGCAGACTCATCTCACTTTTGGCCAAGAGTTCACAGATGCTGTAGAAGCTAAACAAGTTGCACAGCAGGAAGCTGAGAGGGCTCGTTACATTGTGGAAAAGGTAATTAAATTTATCAGAGCAAGATAATACACAGCAGTCTGTTGTTAATGTTTGACTGCTATGTTTCTTGATTTTTAAACATCTGTAAAAAAAAAAAAAATGTCTTCTAGCATTTGTATATGTGAATGTTCTCTGTATCACACTGAGACTTGAAATTGCACAGACCAGAGGTGATAGAAAGTATGTAAGTGAATTCATAGAGTATAATTTTGTGTTCATTAGCAGCTAAATAACACACTAACATAGACTGCATTCATGAGAGCTCTGGGCACATCCCTAGATCTTTACCTTGTCTTGCTTGTTTCCAGGTATATTAACTGTAGGTTTTAGCTCTCTCATGATAGTCACAGGGCAAGATATCTGTAGATCTTTACCTTGTCTTTGCTAGTCTCTGGGCACATATCAGTAGATCTTTGTCTTGTCTTTCTAGTCTCTGAACACCTATCTGTAGATCTCTACATTGTCCTACTAGTCTCAGATGTCTCTAGATCTTTACCATGTTTTACTAGTTCTTAGGCACACATCTATGGTTTTTTACATTATCTTGCATGTTCCTGGGCACATATCTGTGGATCTTTACTCTGTCTTGCATGTTCCTGGGCACATGTCTGTGGATCTTTACTCTATCTTGCTTGTTCCTGGGCACATGTCTGTGGATCTTTACTCTATCTTGCTTGTTCCTGGGCACATATCAGTGGATCTTTACTCTGTCTTGCTTGTTCCTGGGCACATGTCTGTGGATCTTTACTCTGTCTTGCTTGTTCCTGGGCACATGTCTGTGGATCTTTACTCTATCTTGCTTGTTCCTGGGCACATGTCTGTGGATCTTTATTCTATCTTGCTTGTTCCTGGGCACATGTCTGTGGATCTTTACTCTATCTTGCTTGTTCCTGGGCACATATCAGTGGATCTTTACTCTGTCTTGCTTGTTCCTGGGCACATGTCTGTGGATCTTTACTCTATCTTGCATGTTCCTGGGCACATATAAGTGGATCTTTACTCTATCTTGCTTGTTCCTGGGCACATGTCTGTGGATCTTTATTCTGTCTTGCTGGTCCCCGATTAAAGTGGTACCTCTTGAGGAGTAGGCCTCTTAGTCTTTGCCAGGTCCAGGGTCTTTAAAAAAAAAAAGCTTCAGAAGCAAATACCGTAACTCATGAGGCTCATAAGATATTAGACTAAATGGAATTGGACTGAAGACACTGACCATCAAGGCTGGGCTGAAGAGCTTATCGCTTGTGCCCAATGCATAGAAACTCAACCTTGTCATGCTGCTTATTATTAACTGTTGCATACCTTTTTTTTTTCTTTTAAATTCAGCACTCAAAAATTTATTTCAGGCAGAGCAACAGAAGAAGGCGGCCATTATCTCAGCTGAAGGAGATTCTAAGGCAGCAGAATTGTTGGCTCAAGCTTTTGGCAAAGCTGGTGAAGGTCTTGTGGAGCTGAGAAAGCTGGAAGCAGCAGAAGACATTGCTTATCAGTTGTCAAGGTCAAGAAATGTTGTGTACTTGCCTCAGGGGCAGCAGACACTGCTATCTCTGCCACAGTGACCACATGCAAACACAGAGTAAGCCTCTACAGTATTGAGTGACTATCTCATTAACACATTCTTGTCACAGTTTAGAAGAACTTGGAATATGTATACATTCTTTGGAATATGTATACATTCTTTTCACAGTTTATATCACTTTGAAATGACTGTGTGTTCCAATTACAGATTAAAGCAGCTTGGAAAGGGTATTGTAAATATGAAAATTATTGCAAGTAAGAAATTTGTAGGGGTAATAGTTTCTGAGATGTGATAAGAGAATAATTTTGGGAGCTTATGTTTGGCAGTCAGTAGTGGACTGTAGTGTAACCAAACAAGTTGAAGGTAACTTTGAGTATAGATCCCTACTGATAACTGTCAGTTTCCTCTTGTGTTACTTACTTTTTTTTTGTTTTTATCTTATGTAGATTTTTCTGTAGCACTTTTATGTTATGTAGAAGGTTTGCTGACTGCTTTATATTGTGTTATGTGACTGTCATATCTTGTGTAGAGCTTTAATGTGGACATCTCAGATAACGCTTTCTGTACCACTGTATTCCAATGCTGTCATTTTGACTTGTCACCAGTTGCTTGAACTTATACAATTTTTTTCTTTTTTTGGTGATTTTTAGGGCACATTTGTAAAATATACAACTGTACACAAGCATCTCCCCTCTACCCAAAACACAGGTTTCTATTTAATGATTTTCTCTAGAATGTATCTCAGATTTTGTTGAGGTGTACTGGTAGCATCTCACACTCTCTCATCCACTCTCATCAACCTCTGAGTGCAAAAGCACAGACAAAAATATCGAAAGTGACAAAATTTTCATACATAAACATCAGAAGACAGTTTTAATCAGATTAATAGGGTAGTGCATGACCTTAATGTAACTCAGATACAAAATGGAACACACTTGAATGAAATAAGCAAAACTGGTACAAAGCAGAAAAATGATCAAAGCCAAATCAGACATGTCCTATATTTGTTCAGGATTATTAGCTTCATAACTAATATCACCCAGTACTTTACTAAGAAGAATATTACGATGCCATAACAATTGGAGGTTGTGAAATACCAGAGATTGGATATGCTGATGACGCAGTATTACTGTCCACAATACAAAAAGGAATGGAAAAACTAATTATATTAGTCTGTAAGAATAGTGAAGAGCAAAATTCTTAATGCGAAGAAAACTAAATTGATGACAACTGAAAAAACAAACAAAGCAGCTGACATATGTATCAGTGAGGAAAAACTGGAAGAAGTGGAGAGTTTTGAAACTTGGATCACATCTAACTAATAATGGAGATACAATGAGGGAAATTAAAAAGGAGGACATCTATCGCTCTTCAGAAAATAAAACAACTAAAGAATCTGTGGAAAGGAACAGACAGAACTACAAAAATAAGATTTTTAAGGGCATGCATCTTTCCCATCACAACATATGCCTGTGAGACCTGGACTGAGAAACACATAAATGCCTTTGAATGTAAATGCTACAGAAGAGTTATTCAAATATCATGGACACAAAAAAAGAATAAATATATCCATACTACAAGAACTTAATATTGAAGAGGACTGGCTAGTAAAGAGGATTACACAGAGAAAACTTTAAAATTTTATACACATTAAACGTCATGATAATCTAGAGAAGACCATATTGGAAAGATACATAATGGGAAAAAGAAAGAGAGGAAGACCAAGGCAAAGATGGCTGCAAGACATCGTTGATGATCTGCAAATAGATGCATCAGCAGCAGGGCATCTTGCTCACAACCGAGAGGCCTACAGGAGTGCTGTTAGGGAGGCAAAGTTCCACAAGGGACATGCAAATGAATGAATGAATGACTTTACTAAGGCAGCTTTTCTTTTCAGGTGTTCTCAAAAATTTCATGACACCCACAAAATATTTGTACATTCACATACAGGACCACAAAGTTGCAGATCTGCTGCTTGATTAACTCTTTTTGTACACATGGGGGGGGGGGGGGGCGTCATTGGTGGTTACATCAAATGACCAAGGGGGTAAATTTCATAAAGCGAATTGGATGGTTGTCACATTTAAAAGAATGACAAAGGCATAGTCTGATTTGTAGCATGACATTTCTTCTTCTTCAGCTTTCTGAGCCATTAAGGCTCATTGCTGCAGATAAAGTTCGCCTCCATTCCTCTCTAATCCTAATCTTCTCTCTCCAGTTGGTGACACCAAATTCTTTTATATCCTCTTCTATGTTGTCTTTCCATCACTGTCTTGATCTACCCCTTGGTCTTGTTTCCCTCATCTCTTGTGCATACATCATTTTCATTTATCTGTTCTCTTCCATTCTTTCTACATGGCCCTGTCACCGTAGTCTATTCAGTTTCAAGACATTTATAATTCTTTGGGATTTAAATAAGCTGTTCAGTTCAGTGTTCTTTATAGGTCTCCATTCTCCACTGTTGATATCCTTTATGGGGCTAAAGATTCTTCTTAGGATCTTGTTCTCAAAGATCTACAATTGTTTTTCATCCTTCTTTGTTGTACTCCACGTTTCTGATTTATACATGATAGCTGGTCTTATTATAGCTTTGTAGATTGTTATTTTGGTGTTTTGGGACAGGATTTTGGATGACATACATTAGTTTAAATAGGGAAAATTGTTTTGTTTTTCTAATGAAGTTGTTAGTATGCTGTTAGTATACAACAGAAAAAAGATCTAAGAACTGAGAAGAAAGAATGGAAAATGAAGAAATTGAAACAATGTTTTTTTCATTTACCTCTCAAATTAATCCACTGTACTGGGTCCAGTATATCCAAAATGAATAAAAATGTACACAAATACTTTTTCTTCACATGTCCTCCAAAATTTACGTGAAAACATACAGAAATTATGAATTTACAGTAAACTGAAAACACCAAGTGGGTAGGTAATGTTTACATGAAAACAAGTGGGCGGCAACTAATATTAACCAGAAAACACTGGTCATTGTGTTTTTTTATTTGAAGAATTTGAAGCATTCTGTTTACAACATTTAATTTTTTTTTACATACTGTGCACTCATGTGTTATTGAGCAAAGCACTGAGGGTGCAGATGTGGAAGATTTGGATACCCTGAACAGTAGAAGTGGGTTCTCTTCATTTTGGTCGGTGTGCTGCAGTGGGCACATCTCAGATCATTTTTGTGATACAAGATGAGATTCCAGGTGTCAGAAAATTCCACTGGTGCATCTACTGATTTGGTTGGAACTGGTGATAGTATTGATTTCTCTATCAGCAGTTGTTTCACGCTGGCTTCATTGAGCTGATACAGCAACTGGCTCTTGAAATCATGCCGTCCTAGTGTCTTACCACAGCTAAGTGTGTACAGTATATAGCTGTTTATCTGAGAATCTCAGATAGCCACCACTTGACAGATTTTCTGGCATGGATGCCATAATATCTCTGATCCATGACATCACAACCATTCATTGACTGGTTGTAGCTGTCAGTAACAGCAGGCTTGACCACCACTTTGTAGGTTGTTATGGTCATGACCTCTGCTTTGGTCAGCACTGCTAAAACCTCTTTCTTGGCTTTCTTATCTCCGAAAGCCACACACAGAATCCTGTCATTGCTGTTTAGGAACCATTTCATTTTGAGATGGTTCAACTTCAGCTGTTTGAGCTGTGGTGGAAAGTTTTTTTCTGTAGCGGTTGAGAGTGCCAGTGTAGTAGGTCTTCTGTTCTAGCAGGTAGTCTACCAACTCTCTGGTTGTATAGTATCTATCAGCAAACACATGGTGTCCCGGGCCAGATGGCTGAAGCAGTGTCAGGAAAACTTTCTTGGCATGCCCACTGCTGGGGTCTGCTTCAGGATTATATGAGGAGTTTGAGCAAAATAGAACAGGAGGTTCAGCACATAGCCAGTAGGTGCATCACATAGGCCAAAAGCCTTAATGTGATACTTTTTTGGCTTATGTGCGTTAAACTGCTTGTACTGCCACCTACCTTTGAAGCCTATCACCATTTCATCCGGGCTGAGGTTTTCGTAAGGATAGAAAGCTTTCCTACTCTTAGCAAGTACAAGATTTACGAAAGGTTCCATCTTATCATTTCCTCCAGCCTAATCTCTCGCACCATGCAGCATGATGTGATAGATATCCTGGAATCTTTGTCTAGAAAACATCTGGCCAAACCAGGCTTGACACATACGAGGAGCTTGCAGTCTCTTTTGGTTGCATAACACCGGCAGTCCTAGGCCATTGAAGCTTCCACTGTCATCTTGAACCACTGAACACACAAAAAAAAAGGCAAAATATGCTTGCTGGTATGTGGTGTTCCAGCTTTTGGAGATGATGATTGTATATGGTGGATGATTGCTTCTGTTGTGCCTTAGTACAGTAAAATACCAGTACTTTACTGTGAAATTCCAGTGGCTTCTGAAATTACTTTGTTATAATGAAGTTTTGTTATTTGAAAAATCTTATTTTGTGGCCACAAAAAAAAAAAAGAAACAACTTGCATGCTATTTGTAGCACAGGTTGTTTACATATATATTCCCAGAATGCAAATGAAAACAGAAATGGCTGTATCCACAACAGTGTAATATAAACACAAAAATCACTTTCATATTTTATTTAAAATAGCAGTAGTTCATCTTTATATTCTGGATGACTGACTGGTCCATTGGTTGGATAAGGCTTGTTATGTTTGGCAGCAGAAGCGCAACGCAAATGTTTTCCATGTTGAAATTTTCATCTGTGGGATGGGCGCTGCAGTTGTCAAACAAAAGAATCACTTTTCCATCTGGTGGTAAAATCCTTCTCCCTTATAATGCTTCTTACTGGTCATGAATACAATATGAAACCCTAGTTCTTCTCCTAATTAGTTTTGTGAATTGCTGACATCGGTGTTACAGTCTTGTTATCTCTTCACTGCATTATTAAAACCTCATTGTTCCTAATTCACTTCATATTTCCCTCTGGCAGAATTCTCCCTTTCTGAAAACATGTCATATTTTTATGTCCAACACTTGTTACTTCTTTTACTGGTCTGATGACAGAGTTTGCATGGAGGGTATTCTTGTCATAACTGAAAGTTCTGAAATCAGATAAAATATTAATAATCATATTTGAATTCATAAATGACATAGAAAATAAGTAACGTACTGCTATTTTTAAAAAAAACAGCACATGAATACTATCAGAAATGTTACAAACAAGTAAGCAATAACACTATTTAATACAGATCAAAGGCAAGACATTCCTTCTCATTAATAGGCCATTTTTCTGCATTCTGCTGAGTCTGTGAAATAGGAAATAGATTGGTCTTATACTTTCTTCTTGACCTGTTGTGTTTTTGCTGCATGGAGACAGTGTCACACAATAATTAGTGTATAGGCATACAAATATACACAAAGCACTGCAGTAAAGCTGTGATACCAGAATATATAAACTAGGTAAAAAGTAGGAACAGCTTTATTTTTTAACGATAACACACTTGTGACATTTCAGCGTGAGCCTTTGTCAAACAAAAACAATCAGGATGAAGAATCAGAGAGAGGAAACAAAGTACAGTTTCACATTAATAGGATGTTAACAAAACAATAAAAAATGAAAAAATTAAAGAAAAATGGCAGATGACTTATCTCAGCTTCTGGAATAGCACATAACCAAAATCACTTGTATGTCCTTGATAGGAGCACAAACAGTAACCAGTAAAATTGAGGACAGTGTCATTGTTGTCACTGTACAGGATCATTGGCTTATTGATATTCAGATCAGCCAGTACTAGTTAAATCTCACTCACAACAACTGAATCAGGCAAACTTTCAAATGTAACTTGCTTGCAGGGCTCACAATCAGATTACTTTGCCTAAAATAATAATAATAATTAATATAAAAAAATTACATGCACATCAATCAAATAAAAGTTTTAAGCAAATCTATGTACAGGTATCGAATAATCAATAAGTGAGTAAAGTAAGAGAAAATTAGGAAAAAAAGTGTTTTTTAAAATATAATATATAACAGTATGCTTACACATGCTGTCAATAAGTTCTGCTGTAAGATCTCTTTTGGCTGAAAAGTTTCTTGTAAAGGTGCATGCGAAAAAGTAACTGAATGACAAGATATTCCATTTCACACTTCCTGTTGTCTGAACATCAACATAATATGTTTCTTGTGGGTGGCAGACATCATGAAGGTTTGGCTTAATGCTGTTGGGCTGAACTGCATTAGATAGTGTACATCTGGAGTCCACTGCGGTGGGTGTGGTAGATTCTGGGTACTGTTAGCAATGGTTAGCCTGGTTGGTTGTGGTTGCCAAGTGGAAAGAGGTGGGAACATGAAGTCATATGGAGAGGATTAAGGAATTGGAGTTGATTTGGGGACAGGTGGTGAGGTTTTGGAGGACAGAGGGGAGGTTGTTCTCATGTGTGCCACTAATCCTGGTGTGAATCTGGCCGCCATAGTCTTTTCTTAGGAGCCCCAGACACCAAAGTGAAGAATGGGATGTCGATAAGACTGGGGTTGTTTTGTTGGCATAGTGTGTTGAGAACTCTGTTGTTGCTGTGTGCCAAGTGATGCCCAGCACCAGAGCAATCAGACATGATTGAAGACTGACATGTTTGGGAATTTCTGTTTAATGGTCGATATCATGACTTGAAGATCATAGAATCAAGAGGTCAAGCCATGCTGTTATTGATGCCAGCATGAACAGTTGTCCACATGACCTTCAGGTCGATGTCCATACTTCTCAGTGTTCCTACTTCAGTGTCCATACTACTTCAGTGTCCATACTACTACAGTGTCCATACTACTTCAGTGTCCATACTACTACAGTGTCCATACTTCCCAGTGTTTCATGATACCGACCCCTGGTACTGGAATCACTGAGACCATGTCCTTCACTGAGATGGACAACTGGTCAGCATAGATTCCTTTCAATAGTGAAATCACCAAACGATTTATATTTTCTTTGATGCGAAAGCTGTGCTGGAGACTAGGAAAGTGCTGGTGGTGATTTCAGTGTGGAGACTGCTGAGAGAACGGCTTGTGTACCACATCTGGTTTTAGTAATTTAGTACTCTGCTGTTTGATGCCGAGCTGTCTTGTAGAACTTCAGGCATGTTACTGATGTGTACATTGACGGGATACATTATGTTAGCCTCTTTCAACTCGTCTGATGATTCTTCACTGCACTGTGTGGGTGTGTGTTCATGTTCTTGCTGTGGTTTGTTTGCTGTTTGGTGACTAGCTCAGCCTGTGATTTCATTTCCTGACCTACATGCAGAAACTTTGTCGGTACTTTTTGTTTGAATTTTATTTTGGCTGAGAGTTTCTGACTGCATCAGATAAATAAGGCATTTCATGGTTTGGTTTTCCTCTCTGAGGGTCATGATTTCTCTCCTGTGACTGTCATTTTTTCTGCAGAGGGACTGTTTTATTTCAACAGCCCTGTCTTTGGTCTCTGCTAACTCTTTGGCAGTATTTATTACTTCCTGGCTAAAAAGACTCGATTATTTTGCCAGAAGTTTCTTGAGAACTTTGATCATCAAGTGACTCTGAGTGGCTGTGGTTGGTGATGCACAAGGTAGTAGTCAGTTGGTCAGAAGGTTCAATATTTTGTGATTCCTTCACAGGGGGATTTACTTGCTGCAGTGTGTGGTCATCAGTATGTACAGATGTCAACTCTGACACAGCTGCTTATGAATGTTCATTTTCAGGGTTGTTCAGTTGACTTGAATTTAGTGCCATGTTCTCTAGACAAGCTTCACCATTGCCTGTTTCATCAAGCATGTTGCCTTGACAGTCTTCTACAGCTGGAAGAGTTGTTGTGTCTTGTAGATTGATGCAAGTGAGCTGTTATTTCTGTCCTGGTGGCTGACTCCTGCAGAAGGTTGAACTTGACAACCAGCCAGAAATTCATCAGCCTTGGCTGTACCTTGTACCATCTTATTTTGGTGTGATATAAGTTTGTGGCAAGGGCTGGTGCTTTTGTTATGTTTTCCACATTTGCACCATCTTTGCCCGTCTGTTTTTCACTATGGCTGTAATAGCACTCATCCAAAGCTTGCTTTATACTCTCATATTGAACAGTATTGTGAAAGGAGATGGTAATACATTGTCTATCGTTGGACCTCTTTATCATCCCTCACATTGGTTACTATACCCTCAGAACTTAGCAGAGGGCTTTCTTTTTATTGAGCATGTAGTTTTAGCAGCGATGGACTGTAGTCCATCATAGCAACTACACAGTCTTGTAATCTCATGTACTTCCTCTTCCACATATGATATCATCTCATACACTTACAATAAGGGGGCATTAGTTGGCTGCGCCCATTGTCTGACACTGGCTTTGTTGAATCAGTGAATTAACTTGGCTTGGTCATACTTCACCACATATGAAAAACAATGAAAATAGGTGATTAACAAGAAGTGTAAATAGCTTCAGGAATTATCCCAGAAAAAACACAATTTATATACTTCATCGTAGTCACAAAGACAAGATGAATTCATATATATAAGTTTTAATATGCATTTCCTTTTGAAACCAAATAGAACATCTGAGAATCTGGAGCTGAGAAAAACTTGTCCTCTTGGCAGAAATCTCAAACGCAGAGAGTTCAATACAAGGAACAGAGTAGATGACAGAACACTCCCCTGTGGGACACCTTGCTCTAAAACTAAAATATATAAACTTGAAAAAAGTAGGAACAGCTTTATTATTTAACGATTGCAAAGTTGTGACGTTTTGGCGCAAGCCTTCATCAAACAAAAACAAACAGGATGAAGATTCAGAGAGGGGAGACAAAGTATAGATTCACATGAGTTTTATGTTAACAAAATAATAAGAAATGAAAAAAATTAATGAAAAACTTACCTTAGGTCTTGGAACAGTGCAGAATTACATTCGCTTGTATGTTGCCAGGAGCACAAACAATATTTCTTCTTGGTCTAAGACCATCTTTTTGCTTCTGCATCTCTGAGCCTGGAACCTGGCACTTCTGTTCTTGAGATACTGACTGAACCATGTACACAGTCTCCCACATAACTGATGTCTTTGCAGTTTTACTCTTAGTCCATCCCTCCATAGTTTATCAGGGCTTTTTCCAAGAATATTTGTTCACTTGGAAGGCATCCTCAATTTCCTGCGCCATGTAGGTTACCTGATCTTATGCGGACCTGTTTTGTCTGATTCGCCTGCTGGTAGATGAGTAGTTGTTTACTCTCCAGGTGCCATATACATCTGTTACTCACACTTTGTTCCATCATCTTTCCCACTCAGCTCAGGAGACTGATGGGTCTGTAGCCATCAGGATTGGTTGAATCTTTATTCTTCTTTGGGACTGGTATTAGTATGGCTACTTTCCATGGCTGGGGTATAACGCCACTCTTCCAGTTGTAGTTTAGGATGTGAAGTACAGTAGTTTATGCTTTGCTTCCTTGCCCATTTTGTTTGTTGTCCCATCTTTTCATGGTGATTTATTTTTATTTTTGAGGGACACAAGTGCCTTTACTTGTTCTTGTATGGTTAGGCTTGTCAGTATATGTGCTTCTGGGACACTGTAAACATTGTCAAGAGCTATTTACTCTTTGTCTAATGTTTTTTTGTCCAGTGGTGCAGTTTGCCTGAGTATAAATTTCCATAAGAGCATTATCAGCCATCTTTCCAGTGAGTGAGCATTCATTTTGTTTGATCGTGATTTGTTTGCTGTGGTTTCTTTCATTGTTCATGACTCTGGCAAGTTTACAGTTTCTTGCCATCTCTGTCTAGGTTTATCGATTCTTCTTTGAGCTTTTTGTAGTTTATTTAATCCAGTATGACTTATAGTCTTTTCATGCTTCTTGCAAGATAGTCGGTCTCTGCAGCTGCTAACAGGATGGTCTTGTTGAAGTTTTTGACCGACACCGTTATATTTTCCGGTTGTGTGTATTGCTTTTTCACAGTATGTGTTTGTCTGTTCTGCATAAGTTTGCCAGTTGGTTCATTTATAGTTCCAGCATGGTCATGGTTTTGGGTCTTGTGTGTGTTCCATGTTCAGTGTTGGCTTTATTGGTCTTCCAGCCAGTTGTTGAAGAACCTGCCAGTCAGTCTTGTGGTGGATATCCCCAATAGAGAAGTCTAGGTCTGGGGAGGAGATGATTCACCATCTTTTTGAGTAGAAGCTGGGTGCATCCTCTGCTCTGTTAGTGAGATGCAAATTGTTATCTGTCTCCTAGTCCTCCTTTGCTATTTGTTTCTTTCATAGCGATTGTTGAAGTCCCCCACAACAAGGCATGATCATTCCTTTGTTTCAGTACCCTCCAGTGTTAGTATGATAGTATCCTGACTACTGCTGAGTACTCTCTGCTATCACAGATAACAATTACTTACTCTTTCAGAAATCTAATCGTACAGGCTACACAGACAACACAACAGTATGAGGAACACTGACACCTGATTTTAAATGAGATCAACTAAACCACATGTTTAATATGAAAAGAATGAGTGATGATCAGTGAGGATGTTGAAACTTAAGATTGTAATAGATGATCAAGTCACTCCTAATCTCGACATGAACTCGTTCACCATATAAGAAAAGGAGTGAGCAACATTCTCACTCAGATAAACTGACAGATGTACAGCATGATGAAAAAAAAACAATATGTATATAAAAATCAACTTACATTCTCAATGAAGCGTTTCCAACCACAAAAATATAAGGCTAATACACATCAGTGCTCAGTTTATCACATTATTAGAATGATTCCTGACCCATTTCACAATGACAGTGTCACTCAGAAAAAAAATCTTCAAGACATGATCTGATAATCATCTGAACAGAATCATCCTAATATATTCACAACTCATAAGGAGCCTAATTCGGTTATAACACTTGAAAAACACTATAAAATCTCACAAAAATTCTCATCCTAATCATCATGCTAAGTCTCACTTACGAAGTATCTATGCAGATCAAAATCATACGAATAATAATCTCATAATAATAATCTATGCTATATTAATAATCCATACACTATGAAAAATCCCAGCCCTACAATTTCTATTCCTAAATCTTCCCAAAGATTCTATCCATGCAGAACAACAATCATGGTTAAAACATTTCTACCTGAAAGTTCATCAAAAGGTCTGAACTCTGTGCAAAAATTGCTTATGTTTTGGACAAATTCTAAAAACAACAATCCCATTTTTAGCTTTTCTGTAGCTAAAAATAACTAACTGAACAAACATGTTCTAAATGACTTTTGTTAACTGTACAGAATCTCGTGAATGGACATGTTAAGAAATGGCCTTCAGCATGTCAAAGACTGATCTTTCATTGATCTGTACTATAAAAAAATATCATAAGGGCGTTAACCATGTCAAACTATTAAAGTAATCCTTGGTTAACTCCCTTATACCGTAAAAATTACAGAATTAACTAACCGTTACATTAGGTCTTTGTTGGGAGGCAAGTGGAGGTTGAATATTCTCCTGGTACTGTTATCTCCACCCCAGTGATTTCTGCCTGCTTCCTGGTAAACACAGATGTTTCACTGGTTGGGATTTGGTTGCATATGAGCACACCTCCTTTGTGCCTTTCTCTATCAAGTCAGTATTTTTAAATCCCCTGATTGAGAATCTATGTTGTTAAGGTGTATTTCTTGGATACATGCAGTGTCAATTGTTTAGGTGTATTTCTTGGATACATGCAGTGTCAGTCGGCTCTTCCTGTAGTCATAGCTGCAGTGGGGTTTTCTTGTTTAGTACTACTGCATTCCACTGCAGTATATTTAGGGTATTCCATTTTTGGCCATTCATGTTTAGCCCTGCCCTCTGATTCTTGGCTCCACAGAGCAAAGGAGGGGGCCCACCAGTAACATCTTAAATGAAAGCCCATCTGCTCCTCTATGCAGATATATGCTAGTTCCAGTTGCACCCAAACCTGGTTTTGCGTGAACAGGGACACCACGGGTGGGTATGATTTTGGGTGCAGTAGTATAGAGGTTGCAACATTTAGGCAATCAGAATTGGTAAGCCCAGTATTGACTCCAAATCAGTCTCTAGGCCTGGTAATGAGAAGCTATGATTGAGATGCTTCATTACCTTCACAACCCCTACTCCCACATGACTGGTTTGAGGAATTTGGTCTCCATGACAACACTGTTACACCAACAGAAATCAGGTGTCAGTTTCTTTATCAGACCCATAACCACAGCTATTTCCAACATAAATCAAATACTGTTCTCATAAACAGGCTTTATGGGTGTATTCAGTTGTGTGCTGACTTTGTCAGATGAATGAATTCTAGCAACAGCAGCAGAGTGATCAGTTTCTGTTAAGCCATATCAATCAGTTTGTCTAAAACAGCTGTAAAAGTCCTTTTCTATAGCACCAGGAGACATTCTCTTATGTCCAATATTCAAAGAAAAAAACCTGGGTTTCTCTTTATCATTCAGTGACCACAGAGATGTAGCCCTGACTGCATCTAAACTCAGTGGCTGCATGTTCATGTTCTTTTATAATGTGCTTGAATAGCAACAATCAAACTTCATCAAGAAATACTTATATGATACATGATAATCGTCAACAAATGTCTCACAGACTTATACTTTCATTTCATGTTGTCAACCATATAATCTGTAAGCACATCTGTGCCCATTTTCTATTGAAAATGAACAATTTTTGTTCTTTTCTCGTCCATACATAGAGCAGTGGGATTTCTTCCTTTACACAAACTATACTTTTTTACATATGAATTGAGAGCCACTTTTGTGCTGTGTTGTGTTAACCAAACCAAATGTTGGTTTTATGTCCTTAGTATCTTTTTTTCACTTTGGAGTAAAGCCAGCAATTGCATATTTGTAGTCTAACTGCTGGTAAGTCTAACTGCTGGTAAGCTGTAATATCTGTCAGCAAAAACATGAGTGGTTTGAGTTATCAGTGTGGTGAACAGAAGTTGTATCTTATCAGTGATTTACAACATCAAGTGATGGAGTCACAGCATTTAAGGGTAAGGTGTATGGTATGTATGTGACATTTACATTATTCTTACTGATGTTTGTGACGTGTTGCCTTGAGCTGCCTTGTAGTTTGTTTTGGTTATCAGTACTACCCTGGTGATGGTGTTTAAAGTAAGCTATTCTGTGGTTTTGCCATTGTTATTTATTGACCTATTTGTTAGTCATCTTTTAAACTGCATTTGCCTGTAAAATGTCAATCCTTTCGCCTAATTCTGTTCAGCAATGACAAAGCATAATCCATCAATTTTTATCTCATCATCATCGCCTTTCACTCCCTTGAGAGCATAGGCCATGGATAAAGGCTGTCCAGTCATCCCTGTTCTTGGAATTATTCTCTGCTTCCTTCCTTGTGTATCGCTTGTCTCTGAGCACTGTCATAATTTCTCTTCTCATGGGTTTCCTCAGAGCGTGGCCAATCCACCTCCACTTCCTAGATATGATTTGTAGGTTCATAGGATCTTGTCTTGTCCTTTCCCAGACCTCCTTGTTCCTGATCTTGTCCTGTCATTTAATGTTTAAAATCCTTCTCAAGCAGTAGTTCATGAATGTTTGTATCCTCTGTTGTATTGTCTTGGTCATAACCCATGTCTCCGAACCATATAGCAGGACAGTCTTTACGTTTGTATTGAAAAGCCTAAGTTTGGTTCTTGTTTTGATGTTCTTAGATGACCATATTTTGTTAAGTTGGATAAATGCTGTCCTAGCCTTGGTTATTCTAGCTTTAACATCCTTTTCCTTTCCTCCATATTTATCCACTATGCTGCCTAAATATGTGAAATACTCTACTTCCTCAGTTGGCGCTCCCTCAGTTACCATGAGGCAATTGCTTGCACTATTACTTTTCATTATCTTTGTTTTTTGTCTGTTAATATATAGTCCCAGTTTAGCTGAATTCTTGCTTAAGATCTGAAGTTTCTCAATTTTTATCTGTTTATATAAAAATGTTGAGCCAGATTTCTCTTAAAGTCGGACTAGCTTTCTTCCTCATTCTGTTAAAAAAAAATGTTTTTTCATCTCTTACGCTTTGTCTTGAAGATAGGAACGCCAGCTTCTTCCTTTTTTTATATGGGTAACGACTTAATGGTGTGAAATTTTCAATGCTGTTCACCCACGACTAATTTGTAGGAGCTTCCACTGCAATACAATTAAGCATCTGTACTCCTAACTGGGACATTCTGATGTTCAGAGGTCAGTCATCTTTGACGTTCCTTTTGTTCTAGTTATTGTGTTGTGTGATTGCCCTGTTTTGCGTTTGTGCTGAGTCCAGTACTCAGGGCTGAGAATCCTAGTCAAGGCATCATTAAAAGATGATGTAGATGAAATCCAGTCTGTCTTTTCACTTTACCTAATGCAACATATTGGAGGCTTGTAATATAGACAGGATGATCTTTATTTTATCTAGCCTAGGCCTGGCATAATATAAATATGATGTGAGAGCCTCTGGAACAAACATGTAAACATATTCTCATTGTAATTGAGCTGATGCTTACTTTATCTTTGTTATGCACAAACCATATGCTGAAACTTGGCACCTGTACTTTGAGGGTGCCTCATCCTTTCCTTTCAGGTGATGATCACTGTTGATATCCACACCTCTATATGCTCTTACATCTATCAGAGATCATCTGGGGATATCCACATGTTGTTTTATGTATCACTTTGTGTGGAAATATTGTTCCTTCTATGACCATGCCCTCTGTTAGACATATTTCAATTAATCTTTCTCCATTCTGATTTACCCTATCAATCCCTTCTTTCCCCATTACTTTTTTGACGTTGGTTTTATCTTTTCTTATCTTGGCGTTCAAGTCTCCCATGACAGGTAGGATGTCGTGTTTAGGGACTTTGTTAATGAGTTGTAGTTGGTTATAGAAATTGTCTTTTATTTCATCATCTGCTTTGTTGGTGGGTGCATATCATTATATGATTGTCATTCTTCCATGCCTTATTTTGTATTGTGCTCTTAATATGTAAGACTATTCACTGGTTCCCATTCTGTAAGGCTCTTTGGTGCTACAGAGGACATAATTATACCTACTCCTTGATATTTCCCATCGTCTCTGCCTGAATGTATGATTAACTTACGGCTTTCCGCCGATCTTTTCCCTGCATCAGGCCATCTCATTTCACTGATGACCAATACGTCTAGGTGTTATTTATCCATTTCTCTGATTATTTGAGCAGTTTTTGATGGTACTGCCATTGCTCTTAATTCCAGAATCCAATCCTTGTCACATATTTGAGACCAATAAATGTATTCTTTTGATTTTTGTCAAGGTGACTACAAATCTTTGCTGTAACTGGTTTTTGTCTGACATCTACCTAGTTGAAGCTGACCACAAATCTTTGTTGTAATGGGTTTTTGTTTGACATCTACCTGGTTGAAGGTGACCAGAAATCGTTATTGTAATAGGTTTTTGTCTGATATATGCCTGCTTGAAGGTGGCCACAAATCTTTATTGTAATAAGTTTTTGTCAGACATGTACCTGCTTGAAGGTGGCCGCAAATCTTTGTTGTAATTGGTTTTTGTCTGACATATACCTGCTTGAACATGGCCACAAATCTTTGTTGTAACTGGTTTTTGTCTGATATATGCCTGCTTGTGTAGGGAAATATGATATTGAATTGAATGGGGAAGATGTTCAATCTTTTATTTTTTTATATCGTTGTTATACCAAGTGCTTGAATGGTGATTATACTATACGTTCACACCTTATGTATTGACACTTTACACCAATGAATAGGAATGCGAAATAACAATCCTTTATGAAATCATGATCTCTTGTATTTTCACAAAATGTCGACTTACAAGGTAGCAAGAATCAAAATGAATCTTATGTACGTGATGTTAAATATCATGCCGATATGCATCATCAAATCATTAAAACGTTCCCTTGAACACTGTGGGTTCAGCTCTGATTGTAAAACACCCACATTTAAACTATACATATTTGTTCCTATCTAACGAATAACTTCCCTCATTCACAACTGAACCATCACACGCCTCCCAACGGTTGTTGGCCTCTAACCTGCTCTGCATATGGAATCCCAACTATAGTAATTATAGTACTATAGTGACTATAGTAATTGGTACTCCGTGTCTTGGGACGATATTGTTAGTTACCAAGTCAGCTACTGTTTTACTTTGGATGTTTGGCATTGGAAAACACTCCGTCCAAGCGGAATATTCGTCTGTCACGTGCACGATGTACTTGTTACCTGATGTGGTGACTGGATAAGGTCCTGAACAGTCGAGACTTAATTTTACCATGCATGCCAGTGGGGTATCTGATATTTCTAGCGGATATTTTAGAGGTAACAAGTTTCTTGTTTTGCACGTTTGGCACTGCTCTATGTGCTAGTTTACGTCCTGTCTCATGTTTTTCCAATAATATCCTATTTGGATGGCTTTCAACTTTTTTCCCGTCCACATATGTCCGTTATTATTGTGGTATTGTGATAACACCTGTTGTTGTAGATGTTGGAGCATGATGGTTCGCAACCTGTGTTCATCGTCTTCTTCTTCTACTTTGTATAGCAGGTTATTTTGAATCTTTCACTGGTTTTCCTTGGTAATTGATTGTGCTTCATATCTGCTCTGAGCTATCTTATCTCCTTGTTCAGGTCTTGCTCATCTGCCATGATGGCAGGGGTGGTTAATGGGGGACTGGTAGGACTTCAGATACTGGTTGTTGGTTGTGGGAAAGGATCATACATGGAGAAATCAGTTGGCAGAAAGGATGAAGAGTTGATGGTGTTTATTTGAAGCATATTCTGTTTGTTGATAGTTTCTGCTGTCAGGTGGTTGTCTTTACATTGTTCTGTATCTGGCCGAGAAAACTGGTCGGCTAGGTTCCATGCTCCTGCGATATGATGATTGTCTGCAGTGTAGGCTTGGATGAAACGACTCCATCGTTGTATTTTGAAGTTCTTGTACTTGGCGTCATTAGGTTTAAAAGCCCTGTACTGTCTGTTGGGATGCTTAACTGGCCGTGTAACGCATATTTATGGAGTTTCTGTAACGCGTACACTATGGCGTATGTCTCTTTCTCATTGATGTGTCACTTACTTTGTTGCTCACTTAGTCTATGGGATAGAAAGTAGATGGGTTTTAAGTTTTCCTCCCTCTGTCCTGTACTGATGTCTTGTAGCAACACGGCGCTTACTGTTGTTGCTGTTGTCTTGTAGTAACACTGTGCTTACTGTTGTTGCTGATGTCTTGTAGTAACATGGCGCTTACTGTTGTTGCTGATGTCTTGTAGTAACACTGTGCTTACTGTTGTTGCTGTTGTCTTGTAGCAACACTGTGCTTACTGTTGTTGCTGTTGTCTTGTAGTAACACTGCGCTTACTGTTGTTGCTGATGTCTTGTAGTAACACTGTGCTTACTGTTGTTGCTGTTGTCTTGTAGTAACACGGCGCATACTGTTGTTACTGTTGTCTTTTAGTAACACAGTGCTTACTGTTGTTACTGATGTCTTGTGGCAACACAGCGCTTAGTGTTGTTGCTGATGTCTTGTGGCAACACAGCGCTTAGTGTTGTTGCTGATGTCTTGTAGTAACACGACGCTTACTGTTGTTGCTGATGTCTTGTAGTAACACAGCGCTTACTGTTGTTGCTGATGTCTTGTAGTAACACAGCGCTTACTGTTGTTACTGATGTCTTGTAGTAACACGACACTTACTGTTGCTACTGATGTCTTGTGGCAACATGGCGCTTACTGTTGTTGCTGATGTCTTGTGGCAACACGGCACTTACTGTTGTTGCTGATGTCTTGCAGTAAAACGGCGCTTACTGTTGTTGCTGATGTCTTGTAGTAACACTGTGCTTACTGTTGTTGCTGATGTCTTGTAGTAACATGGCGCTTACTGTTGTTGCTGATGTCTTGTAGTAACACTGTGCTTACTGTTGTTGCTGATGTCTTGTAGTAACATGGCGCTTACTGTTGTTGCTGATGTCTTGTAGTAACACGGTACTTACTGTTGTTGCTGATGTCTTGTAGTAACATGGCGCTTACTGTTGTTGCTGATGTCTTGTAGTAACACAGCGCTTAAAGTTGTTGCTGTTGTCTTGTAGTAACACAGCGCTTAAAGTTGTTGCTGATGTCTTGTAGTAACACAGCGCTTAAAGTTGTTGCTGATGTCTTGTAGTAACACAGCGCTTAAAGTTGTTGCTGTTGTCTTGTAGTAACACTGTGCTTACTGTTGTTGCTGTTGTCTTGTAGTAACACTGCGCTTACTGTTGTTGCTGTTGTCTTGTAGTAACACAGCACTTACTGTTGTTGCTGTTGTCTTGTAGTAACACTGCGCTTACTGTTGTTGCTGTTGTCTTGTAGTAACACAGCACTTACTGTTGTTGCTGTTGTCTTGTAGTAACACTGCGCTTACTGTTGTTGCTGTTGTCTTGTAGTAACACAGCACTTACTGTTGTTGCTGTTGTCTTGTAGTAACACTGCGCTTACTGTTGTTGCTGTTGTCTTGTAGTAACACTGCGCTTACTGTTGTTGCTGATGTCTTGTAGTAACACTGCGCTTACTGTTGTTGCTGTTGTCTTGTAGTAACACTGCGCTTACTGTTGTTGCTGTTGTCTTGTAGTAACACTGCGCTTACTGTTGTTGCTGATGCATCTGTATAAAGTATCATCAGTGTATTTAAATCTGGGAATAGGAGCATGGTTTGCCTCATGAGTTCATTTTTTAATGTCGAATGCCATTTGACATTCTGAGGACCAGAGAATCGGCTATATTTTCTTGTGAGCGCGATTAAGGGTTCTGCCTTGTGGGAAAAATTGTCAAAAAAAAAAAACGTCTGTAGTATGATATTGTTCCTATAAAACTTCGTATTTGTTTTATTGTCCTTGATGTGGCTATCTCTGCCATTGCCTTTACTTTATCGTTATCTGGTGTGATGCCTTGACTAAATAGTTGATTTGGTTCTGTGCGAAGTTGCACTTGGACATTTTCAACTTGACGTCACGTTGTCTTAGCCTGTCAAATACAGATTGTATGTGTTTGATGTGGTCCTGAATTGACGTCTTTGTGAAAATCAGGATGTCATCTATGTACGCTATGGCGTAGTCTGATAATCCGTGCAGTACTTATCCATTAATGCCATGAATGCTGCTGCAGCATTGGCGACGCCATACGGAGTTCTGGTAAACATGAACTTTCCAAAACTGGACGTGAAACTTGTCATCACTTTAGAGTCTTTTGCTAGGTATATACTCCAATATCCTGATTTGGCGTCCAGCGTGGTATAGCTCCGTTGAGTACTGACATAATTTCTTCTACGTTGGGCATTTGGTATGTGATGGGAGTCGTGATTTTGTTTAGTCCTCTAAAGTCGCATGAGACTGTGGTGTCCGTTGGTTTGGTTGTGGAGTCCATGTTGTCATTTTTGAGAGAGACACTCTTTGGTTCTTCCCCGTTGGTAGTTTTCGTTTCTGTTGTTTGGGGCCGAGGATCTGTTGTTCTGCCTTTCGTCGGCTGTTTCCTCGGTGTACGCGGTGATGTGTTCCCCGTCACAGTTGTAGGAGATAGTTGTAGCAGTCTTCTTTTTCCGCCGTAATCGACTATTTTAAAGCCGTCGTCTTCAGTGTCTGAATGTGGCTCTATGTTATCCGGGGTCGGAACTTTGTCGGCAGTAGTGGGTTGTTTGTTCTTCTTGCCCACCGATTATTCTCTTGGCTGTTTTTCCTGGTGCCGTTTGGTGTTTTGTGATCCGGCTTGTTTCTTTGGACATTTGTTTGCCCAGTGCGAACCAGAACCGCATGTCGGACAGGGCGTTTTCCTCCCCTGCAATGTTATTGAAACTTTGAGTTCTTTACTTCCGTTGGTGCTGTATAGCGTGGTAAAGTGCGGAACTTCGATTTTTGGGCGGCACAAGAAAGTCCATTTGTCGTGGGCTTTCTCCACGCGTGAGACTTCCGCTTCTTCGTCTCCGGTCAGGTGTACTCCTAGCCGTTGGACCATTTGTATTTTGGTGGCTGCTGGCAGCCAGTGCAGCGTCCCTTTGACGTGCTCCTTGTCCATATGCTCTATCATGATGGTTATGTTAGAGTCTGCCACTGTTGCTTTTGTGTGTTAGAAAATCTCTGCCTAGTATTGCGGGTCTGCACATTCTGTCTACAACTATAACCTTTTGTTTATGAGTTTGTCCTCCTACGCATATTTTTTTTATCCATGTGATACCTTTTTCCCTTAATTCGTAATTATCGACAGTCCAGAGTTTGCCTTCGCTGGGCAGTAATACCGTGTTTGAGGGAATAGTTTCCCATACGTTTTGTCTGATCAGACTGACTTCGCTGGGCAGTAATACCGTGTTTGAGGGAATAGTTTCCCATACGTTTTGTCTGATCAGACTGACCGTGTCGATGATTGTGTGGATGATGGTGGTGTTTATCTGCATGGGAATGGTGGACGTTGCGTTTATGCCATTTTCAAGTGCTGTGATACGGCCCGTTCCTACTTGTAGAGGTGGGGTGGACCGTATGCCATACCTCCGTTAAAGTTTTCCGAGCGTTTTCTCTGTTGATTGTAGACTCTGTATTTTGGTGTAGATTCTCGTGGTGTTCTGTATTGGTCCTCAGGTGATCTGGTGAATCTGGGTGGTGTATATTCATGGTTGGTCTGCGTGCTCCTCCATGAACTTCTGTTTGATACGGGTGTGGTTAGATTCATATCTGCATTGGCGAGCTATGTGCCCATGAATACCGCAGTTGAAACATGCTTTTGATTTTATGTTTGTCTGTGTGTCCTGATAAGAGATCTGGGCCACGGTGGCCGCGCTTTGAATTGCGCTCTCCGAGGCAGTTTTACTTTGTGTAGCACTGTCGGTGAAGTCGTTGGTTCAGTTGTCGGGCATGGGCTCTCCTCGTTGACCATGCGGGATGTTAGTCTTTTTGTGAACTGCTCCGTTTCGATTGCTGTGTTGATTGCCCAGTTTAATGGCTGTGGGTCTTTCTTGATTAACTTTGTTTTGATTGCTTTGTCATACACAGCGTCTGTAAAAAAAATTTGCTACCAAATGCTGTGTGGCCGGTTGATGTATCTTTGCCGTTATCGAAGGCTTGTTTTGCCAGTTTAATCATTGTTTCTGCCATGTTTTGGATTGGCTCTTCTTTGTGTTGCTTCAAATTGCTTATTTGTCTCAAGGCTGCGTGAGGATCGATGCCTTTGCTGAAACATTTAGCTAGTCATAAATATGTCTTGTACCTGCAGCCGCTCTATTCTCGTCATTACTAAGCTGTTGACTGCTGGATATCTCTTCTTGTTGACTGACTGTTACTGCTGTTGAACCAACAGTGTTGTGCAATGTGGTTAATTCGACCACTAAAGATAGAACTTTTTTATATTGTCTCTATTTCGTTGCACAGAGTTCACAGCCGTAGTTGTTGGCTGCTGCGTAGTATGACTGGTTGGCTGTTGTTACCTTGGTTCGAGCGTAATGCTATTCTCTCTTGTAACCTGTCTTCTTCTGTTGCCATCTATTGTCCAGGACAACACAATCACATTTTTTTTCCGGCCGTAGCTCACGAGAACAAACCTAGGGTGACTATATCCACTCACTCTGCACAACTCTTACACACTGGACAATCACATGACCAAATAGCCAGGCGCTGACCCTGACCCCCCTAGGCCGGCCGTAACCGAAAAAGTCAAGCTCCCAATCTCACTATCCTCACACTCCGTTGCACCGGCGATGGTTCTGTAAATTAAAAGATTTCCATGCAAGTGTTGTGCTAAACGGTCACTCTGGCAGGCTCCTCAGGCCAGAGAAGAGGGTTAACTAGCCGCCCAATGCCACGCCCACTCGCACCAGAGCGCCTCGACATTATCATCTGCACTCTTTGCAACCATTTAGTCCCTCTCATCACGCTTAGAACACTTTAGACTTGGGTTTCATGCACATTCTTTCCCTGTATAATTTCGCCGTGGTTACGCTGATATCCCGTATCTCAGTTATTACTTCTTGCCACTCCTCACCACGCTTAACGTGTGCACGTTTTCAGCACTGCAGAGTAACAGAGTAAAGCACAGCCGCCCCCCTGCCCCCCCCCCCCCCAAAAAAAAAACAGCAGTCCCAGACAAGAGAAAAAGAGAAAACGACAAGAGAGCAACCCTGTTCAACTCTCTCGACACCCCCCCCCCAAAACCCCAGTTCAACCACATATCACTATGCTCTACCACCCCACTGTGCGAAAGCCTTGTTTCCACATTTTCAGCAGAATCTCAGTACCATATATATATATATATATATTACCGCTGATAGGTGGGCTAAGAAGCGGAGAATTCTTTTCATGCTCTCACTTTGGCATACACTGCTGCTTTAACAATGCCAGACTTGCATTTAGGTATCCAAACATTTTCTCATTTTAAACGCCATTATGGCTACGCCAACATCCCACATGTCGATAATATGATATCTTTTACCATTGCTTACATCAGCTGCGTTCTCACATCTTCAGCAGCTTTTCCGTATCCTGATGATACATTACTGTTTAAAAGTCAGTTCACAAGAGTAGAACTCATCCTATGCTCTCGCTTTGGCACATACTGCTGCTGTAACTATGCCAAGCTTGCATTTTTAATTTGTCAACACAAATGGCACTCACCATGTTGTCATACTTCCGGTCCATTCTAGAGTTATTGCACGGTGCTTCTCTGTCATTTTACGCAGAATTATATACACACGTTTGACTGTCTGAGAAAACAGTGACAACACTCATTTTTTCCGAGTTTTTTTTTTTTCGGTTAGGCTTTTTGTCCTTTAGTCCTCTTTTATTGTCCCGTCGCACTTCCGTAAAACCTTCATCTTCGTCTTGGTCTTGTTTCTGTGTGTTGTTACACAGTCTGGTACCTCTGCCTCCTTTGGTGGGATAGCGTCCAAGACGGGTGTGGTCTCCTCCGGAACCGGCGGCGGAACAGGCATCTCTTGCTCCAGCTCTATGCTGAAGGCTTCATTGGCTGGGTTGGAGGTTATCACGTCCTGCTATTTCTTGCACCGGCTCTATGCTGAAGTCTTCATTGGCTGGGTCAGAGGTTATCACGTCCTCCTCTCTCTTGCTCCGGCTCTATGCTGAAGTCTTCATTGGCTGGGTCAGAGGTTATCACGTCCTCCTCTCTCTTGCTCCAGCTCTATGCTGAAGTCTTCATTGGCTGGGTTGGAGGTTATCACGTCCTGCTATTTCTTGCTCCGGCTCTATGCTGAAGGCTTCATTGGCTGGGTCAGAGGTTATCACGTCCTCCTCTCTCTTGCTCCGGCTCTGGCTCTATGCTGAAGGCTTCATTGGCTGGGTCAGAGGTTATCACGTCCTCCTCGCAGTCCTCCGTTGCATCTGCCATCGGGATAAATGTCTTGCTCTGTCTTTTTTGGTGGCATTGACTCACCCAATGATTTTCGTCCCTGCATATGATTCCGGGAGTGCATCGCCCAGGCAACGTGACCAGGAGGTGCTGAACTCTGCCACCCCCCCCCCCCCCCCCATGTCAGTCAATTTCATGTTTATGTGGTGTGGAATTTACTTCTTCGGGTTACACAGAAAGGTCTACTTGTCTGTTCCCGGCTTGCTTTGGAATACTTCGGGTTTCTCGTCCCTGGTGACTTTTATCAAGATCTGGCGAATGCCTTCTGTAAGGATTCCTAGTGAGACATAATGTAGGGTCCCATTTATCTTCTTTTTTTTTTGTGGTAATTTGTTGGTTGCTGCAGTGGAAACAGAACCACTTTAATTTGTTGTAATGCATGATGTGTGCCGACGTCGTCAGCGTTGCGTAGTACTGGTGGTTGTTGTGCAGGCGGTACAGAGCGGCGACGCTGTTTGTACCTTTCCCTGCTGCTCCGATCATCATCTCCATTATCACTGGCAGCCTGGCTTTGGATGCCTCAGGTTCAGATACTTTGAGGACTAACGTGCCAGGCTTATGTAGTTCTCCTGTGGGAAAGTACTTTCTTGACTCGAAGTTAACATCGGCCATGCCATCTTTCTGGACAAGCACAGATACTCCTCGAAAACCACAAACAAAAAAACGTCACATTGTAGAATACAAATGTACAACTTTGCATGTTTTTTGCCGACTGGTGCTGTTTTATTCAGTTATAACTACTGGAGCACGCAATGCCAACCTGACGAGCATAACAGTGACGGAGCACGCAGTCATAAGCACTATGTATAATTTTGAGCACTATATGTAGACAGTTAAGCTTTCAGAATATTGCATTATTGAAATCATTTTGAGAGTTACTTCATGGTATAACAGTCTGTAGGATTATGATGAGTGTCATTGAAGTTTTTCTTAATAAAATACTTCATATGCTTTGAGATAAGTAGAAAAAAAATGCAGTGACCCATTTCTCTCACTTCCAACTGAATACCTTAAAGGGGGTTAATTATGTGAATAGTTGTGTAATAAATTCTTGTCATATTTCACTAATCCTTTTTTTCAAAACGTCTCTGTGATTCTAGGGATTTCTCTGTTGTTACTGACAGGTAGCTTTCATTTACTAGTGTATTACTTTGTGTAACACTTCATGTCTTGTTTTCATGTTGCAGGAAGAATATAGATTGAAACTGCTCACAATATCATCACAGCAAGCTCTGTATCAAGCAGTACATGACCGTGTTTCCTTTCATGTGAGATTTGTAGCACTTACTTTTTTTTTTCTGTCAGATGTTCAGCTTTACTTGAGCTGTGGTTTTGTTTTGTTTTGTTTTGTAACATGTTCATAGCATTTATTTTATCTTGTAGATAATCATCACTGCTGGTTTTTATTTCTGTTTTCCTGTCTTTGTTATGAGTTCTGTCACGAAGATTGCCAGATGTGGAAACAAAGAAAGGATTGAGGGAAAAAAGATTTTAAACAAGACAACTCACAGGTTACTTGGGTTTAAGAGAAAGTAAAGTGATAAAAGGGTGGATGAGAGGCAGACTTGACACTCTGATAGATGAGAATCTTCTAGTGAATCACTTGTTCTCACTTGGCAAGCAATTTCTGTTTCTTCCCCCAATCTAAAAAGTTTAACCTGCCTTAATATATGTCCTGTTTTACGGCATCCAGTTGTACTGTATGTTTTAGGAAAATATAAAACAGTTTACTGTCTTTCAGTTGTCACTTTATTTCCTTAATTTCTTTAGTAAAGATTCAGGGCTGTGTCGGTAATTTGTCATTTAAGAGGCTGGGGTTAGTGACAGTCATTTGGAGTGATACTGGAACCAGTGGATATAGGTCATTATGTCCAAAAAAGAGAGAGAGAGAGAAAAAGATTTGATAATGGTGGATTACTCATCAAATTGCTCATTAAAATAAAAATGTCAGTGTTGACAAACTATAGGTGTGCTACAGGAGGTTTGGCACATCCTTGCCAGAATGTAAGCCAGTTATTGAACAAAAACATTGATTTTGTGCATTTACTGATGTTGTGAATCAGAAAAATAAAGTTGTTTCTTTGTAAGCATTGAATGTTAGTTAAAAAAAAAGTCATTTCTTTCTGGAAGATGTTGATGTTTTTGTTTTTTTTTTTTGTCTGTTTCTTTGTTTGAAGATAATAAGAAGTTTTAATAGTATTTTTTGTTTCATATCTTGCACATTTAGAGCATGGTTTTGTTTGCATGCTGAGTGGCAAAGTGGATGGTGCACTAGATTGTCATGGTAAAGGTTGATGGTTTGAATCCAGCCAGAGGAGGCCCTTTCAGCCAACTGTAGAAATGAGTACCTGACTTCTTCTGGAGCTGTGGAAGGAAAAACAGCCTGTTGTGGTGCTGACCACCTCACTGTTAGATCGTGCCAACAGGTCAAGCAAAATATGGACACTAACATCATATCTCTTGGGTGCCTCTGTTGCATAATAATGATCCCCTTAACTTTTACATTTACCACAGTCAGTATTAATGGCAGCAAGTTACAAGTTTTTAAGACAAAAAAATAATACACTCATATTTAGAAAAATCATTTTATTAAATTCAGTCAGTTGCTAATACAGGAAAAAATACTGACTGAGCATATGGCGATTAATATGCTCAGCCATCCAATAAGGATATGTTATAACAAATTATTAATAACTTGAAATATGTAATGTTAACTTCCACCAACATTATGAGGGATCAATGAAGCAGCTGCCCACATACAGCCAGAAATATTTGGAGTGTACATATAGCACTTTTCTTAAACCATAAGGGATGCATTATTTTTATACAGTTGTGACAGGGCATGAAAGTACAATAGTAATCATATCATAGACATTATATGTTTGAGCTAAAATCGTGAAAATAGTTCAGTAATGAATCTTATTGTCACATTCTGTTTTCATGAGAGTACCGAAGTACAGATGATGATAGTGTTTGCTGTTATACATTATTATGAGCTATTTGTTTTCTTGTGTGATAATCAGTGACACAAATGCAATTATTCCAGCATACAACCAGTTATACAAACAGCAACTTTACCAACATGCAGTCAGTTATACAAACAGCAGCTACAGTATACCAACATGCAGTCAGTTATACAAACAGCAGGTACAGTATACCAACATGCAGTCAGTTATGCAGCAAGCCAACAATTGATAATGTGGATGTTGAAGGTTTAGACCTGACACAGTAGAAACTATCGCATGTACTACATGTAAAAGCAAATAAATACTTGACTACACTTTAAACAGGCTGGGACAAAGATTTAATAAAATAAACAGCCCAGGATAAGAAAACTTGGAGAAAAGTTAGTTGAAAGATGCTTCTCTAAATAGAGCTGTGGGGAAGTGATGGAAAACTTTTTTTTTTTTTTTGCTAGCAATTTTAATTTGATTACAACAGACTTCATAATGAAAAAATGCTGCACAGGTAACATAGGTACTGATTGGGTACATGGGACCCAACTAGAAGATCTTGATTTTGCTGATGACATAACTCTTATCAGTAATAATGTGAACTCCATGCAAGAAAAAACAGATAGCCTGTCTTCTCTGGCTAGCAAAATAGGACTTGAAATTAACAAGGACAAAACAAAAATAATGAAAATTCCTCTCAATCAAAATGGAAAAATACACATAGAAGGGACAGATATTGAAGAAGTCAATCAATTTGCATACCTTGCAGCTACATAGACCAGGATGGTGACACTAGAAAGGAAGTTAGGATCAGAATTGCAAAAGCAGCATCAATCTTCAAGAATCTTGAGAATATATGGAATTCAAAAGTTATAAGCACAAAAAACCAAGTTAAGACTATTCAGTTCAAATGTAATATCCACCCTCATTTATGCAATAGAAAATAGAAATAGAAAAGAAATTAGACTCTTTTGAAAACAAATGCCTAAGGAAAATACTCTGCATCAAGTGGAATGAATTCAAGAACAATGCAGAGATAAGACAGATGACTGAACAACAACCAGTCTCATGGGTGATCAGGAAAAGGAGATGGACATATGTTGGTCACTTGATGAGAAGAAATGATCAGAGAATCCCAAAACAAGCTATCAAGTGGAACACAACATGACGAAGACGCATGAAACTCTGAAGAGGACATTATTAAGAGAGGCCAAATTAACAGGCATAAAATCCTTTGATGAGGTTGAAAGACTCGCCGAGGACAGGAAAAATTGGCAAACTGCTTTGCGGGCCCTATGTGACGTTTAACGGCACGGGAAGGATATAAGATATAAGAATAATTTTAATTTTACAAAATGTAAATATGTCAGTCTATCCGTAGTGTGTTGAGATTGTGTTAAGATTTAGTGTGTAAATATTGTAATGCAATATACGCTGTACAGTATGTGTAAACTTATGGGAAGAATATACAGTGCACAGACTGTACGGATAGAGTTAAGTAAGGGCATGTTTAACAAACCTGGAAACTTTATATATGTATATAAGCTGTGGCCTCCCTTTATGGAGAAAATAGAAATGTCTCACACGAGTTGGCAGGATGGGAAAGTTGACAGACGATAAAGGTAAATCCATAGGAAATGCAATGAAGGGCCATCAGCGTTTGAAGTAGGGTGGCTAATTTCCCATATTTTCTCTAGTACCCATTTTACGGGGTTGGGGATTCGAACCCGTGACCATTCGGGTGTTAGACGATGGCTCTAACCACTACGCTAGCCGGTCCCCTTGAAAAACGGTATATACTGAATAAAGAATTCGCAAAGACGCACAGTTAGCTTTTAATGGGAGATCTGCATTCCGTACTCATTCTGAGCCGGCAAGAAAAGCTATTGCAATCGTGAATACAGTACATACGCATTCCAATACGATGCCGAACTTTGAGACTATCATTTATCGTACTAGCTACAGCAACGTTATCATTTTCAAAGAAATGGGGGAAGGGGACCGGAATGATATCATCTAAAACTGACAATAACGAATATGCTTTCTGTGCACATTTTTCCCCCCCTTAAAGCTGTTGTGATTTAAAAAGAAACTGAAATGTGTTAATTTGAGCATTTGATCTGACTAAAGGGTATGTCAGCGAGAGGGGCCCCTTTGGCGTATAGATTGTAAAATGCATACATTGTTTACATGGACAGTAAAGAATCGAGTATTTAATGTCGATATTGCACAGTCAACACGGGGGATAACAAAGTGGCGGGTGGTCTCACCATCTGCTAAAGATTGAGATTACCGGCACTAGGGGTCGTCTATTAATTACGTCAACAGTTTTTAGCCAGTTTTTTTTTAAACCTACCCCCCCCCCCCCCTTCCTCGTTTCTTTCAACAACTATTAAGAATTCATGACCCCCTCCAAAAAAAAAAAAACCTCATAAAATGATACAACACTGTATACGGAATAAGGTTCGTGTGAAAACCTATATGCTGAATTTTAATGGACCTGTGAAAATTTCAATTAGAAACTCAATTTCTATTTAATGATTTGTTTCATTGAGCAAGTATAACGTTGTTGACGTCAATTTGTCTTCAATCCCTCCTTCCCCTTTGTCAACATCTGTCAGACTCTTTCAGCTTTCTTCGCGTGTCTCCCCCCCCCCCCCCCATTTTTTAAAAAGTAATTACTGGACTTCCCCCCTCCCAGGAAAATCTCTACAAATCTGCATGCGAGGCAACAGTTAGAGACATTCAGAACGTGGGACACATGACTGAGATCAGCCCTGTCTACCATGTCCACGTGATCTGTTGTAGCAGACGGTGGGACTTCCAAAATAGTGATTTCCAGCCTTTTCACTTCCACGGACCACTTTCTTATATTTAACATCATTTAATCCGTACCTGTTTTTATTCCGCATGTGACACTTATACCAAACTGATAGTGCATCCACGAACCACGTGATAACACTCTGGGAACTACTTTTGATCCGCGGACACTAGGTTGGGGAATCGCTGTTCTAGAGGAAGTACATTATGGTATAAGAAACGAATCGGGTTCCATTTTTTTTTCCCTGGATTATAAACACGTTTTCATGGGCGATGAAATCCACTTCATGATTTATTTAAATATTTCTGTCTGCATACTTCTTTGTTTGTGTGTTACACTGAACACTTACTGTAAGTGGTGGACGTCATTAAGTTGTTGGTAGAGTTCTAGAAAGATTTCGCTGGCTATGACTATTCCCACTGCGTGTTCCAGTGTTCTAAATACAGCCACTCCATCGTGGCCAAGGTGTTTGAGCATTTTTGTCGTGATCCGGTTGATTTCTTTCTTTCTTTTTTCGTTCATGATCTCAAATTCGTTCGTTTCAATGCTGGACCCGGAGTGGGTAGGTCTGGAAGGGGGGTGATGTGGTAGAATCATATTCCTTATATATTTTGTGGGTCTGGTGCTACGACGCGTGACTGGCCTCATTCTTTTTAGCTTGGGGTGGTTATTGAGGAAATCTGTACTCGATGCCACTCCGTCCTGGTCTGTGAAGGCAGCATCTGACCTGTCCTGGTCAGTGAAAAGAGCGTCTAACCTGCCCTCTTCTGTGAAAGCAGCTTCTGACCTGTCCTGTTCGCTACTGTCTTCTTCTCTGCTGTCAGTCTGTCCAGAATGGGCGTTATTTTTAGTTTTGTCACGTGGGATGGGATTCTTTTTCTGAATAAGATCAAATAAAATAACCACGTAGCCTTTCACAAATCTTCGCCTACTTGAAAACGCCAGTAGACAGAAAGACCATCTGAACAAACTGTAAGCGTTCACGCTGATTAAAATAATGAACCAGAACCAGAGAAAGATAAAGATTTTCTCGTTGTAGATATTGATTGGCAGTAAACACTGCATGGTGTACGTATGGAAGTTCGACATCTGCCTAATCTGAATGTCACAGAGGGTTTGTTTCGGAAAACGATACGAATTTTGGGGTAAACCCTGTAGGAAATTTTCGAAAACTTCGTAGCCGTAGTATAAAAAGTCTTCATCAATGAAAATATTTAAAGAAACGTAGAGCATTACAGACAGAAGAAGGTATAAAAATTTGACAAGAATCACAAGACCACATAGATATGTTCTGTGATGTTTGCCAAGTTTGAAAACTCCCACGCTGCCAAAGAAGGCCTTCGCTCTGGATACCATGCTTTTCTCGCCTGTGTTAGTTCTGACCAACCAAATCCGCATAATCTTGGCGAGATTCTCGGCGCTGTCGTGAGAGTCCGCCAGGCAGACCAGCTTTCTCAGGTCCAGACCTGACGACGACTCGGAAGCCCGCCAAATTACGTGAGGGAGATTCGTAGTGGCAGACATCAACATGAGAACCCAAGGCACCCACGGGTAGTATGAGACAGTTGTGTGGTGACGATCTTCTTCCTCCACTGGGATCACTTCGCCCTGAAAACAGTGAAAAGAATGGCACGCACTGAACAGGTTGTAAGATTTGCTTTACGTGAATATATGAAGTCATTTTACTATGCACATTTTAATAAGCTGTACGGACACTAGAATGGGAGAAGAAGAAGAAGATGATGATGATGAAAGCAATGTTGTGTTCAAATATTAGATAAAATCATAGACAGATGATAAAACCATACACGGGTGAGATTTTTTTTTAAAATCACCAAAATAGTTGATATAACCACAGATGAGCAGTTAAAAAAAAACCCCAAGGAGATAGGGGAAATAACTGCAGACACATGAGATATGTAAAAGCACTGGACTAGGGGATATAACCCCAGAAAAACTACATCTTACATAGGACATAACAGGCAGACACTTCAAGGAAGTATGCCAGCTGCAGCGATCTTACCTCGCGAACATGGTAGTTCTCCTTGACCCAACACAAGGCCGTCGTGTAGTTACACTGGACTTGGGGTAGCTCGGCCGGGCACCAACAGTAGATAGGGTTTCCAACATACTTTGTTGTGTGTGTGTGTTTTAGGAGGGATTTACAAAAGTAACACGTTAGAGAATTATTCGATCTGTATGCAACGAAAAACAAATAATGCATATTTACGTATGTAAATTTATACAAATCTAAATTGAAAATATCAAGATTCTTTTGTTCCTTATTGTAAATATTCAGACATTAATATCGATATTTTCGATAAAAGCATTCGTCCTCTTTCTCCGTTTCTCATTCCCCGTTGAAGCTTGTCATGATACACCTACAAAGGGCTCGACTTTCTTTAATTATCATTAGGTAGAAGATTCGTACATCAAGTTATCTGCTGTCGTTTTGTCTGCATCATAAGGGTACTGTGAAGAGCAGCTTTAGTTGTAAGTTTGTTGAAAAATGACTTCTCGGTCTGTAATATCCTGTTTAGAACTTTAATACCGTATTATAACTTAGCCAGGGGTAGTGTGACCGGCAGATGTAATAGCCAACAAACTGCCACGGAATAGTACTAGTCCCGCAGTCATCCAACTACCCAAAGGGTTGCTAGTTGGCTTAAGTCGATAGTACGCTGTTCTCTCGTGGCTAGACGGCTGCTCGTCCTACCGGAGTCCGTGTTCGAATCCCAGGTAATTCTCTTGTGATTTTTCTTTCTCTCACGTCTCACTAAAGTGCTTTGACTACGATTTTTTCGAGGTCTAATCCTACAAAATTTGTTCTCTTACTTTAAACTACCCAAAAAGCGCACTAGGCACCAGACTAAACAGAACATAACTGGGTATCACGTGTTCATGACATAATGAGAAATAAATGAATAAAGCTGTGGATTTACAACAAAATAAAGAAATTTTCGAATGCAAAGTTGTTGCGATCAACGTTAAGTTGAAAGTATGGTATATCGAGTTACACACTGTCCACAAAAACTGAATTTTTAACACTTAGTGTTTGTGGGCAGATTTTCCTAGTTCTTTGACAAGCACGTCATGACCTACCTGCACCATAGTAACCAGAATTCCCATGGCAGCGATGATGTAGGCTGTTTAAATAAACAGATTAGACGCTCTCTCTCTCTCTCTCCTTCTCTCTCTCCCTCTCCCTCTCTCTCTCTCTCTCTCTCCTTCTCTCTCTCCCTCTCCCTCTCTCTCTCTCTCTCTCTCTCTCTCACTCTTCTTAAAGAAAAAAAAAAGTACTATTACATCTGGCAGCGGCATAAACGCCAACATTTTTTTCACCACTTTGCATTGTTGCTCTCGTTGCCATTACTTGCCACAGCCAGAGATCATCATCATCATTGTCATCATCATCATGTATATAATGGCAACGGTGGTGAAATGAGCTGAGAGACAGGACTCAGACCAGCAGAGCATGACCACCTATAGGTTTCTAACGTGGTTGATACATTCTCCCTTCCCCCCCCCCCTTCTTGTCTTATTCACATTCTCTCTTTCTCACTCACTCTTGCTTTCCCTATCCTCCCCTGATGACCTGAGTGGTTAGGCGCTCGATTTACTAATCCGGTGGTACCGGGTTCAGTCTCAGCAGTGGGATTTTTCTGATACACGCCAAAAAGACCCCAGGGTTGACCCAGCCTCTAAAAATGGGTATCAGAGAAATCTGGGAAGGTAAAGCGGCCAGGCGTGATACTGACCACATCACACTTTCCTGTGCCGAAGGTCACGGAAAATCGGGTCCAACACCGTATTTCCCAATATGCCTTACTGGCACGGAAATGGGAATGTTACCCTTTTTTTTACCCCCTCCTCTTGTGTGTGTTTGTATATGTGTCTATATAACACAGTTTATATAACACAGTCTATATAACAAATCCCGTACAGCTTGTAGCACTTACATGTTGGTTCCCCGCGCTGATTGGCGTCACTCCCACGCTCGTGTGTACACACGCACTCTAAGAAAGAAACAAGTATAATTATTTGAATAGTTAAGAAGATAAGAACAACATTAACAAAGAAAACAGGTTCGACGTTCGCCTTATTCATTAAAAAAGTCTATATTTACATTATGTTGTGCAACAAATATGAACGAAATTTTTAAGAAAATTGTTTTGAATGTTTTATGATTACACTGTCGGGAAGTATGTTTAGGGAATGTTGTAAATGCTTACTTTATAAAAATTATTCACAATTTTTCATTTTGCAAAACACATCTTCCGTACTACAGCTTGTATACATGCAGCTTTCATTGCCATCTCATACGCTCTCCGTGGAAGGTTAGAGTTGAGTTAGTCAGAAATGTTATGGTAAAGATAAAGTTAAAATTTCCGTCTCCATGCCACTAAGGCATATTGGGGAATATGGGTGTTAGGCCCGTATTTTCCATGACCTTCAGCACAGGAAAGTGTGATGCGGTCAGTATCACGTCTGGCCGCTTTACCTTCCCAGACTTCTCTGGTACCCATTTTCCGAGGCTGGGTGAACCCTGGGGCCGTATTGAAAAAAAAAATCCCGCTCAGCTGGGGATTCGAACCCTCAACCATTCGGTGTCGAGTGCTCTAACCACTACGCTAGCCGCTCCCCAAGAAATGCATGGTTTAGTTTTTTAAAAAAAAGAAAAGATATAACGGTGAAGAAGACTGGGGACGAGCACGTAAACATAAACATTTTGGCGATATGCCTTTACCAAGGACGACGAAGACAACAGAACAACAAATAAGCACAAAAATGGTAGTTGGCAGAGGTCCTGTTGATTAGGACATCAAGCGAGTACGGACATTTTTAAACTGCATCATACACTTCTATCTCTTTTCTGTTAGAATCAGTTGTGAAAACTCCAGTGTAAAAATCCACCATATACCTCTGAATATCTCTACTAGAACTAGTTTTACGGCAGTCCTCAACTCATCGATGGCCGCGATGAATCTCCAAAATGCTGTCCCTTGCTTTTGCGACGCAAGCAATTATACGGAATCAGTTCATTTCTGTTGTCAGCCTGTCTTACCTTGTCGTTCTCCTGCTCATCTCCCGTTTACTCTTCCCTCTAGTAAGCTTTTTCTTATTGTATTATATCTACTGATATGACCAACACATTTTAAATATCTGGTTCTGATGTTTTTCATTATTTCTCTTTTCAGTTTCAATTGATCTAGTATTTCTTTGTTTCGTTCTCCTTTGTGCCCATGGAACGCTTCTCGTCCTTTTTGTATGTCTACTTTTCAGGGGCCTCCATTTTGTTGTTGTTTTGCTTTTCGTTATTATTTAATGTCCACGCTTCTATAATGTTGGGAAGTGTGCACGATAATAATGTTGGGAAGTGTGCACGATAATAATGTTGGGAAGTGTGCACGATAATAATGTTGGGAAGTGTACACGATAATAATGTTGGGAAGTGTACACGATAATAATGTTGGGAAGTGTACACGATAATAATGTTGGGAAGTGTGCACGGTAATAATGTTGAGAAGTGTGCACGATAATAACATTGGGAAGTGTGCACGATAATAATGTTGGGAAGTGTACACGATAATAATGTTGAGAAGTGTACACGATAATAACGTTGAGAAGCGCACATGATAATTTTGAGAAGTGTACACGATAATAATATTGGGAAGTGTACATGATAATAATATTGGGAAGTGTACATGATAATAAGGTTGGAAAGTGTACATGATAATAATATTGGGAAGTGTACATAAAATGTAATAACTAGGCTTCAGTTCATGTGCTTTTTGCTTTGAAGTAGGAGCATTTTTCTTTTTTTTTTATAAGAAAGAGAATTTATCCGACAGAGAAAATTGTGTACAATAATTTATTTTGTTGTATAAAGAATATATTTAGTAGGCCATGTACAGTAGATCTAATGTGATGTGTACAACAGATCTAGATCTTAATTTCGTGTGTCGAAGAACAAATTTCTCTCAAACAAAAACTTTCAGTATAGCCATATGTATGTATCTGTGGGAAATAAAAAAGGTGGGGGGGGGGGGGTGGAACTAATTAATGACTTAAACACATTCGAATGTCCAAAGATGCTTACCTGCATGGCAAATGTCCAGTATTAAACGAATGGCTCTCTTCACCACTAAAATCTGACTATTTTATTTTAAAAAGAAATATGGCTTTACTATGTTTGTTATTATTGTGTTTTGGAAACTGCTAGAAATTTTTAATTAGACTTATTTTGAAAAAGTAGTAACAGCTGTATATGCAATTAAATGTTTAAATAATGAATGCACATGAGACCTCAAGTATATTTATGTATTGCACTGAACATACTTCATTAAAAACTAAAGAAATGCATCCGTTTTCCCTGCAACCAAAATATAGCGCGTCGGAGAAAAATATTTCTGCATTAATCACTGAATCGTCTTCGTGTGGCTCCATCAAGAAAAGAGTTTGACTTTTAGTGACATCACATATTATCTACATTAACACGCCATTCTGGCCACATTATTCCGGTTTACTTTCTTGAGGTTATCGCATTCAAGCTCCAGGTAAAGCTATCCCCAGGTGTACTTATGCCAAGTGACAAGGTTTTTGTGATGGAAGTGAAAGAAATCAACCAAGCGAAACAGGTTATTCTTGCTGATATTCTTTCGTTTGTGTGTGTGTTATGAACTCAAATTAGCTCGGCTTGACTAGATAAAGACGCCACTTGTGTTATAAGTGTCGTCTGCTGCAGCCGACTTTCCCTTCATTCATGAATCTAGCTGTCGCTAGACGTTAACTGACATAATAGCTTATGCAGCATACACATTCCATTTCCCACCAAGCGTTTGAGCTCATGCTCTTTAGCTCGAAGCGATTCCGAAGTATCTGCAGTCTTCTTTAGATCCACCGGCACAAAAGTCTAGCGTGCAGTACGTATTTCAGTTCACGCGGGAGGCTACGACTCATACGGGTTTAAAGTCTGACAGCTATTCTTTGGAGTTATAAGCTCATCAAAAGATCAGTTTTCTCCAAAAGATAAATGCATTTATGCACGTGACACTTTTTCCCCGTTCCATGAGATAGATGAAATTATTCATGGGACACATCTTTGTTCCATGCTATAGATAAATTTACTCACGGGGCACATCTTTCTTCCATGCTATAGATAAATTTACTCACGGGGCACATATTTGTTCCATGCTATAGATAAATTTACTCATGGGACATATTTCTTGTTCCAGATTAAAATATGAAGAAAAAAGACTAAATTTTTTCTAAAATAAGAACATCAAGGAGAAAGACTGAACTTGCTTCTCGAGAAGAGCTTATTAATCTATCCACGGCGAAATTTAGGCTAATATGCGGTGCCATTACTGTAGCTAATTAAAAAACAGTGAAGTACTGAAAAAGAATGAAGGAACAAGCAAGAAAAGTTATTAAATACGGTACAAAGAAACACTCCGAAATAAAAAAAAAACACTTCTTCTTCAGTCTCACTGGAGCTGGTGTTCTCTATAACCATGCGGCGGAAATGCTGAGGCAGAGCGAGACATGGCAGCCGTTTTTTCAGCTCCTACATGCAATTAAAAAAGGAAGAGATGAGCAATACTTCTTTAGCAAACTCCACCACCATTGGGACTGTTCAGTTAACTAGGCTAGGCTGTTACTGGGGGTACCGACGGAGATGTGGGGCAGGGTCTTGGTCAGCTATGGTTCGCTAACCCTGACACTAGCATGCCAGCTACGGGTTGATGATTTCCAAATTGGACTTCGACTCTCAAAAATTAAACAAAGCACAAAGAAACAATCAGAAAAAAATCTTATGTAAGACAAAGAAACACAAGTACATACGTTAGGCAAGATATAAAGCGGCATTCAAGAGAGAAAAAAAAATCCTATGTAAGACAAAAAAGAAACACGGAATGAAAAAAAAAAAACAAAAAAAAAACTTACGCCTATTGGATACAGCAAGTCCAGAAAATGATGGCTGCTGCTGTTTAAATGCCGAAAGACAAAACAAGAACAGCATTCACGTTCACGGATATAGCAACACATACGCTCTAACATGACATCAGCTGCTGATAGCCTGAGTCAAAATAATACACAAGAGAAGAATGGTAATTTCCGTTATTTATTCACATATATTTATCTGAGCGTCAAATATCCTCAAATATCCTATCTTATCATCAAATACTGACAAGTGTACAAGATAGCTCATTCTTCAGTACATGGACAAAATTCTTAGGAAATCGCAGGTGATTCGGGTTTTTCCGACGGGAAATCAAAGAACGAACTCAACTGACATGGGTATTTGGATAAAACTGAGGAAGTAAATGACCTTGTTTTGATAATGAACAGAAACTGATGAACAAGATAAACAAAGGACTGCACCTGGCGAGAAGCTAAAGTTTCAGTGTACAGGCATTCCCCGAGTTACCAAACGAGTTCCGCTCCTAAGTCGAATTTGTACGTTAAGTTGGAACAATTAAGCACGGTTCGTATCGAACATTATTGTTTAGCATATACAAGCTACAATGTAGTTTTCTATGACCAAAAAACTGACCAACAATTGCAGCCGCGCACGATTTCGATGCGTGCCCGTTTATCATTACGAACCACAGCATGTAACTCAGTTTTTAACATAACAGGCTTCACAGGGCTAGTTCGTATTCACCAACTATATTTAAGTCGAAAGTTCGTAATTCTGGGAAATGCCTGTACTTTTTTTTTTTTTAATGCCAGGTCTTGCCAAATCTGGAATCAGTTGCCAGGTTCTTCTGCAGGCGCCATCACTGTAGCTAATACAAAAACAGTGAAGTTCTGAAAAAAAAGAATAAAGTAGCGAGCAAGAAAAGTGCTTAAATACGGTACAAAGAAAGACTCCGAAATAAACTTCTGCTTCTTCAGTGTCACTGCAACTGCTGTTTTTTGCAACCCATGAGGAAGAGACGCTGAGGCACAGCGAGTCATGGCAGCTATTTATATAACATGACATTTCAGCTTAAGGCTCGTGGCTTCTGTTTCGAATCCAGACTCTGTGGCAAAAAAACAAAAACAAACTGTAAACAAAGGAGTATGTTTCACAAGACTGAAAAGAATGGGTTCCTCTTAACAGCCAGTCAACTGTGAGAAGCCTAACGTGGCTTTATTGTTAGGGCATGCGGGTGTACACAGCAATGAATTGGCAGATAAGACTTGCTGGACAGGCTAAAATAAATGGCAGGCCGAGAATGGAAAGACTGCGGGAAAATGAAGAACGGGAATGGTAGAACAATGTAACTTTGAAGCTAAGACAAATAAGGGTGCTGGTAGGAAATCTGAACCGTGTGGCAGAAAAACGCATCGTAAAGAACCAACACTTGATTGGAACTTAGCAAACATACTTTTGGATGGATGCTGCAGAGCATATATGGGGATCTCCCGAATGAGGTGACGCCGGAGTCTGATTTTGAACCTTTGAAACAACAGATATTCCTCAAGCACTCGTTTAACAGCCATGTAGGCGAAAGCAGTCGCCTGTATGGTATATTTACTTAATTTTTAGTTATATAGTTTCACTGTTACTTTTTCCTGGCATTTTTAGAGAGGGCATAGGCGTGTCCACCTCCAGCAATTTCACAACCACAGTAGCTGGTGACAGGTTAGCTACCACCTAGGCTAAACAAGTGAAAATATCCCGTCCGCCTCTTTATAACCTGATTCTCTCTAGCTGTGATCTCTATTATTAATGTATGGTGTAGTACACGGAAACAAACACAACTATCACGATGCTACATTTTTAATAACACATTGTGCTTCTGTAACAGTAAGTTATAAATGATTGTCACTTTCATCTACATTTCCAGTTTTCTTTCTTCAAGGCTCCCTCCCCCGCCTTTCTGGGTCCATAGACTTCAGCATGTTCAGCCCAATCCGCCACGTAGCAATTCAGTCCTGACATTATGTCTTACAGGATTTGTTCGTGTCTGCCATTTCGTGATTTTCAGTAGCGATCTACAGTCTGTTGTTATGTGTTAGCTGGCTGTAGTCACTGTTTTGCTTCTCTGAATTATCTCAAAGCTTTCAGGTTGACAGACATGTGGAATGTGTGTGTGTACTGTCTAGTATCTCACCAACAGTCCATGTAAATGCCCATGACAATAGCTAGTTCCTGACCAGATACTCTACACCAGATACGCAACAAGGACTGTAAACTATTATGAGAACATATTTCCATATTCCACCCCCAAATGGTCTTTTCTCCCACGGTAAAAAGGATATTATGAAAACCATCAACACTTACCCCTTTCCTCACTCACCACCACAAATCATTCCAACACCAAAACAAATCAAAACAAAATCTGGGAAGTTCCGATTGTTGGGAACACGAAGCTAGTTCAGCTTTCACCCTTCCAACAACAAAATCATTCGGGAATTTATGGCCACTATTGGGGGGGGGGGGGGGGGAACCAATCTTAGTGACTAATGCTCCGGAGTCTTAACCTATGGACTTTCGATCTTTGTGTGTGTATGTCTGTCTCGTGCAGAGTTTCCCAGTCTTGTTCGGGCTACCCAGAGACATCCTCAACTCCCCCCCCCCTTACGTAAGACCTATTAAACTAGGATATACATTACACAAACTTGAGCTAGCAAACCATTTATTTAACAATAAGGAGTACATTTATAACTCATCTACTGCATTATTTTCTCTCAACTTGTAGTGGATGAGTTTCACGTAGGGACAAAGTTTGTCAATATCAGGTTGAAAAGTGCTAAGAAAGAAGGCAGTACTGTACCCGTCTGATGCTTCGTTTTTCCCCAGAGCGCCCCCCCTCCATTTTCTTCCATTACCCCCTTACTGACCCTTTTTATTTTACCTCTCCCTGGTCCTTTCCAACGCCCACAGTTGGGGGAGGGGGGGCGTTATCGTCCAGTTTGGGAAACACTGGTCTAGCGAATTTTTGTGATGTTTTATTATGTCTTCTTCTGTATGAGCTGGCGAAAACCAAGTCAGAAAAAGTGGAACTGGTCATGGGGTCTAGAGACGAGGCCCGAGCTGGTGAGAAGATAAGAAAATTGCTGATCGAAACCTGAGGGCTAGAGAAAAAGCGTGGCCTATCAGTTCAACACTGTGGACTTGTAGAGACCGGATCTTCACAAAGAAGATGTCTTCTTCTTCTTCGCCATCGCTCGCCCTCAAACAAAATGATGTTGGTTACATCGTGTCACCCAACTGTAGAAATGGGTACCCGACTTCTGGAGTTGGGGAAGGAATGGCGGCCGGGCGTGATACTGACCAATTATCCTCTAGTGTTTTGACAGGTCAAGGAAAATATAGCCTCTAACACCATATCCCTGTGTGCCTCTAAGGCATGACAGGATTACCTTTACCTTACATCGTGTCGCAGGTATGCGCCTTTCGGGCCAAAACATCTGACTTCGGTTTGACGCATTTTTAGCCGGGTTCGTCTGCGATCCCTATTCACTTGGTCAGACTACCGTCTGTTTCAAGGGACACCACTGTGAAGTAGAAGAGTGTCTTGGCCAGTTAAGGTTCGCCAACCCTGGCCTCAAGCAGTCAGCTATGGGTCCTTGACCGCTTTCTCATTCAGCTTGTGCTGGGCGTTTACGCCCCTGACAAAGGATACGATGCTCAGCACAATGACCTCGGCCATCCACCTGCTACAGCGCTCTATACAGTCAAATATGTTACACTTTTTTGTCTGATCTAATCATCCATGACGTCCTGCTGTAAATGGACAAGCGGCGATACATGGCGTCACCTAAGCTTGTTTTCAGTTTGGTTTGACTATTTACATCGTCCTAATATGATCCCTACAGGATCTCTGGATCTTGTCTTAATATTTCCATTCTTCACATTTTTTTTGTGAAGCCTACAACAAGATGTGAACTATTTCAACATGGGATCATACAAAATGTGACCTTGTACAGAAAAGTGTTTCTACTCTCTACATTACAGACAACCACCAAAGCTCCTAAGGACTTCCATGGAGTGCAAGGATAATGAAGACTGACCATCTTCCTTTTGATTCTGTCCAGCTGCTTCTGGTTTTCTTAAAAAACACTTTTTTGTTTTTAACAAAAAGTTTTGCTGTAAATGGACAAGTCTGAATACTGGTGGATTCTTGAATGTGACAACCTCCAATTCCAGCACTTGTTTAACAACACCATACAACCACAAGACACTACACATGAATATACAGATGATCTATCTCAAGCCCATCTTATTCTACTGCTCTTGTACATTTATGATATTTCATATATGCCTATATCACATACAAAAATATCCTAATGTACAAACATGATGATCTTGTGTTTAGCTAGTGTATGCCATGCCAGTCAAATGTGAGTTGATACAAGCACAAAAAAACATGTATCAGTATGAAATCAGTTGGTGTGAGAACTGAATGTTTCTGAAAGCTAGTACACTAAATAAATCTGATGAAAGTGAATCGAGACTAGATTAGTCCCAACAGACTGGGAGCCAAACAGAATATATTTCCATTCTACCTACTATGGGCCAGCAAAGACTGTAGCCATATCTTACTGTAGCCAAAACACTTCTACCTTTTCCTACTGTTGGTTGGCCAGCCAGGATTATAGCTATAATCTACAGTGGTTCTGCACAGACTATAGTCTTATTCTACTGTGTGTCACTACAGATTGTGGCCACATCTTCTGTACACCAGAACCGATTGTGGTCTTAATTATGCAAAAAAAATAATTAAAAACTATCAAACAGCAGAATGGATGTTCAGCAGATATATATATATATATATTATTATTTAATTATTTATTTATTATTTTAGATTATTTTATATATATATATAATAGATTATATATATATTATTTTATTATTTATTTATTATTTTAGATTATTATATATATATATATATCTGACAACATGAGTTGAACAGTGAAAAACTAAGTCCATAATTACTTAAGACCAGAAACAATGGTAGACACCTGGCTCAGAGCAAGAAAGAAAAATATACTATAAAATATACTAGAGAAAAAAATATTTAAAAAAAACTGATCCAACTGGTTGCTTATATTTGGACCATTAAGATATTCCTATTTCTTTTTTTTTTTTTTTTGTGTTACATCTACAACTTTAAGGCCTTTTCTTTAATTCCTATGTGTGCCTGTATGACGATCAGTCACAATACAGAGCAGCAAGTTGGCAGATGTTGGACTTTTTCATTATACAGACTTTCCATTTTACATATGTCTTTCTTTTTAAAAAATCTTGTGTGTTTTTGTTGACATCTATTGCTCTTCACAAAGTAAAACAACTAAAGAATCTGTGGAGAGGAACAGACAGAACTATAAAAATAAGATTTTTAAGTGCATGCATCTTTCCCATCGCAACATATGCCTGTGAGACCTGGACACTTAACAAAACAGCTGAGAAACACATAAATGCCATTGAATATAAATGCTACAAAAGAGTTCTTCAAATATCATGGATAAAAAAGAACAAATATATCCATACTACAAGAAAAACTTAATATACTGAAGAAGGCTGGCTAGCAAACAGGGAAAACTTATTTTGGACACATTAAACATCATGATAATTTAGAAATGTCCATCTTGGAAGGGTACATAATGGGAAAAAGAAAAAGAAGATCAAGGCGAAGATGGCTGCAAGACATTGCTGATGACCTGCAAATGGATGCATCAGCAGCAGGGCATCTTGCATACAACCGAGAGGCTTACATGAGAGCTATTAGGGAGGCAAAGTTCCGCAAAGGACATGCAAATGACTGACATGCAGACATCATAAGGATTAGATACTCTACATCTACAGCCATTGTATGGACTAGATACTCTATACTTAAAGCCATCATATGGACTAGATGCTGTTATACCTACAGCTATTGTATGGTCTAAATACTCTACACAACTAATCATGTCTGTACATATGCTCTAGAAACTACATAATGCTCCAGAATGAGATGAGAACAAAGTAGAAAATGGGCAAGAAAAGATAAAATTTTCATTATGGTGAGAAATCAACAGTCTGATCTTTGGTGATTTGAACATATGAAGTGTGTGCTTGCATGAGAGAAATACAGAGACAGGCCATGGAGAGAAGAGAGAGGAGACAGAGAATTTTGTGTTTAAATATATGTGTGCATGACCAGTTCTCAGTCAACTCCGTGTGTGGGTGTATGGGCTGTACTGAATGAGTTAGGTGTGTGGGTGTATGGACCATACTGAATGAGTTACATGTCAACAAGTGCGCAGACATGACGTAGTAAGAAGCCAGAGAGATTCTCATTTTAAGGGTGGGCTTGGTTTTGGGGGGAGCGGGGGGCCTTGTAGTGGATGAAAACTGATAAGCATGTGTGTTTTTGTGTGTACGAGTGTGTGTGGTGGTGGTGATGGTTTGCACTGGATTATAAAATATCTCAGAGGTCCCGTATGGTAATCTTCAGGATGTGACTATAAGAGATGAGATGAGTTTAGTGATTACAATGCTTGCTTAATTTTTCCTATTGCCACTGAAGTACCTGACCTTAAATGGACCAAATATCTGAGGCTCTTAATTTCTCTCTCACATGAACAGGATAATAGTGTGAATGAAAGTGAACACATGGCACTCAATGCACAACAATAAAGCACAAACTAGAGATCTCCCAGAAGAAGGCCAAACCTCCCCAAAGCAATATTGAAATAATAAATGTAGCAGCTCAGAAAACAGAATATACACTCAGAACCCAGGGAACAAACAATACCACCATAAATAAAGTACACCCCAGAGACTGTGAACAGTTTAGGGTATGGCAATAACATTTACATCATTACTACAGTGATCTTTTACTTATTTCTTCAGTCATGTTACTCAACAAATTCTGGTTGTGGTAAGAAGTGGCATGTAAATGACTCTAGGTATGTTTAAATGTGCCTTTGTTGTGATGCCATTCTGATGTAGCATTTAGTGCACCTGCCTGCTGATCAGAAGATCATGGGTTTGATTTCCCTGCTGGAGTGGAATTTTTTCATGCCTACCAGCATTGGGGTTGATCTAGCCTCAGGAAATTGGTTCCAGGTGTCTCCCTGAGAAAACTGAAGCAGCAAGGACAAGTTCTGGCAATACTTCTCAATGCTGTAGTGGTCTAGCAATGTTAAGGCACTAACACTTCACACCTCAAAAGTATGCAAATGCCAAGAGACATTAAGTACTTGCGCTGTTATCAGAATTATACTTGCAAATACTAAGGGGAAAAAAAAAACCATTCAGTTTTTCATCATAACCTCTAGCAAAAATGTGTGCATGGAATGAAATGCTGGCATGTAAAATTTACTCTTGTAAACTGTGGGAAACCCCACCAGTGGTCCATTTTATGGATCATTGCCTGTCCCAAGTCAGGAAAATGGGGGAGGGTTGGCTTAAGGCCAGCAACCTTATCCTATAAAAAGAACTTTGCTACAGAAACGCCAAAAAGAGACTCAAGAGATATTTCGGCCCTGGGGGAGGACGGGCCTCCAGGGGGAGGACGGGCCTCCAGCTGGAGGAAGCATGAAGCCGGACAGTGAAAGCCAGGGAAACCAGGAAGCTGTCAGACCGACAACCGCCATCTCCACCAGGACCACCATTATTATAGGATCATGGAACGTTAGAACTATGTTTGAAGCAGGGAAATCAATGCAAGTTGCAGCGGAAATGAGGAAATACAACATCACCATCCTGGGAATCAGCGAAACAAGATGGACTGGAACTGGGCAAACAAGGATTAGCACGGGAGAGTTTTTGTTGTACTCAGGACACGAGGAGGACACCGCACCACACATGTATGGGGTGGCCCTGATGCTGTCAAAGACAGCTCAGGGAGCGCTAATTGGATGGGAGGCGCATGGCCCATGGATTATTATAGCCACCTTCAAAACCCAAAAGAGAAGGATAAATATGGATGTCATTCAGTGTTATGCACCAACAAATGAAAGCAGCGATGGTACAAAGGAGGAATTCTATGAGAGATTGCTGGGTATTGTGCAGAGCCGTCCAGAGCGGAACATGGTTATCGCCATGGGTGATTTCAATGCCAAGATCGGAAGTGACAACAGGGGATATGAAGATATCATGGGGCAGCAAGGATTGGCTGTAATGAATGACAACGGAGAGAGATTTGCTGACTTTTGTGCCACAAGCAATTTGGTCATTGGAGGGAGTTTCTTCCATCATAAAAGGATATACAAGGTTACATGGGTTTCTCCGGATCAGGTAACAGAGAATCAGATCGACCATATATGCATTGGGAAGAAATACAGAAGATCTCTTCAGGACGTGAGGGGCAAAAGAGGAGCTGATGTTGCATCAGACCACCATCTAATTGTGGCCCGATTGAAGTTAAAACTAAAGAGGACTGGGATAGGAGGCAACAGTAGACAACGCCAGAGATACAACACCACAGTTCTAAAAGATAGAACTAAGCAGGAAGAATTTAAGATCGCACTCGCCAATAAGTTTCAGATTCTACAAGATCTACCAGAAGAAGAGTCAACTGATAAGAGATGGCAAGGAGTGAAAGAAGCATTTACCTCATCATGTCAAGAAGTGCTTGGACCCAGGAAGCTGTGCCACAAGGAGTGGATCTCTGCAGAATCCATAAGGAGAATAGAGGAGAGAAAGAAGAGAAAAGCAGCACTCAACAACAGCCGCACAAGAGCCAGTAAAATTATTGTACAAGAAGAGTATAGGGAAGCATGTAGGAAAACAAAGAGGAGCATCAGGACAGACAAAAGGAACTACATAGAAACACTGGCAACAGAGGCAGAAGGAGCTGCCTGGCAGGGAAATATACAGGATCTATACTCCACAGTTAAGAAGATGACTGGAAATTATAGTGTGCCGATGAGGCCAGTGAAAGACAAGAACGGAAAAACAATACCCAATGACTGGGGACAGAGAGACAGATGGATGCAGCACTCTGAAGAATTGTTGAATAGACCAGCCCCTCATAACCCACCGAATATTGAACCAGCCGATAGAGATCTATGAATAGATTGTGGTATACCAACAAGGGAAGAGATTTGTAAAGCCATAAAACAGATGAAGCATGGCAAGGCAGCAGGACCTGATAACATCCCGGCAGAAGCACTGAAAACAGATATTGAGACAAGCATAGACATTCTTCACCCCCTCTTCAGGAAGATCTGGGAAGAGGAGCAAGTGCCTACAGAGTGGAAAGAAGGTTACCTTGTCAAGCTACCAAAAAAAGGTGACTTGAGCTTCTGCTCCAACTACAGAGGTATAACACTGCTATCAATACCAGGAAAGGTATTCAACCGAGTTCTTCTAAATAGGATAAAGGACGCGGTAGATCCACAACTCAGGGACCAACAAGCAGGATTCCGGAAGAACAGATCCTGTACAGACCAAATAGCAACATTACGTATCATCGTAGAACAATCACTGGAGTGGAACTCACCTCTCTATGTCAATTTTATTGACTACGAGAAGGCTTTCGATAGCGTCGACAGACAGACCCTATGGAAGCTGTTGAGACACTACGGAGTACCGGAGAAGATTACCACCATCATTAAAAACTCCTATGAAGGGATGACATGTAGGGTAATCCATGGACAACAACTAACAGATGCCTTTCAAGTTAACACCGGAGTGAGACAGGGATGCTTGCTGTCTCCATTTCTATTTATCCTGGCCATAGACGACTGGATTATGAGAAAATCAACAGAATATAGGAGAAATGGTATTCAGTGGACGCTCTGGACTCAACTTGACGACCTAGACTTTGCTGACGACCTGGCACTTCTCTCCCAGACTAAGCAACAGATGCAAGAGAAAACCATATTAGTGGCAGAAAATTCTTCAAGACTAGGCCTTACCATCCACAAGGGAAAGAGTAAAGTTCTTAGAGTAAATGAGGTCAACGAAATGCCCATTATATTGGAAGGAGAGGAACTAGAAGAGGTTGAAAAGTTTACTTATCTGGGAAGTGTGATAGACAAGCAGGGAGGAACAGAAGCTGATGTAAAAGCAAGAATGGGCAAGGCAAGAGTAAAATTCCATCAGATGAAGAAAATATGGGGAACTTCAGCCTTGTCAATTAAATTGAAGATCAGAGTATTTAACACCATGATAAAGCCCATTCTGCTATACGGTTCAGAAACTTGGAGAACTACTGTTATGATCATGAAACGAATCCAGACATTTATTAACACATGCTTTAGAAGGATTCTACAAATACGATGGCCAGATACCATAAGTAACCAAGAACTGCAGCAGAGAACAGGCCAGCAACCAGTGGAAGACGACATCCTACGAAGAAGATGGGAATGGATCGGACACACCCTACGGAAATCCACATCCAGCACTACAAGGCAAGCCCTAACATGGAACCCACAGGGTAAAAGGAGGAGAGGGAGACCAAGGAACTCCTGGCGCCGAAGTCTGGACACGGACATCAAAATAATGAACCAGACATGGAGACAGTTGGAAAGAGTGGCCCAGGACCGAACTGCCTGGCGAGCTCTTGTTGGCGGCCTATGCTCCATGAGGGGTCAGAGGCATAGATAGATAGATAGAAACTGTGGGAAGATGTGTAACTGACTCATTTTGTGAAAACTAACTCAAGAAAGTCAGTTAGGAAGGATCATCATCCATGCACTCCAGAAACATCCACAAGTGCTCCAACCTCCTTTTCAATATCTCCTTCAGCATACTGTAACTGATGCTACCCATCCATCTGGAGCTCTATGAATTGTTCATTCTTCACTATCCCAAGTTTCACCCCCAATTCCTTCATTCTTGACAACAACACTGATTCACATTTGTAAATGATATCCTTTGTTTTATCAGTTTCTCTTATGGTATGGATGATGCCTGCTTGATCTATTGCCTGCCCTTCCTTCATGACAGCCAAGCTGGCAAAGAAATGTTTATTTGAAGATAAAATATTTTTGATATATGGAGGTCTGCTTGATGGAAACTGGTATTATTTTTAGCAGCCCAGATATATGTTTAGGTTAACCAAGACATCATGACAAACCCTACATAAACAAGACTATAGGCTGTTCTGGGGTCTACAGATACCTAGATAAAACAGAAATCTCTGAATATGGCTGAAAGAGATATAGTAATAGTGTGAGTGTAAAAAAGCACCACACAAAAAAATGTGAATTCTAAAATATTACATGAAATGAGTTGCAATGAATCATCATATATGGGATGTGAGATACAACATCTCAGCATGTGTTTCTTCGTCAGAACTGCCTCCGAAGACTCAAAACCAGTTTCAAAGCACTTTGATTAGGCAGATTCTGCTATTTACTGTTCTTGTACAAGTGAGGTCTAATTATTTCAACAACAACAACAACAAACAAAAACCCACTTTACTATCACCAAAATATGCTTTAAAAAAAAAACCCAAAAAACTTCTAACACTTTAGTAACCTGGGAAATGCAAGTTATCACATTGTGGAAGTCAAATGTCACAAATTTCTTGTCACAATCCCAGAGATTTTCTGACTGTTACTTTAGCAATTTCCTCAAAGCCTTTCCTATCATCACGCCATGTCTTGGCAGCATCAACATTTGCTGCGCTCTCATCATTTGGCTCTGTGAAAAAAAGCACAAGCAAAAAAAAAGTGTGACAATCATAAATTGTAGATCAGTTAACAAGAATATAAGGTCTATATTATAACAGATGATCTAAGCAAACAACACCACAAAACTACATTACAACAAAATATCTTCAACAAGCAACAAGATAAAAGCTACAATACAAAAGGTTATTTTCAACAATCCAACAAAACAGTACCATATCAACAAGAATAACAAGCCACAGAGTTACCAACACTAAGAATACTGTGCCAATATGTCTCATATGATGGTGTGTTGTAAACAACAAAAAAAAAACTATAAATGAAAAGCAGAAAAATAATATTGCATTCCTCCCCGCCCCCAACAGATTTTGTTTTGTTTCCACTCTTCTGGCAGTTAAGCATTACAGAACAATCTTTAAACTGATACAGCACTTTATTAGATTTTTTTTTCTATCTCACCATATCAATCTGAACATCATATAAGCAACCCTGGACCTAAACTTTCACTGCATGCACAGTTGACAGTCACTGTATAGCAGGATAATGCACAAACATCCATGCTAATTGATTTTTCTAAATCTGGCAGCCACAGAGGTGCTCACATGCTAAAGCTCTCCAAGATGTTTCCTCTGATATCAGGGTCAGTGACATATTTTTAACTTCCATGGAACTGAAAACTGAATGTTCTTAACGCTTCCCATGCCACAGGAAGAAACGTGGACGTTCAGTTGGATGCCGAAATAAAACCGCGGGTCTTGATATGTTTAGGGGGTATAGTTGTAAAATGGAATGGAACAGTATTTCCATGTACTTCCGTGCACTTATTATGTTTCAAAGTATAACTAAATGTATGAAAATTTCATAAATGCAGAGTTTTTTAGGAAAAAAGAAGTAATGTGATGTTTTTAGACAATGATTGTGCCCAGTTCACCATCGGCTAGGTCTAGATCCACATTACTTACCATGAGATGTCTAGATCTACTTGTCGATCTCGTATTGTGATTCTATGTTGCAATCTTGCAAAATTAATGTCTGAAATAACCTCCTAACTACTTCTCCAGTTGTCTAATATGTCTAGATCTACTTGGGATACATTCAAGAGCAGTGGGGTGGCCACAGGCCATGTCCATACCCCTATCTACATCATCAAAAATTGAACATTTTCCATGTTTATCTTCCTTTTTCTCACTCTGCATCGCTTGTAACTAAGCACTCTTTCACCATTTTGAAAAGTGTCACCGGAAACACGGACGAAATATGTACAATCTAAATGTTACACCGGTTGTTTTATTGAAACAAACCAAGAATCGCTATATCGACTCTACGTACAAATCGGGAAACTGGAAGAGTCGATACAGCAACCCAAGCATGGTTGAAGACTGGGAATAGACCCAAAAAATTCATCATCATCATCTTTGCCATCAGCAATAGCAGCAGCACTAGGAAGATAAGCATAATGCTTGGTTCCACAAATGATCAGGAACTAACATTTTCTTTTTTGTACAGACATGACCAGCACAAATATCACTCTCACAAGAATTACGATGATGAAAATCATAAAGTACAATGATCACAACTACAAGCCACACCCACCTGCTAACATACTGACACTGCCACTATAAGCACAGCCACACCCACCTGCTAACATACTGACACTGTCACTATAGGCACAGCCATACCCACCTGCTAACGTACTGACACTGCCACTATAAGTGCAGGACACCCACTTCCTAACATACTGACACTATAAGCACAGCCACAAACATCTTCTAACATACTCACACTATAAGCACAGCCACACCCATCTGCTAACATACACTATAAGCACAGCCACACACATCTTCTAACATACTCACACTATAAGCACAGTCACACCCATCTGCTAATATACTCACACTATAAGCACAGTCACACCCACCTCCTAACATACTCACACTACAAGTACAGCCACACCCATCTGCTAACATACTCACACTATAAGCACAGTCACACCCACCTCCTAACATACACTATAAGCACAGCCACACACATCTGCTAACATACTCACACTATAAGCACAGCCACACCCATCTGCTAACATACACTATAAGCACAGCCACACCCATCTGCTAACATACACTATAAGCACAGCCACACACATCTGCTAACATATGCCATAAGCACAGCCACACACATCTTCTAACATACTCACACTATAAGCACAGTCACACCCATCTGCTAATATACTCACACTATAAGCACAGTCACACCCACCTCCTAACATACTCACACTATAAGCACAGCCACACTCATCTGCTAACATACTCACACTATAAGCACAGTCACACCCATCTGCTAACATACTCACACTATAAGCACAGTCACACCCATCTACTAACATACTCACACTATAAGCACAGTCACACCCATCTGCTAACATATTCACACTACAGGCACAGCCACACCCATCTCCTAACATACTGACGTTATAAGCACAGCCACACCCACCTGCTAACATACTGACAACTGAGAGGAGGATTTTCTCTACACTCTGTACTGGACTCCACCTTTCTGCACTTGTCTCGTAGCCCATTGGGTCATCACCAGGGGCATGAAGAATGGAAATACAGACTCGACCATCAGCATAAACTATATAGAGGAAGAGTTTAGAAAGATTGTCACATTTCTAATTATATAAGAGTTTATGTAAAAGTCTATAAAAAAAATGCAAAGCATTCAATTAGTGGATAAAGTGATGGGAAGACACTTCACTTAAGCTGAATGAGTTAGTGGTCAGTGGCCCACAGCTGAGTGCTTGTGTCAGGGTTTACAAACCACAGCAATCAAGACCCTATTCCACCTCCCAGCCGTGCTCCTGGAAGCAGACAGTAGTCTGTTCAAGTGAACAGGGATCGCAGTGGGAAGACAAACCTTGTCCTAAAAATGTGCCGAGTCTGATGTGCGGGACCAAGAGATGTATAATTGTGACACAACACAACTAACACTCTTTTGACGGCAAATGATGATATGAAGCATTATAAAGTAAACTGAATATATGTATTCACATCTCCATCCATACATAAAAGATCTGTACTACTGTTTATGGGGGGAGGGGACAAAATCTTTTCACTTTTTTTTTCATCTCTGTTGACAATTTTGATACAAGGTGATTCTTTTTGTGGGCATTTTTTTCTTTAAAAAGTCACTTACTTATAAAGTCAGTTCTCAACAACAACAACAAAATCTTTCAACGAGTAAAAAGTCAGATCATGGAGAATGAGTGGAAAATGAGAATGCAAGAAAGTGCTATGAAAATGAAGTTTATAAGGACATCATAATGAGATTTTGAGAAAATAACAGGTCTAAAATTGAAAGATTAAGTTGCCTCACCATTTTATATATAAAAAAATAGAATGCTCAAGGATTTAACTGCTCTTCTAGCAAATATGGATAAAGTGTGCCCATAAATGTGTAATAAAGAACATAAGAGAAAAAAGTTCTCACAGAATATAGAAAGTAATGATGACAGAAAGAAAAGTTCTTACAGAACATTAGAAAGTAATGAAGACAGACAGATGAACAAATTAAAGATCATCTTATACAGTATTCTGAATGGTGAGGACCACCTAAAAGTTAAAAAAAAACAAACCCAAAAACTGCTCATTATATAAAATAATGGACTGTTACAATAAACTAAATATTTTATTGGAGGAAAAAAAAATCATGATGGCCAAATTCCATAATGACTGCTGTAGAAGAAAAATAAACCTGATGTATCTTGAAACACTTACTGTTCGGATGAAATATCTCACACGTGAACTTCATTTTGGGGGGACTTAGAGGGTAGTCAGGTGGGAACGTCAGCCTAGCTGGAAACACACCACCCTCAAAGCACGTATCTTGTGGACCCCTATCAAAACAAGTGAGAAATTCTTACTTATGTATTCAAAATGCCAAAACCTTTTCTTTCTTACAGTTCATTTGCTGTTAACTGTGGCAAAATCTTGTAATTATGAGACTGAACTTTGTACAATATATTTTCCACACCATTTACAGATTGCTGCATGTGCAGTGCAGTATAGTGTCAGTGCCCTGTAGGTGATATTCTTTGTCTTTAGAAGTTATTTTCCCCAGTGATAAAGTATTGCATATCCATTTTTACAAGCAAATTCACTGGCAGGGGGTCATGAGCCCATAACCTTTCACTAAAGGACATGTCACCAGTGACTAGCTCTCATAACATATGACTTTTCAGCCATTTGTTTTTAACCTGGGGTCCACATACCAGCAACTGCATTGGTCCAATTAAAAAAAAAAAATCTCAGCATTATCTGGGTTCTATTTACTGCTTCATTTAAAATGAGGGGTCTACAGCTATGCTCAGGCCAGAAAAGGAACCCACAGGTGTTCTCAGGATGCATAAGAGGATCCACATCAAGAAAAAAGAGATTAAGGACCCTGTTTTAAGAAGATTAAAACATCTACACAAAACATATAAATTAGAGACAGATGAAAATAAGTAAACCTACAGAGAACTTAACCTGGTACTAGTTAGGGACAAGCAACTGGTCACCAACAAAGTCTTTGTTGTAACCACAAGTTCAATTTCCAATTATTTCATTGTTATTTTTTCTTTATTATTTCAATGCTTTATATGTTTTTTTTCACTTCTTTTCTTTAGCAATCTCATCTGAAAAGCAAACATGTTAGTATAAATACTAGGGGTGATTGATAAGTTCTCGGCATAAGGTACAAAGGATTATTTGTGGACAATTTTTGAGGGTTATTTCTCACCATAGTCCCATTGCAAGTTTATGCACTTAGCCCAGCAATCCTGCAGCATACGGATCCCTTTTTTGTAAAAGTCAGCATCTTGTGCCAGTAGAAAGTGGTCTACAGCATGGATGACACCATCATCTGAAGCAAATTTGCAACCACTGAGCTCCTTTTTGAGTTTTGTAAACAGGTAATAGTCTGAAGGGGCCAAATCTGGGGAATAAGGAGGATGTTCAAGAAGCTGGAAACCGCATTCATGGATGGCAGCCATTGCCACTGCCAACTTGTGAACTGGAGCATTGTCTTGATGAAAGATGACTCCTCTTGTCAATTTCCCTTGACACTTTTCCTTCAATTTAGCCCGCAGTTGCTTCACAAGATTAGAGTAATAGGCCCCGGTGACTGTTCTGCCCTTTTGAAGATAGTCTACCAATAGCACACCTTTTGAATCTCAAAAGATGGAAGCCATAACTTTGCCTGCAGACAGAACCAACCTTGCTTTCTTTGGAGGTGGGGATCCATGATGTTTCCACTGCTTTGACTGTTTTTTGGTTTCTGTTTGAAAATGATGAAGCCAAGTCTCATCTATAGTCAAAAATTGCTGAAGAAACTTTTCAGGATCTGCAGAAAAATGGCCAAGATTATCTCTTGACATGTTGAGATGCTGTTGTTTCTGATCAGCTCCAAGAAGTTTCAGGAACCATCGAGCAGAAACCTTTGTCATTAGAAAATCATTGTGAATAGTGGCATGAACATGTTCCTGGGAGATGCCCAACTCAGTAGCAATGTACCGTTCAATTAGCTGTCAATCCTCCATTATCATATCATGGATTCTGCCAGTGGTCTCATCGGTGATTATCATTCTTGGTCTTCCTGGACGGGGATCATCTTGCAGACTCTCCCTTCAATGTTTGAACTGAGCTGCCCTTTTCTTCACTGTGCTGTAAGAAGGGGCATTCTTCCCTAGTCTCCACCATATCCTCATGGATCTCCTTCAATGATAAGCTCTTGGTGCAGAGGTAGCAAATGACTGCTTGATGAGAAATTGTATCCATTTTCTCAATTTCTACCACCCCTTACCACTTCAGTAGCCTGTTAAAAAAACTGGTTGCAGTTAATTTCTTGAAACTTTGTGTTTAATCTTACATTAACCTGATCTACAAATGCACCTAATATCAACAGTGTGTTTCAAGTTTTTGCACCTTATGCCGACAACTTATCAATCACCCACCCATATCATTATTTATATATGTACATCAACTCTTGGTCTTCTTTCATGAAAATAGTTGATCTAAATCCCTACTCTTGGCATTTATTTTACAACTATAGCCAATTCAGATCCCTATTCATGGTCCTTTCTCAAGGAACCTGGTACCCCTGTTTTAAGAAAGTATGTGATCTAGACATCTGCTTTTGAATTTGTTCCACTTCAATGTGGGATAAGATCACTTGTAAGATGTTTATCTTCTCTATCTCAACAAAGAAAAAAATATATATATACGCACATGATCAGTGCCTCCCATTCAAAGAAATTCTCTTCATTAACTGGCCCAGCAATAATTCCCTCAGGTGGGTTCAGCGTTAGTTCTGACATTGTAAAAAAGTGAACAGACTCAAATATCACATTGTAGCAAATAAGCAATCTAATCTATCAAACTATAAAAAAAAACATTCTAATATATCACAATATAAAAGATAAACATTCTCATATAATTGATATATAAAAAGAACTTGTATCACTTTTGTGGCTTTTATTACTTGAACTCAGTATTAATGAGGTGCTAGTTTATTTTTCAAGTAATAACAGAAGCAATAACAAATAAAACATTGACAATTTATGGTGTATATATATATAAATTACTATATTTAACAGAGGGCATGGTCATTGGAGGAATAATATTTCATCACAGAGATACATAAAACATGGATATCTCTAGATGATAGAACCAGAAACCAGATAGATCATTTTTGTATCATTCAGGAGAAAGCAATTCAGAACATCTCTGTTAGATGTAAGAGCATACAGAGGTTGCAGATGTTAACAGTGATCACAATCTGTGTATAGGGAAAACAAGACTAAAACTAAAAAGCCAACACAAGAAATCAATATTCAGAAAGACAGACAGCTACAGCCTACAGGAAGAAAATACTAACAGTAATTTCAATCTGGAACTTACCAATCATTTTGCAGCACTCAGTGAGATAGAGGAGATAGATATAGATGAATTATGGAATTCTTACAGCAAAGTCATAATCACAGCAGCAAAAGCAAGGGCTGGAATGCAAAAGCAAAAAAAAAACAATGAAAGGCATGGATATAGGAAAACACATGGAAATACATACATCAAAGACAAGCAGCCAAATTAGCCATGCTGAATGTAATGACAGATCTTGGAAAAGATTTGGCAAAAGCAACATACAAAGAACTGGACAATAAAGTAAAAAGTTAAGCTAAAAGGGATAAAAGAGAATGCATAGACAGTATGGCAAAAGAAGCAGAGAAAGAAGCAAAAACAGCAAAACTCTATCTAACATACAAAAGAAGTTAACGGGTACTATTGCATCCAAAGAAAGACCAATCTTTAGCAAAACTGGCACCTTATTAACATCAAGTAAAGACCAAAAACAAAGATGGCCTGAACACTTCCAAAAAATGCTTAATTGACTACATCCAAAAGAACTGATAAACCTTGAAACTGTCTTGCCTATCTCATCAACCTAGATTAAATTACATTGAATGAAATTGAAACAACAGTGAATCTAATGGTTAACAACAAAACTGCAAATGAAGATGAAATAACAGCCGAAATGTTAAAAGCTATTAACACTGACAACATGAGCCAACTATAGAGATTGTTTAGCAAAGTCATTCTGAGTAGACTTAAAGATATAGTGGATACTGCAATGAGAGAAGAAAAAGCAGGATTTCGCTGTCTCGACCAGATCTTAAATCTAAGAATAATACTTGAAGAATATACTGAAAATATATATAGAAAGATCTCTACTAATGCTTCATTGATTACACCAAGGCATTCGACAAGGTGAAACATAATGAAATTATTAAAATGTTTGAAGACATCAATATAGAAGGCAAAGACCTGAGGATTGTAAAGCATCTATACTGGCAGCAAGAGGCAGCAATCTGAGTTGAAAATAGAACTGGAAAATATCAACCTATAAAACAAGGGGTGCGACAAGGATGTGGTACTACCTCCAGACCTTTTTTCTCTGTATATTAAGAATATTCTAAGAAAGATCATCACAGAACATGGCATAAAAATTGGAGGACACAATATTAACAACCTTCATTATGCTGACGACACAGTACTGATAGCTGAGACCAACAAGACCTGTAAAATCTCTTGGATAAAGTCGCCACTGAAAGTGAACGAAAGGCCTTATACTTTGAACATAAAAAGACAGATTATATCTAAGAAACAGAACCCACCAACATGCAATATAAAATTATACGGAAATATTCTAAAACAGGTGCAGAAATTCAAATACCTTGGAGCAGTAATAACTTCAGATGGGAAATGCAGAACAGAAATTAGGAACAGAATAGGCCAAGCAAACACTGCATTTCAGAGAATGAGAAACATATTAGCCAATATATCCTTATCAATGATTGTTAGAAAACGAGTCCTAAAATGCTATATTGAACATATTTTCTTACATGGAAGTGAATCATGGACAATAGGCAGGTCTGCACAAAAATCATTGGAAGCAGCAGAAACGTGGTTTATTAGAAGAATGTTGCAAATCCCCTGGACAGCGAAAATAACTAATGAAGAATGTATGAGAAGAGCTGGAGATACAAAAAATAAAAGCCTTGTCAAAAAAATAAGAGAGAGACAATGTAAAGAGGGGGCATTGAAAATATTATAACAACAGGAAAAATAGAGAGAAGAGGATTAAGAGGAAGACCAAGAGAAATGATACTGGACAGTCTGACGAGATGGTGTGAGAGGAGATCACTAACTGAGATGATGGCCTGCATGAAGGATCGTGCATTCTGGAAAAGCATAATAGCCAACGCCAGTCGACACGGCACCTGATGATGATGATGACAATGATACTGAAAAGCAAAAACCATTAATCATAAACTTCACAGACTTTAAAAAGGCATTTAGAGCATACACAGAGATTGTGGAGAATTTTAAGAATATATGGAATACTATCCAAAATTGTCAACATCAGTAAGGATCTCTACAACAGATATGTTTGTGCAGTCAACACAGAAGAAGGAATGACTGAATGGTTTCAGACTGAAACAGGCATGAAGAAAAAATGTATACTATCTCCCTCGCTTTGTGGAATTGCCATAGACTCCATAATGAAAAAAAGCTGCACAGGTAAAACGGGCATTCACTGGGTACATGGGACCCAACTAGAAGATCTTGATTTTGCAGATGACATAACTCTTATTAGTGACAATATGAATTTGATGCAAGAAAAAACAGATACCCTGTCTTCACTGGCTAACAAAATAGGACTTGAAATCAACAAGGATAAGGCAAAAATAATGAAAATTCCCATTAATCCAGAAGGAAAAATAAATGTAGAAGGAACAGCTGTTGAAGAAGTACACCAATTTGCATACCTCAGCAGCTACATAGACCAGGATGGTGACACCAGAAAGGAAGTTTGAACTGCAAAAGCAGAACTGACCTTCAAGAATCTTGAGAACATAAGGCATTCAAAAGTTATAAGCACAAAAACCAAGTTAAGATTATTCAATTCACCTTCATTTATGCACGTGAAAGCTGGAAAGCAACTAAAGAAATATGGACAACAAAAATTAGACTCTTTTGAAAACAAATGCCTAAGGAAAATACTTGGTATAAAGTGAAACAAATTCAAGGACAATGTAAAGATAAGGCAGATGAGTGAACAACAACAAGTCTCATGGTTGATCAGAAAAAGGTGATGGACATATATTGGTCACGTGATGAGAAGAAACAGTTAGAGAATCCCAAAACAAGCTATCAAGTGGAACACAACAGGCCAAAGAAAAAGAGGCTGACCAAGTGAAACTCTAAAGAGGACATTGTTAAGAGAGGCCAATTTATTAGGCATAAAATCCCTTGATGAGGATGAAAAGCTCGCAGAAAACTGGAAAATTTGGCAAACTACCATGTGAGCCTTATGTGACGTTTAATGGCACGGGAAGGATGTAAGATATATAAAACCAGAATTTTAGTTCACTAACAAATTTTAAACACTTCTAAAGCATGGAATACATTCACCAACTTATGTGCCTGGAGCTCTGATAATACATCTTATGATTTCTGACACAGTCTAACTTTCACTAGGTCCTATCTTATGGCAGCGACAGAGATACATTCTCTCACAATGTACATGTGACAAAGATTGGAAATTAATTTTTTTATATATATCTACAATCATCATCATGTGCAGGTAATTATGCCTTTAAGACTGGAATTTGCTAGAAATCTACAGCATACCATGTTAACTAATGTTACTGTGTGCATGTGTGAGCTTATGTTCTAAAGAAGCTGAAAAAAATAACATACATGCACTGTTATGCAATGATATCCAAGGGCAATCTACACATAAGGGTAATGTCGCTACTGATGATGGTGGCCATGAGATTTTTTAAAATAAAGATTTCTAAAATGAAACTAATATCTCATGATTATTCGCCATGAGAAATTCTGAAGTATCTTCCAAATCTTATTTTGCACTAACTTTCAACGATTGTCCAGAATTAGTTTAATCATTCATCATTATAATCGTGTACCACGTACATAATTGCTGGCGTTTCTCTTCAGATAAGTCACCATTTTTTTTCCCTGAGTTACTTGCTCAGCGCGTTCTAAGCTTTTTCTCTGTTGCTTTCTCTTTCAGTTTTCTTGCCACCGACTAGTTGCTTCTCTAATTTTCGTCTTCTCGTGATAAGTTCAAAGAATGTTCGTTGTTTTATTCTCGTGATTTTATCATTATTTTGTTTCCGATGTTCTGCAACTTTTACTATGAACTTTTTTTTAAATGCCCTAGGTACATGTTTCGACTTTCTCAAAAAACAAAACAAAACGCTAGACTACACTGCCATTCTCATAGCGTTATTGCTATCAGTGAAGGAATGATGTTCTAATCTGATCCATTCCTTACGTTTATATTCCGCCATTAACCTCTTCAATGCCGAACCAGCCATCTTCTAAAACTCAGTGTGCTCACTCCCACAAAACTGGCGTAGCGACCACGGTTTTAAAATCTGAGAAACTTTGCTCCCTCCTCTCACGACCGTCTGCAACATTCAACACATCAACCGGAAGTAATGCCAGGTGAAGAGAAGTGATGGTTATATAAAGAAACTCTTGGCAAGTGCATGCTATATAAATAAATCTCTGTAGACACGAGTGTAAAAAGATATAGAGATAACTGTTTCTAATTTTAAAAGCTTAGTAGAACATAAAAAAGTTCTTATTTAAAAAAACAAATAATTAAGATTTAAAAAGGCAATGTAAGAATTGAATTTATACAGGAAGGCGATTTCTGTATACCCCAGTACTAGGGGTCGCCATAGATCTTATGTCTGTGGAGTCTGCTAAATCAGTATTGCTCATCCCCTGCCTTTTAGCTATACTCAGGACTAAAAAATCCGTTACGGTGTTGTGTCACAATATCTTCACTGCATCTGCCGCAGAGAGCATTTAGTTCGCAGTACCAGGGAAACAGAACAAGAACACGCAGAAAAGAGAACATAGTTTTTCTTTAAGTGCAGTGGTAGATACGAGCAAAGATGGGCCGAACACTTCCAAGAAATACTTAATCGATCACACCCGAAACACTTTATAGACCTTGAAACTGACTTACCATTCCCACAACTAAATGTCAACCTAGATGAAATTACATTGCATGAAACTGAAACGGCAATGAATCTAATGGCTAACAACAAAGCTGCAGGTGAAGATGAAATAACAGTCGAAATGTTAAAAACTATAAACACTGACAACATGAACCAACTACAGAGAATGTTTAATAAAGTTTGGAAAGAAGGAAAGGTCCCTTCTAAATGGAAAAAAGGAATCATTGTTAATAAACCGAAAAACGGCAACCTTAGCGATTGCAATAACTGGAGAAGAGTAACCTTACTATCAGTTTTGTCAAAAGTATTTTGCAAAATTATAAGGCATTCTGAATAGAATTCAAGACATAGTGCATGCTGCAACGAGAGAAGAACAAACAGGATTTCGAAAAGGAAGCAGCTGTCTCGACCACATTTTTACTCTAAGAATAATACTTGAAGAACATATTGAAAAACAAAGACCATTAATCCTGAACTTCAAAGACTAAAGGCATTTCATAACATACACAGAGATTCATTGTTGAGAATTTTAAGAATATATAAAATATCATCTAAGATTGTCAATATCATTAGAGACCTCTGTCATTTGTGCAGTCAACACAGAAGAAGGAATGAGTGAATGGTTTTAGATTGAAACAGGCGTGAAACAAGGATGTATATTATCTCTCTTGCTTTTTGGAATTGCCGTAGACTTCATAATGAAAAAAATGCTGCACAGGTAAAACGGGCAATGATTGAGCACATGAAGCCCAACTGCAGAATCTTGATTTTGCAGATGACATAACTCTTATCAGTGACAATGTGAAAACAATGTAAGTAAAAACAGATACCCTGTCTTCAGTGGCTAGTAAAATATGACTTGAAATTAACAAGGATAAAACAAAAATAATGAGACTTCTCATTAACCACGAAGGACAAATATACGTAGAAGGAACAGCTGTTGAAGAAGTTAATTATTTTGCATATCCCAGCAGCTACATAGACCAGCATGGTGACATCAGAAAGGAAATTCGATTTAGAACTGCAAAAGCAGCATTGACCTTCAAGAATCACAAGAACATATGGCATTCAAAAGTTATAAGCATAAAAACCAAGTTAAGATTATTCAATTCAAATGTGATATCCACCCTCATTTATGCGTGTTAATGCTGAAAAACAACAAAAGAAATAGACAAGAAATTATACTCTTTTGAAAGCAAATGCCTACGGAAAATACTCTGTATAAAGTGGAACGAATTCAAGAACAGCCAGAGGTAAGACAGATGAGCAAACAAAAACTGTCTCATGGGTGAACAGAAAAAGGTGATGGACATATGTCGGTCATGTGATAAGAAGGAACAACCAAAGGATCCCCAACAAGCTATCAAGTGGAACACAACAAGCCGAAGAAAAAGAGGTCGACCATGTGAGTTAAGAGAGGCCAGTTCAGTGAGCATAACATCCCTTGATGAGATTGAAAAACTCACTGAGGACAGGAAATCTTGGCGAATTACCATGCGGGCCCTATGTGTCGTTTAGCGGCACGGGAAGGATGTAAGAAATAAGATACGAGCACAGTTTACTGTGATAACTGTCAAAATACATTAACGTGAAAACAAACTTGTTTAAAATTACTGCTTGTTTTCAGCACGCTCACAGTTTCCTATCATTACTATTGATCTAAAGATGGTTCATCTTATGGGTGGAAAAAAAGGAGAAAATGAAAATTTATTTGCCTTTGCAAAAACATAAATTCGGACTTAAATGACTAAACTTTCTACATTCAGAGTACAACTTATATTACAATTTATCGTCTGAAAACGGGAAGCCGTTTGGGTGAGGTCTTCAAGAGCGATTAACTCTATAGACCGCGGTGCTCTACCATCGTCAGCTATGATTATTATTATTATTATTACTAGAGTTACGACTATGGTTTCCTGTTGCTTTCTGAAGGTTTGTATACGGTCTCTCCGCTAGCCTCTGGACTTCGCTTTCCCTACAAAACAACAGGAATTTAGATTTTATAAAGTGCCCTATACTATCCAGTCAGTTTTTTCTTAAGTATGTGAGATATTTTACAGGCATAGTAAAGGCACTCACTATTCCACCTCGTTCTCCATGTCTTCTGCCAGTTGGTGCGCGACTGCTTATTTGAGGCAAGTCCTTCTTCATAGGTTTCCTCCATATCTGGAGGACACTCACAATCTGCCACCTGTGACACGTTGAGTTGAGGATGGTCGCCCTCCCCCCCCCCCCAATGGAGGCACTGTGATCAGTAGAGGCACTGGATTGTGGTTTCCAAGAGAGTACCTTTGTTAAGAGCATTGAAATAATGGAAAGATAAGATGGCAAACAAAGCATAAAAGGCAAAAGAAAGACCTATTTTAAATCCATAAAAAACAGCAGTCTTCATTCGCTGGAATATAATGAGAAGAGGAGGGCTTGAAAACATGATAACAACAGGAAAGATAAATTAGAAGAGAGGCAAGGGATGACTAAGAGAGTATAAAATCATGGACAGCCTGATGAGATGGCACAATAACAAGTCACCAACTGAGATGATGGAAAATATCAAGGATCGGGATCGGCGGAGAAGCACGACAGCCAACGAGTCCCGGCGGGCCAAATAAGAGGACGTTCCAGCTGGTACATCGCTGATGGTTTCCCCTTAACTCTTTCACTCCAGACAACACTGGCAGTGTTGGTATATCTTGGAAACCTATCCCCATCTATGATAGTGATATTTAGGCAAAGTCTGAATAAAATGAGAGTGTTGCATATTTCTAATACAGCATACATTTTTAAGTTCTAAATTATACAGTAGCTTACTTTCAGTTGTTGTTGCTGTTGTTGAAATCTATCAAAGTTTATTCTTGCAAAGCACGGAAATCATTTCAAAAGTGAAAGAGTTAAAGAGAAACCCGCAGTGGATGAAAGCAGGATGGCTAATCAATAGGGTAAGCGGCGGGAAAGAGCAGAGAAAGTTGTGTACCAGCTTACAAAAGTTCTCTCGAAGACTCTTGACCGCGGCATGGTATATTATTATTATTATTATTATTATTATTATTATTATTATTTCATAGAATTGTTCATGATGATTGTGTTGATGATTTTGATGATTTAAAAACAAACAACAACTAGAGAAGAACCAGCGATTAAAAAAAAAAACAAGGTTTATCAATATTTTTTTCTCGTGGACATGTCATATTGGATTAAGATATTCTGTGGCAAACTCCGTTTCTATATAAAAACGCTATTTTAACTGAAATGCAATCAAATCCTTCATAATAAGTCTAAAGTCAAATCTCAGATCTCTACATTCAAGTCAAGTCTCAGATATCTACATTCAAGTCTCATTTTAACCCTCAAGTTCTTGCAAGCAGCTTCGAGACAAGTCTCAAGTCACATTTCACATCTCTCCCTTTGACTCACAGAGGCTAACTGTTGTTTCCAGTTATCGAAACAGAAGTGATTTATTATGACACACGTAAGGAGTAGCAAGCTGTGAAAATGAAAAAAAGTAAAGTAAAATAAATAAAAGTCGTATATATTTTATTATTCCCTTAATCAAATATCTCAGCAGTAATTTACTTATTAAATAAATAAATACATAAAACTTAAATGGAAGCAATATTAATCTTCCGTATGTCATCGGCGTTCATGAGAATCGACGTGAGTTTGAGTTTCTTTGTTGCAGTCTGCCTCTATCTATAGATACAGACAACATGGCCACCCGTCTTATATAATTTAAACTGTCACTCTAAATCTCAGCCCCCGCCCCCCTTCTCTCTCTCTCTCTCTCTCTCTCTCTCTCTCTCTCTCTCTATCTCTCTATCTCTCTCCTTTTCCTCCTCTCTCTGCGAGACGCATGCAGTAACACAGACACTGTAGTGACGTGTCGTGAGGTAGAACTATATCCTTCCGTTCCTTGAGTCTGTCTGCCTGGTGTTTTGTACTGTGCTCACCTTTGGTACCACTGTCTTGTCTAAAACTGATTATTATTGTATAATGACAAGACGTGCTGAGGCAAAAGTAAACGCATTGTAGATACAAATTATATATTATATTATGTCCCACAGCATACAGAGGAAAGGCGTTATTGAAGTACGTGTTGTTTTACTAACACTGCTCTAAGATGAAGCCAAATTATCGACTGACTGAAAAGGCAGCTGAAATATATATCAATTAGGAATAAATTGGAAGAGGTGGAGAGTTTTAAATATCCTGGAATATTATTTAATGGAGTTACAATGAAGGACGACATCTATCGCTCTTCAAAAAATAAAACAACTAAAGAAGCTGTGGAGAACAAACGAACGAACGAATATACTTTTTTTCAAAGGTTAAGAATTAGGTCTAACACCCTGCCCATCATGACCTTCAACAGAGGAATATACAGAACTACACAAATAAGATTTTTAAAGGCATGCATCTTTCCCATCGCAACATGTGCCTGTGAGAACTGGACACTTAACAAAACAGCTGAGAAACACATAAATACCTTTGAATGTAAATGCTACAGAAGAGTTCTTCAAATATTATAGACACAAAAAAGAATAAATATATTCATACTACAAGAACTTAATATTGAAGAAGGTTGGCTAGTAAAGAGGATTAAACAGAAAAAAAAATATTTTGGATGCATTAAACATCATGAGAATTTAGAGAAGACAGTCTTGGAAGGATACATAATGGGAAAAAGAAAGAGAGGAAGACCAAAGCGAAGATGACTGCAAGACATCGTTGATAATCTGCAGATGGATGCATCAGCAGCAGAGCATCTTGCTTACAACCGAGATGCATACAGATCTGTTATGGAGTCAAAGTTGCGCAAGGTACATGCAAATTACTGACTGACTGACTGAATTACAGCCGTTCTATTTCTACTTCTAGAATGCCTCTAACAGTGTTTCATTTCAAAGTTAAAAAAAAAAACTTGACCCATAAAGAGTTAAAATTTAAACTCCCGCTAGTAACATATAATCCACCAGGCAACCTAAATCTACTTACTATGAAGATGGAAATGTTAAGGTTTTATTTTTATTCCCCAACACTACCTTGTTGCGGTAGTCTCTGGACAAAGGTATAGTTCAGCGTATCAAGGCCAAGTACACCTTCCTGATGTTTGATCGCATAATAATAATCATTGAAACCAATCCTAATCTTGATATAATGGAATGCTGGAAATCATTCACCATTATACATACAATACCATTTATAAAAGCAGCAGTAGATGAATTTTTAAAAAACTATAAATGCATATAGAAAGACTACATGGAGTGAAATCATGTATGATCTTAAAGGCTTTCCAGATACTGATGGAGAGAAATTAATAAAACTCTTCAGATGGCAAGAGAAGTCAAGGGAGAAGGATCTGTCGGAGTGACTAATGAAAAAGCGGAAGAATATATCGAAGGTCACGAAGAAATTTAACAAATTAAGAAATGTAAAACTTGTTAAATCATCTATACAGGAAGAAGATAACAAAGAAATTACAAAAATTTGACAGTGTTTCAAACTACACAGAATCTAAAGGACAAGATTATAGAATACGATCTTTTGATGGAATGTAACATTAAAGTCCCCTATTTAATCATCGAAGGATTACTACCCTTGCTACAAACTTTCTGATGAATTAAATCATCATCATCATCATCATCATGTGCCGTGCCGAATGGCGTTGGCTAATGCATCTCCAGAGTACACGATCCTTCATGCAGACCATTAGCTCAGTTGGTGATCTCTGAATTAAAAAGAAAGAAAAAACAACTCCCTGTCAAATTGGTTTTCAATGAGTTATGACAAAAGAAAAAAAATTCGGCAACTTTGTCTGCTGTTGACATTAATCCCAACTTCTCCAGTGAAATGTATCTACTTTTCCTCTTGTTTTTGTTCTTATTGTTCTCGTTCTTCTTCTTGAAACTGCAAGCTTGGTGTTCTTTACAGGTGTTGCAATGAAGATTTTGAATCATAGTACTGTGTCTGATTGTAAGTGAGTCCTGCCAGATGTTTTGTCATTCTCTGGGTGGAGATAAGAGGTAGACAATGTACAATATTTCTTTAGCAGACTTCACCGCCAAGGGCACTAGGGCGATCCCTGTCCCACGGGGTCTTGGTCGGCTTTGGTTCACCAATCCTGACGCTAGCTTCTTCTTCTTCTTCTTCGTTCACTTCTACCACCCAAAACCGCACTGTGAACCTACTGAATTCACGCCTGTGGTCCTCGTTAGGTCCCGTGGTCCCCTGTGTGGTCCAAAATAGCCCACACGAGATCCACGAAAGGACCACAAGGGGTTCAGAGTATCACAGTGCTTTAGCCTGTATTCTTGGTGGGTCTCGGAAGCGGGATTGCGTGACACCGTGGTTTTCATTGCACCAGTTTAGTCTAGGGTTGGACTTTCTCACCGGAAGACTTCGACGTGTTTAGGATATCAGTGCATCCCCGCTGGGTGAGAGGCGGTACCCCATCCAGGCCAGAATTGGACTTTCTCACCGGAAAACCTCGACGTGTTTTGAGATACCCGTGTATCACCGCCGGGTGAGAGGTGGTTGCCCATCCAGTCCAGGGTTGGATTTTCTCACCGGAAAACCTCAGCGTGATTAGGATACGCAAACATCCCCGCCGGGTGAGAGGTGGTTGCCTATCTAGACTTCCCTGGTCCAGTGTCTCCGACTTCAGCATTTTGCGGTCGTGGCCGCTACCCTTCCTAGTTGTGACCAGGATGGAGCTTTTGTCCAGGAGGACGAATCCTCGCCACTAGTGACTTCTACCCCTGGGTTGAGCCGGTTTAGGCATTATCCCAGTATGGGCGTGTTTGGGACGGGACCGACCTCTAGAGCAGAGGTACTGTGACATGCATAGCCTTCAAGCCTGGTATGAGCCGGTTTAGGCAAAATTCACCAGTATGGGTGTATATCAGGCGTTACCGACCTCTAGAGCGGAGGTGGCATGACATGTCTAGCCATCAAGTTCCACCCCTGGTGTGTGCCGGTTTAGGCATATTTCACCAGTGTAGGTGTATTTCGGACGTGGGCGGCCTCTACAGCAGAGGTGCCGTGGTATAGCTCTCGTAGCGATACTACTGGACATACCGGTTAAACTTCACTTTCCACCACCTTTCCCATCGGCTCCGCACAGCAACCTTTATTTCTTTTCCGCATTTACTTCCTTAACCGGGAGGAGCTTCACTCCACCCACGGCATTTGAAGAGTCTCGCCAGCAGTGTCTTAACCTCTGGAACAAGCCGGTTCATGCATTTCACCCGACATGACTGCACTCAGGACGTGGCCGACCTCCAGACCAGAGGTGCCGTGATTTGACTGTTTGCTTCACTTTATCCTTTCTACCACCTTTTCCGGAGTGATGCTGCGCGGCAACCTCATTTGCAATTTTCTTCATTGGCCGGGAGGAGCACCGCTCCACGCACGGCAGCTGAAGATCTCGCCAACAGCGGGTTTTGAACTAATAAAAACGCTCTTTCCACGAGGGTCGGAGCTTGGTAAGCATGTATTAGCTCTAGAATTGCCACAGTTATCCAAGTAGGATCGTGTCATCTAAGGAACCTCGACTGATTTAATGAGCCATTCGCGGTTTCACCGTGAGACAGTGTGAACTTAGACATGCATGGCTTAATCTTTGAGACAAGCATATGACTACTGGCAGGATCAACCAGATAGCTTTCTTCACCGAACCTTTGTCGGATATCTGCCGACAGACCGACGCGGGGCAAGGGAGACAGCGCTCTGCTCAGACCCCGGCGGCGTTTCATTTCCTTTAACCGGCTGGGGCGGCTCTCTCTGCTCTAACGAGTGGATAAGAAAGCCTGGTCACCCACAAACAACACACGTTACATACTGCAGACCCGATACTCTTTGCGAGAGATGGGCCAATTTCGAGACCATCGGTCGACAAAACCGTACTACATCGTTATCACGAACCTGGCTGGCTAGCCGTTTACATGCTTCGCTCGACGGACAAACCATTTGCTTCTGCATCGAAACACCTTAACGCTCGCCGTCCGGGAAGGGAGCGAAAGCCTGTCTCCCTACGCACGGAACTCGAGAGCGCTTTTTCGCCAAAAGAACCTGACGCTAGCATATCAGCTATGGGATCGCTGATGACCAAACTTGACAGTCATCTGCCCCCATGACTGTATTGTTATAACTATTTAATTTTATTGCTAGTTATTTTTTTTTTTTTGCCTTGATGAGCGTAAAATTTAAAACTAAACTGTATCACGTATATACGTTAAGATGCAATTCAGTATTATGCGAGTTTTCAAGCGTCCGTGCATTGCTTGGAAATAAATAACGATGGATACGGGGATGAAGTGGGGAGGAATGAACAATTTTAATTCCTTTTGAGCAATATTGGGCACATAAAGTTACGAATACAACGTAAATCTTAAAATATAAATAAGCTACAAATGCAGAAGTGCGCGTTTTGTGTGTACTTAATTAATACGCTTTGCCTCCGAGCTGTACAAATTCCGCCATATTTGACGCGGGCAGGAAAAAAACCTGAAAGAAAAAAAAAGTTATAACTCATGCATCTAAAATAAACAACCAAAACACGACAGTTCAGTGAATTCCATTAACGACGATAGATTATCAATCCAGTAATTGAAGCATAGAAATGTATTCTTTATAAAAGAGCAAGTCAGGTTCCGTGGCCTGCTAACAATCAGAAAGGAAACGACAATGCTTTAGATGATCTAGTGTAGACAAGACATCGGTGTCCTAGTACCACCGGCTTCGTCTAAACTTTCATTTGATTACAAAAGGAGCTTCTTAAAACTTCAGGGTGAGACTGAAATTGCACAGTTGGCCTCACCAGCCATTTGGCAAGAAATACTTGAATACTATTGTTCTTTTAAAAACGTTTTTCAAATACTATCTTGCTCATTTCAGTCCAGTTATAGCCATTTCACTCCAATAATATTCTCTGGACATCAAATGATAACAAATGATACGAGGGGTGATTGATAAGTTCTCGGCATAAGGTACAAATACATGAAACGCACAGTTGATATTAGGTACATTTGTAGATCAGGTTAATGTAAGATTAAACACATACTTTCAAGAAATTAACTGCAATGATTTTTTTTTTTACAAGCTACTGAAGTGGTAAGGGGTGGCATAAATTGAGAAAATGGATAAAAATTCTCATCAAGCAGTCATTCGCTACCTCTGCATCAAGGGCTTATCATCGAAGGAGATCCATGAGGATATGGTAGAGACTCTAGGGAAGAGTGCCTCTTCTTACAGCACAGTGAAGAAATGGGCAACTCAGTTCAAACACGGAGGGGAGAGTCTGCAAGATGATCACTTCATCTTCACCTAGTGCCCTATCTAATTTTAGTTTCTTTATTGCCTCCTTTACTTCATTTATTGTTTTTGGTCCTATATTGATGTTTAGTTCCGTTTTTGCTTCAGGTATGTCTATCGTTTGTGGTGCTTTTTTCTTTTTAGTAGGGTGTTACTAGTATATTGGGTTGTTTTTTTTTTGTCCACGAATCACACTTATGGAGAGCAATATATTCAAATAACATTATAATTTTTGTTTACTGACAGCTATGGATAGGATGTTTTAATTTTCTTAATCAATCAAACAATTTATGTTGGCAAATTATGTTCTTTATTTTCGAAGAGGATTTCCTGTCTGATATTATTAGTGTGTCCAGGTATCTGAATTTTTATATTCGATGTATGCTATTAGTGTATCTAGATATTTGAGTTTATTTATTCTAGAACCAAGCTGGGAAGGTCTACGCGGCCAGGAGTCAGAGGAAACTTGCACTGTGGTCTTCCAGGTTGTGGGGTGAAGAGTGAGGACAACGACTTCATCTCCGTCAAGAAGATTATTGTTATGGAACAGATAGAGAAGCCTCGAAATTGGATGGATAAAAATGGATTACGACATTGGAACGTCAAAAATATTATGAGATTTGGAACATGGAATATAAGAAGCTTATACAGACAAGGGGCAACTAAAGAATTAACAGATGGACTAAATAGGTATGACAAGGACATTACAGCATTACATTAAATCAGATGGCTTGGAGAAGATATAACAGTCATAAGAGAAATGGTACTAGTATACGGAGGACATTACCAAGGGAAGACATGAACTTGGGACAAGTTTTGTTGTCAAGAGAACAGCATGGGACTTAGTGATGGACTTCAGTGCCACCAATGAAAGTATCAGTAGCCTCCGGATCAAGGGAACAAAGAAGAATATAACAATGATTAATGTGCATGCATCAACATAAGATACAGAGGATGAAGTCAAAGAAGAATTTTACAACACGTTAGAAAGAGTAACAGAGAAGACCCAGAAACATTATATATTGATAATACTAGGAGATTTCAATGCAAAGATAGGAAAGGAATAAACTCACAGACACATCACAGGAAAAAGAAAGTCTGCATGAAACATTTCATGATAATGGATGGAGACTAATAAATATGGCAGAAGCTAATGGAATGATAATAAGCAGTACACACATTTTCAAAATAAGAACATCCATAAACAAACATGGAAATCACCCCATAAACTAACATGCAGCCAGATAGACCATGTTTTAATTGACGCCATGCACACAACAAGTATACTTCAGATCAGAAGTTATAGAGGGGCTTAATGCTTCATTGATTACACCAAGGCATTTGACAAGGTGAAACATAATGAAATTATTAAAATGCTTGAAGACATCAATATAGACGGCAAAGACCTGAGGATTGTAAAACATCTATACTGGCAGCAAGAAGCAGCAGTTCGAGTTGAAAATAAAACTGGAAAATATCAACCTATAAAACAAGGGGTGCGTCAAGGATGTGTACTATCTCCAGACCTTTTTTCTCTGTATAGCGAGAATATTCTAAGAACAATCATCACAGAACATGGCATAAAAATTGGAGGATACAATATTAACAACCTTCGGTATGCTGATGACGCACTACTGATAGCTGAGAACTAACAAGACCTGCAAAATCTCCTGGATAAAGTCGCCAAAGAAAGTGGACAGAAAGGCCTTACTTTGAACATCAAAAAGTGGTTATATCTACCAATAAGGAGTATAAAATTAAACAGAACTATTCTAAAGCAAGTGCAGAAATTCAAATACCTTGGAGCAGTAATAACTTCAGATGGGAAATGCACATCAGAAATTAGGAACAGAATAAGCCAAGCAAAGACTGCATTTCAGAGAATGAGAAACATATTATCCAACACATCCTTATCAATGAATGTTAGAAAACGAGTCCTAAAATGATATATTGATCCTATCTTGTTATATGGAAGTGAATCATGGACAATAGGCAGGTCTGCACAAAAATCATTGGAAGCAGTAGAAATGTGGTTTATTAGAAGAATGTTGTGAATCTCCAGGACAGCAAAAATAACTAATGAAGAATGTATGAGAAAAGCTGGAGAGACAAAAAAATCTTGTAAAAAAAAAATAAGAGAGAGACAATGTACTTTCATAGGACATGCAATGAGAAGATGGGGCATTGAAAATATTATAACAACAGGAAAAAATAGAAGGAAGAAGATCAAGAGGAAGACCAAGAGAAGTGATACTGGACAGTCTGACGGGATGGTGTGAGAGGAGATCACCAACTGAACTGATGGCCTGCATGAAGGATCGGGTACTCTGGAGAAGCATAATAGCCAACGCCAGTGGGCACGGCACATGATGATGATGATGAATAAACAGAGATGCTCTGAAATGAGAAGAAACTAAAGAAAAATTTAGAACAAAGCTAAACATAAGATAAACACAAGAAGGAATGAAGAAAATAAAAGCACTGATGACAGATGCGAAGATATTAACAAAGGCATTATAAAGAACACAGCGGAAAAATGCCTGGGAGTCAAGACCATAAATAAAAGAAAGAACTGGTTCGATGAAGTTTGCAGAGAGGCACTCGTAAAGAAAAGAACAGCGAGACAGAAATGGATGAATGACATGAGCAAGAAAACAAATGAGAAAAAATATCACACACGGTGTAAAGAAACTCAAAAAGTTATTCGCCAACAAAAACGACAATATATGAAAGACATGGTAAGCGAGATGCGGAGGTGCCATCAAAATAAGAAAAACAGGGAATTATATAAAGAGCTTCGGACAGTAAAGCAAGGGTATAAACAACCTCTACAGAGCCTGAAGTATAGTAATGGAAACATGATAAATAATGAAGATAAAAATCTGTATCATATGGAAAGAATATCTCGAAAAAAAAACCTAACTCGTGAAGAGCCTACAAACACATTACCATGCGAAGAAATACAGACTTATGAATCTGAAATAGAGGAATCAGACTTAGAAGACGTCATCTACAGTATCATGCTTTTACGAAACATCAAAGCAACGGGTTTAGATGGAATTGCTGTAGAACTGATTGAGGAAGGAGGTATAAATCTACATGAACAGATATGTGAACTAATAAAACAAATATGGAAAGAAGAAAAACCTAGTGAATGGAGAGAATTATTGCTGATCCCAGTATTCAAAAAAGACGATAAGAGCAACTGTGAAAACTACAGAGGAATATTCTTACTACAAACAAGCTATAAAATAACATCTATTATACTTTTAAATAGATTAAAACCATACAACAAGAACATACTGGGAGACTATCAAGCAGGTTTTAGGAAGAATAGATCAACCACAGACCAAATATTTTATCTACGTCAAAAAGGTGAAAAGTACTGGGAATTCATTCATTCATTTATTTGCATGTCCCTTGCGGAACTTTGCCTCCCAAACAGCACTCCTGTAGGCCTCTCGGTTGTGAGCAAGATGGCCTGCTACTGATCCATCCATTTGCAGATCATCAACTATGTCTTGCAGCCATCTTCGCCTTGGTCTTCCTCTCTTTCTTTTTATGTACCCTTCCAAGACGGTTCTCTCTAGATTATCATGGCGTTTAATGTGTCCAAATATTTAAGTTTTCTCTCTTTAATTCTCTTTACTAGCCAGCCTTCTTCAATATTAAGTTCTTGTAATATGGATATATTTGTTCTTTTTTGTGTTCATGATATTTGAAGAACTCTTCTGTAGCATTTACATTCAAAGGCATTTATGTGTTTCTCAGCTGTTTTGTTAAGTGTCCAGGTCTCATAGGCATATGTTGCGATGGAATAGGGGAAAAAAAAGGTAATCCTGTCATGTCTTAGAGCCACATAGGGATATGGTATTAGTGCTCATATTTGCCTTGACCTGTCAGCACATTAGAGGGTGATATGGTCAGTATCGCGCCTGGCTGCCTTTCCTTCCCCAATTCCAGAAGTCGGGTGCCCATTTCTACAGCTGGGTGACTGGGGTGCCACCGGCCGGATTCGAACCCCCTATCTTCGCCATGAGAGACTAGTGAACTAACCACTTCGCCACTATGACACCCGGAATAGGGAAAAGAAGTACATAATATCTTCATTAACTTCAAGAAAGCTTATGGCAGCATAGATAAGAGCAGGTTATGGAAAATTGTGAAAGAATTTCAGATACCTAATAACTTAATCAATTTGACCAGAATATGCATGGAGGATGCACAAATATAACAATATATAAAGAAAAGGAAGTCAGATCCATTCTATATAAGAACTGGTTTAAAACAAGATGATACATTATCTCCATTACTATTCAACCTAGTATTACAAAAGGTAATAAGAAAAGTGAAAGAAGAAAGCAGTACAGCAGAACATGCAAAAATACTAGGATATGCTGATAACGTCGACATGGTGGGGGAAATTATGCAAGATGTCATCAATATCTACATACCTGAGAGATGTGACACTAAAAATGGGCTTTGCCATTAACCAGTATAAGACAGATTATATGAAGATACCAAGAGACCAGAGGCAGAATGATCTAGGTTATATAAATGTTGGAGATATGATCATTAGGAAAGCAGAAATATACAAATATCTAGGCAGTCTTCAACAGAAGCAACATAGTAAGCGAGAAAATTAAAAGCAGGGTAGAGATAGGAAATAAAATATGCTTCGCCTTGCAACACATCTAAAAATCTAAAATCCTGACCCAAAAAACACCAAAATAACAATCTACAAACCTATAATAAGACCAGCCGTCAAGTATTGATAAAAAAACGTAGATTTACAACGAGGAAAGATGAACAAAAATTGCAGATCTTTGAGAACAAGAACCTAAGTAAAATCTTTGGGCACAAAAAAAGGATACCAACAGTGGAGAATGAAGAGCTAGAAAGAACACTGAACTGAACAGCTTATTTAAATCCCAACGATTTATAAATGTCTTAAAACTGAACAGACTACGCTGGTTGGACTATGTAGTAAGAATGAAAGAAAACAGATAAACGAAAATTATGTATCCACAAGAGATGAGGGAAACAAGACCAAGGGGTAAACAAAAACAGAGATGGAAAGACAACACATAAAAGGATATAAAATAAACTGGTGTCACCAACTGGAAAGAGAAGACAAGAATAGAGAGGAATGGAGGCGAACTTTATCTGCAGCTGTGAGCCTTAATGGCTCGAAAAGCTGAAGAAGAAGTATAAGAAGAAGAAGAAGAAGAAGAAGAAAAAGAAGAAGAAGAAGAAGAAAAAGAAGAAGAAGAAGAAGATTCTACTGTTCCTATTGATTTGCCTAGATATTCAACTTTATGTATTCTTCTGATGCTATTAGTGTGCCCAAGTATCTGAATTTTTATATTTGATTGATGTTATCAGCGTGCCCAAGCATTGGAGTTTATGCATTTCACGGATGTTATTAGCGGGCATTAGTTTTTGAGTTCTTAATCTTATTTCACGGTTGTTTATTATTCATGTGCCGTCTTAGTTCACGAGATTATTATTACTATTATTAATGTGCATATGTCTTATTTAATGCTCTCCTTCTTACCACAAGGACAAGTAAGCCAATTATTTAGAAGACATTCTGAGTATGTGAATTCAAATAAAGACAGTTGTGGAGTTTATAGCATTGTTTCCTAATTTTTGTTTTGTTTTTTTGAGCGCGGCTCTAAATCGGCAGTGATACATAACTAGCGACCCTAGATTAGCAATGATAGGTGATCTACAACTCTAAACCAACAGTGTTAGGTGACCCACAATCCATGAATAAAAATGTTTTTAAAATGTTGAAATTCAACAAAAAGTAACTATTTTACTATGTTTTATTTCAACGCCTTTAACATGACGTAAAGTTGCACTAATCACTAAAAAAAATTAAACATAAATGTCACTGCATTATCATTAGGTGCCACTGCGGTCAAGCTTCCCCACAGTTTCGGCTTAAACCAGGGGTGAAACTTGATGGCTATTCATGTCACGGTACCTCCGCTCTAGAAGTCGGTCACGTCCTAAACACGCCCATACTGGGATAATACGCTTAAACCGGCTCACCCAAGGGGTGAAACTCACTAGTGGTGAGAATTCATCCTCCAGGACAAAAGCTCAGTCCTGGTCACAACTAGGAAGGTAGCGGCCACGACCACAAAATGCTGAAGTCGGAGACACTGGACCAATGCAGTCTAGATAGGCAACCACTTCTCACTCGGCGGGGATGTAAGCGTATCCCAAAACACGTCGAGGTTTTCCGGTGAGAAAGTCCAACTCTAGTCTGGATGGGCAACCACCTCTCACACAGCGGGAATACACTGATATCCAAAACACGTCGAGGTTTTCCGACGAGAAAGTCCAACTCTAGATTAAACTGGTGCAACGAAAACCACGGTGTCACTCATTCCCGCTTCTGAGGCCCACCAAGAATACAGGCTCAAACCCTGCTATACTCTGAACCTCTTGTGGTCCTCTCGTGGATCTCGTGTGGTCCTTTCGGGGACCACAGGACCTATCGAGGACCATAGGAGTAAATTCAGTAGGATCACGGGGCTGTCTTGGTGGTAGAAGCGAACGAAGAAGAAGAAGAAGACCTGTAGTGATCTTCGCACTGATGCGTTCATTGTCAATGACTCACTCCCGTGAAGATTCAGTGCAGCATTTTAGAACTCTTTTTCTGGCATTCAATGACAGAAATGCATTGCACAAGATGTTTCACATTTGTGTGAAAGCTGTTTTGACTTGGCGTATTCTTTTCTTGATTTCAGAGGAGCAATTCTCATGTGATGTTATTAGAGTGCCCAGACATTTAAATGTATACACTTGCCTCATTTTATCACATTGGCCGAAGAAGAAATCCCAACAGAGATCTTCCTGGACAATCAGACTTTGAAACATTTCAAATACCCAGTAGTACAATATCATCCTCTGGGAAAAATCAATGTCTAAACTGAGAACAGATGAAATAAACCCAATCAGATCATTGGATAAATAAAACTTTTAGTGAAAAAACAAATACATCGCAACTGAAACAAAAAGAGCACCGTACAACACATTTCCACTCCCATCTGTGTGCTATCAATGTCAAACATGGATATAAACAGCCAAAAAAAAAAAAGTCATCACGACAGACATGAGACGTTATAATATTAAACTTAACAGAAAGAGACCAAATCAGAAACTACGCCATCGGAGAAAGGGTTGGAGTAAGACCAGTACTAAACTACATCCGGAAACAAGAAGTCAAATGATTTGACTACGTTACATGACTACTCTATACAGTATACACAGAAATCATTCATGCTAAAAATAGTAGGAAACAAGAGGGAGAGGCCACCCTCGCAAAAGATGGAGGAATGAAATTACAGAAACTTTAAATATCTCATATGAAGCAAATCGCTGACCCCTGTCAAGATGTCAGTTTGTCACCTCAAGACTAAAAGGTATAAGAGGAAGGAGACAGGACAAGACAGCACATAACAGGACTTGTCTCTTGGCTGTTCCAAATATACTAACACTGCATTCAGGCAAGTTCTTCTTCCGTGATGTAACTATTGTTTATGTTTTCTTGCTATTTAGGGCGAGACCTTTCATCTCATTTTCTTTTATCACTATGTCCAATAATTTCTGTAGACTTTTCATTTCTGACTATCAGCATTAATCACCTGCGTTTCGTAGGATGTTCACGGTGCCGGCTCGAATCCCTGGTTGTTTTTTTATTTCTCTCATATTTTCACTATACACCTAGTACAAATCTATGGAGAGTACACACCCTTGCCTAACTTCTTGCTACATTGGTTGACATTTGCCTATCATATATATATATATATATATGTATATATATCATCAGAGGGGCGTTCAGAAAGTTTCGGTTTTTTTCAGCTGATAATGCAGATAGAAGCGTGAAATTTTGCACACTTTAAATATGGCATGTGCTGATTGTGTGAACTAAATTACCGTGTTAGCAACTTGCGGTATAAACAGCGAATTGTGATAGAATTTCTCGTTGCAGAGAAGGAAACTGTTGTGAACATTCACAATCGTCTGTGTGATGTGTATGGAAGTTTTGCAGTCGACAGAAGTAAAGTCAGTCGCTGGGTTCAGAGAATCAAAGAATCAATAAGTGGAGATAAGGAGTTGCATGATCGGCCACGCTGTGGACGTCCTTCCACGCCACCAAGGCAGAAATGTTGAAATGCGCTGAGGGCATTATTCTTACTGATAGGTGTATCATTACTCAACAACTGGTCTTAAAGCTATCAGTCAGCAATGTTAGCACAAATGCAGTTATAAAAGCTCTCGGATTTTCTAAGTTTTGTGCAAGATGGATTCCTCGAAGTCTCACAAATGAACATCGATTGCAAAGGAAAGCAATTTCTTCTGAATTGTTGGAGCATTTCAATACTGAAGGAGAGAACTTTTTGGCTAAGATCATAACAGGTGACGAAACCTGGACACGTCATTTTGAACCTGAGACAAAAAGACAGTCAGTGGGGTGGCATCATCCGCAATCACCACGAAGAAAGAAATTCAAGACAATTCCTTCAGCTGTAAAAGTCATGATCATTGTCTTTTGGGACATTGAAGGTGTGATTCTTGTAGATGTTATGCCAAGAGGAGAGACAATCAATTCACAAGCTTACATTGAGACACTGAAAACACTCAATCAACGTTTTCGCAGAGTTCGGCCGCACAAGAATCCAGCAGATCTGCTTCTCCTTCACGACAATGCGCGCCCTCACACAAGTCTTGCAACACGGAAAGCAATCACCATATTATTATGATCGAGCTTACGGTTCCGTACGAAACAAGGATAGAGGAGCAGCATCTATTCAAATGCGAGAAGTACAATGATCTGGTCAAGCAACTGAGGCAGGCGGCAGGAGTCAGGACAAAAGTGATAGCTGTAGAAGTGGGAGCGAGAGGATTCGTAGCAACATCAGAATACGACCTATGTAAGCAACTGGCCATAAAGGACAAGTAAGAGCAAGGGCATTGAAAAGCCTTTCAGAAACATCAGAAAAGGCCTCATGCTGGCTGTGGAGTATGTAAAACAAGCATTGAGAACATAAATAATTTCGTTTGCTACAACCAATACCAGTCCTCCGTGGCTGGATCGTTAAAAGACGCACTTCAAAGTGCAATGCCATCTGGAAGATCATGGATTCAATCCCGGGACGAAAAAAAAGGCAATAACTCACAATACCTCTGGGAGTCATGACCCAGAGGGGCCCACCCCCATTAGAGTGTCAGGAGTTTAAAAGGGCCGAAACACTTGTCTGAGGGGGTGGGGGTACTTCCTCTGATGATCTGAAGGAGTTGTATTGTTCCGCTCTCTAAAGTAGAGAGTTTCCTGCATACCATGGGTTGGACTGTACTACCCCATCCACCCTATGGTTCCGATTTGGCACCCTCTGATTTCCATCTGTTTGGTCCACTTAAAGATGCACTCCGAGGGGTAAGATTTGAAGATGACGAAGGAATGATTCATGCAGCGAAGAAATGGCTACATAATCAAGAGAAAATTTGATACGGACTAGGAATACATGAACTTGTTTCGCGCTGGCGTAAAGCCGTACAAGTTGATGGGGATTATGTTGAATAATACCGATGTTTACATGACATATCCATGTATTTTGTGTATAAATTTTTTTGTGAATAAACAGCTCATGAGAAAAACGATGTGGTGCATTACTTTCTGAACGCCCCTCGTATTTTTCTGACGCCTGCTTCTTGATTTCAGTACTTTTTAAAAAAGAAATTATTGTTTTCAGATATTTTCAATTATTTATATCCTCTAACATTTTCATGATTTCATAATGCTTTATTTTATCAAATGTTTTGGTGTAGTCAGTGAAGTCCACAAATAAGTTTTTCTGTACTTTATAATGATGCAATATTTATCATATTTTCTCACGACCCTACCTCCCGACTCCCCTTACCCCTCCTTCCCCTCTTTTGGGTCTCGACGATGCTGTACAGAATACTCCTAAAACGAAATTTATAAGAAAAAAAAGCGCCAAAATTCTTTGAAAGAACTGTTTACGTGAAGTAACTAGAGAGAACGTAGCGATTTACTGGAAAATTCAACAGAAATGAAACGACAACATTAACGATAACAAAATGTCGAGGTTAAAAGTTAAAGAAAACTTTTGTTGTTCAATCTGATAGACAAATCACAAGAGTCATGCGTAGAAACTCAAACCTCGAGGCACGCCATATAACGACGAAGAACCAAAACGCTGTGTGTTATTTCATTGTTTGCTATGAATAGACATGCATAAACTATTCTTCTTACGTGTTTTATATTTGTTTATTTTTTTCCCTAGGAACTTTTAACTATTTTCCACCACTATGACTACTGCAGTAAGCACATTCTGAGAGGCAGAGCAGGATATTATTGAGTATCCTGCTCCACTTGAATATGGCCGGATGGGCGCGGCTGAAACTATCGACCGCACCAGGTCATGGTGTTTTTGTGCGTGCTGTAGGGAGGGACACGTAATGCTAGTTTTGATCCTGGCAGCTGGGAGTTTCAGCTGTCAATCAAAGCAAAACTAGGCCGGCAGTTCTTCAGTGTGTTAAGGTTATATCCGTACGCCTAAAAATATAGTGCTAAAGCATAATTACAATTTCAGCAATAACTTTTTACTTTTAGCTATGTCAACATATATTATTGCACAATTCAGAATTTCAAACAAAAAATCATTTTCAAAATGTTATTATTATTGATATTTGTTGGTGTAGTAATATAGGCGAAATGCGCGTAGGTTGGGTCTGGAGTTGTAGGGTCACAACAACCCTTTGTCTGCCATCTCGTGTGAGACAGTGTGAAATGTCGACATGAATTTCTGCTTCTACCTCTTATAAACACACAATGGCCACAGCTAATGGTAACAGATCAACTTCTGATTACATAGCGGGTACTAGTTCAGGCCAGGTAAGTAGTTTGGTTGGTGTATTTAGCCATATTGTAGAAGGTAGATGTCGTATCCGCCATTTCTAACAACACCCCTTTCTGGCTCCGCCTTGCAGGACGCTCAACCCTCACCTCTTGCCATGCTGGCCGCCACTTGTAGCAAAATTGGTTCGCCCGCCCAAAGTGAGGAACAACTGGGGGATGCCGGTGCCAGGGTGGTCGGGGCGGGGCAAGGTGGAAGCTCTGATGCTATCACAGGTTGGGTTCAGTTACAGAATGGAACCATCGTGGACTCTACTGGCAAACCCGTCAACACGACCAACGTGATCCAGCAAGCCACTACACTTACTAATGGAATGGGTGGTCACTTGTTTGCTCAAGGACAGCAGATTCTCGCAACACAAGGCCCAAATGGACAACTGACCTACAGTGTCATGCCATCCTACCAGACAGTCAATATTGATGGACAAGAAGCATTCATTATACCTTCTTCAGGTGTTGCTAGTCAGGCTCAGGTCTCGGCCACACCTGTTCAGACAGCGCAGCAGGCCCTGATTACACCAACAGGGCAGATTATTAGGGCGCAGGGCTTACCTGCTTCAAGCACGCCGACAACAAATCTTTTCCAAAATGTTGCAACTTTTGGTAGTTTGGGAAACCTTGTTAACATTGGAGGGAATATCATAAGTATTGGTGGGATGCAGGGCGCAGTTAGACAGAACAGTAACATCATGCAGACAGTTCAGATACCAGGTTTTCAAACCATTCAGCAAGTCCCTAGCTTGATACAAGTGCCTGTATCAATAAATGGACAGACTGTGTTACAAGCCATCCAGTTACCCACCCAGAATATTCCAATCCAAACTCCAATACAGCAAGTTAGCGGGGGTGGTTTAGTAACTTTGGGCACCAGCATTGCTAATCCGCAGGCACTGCAGACATTCATGGCGTCACAGTCACAGATCCAGACTTCACAAACGCCGTCTATGCAGACAGACGAATCTCAAAACACTGTGCAGGCACTGAAGCCTGAGGTGAAAGTCAGTTCAGGTCAGCTGAATAACCCAAATACAGGACAATCTTCAAAGCTGGCTGGTTTGACCTTGAGTGGCAACAGCAGTGGGATCCAGACTTTGAATGTCATCAACACCCCTCAAGGTCAGCAGGTGATTTTGTCTTCACCAACCAGCCAGAGCCAAGTGTCACAGTCATTGCCCACACTCACAGTTCCCTCTTACCCTCAAGCAGTTGCCACCAACACCTCATCAGCACCAGCTACCACAACTTCCAGCAGCACCCAGAATGCAGCCATGCTCCACAATGTCATAACCCAGCAGCAGCTACTCCAGGGTATGGCCAGTGCTCAGAGTCTGGGAGGAATTCAGCTGGCAAATCAAGGACAGGTCAACTGGCTGCAGGTATGAACCTTTTTTTTAAAAATATTTTTATTGAAGTCTTCATGGATGTCTTGTCAGCTAAAATAGGTGGACATCTTCTGTCTCTGATGTTTCCAGCTGGATCAGTTGTTACTTTCCAGCTCTGTTTTGACTGTAAACTGTTAACCTTACATTTTATCTTAATGTTCCATATTTCTTCCTAGAAGGTGTCACAGGGAAAGTATTCTGCTTTATTTTTAACCTTTGCAACTGTCTCTCTTTGCCTGTCTCATGACATATTCGGTGTATGTAGTCAGTGTGTGTAGTTAGTATATGTGGTCAGTGTGTGTGGTCAGTGTATGTAGTTAGTGTATCTCATACATGAGTTCCACAGAATATTGGGTTTTTTGGAAGAAATTAAAATAGAAACTGAAATCTTCTTTGAAATTTTTGAAGGAATTTTTGTCAAGAAGTTTAAACCAAGAAAGTTACCTGTCTTGCTGAAAATTAAATCTTTCAGTTAACCTATGATTTTATTTGAGGACTTCAATGTTTAAGGGGGATAACATTTTTTAAAAAAGTTTTTTTTTAAAAAATAAACATTTAGTATTTAGAAGATGTGAGGAAAAAGGCTAAGCTTAAAATTTAAACAAATAGGTGTGTGTATTTGAGCACATGCATTCCATTATTCATTACCATCAGATTGTTTGTGACAGAACAGAAAAATTGTGCTGCAACACATCAGCTTCCTAGTGTCATCTATAAACATGCTTGGGTTCCATTTGCTGTTGCAGGAGAATAATTTTTGTATTCCATGTGGATTGCATCAACTAGGATTTTTAAAAAATTGATTTTTGTGGCAAGAAAATTCCATTTTAGGTTTCTGCTGTGAGAAATTTATGAGGAACCCTATTCTAGACTTCCCGACATGAAAATTTTGAGAAACACTGTTCTAGACTCTCTGATATGAGAAAAATGTTTAAAAAAATAAAAAAAACCACTGTTCTGTACTTTCTGACATGGAAAAAGTTTGAGAAACACTGTTCTGTTCTTTCTGGGATGAGAAAAGTGTAAGAAGCAATTTTCTAAACTTTCAGCTGCATGTGGAGTTATACAAGTATTTTAGATAGAGCATTACACAACTTTCTGTGACTTCTTGCCTGCTTGTTTAGCAGCATATTAAATGTAAATAAAATTTGCTGTCTTAATGAGGGAATTTAAAAGAAAGACATCTATCGCTCTTCAGAAAATAAAACAACTAAAGAAGCAGTGGAGAGGAACAAACAGAACTACTTCTATAATAAGATTTTTAAGGGCATGCATCTTTCCCATCACAACATATGCCTGTGAGACCTGGACACTTAACAAAACAGCTGAGAAACACATAAATGCCTTTGAATGTAAATGCTACAGAAGAGTTCTTCAAATATCATGGACACAAAAAACAAATATACCCATACTACAAGAACTTAATATTGAAGAACATATTAAACATCATGAGAATTTAGAGAAGACGGTCTTGGAAAGGTATATAATGGGAAAAAGAAAGAGAGAAAGACCAAAGCAAAGATAGCAGCAAGACATCGTTGACGATCTGCGAATGGATGCATAATCAGCAGGGCATCTTTCTTAACAACTGAGAGGCCTACAGGAGAGCTGTTAGGGAGGCAAAATTCCATAAAGGACATGAAAATGACTGATTAAGTCAAGCCAGAAACTTATAGACCAAAAAGAAAAATTACTAAAGTAGTATTTTGTGCATATACTTTATGTAATAAACAGTATTCTCTGTTTTTTTTTTCTTAGTGTATATTACTTTCATATTTTCTTTCCCTGACCCCATACAATTCTCATTCAGTAATTATCCAGTTTTGGAATGATTTTAAAAATTAATTTAATGATTATTGAACTTCTGCAGCTTGTGGCTTGTTTAATATGATCTTTTGCTTTTTTATTTATTTATTTTTTTTCTGTACCACATTGTTCATCTGACTATTCTTGCAGATTTAGTGACATAGAATAATGGAGTCTAACTAACTGATCACAAGGGTATTGTTTGCAGTAACCAGAAATGAAGAGATCATGACTGCCAGGTTATTATAGAATCAGAGATAAAATGATTGGTACAGTGAGATCAACCTCTGTTCCCAATTAGTTGTGTTGCTGTTATCTTGCTATGAATCAGAAAAGTGATCAATGTATTTTGATATACAGTTTGATATAACAAGATTACATGACAAAGTGATATTTTACAATGTAATTTTATGTAAAAGGCTGATAATGATGATATTTTGCTGTAAGGTACAGAGTATCACTCTGTAACTAACACAAAGTATCTTATAAAATCTGGCATGTTTGGATATTCCAGCATGCTCTAAACATGCAGACTCCACGGACATCAGGTGTGCAGGCTATCCAGCTCCAGAATTTACAAGGTATTCAGAATCTGCACACGTTTCCAGCCTTACAGAGCCTACAGAATCTTCAAGGCATCCAGGTGTGTTCACCCACTGTTGGTCTGACCTGACTTGAATTTAGAGTTATGTAAATAAGAAATGTTTTCTGTTCTTATTCATCCTAGAAGAAGCAGCATGAGTTTTGCAAACCATGTTGTTTTTTTTCCTGAAATAATCACCTTTTCTGATCTATGTCCTGTGGCATTTGCACACCATGGGAATGTGAAGTGTTAGTGTCTTCACATTTCTAGGCCACTACAGCATTTCAGGTATGGGTGCCAATAGCTGTCCTTGCTGCCTGTGTTTTTCTAGGGAAAAATCCAGGTACAGTCACCCATTACTGAGAAAATATTTCCACCTTCTGGTGATTGTTTATGTTTGTAAGATTTCTCAGTCTTCTGACACAGATTTGATATGTGAGAGACTGTTACATTTATCGGCAAGAAAAGTAATATTCAAGAATAAAAGGGCAAAAGAACACTATGGCTACCAAAAAAATTAATGCTTACTATTAACTCAGTAGAGAAAAGCAAGTGATCATTTTTTGACTCCACGCCGGTCACAACAGAATGAGATGCCAGCTTTTCAACAAGCTCAAAACTGGCCCAGCCAACGTGTGCACATATAAGATGATGGGAGAACACATTCTGCAAGGGTGTCCAACATATGAGATGCAGAGAAAATTGACGTGATCTACACATATCATTTCAAGACAAGCTGCCCGCCAGTTACTGTAGAAGTATACAAGCTGACATCTGAGAATGATTGAAGAAGAAGAAGAAGCATTTCTTGTGATTCCATATCTCAGTAATCTATTGCGAAAGCTTTGTTCTGATGTTTCTGATTCGTGTGCAGAATGTTTATGTATAATTAAATGTTCATAACCTGGAAGCAACAAGTTTGATTATTAATACTGAAAGGATCAACAAGTAGAAGAATATCCCCATTCAGTGATAGTACAGTACTGGTACTGGCCGGCTTGTAGGATTTGAGGCTGCCAGAACCAGCTGCTGACTGGCACAGTTAGTGCTCATAATCTTCATTGCTTACTGAAACAGAGAGCAGAGCATGTATGGTTGTCCCCAGGTGCAGTGATGCTAAGTCTTAGATTCAAGATGCAAGTGATAGTATCACATGTCAGTGATAGTGATGGTTAACTGGGAGGTCAGTGATAGTGATCTAAGTCAGTTATAGAGCCTTGGGTTTGATACAAGCAAGAGAATAGTTCATTAAATAAGATAAAGAAGTGTGACATGAAGAATGTGCTTGGAGTACACACATGGATGATGAGTTTGCGTAGAGTAAAAATTACAGGGACAGCACTTAATACAACATATACTTTACATCATGCAGGCTTTAGCACAGCAGGGGCAGATAATCAACAATCCCTCTGTACCAAATCTTGGAGCTGTTGCCATTGGAACACCAGGAGGAACAATTGGCGCAATCTCTCTTAACACAGCACAGACTACAGTGCAGACAGCAGCGGCAGCACTGGGAGGACAGCAGGGAGTCATTGGTAAGAGCATGGCTACATTGAATTGTGAACATTATGACCCATCAAGTTTTACTGACTTGTGTTATTGCATATTGAAAATCTGTAACTTTAAAACAGTTATCAAGTTTTGTACAGAATTCATCTCTTCAGTGGCACCTGAGTAGCAAGGCGGTTAATGTGCCATTTATGCTTGTCTCTCATGATTTTCAGTAGTGTGAATCTGGTCTGAGGCACACCACTGGCCCATCTGTAGAAATAGATACCTGTCTCCCTCTAGTGTATGGAAAACAAGTCAAGGAAAATATGGTCACTGATACTCATAACATATCCCTTTAGGTGCCTCTCTGGTATCCTTATCAGTTTTAGAGCATAACAAAAGATGAAACAGGAATTTTTTTGTAAGAAAAACAGAATTTCATAAAGTGCACCAAGTGAACAGTAAGAGAAAAGAAAACACCAGTTGATAGTCCTTCTGTGTTCCATATGTCAGTGGTCAGAAAATACACCCCTGCTGTTAATTTTATGTTGGCATAGAGACAGAGAGTATTACGTAATTAGATTTTTATTCCAGTGTGTAGTTTTTTATTGAAAGCTATGCACATTACATTACTAGCATGTACTTCCTTGCTTTTAAATAATTTATTTTACTATATCTCTATAGCTGCTGCTCAAATCCAGCAAGACCCAAATGACCCAACCAAGTGGCAAATTGTGAGCAATACCACACCAGTGTCTCCATCTGTTAGTGCAGCCACACCTCTGTCTGTGAGTTCACCTTTATCAACAGTAACATCTGGCATGGAAGCCACACCCTCTGGGAGGAGAGTAAGGAGAGTGGCTTGCACATGTCCAAACTGCACATCAGCTGAAAAGTTTGTAAATAAGTGTGCTGTGCCATATGTTTGTCATGAAAGTTAATTTGAATTAAGAAACAATCAAATGTTCATATATCTTACATCCTTCTCATGCCATTAAATGTCACATTGGGCTTGGTAGTAGTTTGCCAAGTTTTCCTGTTTTCAGCAAGCTTTTCAACCTCATCAAGGGATGTTATGCCCACTAAATTAGCCTCTCTTAACAATGTCCTCATTAGAGTTTTACGTGGTCGACTTGATAGCTTGTTTTGGGATTCTCTGACTGTTTCTTCTCATCTTGTGACCGACATACATCCATCTTCTTTTTTTCTGATCACTCATGAGACAGGTTGTTATTTGCTCATCTGTCTTATGTCTGCATTGTTCTTGAATTCATTCCTCTTTATACAGAGTATTTTCCTTAGGCATTTGTTTTCAAAAGAGTCTGCACAAACATATCTAATGTAGAGATCTTTAATGATGTTGACAGTTCTACATGGTATTTCATATACTCTTAAAATTCTCCACAATGAATCTCTGTGTATGCTATCAAATGCCTTTTTAAAGTCTATGAAGTTCTGGATTAATTGTCTTTTGATTTTCGGTATGTTCTTCAAGTATTATTCTGAGAGTAAAGATCTGGTTAGGACAGCTTTTCCTTTTTTGAAATCCTTCCTGTGCTTCTCTCATTGCAGTATCCACTATATCTTTAATTCTATTCAGAATAACTTTGCAAAATACTTTTGACACAACTGATGGTAAGGTTACTCTTCTCCAGTTATTGCAGTCGCTAAGGTTGTCTTTTTGGGCATTTTAACAGTGATTCCTTTTTTCCATTTAGAAGGGACCTTTTCTTATTTCCAAATTTTATTAAACATTCTTTGTAGTTGGTTCATGTTGTCACTGTTAATAGCTATTAACATTTCGGCTGTTATTTCATTTTCACCTGCAGTTTTGTTGATAGCCATTAGGTTCACTACTGTTTCAATTTCATTCAATGTAACTTCATCTAGGTTGACATTTAGTTGTGGGATTGGTAAATTGGTTTCAAGATTTATTAATTCATTTGGATGTGGTTGATTAAGTATTTCTTAATATCTATTATTATTATTATTAAGATATTAGTATGTTAAAAAAATCATTACTTCATTCTCACAGAGATAATGTTGAATGTATAATATTCCTTTCGTATGGTGGTTCCACAGGCTGTCACACCTCAGGGCCATATCTTTATCTTCCCCTCCCCACCACCACCACCATCACCACCATTCTTAAAAACTCAGATCTGATGTTTCCAGCAGATCCCTTTTTCCTCTTCACTCCTTGGAGCTTCCCTTTGCCTCAGGGGGTAAGGTATAATACCATCCGCTTTGGAAACTGTTGCTTTAGGGGAAATAAATCAGAACTGGAAATATTTGATGTAGAAGTTCAACAAACATGGGGTAGGACAAAGATGTAGACTCGATACATGCAAGACTGGGAAGTGGCACTGTTAATAGGGTTCAGGATAAATTTTTTATCTGATTTCCCAGCAGTTGGGGGAAAAAGTTACATTTTTATTACAGAAAGAATTTGGAAAGTATAGGATATCTCCAGCAAGAAGATATGAATCAACTTGTTAATTACTGACAAGGCCAGAAAGACACGTCAGAATGTTATTACTGACAAGGCCAGAAAGACACGTCAGAATGTTATTACTGACAAGGCCAGAAAGACACGTCAGAATGTTATTACTGACAAGGCCAGAAAGACACGTCAGAATGTTATTATTGAAGGGACCTGGAAAGTGTAGGAGATCACCAACAGTTGGAAGTGGTTTAATATTTGAGTATCTTTTATTGAAAAAAAGCTGTCAAAATGAAGCATATCTTGAAGTTTAGAACTATGAGCAATCAAATCCAGACCAGATTTAAGCAAAAGTTGGCCAGATGTTTTGTTTCAAGGAAGATGTTAAGATTCGGATGTTGTCTGACAAAATATACAGGAGAAATGAAATTCTCTAATAGACATATGTAAGAATGATGATTGACATGAAAATTATGTTTTTAGATTATTTGTAGGAAAAAAATGTGGGGTTTTTTTTTTTTTTTTTGATGACTGACAGGAAAATACTGTGGATATGTTTTGATGATTTACAGGAAAATACTGTGGATATGTTTTGATGACTGACAGGAAAATACTGTGGATATGTTTTGATGACTGACAGGAAAATACTGTGGATATGTTTTGATGACTGACAGGAAAATACTGTGGATATGTTTTGATGACTGACAGGAAAATACTGTGGATATGTTTTGATGATTTACAGGAAAATACTGTGGATGTGTTTTGATGATTGACAGGAATATACTGTGCATGTTTTTTTTATGATTGACAGGAAAATAATTTTTTTTTGATGGTTGGTAGGAAAATAGATGTTGAAGACTAGCAGGAAAACGTTTGTGAATAGTTGACTGGAAAATAGATTTGGGTGTTCTGTAACTGTTTGTGAGATTTTGATTTTCTTATTGGGCATTTGCATGTTTGCATTTTTCTGGTGACATACAAGTTCATTGTTGCATGAGAGATATTTCCTGTTTGTTGTCTGCGTAGCATATGAGTATGAGACATGTTTATTGCCTGTGTAACATTAGAATATGAAGCATGTTTGTTGTGCATGTAATATATGAAAAGATCTCACATGATATATGTCTATTATGCCATCAAGGCACCTGTGGAGTATGGTGTTAGTGCCTATATTTTCCTTGACCTGTTGGCACACTAAAGAGTGACGTGGTCAGCATCATGCCTGGCCACCTTTCCTTGCCCAGCTGCAGAACCCAGATAGCCATTTCTACAGCTGGGGGTGACTAGGAATGTCTCTGTCTGGATTTGAACCACCAGCCTTCACCATGAAAGACTATTACACTAACCACTTTGTCACTCTGATGCCTAGATGTTTGTGTAAGATTAGAATATGAAACATGCTTGTTCCCTGTTTAACATTTGAAGGTATCAGATGTTTATTGTCTGTTTAACATTAGAAGTCACATGTCTGTTATCTGTATGACATTAGATATCACACACCTGTTGTCTATGAAAATGTCACTTGTTTTTCATCTCTATAACACTGGAAGATCTATAATGTTTGTTGTATTGGTAACATAAGCTATCAAGTTGAGCACAACAGGCCGAAGAAAAAGAGGTTAACCACGTGAAACTCTAAAGAGGACATTGTTAAGAGAAGCCAGTTTAGTGGGCATAACATCCCTTGATGAAGTTGAAAAACTCGCCAAAAACAGGAAAACTTGGCAAACAACTATGCGAGCCCTATGTGACGTTAAACAGCATGGGAAGGATGTAAGATTGGTAACAGTGGTAAATGTCACCATGTTTAGATCTCAGATTCAGTTAGCAGAATGTGCTATATATACTCTAGTACAGTTTCATATGACCACCATAAGATGTCTTCCATCTATTTTCCTCCAGACATACCGGAGAGAATAAGAAAAAACAGCATATATGTCATATACAGGGATGCGGCAAGGTCTATGGCAAGACTTCACATTTACGGGCACATTTAAGGTATGGATTCGCTGCCACATCATCTCTGTTATTTCAGTGATTGATTTTCATGAATAAGCCTGTTTCACAAATATAGAAGAATACTTTTCATGTTGGTTCAGTTTATTATACAGGTTAAACTTTACTTTTTAATGAAAATACTTTAATGGATTTTAAAAATGATTTATGTACATGTTGTTAATTTTTCTAATAATTCCTTTAGGTGGCACTCTGGAGACAGACCATTTGTCTGTAACTGGTTGTTTTGTGGGAAACGATTCACAAGATCGGACGAGCTGCAGAGACACAAACGAACACATACAGGTGCTTATTATTTTAGTTTTTTTTTTAACCATCTATTTTTTTTTTTTTTTGGTATCTGTTCAACAGATCGTTTTGTTGTGTTTTGTTGTTGCATTGAATATTTTGTTCCATATTCCAACTTCATGGAAGACTTAATTCTTTTAGTCTACTTCTAGTTTTCTTATGTTCAAAGTTCTTTCTTTTTTTTTTTTTAGTAACTCTATTTTTTGTGACAGGCCATACCCAGTGCTGTCTTCATTGTATAGTAGAAGTAGCTGGAGGTGTATGGTGCAGTTTTACAAAAACATGTAGTGAGAGAGAGGGGACAGAAAGAAGAAAAGATAGCAGAAAGGAGTAGGAACAATGAAGTGGTTATGAACAAAAATAATGTTAGCCCAATATTTCAGCAGAACTACCTTTATCAGAAAAGGCAAACAGATAAAAATATGCAAAGAGTCTTATCTGCAATCTGCTGTCTTGGTAAGCTAGGCAGGATTCTGCTGCAGGCGGAAAGTGAAATATAAGGAGTTAGAAAGGCAGCCAGGCATAGAGACTAGAGCAGCAAGAAAAAAAAATATTTCCTCTTCCACCTGCAGCCACAGCATGCCCAGTATCCTCAGATAGTGGATCACTGATAAGTTTCTTTGCATGTTTTTTAATCTGTTTGTTCTTGGTAAAGACAATTTTGTAAAAGTACCATTATTGTTTTCTTTCATAACCATTTCATTGTTCCTACTCCCTATTGCTTCTTCTTCGTCTTCTTCTTCTTCTTATGCATTGTCTGTCTATATCTGCAGTCCTGTCTCTTGGATAAATTTCACTGTTTTTTGTAATTCATGTATGAACCATAAAGCTTATCTTCTTTGGTGGTTTCACTGGGCCAGTAATTGTTTCTCAGTGCCTCGTAGTTGGTGATATGTTCCACAGTTTGGGGCACCTGGGCACATGTACGAAGGTTAGTGGTACAACCTTGTATACATGTGTCCTGTTCGGAAATGGAAAATGGTGACTTGTTCCTTTCTGTTTAGCATGTGATAGTCATCATGTAGTGGTGTTTGTGGCTTCCTGTAGGTTTTTAATCATGCTTTTATTCTGATTGTAGGTGATCGGTATGTCTGGTTGCTCCATTTCAGTGCCCTCTTTGGCCAGACAGTCAGCTTTCTCATTGCCTGGTAACCCACAGTGGATTGAATCCACTGCAAGATGACTCTGTGTTGTAAGCCAATTTTTGACAAGGCATCCTTAAGATCTGGTAGTTTGTTGCACTGAAGAGTTTCCAGTACTGATCTTGCATCTGTGAGAATTACAGGGCATGTATCAATTCTGGAGTCTGATAGTTTTTCAACTGCAGCAATAATTGCCCTAACTTCTGCATCAAAGTTGTTGCAGTATTTTCCAGTGGGTATGGAAATTTGTCAGTGGTGTTGTTTGGATATTCAATATGTGCTCCTGTCCCTCCATTATTTATATTATGTGGAGATCCATCTGTATACACACATATCCAGGTGTCACATGGATATTTGTCATCTAGCACAATAAGTGTGGCTGTTGATCTTACAAGACTGCTTTGCATCTCACCATTCTGCACAACTTTCACTTCAGTTTGAATAATTATTCGTGTACAATCTTCTTCTTTCCATGGTGTATGCTCTGGTACAGAAGAAAAAAATGGAGCAATTACAGTTGGAAGGTCTGGTATCAGCTTACGCATACACTTGGCCTGATGAATGAAGCTGCTTCATTTAACCCGTCATAGTGCCAAACTGTTGAATCTCTCCTTCAGGGGATGGCTTACAGAGCTGAGGAATTTCTCTTCCAAGGTCATGACCTTTGTGTCTCTACATTCTTTTAGCACTTGAACACCAACTATTTTCTGCATTTCTACTACTGATGTGGATCTCATGACTGATTTTGTACCTTGTCTAGATTATGCGGCGTAGTGTTTGATGCTGTTCACCAAGATATTGAGCCATATTCTAAATGTGGTAGAATACTTTGCTGATACACATTCTTGAGGATTCTTTCACTAGCACCCCATGTGGTTCCACTCAGTTTTCTTAACATGGCTAGTTTTCTTCTGGCTTTTGGTTCTGCACTGCTGATGTGTTGCTTCCAGGTCAGTTTTGAGTCAAGAGTCACTCCTATGTAAATGGGTTCGTTGTCTATCCTTAAGGATATTTCATTTACAAAGATCTTACCTGCTTTCTGTTTAGATGAGAGAGTGAACAGAGTGGTACTTGATTTCTCAGTGTTGATACTTACACACCATTTGTTTGTCCATGATGTCAAGGTGTCTGCTGCTCTTTGGAGTCTCTGTGTAGCAGTTGTCGCATATTCTTCTGTACACCACATGATCATCTGCATACAGCGCCGCTTTGATTCCATAGGGAAGTTCCTGGACCAGGTCATTAATGAATACCAGGAATAGTGTACATGAAAGGACTCCTCCTTGTGGTACACCATGTCACAGCAGTACTTTCTGGCTTTTGTGTCCATCCATTACTACTCTTTCTCTTCTATTGTGTAAATAGGACTTTATCCAGTTGTACAGTCTTCCATTCACATTGCAGTTTCTTAGCTTCCACAGCAGACATTTTCTCCATACATTATCAAAAGCTTTCTTCAGGTCTATGCACGCTGCTATTACAAGGTTTTTTTTTCTTGGAATGTGTCCTCAATCTCTTGACAGAGATAGGTCACTTGATCTTCTGTACCGTAGTACTGCCTAAATCCTGCTTGTTGTGGAATGAGAAGGTTTTCACTTTCTAGGTACCATTTTAGCCTCAGGTCAATGATGTGTTCCATCATTTTGCAGAGGCAGCTAGTGAGACTGATTGGCCTGTAGCTGGAGGCCAAATCACTGTTTTTCCCTTGCTTTTAGCATTGGTACCATGCATGCTTCCTTCCAAATTTGAGGTAACTTACTTGTGCTCCAGCACATATTAAAAATATCCAACAGCTTTCCCGTTGCTGCCATTCCCAGGTTCTTGATCATTTCATTGGACATTTTCTAAGTCTAACTTGCTGCGTAGATTGCAGGAACTGGAGAGGCATTACCCTACTGCCACTCACCAGTATAGTATTTTGCAGAATAATCATCAACAGAATTGTACCAACACTTGAGGAAAAACTTCGGAAAGAGCAGGCAGGCTTTAGGAAAGGAAGACCATGCATAGACCACATATTTGTACTTAGACAAATATTAGAACAGGCAAATGAGTGGCATAGCACAACATATGCATTATTCATAAATTTTGAGAAAGCCTTTGACAGTGTCAACAGAGATGCACTGTGGAAAATCCTAAGATGGCATGGCCTCCCCCATAAGATAGTAAATGTAATCAAAGCCCTATATGAGGGTTTTCAGTGCAAAGTGATCTGTGGAGAACATACCTCCAGCAGCTTTAGGGTACAAACAGGAGTGAAACAGGGATGTGTACTATCACCAACATTATTTATCTTGGCAGTAGACTGGTTAATGAAGGAGGCAACATCAGACAAACGCAGAGGATTACAATGGACCCTTGACACAGTGCTGGAGGACCTTGACTTTGCGGACGACATTTGTCTATTATCAAGCAGTCACAAAGATATGCAAGATAAAATAAACAAGTTAACTCAGAATGCAAACAACATAGGACTAAAGATCAACGTAGGAAAGACAAAGTTAATGAAGCAAAATGTGAACAACAGAAATGTACTCAGAGTAGATAGCAAGTTAGTGGAGGAGGTCAGCGAATTTGTATACCTTGGCAGCAAAGTAGTAGAAAATGGAGACAGCACAGAGGACATCAACAGCAGAATTACTAGAGCAAACCAGGCTTTTGCAGTGCTGCAGACTATATGGAAATAAAAAAAAACTAAGCATAAATATGAAAATCAGGATATTTAAGAGTAATGTTCTAAGTGTACTACTCTATGGAAGTGAATGCTGGAAAATCACCAAAATCATAGAAAACAAGTTGAATTCTTTCCAGACTAAATGTTTACAAAGAATTAGAAAAATATTTTGGCCAAACACCATAAGAAATAACATCTTATTGGCAGAAATGCAGATGAAGCCACTGACAACAATTATTGAGGAAAGACGCTGGCGATGGTTGGGACATGTGCTCCAAATGACTGACAACTCACTACCAAAAATAGCATTAAGATGGACACCACAGGGGAACAGAAGTAAGGGTAGACCAAAAGAGACATGGAGAAGAACAACAGAAAGGATGTTGAACAGTAGAGGGCTCACCTGGGCAAGAGCAGAAAAAAAGGCAAAAGACAGGCATTTGTGGAAAACCCTTGCGGAAGCCCCATGTGCCCTGGGCACTTAAGGTTCAGAGAGAGAATTTGCTGCGTGTGATTGGTGCATCCATGACCTTCACTTTTCTGCCTTGTTCCTCTTCTTTCTGTGGGTCATTGTGCACTGTATGCTCTGGATGGATATTAATATTGCAGTCTTGTGCAAACATGCAAGCAAAGTGATCTGCTACCTGCTTACCTGTAAGAGTTTTCCCATCCTTTATTAATGTAATCTTTGTACTTCTTCCAGTGCTCTCATCTTTTAACTGTTTGATTAGTTTCCACAGTTTCCTTCCACCCTTTTCAAAGTTTAGGGACTCTGTTTTCTCTCTCCAACTTTCCCATCTGCCTTGCAGCTTGGCTCTCAGAAGTTTGGCCTTAGCATGTTGGTAATTATTGTGGTGTTCTTGGCACGGTTTATTTTCTGCTTGCTTTCGAGCTGTTTCCACGTCATCATGGAGTTTTCCAAGCTCACTAGACCAGTATGGCTTATAGTCCCTACGAGCTTCTCTGGGAATTGTTTCACGGGCGGCCTGAAGGATACAAGCATTGAATTCCTTCACTATGCTGTTAATATCCTTATCTTCTATGGACATCTGTCCCACCAGGATACCTGTATGATGTCTGTACATTGTCCAGTTTGCTTTTTTATAGTTCCATCTGGGGAGAAGGCTACTGGTGTTAAGGAGTTCATCTTCTGTTGTCAGTCTGGTCGAAGGTCACTACCTCCAAGTTGTTTTCTAACTTCACGTGTAATGTTCCACTTCAGGTCTGGAGAGTGGAATGCCAGATCTGGTGTTAAGGTTGTATGCCAAGCCCTTGAGTAAAATGTTGGGGGATCCATTGGTTGGTTGATCAGGAGAAGTCCATTATCATCCTGCCAGCTCTCAACTTTCTCTCCTCTCTTCTCTATATGGTCATAGCCCCAGCTCTGGGAATAACTGTTAAAATCTCCACAGACCATCAGTCTCTCCTTATGTGGGATTGTTTCCAGAGCAAGTGGGCGGTCATTAGGACAGTAATAGTTAAGGAGGTGGAAGTCTATATTACTGGTTTTTAGATGGATTATCTGGTATTCGGCTCCTTTCATGTACACTCCCACCTGACATGCACTGATGTTATTCTTAACAAGTGTGAGTATTCCTCCTTTTCTTCTGTCCTGTTGATCTGATTTAAAACACTGGTAGCCTCTGATTTTAAAGACGGCATCTTTGGTTAGGTGTGTTTCCTGTATGCAGCATATACTTACCTGCTCTGAAAAGAATAATGTTCTCTAGTTCCACCGTTTTGCTATAGTCATCTCTAACACTGCTGACACTCTTAGCATTCCACTGCATTATTTTAAGTTCATGCTTTTTGGCAGTTGTTGTATTTTTTGGCCAGTAGCTCTACTCTCATGTCTCCTGGCTCTTCACAAGACGAACTGAAAGGACCTCCAGCAGCATAGGGCTGACCCTTTCGAGGCAGGGGGCCCAGCACTGCATCTGCCTGGATAGCCTTCACAGGGCGAGCACCATGTTTGATAACTGCAGATAGAGACATTTCATTAGCGATAATGCGTGGTACCCTGATTTTTGCGATGCGCCTTTTGGCTGGGTACCTCCGACTTCAGCACTTTTCCTTGCTAGGGCAGACTGTAGTCTTGCTCAGACTGCCATGTAGACAGTGGTGTAGGCTGGCTTGGCCAAAACTTTGTTTTCCAGCCTCTGGTGGCTGTACTTAAGCCCATTCTCCATGTCAAATGGTTTGAGACAGTTCCACAGAGACACTCTGACTTTGGGATGAGGAATCTGATGAGTGCTTCAACGATATCCATTCCCCGCCACCTATAGTCTGCTGGCTTTGTTTTGTTTACATCATTCTGATAGCCATTGTTGTAAAGACCTATAGGCTTGTCATGTCGTAGATTCATTGGTTTCACACAGACTTTCCTTGTCCCGGCCGGTGATCTCCACATCCACATCCATCCACCAACCTGACATTACATTTTACAAAAATAACAATTACAATTAGTGTTGATTGCTACAGGTTTCTGGGCTACAGAAGTAGATCAGAGTTTTTAAGCAAAAAGATCTATGTTCCCTGTCTCACAAAGACAATGTTAAGATAAGTGTGTTCTTAACACAGTTGTTCCCAGGGGACTCCCTTTTGCTAACTTCTTTCCTTCCTTCCACCCTTTCTCTGCCCGTTTTCATAAAACTGCACCATACACCTACATCTGCTATCACAAGTTCTACATCAGTTACTGTCACATTTGTCTTCACTGAAGATCCAAACTTCAGCTTGTTTCTACAAGAAAGAAATAAATGATAGTGATGTAGATAGGTAGATCAATATTTTTGCTCTATACGGGCAATGAAAAGTCTTGACTCTGCTTAACCACAGTGTCTTTTGGTGACCTATGGGAACAGTCAATAAATTTTTGTGATGATCATTTTCTTAAAGTGAGTCAGGATTACACATAGGATAATGATGCCAACTTACAAACTGTGAATATGTCAGGTGCTGAAAACTTATCCTGAAGCATTAATTTGGAGAAAATGTTTCAAATGTGGGTTGCATTTAAGCTGTGGTGTCAGGAGTAATTTAATCATGTGATGTGCTCCATAGGTCAGCTTTAGTAGATGTTTAAGAAGAAGGAGGTCTTTTAAAAAAAAATTGTAGTTGCAGAAATCCATGTTTTGTCACTTCTGTTATATATGACAACATGGAAACATCAGTGATTGAGTTTGCCACATTTGTAGCTGTTGTATAAAGAAGAATACAGTTGGCAGTTGTGAACACCATGACATATATGATGTTTTGACATGTTTTATGTACAAATCTTTTAGTGGTTTAAGTGAAATATACAGTATGTAAAACCTCAGACATTTGATGTGACAATAAACAAGCTCAGAGGTTATCATGTCCCTGCCTGTCAAAAGGTGATAAGCTTGAGTAGTTCAGAGATGCTCTTCAGGGAAACTAAATCCTTGTTCATTTATAGCTGGAAGCTAGAGCAGATTTGTCTTCTCATTTTTTCTTTAAATTTTGTCCTGAGGGATTTGCATGCTACTGGGGTGTGGAATGTTAGTATCTTTATGTCTAAACCACAACTTTGTGAGACAGGGAAGCCAGTACTTGTCCTCATTTGCATTCGTTCTCCAAGGATACCTGTTTCTTGATACTAGGACGACCCAGATGTTGGTCAGTCTGAAATTCCACCCAGTTTCCCCGGTGTCTGTTCCGGTCATCATGTTAGATTAATGGCTTGAGGGCAGTTGTCACAGGATGTGCAACCAGGGATTTTTTAAAAAATATGATGGTTTTTGTTTACACAGACATTTGCAAATATTAAACAATTTTGCTGTTATATTTTGGTGATGAAGGATGTTTCAAGCACCTTATGATGTGATTTTGGCTGTTTGTTGGGATGAATGATGTTTCAAACACCTTATGATGCGATACTGGCTGTATGTTGGGATGAATGATGTTTCAGACATTCTCTGGAATGACTTTTTCTTTTTTTCAGGAGAGAAAAAATTTCAATGTCCAGAATGCAACAAGAGATTCATGAGAAGTGATCACCTCACAAAACATATCAGAACACACAATGCCAAACGTCAGATCTTGGGTGATACAGTGTCCAGTACGCAAGGTAGATATATATATTAATTGAGTTAACTGGCAAGTACCAGTAAATTATTGATAGAAAAAGAGAAAATCAAAATTTTTGGAGGTCTTCATTTACTGTAATTGGTTTATATCATAAAAAATATAGTGAAAAGCAACCAGTGAAATTAGTTGGAGGATAATCAGGTCAGTAGACTGATGATACTCCCTTTGTATGGAGGAGAATCAGCCAAATTTGTTTCAGCATTTGAGAGTTTTGTATTAAATATCGCTGCAAATAAGATTTAAAAAAAAAAATTTCACTCAAACATTTAATTCATGCTGATATTTATAATGTGTTTTAATTGTAAATAAAAAAAAGAAAGGTTTGACAAAACTGGTATCTTGTAAAGTTCTTCATGCACAGGTACGGTTTTACCAGTTTCAAAAAATCCTAGTGCAATCACTAGGTATACATAACAATATCCAGAACATATATCATGTATACACAATGTGTCCTAGTACACAAGGCAGTATAAATAGTGTCCAGAACATAAAATAGGACATAAAGTTTCTAGAACACAAAGTAGATCTGCTCACGATGTCCAGAACACAAGATACATGTACAGTAAATGTACAGTGCTTAGTAAGTGTACAGTAAATACACAGATATGTATACAAGATGTGTACATGGCTGCCTCATGGGGTTTCATTTGTTGATTAACTGCTTTTGACATTGTCAGTTATAAATATTTTAAACATATGAAATATTTCAACATAATATTGAAGCACAATGTTAAACTTTTTTATGAAAAACTTCAAAGTTTTTTGATCTTTCACATGCAACAAACTGCCTAAATTGGAATAGAGAACAGCAAACCTCTCATATTGAGCAGGCAGCAAGCAGTGAGTTTTATTTGTATAACTAAGTGCTGAATATATGGAACGTATAAAGATGTGCGGAAAACTGAAAATAACAGAAGATTATTAACATAAAAGAACCTCAAGACTTTCATATGGAGCATTTCTCTTAGGTGAAGGATAGAAGTGTAAATCATGAAATCCAGAAATTTTTAGGTGAAAAGAATTATTAAAAAGAAAAAAGCCTAAAGATCTAGTTTGTATAAATACACGTATATGTGAGACCTGTTCAAGAAGGATCTGACTTTTGGTTGAGAAAAATACAGTAACTCACCCTGAGTTCCGAAACCCTAATTGCCCCTTCTGAGTTCTCTTCTTGGGACTGCACACACTTCTCCAAGTGGTACCACTGGAAGCATTTCATGAAGGCCTCTTTGGGAATACTCTTCTTGAGATTCAAAATGGGTCCCTTTCAGCAACATTTTCAGTTTGAGGACTCAGAAATTGCAAGGAACCATGTCGGGAGAGTATGGAGCCTGAATAACCAGATGAATGTTGTGTTTGGCCAAGAAAGTCTGAATCATGTGTGAAGAATGAGATGGTGCATTGTCATGATGGAGCTGCCAAGTTCCCTTTGCCCACATATCTGGTGTTTTGCACACCATCATGAAATTTGACAGATGACCTCCAGGTAGTACTCTTTGGTAATGCTTTGGCCTTGTGGCTCATACTTATGATGCACCACCCCACAAGAGTCAAAGAAGAAGGTCAACATTACTTTGCACCTGCCTTACTTTCTTTGGCCTCGGGGATGATGAATGTGCCATGCCTTAGTTTGTGTGATGCTCATGGAATTTCTGCCTAATGCCTGTTGAGTTTTCCAAGTGGTTTCCATTTGGATATTGCTAAACTTTTGGCAAAATTTGATGCAGTACTGTGCTCAGATTATTCCGTCATTTTCAGGCTAATGAAATCCATTGAGCATTCACTACACTCACTCACAGGCTGACTGCCAGTAACTGATGTACTCTGCAGTTTGCAAAATATTTATGCATGCACATGAAGGTCCCCTACACCCTTTCCACTGGAGGACACCTCCCGTGCTTGATTTATTTCCACAGAAAAAAATTAAGGATATTTTTTTAACAGGCCTCTTATGTGTATAGTACCACTTCATGTCTGACATGTCTGATAATATGCTTGATTTAATGTGGATTTGGAATCACATTTATATATAAACAGATGATACCCAATTTCAGATGACCTGCTTTATTTTTCTGACCATTGGTCCAATGAGTTCTTAGTGAAAAATTTATAAATATTGTTTAGAATATACAGTACGTATTTAGTGTAGAACTACTTATGTGAAGTCTGTGTACAAATTATAAGATCTGGTTTATTTTTATGTTTTAAAACATGCCTGTCTATAGACAGTAAAATATTGTGTATTCACCCACATGAAATTTGTTTATGTTCATTTCACTTTCTGATAGGCCATCGGAGCAGCGGAACCCTGTCAGAAAGTGAGGACTACTTATGACTTATTATTATTGATATAATGCTGAGTACATGATCATTTCAGGTCTGGATATGGAATCACATGTCATAGGAGAAGAGGAAGACGATGAAGGAGTTGATGAAGAGGGCGATGAAGCTGCCTGTATTATTGATGCAGATACAAAGGTGTACCGTGTTTCCATGTCTGAAGACAAAGAAGATGAAGCTGATGATGATGACGATGATGATGAAGATGAGAAATTACAGAGCATGGCGGTCTGATACTGAGGAAGTTTTGTTTCTTGAATGCTGATTTAGTGGGAGTTTTTTTTTTTCTTCTTGTTTTTGTTAAATCAGACATGAAAGTTTTATGAAATTTATAGTTAAAATGTTAGTACTTGATCAACATTTTATCTCGTTTGGGATAAAATGTTGGTAATGGGTTGACATTTTATGTTTGTGTGGGATAAAATATTGGTACTTGTTCATCATTTTATCTTTGGACAAAATATTGGCACACAGTCAACATTTTATCATTGCTTGGACAAAATGTTTATGCAGGGCCAATATTTTATCTTTCTTTGGACAAAATCCTGGGATTGGATCAGCATTGTATCTTTGTTTTGACAGGATGTTGGGGCTGAGACAACATTTTTATTGTTTAGATAAGATGTGATTCAGCATTTTGTTATTATTTATACTGGATATTGATGATGAGCCTATATTTTATCATTATTTAGACAGGATGTTGGCATTTGGTCAGCATTTTATCTAGTGTACTTCCTATCATTCTGACAAGTTTGAAAGATTGTGTGATGTGGCAAGCTCACTGCAAAAAAAATATGTCTCTTTTGTCTCCATTTTTGTTTTTCACTGTCTGGCCATAGTGAAAGAAACATGGTTCTTACTTATGTGTAGATCTTTTCAAATGATAGATCTTAGCTTTTGCACAGTCATCTTAACATTGAGAAGTAGAGCTTCATATTTTTGTACTTGTTAATGTTATGAATTTCATTCTTGTGTGTTTGAGATGCAGAGCAGTCTTGTAAGATCAACAGCCACACTTAGTGTTCTAGATGATAAATATCCATGTGACACCTGGATACATGGTGTATACAGATGGATCTGCACACAATGCCATAAAGAATGTAGGGGCATGAGCACATATTGAATATCCAAACAACATCACTGACAAGATTTCCATGCCCGCTGGAAAATACTGCAACAACTTTGATGCAGAAGTTAGGGCAATTATTGCTGCAGTTGGAAAACTGTCAGACTCCAGAATTGATACGTGCCCCGTAGTAATTCTCACAGATGCAAGATCAGTATTGGAAGCTCTTCAGTGCAACAAACTACCAGACCTTAAGGATGCCTTGTCAAAAATTGGCTTACAACACGGAGTCACCTTGCAGTGGATTCCCTCCTACTGTGGGATACCAGGCAATGAGAAAGCTGACCGTCAGGCCAAAGAGGGAACTGAAATGAAGCAACCAGACATACCAATAACCTATAATCAGAAGAAAAGCCTGATAAAAACCTACAGGAAGCCACAAACACCACCACATGATGACTATCACATGCTAAACAGAAAAGAACAAGTCACCATTTTCGTCTCTGAACAGGACACAGCCGACTCTGAAGTCATATGTATACAAAGTTTAAGGTTGGTACTACTAATCTATGTACAGGTGCCCCGAACTGTGGAACATATCCTCCAGAACTGCACCAACTATGAAACACTGAGAAATAATTACTGGCCCAGTGAAACCACTACAGAAGATAAGCTCTACGGTTCCATACATGAATTACAAAAAACTGTGAAATTTATCCAAGAGACAGGACTGCAGGTATAGACAGACAATGCAAACGAAGAAGAAGAAGATTTATTTTCTGTACATATAGCACACTGTTTTAGAAGTTTATAGAGACAGTTCAGACTAATTACATATTGCTAGTTTAACATTTCATTTTCATGTTAGATCTAGTTGGATTGAAATATGTATTAATTTAGTGGCAATATTGAGTATTCCAGGAGAAATATTTATTTAAGTATTTTAGATTTTACTGTTCAGATTTTCTTTTGAATAGAAGTGTTAAAATTTCATAATTATTTGGCTGAACATGAATTTGAGTTGAATATTCAGTACATCAAAGATATGTATACATATTCTTTGGAATACAGTATCTGCCCGCATGAAAAGACATACTGGATGACAGAATTTATGCAGGTTGGGAAAATAAAATATGGCATAAAGCTCAATCCCAGAAATAATTCATCTACACAAGAATCCAGTGTGTGAATGAAAAAAATAATCAAGTGTATTAAAATATGTTACTCTGTACCCCTTTGAAACTACATCGGACACCAGAATATCAGGTGCTGTGTTTCTCATGCAAGCTTCCATAGAAAGAATTTCTAGGTTGAGTCAAAAGTTTGTCATGCTTTTGCAACAAATTTCACTGCTGTAAAAAAAAAACTTCTCAGACCGGCATCTTCTGACAATTGCCTCTTCCACCTGGCCTAGCTGGAGCCATCAGATACCAGCGTTGTGATATCGCAGGAAAATCTACTTTTTATCCCCAGTGAATGAATGAATAAATAATTGATCTTTATTTTTAAAGGGTAAAGATGATACAGCAGAGAAACCTTTTGTCATGTGAGTTTGCTGACAGTTGGTGACAGACATCAACTGCACTTGCTGGGGAGTGAGATCATGGAGGACATGTTGAGGCTGCCTGCTGCTGAAGCAGAGCTCATGCAAATGCTGAACTATAGTGATTTGGGAAAAGCTCAGCTAGGCTGACAAATGCCGAGTGCTGGTACCGGTGGGGTTGTCTTCAACAACTTGGTGCAGGGCTTCATCATTGGTGGCTGAGGGTTGTCCCAGCCTAGTCTTGTCTTGATGTTGGCTTCCCCAGACTGAACCTCTGGAACCACTTCTTTGCAGTGCTGTCATCAACTGTTCTTTCCCCTTCCGCATTGCAGATTTCACAGGCAATTGCGGAGGCATTCAGCCCTTCATTTTTTTTTTTTTGCAATACTGCCTCAGGAGGTCATGAACGACAACCTTGCTGTCTGCTACATTTCCTTCTGCTGATAACTTATCTCAGGATTTATTTGCCTCAAAATGGGTATGCATGTTTTCAGCATTACATTGCATATGACATCAGCATGACGTTATAATGCCAGTACAGCATGTAAGATGAACCTTGGCCAAAATTAGAGTATCAAAAAAATGTGACGAATTTTTGACTCGCCATAATATCTGGGAGATCATGAGATATTAGGATGTTAGTATCACTTAAAAGTTCTATAATTTCAGTGGAATGTTCCAGCTTTGGTTAATGTGAGCTTTTTTTTTTTTTTGGTTGTTGTTTTTTTCTTCAATGTCAGATCATGAAACTGAGTACTTTGTGTGAGTGATGAAAGGAAAGAGAAACAGTTGTGATGGCATAGGTGACCGACATACGGTGTGTCATAAACTCTCTGTGGTAGAAAAAGACATCATCTGCTTGGGGGAGTGAAAGTGGAAGGATCTTTGTCCTGATGTTTGCAAAACACAGCCTTCATTTAACAGTGTTCATTAGATCTGTTAGTGTGCATGTGAGATCTGATGAGTGTACATGAAACATGATATTATGTGATTTAAGCATGTACATGAGGTTTGATCTATGTACATAAGATTGCTGTTGATGGAATTGTTTGACCTGCAGTAAAGGGATTCCCGGTATGTAGGAAACTATTTATGTATATGTTTATGTATATTCTTAAATAAACTTTTTCCCTTTTTTTTCTGTAATAATTTGACAGGAATGAGTGGTATTGGGCCATATGATGTAATAGAAGGGCTGTGTAGGGTTGGTGTGGTGGAATGAGTAGAAGCTAATATATTAGAGCTTGAATGTGAGAGTAAGGTTAGTGTAGTAATACTAGAGTGTGAGAGTAAGGTTAGTGTAGTAATACTAGAGTGTGAGAGTAGGGCTAGTGTAGTAATACTAGAGTGTGTGAGTAAGGTTAGTGTAGTAATACTAGAGTGTGAGAGTAGGGCTAGTGTAGTAATACTAGAGTGTGAGAGTAGGGCTAGTGTAGTAATACTAGAGTGTGAGAGTAAGGTTAGTAGTAAACCAGGAGTGTAAAGTTAGTGTAGCGGAGCTGAAATATGAGGGTAAGGTTAGTGTAGTAGTAAAGCAGAAGTGTGAGAGTAAGGTTAGTGTAGTAGAGCTGAAATATGAGAGTAAGGTTAGTGTAGTAGTAAAGCAGAAGTGTGAGAGTAAGGTTAGTGTAGTAGTAAAGCAGAAGTGTGAGATCAAGTTTAGTGTAGTAGTAAAGCAGAAGTGTGAGATCAAGTTTAGTGTAGTAGTAAAGCAGAAGTGTGAGATCAAGTTTAGTGTAGTAGAGCTGAAATATGAGAGTAAGGTTAGTGTAGTAGTAAAGCAGAAGTGTGAGAGTAAGGTTAGTGTAGTAGTAAAGCAGAAGTGTGAGAGTAAGGTTAGTGTAGTAGTAAAGCAGAAGTGTGAGAGGAAGGATAGTGTAGTAGTAAAGCAGAAGCATGAGAGTAAGGTTAATGTAGCAGAGCTGAAATTTGAGAGTACGGTTAATATAGTAGTAAACCTGGAGTGTGAGAGTAAGGTTAGTACGATAAAGGTGAAATATGAGAATGAGGTTAGTCTAGTAGTAAACTAGGAGTGTAAGAGTAAGGTTAGTGTGGCAGATGTGGAATATGAGAGTAAGATTAGTGTAGTTCTAGTTGAATGTTGGTAACACTAAAGAGGTTGATAGCTCTACTAATAGTAATGCATAGTATTGTTTGCCTAATCATGTATTGCCACTTGTTGAAGTTTTGTTGCAGGAAATTATATAAAGACATATCCAAAGTGCATAGCATGTTCAGGAGTAATTATTTACAGCATCACTTTGGCGAGATTCGCTCCATGCTACAATAAAAGGCAGTACAATCCCTACAGTGCTACAACACAAGGCAGTATAAATCATTTTCTTGCGTCACTGTATAAACCCTTAAAAAATGTGAAATCAAATAGATTTTCCAAGTGATTATTTAACTGTTGACTGCAGGTGATTTGTTTTTTTCTGGGTGTTTGTTGCTAGAGTTTGCTGCTTTTGTGTTTGTGTCTGCAAAAGACTGATACTCAAGAAACTAGTGGGAAATATGAGGGCAGTACCGAAAGTCGTGAGCAAAAAGTTTATTAAAATTCAAAATTTATAGATAGAGAAAATATAAGTGTATCACCTTAATCTACATCCCTTGCACTTCATGTGGAGGTCACATGACATCACCATCATGTGTCATGTGACCACGGGGAGCATAAACATAATGGCATGTGCTGAAGTTTCGTTTCGTCAATGTGCTGTTGAGTTCCTCGTTAAAGAGGAAATCCCCGCTGCTGAATTCACTACAGCAATTTGTTTATGGAGGTGTGTGTATGGGTGCTAACAGTGTTAGGAGGTGGGTGAAACATTTCAAAGATGGAAATACAAGCATCCAAGATATGCCTCTCAGCGGTTGCCCTCGAACTGCCTCCACTGAACGCAACGTAGAAAGGGTTGACAACATCTTTAAAAGAAGACAGACATGTCACAGTATCTGAAATCACTGTAAATCTTGGAATAGGACACAATGCAGTACAGGAAATGATTGAAATCCTAGGCTGTAGAAAAGTTTGTGCCAGCTGGGTCCCACAGTAAGGTGGGAAAAATGTGTGCAGAGAAATGGAGATTATGTTGAAAAGTGAATAAAAGGATGCAGTGAAGGTGATACATTTATATTTTCTCTATCTATAAATTCTGATTTTAAAAAAAAATTTGCTCACGACTTTCGGTATGACTCGTATGTCAGTAAATACATCACTTTATAAGGAAAAATAAAACTCATTATTATATGAGAATAATTCTAAAAAAAAAAGAACAAAAATGAAAGCAGTTTTTATGTGAGAATAAGTAAGAAAAAAATTAAATGCACTAAATATGCATATGAGAATGATAAAAAACGTAAGATAAATAAAAGCAGCTTCTAGGTGAACATGAATATTTGAGAAGAAAACAAATCATTTTTATTTGATCGATCAAGTGATGAATAGGAAGAAAATTAATGCAGTTTTATATACATGTAAGATAAAAAAAAAAGTGAAAATAAATGTCATTTTTATACTCGTCTGAGCACGCAAAAAATCAGTGACAGAAATAATGACGGATCATCCCAAGCAGAAAATTTGTTCAGCATATCATCTGTGGCACAGATTTGCAGTTAGGAAGACAGTAAGAGGGACAACATTCTGGAAATGACATGTCACATGAAGAAGAAGACAGATTTGTAATTCTTTCTACAATAATTCATGACATTCAGTTTAGAGATCAGAACGCAGGCTGCTCATTTTTTTCTCACATCATTTTTTGCATACTGAAACCAAGAATTCTGGTTTTATGTTTTGAACCAGTGGTTCTTAGCTTTTTAGTTGGCAGTGGACTCCTTTTTGACAAGAGAGCAGCTGTGGACCCCTTATAAAAGTAAAGCAGTAAGCAGAATCTAGATGGTGCTAGGATTTTTTTTTAAAATCCATTTTTTAAAAAGTCCATTAAAAATATTAAAGCACAGTCCATGGATCCCCAAAAATCCTTCTGTGGACCTCCTGAGGGATTGTGGACTCTGAGTTGAAAACCACTGTCATAGATAGTTAATCCTTGTGTTTCCAACTACCTTATGGGATGGCAGTTCCTCTCATATCTGGTCACAGAAGAAGTCTGGCAGCCAGATGAAGGAGAGTGACTAACATCATTAAGAGTCTTCTAAGTCGGCTGACCAGGCACCTGCAGAGAATGGTTTCAGTATGCAGGGCCAGTGCCACCAACCGTTCCAATAATTATAATAATTGCGAACTTCAGTTTATCAAAAGCATTTGATTGATATCTTCGTGCAGAAAATATTTTAAAAAAAACAATCTGTAAATAGGTAAAATCCCCGTTTCCATGCCATAAATGAGTATATTGGATACAGTGTTAGGCCCGTATTTCCAAGACCTTCGCCATATGAAAGTCTGATGTGGCCAGTATCACGCCTGGCCGCGTTTAGTTTCCCAGATTTTTCTGTTACCAATTTTTTAAAGGCAAGGTAAAGGTAACCCTGTCATGCCTTAGAGGCACATAGAGATATGGTGTTAGTGCCCATATTTTCCTTGACCTGTCAGCACACTAGAGGGTGATATGGTCAGTATCAAGCCTGGCTGCCTTTTCCTTCCTCAACTCTAGAAGAAGTCGGGTACCCATTTCTACAGCTGGGTGACTGGGGTGCCGCCGGCCGGATTCGAAACCCCGACCTTCGCCATGAGAGACCAGTGCACTAACCACATCGCCGCTCAGACACGCTAATGTGGGGGTACTAGAAAAAAAATCCCAATTTGGACCCGGTATCACCGAATGAGTTTACCGAATGGCTAACCAGAAATCAGCGGAATTCCGCTTGATCTGTTACATATCATGAACCGGGAGTTGGGCATAACGCTAACAACCTTATCCTGGGACCTATCTAGAGGCGACTCCAGATGGGAAAAAAAGATATCATCATGGAAACTCGCAGAGAAACCAAACAAAAATAATGAAAATTCCTCTCAATCAAACTGGAAAAATACACATAGAAGGGACAGATATTGAAGAAGTCAATCAATTTGCATACCTTGGCAGCTACATAGACCAGGATGGCGACACTGAGAAGGAAGTTAGGATCAGAACTGCAAAAGCGGCATCAGTCTTCAATAATCTTGAGAACATATGGAATTCAAAAGTTATAAGCACAAAAACCAACTTAAGACTATTCAGTTCAAATGTAATATCCACCCTCATTTATGCATGCGAAAGCTGGAAAACAACAAAAGAAATAGAAAAGAAATTAGACTCTTTTGAAAACAAATGCCTAAGGAAAATATTCGGCATCAAGTGGGACGAATTCAAGAACAATGCAGAGATAAGACAGATGATTAAACAACAACCAGTCTCATTGGTGATCAGGAAAAGGAGATGGACATATGTTGGTCACTTGATGAGAAGAAATGATTAGAGAATCCCAAAACAAGCTGTCAAGTGGAACACAACAGGCCGAAGAAAAAGAAGCAGACCGCGTGAAACTCTGAAGAAGACATTATTAAGAGAGGCAAAATTAACAGGCATAAAATCGTTTGATGAGGTTGAAAGACTCGCCGAAGACAGGAAAAATTGGCAAACTACTTTGCGAGCCCCATGTGACGTTTAACGGCACGGGAAGGATATAAGATATAAGATAACTAGGACGCCATTCTGTCTAAAACTGACCATGTAAGGTCTGTAATGCTCCTCTCCGTGTCTGATTCCACTGCCTGGAATGGTCTAATGATCGTGTTGGCTCTATTTGTGTGAATGATGCATTCTGCCAGTTTCATTCATTTGCATGACCCTTGCGGAACTTTGCCTCCATAACAGCACTCCCGTTTATTTCTTTAAATTTATCCGTGGTAAATGTAATCATCATCATCATCAGGTGCCGTGCCGACTGGCGTTGGCTATTATACTTCTCCAGAGTACACGATCCTTCATGCAGGCCATCAGCTCAGTTGGTGTTCTCCTCTCACACCATCCCGTCAGACTGTCCAGTATCATTTCTCTTGGTCTTCCTTTTGATCTTCTTCCTTCTATTTTTCTTGTTGTTATAATATTTTCAATGCCCCCCCCCCTTTCTCTTTGCATGTCCTATGAAAGTACATTGTCTCTCTTTTATCTTTTTGACAAGGTTTTTTTTTTTTTGTCTCTCCACCTCTTCTCATACATTCTTCACTAGTTATTTTTGCTGTCCAGGGGATTCGCAACATTCTTCTAATAAACCACATTTCTGCTGCTTCCAATGATTTTTGTGCAGATTTGCCTATTGTTGTAAATGTAAACAACGTAAATTTTGCCAGTGCACAAGGTATGGAACCATGACAGTAAACAATATAAACCAAGAGTGATCACAGACAGCCTAATGCGACTGCATTAAAATTAAAAAGTGACCAACTGAACTGACGAAGAATCGAAATATGTGGAGAAGCATATGATGATGAGTTATCCACCGAGTTTGTAAGGAATAAATGAAAATCGCGATAATGTTTTACACCGAAGGTCAAAGGTTAAACGTGACGAGCGAATAGACGAAAGAACTCACGCAAAGAACAAGGAGTAAACGAGTTTGGTTTTTTTTTTTAAAAGCAAAAAAGTTGAGGGAGAGAATATTTTACACCAAAGTTTGGATTGTTATAATGCATTTACGGTGATTTATGCAACTGACCTGGAGATTTCAGAACATTTCTATCACGATTTCAGTTACTGGAATGTAGGTGGTCACAGCTGGTAATCTTCACTCTGTGACTTGTATGTACCGCCTCATTCTCTTTGCATGTGACGACGTGTGTGTAATGCTGGCTGCACTCATGACTAGAAAAACGCTGTTGTGTTGCTTAGTTTGACTAACAGGGCAGTGTGTTTTCCATAGTGGTGGTTGTGGAGATTTTTAGGAAGCCTGTTTCTTGGGTTTATTTGAGGAATCGTAGATCTCTGTCTCCCCCCCCCCCCCCGGTCTCAGCGGTTCTCGATCTTCCACAGCCAAGAACACCACGTTCCCAGATACAAGAGATCAGCTGTAACTGACGAAGCCACAAAGTATAGGTTAAACTAACTGGATTTATGGAGTGGGCAGCCACATGATGTGGAAACCAGTTGTTGTAACATTCCCGTTTTTATTTAGTGCAGGCAGTGGCAGAAAACAACAACGCATATCGTACAGTTTGTGATCAATACATAATTCATGATTTATTTATGAATGAGGCTTTTTAAAAATATATACTTTTGTGACTCATTGTTCAGATCTCATTAATCACTTCCCATTAATCAAAATGGAAAAATATACGTAGAAGGGACAGATGTTGAAGAAGTCAGTCAATTTGCATACCTTGCCAGCTACATAGACCAGGATGGTGACACCAGAAAGGAAGTTAGAATCAGAATTGCAAAAGCAGCATCGATCTTCAATAATCTTGAGAACATATGGAATTCAAAAGTTATAAGCACAAAAACCAACTATTCAATTCAAATGTAATATCCATCCTCATTTATGCATGCAAAAGCTGGAAAACAACTATAGAAATAGACAAAAAATTAGACTCTTTTGAGAACAAATGGCTAAGTATAATACTTGGCATCACATGGAATGAATTCAAGAACAATGCAGAGATAAGACAGATGATTAAACAACAACCAATCTCATTGGTGATCAGGAAAAGGAGATGGACATATGTTGGTCACATGATGAGAAGAAACAATCAGAGAATCCCAAAACAAGCTATGAAGTGGAACACAACAGGCCGAAGAAAGAGAGTCAGACCACATGAAACTCTAAACAGGACATCATTAAGAGAGGCCAAATTAATAAGCATAAAATCCCTTGATGAGGTTGAAAAGCTCGCAGAAGACAGGAAAAATTAGCGAACTACCTTGTGAGCCCTATGTGACGTTTAACGGCACGGGAAGGATATATAAGATAAGTTCAGATCTAATAAGTATCCTTTTTTCCATGCTGGCGATGGTTGGGACATGTGCTCCGAATGACTGACAACTCACTACCAAAAATAGCACTAAGATGGACACCACAGGGGAGCAGAAGTAAGGGTAGACCAAAAGAGACATGGAGAAGAACAACAGAAAGGATGTTGAGCAATAGAGGGCTCACCTGGGCAAGAGCAGAAAAAAAGGCGAAGGACAGACATTTGTTGAAAACCCTTGCGGAAGCCCCATGTGCCCTGGGCACTTAAGGTTCAGAGAGAGAGAGAGAGAGAGGGTGAAACGTTGTTTTCCCCCTTCATGTAGAGAATTAAACACAATATTTTTTAAAAAGCAGATAAAGGAATTAAACTCAAGTGCCAGACCTGGTATTAGGTATTTTATTTGACCTAGATGACTGATTGAAGATTAGAGGTAACAGTGATAAGTTTAAGACAAGATTTCACATGTTCTTTTCTTATTTATATGAAGACTATCTGCTAAGGCAGAGAGCAGATGTTCTGAGCAAATTATGAAGTTTTGTGTGAACTGGTTTTTTTTTATCTAATTACACAGGATATAATTTAGTGGACATGATTTGATTTTAAATGACTACATACTTCTGTTGACTAGTGAGGTTATTCACAATAAAATATTATTTTTCCAATTAAAAAACTGATTTCTAAAAGTTTCTTATAAAAAACTGTGAACACCTTTTTGCCATTACTCTGTCAACAGTAAGTAGATTACTACATTAATGACTAGATGTGCACAGTGCAAAACTTAGCAGATTGTATGTTTAAATTAAATATGTCCTACAGCACCCAAGGCTGTGATGCCACTGAACAATGTGTTGTCTTTATAAATATAGCACTATAAAACGTATGTGGCTGTTAAGTCAATTGACTAAAAATATCAAGTTGCAAGTCAAGTCTGAGTCACCATCTTCAAGTCAAGTCTTTAAAGTGACTTGAGTCATACATCCATCTACTCAAATCTACATCTCTGGTAAACACAGATCACACACTAAAATATATAGCACATTTAGATCACAGATTAAACATGCAATATGCTTAGATCACAGGCAGTACTATACATAACGCTTAAATCATGACTTAAGCTATACAATATGTATAACTGTGGTCCTCAAAGACTTACATATATAAAAACTGTTTGCAAGTGTGGGAATTCTCATAACTGCAGCAAAATTAATGGCTTGAGAGATGTATGGTCTGCAAATAATGTTAATGCAGAAGAAGAAGAAGATAGATGCTTTTGGTATTTAGTGAACATGTTCGATGTTAGAAATATTAAGAACATTTCTAAGTTACAATATTTAACACGATGCACAAATATGTGAACAAATATACTATACTACAAGAACTTAATATTGAAGAAGGCTGGCTAGTAAAGAGGATTAAAGAGAGAAACTTAAATATTTTGGACACATTAAATGTCATAATAATCTAGAGAAAACCGTCTTGGAAGGGTACATCATGGGAAAAAGAAAGAGAGGAAGACCAAAGCGAAGATGGCTGCAAGACATCGTTGATGATCTGCAAGTGGATGCATCAGCAGCAGGCCATCTTGTTCACAACCGAAAGGCCTACAGAAGTGCTGTTTGGGAGGCAAAGTTCCGCAAGGGACATGCAAATGAATGAATGAATGAATGAACCATGCAGTTTTTTTGTTTTTTTTTGTAAGTTCATTAATTTCTATCTTTATCACTCACAGTTTAACAAAATACTTGTCCCATCCTTCCTACATGAGAGTGAAGATGCTGTCTGATGTGACAGTCAGCAACCCATAGTTGACATGCAAGAATTAGAGTTGGCAAACCATAGCTGATCAAGACCCTGTTCCACGTCTTCATTGATACCCTTAGAAACAGATTCAGCCAGACCAACAGGGCAGGGACTGTTATGGTCCCCATGGCGGTGGAGTCTGCTAAAGAAGTATTGCGCACCCTCTGCTCTTTAGCTGCCTCACCATCCTTACTACATCGGCTGCAAAGAACATCATACTAGAACAACACCAACAGCAATTCTCATTCTCATATACACATATATACTGCACAGTTAAGAAGAATTAGAAATAATTGAACAAAGTTTGGCCAAGCTGTCATACATGTCCTCTCAGCTACAAACATTAGGTCCTGTACATTGTTTATTTCCTGACTGAAATGAATTGACATTATTTCTGTTGTTTGTAGTTTTCATTTTTTTATATTTCCTACTTAAGTATTCCTGCAAGTCTTTTGCATTGGTAAAATTTTGTGTTATACAAATATGGTCAAGATGTGGAAAGCTAGATTATAAAAACATGGATTATATACATCTTTTCTTATATACATAAGTCTCTTATCTACACCCATTTCTGCAGATTTGCTCCCGTTGCTAGAAGGTCACAAGCAGCACTAATGATGAAGCTGAGACTTAGGGGTGCCATTTAGTGTTGAAGTTAAAATTTTCTAATCCGCAACCACTTTCTTACTGATTTATTTATCTTCTTCTTGACTGTTTCTACTGTGTTGGTGCTTTCTTCATGAATCAGTGGTTGCTGCATCAACAGAAAAAGAATGGATGAGGGTAAGTGCTAAGGTGATAGCCGTAGAGGTGATAGCCACAGGAGAATTTGCAGCAACATCATTTTACAACTTATATAAACAACTTAGCATAAATGAAATGCTTGTTTCTTCAGCAAGAACAAGAGCATTAAAGTGCCTTTCAGAAACAGCAGAAATGGCTTCATGCTGGCTGTGGAGCATATGCAGTAAGCAATGATAAAACTTTAAATAGCTTAATTTATTACTTCTAACACCAGTCCTGTGTGGTAGAACAGATAGGATGCATTTCAAGATTCTGTATCATAAGGGAGATGGTAGTTCAAGTCCAGAAACAGAAGAAATAAAAAATAATCAATAACTTACAGACCTGAAAGTCATGAGTACTACCTCTGATGATCTAGGGAGTTTTGTGTAGTTGCTTCACTGTCTTTAGTTGAGGGTTTCCTGCATACATCTCCTATTATCTTATCCCAGCAGTGTCTCTGAACTGAAAATGTCTGCAGCTACATATATTGATGTTGGCTCCACAGATGTCTGTCCCTCCCCCCTGCATGTCATCCATTCTTCACAAGATGTTTCTAATAATGACAGTTTCTAATATCTGTCATGGGTTAATACTATATGTTGCCTGTCTTTTTTTGACATTGTCAACATATATTTTTGTTTTATGTTTTCTATAGATGTTCACAACAGACACTTGGAGAAATTGTTGTCTTCATGATCAGTAATGGCTGTAGCAAAATGGCTGGTCCGATTGTTGCGTATGCCACTTGTGACTTGGTGTTTAGTGGTGCTAGCGTTATTCACTGTGGTGTGGTCATTCATTTTTGTGAACATGGCCCTGCTAATGAGCCCCTATCGGTCAAGAGACAGCGGTACTATGAAGGCAAGCAAGGCACATCTTCTGATTTGAGAAAACTGTTTAAAAAGAATTTTTTAATGTGATATACATATATATTTACATATATATATATACACACACATACACATATATCTTACATCCTTCCTGTGCATCTAAACATCACATAGGGCTCGCATAGTTGTTTGCCAAGTTTTCCTGTTCTCAGCGAGTCTTTCAACTTCATCAAGGGATGTTATGCCCACTAAACAGGCTTCTCTTAACAATGTCCTCTTTAGAGTTTCATGTGGTCAACCTCTTTTTCTTTGCCCTGTTGTGTTCTACTTGATAGCTTGTTTTGGTGTTCTCTGATTATTTTTCTCATCACAGTGAATAAATATGTCCATCTTCTTTATCTGGTCACCCATGAGACAGGTTGTTGCTTGCTTATCTGTCTTGTCTCTGTGTTGTTCTTAAATTTGTACCACTTTATACCAAGTATTTTCCTGAGGCATTTGTTTTCAAAAGAGTCTAATTTCTTATCTATTTCTTTAGTTGATTTCCAATCATGCATAAATGAAAGTGGATATCACATTTGAATTGAATAATCTTAACTTGGTTTTTTTGCTTATAACTTTTGAATTCCATATGTTCTCAAAATTTTTTAAGGACAGTGCTGTTTTTGCAATTCAAATTTTAACTTCCTTTCTGGTGTCATCATTCTGGTCTATGTAGCTGCCAAGGTGTGCAAATTGGTTTACTTCTTCAACAGCTGTTCCTTCTATGTGAAGCATTTGTCCTTCATGGTTAATGAGAAGTTCATTTTTTTTTTTTATCCTTGTTAATTTCAAATCATATTTTACTGGCCATTGAAGACAGGATATCTGTTTTCACTTGGATTGATTTCACATTGTCACTGATAAGACTTATAATCTGCAAAATCAAGATCTTCCAGTTGAGTCTCATGTACCTAATCAATGCCAGTTTTACTTGTGCAACATCTTTTCATTATAAAGTCTATGGCAAATCCAAAAAGCAAAAGAGATAATATACATTCTTGTTTCATGCCTGTTTCAATCTGAAACCATTCACTCACCCCTTCTTTTGTCTTGACTGCACAAACATATCCATTGTAGAAGTCCTTAATGATGTTGACAATTTTAGATGGTATTCCATATAAGCTTAAAATTCTCCACAGTGAATCTCTGTGTATGCTATCAAATGCCTTTTTAAAGTCTATCTTCTTCTTCTTCTTCGTTCGCATTGTCTGTCTATACCTGCAGTCCTGTCTCTTGGATAAATTTCACTGTTTTTTGTAATTCATGTATGGAACCGTAGAGCTTATCTTCTGTAGTGGTTTCACTGGGCCAGTAATTATTTCTCAGTGTTTCATAGTTGGTGCAGTTCTGGAGGATATGTTCCACAGTTTGGGGCACCTGGGCACATGTACATAGATTAGTAGTACCAACCTTAAATTTTGTATACATATGACTTCGGAGTCGGGTGTGTCCTGTTCAGAGATGGAAGATGGTGACTTGTTCCTTTCTGTTTAGCATGTGATAGTCATCATGTGGTGGTGTTTGTGGCTTCCTGTAGGTTTTTATCATGCTTTTCTTCAGATTATAGGTTTAAAGTCTATAAAGTTCAGTATTAATGGTTTCTGCTTTTCAATTTGTTCTTCAAGTATTATTCTTAGAGTAAAGATCTGGTTGAGACAGCTTCTCCCTTTTCGAAATCCCGCTTGTTCTTCTCTCATTGCGGTATCCACTATATCTTTAAGTCTATTCAAAATGACCTTGCAAAATACTTTTAACACAACTGATAATAAGGTTACTCCTCTCCAATTGTTACAGTCACTTTTTTTGGTATTTTAACAATGATTCCTTTTTCCCATTTAGAAGGGACCTTTTCTTCTTTCCAAATCTTATTAAACATTCTCTGTCGTTGTTTCATGTTGTCACTATTGATAGCTTTTAACATTTCAGATGCTATTTCATCTTCACCTGCAGTTTTGTTGTTAGCCATTAAATTACTGCTGTTTCAGTTTCATGCAATGTAATTTCATCTAGGATGACATTTAGTCATAACAATTGGAGGTTATGAAATACCAGAGATTAGATATGCTGATGACACAGTATTACTGTCCACAACACAAAAAGGAATGGAAAAACTAATTATGTCAGTCCGTTAGAATAGTGAAGAGCAAAACCTTTATCTTAATGTGAAGAAAACTAAATTGATGACAACTGACAAAACAAACAAGGCAGCTGAAATATGTATCAATGAGGAAAAACTGGAAGAAGTGGAGAGTTTTGAATATCTTGGATCACTACTAACTAATAATGGAGATACAATGAGGGAAATTAAAAGGAGGACATCTATTGCTCTTCAGAAAGTAAAACAACTAAAGAATCTGTGGAGAGGAACAGACAAAACCACAAAAATAAGATTTTTAAGGGCATGTTTCTTTCCTATCGCAACATATGCCTGTGAGACCTGAACACTTAACAAAACAGCTGAGAAACACATAAATGCCTTTGAGTGTAAATGCTACAGAAGAGTTCTTCAAACATCATGGACACAAAAAAGAACTAATATATCCATCCTACAAAAAAAATAATATTGAAGAAGGCTGGATAGTAAAGAAGATTAAAGAGAGAAAACGTCAATATTTTGGACACATTAAACGTCATGATAATCTAGAGAAGACCATCTTGGAATGTACATAATGAGAAAAAGAAAGAGAGGAAGACCAAGGCGAAGATGGCTGCAAGATATCGTTGATGATCTGCAAATGAATCCATCAGCAGCAGGCCATCTTGCTCACAACCGAGAGGCCTATAAGAGTGTTGTTTGGGAGGCAAAGTTCCACAAGGGACATATAAATGAATGAGTGAATGACATTTAGTTGTAGGGCTGGTAAGTTGGTTTCAAGATTTATCAATTCTTTTGGATGTGGTCGATTACATATTTCTTGAAAGTGTTCAGCCCATCTTTGCTTTTGGTCTTTACTTGATGTTAATAGGGTTCCAGTTTTGCTAAAGACTGATCTTTCTTTAGATGTAATAGTAGCTGTTAGCCTCTTTTGTATGTTATATAAAGTTTTTCTGTCTCTTGTTTTTGCTGCTTTCTCTGCCTCTTGATTTGTTGTAATTGGTGATAGAAATTGTCTTTCACCTCATCATCTGCATCATTTGTGGGTGCATAACATTGTATTATTGTCATTCTTCCGTATCTTAGGTTGTATCATGCCCTTATTATACAACTGTTCAATGGTTCCCATTCTACAAGGCTCTTTGCTACTACATTTAACATAATTATACCTACCTCTTCCTGGTGTTTCCCGTCCTCTCTGCCTGAATGTATTATTCACTTACCGTTTTCCACAGATCTTTTACCTTCTTCTGGCCATCACATTTCACTGATGCCATGTATGTCTAGGTGATATATATATATGATTTTTCTCCCTATATCTGTATGTATGGTGTCTGTCTCAGTCCTTAACTCTCTTTATATATGAATACAGCTCTTGATGATGATGATCATGATGATGACCATGATGATGACCATGATGATGATGATGATTTTCCATATAACATTGCAGAATATCACAGATGTTAAAGATTTCAGTTGCATGTCATATGTGGTAGATGGATATGTTTGTGCAGTCAACACAGAAGAAGGAATAAGTGAATGGTTCCAGATTGAAACGGGCATGAAACAAGGATGTAATTATCTCCCTTGCATTTTGAAATTGCCGTAGACTTCACAATGAAAAAATGCTGCACAGGTAAATTGGCATTGATTAGGTACATGAGACCTAACTGGAAGATCTTGATTTTGCAGATGACATAAGTCTTATCAGTGAAAGTGTGAAATCAGTGCAAGTAAAAACAGATACCCTGTCTTCACTGGCTAGTAAAATATGACTTGAAATTAACAGGGATAAAAAAAAAAATAATGAAACTTCTCATTAACCACGAAGGACAAATGCTTCATGTAGAAGGAACAGCTGTTGAAGAAGTAAACCATTTTGCATATCTCAGCAGCTACACAGACCAGCATGGTGACACCAGAAAGAAAGTTAGAATTCAAATTGAAGCAGCACTGACCTTCAAGAATTTTGAGAACATATGGCATTCAAAAGTTATAAGCACAAAAGCCAAGTTAAGATTATTCAATTCAAGTGTGATATCCACCCTTATTTATGCATGGAAAGCTGGAAAACAACTAAAGAAACAGATAAAAAATTAGACTCTTTCAAAAACAAATGCTTAAGGAAAATTCCTGGTATAAAGTGGACTATTCAAGAACAACATAGAGATAAGACAGAGGAGCAAACAACAACCTGTCTCATGGATATTAGAAAAAAAATGGACATATGTCGGTCATGTGATGAGAAGAAACAGAGGATCCCCAAACAAGCTATCAAGTGGAACACAACAAGGCAAAGAAAAAGAGATCAACCACGTGAAACTCTAAAGAGGACATTGTTAAGAGAGGCCAGTTCAGTGGGCATAACATCCCTTGATGAGACTGAAAAACTCACCAAAGTCAAGAAATCTTGGTGAACTACCATGCTATCTGACATTAACGGTACGGGAAGATGTAAGATGGCACATCAAAGATACTACAAACTGTATTGTTATGTACTGTATATCAGTAATACTGTAGCTTATGATTTGGATTTGACACACAACACATCAAAAATATTATAGATCATGATGTAGCAAAACTGTGTTAAAAATGTTACATACTGTGATGTAGTGTAATGTACATCAGATGTGTTACCATAATATAATGTGCTAGACATCAGAAATGTTACACACTGTGCTGTGGTTTATTGCACATCAGAGATGGTACACAATCTAAGGTGGTTTGCATATATTTATATATTTAGTCTTGTATATATTTATACACAAAAACTGTTTGACTGTAAGGTGGTGTATTGTACACCAAAGATGTTACAGACTTAATGTTGTGTACAGCACATCAAATGTATATAAACTGTAAGACTGTTTAAAACAAAACTGGGAGCAACCTTAGTAAGTAACAAGTACACAGTTGTAACATTTTGGTTTACACCAAATAGATTGTGATATGGTGTATTGTACATCAGAGATGTTATGGAATCTGATATGGTTTACTGTACATTTAAGATATTACAGAATGATTTGGTATATTGTTATAGGCTGAACTTGTACAGCTAAGTGAGGAGTACATCAAGGTATTGGCCAAGGAGAATGGTGATATTGTTGATGGACCATATGCCAACAAGCTTACAGCATTTGGTATGTGATGGTAAATGTAGATACAATAATGAACACACACCAACTCTTGCACAAAGAAATGAGTGTAGCATTTGATACCAGGTGTGTGGCTTGTGATAACCATATTTTATAAAGCTAAGGTGACATGAAACTGCATGTTTACTGCTTGATTTATTTAAAATCTTGGTTCAACAAAGATTTAGTGAAACATTTTATGAGATGTTTGTTTCTATTGTTCACACAGCAAAGTCGGTCAGTTAGTCAGTCAGTCATTTGCATGTCCTTGTGGAACTTTGTCCCCCTAACAGCTCTCCTGTAGGGCTCTCGCACAGTAAAATACGAAGAGGAATTTTATGTTATTACATGTTTATATCTATTGCTCTCACATTAAAATACTGATAGAATTATTATTTTATTACATGTTTATATTGTTATTTACATTAGAATACTTCTTATATCCTTATATCCTTCCCGTGCCATAAAACGTCACAGAGGGCTAGCAAGGTAATTCACCAGTTTTTCCTGTCTTCAGCGAATCTTTCAACTTCTTCAAGGGATTTTATGCCTGTTAATTTGGCCTCTCTTAACAATGTCCTTTTCAGAGTTTCACACTGTCTGCCTCTTTCTCTTTGGCCTGTTGTGTTCTACTTGATAGCTTGTTTTGGGATTCTCTGATTGTTTCTTCTCATCATGTGACCAACATATGTCCATCTCCTTTTCCTGATCACCCATGAGACTGATTGTTGTTCAGTCATCTGTCTTATCTCTGCATTGTTCTAGAATTTGTTCCACTTGATGCCGAGTATTTTCCTTAGGCATTTGTTTTCAAAAGAGTCTAATTTCTTGTCTATTTCTTTAGTTATTTTCCAGCTTTTGCATGCATAAATGAGGGTGGATATTACATTTGAATTGAATATAATATCCACCCTCATTTATGCATGCGAAAGCTGGAAAACAACTAAAGAATACTAGAATACTAACAGAATTATTATTTTGTTACATGTTTATTGTTCACATTAGAATACTGATAGAATTAATATTTTGCTACATGTTTATATCTATTGTTCATATTAGAATGCTGATAGAAGTAATATTTTGTTATATGTTTATATCTATTGGTCACATTAGAATATTTACAGAATTATTATTTTATTACATGTTTATATCTATTTTTCATACCTTAAAATACTAGTAAAATTAATATTTTGTTACATGTATGTATATTGGTCACACATTAAAATACTAATAGAAGTATTATAAACATGTAAATATGCAGGAAACTCTACTGTAGAGAGTGGAACAACAACACAACTCCTTCAGATCATCAGAGGAAGTACCTCCCTCAGACAAGTGTTTCGGCCCTATTAAACTCCTGACACTCTAAGGGGGGTTGACCCAGAGTTGACCCCCCTTAGAGTGTCAGGAGTTTAATAGGGTCAACCCCCCTTAGAGTGTCAGGAGTTTAATAGGGCCGAAACACTTGTCTGAGGGGGGGTACTTCCTCTGATGATCTGAAGGAGTTGTGTTGTTGTTCCGCTCTCTACAGTAGAGCGTTTCCTGCATATTTACATGTTTATATCTTTTGTTCACATAGCAAAGTACTAATAGGATCATTATTTTGTTACATTTTTATACCTATGTTTTATAACAAGATTAAACCTGCGAGTGAATAAGCAGTCATAAGATAGGGGCCAAATTTGAAGATATCACATAGAAGAACTGTGGCCCAGAACTGTGAGTTCTGGTTAAGGAGAAAGACTACACTATTGGTCCTGTTGTGACAGGTAAATTAAGAAATTCTATTGTGATTGATCAGAATGTGACAAAAGAGAAAATAAAAAGCTGGGGAAGTACATATTAACAAAACTTAACATACTAACCAAAGGGAATACTTGGGCTAAATTCCAAGTAGTGCCCAATCTCCCTATGCGATCTAACTGTTACTAAACCACTTAACCCTAATCCAGATTTTCTAAGGCTAACCATAACCTAAAATTTCTGACTCTAACTTAAAATATCTGGCCTAAGTCTAAACCTTAACCTTCTAACTTTAATGAGAATTTCTAACCCAGATTTAGACTTTCTAACTCTGACCTAAATTTTCCAACTCTAAACTTTAATCATGAACCCAAATTTCTGACCAGAACTTGAAACAAACTCCAACCCTAAATGTCTAATCATAACCCATGCTTTGTAACTCTAACTTAAAATTTCTAACACTAATACTAAATTTCTAAAACCTAACCCAACATTTCCTAACTTTAGCCTTAAACATTTGCCCTAACTCAAATGTTCAAACTTGAACTAAAATCTTCTATTCCCGACTCCAGACTTTTAATTTTAATCCATGCCTTTTCTTAATTCAAAACATTAATCCTAACCCAAAACTTCTAGTTCTAATCCAGAACTTCTAATTGTAACCCAGAACAATATCATCATCATTGTCATCATCATCATCATCTACTACTGCTGCTGCTTGTAGTATTTCCCTGGAACTGTTAGCTGGTGTTCTTTGCAGCTGATGCAGTGAAAATATTGAGACACAGCATCATGTTAGATTGGAAGCATGTTATGGCAGCCATTTTGTCAATCTCAGAGTGAATCTAAAAACCAGGTGATGTGCAACACTTCTTTAGCAGATTCCACTGACATGGGGATTACAGCAATCCTTGCCCCATTGGCCAAGTTAGGCCTGTTACTAGGGGTACTAAAAGAGATCTGAAACAGTGTCTTGGTCAGCTATGGTTCACCAATCGTGATACTAGCATGTCAGCTATCTGTCCCTGAGTCCAAATCAAACAATTTCTTCACCTCCACCCAAACCATCTAACCCAAAACTTATGATCTCAAAAGTTCTCTAACTGTAACCCAAACCAGGTAATCCTGATTCAAATCTTATAACCTTATCTTGAAACTAACTATACTCCAAAACATGTAACCCTAATCCAAACCTTGTGACACTAATCTGAAATTTTTGAGAATTAAGATATGAAATTTAGGAATGATTTCTGAGAAAGGAAAAACTGAACAGGCACAGAATAAATATGATGATCATGTGTAAAGTAAGACTGAAATATTTCTGTTCATCTCTCAGGAAGAATCAGTTTCTGAACACTCTGAGAATAATGAGGGGCAAAATAAAAGTAAGTTTTCTGGGCAAAGTACCATTAAACCTCAGGTTAAGATAAAGATAACCAGTAGCAGTGATATTAATTCCGTGAGTAAGAGGAAATGAAAGTAAAGATGCAATTAAATCTGAAAATATGAAAAAAAAGAAAAGAAACAGTACAATTAAAGTCAAATTAAAGTCAAAATTAAAGTCAGAGAATAAGACAAAGATAAAAGTAACAATAGAATTAAATCTGAGAGTATGACAAAAATGAAAGTAACAATTCAGTTAAACCTCAAAATTAGATAAGTACAGCGGTTCTAAGGACTGCAAATGCGCCTCAAACAGCCTCTGGCAGTCAAGTCCAGCTCCTGGCCTTCCCGTGGCAGAACTGTTTAAACTGACAGGAGAAGGGGCAAGGGCGAATATCTGGTGCCTGAAAACCAGTTACTTAGGGTAGGTGAGTGGCACGTTTGGTAGCTCATCTGCCGCTGTTGGCGAGATTTTCAGCTGCCGTGCATGAAGCGGTGCTCCTCCCGGCCAATGATGAAATTTGCAAATGAGGTTGCCATGCAGCATCACTGCGGAAAAGGTGGTAGAAAGGATAAAGCGAAGCAAACAGTCAAATCATGGCACCTTTGGTCTGGAGGTCGGCCACGTCCTGAGTGCAGTCATATCGGGTGAAATGCATGAACCGGCTTGTCCCAGAGGTTAAGACACTGCTGGCGAGACTCTTCAAATGCCGCGCGTGGAGTGAAGCTCCTCCCGGTCAAGGAAGAATGCGGAAAAGAAATAAAGGTTGCCATGCGGCGCCAATGGGAAAAGGTGGTGGAAAGTGAAGTTTAACCGGTATGTCCAGTAGTATCGCTATGAGAGCTATACCATGGCACCTCTGCTCTAGAGGCCGGCCATGTCTGAAATACACCTACACTGGTGAAATATGCCTAAACCGGCACACACCAGGGGTGGAATTTGATGGCTAGACATGTCATACCACCTCCGCTCTAGAGGTCGGTAATGCCTGATATGCACCCATACTGGTGAATTTTGCCTAAACCGGCTCATACCAGAGGTGAATCTTGAAGGCTATGCATGTCATAGTACCTCTGCCCTAGAGGTCGGTCCCGTCCCAAACACGCCCATACTGGGATAATGCCTAAACCGGCTCAACCCAGGAGTAGAAGTCACTAGTGGTGAGGATTCGTCCTCCTGAACAAAAGCTCCATCCTGGTCACAACTAGGAAGGGTAGCGGCCATGACCGCAAAATGCTGAAGTCGGAGACACTGGACCAGGGAAGTCTAGATAGGCAACCACCTCTCACCCGGCGGGGATGATTGCGTATCCTAATCACGCTGAGGTTTTCTGGTGAGAAAGTCCAACCCTGGACTGGATGGGCAACCACCTCTCACCCGGGGGTGATACACGGGTATCTCAAAACACATCGAGGTTTTCCGGTGAGAAAGTCCAACTCTGGCCTGGGTGATCTACCGCCTCTCACCCAGCAGGGATGCACTGATATCCTAAACACGTCGAGGTCTTCCGGTGAGAAAGTCCAACCCTAGACTAAACTGGTGCAATGAAAACCATGGTGTCACGCAATCCCGCTTCCGAGACCCACCAAGAATACAGGCTAAAGCCCTGTGATACTCTGAACCCCTTGTGGTCCTCTCGTGGATCTCGTGTGGTCTTTTCGGGGACCACACAGGGGACCACGGGACCTAACGAGGACCACAGGCGTGAATTCAGTAGGATCACAGTGCGGTTTTTGGTGGTAGAAGCGAACGAAGAAGAAGAGATAAGTACAGCAGTAAAAAGAAGCATTGAATCTGAGAATAAAAAAAAACAAAAAAACAACTGCATAGCTGTTTCCTCATCTAGGTTCAAGTAATCTCCTGTTGTTTGTTTCTTATTGATTGCCCATTCCTGTTAATAAAAATTGATTGTGGGATTTCAGATTTGAAGAGAACATTGGCAGTGTTACTGGAGTCCATGCTAGCAAGGATCACCCAGCTAGAAGCATTCATCAGTAGCATAAGTAATGAGTCTGTCCTGATTAACGGGTCATCATTATCCTTGACCTCTTCCTTGGCACAGTTACGCCAGAGGGAAGCACTGCAACAGGGTTCAGATACTGGAAAATTAATTAGGCAAGGTATTGGCAAGTTTATGTTGTTAATTAATGTAAAAGATAACAAAAGTAATAACATAATTTACTGTTAGTTTCGGGCAGGATCATATGTAACTTGTATGGGTTACCACTTAACTCTTAACCTCCCATGGTCTGTTTAAATGACTCTTTAAAAAAATTAGAATAACAACAGCTGCATGGTTTTTATCTGAAGACTGGAGTTCATGATACAGTGATTGGATTAACCAGCAATTACCAGTAAATTACTGATAGAAAAAGAGAACAAAACCAAAAGTTTTGGAGGTCATTTGTTACTACCATTTTATATTATCAAAAACCTAGTTAAAAAAAAAACAGCTGGCAAAACAGGTTGGAGGATAATCAGGCCAGTAGGTTGATGATGCACAATTTGTATGGAGGAGAAAGAAGATAAGCTCTATGGTTCCATACATGAATTACAAAAAACAGTGAAATTTGTCCAAGAGACAGGACTGCAGATATAGACAGACAATGTAAACGAAGAAGAAGAATAAGTAATGAGGAGAATTAGCCAGTTTTGACTTTGGTTCAGCATGCGACCATTTTATAAAGATTAAAATTTTGCCATTGAAAAAAAAAAGGTAAGAAAAAATATTCACATGAACATTTAATTCCTGCTGATGTTTGAAAAGTGTCTAATTTTAGATTAAAAAAAAAGGTATAAAGTACCAAATGTACTGAGAAAACTGGTATTTCAGAAAGTACTTCCTGCAGGCTGAAAGACATTTACAGTTGTACCAATTTTTAAAAATCCTAGTGCAAACACTGATGATAGTTCATGTATATTTCTTATTTTAGGTTTAATTTTGCTAGTTCACATGTTTCTTGTTTGGGTTTTACTTTCATTAGTTTATATACGCTAAATCTTCTATCTTTATGTTAGAGTTGTTACAGAACCAATACAACAAATGTGAACTGACAGATGAAGACAAGCTGCAGTATCCCCTGTGTACACAGAAAATTGAAGTTAGTAGCCAAACATTGCTGTGGTGAATAATACTGTTATATTTTACAGATTTTGTTCTTCACACATTTCAGTGTGTGGTGTTATTAAAAATTTTTATACAAAGAGATTTAAGTTTTATATTTCATGTTGAAATGTTGAACTTTTTCCTTGCTGTAGAAAAAAATGGGGACGTTCCATTTGTGCCAAATTAAAAGTGTGGGTCTTGATCTGTATAGGGGGTATAGTTGTAAAATTGAAATAACAAAGTATTTCCATGTATTTTCATGATAAAAGTATACGTATTATGCATCTTATCTTATCTTATATCCTTCCCATGCCGTTAAACGTCACATAGGGCTCGCAAAGTAGTTCGCCAATAGAAATATGTATGCATCAGGGTAGCTATAAATGTAAGAATGAAGAGTTTTTTAGGAAAAAATAAGCAGTGTGATGATTTTAGCTGATAATTGTGTCCTATTTACCATTGTGTAGGTCTAGATCTACCATCGGCGATGTCTAGATTGACCTGTAGCTTCATCCGATCTCGTCGCATGATAGTATGTAGCATACTCAGTACAATAATGTCTGAAATAACCTTTTAACTACTTCTTAGTCTATTTTATAGGTAAAAATCTACTTGGGGCACATTCATGAACAGTGGTCTGGTCGTAGGGCTTGTCCGTATGCCTCAGAAATGACACAAAATATTGAAATTTCTCCAAAGAAAGACCCATTTTCACTCGGTTGTTAGGCACACTTCGGACAGAACTATGAAAGTTCACCAGGCTTGTCAAATAAAACGTGTACAATTAAAAAATTACACCATTTTTCTAGACACGAAACAAGTGGTAAAATTTTACCAAATGGCACTCGACGGACAAATCGGAAGTGGTAAAATTTTCCCAATCGGCATGGAAAGAGTTAAAATTCAGTTCTTTGGCTTTATATTTTATTTTAAATCGCCACATTATATTCACTGAGTAGTTAAAATAATTACAAGCTGCATGGACTCAGTGAAACAAAATAAATAGAAGAAAGCCAGCAGAGAACGGTTCCAGAATTGCTGGATTCTTTCAGTATTAGCCGGTCTTAGGGCAGTCTCACTGCTAAATGCATCAGTGGCAAAAAAAAAAACAATTTTAAAAAAATTGCCTTCTGACCAAAGAATGCATTTAACACAACAGTTCAGGAACCAGAGGTTACAAATTCACAATTTCTTTTAGCATCTTTCATTTAGTTCTGCAAGTGAAAAAAACCTGGTAAGCTGCATGTTCTGAAGAATGAAATGATCTATGACTTTATCCTTTTTGAGAGCCTTTCTAAAGATGGCTACATTATGTTGCATGCAATTCTGAAAATCTTGATCATTGAGTTCCCTCCAGTTTTGACAAGTTTGGCCCATGATTTGTTACATTTTGTTTTTATATTTCTTATTGTCTTGTCTCCTTCCTCATGTACCTTTGGGTGCTGAGGGGACAAGCAGACATCTTGATAGGGCTTGGTGATTCACTTCATATAATGAGATATTTAGTGCTTCTCTCTCCATCTCTTATGTGGGCGGCCTCTTCTTCTGTTAGCTACAGATCTTACTGTTTCTTATTACTGTTTATCAAAATAACCTGTCTAACTGTAAGGAAGGCAGTACATTATTCATAGCATAATTTTCAAATTTATTAAATCCTTTGTTCCTGTAATGAATTTGTATCAAATTTTTCATGGGATCCATCATAACTTTTTGTCTAGTGGATGCGACAGATGTGGAAGTCAGATTCATGCTACCAAGGATATGGGGTTGATGGTTCTAACTGTTCTTTCATTAGGTACCTCAGTGAGGTAAGGTCAAAGTTAAAATTGCCATATTACTTACTAGGAAAGACAGGGATGTCTGTCCACTGTCTGTCATCTCTAAGCTATATATAATGTAAGAAAAGTATGATGGAATTTAAACTTTTGATGGAGTTTAATATTGCTGATGTTGGCTATTGCAAAGCTTGACATTGACAGTGTTAGTTATGACAGAATTTGATATTGCTGATGTGGGCTATCTTAGAGTTTGATATTGCAGATTTAGACCATGATAGATTTTGATATTATGTATGTAGGCCCCAATTTTCTGATGTAGAAGATTATGATGAAGCTGATGTAGATGATGTTAGCCACGTCTGGTCACGTTAATCTGGACATGAAAATTCAAACGTGTAAGAGTTATTTTACTTTCTGTCTTTGTAGGTTGAAGAGTTCTGTCCAAGACCTGCTTGGCTGGGGTCTCAGGCAGGCATGCAAGTCATAAATGTAAGTAACGATGAGTTTCCTATATGTGCTGAATGTAGTGTATTTGTCTGTGTTTGTTTCTCGTGATATATTGGTTTATTTATATTTGTTTCTCACAGTGCAGTGATACTTTATTGTTCATAGTTGATGCATTAGAGAATTTCTTCTATATCTGCCATACAGTATTTTTTTTAATGTCTTCAGTAATCATTGTCAGAATATCATCAAGTTATTTCTTATTTGTTTTTTTTTCTTAATGAATTAGATCCTTTTTGTGTTCTGTGTCACACATGTATGGATTCAACATATTTCATTCCATAATTCATTTTCAGAAATCTTTTCATTTTTATTTCTAACAGAATTTTTATTGTCTCTCTGGTCTGACCTGTTTGTATTTTACAGCATTTCTTAAATTTTTGAATGTCATTTCTAGTATTTATTTTTCATTTTGTCTCTCTATATGAGATTATAATTATTATGCCAGCATTTTAATTGTTCAGTATATTATCTTTGAGTATTTAATTCTTCAGTATATTTCAGTATTTTATTCCTCAGTCCATTGAATGCATCAACAGCTGGCCATCTTGCTCACAACCAAGAGGGCTACAGGAGTGCTGTTAGGGAGGCAAAGTTCCGCAAGGGACATGCAAATGAATGAATGAATAAATTCCTCAGTATTTTGTCCTTCAAGGTTTTATTCTTAAGTATTTTATCTTTCAAGGTTCCATATTTTATCTGTTAGTATTTTATTCTTTGAATTTGAATACTTATTTCCTGTGTTCTGTTTCATCTTAATTTAAGCGTGAGACATTTTTTGTCATCCTGAGTAAATATGTGGATGGGTGCCTTAGTGGCACAGTGGTTAGTGCACTTGTTTCTCATGCAAAGGCTGGTGGTTCAAGTCCAGCTAGAGGTGCCCCAGTCACCGAAATGTAGAATTTGATACCAAGATCATCCTGCAGCTGGGGAAGGACAGGCAACAGCTCTGGTGCTGATCACATCACCCTCTTGTGTGCTTGTCAGGTCAAGAAAAATATGGGCGCTAACACCATTTCTTTAAGTGCCTCTTGTCTTTTTTTGATAGGAGTGTGTTAAATATGTTGCATATATGCCAGCATGGAATTAATTTGATAGAAACACACTTGCGAAATATACAATTACAAAATGACTTGATAGAAATATTTATTCTTAATCTCCAGGCAAATTTTACATTAGACTTAGAGCCCTTGTTGAATATCCTTTTGGACCCAAATGATCGGCAGAGTTATGCTTTCATTCGCTTACGGATCAGCCAAATGTGGCATCAGTGGAAGAAGGCAGCAACTAATATAATGGCCAAATATCACAACAGCAGACCCAAACAGAAGGTGAGGACATAATGAATAAATATTCACAACAGTTACGTGCTGTACTTGTTATATGTAATGATTGCTGTCTTTGATATGTAATCTTTTGATGGATTTTTTTTTTTTTTCAGATTCTGTTATATCTTGGACTTCTGGGCAACAAAACTGGTTGGGAGTTTGCGGAGAAACAGTTTAAAGGTAGAACAAAAACTGTAGAGCTTCACTCACGTTGGTCAAGATTTTTATTGGTCAGTTTGTTTTTCTGAGGCTGACCTCAAGAACATATTTCATGATAGTTTAATTCAGTCTCACCCCAAGAATATTATTAATTGTCTAATTCATTCTCACTCCAAAACATATTTTGTGCCTGTTTAATTCAGTATGAAACCATTAATTCTGAACTTTACAGACTTTAAAAAGGCATTTGATAGCATACACAGAGATTCACTGTGGAGAATTTTAAGATTAAATAGAACACCACCTAAAATTGTCAACATCATTAGAGATCTCTGCAACAGATATGTTTGTACAGTCAAGACAGAAAAAGGAGTGAGTGAATGATTTCAGATTGAAACAGGCGTGAAACAGGAATGTATATTATATCTATTGCTTCTTGGAATTGCCATAGACTTTATAATGAAAAGATGCTGTACAGGTAAAACCGGCATTGATTGGGTACATGGGACCCAAATAGAAGATCTTAATTTTGCAGATGACATAACTCTTATCAGTGACAATGTGAAATCAATGCAGGAAAAAATAGATTCCCTTTCTTCCTTGGCTAGCAAAATAGGTCTTGAAATTAACAAAGACAAAACAAAAATAGTGAAACTTCTCATTAATCAAGAAGGGAAAATATAAGCAGAAGGAACAGCTGTTGATGAAGTAAGCTAATTTGCATAGCTTGGCAGCTACATAGACCAGGATGATGACACCAGGAAGGAAGTTAGAATGCCAGTTACAAAAGCAACATTGTCCTTCAAAAGTTTTGAGAACATATAGAATTCAAAAGTTATAAGCACAAAAACCAAGTTAAGATTATTCAACTCAAATGTGATATCCACTCTCATTTATGCATGTGAAAGCTGGAAATCAACTAAAGAAATAGATAAGAAATTAGACTCTTTTGAAAACAAATGCCTCAGGAAAATACTTGGTATAATGTGGTACAAATTTAAGAACAAGACAGAGACAAGACAGATGAGCAAGCAATAACCTGTCTTATGGGTGATCAGATAAAGAAGATGGACATATGTATTCCATGTGATGAGAAAAAATAATCAGAGAATACCAAAACAAGCTATCAAGTAGAACACAACAGGGCAAAGAAAAGAGGTCGACCACGTGAAACTCTAAAGAGGACATTGTTAAGAGAAGCCTGTTCATCCCTTGATGAAGTTGAAAGACTTGCAGAGAACAGGAAAACTTGGCAAACAAATATGCGAGCCCTATGTGATGTTTAACGGCACGGGAAAGATGTAAGATGTAAGAATTCAGTATGACCCAAAGAACATATTTAGTGACTGTTTAATTCATTATGACCCAAAGAACATATTTAGTGACTGTTTAATTCATTATAACCCAAAGAACATATTTAGTAACTGTTTAATTCAGTATGACCCAAAGAACATATTTAGTAACTGTTTAATTCAGTATGACCCAAAGAACATATTTAGTGACTGTTTATTTCATTATGACCCAAAGAACATATTTAGTGACTGTTTAATTCAGTATGACCCAAAGAACATATTTAGTGCCTGTTTAATTCAATCTGAACAAACAACATTTAGTTGGAATTTGCACTTAAGCATTTAAACTGTAATGATAGTAAACACTACTGAGATAATATAGCTGACAAGTAACAGGTACAGTCCTTTATTTTTTACAAATGACAGTACAGACAGATGCAGAGAGATGAATAGACTGTGACAGTGTGAGAGAACAGAGCATAATTTAGAACTGAAGTGCTATGTGAGACCTGGACACTTAACAAAACAGCTGAGAAACACATAAATGCCTTTGAATGTAAATGCTACAGAAGAGCTTTTCAAATATCATGGACACAAAAAAATATATCCATACTAAACTTAATATTGAAGAGGACTGGCTAGTAGAGGATTAAAGAGAGAAAACGTCAATATTTTGGACACATTAAATGTCATGATAATCTGAGAAGACCGTCTTGGAAGGGTACATAATGGGAAAAAGAAAGAGAGGAAGACCAAGGCGAAGATGGCTGCAAAACATCGTTGATGATCTGCAAATGAGTGCATCAGCAGCAGGTCTTCTTTGCTCATAACCGAGAGGTACAGGAGTGCTGTTAGGGAGGAAAAGTTCATCAAGGGACATGCAAATGAATAAATGAATGAATGATATAGTGATGCCTTGATTCAATGTGGACTTGCTTACAGTGCAGTTGGGCCTCAAATTATCATCCACCAGTGATGTTATACTTTTGACAGAAAGGATACCTGCTTAGAATGCATCCTCATGTACAATGTGGCTGAATGTTTTAGACATTGAAAACTACATTATAATGAGACACAAGTGTATCTGTATGAACTTTATGTTTAGATACATTTCCACTTGTATATATCTGACAAGTACATTTTTATGAAGTGTGAATTTCTGTTATCATTTTTTAATTTAATATGAATTCATTGTTTGTCTTATGTTTCACTGAGTGAATTCATTCAGCGAGTCTCATTTTCATTGTGAGTGAATTCATTAATTAGATCCATCTTGTGTGAACTTGAAAATGCATTATGGGATTTTGACAAGAGTTATCCACCACTCTTCTTTCAATTACTTTTTGTCTTGACGATCAGGAGGACCTCTAGGAGAACTTGTCCAGTGGAGTGATTTGATAGCAACCTTGTACATTCTAGGACATGAACTCACAATTACGAGTGAAGTTGAGCAGTTAATTGTGTGAGTGATCATTATAATAATGTACACCATATGTCTGGTATGTCTGTAGTATTGAGTAGACTGTTTTCATATATGAATAGCATGTATAGGCTGTTCACCAATATTAAGTAGATTGTTTTAACTATGTGAAAAGCATGTACGGCATGTGTAGAGTAGATTATTTAGCATTGTGAATAGCCACATCTGTTTGCTGCAGTATTGAATACTTTCTTTAGCTATGTACTGTTGAGAAGATTGTTATAGTGGTGTATTTTGTTTTTTGGCATTGAGGTATTATGAAATTTCATTTAGCCTACATTCTAACAGCAAGAAAGATAAGTGAGAAGACCAAGAGAAAAAAAAACTGTGGACAATCTAATATGATGGCATCCCCTTGGAACAACTGTGTTAAGAACACACTTATCTTAACATAGTCTTTGTGAGACAAGGAACATAGATCTTTTTGCTTAAAAACTCTGACCTACTTCTGTAGCCCAGAAACCTGTAGCAGTGAACACTAATTGTAATTGTTATTTCTGTAAAATGTAATGTCAGGTTGGTGGATGGATGAGGACATGGAGATTGCCAGCAGGGATGAGGAAAATCTGGTGAGAAACAAATGAGTCCAGGATGAGACAAGCATATGGGTCTTTACAACAATGACTATCAGAATGATGCAAACAAAACACAGCCAGCAGACTGTAAGTGGTGAGGTACTAATCGGATTCCTCATCCCAAAGATCCAGTTCTCTGTGGAACTGTCTCAAAGCCATCTGCAATGCTGGATCTGACATGGAGACGGGGGCTTAAGTGCAGCCACCAGATGTGCTGGAAAACAAAGTTTTGGCCTGGCCAGCCTACACCGCTGTCTTCATGGCAGTCTGAGGAAGACCACAGTCTGCCCTAGCAAAGAAAGGTACTGAAGTCAGAGGTACCCAGCCAAAATACGCATCACAAAAATCAGGGTACCATGCATCATTGCCAGTGTGTGTATGAAGAAGAAGAAGAAGAAGAAATGTGATGGCACAATAAAAAGTCACTAGCTGAGCTGATGAAAAATATCAAAGACCAAGTTCTGTAGTGAAGCATGATTACCAACACCTACCAGCATGACACCTGATAATCATTTAGCCATTTCAGTGCTTTTGCTGCTTGTTTATGTCTTGTTGAATGAATTCATTTGTACTGAGCAAATTTAGTCAGCAGTTCAGCTGACATAGCATCTTGAGATTAACCGGTGCCTGATTAATTCTAACTTTTGCCAGAATTCTAAACAATGTCCCAGCAGCTAAAACTCCATGTCAGAGCAGAAAAGAGCTACCATTTCACCTGATGTATACAGACATAATAGGCCTAGATCAGTTCAGAAAGGCGCTCAGTGCTGGATATCCTAAATTTAGGTCAGCAGTTTTTTCTAGTTTTTCTTTCTTTCTTTCTTTCTTTCTTTCGTTCTTTCTTTCTTTCTTTCTTACAAATCTTCCTCATTTGGTTACATCCTCTCCTCTTTAGCTTTCAGTTTCATTTCCAATTCCTGTTGTTTATTCTTTGCTCTTCTAGTCAAGTTTTGAATAAGATGACCAGCAGAGTTAGTGAAGTTTTAAACAAGATGGCCATCAGAAATATAGTTGGTAGTGAAGTTGTTAATAAAGTGGCCTACAGATCATAACTATGAGTGAAGTTGTTAGCAAGATGGCTAGCAGATCATAGATGCTAGTGAAGTAGTTAACAAGGTGGCCAACAGACCGTAACTATTAGTAAAGTTGTTAACAAGATGGCCAACAGACAATAGCTGCTGGTGAAATTTTTAACAAGTTAGGAAGCAGGCTGTTTCTGATCAAGACCCTCTCCTGGCTGTACACCCAGTAAACAGGTTGTTGTGATAGTAATCTGCATGCTCTTAACAGTGAAATCCAGTCATAGGTCACCTTCAGGAATTAAGAAAGCCACCGAAGCTCTCTCCATGTCTTATGTTTGAGTTACAAGATCTTGTTCTACAAAATCTTAATTAAAGCATCATGCTACAAGATCTTAATCTCAGCATCAGATTACATAATCCTCATCACAGCATCAGATACAAAATCCTAATCATAACCTCAAATTGCAGAATCTTTATCACAGCACTATGCTACTAGAGCTTGATCACAATCCCATGTTACAAGATCTCCATTTCAGCATCACATTACACAATTTTCTTGCTGTAATTTCCCCTCTTTGATGCAATGTAATGCTGAATGATAGTTTATGATGCTTTATGATGATACTGCATGGTCCTTTATGATGACACTGCATGGTGCTTTATGATGATACTGCATGGTGCTTTATGATGATACTGCATGGTGCTTTATGATGATACTGCATGGTGCTATATGATGATACTGCATGGTGCTTTATGATGATACTGCATGGTGCTATGTGATGATACTGCATGGTGCTAGGTGATGATACTGCATGGTGCTATGTGATGATACTGCATGGTGCTATGTGATGACACTGCATGGTGCTTTGTGATGACACTGTATGGTGCTTGATGATAACACAGTATGGTGCTTGATGATAACACAGTATGATGCTTGATGATAGCAATGTATGATGCTTGGTGATAACACTGCATGATAACACTATGATGCTTGATGATAATACTGATAACACTTCATGATACTTGATGATAACACTCATGATACTTGATGATAACACTGATAACACTGTATGATGCTCGATGATAACACTGCATTATGCTTGATGATAACACTGCATGATGCTCGATGATAACACTGCATGATGCTTGATGATAACACTGTATGATGCTTAATGATGGTGCTGTATGATTCTTTATGGTGGCATTGTATGTTGCAGTATAATGCTGTATGAAACAGTGATGCTATATGATGCAATATATACTTCGATGTGACAGCTCTTATAGCTCAATTCAGCTATTTATAATACTGGATACTGCAAGGGATGTTGGTATTGTTGCATAGTACAGGATGCTCTATGTGATGTTGCTTTTGGTGTTACTGTATGATACAGGATACTGTAGGCATTTCTGTTGTGTTTGGTAGTGTTGTTTGGAACAGGCTACTGAAGGGTTTGGTGTTATTATATATTCAGGATACTGTAGGGTTGTGAGGTACAACATAATTTAGAGGTTGGTATTGTTGTATGGCACAATATATTAAAATGATGGTGTTGTTTGATGCAAAATACTGTAGATGATTTACTGGTAGCTGTATCATGCAAGGTATTGTAAAGCTTGGTATTGTTGTATGATAAAAGGATGCTTTAGAAGTTGGTGTTGTTCTGTGCTTCAGAATACTGAAGATGTTGTTGGTATTACTGTATGGTGGAGAATATTATAGGTGATGTTTTTTGTTTTTGTATGGTGTAAGATACTATAGACGATGCTGTTGGTCGTGTTGTGTGGTAACATCAATAGATATTTTAGATGTTCTTGTTTTAAAGTTCAGGATATAGTAGATGTTGTTTCATTGGACTTGATATTGTGATAGTCATTGTTACTCAATATTGATTGTTGTATGTGTTGTTGTATAGTACAGAATAATGTGTATGTTGCAAGAATATATATATATATATATATATAATACAGGATACTGTATTATACTGTATAAGGTTCAGATAGATATATATATATATATATATATATATATATATATATATATATATATATATGAACCTTAAGGACACATGGGGCTTCAGCAAGGGTTTTCCACAAATGCCTGTCCTTTACCTTTTTTTCTGCTCTTGCCCAGGTGAGCCCTCTATTTCTCAACATCCTCTCTGTTGTTCTTCTCCATGTCTCCTTCGGTCTACCCTTACTTTTGTTCCCCTGTGGTGTACATATTAGTGCTATTTTTGGTAGTGAGTTGTTAGTCATTCGGAGCACATATCCCAACCATCTCCAGTGTCTTTCCTCAATAATTGCTGTCAGTGGCTTCATCTACATTTCTGCCAATAGGATGTTATATCTTATGGTGTTTGGCCAAAATATTTTTCTAATTCTTTGTAAACATTTAATCTGGAAAGAATTCAACTTGTTTTCTATGGTTTTAGTGATTTTCCAGCATTCACTTCCATAGAGTAGTACACTTAGAACATTACTCTTAAATATCCTGATTTTCATATTTATGATATATATATATATATATATAAAAGAGACATGGAGAAGAACAACAGAAAGGATGTTGAGCAATAGAGGGCTCACCTGGGCAAGAGCAGAAAAAAAGGCGAAAGACAGGCATTTGTGGAAAACCCTTGCAGAAGCCCCATGTGCCCTGGGCACTTAAGGTTCAGAGAGAGAGAGAGATATATATATATATATATACACACACACCTAGTCTGTACTCTCTATTTATTGATCATAGCATATTGTTTCTTCTCATTTGTCACACATATTTTTTGCAGAAGTAGGCCATCTTGCTCACAACCGTGAGGCCTATAGAAGTGCTGTTAGGGAGGCAAAGTTCTGCAAGGGACATGCAAATGAATGAATGAAAGCTTGGGGGGCTTCTCTGTACAATCATATATGTGATGCCTATTTGTACAAGCATGTGCGTGATGCCCGTCTGTACAATTATATGTGTGATGCTCATCTGTACAAATATATGTGTACACAGGTGTGATGTTCATCTGTACAGGCATATGTGGCCCCATCATATATGTGTTTGCAGTCAGTATAAACACATGTACGATCCCCATCTGTACATTTATGTGATGCCCATCTCTAAAATAATATGCATGGTGCCTATCTGTACAAGCATATATGCAATACCCATCTCTATATGCATGATGCCCATCTGTAAAATTATATGCATGATGGCCATGTGTATAATTATATACATAATGTCAATCTGTATAAACATATCTGTGATGTCAATCTGTATAAGCATATCTGTGATGTCAATCTGTATAAACATATCTGTGATGTCAATCTGTATAAACATATCTGTGATGTCAATCTGTATAAACATATCTGTGATGTCAATCTGTATAAACATATCTGTGATGTCAATCTGTATAAACATATCTGTGATGTCAATCTGTATAAACATATCTGTGATGTCAATCTGTATAAACATATCTGTGATGTCAATCTGTATAAACATATCTGTGATGTCAATCTGTATAAGCATATCTGTGATGCCAGTTTGTGTAAGGATATGTGGACTGTCTCCAGCTGTTTAATCCGAGTGATGGATACATTTGGCACAGAGCCAGCTTTCAACCATAAAGGGTTTGCAAGGAAGAATAAGATTTCAACATCTTGGGGTGGGCATGACCTTAATCCGCAGCAGTTCTTCACAATGTTTCGTAAGTTATACATTTTCTCCTTATAATGTTTTATATGTTTTATATTCTAATCAGACCTATACAAAATTCTGTAAGTTTTATCTTCTCCACATTATCACATTAGTTCATAGGTTTTAGTGTCACTGTATCTTCTCAATGTTTTGTGAATTTTATCATCATACTTTCACAGTTTTAATGCATTTTGCTCACATCAGATCTTCATAGACTTCAGTGTTAGCGGATTTATATAGTGTTCTTTTGATTGTTGTTTTCATCAGATCAACCCAGTACTTTACCTTCATGAGATCTACCCAGTACTTCACTTACCTTCATGAGATCTACCCAGTACTTCATTTAACATCTATCCAGTACTTCATTTACTTCACCAGATCTACCCAGTACTTCACTTACTTTCATAACATCTATCCAGTACTTCATTTACTTCACTAGATCTACCCAGTACTTTACCTTCATGAGATCTACCCAGTACTTCATTTACCTTCATAACATCTATCCAGTACTTCATTTACTTCACTAGATCTACCCAGCACTTCATTGTCATCACCATATCTGCACAGTGATTCATTAGCTCTTATGTTCTGTGTTTCACATTTTACTTGCTTATTTCTGTGACAACAGAATCTGTGTTTCAGATTTCATATTTTTATTTTCTTGCCATGTTGAGCTGATATTCTTAGTATCAGTGTAACAGCTTGAGTCCTTCGGATTCTGTCTTTTGTTGCTTACATACATGAAGGTTTTCATGTTCTGGCTTAGAATATATGTTTTACCATTGATCCAACATTGATAGGGAAGTTGTAAGGCTGGCAAGTGATACCAGCACTGATCTGAGTGAACTGTTTGGTGTATGTGTTGTGTGTGAAGTATAAAAATGATTGTATGTGACAGAACTGAAGTGTTCAGTGACAGACGTTTGCTGGATCAAAAACAAATTAATTACACATTTTTATGTGGGCATACATTATTTGGACTCATGAAGTGGCATGGAGAAAAGAACACCAGTCCAGCTCGTAATTAATAGTCAGAATAGAGAACTGTGAAAAAGTATGACCGCCAATGCCTGTGGCCATGGCACTGGATAGATAGATACATTATTTGATTTTGATTATCATTATGATTCAGCGCCTGTTGTTAGAGATGTTTTTCCGTTGGCTCCAAAGTTAAGCTTTTCATGAAGATTTTTAGCACGGGAGTTGTAGGCAGTATCTGTTTATTTTTGCATGAGTTGAAAAATAAAAGTATCGGTTGATGCAAATCTGTGTATACCTTTGACAAATGTTTGTTTGTTCAGCTCACACTCCGGACAATTCATTCATGGGCTTTGTTGTAGACAGATTTCTGAATGATTCCCAGCCAGATATGGAGAATAAGAGCAATATTGCAGTTGTTTATGGAAAAAATGACTTCATGTGGAAGGTGGGTAATTTATGTTGATTATGGTCTTGATCAGCAGAAAATACGTTGATTAAAATCTGGTTTATTTATGAAAGTGTGGGGACTAAATCTGTCATTAATATGTAAATACACAGAGAGAAAATCTACCATTAGTTTGGTATGAAATAACTTCTTGTGAAAGAGGTGAATTTACTTTGTGTGTTGTAAATATTTCAGGGAAGTAGTTTGATGAACTAAGATGTTGATATGATGGTACACATGGGATTGTTTTTACTGCATAATTTTAATCATTTTACTCCATTGTTTTAATTCTTTTACTTCATACACACAGGGCAAGCGTGATTACCTTGATGCAATACATTCCAGACTTGAGGTACATGGGACAGTGTACACAGAACCTGGACAGAAACTAATGTATGTCCCAGAATATGTTGTGAACCATGGGCTTTTATCAAGAATGGAGCTACACAAGCTTCTACAGAAAGCCAAGGTCATTTTGTTTATATTGTGGCTTTTTTAATATCAGTTGGAGAAGCTGGCTAGTGAAATCTCGAAGAGGGGACTTTATGTTGTAATTTTGTATGTTGTGATCTTGCTGTTAGTTACATTAGCTTGTCAGTGAAGCCTTAGTGAGGGGGCATCATGTTGTATGTAAGTTAAAGCTGCTAGCTAATGTGTAGTCAGAGTTGCTGGCCAGTGAAACATAAGTGAGAAGTCATTTTGTTGTAATGTTATTTGGTATCACTCAGACCTGCTGGCCGGTGAAGCCACTAAGGGACATCATTTTGTAATATTTCTGATATCAGGTACAGCATTCGTAAGAATGAGTGGTCATTTTGTTTTATTGTTATATGTTGCATTTTTTAAAATCACTGGCTAGTGAAATCTAAGTGAAAGGACTTTTTGTTATATGTTGTATTTTAGTGAGAACATTTGTTGTTGTATGTTGTGTTTTTTTTGTGTGTCAATTACAGCAACAAATAATATTTGTGACCAGAAAGTAAAAGATTAAATTATTATCAATATGTATAGCAGTAACAGCCTTTTATAGCCATTTTTAACTCTTCTGTAATATCTTTCCTCCACACCACATGACTTTTGTTGTGTTCAAGTTTTCATCTTATATTATGTGCTGCACTGGTATCTTGTAGTTGTGTTGCATTTATATGCTATAAAATATTTTTTTTTTCCAATGGCTTGAAAATGAATTTGAATTTCTTACAGAGGGTGATAGTGAAAATGAAACTGAAATACAAAGTGTGTCCAGTAACTAATGAGACTGATTCCATAAAATTCAATTTGTTCAAGTCAACATACTTACATATACTTAACATTCCTTGAAATAACATCCTTGAGCATCAATATACCGTTGCCAGCTGTTCTGCCATGCTGTGTAGCTTTCCTAGAAGTCTTGAACAAGGATCTCCTTCAAAGCACTGGTCATGGAAGCTTGCACGTCATTAACAGTCCTAAAATGGTGGCCTTCAAGCTTGATTTAAGCCAGGAAAACAAAAAGAAGTTAGCTGGGGCCAAGTCTGGGCTGTAGGGAGGTTGCCACATCATTGCTACTATTTTTTTCAACAGAAATTATCTCACAATGCATAGCTCAGTGCATTGTCATGGTGAAAAACCCAGGTATTGGTGATCTCTGGGCAGATGTATGTGACTGTTCTTAAGCCATTTAAGCACTTCCACGCTGTGTTGACCATTTGTCAGGGTGGTACGAACTCCTTACAGACAACACCTTTAGAGATAAAAAAGACAATGAGCATTGATTTCATCTTGAGCCTTCTTTGGTTGTGGAAACTTGGTAGTGTGCCACTCAGAGCTCTGTCTTTTCATCTCCAGATCGTACTCAAAGACCCACATTTCATCACCATTTATCACTTTCTTAAAAAAATCAAGTTCACTCCTTACATGGTTCAAAAGCTCATGAGAAATTGACACATGGTTTTTCTTCTGTTTATCACTCAAAACCTTAGGAACCAATTTGGCACAAATTTTCCACATGTGCAGTTCTTTCATGATGGTTTCATGCATAATGGATTTTGGAAGTCCCACTTGATCTGCTATCAATCTAAGACTCGGACATTGGTCAGAGTCCAAAATCAGTTTCACTTTATCAGCATTGTTGGAAGTGTGAGATGTTAATGGGCGCCCTGTATGTTGTTCATCCTTGACACACTCTCTTCCTTCGTTGAACATCTTGTGCCACCGAAACACTTGTGCTTTCTATAAAGCATCCTTCCCTTAGGCTTTCTGTATCATAGCAAGTGTCTTGGTCATGGATTTTTCAAGTTTAGCACAAAACTTTATCACACTTTGCTGTTTGACATTCCTCTGCATTTTGACCATTGCACGATGCTTAAACAGCCGTCCACTTTGCAAGCGATCTGCATTCTGTAAAAGCTCAGAGCCAAATGACAAGATATCGACCCTTTACTTAACATCCTCCACTAACCTTCAGGCCTGGAGAATCTGCCCCCCAGCCATGCTGATTGGCTAAATAAAATAAGTCTCCTTACTTACCAGACACACCTTGTATGTAACTCTGACAGTGAACAAGATAATGAGAGCACTTATACATAACCATGATTATTGCATGAATGGCAAGAATGAAAAAAAAGTTGAAAATAAATGAATACTTGTTGAAAAATTCTTCGCTTCAATCACCTGTCTTTAGCACTGCAGGCTGAAGAAGAAGATGAGATCCTTTGGCTGCCATGCATGGAATAGAGCTCCTCCCGGCCAGGGAAGGAAAGTGTGATAAAGGTTTGCTGTGTATGAAGTCTCAGGCAGTTAGGTGAAGGCTTGGCAGGATAAAAATGGAAAGACTGAAACGATGAAAGTTGGTCAGTAAGACCCGTGGTCTTGCAACGAATGATACATTTTAAGGCACCTCTGCTCTCAAGGTCAGCTGCGTCTATTTGTATACTAAACCTGATAAGGTAAACTTTTGCCCAAACTGGCTTAACCCAAGGGGACACATCTGGCACGTGTCAAGGCTCTGTCATCCTTTGACCCTAGCTGTGTCAAGAATTTAGTGGCCACGACCATCAAAATGCCAAAGATGGAGACACCGGACCAGTGCAGCCCAGTCTTGGCAACCTCCTCTCACCCAGTGGATTTCATATCCAGACCAAATTGAGGTTCCATTGAGGAAAGCCCTGTTTGAAGCTCTCTGGTGCAACAAAAACTAGCACACGCATTTCCTTCTCTGAGACCCTGTGTGCCCTGAACCCATCCTAAATGAGGCTTATCTCAAGGATCAAAACAAGTGCAGAGCACAGGGGGGCGATCCTGGTGTACAGAAGCAAACACAGAAGAAGAAAAAGAAGAATAGAATTGTCCTGGGACAGCTTTTGAGAATTTTGATTTTCGCAGGTAACAGTACTGATGGCTGTGGTGATGTGATCGACTTTCAGAGGCACTTCCCCCCCAATAGAATTGTCAACATCAAAGGAAAAGGGCCCACTGAGAAACTGTATTGTGTGTGTTAGAAATAAAAGATGACAGGAAACAAGTTATATATCAAAGATTGTGATATTACATTGTGTGTTACACTTTGCTTTGGAACATTGATAAGTCTTAGATTTTCAGATGACACAATAAAGTATTAACTACCGAGAGGAAAGCGCACAAGTGGAATTATATAGTGCAGTGGGTCGTTGCATACAATGTGAACATAGCAAAAAAGTTAAACAAAAAATTTCTATACTTGATGTCTCATTTACTGGTTCTCTAAACTCCATAGACATATGACTTTTGGCACCCAATCAGCTTTGTTATTACAACCTTAATGGTTGGTTTTAAGTTAGAATATAATTGTTTTTATGACTAATTTTCATCCAAAATCAGTATTTTATGGTTCACGTGCTCATATTGACAGAGGTAATATCACATACATATATGTATTATCTGTCGCACGGATATTCATGTCATGAAAGATTTTTGTATTTTTACATAGATATAAATGATATCTACCACATAGATATTTGTGTGGTAGATGATGCATAGGTATGTATTACATAGATATGTTTATTATCTATTATACAGATATTTGTGGGATTAGGTTTTCCATATGAAGGACCAGCAGTGCTGGAGGCCATAGCCAGTGGAGCAGTGTTTCTTAATCCAGAATTTGATCCACCACTCAGTAGAAGCAACAACATATTTTTCAAGGGAAAGCCAACCCATAGAGAGGTAAGCATGCATCACGATCCATTTTAATCCACAGTGAGTTAAATAGGTATGACCTTTGTCAGTCCTAAGAGAGGTAAATATGCTGACCAAGAGAGAGGTAAACAGGCATGACCCATGCAAATCTAGAGATTGATTGATCGATTCATTTTTTTTTCCAAAGGGTTAAGAAAGGTTAACATAGAGCTTAAGAGAGAGGTAAACAGGCATGACCCATGCAAATCTAGAGGGAAGTAAACAGGCATGACCCATGCAAATCTAGAGGAAAGTAAACAGGCATGACCCATGCAAATCTAGAGGGAAGTAAACAGGCATGACCCATGCAAATCTAGAGGGAAGTAAACAGGCATGACCCATGCAAATTTAGAGGGAAGTAAACAGGCATGACCCATGCAAATCTAGAGGGAAGTAAACAGGCATGACCCATGCCAGTCCTAAGAGAAGTAAACAGCATGGTCCAAAAAAAAACAAAACAAACAAAACTCAGTATGAGGGAAACAGTCAGTCCTCCCATTCACTGTCTAAACCAGATGGAGAACTGTTTAGTGCTGCTAATGTGTAATGTGTATGTTTTGACATTATTAGCACAGAATTCATGAACCATTACCATCAATACACACACAGGCCAGTCAGAATTATGTGTGACTGAGACTGTACACGGGCCAGAGTTGCAAAGACCATGAGGCAAGATAAAAAGCTAAAACCACTCCCCTTTGTTTTGTCATTTCTCTCATAGTACTTGACTTACTTAAATACCGAACCAGAGCTTTAAAGGTCAGGAATATACAAGGTCATATTTAGGTCGGAGTTGCTCATCTTTGTACCATCTTTTCTCTTACTGCACTTGATGTATGCCAGTGGTTTCGTACCACCTGAGAACCAAGTATTATTTTAGTTTAAAAAAAGGGGGGGGGGGTGAAGATGCCCGATAAGGTAATCAGCAACACACAGGTGATATGTCAGCATCAGGGTTAGCGAACCATAGCTGACCAAGACCCTGTCCCACTTCTCCGTGGTATCCCCATAAACAGGCATAGCCTGGCTAACAGGGCAGGGATCACCACAGTCCCCATGATGGTGGAGTCTGCTAAACAAGCATTGCACACCCCTTGCATTTTAGCTGTACTCTGGGACTGAAAAAGTAACTGCCAGAACCTGCTCCCATGCCGATATGATGCTGTGCCTCAACACCTACAGCATTGGCTGCAAAGAACAACAGCTCGCAGTTACAGGGAGTTTGTACAAGTACAATTAATTTTTTTTTAAAAGTCAGAACCAGTTTAATCCACATTCTCTCCACATCTGTATTTGTCATCATTATTAGGTGCTGCACAGGTAAACATTAGCTGTCATACTTCTCCATAGGTCTTGATCCTTGGTATTTGTCTGCACACATCACTTAGCTATATAAGTTACTCTTTGACTTCTGATTTAATTTCCATGCGTGGCCAGAACAAATTATGATGAGAAATTCTGCTAGTTAGAAACTGGTATATCAGATATGGGTCGCTAACCCTGACGCTGGTATATCAGCTATGGGTCACTAACCCTGACACTGGTATATCAGCTATGGGTCACTAACCCTGACACTGGTATATCAGCTATGGGTCGCCAGTTACCTCAGCGGGCATCTTCACCCCTAACCACTTTCTTGAAAAATTGTCACAGAATTAATATTGGCTTGTAAAAGTTGTTGTCTACATGTGCAACAGCTTTTCGTGTTTTTTTAAAAAAATAAATAGGGATTTTTAAAAAAAACTGATATGTAAACAGATTTAATTCACATAAAAAAGTTTAAAGAAAATTTTTCTGTTATCTTGATGAAGCTAGGGATGCACAAACTGGTAATGAATGTATGATTTTCTTGTTATTTTGATTGAAGCTATCATAAATGGGTGATATTCCTGTTGTTTTAATGGATAAGTGAGTGTTTGAATCTGTCATCAATTAATTATATTCCTGTTGTTTTGATGAATGTTTGAATGTTTTATCAATTAATTACGAGGGTCATACCAAAAGTCGTGAGCAAAATTTTTTTAAAATCGGAATTTATACATAGAGAAAATATAAATATATCACCTCAATCTGCATCCTTTTCTTCACTTTTCAACATAATCTCCATTTCTCTGCACACATTTTTCTCATCGCTCTGCAAGTTTGAAAATATCCACCCAGTAGAATTCTGTTCCAGCTGACCGATGGCACAGACGCACTGCTTTCTGGACATTCTCTCCTGTGGGACCCAGCGGGCACAAACTTTCCTATAGCCTAGGCTTTCAATCATTTCCTGTACTGTACTGTGTCCTATTCCAAGATTTACAGTGATTTCAGATACTGTGACATGTCTGTCTTCTTTTAATGATGTCGTCAACTCTGTCCATGTTGCATTTAGTGGAGGCAGTTTGAGGGTGACCGCTGTGAGACATATCTTGTATGCTCGTGTTTCCATCTTTGAAATGTTTCACCCACCTCCTATCACTGCTAGCACCCATACACACATCTCCATAAGCAAGTTGAACTCTTTAGTGAATTTCAGCAGCAGGGATTTCCTATTTAACAAGGAGCTCAATAACAGCACATTGATGAAATGAAACTTCAGCACCTGCCATTATGTTTATGCTCCAAGTGGTCACATGACACATGATGGTGATGTCATGTGACCTCCACATGAAGTGCAAGGAATGTAGATTAAGGTGATACATTTATATTTTCTCTATCTATACATTTTGATTTTTAAAAAAATGTTTGCTCACGACTTTCGGTATGACTGTCGTATATTCCTGTTGTGTGAATGGATACGTGAGTGTTTGAATGTGTCATCATTTAATTGTATTCCTGTTGTCTTGATGGATACATAAGGAGCTGAATCTGAAATGTAACATATAATACTTCTGTTATCTTGATAGATATATGATGAATGCATTAATCGATGATGAAGGAATGATATTTCTGTTATCTTGATGGATGATCAATTTGGTCAGATTACCTCTCAGCACCCGTATGCCGAGACCTTTATTGGTGAGCCTTATGTCTACACTGTTGACATAAACAAAACAGGCGATGTGGCCGCCATTGTGGACAAGATTCTTTCCCGCAACCAGGTCAGAACTATCTAAGGCAGCTATTATAAGAATCACAATTCACAGACCATGTAAACCTTATATTTTCTTATTTCTATCATGTAAATATAGTGATTATCACAATGACAAAACTTCTATATCAGTTATACAAGGTATTCATTCATTCATTCATTTGCATGTCCCTTGCGGAACTTTGCCTCCCAAACAGCACTCCTGTAGGCCTCTCAGTTGTGAGCAAGATGGCCTGCTGCTGTTGCATCCATTTGCAGATCATCAACGATGTCTTGCAGCCATCTTCGTTTTGGTCTTCCTCTTTTTCTTTTTCCCATTATGTATCCTTCCAATACGGTCTTCTCTAAATTATCATGACGTTTAATGTGTCCAAAATATTTAAGTTTTCTCTCTTTAATCCTCTTTACTAGCCAGCCTTCTTCAATATTAAGCTCTTGTAGTATAGATATATTTGTTCTTTTTTGTGTCCACGATATTTGGAGAACTCTTCTGTAGCATTTACATTCAAAGGCATTTATGTGTTTCTCAGCTGTTTTGTTAAGTGTCCAGGTCTCATAGGCATATGTTGCGATGGGAAAGATGCATGCCCCTAAAAATCTTATTTTTGTGGTTCTGTCTGCTCCTCTCCACAGATTCTTTATTTGTTTTACTTTCTGAAGAGCGATAGATGTCCTCCTTTTAATTTCCCTCATTGTATCTCCATTATTAGTTAGTAGTGATCCAAGATATTCAAAACTCTCCACTTCTTCCAATTTTTCCTCATTGATACATATTTCAGTTGCCTTGTTTGTTTTGTCAATCGTCATCAATTTAGTTTTCTTTGCATTAAGATAGAGGTTCTGCTCTTCACTGTTCTTATGAACTGACATAATTAGTTTTTCCATTCCTTTTTGTGTTGTGGACAGTAATACTGTGTCATCAGCATATCTAATCTCTGGTATTTCATAACCTCCAATTGTTATGGCATCGTAATATTCTTTGTCTACATATTCTCTAACATTCCTCATTATATTTTAAGTATTCATGTTGAATAAGTAGGGTGACTATATGCACCCCTGACGGACACCTTGTTTTATGTCAAACCAAGTTGTTGTTTCACCATTTATTCTTACTGCTGCCTGTTGGTCTAGATACAGCAGTGATGCTAATTGTATCAAATGTGTTGGAAATCCCATTTTTTCCAGTATTTCCCAAAGTTTCTATTGTTGTACACAATCAAATGCCTTTGAGTAATCTATAAAGGATAAATACAGATTCACATTAAACTCTCTGCATTTCTCTATTATAAATCTTAGATTGAATATATGATCTCTTGATCCTCTTCCTTGCCTGAAACAAGCTTGGATCATATTGACTTCTTCTGTTTTCTATCAAAGTCTACCTATTATGATTTTTAACAGAATTTTACTGGCATGACTAATCAGGGCAACAGTTCTGTAGTTGGTGCATAATTTCAGGTTACCCTTTTTTGGCAGTGGTATGAATACAGTTCTTTTCCATTCTTTTGGCAGAATACCTGAATGCCATTTCTTTTTACATAGTGCATGATAGATTGTTGCACACTCCTTTCCTCCTGCTTTAATAAATTCAGCTGTTATCTCATCACATCCTGGTGATTTACCATTTTTCAGATTCTTTATTGCCCATAAAACTTCTTCTATTGTCGGTTCGGGTTCTTTCTCCTCCAATAATACTTCACACTGTTGATTTCTGGTTCCACAGTCGGTTGTTTCATACATTCCTTTGCAGTATTCCTTCCATCTTTCTAGAATTTCCTCCGTCTCTGTCAAGGTATTCCCCATCTCATCACAAATTACATTTAGCTTAGGTGTGACATTTCTCATCAATGTCTTCATTTCTCTAAACATTTCACTATCTCTTCACACTTCTGATGTTCTTCTATTCTTTCACAACAATCTTGTATGTATTGTTTTTTGTCTTTCCTTATGTTTCTTCGTACTTCTTTTGTTAAAGTTTTATATTTCTACAAGGTATATATAATCATAATAACAATGTATATGTTCCCTGAACTATTTATGTGAGTGAATGAACTCTGTGAATGGCTTGCTTAACTTGCCTTCTTCCTTAAGCAACTTTTAGTGTTGAGGGGGAAAATGGACTTCTTGATAGGGCTTGGCAGTTTGCTTTGTATAAGGAGATACTGAAGGTTTCTCTTATTTTCTCCATCCACCTCCTGCATGGGTGACCTCTCACCCCATTTCATACCATTCTTAGCATGAGCATTCTCTGTGGTATACTGTCTGGTTTGGCCATATAATGAGATCAAACCATTTGATTTGTTTTTGGATGTAGTTTAATACTGGTGGTACTTCATCTCTTTGTCCTGACAATATCATTTCTGATGAATACTTTATGAGTTTAGAGAAATAAAGAGCAGAATGAGAGATGGATCACTGCTTAAAAAATAGTTCATTCATTCATTCATTCAATTAAAAACATCAGTAAATCAACATGATATATGGAACAGATGAAATCCATTCACAAACAGTTAGATGAAGATGAATAATAGAACACATGAATTAATGTCACAAACATCAACAGAACAACATGATACATAGAACACTTGAAGTTCAGATATATTTTGAATGAATTTCATTTGCAAACCATCAGTAGATCACCATGATATACAGAATACATGAAGTTCATTCACATACCATCAGTACATCAACATGATGTATGGAATATGTGAAGTTCATTCACAAACCTTCAGTAGATCAACATGATATACAGAATACATGAAGTTTATTCACAGTCACCAACAGATCAGCATGCTAAATAGAACAGATAACATGCATTTATCATTTATTCATTCACAAACATATATAGATCAATATGATATATATAGAACACTTGAAATTCATTCACAAATAGCAGATCAACATGCTACACAAAATAATGACTTCTTGTATTGTTATTTCAGTTTTTATCTTACCTGCCATATGAGTTCACAGAGGAGGGTATGCTGCAACGCATGAATTCTCACATTCAGAACCAGAATTTTTGCTCATTCAAGCGTGACCAAGTGAAGTGGCCACCAAGAAGCTCTGTGGAGTTCATCTTGGCAAAACTTGGGAAGTCTTGTAAAGATGCTTGCTGGGCACTGAGTATGTACTGTGTGTTTACATCTTTTAGTTTTAGGGACATGTCTTTGGGGCCGGCTAGCGTAGTGGTTAGAGCACTCGTCTAGCAACCAAATGGTCGAGGGTTCGAATCCCCAGCTGAGCGGGATTTTTTTTCCGACCAATACGGCCCCTAGGTCGACCCAGCCTCGTAAAATGGGTACCAGAGAAAATCTGGGAAGTAAAGGCAGCGAGGAAAGGAACTGGTCACCCTACCTCATACGCTGATGACCCAGCATAATGAGGTCTCTAACGCTTCACCCCCTACGGCATTTGAAATGCTATGGGACTATCTTTACTTTTTTTACATGTCTTTGTCACATTAGATGAGATATAAAACATAGTGGGCATGAGGCATAAGTCTGTGAGACACATCTTTATGAGTACTGGGTAAGATGGGAGACACAGTGCTGCTGGAGATGTAAGACAGTACTGTGTGAGACACAGTCCTGGGTAAGATATAAGGCACAAGTCTGTGTGAGACACATCTTTATAGTGTTGCGTCATTCATGAGACATAATATTGTAGGTAGGTAAGATAATGGTAAACCTGTCATACCTTAGAGGCATATAGGGATATGGTGTTAGTGTCCAAATTTTCCTTGACCTGTCAGCACACTAGAGGGTGATGTTATCATTTTCATGCCTGACTGCCAGCTCCAGAAAGAGTCAGGTATCCATATCTACAGCCAGGGGACTGGGGCGCCTCCGATTGGATTCAAACCCTTGACTTTCGCCATGAGAGACTAGGGCACTAATCACTTTGCCACTCGGATGTCTACATGATATTGTGAATGACACTATTTTGTGTGTGTGTGTGTGTGTTGTGTAAGACATGACACAGTTAAATGTAAAACACAAGACATAATGTGAGAGATAAGCATGCTGTTATGTAAGACATGAGACACATAGTGTTTGAGGTATATCTTTATGAGAGAAGTGTATCGTTACATGGGTTTTATTTGTGAGAGAGATTATATGAAAGTGTGGTGTTTATATGGGAAAGATAACAATGAAAGTTGAATGCTGTTTCTGAAATATACTTCATTTCCAAAACTCTCAGAGTATTTCAGCTTAAACTCTGATTTTTTGTAAAGTAATAATAGTTTTCTTGCATTTGTTTTCTCTCTCTCTCTCTCTCTCACACACACACACACATGCACAGAGAGAGAGAGAGAAAGAGAGAGAAAACCTATATAATGTTTTATTGTTTCTTTCTTTAGATCGTATTTGTGAACCAAGGTATTTTTCTGAGCTCAACTCACAGGAGAGCTTCAGTAACTTCACCATGTGTCACTCTGTGGCTCAAGCAGTGAATATCTACTACCCTGCCATCGATGTCACAAACAAGACCTGCATAACACAAGATGAGCCTTTGCTGTTCAGCTGTGTAGGCAGCATGAGTACACTTCAACGGCTTTGTCCTTGCAGGACTTACATTGAAGGTCAAACCGCTTTGTGTGTAGGTTGTGATAGTTGACCAGCATAATAACTTAATTTTTAACTCGTAATCTACCTTGAGTCCTCTAAATAACTTTTTAAAAAATTAAATGAGAAATAATTATGCACAAATAGTTTTTTTTTTCCCGAATACAGGAGTTAATTTTAAAACTATCAGACACTAAAAATAGGTATAGCATCATTTCCTAGTAAAATATTACAGCACTGATTTTTTAAAAAATTACAACAAATATTTGTTGTGTCGTGGGTGTTGTTGGTAGGTAAAGAACTAATGAAATCACTGTTTGTGTTTCTATAATTTTTTATGTTGTATTTTGTTGCCAGAGAATTTCTGACTCAAAAGCACTGGAAGAATGGCGGAGGGTTTTTTAATGTTTTCAGTGCTAGAATTCATTTATAAAATGAGAAAGACAGTGTATATTTTATGAATGTTTCTGTTGTATGCCACATCTGAAGTAAATTTATTTGGTTTCTGATTGGAAGTAAAGTTGACCTGCCCAATTGGGGCAACAATGCACACAAAGTGCCTGTTAGGATTGACCATAAATTGATATGACTGATAGAACAGACCATACATTTGATGTGCCTTATAGAACTGGCACTAAAATTTATGTATTTGATCGTATACCAGGTAGGACTTGACCATAAAATTGATGTATCTGATAGGACTACCATAAAATTGATGTTTTTATAAGACTGACCATATATAAGAAGTTTATGGTCAGTCTAGTAAAAAATATCAAGTTTTTTTGTTGTTTTTTTTTTTTACGGGGACTTGGTCATGAAGATAAAGAAAACCAATTGTAAAGATGATATACCTTATAGGACTGACTACAACTTGATAGGACCAATTATAAAATTTGTGTGACTGATAGAAATGACCATAAACTTGATTTACATTATAGAAATAACCATAAACTTTATGTATTTTATAGAACTGACAATACAATTGATGTACTTAATGGGACTGAACATAACTGGCTGTTACTGATAGGACTTGCCATCAGCTTAATATACCTAATAGGACTGATCATAACTTTAACCCGATTGATACAACTGACCATTTTTGTGCCATCCATTTTTGAATCTGCAGAATGAGGTTATTGTGTCTTTATGTTGATTCATTTCTTGCTTGTATGCTTTACTTTGTTCATCCATCACTCATGGTCTGCATATAGTTATAGTTATTATGATGTTCCTCCTCTATCACCTCAAAATATAACACACAAATGAATATCCCTGTGGCTTTGGTATCCAGACACCAGAATATATCACACAAATCTGTCCAGCCCACTCAAATCTCTGAGCACAGATCTGGCCCAAGGGAGAGGAGCTGAAAGAAAAGCTGGCACAAGGGAGAGGAACTGAAAGAAAAGCTGGCACAAGGGAGAGGAACTGAAAGAAAAGCTGGCACAAGGGAGAGGAACTGAAAGAAAAGCTGGCACAAGGGAGAGGAACTGAAAGAAAAGCTGGCACAAGGGAGAGGAACTGAAAGAAAAGCTGGCACAAGGGAGAGGAGCTGAAAGAAAAGCTGGCACAAGGGAGAGGAGCTGAAAGAAAAGCTGGCACAAGGGAGAGGAGCTGAAAGAAAAGCTGGCACAAGGGAGAGGAGCTGAAAGAAAAGCTGGCACAAGGGAGAGGAGCTGAAGGAAAAGCTGGCACAAGGGAGAGGAGCTGAAAGAAAAGCTGGCACAAAGGAGAGGAGCTGAAAGAAAAGCTGGCACAAGGGAGAGGAGCTGAAAGAAAAGCTGGCACAAGGGAGAGGAGCTGAAAGAAAAGCTGGCACAAGGGAGAGGAGCTGAAAGAAAAGCTGGCACAAAGGAGAGGAGCTAAAAGAAAAGCTGGCACAAGGGAGAGGAACTGAAAGAAAAGCTAAGGGGCTCACATTCAAGCCTGGAGAAAATGGCAGATTCATCAGGGTGACAAGGCTGCAGATTTAGCATGACCAAACTTCCTTGAACGCTGAAGAAGAAAATATGATGTTCCTGTGCCCTGGTATGTTGCTGGTTTGGGATACTGATGTCCCATTAATGATGTCACCTGCTGATTCTGCATCAGTACAGATTTAGTCTCAACAGTTTTCTTTTCCGTCAGTTATCTCATCCTTTGTCTACATCACTTTACTGTTGTCTGGGTCATTTTCTTCTGTTGTCTTGTCATTTCACCATTTTCATGGTTGGCCTGCAGTGTCTCTATCATTTTACTGCTGTTATAGTTATTTTTCCATAGTCTTAGTCATTTCACTGTTATGTTGGTGCTGGTTCATTTTATGCCTGGACTTTATGAAATGATCTACTTTATTTCAAAGCAATATCTATGAATTTTCAATGTTAAAGTCTTGTCATATGTTTATTTTTGTGGTCTGATATGTCAAAATCTCATTAATGTTATTTGTACATCTAATCTAGCCATGAAATTTAATTTATAAAGCTTGTTATTAAGTTGTTTGGTTTTTTCATGTGAAAAATTTTTGAAATATTGGTATGTGATTTGCATTGCTAGTCTGGGTTTTTTTAAGAAATCTTGTTATATGATTTGTATTTTTTAGTGCAAATTGTAGAAATCTTGCTTGTGAGGTGTATGCAGGAAACTTCTCTGTGGTAGAGACCACAACAGCACAACTCCGTAGATCATCAGAGGAAGTACCAACCCCCCCCCCCCCAGACAAATTCCTGACACGCTGAGGAAGCTGAAAATCATATGTAAAGAAAACAAATTTCATGATTTTTAGTTATAGTCTGAAATTGCAGAAATATTTTATGAAATTTGTATTTCTGGTGTGGGAATATTGCAGTTTGAGTCTTACTTTGACATACTTGTAGGTTTTATCTCATTTTCATACAAATCTGAAGATGCTGTTTCTTTTGACAATCAGCGGCCTATAGCTGACATGCTGGTGTCAGGGTTGGTGAGCCATATCTAACCAAGACCCTGTCCCACCTCCATGGTACCCCCCCGTAACAGGCCTAGATTGCCCTAGTCCCCATGGTGGTGGAAAATGCTGAAGGAATTTTGTGCACTCCTAACTTTTTAGCTGCGCTCAGAGACTGAAAAAATAGCTGCCATGACCCACTCCCAATCCATCACAGTGCTTTGCCTCAACATCTCCACAGCATTGGATGCAGAGATTGCCAGGTCATAGCTCCAGGGAGAGCGAAGTAGAAAAAAGAACATAAGGCCCATCCATATACTAACAGAATGTCCCTTTTTTTTACAATTAAAAGTGTTGTATGATATTTTTTTCAAACATTTAACTGTGTAACAAAAATAATATCAAAACAAATGTTGACAAAAGGAACACCAGTAACATTATTTGTTGTTGTATAACATGATAAGTGTTTACTTCCATATCAAAGCGCATACAGACTCCTAGTATAAATTGCAGCATGCATGTGCTAGAGTATGTGTACATATAGTTTACTGACATATCACCTAGTAAGTAACATTCTGAGGTTAACATGAAATGCATCAAGATAAGTAACAATTCCACTGTACAAATAAATAATTTTCATGACACTGTGTTCTGTAAATCCTCTTATGGCAGTGCCTGTTCTGAGATTGTTGTATTTATCTCATGTATGTTTATTTCTTGCTTAATCGTTCATCAGAGATTGTTGAATATTGAATATGTCTCGTGGAAGTTTATTTCTTGCATATTCAGTCCTAATGAGCCATGCCAAGAGGGAGTGGTGGTCTTGTTTCTCTGTTTTATGAAGAGCTTGACATTTCCTGTCAGTTCAGTTTCCGTATTTTCATGGTCACTGGTTGATCTGTCAAGATATTTTCTCACAGGACCTTTTCTCCCTTTTTTTTTTAAACTGAGTTTTCTTGTATTTTAATTTTTGTCTTCTCATGTCATGTCTCCTGAATTCCATCTCTTCCTATTGGTTTAACTAGTTTTTGTTATCCTACATTTGTTTTCCTGGCTGTTGAATTTTTATATTTGCCTTTCTCAAAAAAAAAAAAAAACGTCCTGTGATTCAAAGTTCTGTTTCATTTGTTTTGATGGTTTTTTAAAAAGCTGTTTTAGCTGGTTTTGAGTTCTTTCAGATTAATTCATTCTGACAAGTCATGTTCACATTAAATTATCCACTCTGTTTTATGCCACTTGTTTAAATTATCTACGCTCTATTTCTGCCATGTGATAAAGCATTCATACTTCTTTTTTCTGCCCCTTGTTAAATTATCTAACCCTATTATTTGCCACTTGTTAAATTATCTACACTCTGTCATCTCTCTCTCTCTCTCTGAACCTTAAGTGCCCAGGGCACATGGGGCTTCCGCAAGGGTTTTCCGCAAATGCCTGTCCTTCACCTTTTTTTCTGCTCTTGCCCAGGTGAGCCCTCTATTGCTCAACATCCTTTCTGTTGTTCTTCTCCATGTCTCTTTTGGTCTACCCTTACTTCTGCTCCCCTGTGGTGTCCATCTTAGTGCTATTTTCGGTAGTGAGTTGTCAGTCATTCGGAGCACATGTCCCAACCATCGCCAGCGTCTTTCCTCAATAATTGTTGTCAGTGGTTTCATCTGCATTTCTGCTAATAAGATGTTATTTCTTATGATGTTTGGCCAAAATATTTTTCTAATTCTTCGTAAACATTTAGTCTGGAAAGAATTCAACTTGTTTTCTATGGTTTTGGTGATTTTCCAGCATTCACTTCCATAGAGTAGTACACTTAGAACATTACTCTTAAATATCCTGATTTTCATATTTTTGCTTAGTTTGATTTCCATACATTTTCTCAAAATCTATGAATAATGCATATGTTGTACTATGCCACTCATTTGCCTGTTCTAATATTTGTCTAAGTACAAATATGTGGTCTATGCATGATCTTCCTTTCCTAAATCCTGCCTGCTCTTTCCGAAGTTTTTCCTCAAGTGTTGGTACAATTCTGTTGATGATTATTCTGCAAAATACTTTACTGGTGAGTGGCAGTAGGGTAATGCCTCTCCAGCTCCCGCAATCTCTGAGGTCACCCTTCTTTGGTAGTTTTACTATAAGACCAGTTTTCCACTCCTCTGGGGCTTTTTCTAAATCCCAAATTTGTTGTAATATCCGGCAAAGTTGTTTTGGTGTTTCTGTTTCTTCTGCTTTCAACATCTACTCTGTCATCTGCCACTTGTTAAATTATCACTCAGTTTCGTTATTTTAAGAATTTTGTTTTCTGCCACATTTCTGAATGTGTCATCAAAAGAGTTTTGGCCATGTTTATGTATGTGTCAACAGGGCAGTGTTTGGCCATGTTTCTGTATGTGTCGATAGAACAGTTTTAGAAGTATGAATGTTATTTATCTAGAAAAAGTAAGATGACTAGAAAAGATAACTTATTTGTCAAAAGATATCCACCAGCAGATTAATTCTTCTTCTTCTTCAGCTTTCCGAGCCATTAAGGCTCATTGCTGCAGATAAAGTTCATCTCCATTTCTCTCTATTTCTAATCTTCTCTCTCCAGTTAGTAACACCAGTTTCTCTTATATCCTCTTCTGTGTTGTCTTTCCATCTCTGTCTTGGTCTACCCTTGGTCTTATTTCCTGCATCTCTTGTACATACATCATTTTCGTTTGTTCTCTTCCATTCTTTCTGCATGGCCCAGCCAGCATAATCTGTTCATTATCGAGACATTTATAATTCATTGAGATTTAAATAAGCTGTTCAGTTTAGTGTTCTTTCTAGCTCTACATTCTTCACTCTTGGTATCCTTTATGGGCCCAAAGATTCTTTTTAGGATCTTATTGTCAAAGATCTGCAGTTGTTGTTCATCTTTCTTTGTTGTACTTCACATTTCTGATCCATACATGACAGCTGGTTTTATTATAGTTTTGTAGATTGTTTTTTTTGGGGTTTTGGGACAGGATTTTGGATTTTAACAGGTGTTAAAACCAGTAGATTACACTCCAGTAATTTACATGTTTGAAAACACCAAGATTTTTTTTCAAGGAGATTATACCCCAGCAATTGGGGATAAAGACATTCAGTGACCCATAGCTAAGACCCTGTCCCCCATCTTTGTTGGTACCCCTAGTAACAGGCTTGGTCTGGCTAACAGGGCAGGGATCACCATAGTCCCCATGGTGGTGGAGTCTGCTAAAGAAGCATTGCACACTCTCAGCTTTTTAGCTGCACTCTGGGACTGAAAAAATAGCTGCCATAACCTGCTCCCACGCTGATATGATGATGTGCCTCAACACCTTCAAAGCATCAGCTGCAAAGAACACCGCTCCCAGCTACAGGGAGATTGGAGAAAATGAAAAAAGACTCCATTAATTTATATATTTGACAGCAGCACGATCTTTTTTTTTTCAAAAGTTCATTTTATAAAAACAAAATGAACATGTTGTGGTATGCTGCCTCATGATGATAATCCTCTAGATCTAAGAGAGAGCTGTACTTTATTTTTTAGAAAACGTGGTGATGCATGGATGTTTTGAGAAGTATTTATAACCTTGAACCTGCTGCTGATGAAGGTGGTGAAATAAAGGAGAATGTTTAGGTATCCCTGTTTACGTATGAAAGGTTCGGACACCAAGCAGAAACTTTTATTCACATCAGTCCTCTGGGAAAAACTGTGTTAAGAACACACTTATCTTAACACAGTCTTTGTGAGCAGGGAACGTAGATCTATTTGCTTAAAAACTCCTCTAACCTACTTCTGTAGCTCAGAAACCTGTAGCAATCAACATTAATTGTAATTGTTATTTTTGTAAAATTTAATGTCAGGTTGGTGGATGGATGGGGACATGGAGATAGCTGGCAGGGATGAGGAAAGTCTGGTGTGAAACCAATGAATCCAGGACATGACAAGCCTATGGGTCTTTACAACAATGGCTATTAGAATGATGTAGACAAAACACAGCCAGCAGACTATAGGTGGCAGGGAATGGATATCGCTGCGGTACTCATCAGATTCCTCATACCAAAGTTGGAGTGTCTGTGGAACTGTCTCAAAGCCGTTTGGCCAGCCAGCATTGCATGCTGGATCTGACATGTTGAAGGGGCTTAAGTACAGCCACCAGAGGCTAGAAAACAGTTTTGGCCAGGCCAGCCTACACCGCTGTCTTCATGGCAGTCCACACAGCAAGGAAAGGTGCTGAAGTCTGAGGTACCCAGCCAAAAGGTGCATTGCAAAAATCAGGGTACCATGCATCATTGCCTATGTGCGTACAAAGAAGATTCACGTCAGCTTTTATTGTACTGTAATCAGTGATGAAATAACCGCTATCCAAGCCCCTAGGGTAAATTTAGTGAGGACCCTTCTGTACCCTATCCATCTCCTGATATGTAGCCTGACTCCTGTGAGCTGTGATCTCTGCTAGTATCTTATGACTTTGTATTACTAAGGCCAAGCACAACTGATACATCACTTTCTTTTGGTTAACATAGCATGCTGTTGCAGCAGTAGCAGTTATAAATGATTTTCAAGTTAAAAAGTTTGCATTTGAAGAATTTCTTATTTCCTCTCTTTAATGCTTGGCCCCTAGACTAAAACTTGTTTAGCATAATGGTTAATCCTCACATTTCTAGACTAAAACCTGTTTAGCATAATGGTTAATCCTCACATTTCTAGACTAAAATTTGTTTAGCATAATGGTTAATCCTCACATTTCTAGACTAAAACTTGTTTAGCATAATGGTTAATCCTCACATTTCTAGACTAAAACTTGTTTAGCATAATGGTTAATCCTCACATTTTTAATGTTCATGTGCAAAATAATTTATTTCTGAAGGTTTAAGTCATCATTCCCCACAGACACTTCTTTCAGTATGGTTAAACTGTCATCTCACACAGTCATTTTATAATGACCTTTTTCTCTCAGTCATTTATTCATGACAGGTTAAAGTGACATCATCTCTGTCACTACCTTTACAAGTTAAGCCATCTCCTCTCAGTTAGTCCTTTTGACAGGTTTAAACCATCATCTGTCAAGTCAGTTTTTTCTATAAGGTAATATATGGGGCTGTCCTGAATGGCAATGATACCAAAGTCTGATTTTGAACATTTGTCTTTTCTTAGTTCTTTCTACAGGTTAAGCCATCTTCTCTTTTTTCTGTAGGCACCATCTTCTCACAATTAATTCCTGCTAAAAGTTAAACCATCTTCTCATAGGTCCTTCTATGGGTTAAATCATTTTCTCACAGTTCTTTCTGCAGATTAAACCATCTTCTCACAGTTCTTTCTACAGGTTAAATCATTTTATCACAGTTCTTTCTGCAGATTAAACCATTTTCTCACAGTTCTTTCTACAGGTTAAACCATTTTCTCACAGTTCTTTCTGCAGATTAAACCATCTTCTCACAGTTCTTTCTTCAGGTTAAACCATTTTCTCGCAATTCTTTGTGCAGATTAAACCATCTTCTCACAGTTATTTCCAGCAGTTAAATCATCTTCTCACAATTAATTCTTTCTACAGGTTAAGCCATCTCCAATTGGTCTACAAAGTTAAACCATTTCTCACAACCACTTCTTTCCTCAAAATTAAATCACCTTCCATGAGTCATTTTCTTCCACAAGGTTTGAAGTTCCAAGTCTGTTAAGGTTAAACTACCATCTCCCACAGCCTGCACTGTGTATAAGGCTAAACTAACGGGATATGTATGCACTCCTACCATCGATAAGGTCATTCCCAAAAGCAAATCTATAAACATACCGAACACAAATTGATAATTAAAAGTCTAGAAACCATTGTGTGCTGTGGTTATACAAAAACTCGAACGCTTGTTTGTTCGGTTGTCGAAATTCCGAAATATTGCATAATCAGAGCCGTAATGGTTTTCTAGAGCTCTAAGTCTCTGTCGATACATTAGCGAAATACGACTTGTACTTCGTTAAAGGTGCTCGTGGTATCGCACTGGAACTTGATCTGGCTTCTTCATGCTGTCATAGTCTCAGTACTATAACAGCGTGGCGTCTACACAGTTTATGTTCAGACGCGCCCAGTATGTGTTTCATAGTACTATTTGGATAGCCAGTTTCGGGCGTCTGCGTAATATTTGTCCACGTTTATGCGCAACCAACATGCGTCTCAAAGCACTAGTTTGATAAGCAGTTTTTGACGTCTGCACAATGTCTGGCCATGTTTAGAGGCGCCCAGCGCGTGGCTGATGCTACATATGCGATACAGATCTATAAAGTCCCGATGTCGCTGCTGTTCTAAGTTTTGGTGGACTAAAGCGGGCATATTGATCTCATACCACATGGACACGCTCTCTGAGTTACTGCAGACAGCTCGCTTATGCATGAAGATTCTTAATTCACCAACATTAAGCCTAGAAGGTCATGTTGTTCGTACAGACGTGACTGTTCATAAATCCAACAACTGCTACAATGAATGAACCTCAAATCCAACAACTACCACGATGTATGACCATCAAATTGAACAACTGCCACAACGTGTAAACATCAAATCCAGCAATTGTCAGGATGTATGAACATCAAAACCAATAATTTCCAAGATGCACGGACATTAAATCTAACAATTTCTAAGATGTATGAACATCGAATCGAACAATTTCCAAGATGTATGAACATCAAAACCAACAATTTCCAAGATGTATGAACATCAAAACAAAAAATTTCCAAGATTTATAAACATCAAATCCAACAATCTCCAGGATGTATGAACATTACATCCAACAAGCGCCAAGATTCTGTTTGTGGGCGTGGTCGCCAAATTACATTTACCACGAATAACTATATAGTTTAAAAAATAATTATAAAATAACTCGCCACAATTCACTGACACACGACTTACAAAGCAAGTCACTACTGGATACTTTACACCGAACCATTAATATATAATTGACGCAGCAATGACAAAGTTTAAATAAGGATAAAATATCTGCAAGTATCTGCTATTTTTCGCAGGTAACGAAGGCACATCTGCGCAGATGACAGACGGACTAGATCAAATTGTAGTACATTTCTGTTATAAAAGAATACTTACAACTTTATACCTGAATACTGTTTTTTTCCCTTTTACCATAAGTACCTATAACTTTACAAGTGAATACTTAATATGTACTTACAACTTTACAAACCGAATGTTGTATTTCAGAGATTCCCGGTCTGTGTATCTTGATCAAACTATCTTTACAAGCTAGGCGACCGTGTTTTTGGAACAACATTCTTGCGTCTTCGTGCCGTCTTTTGTGGCATGTACAGACTCATCAAAGACTTCATCTACTAGAGTTTCTGCACTGACTTCATCTGCTGACGCACACTTTCGAAATTTGTCTGAGCTTTGCAGTTTGCCTGGACTTTTCTCGAAACAAGAAATCAGCTCATGAAAGCTGTGAGGTCTGGCCTTAAAAGAAGAGCCGGCTCGAGTTTTACTGTCTGGAAACTTGACTGTTTTCAGCTGCACCCAAGGTGGTCCTTGGACCGGACTGTCCTTGACTTTAGAGGAGACTTGTCCGTCTGTCCTCGCAGTAGACGCAACTGGTCTAGGGATCTTTGAGGTAAACCTGATAGGGCTTCCAGCACGGCCAGTACTAGACTGTCTAATACCATCATTAATATTGTGAGTGTCTGTATCTGATGTTTGCCTCTTAGCGGGACTCAAGGGTGGCTTGCTCACCGGAGAAGGTGGTTGAGGAGACGATGTTCTTGATCTTATAATTTTCGCTTCTGTGTCAGTAACTTTCCTTTCTTTCGGAGAACCAAGAGCAGATTTACCTTCTGTAGATATCTTTCTTGCGAGAGATCGTACTGGGCTTTTCATCTGTTGCTGGGACCCTATTTTGTCTTCACTTGGATCTGTGACATGAGTTTGTGTAGACTTTTTGTCATCTTTAATGTCCTCGTTTCTCCCAGATCTAGTTAAATCAAGCGTACCTCGTGTACTGGCATGTCTCTTTGAACTATCCAGACCATCTTCTCCTGAACTGAACTGGTCAAGAATCATGGCCACTCCTATTCCGAGTCGCCTCTTTGTCTTCAGATCAGTGCTAGAAGTACTTTCCGAATCGTCCAGTTTCGAGCCTGCTGTCAATGTTTTCGGTTGATTGCTGTCCGAGATAGGAGGTGTTAGTTTGATGCTGGTAGTCGATGATGACGAGGATAAGTGGCTGAGCCCACTACTGCTGCTACTAATGATGTTGTCTGCGAGCAAGGACTTGCTTGTAGTTAATCTCAGAGTTATTGGGATTTTATCACCTTTATCTTTAGAAGGTAATGATGAAGTTGCACTAGCTGTCATTCCTGCTACTGAAACCTCAGGATGTGTTTTCTGTGTGTCTCCAAGATCTCTACACTTGGATTCGCTCTTATCCTCAAGTTTTGGGTTCTGTTGCTTTACACTGACATGTGATTGGGTTGTTTGCGTTTCTGTAATTTTCCGGGCTGGATCTTGGAGGAGACTTGTATCTGAGTCTTGACCGCCCGATATTTTTCTGGAAATTATTGGGGAAGATGACACATTTTTGGCACACTCCGTCCTGGCTGTTTTGTCATCTTGTGCAATCTTGTTGTCTCTACCTGACCCGACTTGCGGTTGTTGTTGTGATGACAAGGATGATTTAACACTGACGATCAAGTTTGCCACATTATCACCATCCGCGCTTTCCGTGGCAGCCACTGACAAATCTGCTTTTGATTCTTGACTTGGCAAATACTCAGATATCGTATTGGTGTTGGATTCACTTTTTTCCAAGCTGTCCTTGGATTTGATCCTGCTCACTTCCTGTGTTTTATGTTCAGCAGTTGCTGAAGATTTTGAATCGGTAGCTGGAGAAACCAAATGTTCTGATAATGAAGTGACTGCAGTCTCAGAACTTCCAGGTTTTACTGTCGTCTTAAAGGTTTGCTTATGTGTTTCCGGCGCCGTTTGTCCTTGCTTCTGGCGTTCAGCGGCTCGAGACAGCATGTCCGTGGTCTGATTCACCTCATCCACGATCGCTTGGAAAGATCTCGATATTATATCAAATTCAGATTCATTCCCTTCCCCTACATCTTTTCTTTTCTTATCTAACCCAGGTATAAACACGGATGATATCCTCGTCTGCATCGGTCGAAGATGTACAGATTTTGGCTGCTTACCAAGGATGAAGAAGTTTGATTTGTTTGATGTAAAAAGTTCACTGGTTTCATTATCTCGCTTATTTTCTAGATCTCCCCCAGTCAGGTCCAAATTCTTGGATATTCTGTCCAGCTCGGCCAATGCATCGAAAAGTTTAGATTTCTTTGCTGTGTAGTAATCTTCTAAAGTCTGTGACTTTTCATCTTGTAACTGAATTTCGGGCGTCACTTTTCGAAGAGAGCAGAGAACAGAGTCTAAGCTACCTTCGTCTGCTTTCAGAAGCTTCTGCTTGATGTTGTTGATTCGTTCCTCCACGCCTCGGGCCAAATTTTTTAGGTCGTCCATGGACTTGTTCACTTCCTGGAGACGAGAGGAAGAACTTGCTCCGGAGTTTTGTTTATCAGTAGCCAACTCCGCGTTCTTGATCTGTGGCTGGTAGTACCAGCTGGTCGCTGAGGTGTGTGGACCTCTGCTTGTATCAAAGTTTGCGTTACTAAATGACTGCAGTTTAGAGGTCCCGTACAGTGTCTCAGGATTTGGCTGATAGGATGTGGATCTGAAAGGAGCCAGAGCTTTCTGAATATCATCAAGAGCGTTAGTACCTGTACGCTTCATTGACCAAGGTGGGGCCGAGCTTTTTGAGTCTGCTGTAGGAGCAGTCACAGCTGGGTTTGAAATCTGTGACAATGCTGTTACAGTCGGTTGAGCTCCGCCAACACCACCAAATGTCTGCGAATGTGTGGTGGTAAACGATGGCACAGCTGTGCTGTGAGGAACAAAATGCAGTGCTGACGGGCCATGGAAGGAACTTTGATACTGCTTGATACTGACAGGTTCCTCGGTATCCGTTTCAACCACGAGTCCAGTGCTCAGTAACTTTTCTTTCAGCAGATTGGGATCAAGGTGATAATTGTTTGCACTGTTGGGCAAGGTCAGCGACTGCCGATTTTGTGTTTGTGGAGGCTGTTGTTGTTGTCGTTGATTCTGATAAAACTGCAGCGGCTGCTTTGACTGGGCCACCATCGTTCCTGACCCAGCCACGTTGGCGGTTTCCACAGATCTGAAGGGAAATGAATTTATCCCAGGTTTGCCAAAGGAGAGTTTTCCAATTTCAGATGTAGATGACAGGCTGGTGTTTCCTAGTTTTGGCTTGAGGTATCCAGAAACAGCTGAAATCTCTTGATTTGTCGATGCGTTATTCGTTTCTAGAGTTCGCTTCTTCGGGCTTAGTTGCTTTCTTTCCATGGACGATTTGTTGATGTCGTTCAAAACTTCGTCAAGAGCAATAGCAGCACTGGACGGCTCCCTGTCATTAACGTTGATAGATAAAGGTGTGATGTTCGGAGTGTACAACGATTTTGACCTCTGCATCCTTTCCTTGACTGAGATCACGTTGGTCCGAGGCTGGTTCGGGAGGGTTAAACTGTGTGGAGTACTTAGTTCAACCTGATGCTGGGATCGAACTGGTTCACCAATTGTCGCCTTTTCCGAGATTTTGTTGGCGTTGAGATGTCCGGCAAGGCTACTGGGGTCAAAGGAAGTCATTTGCTCAAGCTCCTTCCAGAAAGGATCCTCAGAGAAAGGGATGGTCTGTAGTGTGCGAGCTGTGACACGCTCTATACTGACCGGGACTCCCTGAGTGCTTTCCAGGTTTGGAGACCACACATCAGAGTCTTTGATCATAGTCTGGTATCCTGGTAATACCTGTGACCAGTCCATAGTTTCCTTGTGTTGGGGTGATTTCTGCGATGGGCGACTCAGTTTGGCCGATGCTTTGGACACAGAAATCTGGTCATCCTCGGACGTCATCGTGGCCGAATCCGTGTCAAAACGTCGTCTAAGGTTGGAAACAGAATCAGTTTTGACGTTAGATATTTCAGCTAGTTCCTGTCGGTATCTCAGTCCCCTCCGTTTGGAATCTTGGGCCTCGGCTTGGCTGAACGAGCTCATGGCTGACGAGATCGTACCCGAGGGCGGGACCTGTTTTCTAGTAGCTTGAACTGCAGCAGACTGTGAGGCTGCTTGAACTGGTCCTCCCGTGGTTTGATAGCAAGGTTGGCGATTTGCTAGCATCTGTTCTCTGGCTCCGACCACTGGTTTTTCGGAGGTTAAAGATACAGGCGAGTGAAAGATTGTGTTAACACTCTGGGTTCTGAGGCTAACTCTAGGGCTCTGGACAGTGTGGAATAACTTCTGAGCATTTGTTTGAGAAAACATCGGTTGTGCAGTTCCATTATCAAACCGCTGAGTTAAAGTATCAGAAATGAAGGGTCTCGATCTGTTAGAAGTTATGTCAGTCTGTTCTGTAGGGTACGAAGAGCCAAGACCCCACTTTTTATCCAGCACAACAGATTTTCCTACATCGCCAGCGTCGTCTTTCACATTCTCCTGAATAGTTGTCAACTTGTTCCGCTCCCCAGAAAATTTACCATCTTTGTCTTTCATGAAGGTCTCCCACTTCTTAACTCTCTCCGATACCTCAATGTCGTATTCTACATCTGAGAACATGCCCTTGTCCATCTGTGGAGCTTGCAAACTGCTTCCTGTGTCTGGTCTTAGTGTCACGAGACTGCTATTCCCTCGTACGTCAGACTGAACTGCGTTACCATGGTGACTTTGAACCACAACCTGGGAATTTAATACTCTGGCAGACCTTGGCATGTCATCATTGTTATAATACTCGCTATTTGGTCTAGGAGATTTGGAGAGTCTGTCGTGAATATATCGTCTAGGTACAACATCTGGTTGACTTATCATTTGGCCCTCAAGTTCAAAGTTGGAATTTGAGGCAGCGATTTGCAAAACAGGCGCTGCCAAATGATTTTCTGCTTGGCACATTTCTTGAGGCAAAGACACGCGAAATTCTATACTCGTGCTTGCTTCAACTTGAATGGAGGGCTGATGTTCTAGGGGCGAAGCCGAAAACCTCTTCCTCGGGTCAGACAAGCTAGAGAACCTGAGAACATTTGTGTTGGAAGTTCTAGCTTTAGATTTGTCTATTTCGCTGTCCAGATACTGAATGTTTGATTCGATTAGTTCATCCAGAGAGTCATCGCCATGACAAAACGAGGCAGGATGTACGAGATCTATTTTTGGTTGCCGGCCATTTTGTGGCTTCTTAAGCCTCGTTTCGAGTTCATTGTGAGGTTGCGATTTTGACGGTGGAATACAGACAGCGCGGTTTTGTTGTTCTTGTTTACGTGTTGGATTCCACCCTGCCTGGTTCAAGGTCAAGCTCTGGGATGCTCGCTGTGGCTGACTTGTATTCCTGACCGGGCTGACCGCGGGATCAGCTTGGGTTGTGAGTTTGTAAATGTTGACATCGTGAAAACCGCCACTCATAACAGGGACAGTTGAGTTTCTGCCCGATGTTTTCTGATTGATCCAGTATTGTTGCTTCGGATCTGTATGTGACAGCGAGGAAGGAGTTTTGGCAGTGACCCGTGGAAAGCTTGGGTCTGGAGCGTAAGCAGGTGTAAGAATCCCCTTCGAGCTGTCTGTGGTTAGGACATATGACTGAGGAGCTACAGAAGGTACCTGACTAATGTCAGTTGTCCTGGGCACAAAGTTTGGTCTAGAAAGAGCTGATTGATGATTGAGTGTCATTTCTAAAGCATTCGCAGTAAAAAGTCGACCCCCAGGGGCAGATGAAATTAACGTCACTGGCTGCCGATGGTCTCCTCCGTCTTCCCATTGGACACTGTCTTTCTGATGTGAGGCGCTCACCTGGTATGTGCTGGCTGGTCTGTCTTGCATGACTCTTTGACGAGATCTAGCTTTGCTGTACGATGGCGCAGTCTCCTCATCTGATGTTATGCACAAATTGATTCTTCTTCTTCTCATCTCCTCCAGCTTCTGGTACTTATTACTTCCCTTGTTGGCACTTCCGCTGGAGTTCCCTCCGCCAAGACTCCCTGCACCACTGCTGCCTTCTTCGTTGCCATGACAACCGATACTGCTTCTATTTTTAGCAGTGACACCGTTTTCTGCTGCACTAAGGCGTTTCTCCAGTTGCTTGGCTTTGTCAGAGCGTTTCACTCTCCGCACCACGAGAGGGTTTTTTGTCCATTTCTTGGGGTCACTGTCTGACCCGGAATCAAACCCAGCAACACGCGCTGGCTGACCGGGACTTCCGTTGCTATCATCGGAGCAGGAAGATTCTTTCCGTTTTCTTCCATTTCCTCCTCCATAATTTCTCTGTGTCCATCCTCTTTCTCGGTCGTCCATTGATGGATGATTTTTTGCTGATAAATACTTCGTATTCTGATCGGTGCTTGGATTCACTTTACCTCACATCTTCATTTCTTTGGAGAATGCATCTCTGTCGACTAGTTGGACCAAGCACAGCTTGATCTGTCATGTACTCGGTGTTTGTCTAGCCAGTTTTTTTTCACGGCTGGTTGTTCTTTCTTTCTTACTGACAGAAAGCTCTGGTTCTGAAGTGCGTCGTAATGTACTCTCGCTGACAGTTAGTCGTCCTGTACTCTTGCTGAGAGACTGTCGTGCCGCACTCTTGCTGATTGTCTGTGGTGCCGCAGTCTTTCTGAGAGTTGGTGGTGCCGTACTCGTGTCGAGAGACTAGTTTCGTACTCTTGCTGATTGTCTGTGGTGCCGCAGTCTTTCTGAGAGTTGGTGGTGCCGTACTCGTGTCGAGAGACTAGTTTCGTACTCTTGCTGATTGTCTGTGGTGCCGCAGTCTTTCTGAGAGTTGGTGGTGCCGTACTCGTGTCGAGAGTCTGTGGTACTGTGGCTAAGGATGTTGGAAATGAAGGTTCTGTGTTTGTAGAATTGTCATAGACTGACGCTGTCGCTGGACAATGATGTGAAGTTCGTCGTCAGCAATCTGCAACGAAGATGGAAATTCGTAACAAACAGAATTATGTAATAAGAGTAAAATTGTACATACGTAACATATATAGGGAAAACAGATATATGTAATCCAAATCTCCAAGGTAACGTCGTTTCTTTATAAATAAAGGAAAAAGCCTGAATACAGGCAGACAGACAGACAGACAGACAGGCAGACAGACAGACAGGCAGGCAGATGGCAGATAGGCAGGCAGATAGATAGATAGATAGATAGATAGATAGATAGATAGATAGATAGATAGATAGATAGATAGATAGATAGATAGATAGATAGATAGATAGATAGATAGATAGACGGATGGACGGACGGACGGACGACAGACTGACCCGACCTGACCCGACCGACACATAGATAAGTCAATGCAATAATTTGAAAATGAAATAATTTATCACACGAGATAGAGCTATTTCAGAAAAAAAAGAGAACAAGGAAAATATTAGAAAATACGGAGAAGTATCCGCATATTCCACCACTCTTGTAAACAAAGACTGCGGTCCAAATGAGGATGTCTTGTCTGGCATCAAGTATAAGCCCAGCCTTCACGATGTGATGCAGAACCAAGAAGTTAGTGGTCAGATGACATAAAAACATGAACATTATTAAATGGAATTTATCGTCATTTATTCCGTTAAAAAATCCCATGAAAACTTTAAGATTTTACCACTTTGAAAAAAAAATATCGCGATTTGTCACGAGAAGACAGAAGCTCGAGTATCTGATAATCGTTGGAAAACGTGAGAGAAAAGAAGTTTCTCTCTTGATGTGGTGGGCACGCTAGTCAGTTCAAGTATTCTTGAGAGAAAAAGAGAGAGAAAGAGAGAGTGAGAGTGAGAGAGGGAGGAGAGAGAGAATAAGAATGATCTTTATTTTTAAAGGGTAAAGAATTGGGCACGCAGGCCTGTCTCACATTCTGCCCTTCGTCACTCCAACTTTCATTCTCCCCACACACGCGATTTAATACAAGTATACAAATTATATGAGGGTCAAAAGAGTGTAAGATTAAATTTTGAATGTAAGTAAAAGAGAAGAAGTAATTAACTTAATAAAATAGTTCTCAGACGCACATACACACAAACACATACATAAACAAAAATATATTTTCAGTACAGATCTTCTAACATATTTTTTAAAAAGACATTAAAATAATTTCTAACAATATTTAACGAGTTACTTTTCGAAATAGTTTACTAAACTATTTCGAAAATTTTAGTACTTGATGGCTGGCGAGTCATGGATTGAGAGAGTACTGGTTATTCTATGGAGGCATATAATTACAAGCAAGTAAATAATGAAAAAGGTTTGAGTTCAAGGATGGAGTATTGCTAATGGATTTGAAATGGTAGGGGAGGGTGTTCCAGAGTTGTACTGCAGAGAGAGAGAGAGAGAGAGAGAGAGAGAGAGAGAGAGGTAACAGCTGAATAGTCTGACCAGACGGTACTGGGAAAGGGAAGCATCCGAACTGATTCTAAACGTACGCGTACAAAGAATCATCATCATCATCATCATCATCAACGACATACAGTCAATGAACCAATACGTAGTCACTCTAGTGAAAACCAAGTCAGCTGTCAACAAGGCGAGTCTTGAAGGACAGATGAAATTTCATTCTGAAGCGATGAACAGGCACCAACGAAAGAGAACACCAGTGACAAAATGTGAACTGGTAGCTATAGAACATATACTCAAGGAATGGTCAGCGTTAGCACACAGCTCAAACCAGATCTGGCCATGCATTCTAAATCTGAGACAGAAGCCAGGAAGCCGTAACTAAAAACCTGGAGTAAACTCTGGGAAGAGAGAAAGAAGAACTACTTTCTGAACTTGGTAAACTTCAGGTTTTAGATTTGGGAGTTCAGAAGCACTTTCTGTTTTTTTTTTCTCCTGCTGTATCTGTTTCGATGTTCTTGCAAGAGTCATTTCATCAAAACTATTTTTTTTTAAATTTTCATCTTTCTCCGTGTACTAGAAATATTCAGTTCTTGCCTATTCTTTGCGTACATTTGTAGCTACTACTTTTCAAAAATTACCTTTCTTCTGAGGGTTAATTATGAAAAACATTTCTATTTTTCTTTTAACAGTATTTTGCTGTTGAGTACAACATCTTAGCTTTTCCTTAACACAGTAGAGCCAATTTTTCCAAGCTTAAAAGGGGCAGGAAATAGAAGACTGAAAAAACAAAAAGTATGAAGTCAGAAGAAAAAAGAAAAAAAAGAAAAAGGTGTGTTCTGTGAGTCACGTTACCAGCTCGCGCAGTTTGGCTTATTGATGTTACTAAATATAGCACGCGAGAAAACCGGCAGGATTTAAGAAACAGGGGAACTATCAGGTGGTTGTGAAGATCTTCTCTGTTAGTTCTGCATCCACCGCCCAGACACCTCTGTCCAGGTCTATACAAGACTTGATGTGTCTGAACCCTTACCGATTCAGAAAGATATACCGCGACATCTTCTGTGGTCATGCGTGTACGAGATTAGAACGCAACATGTACAATGGTCGCATGCGCTAAAACATTTAAGTTAGAGATTCCGTGTGTACACATGGTCGTATGCGCTAAAATATTTAAATTAGAGATTCAGTGTGTACACGTGGTCGCCTATGTTTCACCATTCAAAATGGAGATCTAGTGTGGAGTACACATGGTAATCTGCGCTCCAACATTTAACTTAAGATTCAATGTGTATCCACGGACATCTTGACTTTAAAATTTCGACTACATATCCAGTTTGTACACAGGGATATCTCTGCACTCAGTCAGTCATTTGCATGTCCTTTGCGGAACTTTGTCTCCCTAACACTAGTGCTTTCTATATTAGCGATCCAATGTGTAAGACATTTCTCCTCCTCGGCAGAGAGAATAGATTACATGTACACATGGGCGCTTCTACTCAAAGACTCAGAAGAACGACCCAGTCTGCATTTCTTCTTGTTCTTCTTTCCAAGCCATTAAGGCTCATTGCTGCAGATAAAGTTCACCTCCATTCCGCTCTATTTCTAATCTTTACTATCCAGTTGGCGACACCAATTTCCTTTGTATTCTCTTTTATATTGCCTTTCCATCTCTGTCTTGGTCTACCCATTTGTCTTGTTTGCTTCATCTCTTGTACATACATCATTTTTCGTTTGTCTGATCTCTTCCATTCTTTCCACTCTACAGTTGGTAAAACTATTTAAAGCAAAATCAGGAACAGCTTTATTAGTTAATGAGCACACATTTGGATGTTATTAGGGATGATATGAACGATTCATTACCTACCTGTCATGCCCAGTTAAACAAAATAATGAAACGAATATGAACAGACTGTACCGATGAAGGATTTATCAAGTATCTGTGTGACAGCACAAGAGAGAGGCGCTATTAAACTGTTGGAAGAAGTTCATTTTGTAAAGTGAAGAATTGGACGTCCCAGGCTCGTCCAACATTCTGCCCTTCGTCACTCGAATTATTCACTCATTATCGCTCAGTACTGGCGTTATATGACCGTAAAGAACGAAATCCAACCAAAGAAAGAAATCCCTCATCAATACTTTCAACATATATAGTATAAACAAATATAACATAGAACTAACTATGTTACATTCTCACACATAAATGAATGGTGGCATAGTTAGAAGAGTGGTCAAGCGCTCAGTTTTACTAATCTGGTGGTACCGGGTTGAAGTCCCAGCTGTGTTGATTTTTTTTTTCTGGCATACACAAAACAGGCTCTAGCCTCTAAAAATGGTTACCAGAAAATCTGGGAAGGTAAATGCGGCCAGACGTGATACTGACCACATCACATTTTCAAGTACAGACAGTCTTGGAAATACACCCTATCCCCATAAGCCTTAATGACATATAAACGGTAATTTTACCTTCACACATAAATGAATGTCAAAATATGGTGGACAACTATTCATAATTTAATACATTAAGACATTTGCGTGATATTTATTTGTGGGTTTTTTTTTTATTAAAGGACATGTACATCATATTTTGTTCGCATAAATGTCACACACATGACAACCTAGTAGACTCGACCTTTATAATATTTGCAACTAGGTGGACAGAGATTATACACCCCGTAACTTATCATAAGGGGATGTTATGCCATGTCTGATTTTCTGGCATGCAGTGATCTGAGTTCAGTCATATGAATGTCCCTTGCGGAACTTTGCCTTCCTAACAACTCTCCTGTAGGCCTCTCCTTTGTAAGCAAGATGCCCTGCTGCTGATGCATCTAATTGCAGATCATCAACGATGTCTTGCAGCCATCTTCGCTTTGGTCTTCCTCTCTTTCTTTTTCCCATTATGATCCTTCCAAGACGGTTTTCTCTAAATTCTCATGACCTTTAATGTGTCCAAAATATTTAAAGATCTGAGCTAAGGAGCATAATTCTTAGAGACGGCGTGACTGCCATAATGTGATAAGAAAGGGCAAGGATTGAAACAACAGGATAAGATAAGACAAGGATTGCCATAAGATGGTAAGACAAGCCAAGGATTGAAGCAACAGGATATGACAAAACAAGAACTACCACAACAGGATCAGACAAGATGAGACATGAACTATCACAACAGATAAAATATAAACTGCCACAAGAAAATAAGACAAAACAAGGACTGCCACAACAAGACAAGACAAAAAGTGACTGTCACAGGCAAAACATGGCAAGACAAGACAAGACAAGACAAGACTGACTGTCACAGAAAAGACTATACAGGAACTGACTGTCACAAAGACGACAAGACTAGAATTTACTGCCGCAGACAGGGCAAGACAAGGACTGACTGCCTCGACAGAACAAAGATTGTCAGAACAAGACAAGACGATAATTAAAAGCCAAAGGCAGGCAAGAAAAGAACAGAATGTCACAGACAAGGCAACTGTCTAGAAAGAACAGGACAAGGACTGACAGTCAGAACAAAGCAAGGCAAAGTCAGACAAAACAAGACAAGACTAGAACTGACTATATACACTGTAAACATTGAAGAATAAAGTATTACTTAGTATAAAGTATTAATAAGTATTCAGCATTACTAAAGGTCTGGTTGGCTGAATGGTTAGGCGCATGGTTTGCTAATCCGGTAATATCGAGTTAAAGTCCCAGCAGTGAGATTTATTTTCTGGTATACACCAGGAAGGCCGGGGGAGGGGGGTTGGTGGTGCTCATCTAGCCTCTAAAAACGGGTACTAGAGAAATCTGGGACGGTAAATGCGCTCAGGGGTGATACTGATCACATCAGACTGTCATGTGCTGCCGGTCTTGGAAATACGGGCCTAACATCTCACCCCAAATATGCCTTTATGGCATGGAAAGGTGATTAAAAAATATTACTGCGCATAAAGAAACAAACTATGCACTAACCTGTTCCAGCTTCCAGGAATGAAAGAACTAGTTAAAATTCTCCATCAAATGAATAAATTTGTTCACACTTTTCAGTGTTTACACGTGGTAGCTCAACAGTTGCTCTGTGGCATCTCTCACACAACAACAAAGGCATTCATGCCTGACAGCTAGAACGTGCCTGCACGTGCTCTCATAACTTCCGGTCTGGAGAAGACTCTTCCTTCCTGTTTCGTGTGCCCTGATTTTCTCATAACCAGCTTGTGCTAGACCGCTGCTCGTCGAGACCGCCAGTCTGATAAGACATTCGCATAGGACAAAAATGCTCGACGGTTATTCGGGTCGCATAGTGGACAGACATACAACAATCACAGTGGACAGACATACAACAATCACAGTGGACAGACATACAACAGTCACAGTGGACAGACATACAACAGTCACAGTGGACAGACATACAACAGTCACAGTGGACAGACATACAACAATCACAGTGGACAGACATACAACAGTCATAGGGGACAGACATACAACAGTCACAGGGGACAGACATACAACAGTCACAGGGGACAGACATACAACAGTCACAAGGGACAGACATACAACAGTCACAAGGGACAGACATATAACAGTGCAACTCTCATACAATCCGGACCACATGTACAACAGTTTTTGCCCCATAAAACACGGGTCAGATATGCAACAGTTTTGACTCTCATACAACATTAACTAGATATACAACAGTTTTGACTCTCATGCAGTACTAGTCTGATATACAACAGCTTGGGCTCTCATACAACACTTATCAGATATATGACAGTTGGGCTTCTCATACACTAATTAGATATACAACAGTTTTGACTCTCATATAACACCAATCAGATAAACAATAGTTTGGGCTCTCATACAACAATAATTAAATATACAACAATTAGGGCTCTCATTCTATATTCTCAAGATTTGCTCTGGGTCTTCCATGTAACCTCAGTTTGATAACCACTGACAAGGCGTATGAATTTAAATGAAATCTGTGAAATATGTAGGATAGAAATCAGTATTAGGAAATAACGAAGTGAAAAATAAAGTTAAAATAGGAAAAAGCATTGAGTCAAAAAGAAAGAGGATGATAACTGTTTAGATGTGAGGATGCGAAAACAATGTACAACGCGTTCAGATATGTGGGAAATATCAAGAGATACACAAATGGACAGCGTTGTTCTACGTCCCCATGACTATTTGGGTCATTTTATGTTTCTTCTGCCCTGTGGAGTCCACTTCAAGAAGATAACCAAGAAGAAGGCCAAGAAGATAGCGAAAGACCGCCAGAAGTGGAAATCTCAGCCATATGTTCTGGGTGCTGACGGACCTGACGGAGCGAGAGACAGAAAAGGTAATCTAGTGAGTTAGGTACCTAATATAACTACACTAAAGGATAATCCTTTAACAGTGAATCAGATATTTTACGCTAGAATGAAGGGTATTCTGCTAACAGTAAATCAGAAAGCGTACATCCTGCCATTTTCTGTTGCATGTACAGCATTGGACTGTGGCAGATTCACAATTGTTCAAGATATGGACTCCTGAAGCTGATGATTGTTCTGTCTCACCCTCTTCCCCCACCCCCACCCCCCAAAAAACCCCCACTCTCACGCACTCCGAGCCATTAGATAATAAATTAAATATCTTCACCTGTTTCTAGAGTTCTACATGATCAAGATTTGATCTTTGCTCTTCCACGTAACTTCGGCTTGATAACTACTGACATACGACATGAATTTAAACATTTGTGAAATAGTTGTATATAGAACAGGATTCAATGTTAGGAAATAACGAAGTGAAAAAGAAAGTTAAAAGAGAGAAAACAAGCAATTGAAACTCTGAGAGACAAGGGAAAAAAATCATAACTGTTTAATTACTAGGAAGCGAAGACAATGGACAGCGTGTTCATATATACGTAGACAGCATCAAGAGGTACACAAAAAGGAAAGGGAGTTAGATATGTGGACAATATCAGAAGATTGACAGCGAACAAGGTGTACAGTTTACAGCTGGACAGTGACGATAGAAGTGACGGGAGACCTGTAATGTTTCAGCTAACATGATGCTTTAGTTACGATAAGAAACATCTGAGGGTAAAGACGCCGGCCGATATGGGCAGTCTCAGCGACCAACAGCTGACATGCTGGGGTCAAGGTTGGCGAACCATAGTCGATCAAGACCCTGTCCCGCAGCTGCGTTGGTACCACCAGTAACAAGTCTAGCCTAGTAAATGGGGTGGGGATAGCCAGTTCCCATGGCAGTGGAGTCTGCTAAAGAAGTATTGCGCACCCTATTGAACCCGCTTCCAGTCCGACACAATACTGTGCCTCAACATCTTCATCGCGTCGGCTGCAAACAACAAAAAAAACTAAACTCGCAGTTCCAGAGAGATAGAAGAAGAATACGAGTAAATTCATAAATTCTATGTAAGAATAAGAAGTAAATTCCACAATTCTATGTAAGAATAAGAAGTAAATTCCAAAATTCTATGTAAGAATAATACGTTTCCAAAATTCTGTGTAAAAATATGAAGTAAATTCCAAATTTCTATGTCGCCTTGCTCTTGTTGCTCATCTTCACCTGTTGTCTTCCACTCGTAGCGCCATACATAAATAGCTCACCTGGGATGGTCTCACCTGCTGGAAGCTAGCCCAGTTCTGCTAAACTTATCACTGGAGTCGAGCTTTGAGCTACAAAACCCAGATTTTGGATTCCATATTTTCATGGATTTAACTTGGCATTCGGCACGAAGAAGGCAGTTCTTTCGTAGAAAACAAGAGGAGAGGGATCAATGAAATGTAGAATTAGCAGTGGGTGGAGGCAGGGGGATTCTGATTTCTAGTGATGGAAATTGAAGGGTCGAAGAGAAATAGTAGAGTAAAAGGAGAAAGAATATGATAGATGATACACTGAAGGAGATGGTATAAGAGACGAAGATTGATAGTGATATGAGAGATGTAGAATGATGGTAATAAGAGATTATGTAGATTGGAGAAATTAATGTGAGACATGTAGACTGGATAAGTTGCTATAAGAGATGTAGATTGATGGCCGTATGAGAGATGTAGATTGAAGGTGTAATGCAATATGTAGATTGGAGAAGTTAATGTGAGAGATGCAGACTGGAGAAGTTGATATCAGAGATGTAGATTGATAGTGGTGTGAGAGATGTAGATTGACTATGATATTTGAGAAGTGATATGAGAGGTGTAGGTTGGAGAAGTGTTAAGAGAGTTGTAAATTGGAGAAGTTGATATAAGAGATGTAGATTAATAATGGTATGAGAGATGTAGATTGGAGAAGTTGATATGAGAGATGTAGATTGATAGTGGTGTGAGAGATGTAGATTGATATATGCAGATATGAGAAGTGATATGGCAGATGGTAAATTGGGGAAGTTGATATGATAAATGTAGATTGGAGAAGTTGATAAGAGAGATGTAGTTTGATGATGGTATGAGACATGTCGATTTGAGAAGTTGATATGAGAGATATAGATTGATGTGAAAGATGTAGATTGACTGTGATATATCTACATTTGAGAAGTGATATGAAATATGTAGATTGGAGAAGTTGATATGAGAGATGTAGTTTGATGATGGTATGTGAAATGTATACTGGAGAAGTTGATGTAGATTGCATAAGCTGATATATGTAGGTTTATGATGATATGGGATATGTAGATTAGAGAAGTTGATATGAAAGATGTAGTTTGGAAAAGTTGATATGAGAGATGTAGATTGCATAAGCTGATATGATAGATGTAGACTGATGATAATATGGGATATGTAGATTAGAGGAGCTGATATGAGAGATGTATCTTGATGATATGAAACATGTAGATTAGAGAAGTTGATATGAGAGATGCATGTTAATGATAATATGAGACATGTAGATTATAGAAGGTGATATTAGAGATGTAGATTGGAAACATAGAAAGTCAGATATGAAAAAAGATCTGGTTGTGGGTCCCCCAGGCCAGATAGATCTAATTTTAACACTGGTGAAGAGTGTGAGACAGAGGTCAGAACTAGTAATTGTGATGACGGACAAAATCCTGACGGTGTTACTAAGAAAAAAAAACCCTGCATCAAACTAAAAAGAAAAATAAGAGTAGGAACATGGAATGTAAGAAGTATTTATGAGGGGAAGTATCAAATAATAAGTGATGAGATGAAAAGAACGGGGAAACGCATTTTGGGAATCTGCGAACATCGATGGAAAGGATCAGGACACTTCAAGAGCGAGAATGATAATATCTTTATATACTCTGGTGGAGAAATAGGAGGACAGAATGGAGTGGCTTATTGCTTGGACAAATCAACATCAAAAGCATTACTAGGTTACAATCCAGTAAGTGATAGAATCCTCACTATCAGACTTAAGGGCACTCGTAGAAATCTAACAATCATCCAGATATATGCACCTACATCAGCAGCAGAAGAATAGGAAGTAGAAGACTTTTATATCACACTGTAAACGACGATAGACCAGGTACGGAAAAAATGATATTGTATTAATAATGGGGGATTTTAATGTAAAGATTGGTACAGAAAGAGCAGAAGACGAAGGATATGTTGTGGGGAAATTTAGCATAGGATATAGAAATTAGGCAGGTGACAGTCTAACCGCGTTTTGCATGGAAAATGAGCTAATGATCGCTAACACTGTATAAAATCGGAAAAAAGTAGGAGCAGCTTTATTACTTTATTACTAAAGCTGCTCCTACTTTTTTCTGATTTTATACATTCTAGTATCACAGCTTTACTGCAGTGTTTAGTGTATAGTTGTATACTTATACACCAATTATTGTGTTAATGATCGCTAACACACTTTTAAACAACATCCAAGAAGACTTTACACGTGGACATCACCTGATGGGAAAACCAAGAATCAAATAGATTACATTTTAGTGCAAAGAAGGTGGATATCAAGTGTAACGTCAGCAAAAACTTTACCAGGTGCTGATTGTGACATGAGCCATGAGTTATTAATAGCAGACATGAAGATAAAGATAAAAAGACAGTTACGGGATCAAGACCACTCAGTTTTGATCTTACACAAATACCAGAAAATACGGTATAAAAGTGAAGAACCGTTTCAAAATCCTGATGGCTGTACAGGAGGAGATGACACCAGATGAATTGGCTACGCAGGCCAGAGATATCTTAATAACAACAGCTAAAGCCATGGTTCCAGTAAAGAAAACACAAAAGAATTTATGGATTACAGTAGGCACACTAGAACTGACAAAACAACGTAGAGAAATGAAAACGCAATGAAAAGTAACAAACAACAAAGAGGAATATAAATCTTTAGCAAAAGAAGTACGAAGAAACATAAGAAATGGCAAAAAATACATACAAGACTGTTGTGAAAGAATAAAATGACATCAGAAATGTGGAAGAGATAGTGAAATGTTTAAACAAATGAAGAGATTGACGAGAAATGTCACACATAAGCTAAATTGTAATTTGTGACGAAATGAGGAATACCTTGACAGAGACAGAAGAAATTCTATAAAGATGGAAGGAATATTGCAGAGGAATGTATGAAATAACAAACGACTGTAAAAGCAGAAACCAACAGTGTGAATTATTATTGGAGGAGAAAGAACCCGAACCAACAATTGAAGAAGTTTTAAGGGCAATAAAGAATCTGAAAAATGGTAAATCACCAGGATGTGATGAGATAACAGCTGAACTTATTAAAGCAGGAGGAAAGGAATGTGCAACAATCTATCATGCACTATGTAAAAAGATATGGCATTCAGGTATTTGGTCAAAAGAATGGAAAAGAACTGTATTCATACCAATGCTAAAAAAGGGTAACCTGAAATTATGCACAAACTAACTACAGAACTGTTGCCCTGATTTAGTCATGCCAGTAAAATTCTGTTAAAAATCATAATGGGTAGACTTCGTAAGAAAATAGAAGAAGAAGTCAATATAGTCCAAGATGTTTCAGACAAGGAAGAGGATCAAGAGATCATATATTCAATATAAAACTAACAATAGAGAAATGCAAACAGTTTAATGTGAATCTATATTTATCTTTTATAGACTATTCAAAGGCATTTGATTGTGTACAACACCAGAAACTTGGGAAATAATGGAAAAATAGGATTTCCAACACATTTGATACAATTAACATCACTGCTGTATCTAGACCAACAGGCAGCAGTAAGAATAAATGGTGAAACAACAACTTGGTTTGACATAAAACAAGGGGACCGTCAGGGGTGCATATTGTCACCTTACTTATTTAACTTGTATACTGAAAATATAATGAGGAATGTAAGAGACGATGTAGACAAAGAATATTACGATGCCATAACAATTGAAGGTTATGAAATACCAGAGATTAGATATACTGATGACACAGTATTACTGTCCACAACACACACACAAAATGGAAAAACTAACTATGTCAGTCCGTAATAACAGCGAAGAGCAATACCTCTATCTTAATGCGAAGAAAACTAAATTGATGACGATTGACAAAACAAACAAGGCAGCTGAAATATGTGTCAATGAGGAAAAACTGGAAGTAGAGAGGTTTGAATATCTTGGATCACTACTATCTAATAATGTAGATACGATGAGGGAAATTAAAAGGAGGACATATATCGCTCTACAGAAAGTAAAACAACTAAAGAATCTGTGGAGAGGAACAGACAGAACTACAAAAAAATAAGATTTTTAAGGGCATTCATCTTTCCCATCGCAACATATGCCTGTGAGACCTGGACACTTAACAAAACAGCTGAGAGACACATAAATGCCTATGAATCGAAATCCTACAGAAGAGTTCTTCAAATATCATGGACACAAAAAAGAACAAATATATCCATAGTACAAGAACTTAATATTGAAGAAGACTGGCTAATAAAGAGGCTTAAAGAGAGAAAACGTCAATATTTTGGACACATTAAACGTCATGATAATCTACAGAAGACTATCTTGGAAGGGTACATAATGGGAAAAAGAAAGAGAGGAAGACCAAAACGAAGATGGCTGCAAGACATCGTTGATGATCTGCAAATGGATGCATCAGCAGTAGGCGATCTTGCTCACAATCGAAAGGCCTACAGGAGTGCTGTTAGGGAGGCAAAGTTCCGCAAGGGACATGCAAATGAATGAATGATGATGAATGGTTGGAAAAGTTGATCTAAGAGACTTGAAAACTGATATGTGAAATGTAGGTAAGATTTAAGAGGCTTCAACATGAGACATACAATTTTAACATGTAATTTTACTTCGTAACAGGAGATGTGATGCATCAGATGTTATATTTTAACATGAATGTGAACTGTTAACATGAGACCTGCTAGTTTAAAACTGCCCTCTGAAGTAATATTACTTGAAAAAAAAAGAATAGTTTTATGAACATCATCACGAAGCACAGTAGAGTTTGCTGTTGTGGAAACCTAAAAATAAGTAACATAAAATAATCTATGGAATTATTAATCTCTGAAGAATTATGGAAATTATTTTATTTTACTTATTTTTATGTCTGAAGATGCTATAGGAAACAGTATTCATCAAAATCAGCGAGCGATTCCCTGAAAACAAATTCGTCTCCGACATGCTTTTTGAGACTGAAGCAAAAGTATCCCAAGTTGGATAATTTTTCTTATCATCAGACGCGGACAGTAAAACCCATCATTTATGGCCAGAACTGATTCATTTCTTTTTCTTTAAACTCGTTGGGAAAAAAAGGCCCAGAACTCGTTGCCTGTAGTAGTGTGTTATCTTAGACATGAGCTAGAATATAAAATGTTGTTCAGAAAAGTTAGGTAAGTTACAGTATAAAGTTTTATCCATGAAGTTAGATAAAAATAGATTATAAAATATTAAAAGTGAAGTGAAAATAGCTGATTATAAAATGCTAAAAGTGAAGCAAACAGAGTTAAACTATCAGATGTGAAGCAAACAGAGCTAAACTATTAAATGTGAAGCAAACAGAGTTAAACTATTAAATGTGAAGCAAACAGAGTTAAACTATTAAATGTGAAGCTAACAGAGATAAACTATTAAATGTGAAGCAAACAGAGTTAAACTATTAAATGTGAAGCAAACAGAGTTAAACTATTAAATGTGAAGCAAAGAGAGCTAAACTATTAAATGTGAAGCAAACAGAGATAAACTATTAAATGTGAAGCAAACAGAGTTAAACTACTAAATGTGAAGCTAACAGAGTTAAACTATTAAATGTGAAGCTAACAGAGCTAAACTATTAAATGTGAAGCAAACAGAGTTAAACTACTAAATGTGAAGCTAACAGAGCTAAACTATTAAATGTGAAGCTAACAGAGCTAAACTATTAAATGTGAAGCAAACAGAGTTAAACTATTAAATGTGAAGCAAACAGAGTTAAACTATCAGATGTGAAGCAAACAGAGCTAAACTATTAAATGTGAAGCAAACAGAGTTAAACTATTAAATGTGAAGCAAACAGAGTTAAACTATTAAATGTGAAGCTAACAGAGATAAACTATTAAATGTGAAGCAAACAGAGTTAAACTATTAAATGTGAAGCAAACAGAGTTAAACTATTAAATGTGAAGCAAAGAGAGCTAAACTATTAAATGTGAAGCAAACAGAGATAAACTATTAAATGTGAAGCAAACAGAGTTAAACTACTAAATGTGAAGCTAACAGAGTTAAACTATTAAATGTGAAGCTAACAGAGCTAAACTATTAAATGTGAAGCAAACAGAGTTAAACTACTAAATGTGAAGCTAACAGAGCTAAACTATTAAATGTGAAGCTAACAGAGCTAAACTATTAAATGTGAAGCAAACAGAGTTAAACTACTAAATGTGAAGCTAACAGAGATAAACTATTAAATGTGAAGCAAACAGAGTTAAACTACTAAATGTGAAGCTAACAGAGTTAAACTATTAAATGTGAAGCTAACAGAGCTAAACTATTAAATGTGAAGCTAACAGAGCTAAACTATTAAATGTGAAGCTAACAGAGCTAAACTATTAAATGTGAAGCGAACAGAGATACGCTATAAAATATTATACGTGAAACGAATGGAGTTGGACAGTAGAATATCTGAAGTGAAGCGAATATAAAATGTTAGAGATGAAACTAATAGAGCTAAACAATAAAACGAGGTTATATATTTCTATGTGTTCAAAATAATGTTCACCTCCCAATTCCACTCCTGTTCATACCTTCGCCTTTCACACCCCAGAGGGTCTTGATCATGCAAGTTCTGGCACTTCCTCTAAACATCTACGTGGGAATGAGATTTGGTTGTTTTCTGTTTATCTTCTTGTGATAAAATGCGCGATAACTTAAAAAGTCTAGCTGCCTGCCCTTGCTTATGTTCATAAAGTTCCAGACGAAATTCTGAAAATGGTATATCTTCCCAGATGCTCATTTTAGCTTGTTTATTTTAGAAACTGTCAAAAGTGAGATTTACGTTAGGCATAAACATTCATCCATCCGTCCATCCTTCCGTCTGTCTGTCTGTCTGTCTGCCTGCCTGCCTGTCTGTCTTTCTATCTGCCTATATGCCTGTCTGCCTATTTGTCTGTTTGCCTGTTGGTAAATGATAACAAATGAAAGTAGGTCATCAACAGGACTTACAATTATAGAACATGCTCTAGTGTCCAGTTAGTGACAGATGACAGGAATATCACAAACACCAGAAATGATCACTTACTGATAGTACTTAAGTTAAACCTACGTACGGTCTGACTCTACTAAGAAAAAGAATTACACAAAACTAACAAAGTAAATCGTCGATCTGGGCGAAGCTTTTTTTTTTTCTTTCTTTCTTAACGTCAACACGAGTTACTGAGGTAAACAAATCTGTACAGTCAATAAAACGCCAGTAAACATTTCCGCGTCACGGACAGTTTTAACCTCATTCTTAAAAAAGTTCAAACAAAAAGTGAGCTCCTGTAAGTTGCCTAACACATGCACACGTAATTTGCCCTTTTTTCCCACACATATAAAAATCATTCAGGACGTACGGTACACATAGGAACCACTTTCCTCCCCTGCCGTTGTTAGCTTCGGACGAGCTCTCATTTTCCCTTCTTTCTTTTTTTTCCCTTCTAACAAGGAGTGGCTTATTGATTGTTTCCTCTTTAAACTTTTTTTTATGTACATTTCCAAACAAGTTTTAAAGGTTGAGTGAGTTTCATTCAGTCCTTGGTAAGAGGTTTTTTTTTTGAAAGGGGGGGGGGGTAATGATTTTATACAAGTTACACTTTTTGGATTTTTTTTGTGTGTGTTATACAATGCCTTTTCTTAACTTTTAAAAGATTCAAGGACCTGGAGTTAACATGTCCGGGATAAACAAACAAGGCAAGGATTCCAGTTACTGGTGAGGACGCCAAGCTGGATGGTAAATACTGGAACGTTATCTAAATGCTGGAAAGTCGCACTAAATGTTGGAAAGTCACACTAAATTATGGAAACGTCGCAATAAATGTTGGAAAGTCACATGAATTGTTGGAAAGTTGCAATAAATATTGGAAAATTATACTTGATTATGTATAGTCGCACTAAATGTTGAAAAGCCATACTAAATCATGGAAAGTTGTACTAAATGTTGGAAGGTCATACTAAATTTATGGAACGTCACACTAAATGTTAGAAAGTCACATTAATTGTTGAAAAGTCACATTAAATGTTGGAAAGTCTCACTGAATGTTGCAAAGTCATAGTAAATTATAGAAATGTGCACTAAATGTTAGAAATATATAGCCCTAAATGCGGAAAAGTTCTGCTGTCTGAATACATTGCTAAATGAAAGTCTCATTGTTTATAAGGGAACATTTTATTACATGTCTGAACGTCTCTTTAATTTCCAAAGATCTCGCTAAATGTCTGAATGTCACACAAAATATAGGAACATATGAATATCTTGTTAAATGATTGAAGATTTCCCTTTAATTTCTGAATATTTCGTTAAATATTTCAGCATCTCGCTAAATGTTTGAGTGTCTCACAAATATAGGAAAGTTTTTGCTGAATGTCTGAACGTCTCGTTAAATTGTCTAAACATCACCTTAAAAGTCTGAACGTCTCGTTAAATTGTCTGAACATCCCCTTAAAAGTCTGAACGTCTCGTTAAATTGTCTGAATATCTCATTAAAAGTCTGAACGTTTCGTTAAGTGCCTGACAGAGGTATATGGTTCAGTTTTACAAAAATATAGAAAGAGTGAGGAAATGGCAGGAATAAGAATGGCAGAAGGTAAGGTTGTGTCTTGTTTTATCTTCTATCTACCTGGAGCTACTAGCGGGTGTTCTCTGCAGCCGATGCGGTGAAGATGTTGAGGCACATCATCGTGTTGGCTTGGGGACAGGTTATGACGGGTATTTTTTTCACTCTCTGGGTGCAGCTAAAAAGCAGGGGGTGTGCAATACTTCTTTACCAGACTCCACCACCACGGGGACTGTGACGACCCCTGCCTCGTTAGTCACGCTAAACCTATTACTGGGGGTACTAAAGTAGAGGTGGAACAGGGTCTTGTTCAGTTATGGTTCATTAACCTTGATGCTAGCATGTGAACTATGGGATGCTGGTTGCTAAAACAGGCAACGCCTTCAACCCCCAGAAAGTATAAATGAGGATCATAAAACAATTCAATATTTTGCCAAAATCCTTTTTCAAGGATCACATATAGAAACAATACAACATATAAAAATGCGCAAAAAAAAGATTTTAAAAAATTAAACACTTAGCTCTTTTTGGCATCTTCTTTGTTTAATCATGTGATTTCCCTAACCTCCCATGTTTTACACCTTCCGTAAACTTTCTCGACAATGTTGTCACTATCGGTCCTTCAGGACTTATACACCAGTCTACTGCGGCTGTGGAGTATGCGAAACAAGCATTGGGAACATAAGTAATTTCATTTGCCACAACCAATACCAGTCCTCCGTAGCTAAATCGCTAAAGACGCACAGACGCACTTCAAAAAAGTGCAGTGGCAACTGGAAGATCATGGGTTCAATCCCGGGACTGGGAAAAAGGCAACAACTTACAAGACCTCTGGGAGTCATGACCCAGAGGGGCCCACCCCCCTTAGTTTAAAGGGCCGAAACACTTGTCTGAGGGGGGGGGGGTTACTTCCTCTGATGATCTGAAGGAGTTGTGTTGTTGTTCCGCTCTCTACGGTAGAGAGTTTCCTGCATATAAACCCACTGACTATCTCTTGTACTCTTCCTCTCAGTCTGTTACAAACTCATTGACTCTTATTGACTCTGTTGTATTCCTCCTCTCAGTCTACTATAAACCCACTGACTCTCATATATATCTTTTGTACTCCTCTTCTCATCCCATTTCGTGCAAGGACTCTATTACTTTTTCTCAGCTCCCTCGGTTGCGACATTTATGTGTTGACGACTTTTGATTTCCATGATCAAGTCCACATGATGCTGGATTTCTTTCGTCAATGACTGGAACACGTTCTCATTCCGTCTGCATCAGCCATATCTCGGGCCAACAAGCTCAACTTCCTAAACCATCTTGGACAGAGTACAACTGGTTCTTACGTATACCCCCACCCAACCCCAGCCCGCCTGCGGCCCCCCCCCCCCAAATCCAGTTTGACAGTAAAGGACATTTTGTTTCGTCATTTCTATCTCCTCGGGATCGAGAACGATACGGGCGAATTCTGTGTAGAACCTCACTGGTGGCATACAAACAGGACAAGAACCTCAAGGACGTATTGGAAGTCGCCTCAAGTCAACGGACGCGACTTTTTCGTATACCAAACGTTGTGGTCGCCATAGATGCAACACTTGTCCTTTTGTTGCCTAGACGAGGCAGATTTCCCATCCAAAGTCCACGTTATCAGTTCAGTAGGGCCTTGCCTGCATTTCTCGTAACATCGTGTATGCCATTTTGTGTAAGCGATGCAACATAATACGTACAGCGGCGACTGGCGTATGTTTGCCAGATCGGCTTCACCAACATCTGAACCACATATCCAAGATAGCACTGACACCGGTTGCCAAGCACTTCTGCAACGCAGACCACCAAGGAAAACTGGACATTTCTGTCACTGCAATCCGCTCTTGATTTTCTTGGAAAGCCGTGAAAAAGCATCTTTTTTTTCCAGGTTGGTAGAATTAACAATAAATTCATCTTTCTTCAAACTGCTTTACATTTCAATCTAGTTGCTATCTTTCTCTAATATCTGCTGTTCATGCTCAGCTATAGTCTTTTAATCCCACTTGCATTTTCTCAGTCTCGCCGCCGCGATTTAAAGTTAATTTTCTAGTCTTTTCTATCCTTCTTCTCTAATCACTAGAGGGATTTGATAGCTTCCTTGACTAGGCATCCTAAGCAAACAGTCTTGTAGACTTCATTTGATCTTTTTGTAAAACTAGACCATACACTTCTGTCAACCTTTAATACTGTACTAAAACCAGTTTCACCGTAGTCGCCATTTCTGCTAAATGTCTGAACAGCTCGTTAAATATTTGACTTCCGGATGAACGTCCCGGCGTCTCACTTTAATTCCGAACAACTCGTTAAATGTTTGAACATCTCTCCATAATTCTGAACTTCATGTTAATTGTTTTTCCCCCTAGGAATTAATGCCTTATTAGTCTTATCAGAAATAAAACTGATTCACAATACTATATCATTGTAAATAGTATTTCATCGTTTTTAATCATCATCTTCATTAGAAATGTACGTACAAGCAAGAATGGGATATTAGATACATATAATATTCGGAGAAACATAAAATAACAGCGTTAACTAGAACATAAAATATCAGTCGACGGCCGGGGGAGGGGGAGGAGAAGGATAATTATGTAAGAGTCGGAGTAGAATAATTATGAGATGTGAAAACAAATAGAATAATTTAGAGGTGGAAGAACAAACAGGAGTAATTTAGAGGCAGAAGAAGGAATATGGTAATTTGGATGTGAGAAAACAAGTATGATAATTTGGGGATGGAATAAGGAATATGGCAATTTGGATGTGAGAAAACAAGTAAGATAATGTAGGGGCGGAATAAGGAATATGGTAATTTGGATGTGAGAAAACAAGTATGATAATGTAGGGACGGAATAAGGAATATGGCAATTTGGATGTGAGAAAACAAGCAAGATAATGTAGGGGCGGAATAAGGAATATGGTAATTTGGATGTGAGAAAACAAGTAAGATAATGTAGGGGCGGAATAAGGAATATGGTAATTTGGATGTGAGAAAACAAGTAAGATAATTTAGGGGTGGAAGAGAAAAAAATCAGGGTAATATAGAGGCAAGAAAACAATGTAATTTGGAGGTGAGAAAACAAATAGTGTAATTTAGGAGAGAGAAAGAGAGAGCAGACAGACAGAAATGGTAATTTGAAAATGGGAGATAAAAAATTGGTAATTTAAATGAAAAGAGAATAGGCAGAGGGAAATTTGATGCTTGATAACAAATACGAGTAATTTTACAGCTAGTAGAATAAAAAAAAGAAGTAATTAAAAGGGTCAGAAAAATAGAAAGAACATTAATGTTTGAAATGAGAGAAGAGGTTAGAGTAACTCAGGTTCTAAGGACTGTTATTGCCGGAGGTGGGGTGGACAATTCGCGCTCTGCTCCAACGGCGTGCGTCTCAAACAGCGTCTGGCAGTCAAGTCCAGCTCCTGGCCTTCCCGTGGCAGAACTGTTTAAACTGACAGGAGAAGGGGCGAATATCTGGCGCCTGAAAACCAGACACTTAGGGCAGATGAGAGGCACGTTTGGTAGCTCATCTACCGCTGCTGGCAAGATTCTTCATCTGCTGTGCGTGAAGCGGTGCTCCTCCTGGCCAATGAAGAAAGGTGCAAATGGGGTTGCCGCGCGGCACCACTGCGAAAAAAGTGGTAGAAAGTATAAAGCGAAGCAAACAGTCAAATCACGGCACCTCTGGTCTTGAGGTCTGCCACGTCCTAAGTGCACTCATATCGATTGAAATGCCTGAACCGGCTTAACCTAAAGGTTAAGACACTGCTGGCGAGACTCTTCGAATGCCGCGCGTGGAGTGAAGCTCCTCCCGGTCAAGGAAGAAACTGCGGAAAAGAAGTAAAGGTTGCTGTGCGGCGCCGATGTGAAAAGGTGAAGGAAAGGATAAAGTAAAGTTTAATCGGTATGTCCAGTAGTATCGCTGCGAGAGCTACACATACCACGGCGTCTCTGCTCTAGAGGCCGGCCACGTCCGAAATACACCTACACTGGTGAAATATGCCTAAACTGGCATGTACCAGGGGTGGAACTTGATGGCTAGACACGTCATGCCACCCCCGCTCTAGAGGTCGGTCACGCCTGATATACACCCATACTGGTGAAATATGCCTAAACCGGCTCACACCAGGGGTGAAACTTGAAGGCTACGCACGTCACAGTACCTCTGCTCTAGAGGTCGGTCACATCCCAAACACGCCCATACTGGGATAATATGCCTAAACCGGCTCAACCCAGGGGTGGAAGTCACTAGTGGCGAGGATTCGTCCTCCTGGACAAACGCTCCATCCTGGTCACAACTAGGAAAGGTAGCGGCCACGACCACAAAATGCTGAAGTCGGAGACACTGGAGCAGGGCAGTCTAGATAGGCAACCACCTCTCACCCGGCGGGGATGTTTGTGTATCCTAATCGCGCTGAGGTTTTCCGGTCAGAAAGACTAACACTGGACTGGATGGGCAACCACCTCTCATCCGGCGGTGATACACGGGTATCTCAAAACACGTCGAGGTTTTCCGTGAGAAAGTCCAACTCTGGCCTGGGTGGGCTACCACCTCTCACCCTGCAGTTGATGCACTGATATCCTAAACACGTCGAGGTCTTCCGGTGAAAAGTCCAACTTTAGACTAAACTGGTGCAACGAAAACCACGGCGTCACGCAATCCCGCTTCAGAGACCCACCAAGAATACAGGCTCAAGCCCTGCGATACTCTGAACCTCTTGTGGTCCTCTTGGGGATCTCGTGTGGTCCTTTCGGGGAACACACAGGAGACCACGGGACTTAACGAGGACCACAGGCGTAAATTCAGTAGGATCACAGTGGGGTCTTGGTAGTAGAAGCGAACGAAGAAGAAGAAGAAGAAGGGTAACTCAGAGGTAAGGAAACAAATAGGCTACACGTTTTAAGTTGGCAGAACTAACAGGATAATTTATAGTTTACAAAACAAACAATGGTAACCAAGATGTAAGAGAATAAAAAAAGGGTAACCAAACGGTAAGAGAATTAACAAAGGTAACTATGAGGTAAGAGAATAAACAAAGATAGCTAAAAGGGACGAGAATAAACAAAGGTAACTAAGAGATGGCATAACTCTTATCAGTAATAATGTGAATTTCATGCAAGAAAAAACAGATAGCCTGTCTTCACTGGCTAGCAAAATAGGACTTGAAATTAACAAGGACAAAACAAAAATAATGAAAATTCCTCTCAATCAAAATGGAAAAATACACATAGAAGGGACAGATATTGAAGAAGTCAATCAATTTGCATACCTTGGCAGCTACATAGACCAGGATGGTGACACTAGAAAGGAAGTTAGGATCAGAATTGCAAAAGCAGCATCAATCTTCAAGAATCTTGAGAACATATGGAATTCAAAAGTTATAAGCACAAAAACCAAGTTAAGACTATTCAACTCAAATGTAATATCCACCCTCAGTTATGCATGTGAAAGGTGGAAAACAACTAAAGAAATAGAAAAGAAATTAGACTCTTTTGAAAACAAATGCCTAAGGAAAATACTCGGCAACAAGTGGAATGAATTCAAGAACAATGCAGAGATAAGACAGATGACTGAACAACAACCACTCTCATGGGTGATCAGGAAAAGGAGATGGACATATGTTGGTCACTTGATGAGAAGAAATGATCAGAGAATCCCAAAACAAGCTATCAAGTGGAACACAACAGGCCGAAGAAAAAGAGGCAGACCGCGTGAAACTCTGAAGAGGACATTATTAAGAGAGGCCAAATTAACAGGCATAAAATCCTTTGATGAGGTTGAAAGACTAGCCGAAGACAGGAAAAATTGGCGAACTACTTTGTGAGCCCTATGTGACGTTTAACGGCATGGGAAGGATATAAGATATAAGAACTAAGAGATAAGATAATAAATAAAGATAACTAAGAGGTAAGAGAATAAACAAAGATAACTAAAAGGGAAGAGAATAAACAAAAGTAACTAAGAGATAAGATAATAAACAAAGATAACTAAGAGGTAAGAGAATAAATAAAGATAACTAAGAGGTAAGAGAATAAACAAAAGTAGGTAAGAGGTAAGAGAATAAACAAAGGTAACTAAAAGGTAAGAGAATAAAAAATGTAACAAAGAGGAGAGAGAACAACAAAGATAACTAAGAGGTGAGAGAACAAACAAAGACAACTTAGAGGAGAGAGAACAAATAAAGGTAACTAAGAGGTGAGAGAACAAACAAAAACAACTTAGAGAACAAATAAAAGTAACTAAGAGGTGAGAGAACAAACAAAGACAACTTAGAGGAGAGAGAACAAATAAAGATAACTAAGAGGTGAGAGAACAAACAAAGACAACTTAGAGGAGAGAGAACAAATAAAGGTAACTAAGAGGTGAGAGAACAAACAAAGACAACTTAGAGGAGAGAGAACAAATAATGTAACTAAGTGGCGAGAGAACAAACAAATGTTACGAGGATATGAGAAAATAAATAAAGATTTTTTTTTAAAGTGAGAAAAAAATTAACACTTTGTGTCAGAATTCATACAAATCTTTGGGTACCGCCCCCCCCCCCCCCCCCAAAAAAAAAAATTCCTGTTTATGTGGATAAGACAGCCACAGGTTGAGGAATGAACTCGTCACAAACTGGATAAAATGAGCACAGGTTGAAGAATGAACTCATCACAAACTGGATAAAATGAGCACAGGCTGAAGAATGAATTCATCACAAACTGGATAAAATGCGCACAGGTTGAAGAATGAACTCATCACAAACTGGATAAAATGAGCACAGGTTGAAGAATGAACTCGTCACAAACTGGATAAAATGCGCACAGGTTGAAGAATGAACTCATCACAAACTGGATAAAATGAGCACAGGTTGAAGAATGAACTCATCACAAACTGGATAAAATGAGCACAGGTTGAAGAATGAACTCATCACAAACTGGATACTATAAGGATAGATAGAGAAATAAACTCATCACAAACTGGATAAAATGATGATAGGTTGAAGGATGAACTCATCACAAACTGGATACTATAAGGATAGATAGAGAAATGAACTCGTCACAAACTGGATAAAATGATGATAGGTTGAAGGATGAACTCGTCACAAACTGGATAATATGGAGGAAGGAGAAGCTCGTGAGAGGATATACGAGAGTGAGGAAACGAAAACTCATGAAAGCTTGAAGAAGACGAGGGCGGAGGAACTGGTCATAAGCTGGACAGCAGGATAATAACCTTTGGGGACGAGGAGCTTGTCATGGATAAGATAAGAAAGATGGATTGAAAACTCATTGTAGACTCAAAACAAGATAAAAGGGAGGGGGGAACGGGGAGCTTATCAAAGGTTGGAACGGAAACTGTTATAAGCTCCACAATAGGAACAACAAGGAAGGAGAAGACGGAGAGCTTGTCATAGAGAGGATAAGAAAAAAGGATTGGATACTCATTATAGACTGGATAACAGGGTAATATGGAAAAGGGAAGACGGGGAGCTTATCATAGACTGGATAATAACGAAGAATTGGAAACTCGTTATTGCCGGATAACGGGGTAAAAGGGAAGGGTGGGGATAGAGGGTAATGGGAAGTCTGTCGTAGGCTGGATAAGAAAAAAAAAAGGATTATAAATTAGTCAGAGTCTGGTAAAGATGAAGCATGGAACTTGGCACCAACAAACCAAACAAGAACTTACGATATTTCTGGAACTTAAAAAACCTTCTCACCGACAGGTAGATCAGACTATTTTCGGATTGCAGGTTACACAGGTACCTGAGAGGAAGGTAAGGCATACCTGCCTAAAATGATGTCTCGTGTGCTGCACAGGTAGGTGGAGCGCCTGGGATATATGGCGTACCACTTTCATCAAGTATCTTCTATTTTCGTATTTTCTACATTCCTGACACCACAGTGTATCTATTTTCCGCAATTTACTCCCGTCATTGTCAACTAGATCTGATAAGCTATTTGCTCATTTGATGTTAACTGTTTTTGCTAATAGTTTAAACCGACTATATGTAGCTCTTCAGAAATGATAGGAGAAGAAATGAAGATATGACTTTATACATAAAATTTAAATGTTTAATGTGATATAAGTGAGATCAGTTTTTCATACATACCTTCAAATTGTCGGTTATTGGCCCTATTTGAACAACACTGGCCATTCGACGAAGAACTCCACTAAAACGCCAAGTATGACCCCTATATGAAGGCCAATTCATAATCTCTTTCGGAACAAGATCTGCTACATAAACTGCCTGAATATGTAAAATTCGCCAGTAACCGGCATATCTGCTCCGAGTAGACTGTTTGAACCATACGATGGAATTTGTATATTGAGTAGTGAATTTTTCTAATCGGGTTGAATCAACTTTCGAGGATGCGACTTCCTTTTTAAAACATCACCGGCTATTCATCTCGTACAAACGATAGCACACTTTTTGAACTGCCCGCGAACTAACTCTATCAGACTCACGCACATGCGTACTAGGGTGGGTTTGTGGTGCATATGTGTGCATCGGTAGAGACCACAACATTTTATAGTTAGTAATGTTCCAAGAACGGATCTCGTGTGAGTTTTCTATCACTGCTTTCTCTCTCTCTCTCTGAACCTTAAGTGCCCAGGGCACATGGGGCTTCCGCAAGGGTTTTCCACAAATGCCTGTCCTTTGGCTTTTCCCCGCTCTTGACCAGGTGAGCCCTCTATTGCTCAACATCCTCTCTGTTGTTCCTCTCCATGTCTCATTTGGTCTACTTTACTTCTGTTCCCCTTTGGTGTCCATCTTAGTGCTATTTTTAGCAGTGAGTCGTCAGTCATTCGGAGCACATGTCCCAATCATCGCCAGCGTCTTTCCTCAATAATTGCTGTCAGTGTCTTCATCTACATTTCTGCCAACAGTGATCTGTGTACTTACTCTGTAAGTACACAGATCACTGCTCCATGGCTCTACAGAATACCTTCGCCCCAACTGCAATAATAATAGCACACAATGTGTTGTAACAACGTAATGAGAAATGAATACACAATGCGGCTGAACAAAAATGGTCAGCGCTAAAAATAGTCTGCATTTCGAGACTATGTTTGTGCTAGAGCATCAACTCAAAGTCTAGTAATTGCTCAGCGGTAAATAAACAGTTGTGAAATGAACAAAAAAAATGTTAGACAGATGATAATGGCCAACAGAGGTCAGAGGGAAAAGATGGTAAAGATATGAGAGAACTACGCAACGGTACAGAGATGTGAGAATGATATTGTAGGAGAGAAATATGAGATTGGCATGATGTTATAAAGATGTAAGATTGAGAAGATAATACAGAAATATGAGAATGACACGGCTTGCCATTGTATGTCCCGGTCCAGCGTTGTATTTGTTGCCAGAGAAAATTGTAAGACACAGAACTACAAACTCATTCCTTGGTCCATTTTACTTTACTCCTCCAGCGCACGTTCTGTTTTCTCAGTTACCACCACTATGTAGATAGATAGACAGACAGACAGACAGACAGACAGACAGATAGATAGATAGATAGATAGATAGATAGATAGATAGATAGATAGATAGATAGATAGATAGATAGATAGATAGATAGATAGATAGATAGATAGATACGCAAGCAATAAAAGATACCTCTGCTAGTAAAATACGGCTGGTTTATGAATATATTTCTACGCGGATATATTTGTTTGCTTGTATCAGAGAAAATAATGTTTGTTTTTAAACGTATGCGATGCGTGTATTTTTGTTCAGATATATACATGACAGTTTTTTTTTTTTTGCATTTAACCTCAGACAGCCGTGAGACAGGACGACCATCTTCTCTACATGACACAGGAGACATAAGAAAAGAACAATTTATAGATCTTTGCTCTTACTTCGGTCTCATCCCGACAGCTCACTCGCTCTTTCCCCCAGCGATCTGTATCGTCACTGCCTCTATCTTCTTCTCGCTACATTTCCACCCAACTTGTACTGTCCACGACGCTTCAAGAAATTCCTGGCCAACCGAATCCGCCTCCACCTCCTCCAGGAAGTTCTATTCAAGAGTTTAGCACCAGTTAACTATTTGTACTTATCATTCCTTGGCCTTGACTAGACTCCACTTCAGTTTGAACCAGGCGCTCTTCTGAACCGGCCACCAAGGTGTCAGCTACTGTACACACTGTCTGTCAGGCTGGCTCCATCTTGGCACTTAGTCTACCTGGAGATGCAAAATATGTGCGGTGTATATGCTCATACAAAGGGCATCTAGACTTAAGCACACATACATCTCTAATCAATATTCTGACTAAGAGAACACATGCTGAAACTTACTTAATGTCCGGATTATGAGAACATACAGAGATCTCTACTCAGTGTCCAAACTATGAGAGCACACAATGTCCGGACTATAAGAGTAGACAGAGATATTTACTCAAGATCCGGACTATGAGAGCAGACAGAGACTTTTTCTCAATGTCTGGACTGTAACAGTACAGAGAGAGAGAGAGAGAGAGAGAGAGAGAGAGAGAGAGAGAGGAGTGTCCGGACTAAGAGAGCACACAGAGATCTCTGCTTGCTTTTGCTGAAATTTTGGACTGGAAAGCAATCGACCACTTCATTTCTCATAGCACGCTCTCTCTCTCTCTCTCTCTTTCTCTCTCTCTCTCTCTCACACACAAACAAACACATGTGTCCACTAAAAGGACTTAACATGTGCTTTCATGTTTGTGTATATGAGATGAGTCACATATGTAAATATATATATATATGTATATGTGTGTGTGCGTGTGTGTGTGTGTGCGCGCGCGTACAGATTGTGAAAATGTCCTGATATTATTACATGCGTCAAGACACTAATGTAAATGTAGTTTGTACTATGTGTGACTGTGTGTACAGATGTACATAACTTAGTCCAAAACATGAATTTGCTTTGTTCTATCCATCGGAAGATACAAATGACGATAAAATTTAGACAAAACTCACCTGGCTCCAGGTGTGTAGATCCTGTACCAGCCCTCTGTGTCTTGCCCCTGGCAGTCGGAGACGTTTGCCCCCAAAGTTTCTTCACGAAAATATTCTCATTTTTGTTGCCGCTGCTTTTATTTCCCCTCGCCTCTGTCTCCTTCCCTCATCATTCATCTTCTTCCTCGCGTTGTTTCTTGCCCTCCTTAGTTCTCCTCGCCACACGCGATCTATTTCTGGCGTTCCGAGTCCAAGATATACCTGTAGGGGAGGGGGCTTGTCAGGGGCGGATTTGGTTTTGGGGTTGGTGGGTGTTAGTGGATGAGTGGAGGTCACAGAGGTGGATTTTACGTTTGAGATGGTGGGTGATAGTGGAGGAGTGGAGGTCACAGAGGAGGATTTTACGTTTGAGATGGTGGGTGTTAGTGGAGGAGTGGAGGTCACAGAGATGGATTTTACGTTTGAGATGGTGGGTGATAGTGGAGGAGTGGAGGTCACAGAGGAGGATTTTACGTTTGAGATGGCGGGTGTTAGTGGATGAGTGGAGGTCACAGAGGAGGATTTTACGTTTGAGATGGTGGGTGATAGTGGATGAGTGGAGGTCACAGAGATGGATTTTACGTTTGAGATGGTGGGTGTTAGTGGAGGAGTGGAGGTCACAGAGACGGATTTTACGTTTGAGATGGTGGGTGTTAGTGGATGAGTGGAGTCACAGAGGTGGATAATATGCTTGTGACGGTGGACGAGCGAAGAGGATTCTATTGTTTGTGAGTTTTGTGATCTAGCTCCAGAGACTATAGATATAGGAGCATGTAGTTCATAAATTTAAAACAGATGTAAATGTTAGGCTGAGATTCTGAATGATGCGAGAGAGTACATTACACACTATATGAAAAATTAAATGACTTTAGAGTGCTTGATGACAGTGGGGGGATACGCTGAATAATATTAGTGTCTGGCAGAAGTGGCAAGACAGAATATGTGATGTTAGAGTGTCTGGCAGAAGTGGCAAGACAGATTATGTGATGTTAGAGTGTCTGGCAGAAGTGGTAAGACAAATTATGTGATGTTAGAGTGTCTGGCAGAAGTGGCAAGACAGAATATGTGATGTTAGAGTGTCTGGCGGAAGTGGCAAGACAAATTATGTGATGCTAGAGTGTCTGGCAGAAGTGGCAAGACAGATTATGTGATGTTAGAGTGTCTGGCAGAAGTGGCAAGACAGATTATGTGATGTTAGAGTGTCTGGCAAAAGTAGCAAGACAAATTATGTGATGTTAGAGTGTCTGGCAGAAGTGGCAAGGCGGATTATGTGATCTTAGAGTGTCTGACAGAAGTAACAAGACAAATTCTGTTATGTTAGAGTATCTGGCAGAAATGGCTATACAAATTATGCGACGTTAGTGTATGAAAAACTGAATGATGTTAGAGCGTATGGTAAAAGTTATGGGTTAAGTTGAATGATGTTAGATTGTTCTGCTATAAGCGTCGAAATAAACTAAATGACATTTGAACGTGTATGCTAAAAGAGACAGCTATAATCGTGTACTTTAATGACAGCTGTTACATCTGCGTTCGCGTTCAGGCCAGATTCGGTGTCACACCATGAGCACAGGGTTTCCAACGGAGGCGTCTTCCGTCTCTAGTTAGTCCCAGTATTGCTGTCACCTTTTTTCTTTGTTTCACTAAGTCCTTTAAACAAGAAGGATATCTTGTGTTATTCACAGTTTCTCATACAGGAAATATTCGATGCTTTTTTTTTCAAAAATGAACTATTGGCTATATCGGTTGTTTGTGTTTCTTTAACCGTCTACTCCTTTTACAGTCCCATGAAAGTAGAAAGAGCATCAGTCAGTCAGTCATTTGCATGTCCCTTGCCGAACTTTGCCTCCCAAACAGCTCTCATGTAGGCCTCTCAGTTGTAAGCAAGATGGCCTGCTGCTGATGCATCCATTTGCAGATTATCAACGATGACTTGCACCCATCTTCGCCTTGGTCTTCCTCTCTTTCTTTTTCTCATTAGATATCCTTCCAAGACGGTCTTCTCTAAATTATCGTGATGTTTAATGTGTCCAAAATATTTAAGTTTTCTCTATTTAATCCTCTTTACTTGCCAGCCTTCTTCAATATTAAGTTCTTGTAGTATAGATATATTTGTTATTTTTTGTGTCAATGATATTTGAAGAACTCTTCTGTAGCATTTACATTCAAAGGCATTTATGTGTTTCTCTGGTGTTTTGTTATGTGCCCAGGTCTCAAAGGCATATGTTACATCGTTTAGAAAGAGCATCGCGACACACAATATTCGTTGTATGTGATCGACTGATTATCTGAATTTATTTTTTAATCCATGATGTCAGCCATTTTCATGATTCTTTCCGTTCCAACATGGCGTGCTCTATTTTTTAAATCCCATATCTGAAGTAGGTAAAAGTTTGACTGGATCTTACCAATTGTTTCCGTGTGCTCCGCCCCTGACCACAAGAACTAGAAAGTGAGAAGTCTACAGTTTCCTAAAACTCGCACTTCTTAAATATTTTTTAGAGTCAGACATTACAAGCGGTGGTTGTGTGTAGGTCGGGAGGGGTTGATGGGGGACGGGGAGTGAGCGTGCAGACGTTCAGCTCTCCCCAAGTCATGTTAGCTCAGAGCTAAGTTCCATGTTTGTGGTTGTCCGCCGCTGTGGCTGAAGCAGTGTTTTACAGCCTGAACGCGCAAGGTAATATCGGCATGAAGCTGTGTGGCTGTGTTGTACGTTACGTGTGGCTGTAGACTTGTGGTCTGCGTGTGGCGTAGATGTAGATATATAGGTTATGTTTTGCGTGTCTGTAGACTTGTGATCAGTGTCTGCGTGTGTGTGCTCACTTGTGATCCAGTTGTGGTGTGGCTGTGTACTTGTGATCTAGCTGAGGCGTGACTGCGCACATGTGATCTAGCTGTGGTGTGGCTGAGCACATCTAATCTAGCTGTGGTGTGGCTGCGTACTTGCGACCTAGCTGTAGTGTGACTGTGTGCTTGTGATCTAGCTGTGGTGTGGCTGCGTACTTGCGACCTAGCTGTAGTGTGACTGTGTGCTTGTGATCTAGCTGTGGTGTGACTGTGTGCTTGTGATCTAGCTGTAGTGTGACTGTGTGCTTGTGATCTAGCTGTAGTGTGACTGTGTGCTTGTGATCTAGCTGTGGTGTGACTGTGTGCTTGTGATCTAGCTGTAGTGTGACTGTGTGCTTGTGATCTAGCTGTGGTGTGGCGATGAACTTGTGATCTAGCTGTGGTGTGACTGTGTGCTTGTGATCTAGCTGTGGTGTGGCTGCGTACTTGCGACCTAGCTGTAGTGTGACTGTGTGCTTGTGATCTAGCTGTAGTGTGACTGTGTGCTTGTGATCTAGCTGTAGTGTGACTGTGTGCTTGTGATCTAGCTGTAGTGTGACTGTGTGCTTGTGATCTAGCTGTAGTGTGGCTGCGTACTTGCGACCTAGCTGTAGTGTGACTGTGTGCTTGTGATCTAGCTGTAGTGTGACTGTGTGCTTGTGATCTAGCTGTGGTGTGACGATGATTTCAAAAACTGCGACTGAGGTTTAGCGACCTGTATACTGAAGATTCTACGTTCAGATTACCACGTAATGCGAGTGTGGATACTCAGTTGCAAAAACAAACAGAAAATCTAAACGAAAACTGATTTATGTAATAATCTAAAGATGCAGCTGGGCTTCCTCTAATACTGCCCTTGATAAAGGCATATTAGCCGAAATACTTGGTTGTCGTTAATGTTATTTTTCATAACCATTTCATTGTTATTACCTCTTATTGCTAACTTCTCTTCCTTTCTCTCTCCACCTCTTGTAAAACTGCACTGTGCACTTCTTTTTAATCCTTATCTGCTAGTACCAGCTTTATCGCAGCCACTATCACATGTATGCTATACCTAAACACAATAAATCTAAACTAAAATTTGTTTGTGCAACACACAAACCACAAGTGGCAGCCCAAGGTCTACCCAATTACCAAAACCGCCAAGATACTTCCATCTGCAAAAGGGACATAACTGACAGAGTCCCTGTAGTCACTTTGTACTGCTCACCGTGTCTGCTATTGTTGCGAAATGGTGAGAGATGTTTCATGAACGTAAACACAGCAGATTTGTCTGAGTAAGACAAACTGTCTGAGATTGTGAATGCAGCCGATCATTCAGGCACACTCATTAGTCCACGGTGATTCGTGAAGAGCAAGACGAAAATGGAGGTGAAAAAGTCTGTCAAAATAATAAGATGAGATGAGCAAGTCTGTCAAAATAATAAGCTGAGATGAGCAAGTCTGTCAAAATAATAAGATGAGATGAGCAAGTCTGTCAAAATAATAAGATGAGATGAGCAAGTCTGTCAAAATAATAAGCTGAAATGAGCAAGTCTGTCAAAATAATAAAATGAGATGAGCAAGTCTGTCAAAATAATAAAATGAGATGAGCAAGTCTGTCAAAATAATAAAATGAGATGAGCAAGTCTATCAAAATAATAAGCTGAAATGAGCAAGTCTGTCAAAATAATAAAATGAGATGAGCAAGTCTGTCAAAATAATAAAATGAGATGAGCAAGTCTATCAAAATAATAAGCTGAGATGAGCAAGTCAGTCAACTGTAAACATACATATGTAAAATGTGCAAGATCTGGTATTTCTTCAGTTAGTTCTGGAGGCTTAGTTCCACTGGAGTCCTTTCCTCTTCTATTCTCTCTGTCAATCAGTTTGTCAGTCAATGTCATAATATATTCAGTGTCATGTTTGAGATATTTTTTTTTCAGATACACTTATTTGTATTACAATATTGTATCATGATGAATCCGAGCACGCTCGCACACAGATAGACTGACAGTGAGTTATATCAGCCAGCTCGCATACAGATGTGGGTTATATTAGCCGTGGGTTCCATTCGGTATGTCACCTGATGTTACCATACAATTCGTAGCTAATTATGGAATTACAAAAAACAGTGAAATTTATCCAAGAGACAGGACTGCAGATATAGACAGACTGCGTACGAAATAGTAGTAGCTAATTAGGGGAAATTATCAATGATACTTTTGTTTGAATCTATGTTTTGTGTGTTGTCTCCCTTATATTTACTGCTCATTTCCTTTCCTCTGGTGGAGTCCTATTTTTTCTAGCACAGATAAGGAAGCCACTTAGCTTTTTTTTTTTTGTTTTGTTTCTGTTGTTGCTGTTGTCGTTGATCCTTCTGTTATCGTTGCTGCTTTTTACTGTCTTTACTGACCAGGTAAAATGAGAACAGAAAGGCATGGAACTGACCAGAAACAAAAAAAGAGAGAAAGGGGGGGGGGGGGAGATAACACTTCCGCAGATTGGCAATGAAAATAATGATGTTATGAAGTATTTATGAAAATCCTTATTCTTTTCTTTGTCATCTTTGAGCAAGGACAGCAATGGAAAAGAAACGTTCTATGCTTAAAGTGTTCACGCCATAACATTTATTCGTTTTTTGTGATTAAATTATTCTTATACTCATCCATTGGCAGTGAAGTCTGTATCTCAGCAGTTATCTGTCTAGGACTCTGCTTGGCAACGCGGCTAGTGCACTAGTCTCTCAAGGAGAAGGTCGGGGGTTTGAGTACGGCCGGCGGCGTCCCAGTCACCCGCTGTAGAAAGGAGTACCTGGCTTTCTCTGAAGCTTGTGGATGGTAAGGCGGTCAAACGTGACGCTGACCCCACCACCCTCTAGTGTGCTGAACCCACCATCCTCTAGTGTGCTGACCCCACCATCCTCTAGTGTGCTGACCCCACCACCCTCTAGAGTGTTGAGCCCACCACCCTCTAATGTGCTGAATCCACCACCCTCTAGTATGCTGACCCCACCACCCTCTAGTATGCTGACCCTACTACCCTTAATTTGCTGATCCTACCACGCTCTAGTATGCTGACTCCACCACCCTCTAGTATGCTGACTTCACCACCCTCTAGTATGCTGACTCCACCACCCTCTAGTATCCTGACTCCACCACCCTCTAGTATGCTGACTCCCCACCCTCTAGTATGCTGACTTCACCACCCTCTAGTATGCTGACTCCACCACCCTCTAGTATGCTGACTCCACCACCCTCTAGTACGCTGACTCCACCACCTTCTAGTTTGCTGACTCCACCACTCTCTAGTGTGCTGACAGGTCAAGGAAAATACGGACACTAAAACCATATCCCCTAGGTGCCTTAATGGCATAATAAGCCTATCTTTTCACCTTATCTATCTATTAAATTTCTCGGTTTTCCCCTTTAAACACGGACTGGAAGTACGAGTCTAGACAGCGGTCACTAGCAGGGAAGATCTGATGCTCTTTCTCCTCTGTCCAAACAAATGAACTGGAGTTCCAATACAACCAGAATAATCCCCCCCCCCCCCAAAAAAAAAAAAGAAAAACATTAGTACGACTGTGGGCTGATATGTTTTGCCTCCACTGTAACATTTTTTTTTAGTAACATTATACATATCTGGAAAAAAAACCGGCTCTATGCAATCGCAGGGTATCTCCCCTCCACCACACTTCTGCTTTATGGGTGTGAAGCATGGCTTATGAATAAGAGAGTACAACGAGAAATGGAGGCCATGGAAATGTGGCTTATAAGAAGGATGTTGAAGGTACCATGGACAGGCAGGAAAACCAATGAAGAAGTCTTAAGAGAGGCTGGAGTTAAAAAGAAAATTATAGCAAAGGTCAGAGACAGACAAGCGAGATTTGTAGGACATTTCCCGAGAAGAGGGAAATTGGAGCACACTGTGGCAACTGGAAAAACTGAGGGAAGAGGAGGCAGAGGAAGACAGACAGAGTTTTTTCAGTGTAGCTAGGAAGAAAGTCGCAGGCGGATCTCATAATCAAGTCAAAAGACAGGGAATTGTGGAGAGAAATGATCGCCTACGCCACGCAGAACGGCACTTAGAATTAGAACCACACTTAACCTTGATCACAGAGACGCTTACAGTCTCCACGCAGTGCACATAGAAATGTAAGAGTGGTCAGGTGCCGGTTCAAACAGCGTGATCTTATTGAAAAAAGTTCCTCAAACTGAAATTCACAGACGAATGCAAAAACGTTTATAGTGATCAGTGTGTTGATGTGGTACAAGGGGTGGGCAAGGCGGCTGAGAGATGAAGAAGTGGACCAAGCAGAACTGAGTGGCAAACCACCACATATATATAGTAGTAGTAATAGTAGTAGTAGCAGTAGTAGTAGTAGTAGTAGTAGTAGTAGTCATGTAACACCTCTCTCTCTCTCTCTCTCTGCGTGACTGACATGATCCATATCTGTGACGATGTGATTTATGACCTGTCACGTACACTTTGTTCAGCATCACGACGTGACTTACGTACAAAGTCAACAAGGAGCAAACTACTGGCTTCATTTATGACAGGCGTAGAAGCATGCACTTGGGGCGTTTGCCCGTGATGACACTGATTTTGTATATTCAGCTGGAAATATGATGCATGAGAAAGGTGATCTACTGCACTAAATGAGTTACAAAACGGGACATGAAAAAAAAACAGGATGTATAGAAATATAATACCATGACATAGATGATTCGGTCAAAAATACGAGGGTCATGTGTATGTAATTAACACGTCAGGTGAATGTCAGGTATGTATGATTAACACGTCAGGTGAATATAAGGTTATATATGTGATACTTGTACGAACTTTCTGTAAATGCGAACTGTTGTTCTTTACAGCCGGTGCTGTAGAGATGTTGAGGCACAGCATCGAACGGCGTGGGAGCAGGTTATGACGGCTATCTTTTCAGTCCCAGAGTACAGCTAAAAAGCAGGGGGTGTGCAATGCTTCTCTAGCAGACTCCACCACCACTGGGACTATGGCGATCCCTGCCCCGTTAGCCAGGCTAGGCTTGTTCCTAGGGGTACCAACTAAGAGGTGAGACGGGCTCTTGGTCAGCTATAGTTCGCTAACCCTGATGCTGACATATCAGCTATTGGTCGCTGGTTGCCTCATCAGACAGGCGTCTTCACTCCCATGTGTGGTTAACACGTCAGATGAATGTCAGGTATATGTAATTAACACTCCAGGTGATAGTCAGATATATGTAATTAAACATCAGGTAGATGTCCGGTATATGTGTTTAATACGTCAGGTGAATGTCACGTAGAATGTCATAACATGCCAGTAGAATTCAGGTATATGTGATTAACGATCCAGGGAAAGATTAGGCATATGTGGCCTAACACACCATGTGATAGTCAGGTGCCCGTGGTTAACCTTAGGTGACAGGAACATGTGGAACATCAGTCTTCAAGTGATGGTTAGATATAATTGATCAAAATGCCAGTGATAACAATGTGATTAAGCCACATGAGGCCGACTTAGTTTCAGAAAGTAATACTTCAGAAAATCTGCCGTTTTCGAAAGCTATGGGGAAATAACTGAGGAACACCAACGTGAGGAAAGACACGGGTAATATTACTTGCTAAGATTGAAAGTTATAGTGAGCTATCTCCATTAATCTACATTACATAAATAATTCTTAGCAGTAAAGTAGCACAAGATGGGGAAACAAGGTGGACACCAGCAACAGGTTAAGTCAAGCAACCAGGCTTTCGCAATCCTGCACAATGTATGGACATTTTTTTTAAAAAATTAACCAAGGAAACGAACTTCAGGATATTTAGAAGTTAATTAAGTTCCTAACTCTGTTATACGCATGTGAATGCCGGAAAACCATCAAAACTAGAGAAAACAAAATGAATTTCTTCCATGCTGGATGTTTACGTAGGAATAGGCGAATATTTTGGCAAAATACCATAAGAAATAACACTTTGCTGGCAGAAATACTGATGAAACAACTGACTTCTGTTACTGAGGAGAGACCTTGGCGATGGCTGGGGCATGTACTGCGAATGACTGGCAACTTATTACCAAAAAAAAAATAGCGCTGAAATGGACACGTCAGGGAAAAAGGAGTAAGAATAGACCAAAGGAGACATGGAGGACCAACGGAGACATGGAGAAAAACAACAGAGAGAACGCTGACTTATATAGGGTTTACCTGGGCAAATGCAGAAAAAAAGCGAAGGACAGGCGTTTGTGGGAAACCCTTGTAGAAGTCCTATGTGCATTGGGCACCTAAAAGTCCAGAGAGTGAGTAAGTGAGTGAGTGAATGTGTGTGTGAGAGAGACAGGGACAGAGAGAGAGAATAATCTACACAATATATAGATACTAAAACAATAGATTTTCCTCACTAATCCATACAAAAAGTATGTAGGATGAACAGTACCTTAAAACGTAAATTAAAAAAAGAAAACAAGAACTTTTTCACACACACAAAAAAATGACACAAAAAAGTAGATACCAGAAACAATAGACTTTCCCCAACTATCCACACACAAAATACATAACAAACAGCAGACTCTCCACGAAAATCTATTCACGAAGTAGATAACAGAAACAATAAACTTTTAGCAATAATCTACACTAAAATAAGTAATAGAAACAACAAACTCTCCCTAGTAATCTACATTAGATAACAGAGATAAACCAGTAAGTTAATTTGAAAGGCACAGATATCTCTGCACAAAAAATGGACGAGGTGTGATGCACATAAAAAATGGCCGTGTTAGCGATCTGGTTAATTGGGGGCTCTCCTAAATGCAAATAAATCGCGAGTAAGATTTTTTTTTTTTATGTTCGCATTTTTCTCTTATGGACCGTTGCCCAAAGACTTGAAGTTTACATTACTTGATGTGGTGAGAGTTTGGCAAACAGGCCATTACCAAAGAGACAGAAAAAGGTACACAACTCCTGATCGGCTTTCAAATGTTAATTTTTGTTAGAGCCCCAATAGTGCAAGCTTGACAACAGATCCAGTAGATGCAAGGGCAGTCTAAGAATTAAGGAATTCATGTATAAACTTCAGTGACTCCCCTCACTGCGTCCTCGATGATCCAACACACAGAATTGAGCGTCAGAAAGTTGTACATACAGTATAACTTTGCTTGGAAGTTAAGAAAACCTACATTCCTGTTGATGTTACTTTGAGAGTATCTCCAATGCCGCAGTGCTAGCACAATCTCTGCCTCTGCCTATCAAACAAATACTGCACGTTCTTCAGAGCAGATGTTCTCTGCTAATTCTGACCCATTCACAGTTTCATAAAGTAGTACAGAAACAGAAAACTTTTCATAGCGTGGAGAGAATAGTCAACAGAAAGCTTTTCTTAGCTGGAGAAAATAGTCAACAGAAAATTTTTCTTAACCTAGAGAGGATAGTCAATAGAAAATGTTTCTTAACCTAGAGAGAAAATCAGTAGAAAACTTTTCTTAACCTAGAGAGAAAATCAATAGAAAACTTTTCTTAGCCTGGAGAGAATAGTCAAAAGAAAATGTCCTAGCGTGGGAGGACAGTCAATAGAAAACTTTTCTTAGTCTGGAGAGAGCAGCCAACATAGATGAAAATTACCAATTATCAAAAACTTAACAAACAACAGCACACGTAAATTTGCACAGGTGATTCACGGTCATGTGCACACACCATTAAAATGTATATTTCATGTGCAAGATGCGGTTTTAATTTTATTTATTACACTTCATAGCTACAATACAGGGACCTGTAATATGAATCTACTTTCAGTACTCAAAATGCTTTCCATAATCATGAATTCATGAGCGATAGCTCACATCAATTTATTTATAAAGGTGAAAGTAAACGAAAGTTCTGTTCTATTCACACTAATGGCCGCTTTCAACATTTAAACAAACTTTATGTTACCGTGACAGTAAAAACTGCCTGTGTCTTAGTCTAATATGTGACAAAGAAATTAAGATTAAGATTCATAACATATATTTTTTGTATGATTCAAACATAATTCTGAAACAACTTTGTGTGTCTAGAAACAACTGCGTTAGTGTGAGAGTACATGTTTCAAAGACAATGAACCAGAGTTGGTCAAGACCCTGTCCCACTTCTTCGTTACTGCTCCTAAAATACATGCTCAGCCTGGTTTACAGAGCAAGACACGCCGAAGTCTCCATGGTAGTGGAGCTTACCGAAAAGCTAGTCTTTTTGGATCAACTCATGATCTTGAAGTCAGCCACCTTAATCCATTCTCAGCTGGAAGCAACGCTTGCCTTTCAACAACTTCACAGCGTTGGTTGCTAAAAACATCCAAGGCATATTTCCAGGAACATAGAACAACAACAATAACAACAACAATAATAACAACAACAATAACAACTTCACAGCGTTGGTTCCTAAAAACATCCAGCTCATATTTCCAGGGAGATACAACAGCAACAACAACAACAACAATTTCACTATGTTGATCTCCAAGATCCCCAACCCAGCGCGTCACAGGTGGCGGATGGTGAAAGTCCTCCAGATATGGAGGATCCCTGTGAATAAGGAGTTGTCCAAATAAGCAGGCGCGGACCAACTGGCGGTAGACTCAGAGAGCGAGGTGGGGTAGTAGGTGGCTCTACTACTCCTATAAAGTGCCTCAGGTGCTCAGTTAAAGGAATACCAGGCGGGTCAGAGGCGCCTTAAAACCTCTCGCTCCCGCTGCCTTGCGGGTAGGACAGGGAGTCCAAAGGCTAGCGGAGAGTCCGTACACAAACCAACAGAAGGCAACGGGAAACCACTGTTGTAGCTCCCAAGAACAATTATGCTTATTCAGAGTCATAGATTTATCATGAACGACGTTAACGGATGTTCCTCTGGAACAGCCTCGTCCGGTAGGGCAGCTCACGAGCCACAGGTGAGGCCAGATCGTCATCAAGCTACTGGTGGCAAAACTAACAAGTTCAAAATAGCAACATGGAATGTTAGAACTTTATTCCAGGCTGGAAAATTAGAAAATGTAAAGATGGAAATGGAAAGGATGAAGATCAACATATTAGGAATAAGTGAAGTTAGATGGACAGGTGCAGGAAAGATAAACTCAGATAAATATACAATAATATATTCAGGAAGTGAGAAACATGAACGAGGAGTAGGAATTATATTTGATGAAAAAACGGCAAGGACAATTGTAGGATATTTGAACATCTCGGACAGAGTTCTGCTAGCCCAACTGAAAGGACAACCAATAAACATAAATATTATACAAGTGTATGCTCCAACATCTGAAAGTTCTGAGGAAGATATACAGATATTTTATAATGACATAGAGACAGCACTAAAACATACAAAGTCACATGAAGTTACCATAGTCATGGGAGATTTTAATGCCAAAGTTGGTAAAGGAAGAACTTCGGACATCGTTGGTGACTATGGACTAGGGGAGAGGAATGACAGAGGTTATAAATTAATTGAATGGGCAAGAATACATAAATATACAGCGAGAATATTCTAAGAACAATCATCACAGAACCAGGCATAAAAATTGGAGGATACAATATTAACAACCTTCGGTATGCTGACGACACAGTACTGATAGCTGAGAACCAACAAGACCTGCAAAATCTCTTGGATAAAGTCGCCAAAGAAAGTGAACAGAAAGGCCTTACTTTGAACATCAAAAAGACAGAGACTATGGTTATATCTAAGAAACAGAATCCACCAGCATGCAGTATTAAATTAAACGGAACCATTCTAAAGCAAGTGCAGAAAAATTCAAATACCTTGGAGCAGTAATAACTTCAGATGGGAAATGCAAAACAGAAATTAGGAACAGAATAGGCCAAGCAAAGACTGCATTTCAGAGAATGAGAAACATATTAGCTAACACATCTTTATCAATGAATGTTAGAAAACGAGTCCCAAAATGCTATATTGAACCTATCTTGTTATATGGAAGTGAATCATGGACAATAGGCAAGTCTGCACAAAAATCATTGGAAGCAGCAGAAATGTGGTTTATTAGAAGAATGTTGCGAATCCCCTGGACAGCAAAAATAACTAATGAAGAATGTATGAGAAGAGCCGGAGAGACAAAAAACCTTGTCAGAAAGATAAGAGAGGGACAATGTACTTTCATAGGACATGCAATGAGAAGAGTGGGCACTGAAAATATTATAACAACAGGAAAAATGGAAGGAAGAAGATCAAGAGGAAGACCAAGAGAAATGATACTGGACAGTCTGACGGGATGGTGTGAGAGGAGATCACCAACTGAACTGATGGCCTGCATGAAGGATCGGGTACTCTGGAGAAGCATAATAGCCAACGCCAGTCGGCACGGCACCTGATGATGATGATGATGATGATGAAGAATACATAGCATGGCTGTATGAAACACCTGGTTTAAACAACATTCTCGAAGACTGGCAACGTGGTGCAGCCCAGACAAAAAGACATTTAACCATATAGACTACATATTAATCAACAAACGATTCCGCAATGCATTACTGACAACAAAAACCATGCCAGGAGCTGACTGCAATAGTGACCATGATCCACTCTGTGGAAAAGTTAGAATAAAGCTAAAGAAAGCAGGCAGAAAAGTGAGAAACATCAAACTGAATACAGAACTTCTTAAAAATGACCAAGAACTGAGAGAACAATACAAAGTTATTATAACAAATAGATACAATGCAATAGCAAAGATAAATAGTATAGATGAACAATGGGAAATGTTAAGAGATTCTATCCACCAAACTGTTAAGGAGATAATACCACCGAAAAAAGAAGGCCCTAAAAATAAATGGATGACAGACGACATCTTAGGACTGATGAACAAGAGGAGGAGGAGTAAAAATAGCAAGATAAATAAAGAAATAAGACGCAAATGCAGAGAAGCAAAAGAAATGTGGTTAAATGAACAGTGCAGACAGATAGAGGACGCTCATAATAAAGACAGCAAAAACATGCATAAACGAATTAATGAACTCACAGGCAGGAAAACAAAATATACCACAGGATGCCTGAAATCGAAAGAAGGTAAAATGTTAATGGGAAAAGAAGACATTGTGGACAGGTGGACAGAGTATATCGGTGAGCTATATGGAGGAGAAAGACCAGAATTAACACCTGATACTGAAAACTGTGATGGACCGCCAATACTTGAAGATGAAATCATAGATGGCATCAAACACATGAAGAAAGGAAAAGCGACTGGGCCTGATAATATAACAATAGAAGAAATAGAGGCACTAGAGGAGACAGGAATAAAAATAATAACCAAGTTACTGAATGATATTTACAACAGTGGTTATATTCCCAGTGACCTGATTAAATCCACGTTTATAGCACTACCAAAGAAACCAGGTGCAAAGGAATGTGACGACCACCGGACTATCAGCCTCTCATGTCACATAACGAAGCTACTTCTGAGAATCATTATGAGAAGAACAAGGAAAAAGATAAAAATGGAAATAGCAGATGAACAGTTTGGATTTGTTGAAGGAAAGGGAACACACAATGCCATTTATGCTTTACGAACACTAACAGAAAGAGCTTTAGAAGTACAGAAAGATCTCTACTTATGCTTCATTGATTACACCAAGGCATTTGACAAGATGAAACATAGTGAAATTATTAAAATGCTTGAAGACATCAATATAGACGGCAAAGACTTGAGGATTGTAAAACATCTATACTGGCAGCAAGAAGCAGCAGTTCGAGTTGAAAATAGAATTGGAAAATACCAACCTATAAAACAAGGGGTGGGACAAGGATGTGTACTATCTCCAGACCTTTTTTCTCTGTACAGCCAGAATATTCTAAGAACAATCATCACAGAACCAGGCATAAAAATTGGAGGATACAATATTAACAACCTTCGGTATGCTGACGACACAGTACTGATAGCTGAGAACCAACAAGACCTGCAAAATCTCTTGGATAAAGTCGCCAAAGAAAGTGAACAGAAAGGCCTTACTTTGAACATCAAAAAGACAGAGACTATGGTTATATCTAAGAAACAGAATCCATCAGCATGCAGTATTAAATTAAACGGAACCATTCTAAAGCAGGTGCAGAAATTCAAATACCTTGGAGCAGTAATAACTTCAGATGGGAAATGCAGAACAGAAATTAGGAACAGAATAGGTCAAGCAAAGACTGCATTTCAGAGAATGAGAAACATATTAGCTAACACATCTTTATCAATGAATGTTAGAAAACGAGTCCTAAAATGCTATATTGAACCTATCTTATTATATGGACGTGAATCATGGGCAATAGGCAAGTCTGCACAAAAATCATTGGAAGCAGCAGAAATGTGGTTTATTAGAAGAATGTTGCGAATCCCCTGGACAGCAAAAATAACTAATGAAGAATGTATGAGAAGAGCTGGAGAGACAAAAAACCTTGTCAGAAAGATAAGAGAGAGACAATGTACTTTCATAGGACATGCAATAAGAAGAGTGGGCATTGAAAATATTATAACAACAGGAAAAATGGAAGGAAGAAGATCAAGAGGAAGACCAAGAGAAATGATACTGGACAGTCTGACGGGATGGTGTGAGAGGAGATCACCAACTGAACTGATGGCCTGCATGAAGGATCGGGTACTCTGGAGAAGCATAATAGCCAACGCCAGTCGGCACGGCACCTGATGATGATGATCTCCAAGAGCATCCTGCTCGCATTTCCAGGGAGATAGTATAGCAGCAACAACACCACCAATAACTACTACTACTACTATTACTACTACTACTATTATTACTATTACTACCACTACTACTATTACTACTACTATTACTACTACCACTATTACTACTACTATTACTACTACTACTACTACTACTACTACTACTACTACTACTATTACTATTACTATTACTACTACTACTATTACTATTACTACTACTATTACTACTACTGCTGCTACTACTACTACTACTACTACTACTACTACTACTACTACTACTACAACAAATTCACTGCGTTGGTTGTTAAGAACCCATTGCTCTCAGTTCAAGGGGGACAGAGCAACAACAACAACAACAACAATAAATCAATAACACCGAAACATCTAACTACTTTCCTTATATTTCCTTTCTTTTCCCTCTTCTTTATGTTCTTTTCTATTCTTCCCCTGCTCCACCACTTTTGTTCCGCTTCTGTTTCATTTAATTCATTTTTTAACTTTATAACCCTTTTAAAAATGTCCTTTACTTCTTTTTTATACTGATCTTCTTTAACTTCTTTTTTCCTAGTTCCACTGTTACACGTTTTCGTCTTGTCAATATTTGTCTCGTCATTTGTTTCTTTATTGTCTTACATTTTGCTGCATTTTTTTCTGCACGCTTGTCTTCGATTTCAACAACAAGAAGAAATATGTTGTACTTTTATCTTTTCTTCATCTGTCTTGTTCAAGTATTGTGTAGGCGCTTCGTTCTAGTAATATTATAGCAACGAAACTCCTATAACAATAGGTCACATTAATTTGCTTGACGAAAGTCTTTGTTACTGTTTTTTTTTTAACTTCAATGAACGCTAAGGATGAACGCATGTCGTAACCAAGCAACGCAAAACTGCAACCAATAGACGCACTGCTTCTGTTCGGTTAAGGACTCCTGTCTCTTTGCGAGTCCAAGTTTATTGTTAGAGTGAGAAGCTGTCTTGTTGGGAGTCACTTCACTGCAGCTGAAGACAGACAAGGTGAGATTTTAGAAACACACTGAAGTAGTTATATCTGAATGTAAAGGTACTGGGAGACAGCAGATAATTAAAACAAGGAATACTGAGACAGGAAAGCATCAGAAGCATTTATTTAAAACATAAATCTGAAAAAGTAGACTATTACATGCAGGAATTTTGGGACAGGAGACCAGCAGAAGCAAAAATTTAGAAACAGAAGACCTTTAGAGCCAAGAAAAAAATTAGGTCATAGTGGACAGGAATTTGGCGACATGAGGCCCCCAGGGGCTAGAATGTGGATACAGAAGGCCTTATAACCAGGGATGTGCGGTCAGATAATCAAGGATGGAACAAACAAACACTTCTAGATCTGGTTACAGAGCCAATGCATCAAAACATTTATAATTGGCTTATGTAGCGAATTAATATCCGGGATTTTTGAGCCAGTCAGCCAAGTCAGGAACTTTTACTTGATTTTTGGTTTCGTGTTGAGATATTTAAGTTGGTCATGAAACTGAATATGCCATGACCAAATCCCCACTAATTAAGAAACGAATATGCAACCCTGTGATGGGTTCTTGCAGTGGAGCTTGTTCAGTATAATTTATAAATGCTATACGTATCTTCAAGGATACTACAATAACCATGAGTTCACGTTTATCATGTGGAACTTGAAATTAGCATGTTTACTGAATTTAAACTTCATAAAACTAGAAACTATAAACTATGTTCAATCTGTAAACTATGAATTATTGAATCGGTTATTGAACTTGTTGAAACTATGAATGTTAAGCTTGTTGAAACTATGAATGTTAAGCTTGTTGAAACTATGAATATTAAGCTTGTTGAAACTATGAATGTTAAGCTTGTCGAAACTATGAATGTTAAGCTTGTTGAAACTATGAATGTTAAGCTTGTTGAAGCTATGAATGTTAAGCTTGTTGAAACTATGAATGTTAAGCTTGTTGAAACTATGAATATTAAGCTTGTTGAAGCTATGAATGTTAAGCTTGTTGAAACTATGAATGTTAAGCTTGTTGAAACTATGAATGTTAAGCTTGTTGAAACTATGAATGTTAAGCTTGTTGAAGCTATGAATGTTAAGCTTGTTGAAACTATGAATGTTAAGCTTGTTGAAACTATGAATGTTAAGCTTGTTGAAGCTATGAATGTTAAGCTAGTCGACACTGTATACATTAAATAATAGAAACTGTATACATTAAAAAATAGCAGAGACTGTAAGTGTTAACTTGTCCAAATTATTAATAATTATGTTAAATTTGTTCACACTATAAATGCTAAAAAATGTTGAATATATATATATATATATATATATATATATATATATATATATATATATATATATATATAATTGTTAACGCCATAACATATGCACATTTCTTGTTATCAGTCATTGCAACCGCCCTGTGTTACCGGAAGATAAATGCGATTCCTGTTTGTAGAGGTTATCAAATTCAAAAATTCACAGTGATCTAAGAGTTAGCATTTAATGAAACTATAAATATTATATTTATTTTCAACGTCCCAAATTATGCGATATATTGAACATGTAAAGTGTGATACTCTTGTCACTCCACTGATAATCATTTTATATTTTTCTGTTTGTCATTCCTCTGTTATGTCGCTCTCTTGATCCGCCTGAAATTTTAAATAAGATCCCTCGTCTAGAAAATTAATAACTAAGAGAGGTTTCTGGAAACAGAGTTTTCTTGCTTTAATTAAGCCAAGTCCCCATTGTATAGAACTCATATTTAGGGGGCAAGTATTGGCTAAAGAGATTTTATATTTGACTTGCAGTGACAGCTTATATATTTGCTACTGCTTTCTTCGCTGCTTTGTAACTAAACCGATGCGCGCGGCCCTACATTATGTTTTATTTTTGTCCCATTGGCAGGCTACAACTTGATCACTGCAAGATAAACTTCCGAAGGTATCTCAGATTTCTGAGGGCTGAACTTCTTCCCGTGTATAAACATAGGGAAGTGGTAGGCATGCCAACGTTGGCTGTATCCAGAGTGCTTTTATAGAAAAGATATTTTCAATCTTAGAAACATCACGTGACACAAACTCTACTTATATATCATGGATGAGTGATGGGCCGAATCAGAACTAGGCACAGAGGCGCGCATGATTTTTGCTTGCTTAAAGTTTTTGAACCCTTGAGTTTTCCAAGGATGAAGGAAACTGGAAATTAAAATATGAACTGATAGTAAATGTGACCTGATAGAGTATATGAATTAATAGAAAACGTGAATTAACAGAAAATATTAGCTGAAAAAAATGTGAATTAACAGAAAATATGAATGGATAAAAAATACGAATTAAAATATCATGAGTGGTAGAAATTATTCGAAATTATTTAAAATTATTTCATATTATTTAATTATTTAAATAGAAAAAATAAACTGATAGAAAATTTTAAATGACATAAAATATGAATTAGTAGAAAATATGAATTAATAGAAAATATAAATTGACGAATTACCAGAGAGTATGTTTTTGTTTATAGGAAGATGTCTTCTGCCGTAATCACTTATAAAATCATCTTGATGTTCTTGAATTCACGTGCGTTCATTTTCTAAATATATTTTTTTTTAATGGACGCTCATTTTCTAGGTAATAATATCTACAGTCGTTCATTTCGTGAACAGTCTTACTTGTGTACTGAAACTACGTCAAACATAAATCCTAAGTCCGCACGCACACAAAAAATTATAATAAACGTAGCTACCAAGTTTTTATCACGAAACGATTATATGTATTTAGAATATACGGTAGTTTTTTAATGAAATAAGCACACACAACAATAGAAAGAAAAATAAATTTATCCATGATGAAAAACCAGTGATGCGAGCTAAGAACTAAGACTTTATCGTGGTGAACAAAGCTAATATCGTCTGGTGGAAAGGAGGATTGAAACTTTATATTGAAATGAGGAACTAATAATTTACCCTGAAATGAAGAATTACTGCCCTCTTCTGGTGTGAGAGCCTGGTTCTTTGTGGTGAAGTGACCAAATAGTTGTATATAAAAGATTTAGAAGTGATATTTAAAGTTATGGCCGATCTAATTATTTAGAACATAGTATGATTGTGCTTTTTTATGTAAAATGTGAATGTGGTGAAAAAAAATTCAGGTTTTAAGGAATTAATTTTTTTTATATATATGACCAGTTGGAACACCATACAAGATTTGGGAAATAATGATACAAAAGTTGAGAGAAAATGATATTAAGTGCTGAGATCTCATAATACAAAAGTCAATAGCAAATGATACTAAAGGCAAGAGGTCTTCGTAGAAATATTGAGAACGAGTGTCTCTTTTCACAGGTATCTCAAATAGTCTGCAGAGCGAATCGTTCATGCACTGCCTGTAAGCTGGTAGACTCAAGAAACAGCTACGGGAATTTAAGTTAGAAGTAACAGCTCACTTAAATATTGCTTTTCTCCCATACAAATCTTTGAGGATGAATGCGCTCATTGTTGGAATGACTTTCATCATCATGGCCAGCGGCGCCTCCAGCGCAAACCTCAACATCAACACCTACATCGGAGAAGATGGCCGGTCTTACTATACTTCACCCCTCTATTGTGGGGCTTCGTAAGATTTCACTCTGAAGCCCTTATACCTACCTACTTTCCTGCCTACCTAGCTACCACCTACCTACCTACTTGCTTGTCTACCTACCTAGCTACCTACCTACCTGCCTGCCTACCTACCTACATATCTACCTACCTGCTTGCCTGCCTACTGACCTACCTGTATACCTAAATACTTACTTTCCTGCCTGCTTACCTACCTGTCTACTGCCATAATTACTTGCCTACCTACCAACTTTCTTGCCAACCAGCCTACCTACCTACCAGTCTACTTTCCTGCCTGCCTAAGAGCTATCTACCTAGCTACTAGCTAGCTAGCTAGTTACCTACCCACCCACCAACCTACCTATCTACCTAGTTTCCTGCCTACCTATCTGCTATTATCTCTTCCTCTCTATCACCGCAGACAGAAAATAAGACAGAAAAGCAAGAACGAAAAGCAGACAGATTTGTGGACAGATCTATAAGCAGATAACCAAGAGGACAGACTAAAAGACAAAACAAACAGACAAACAGACATATCAGCAGTCAGAGAAGAAGACCACCAATCAAACAAATAGGCAAGTAGGCAGATACATGGACAGATAGATAGACAGAACAGTAGATAAGCAGACATACGAAGAAACGGGCATGTGCAGAGATAGGAAAACAGTGAGATATATAAATAAAGCGGACATCTGATTACAGGAGCCTGCAAATGTTTGGATACCTGAGCAGGCAGAGAAGTACCTACACGCTGAGAAGCGATAAAAACTGTTGCTACCTGGAAGATTCCAGGCACTTATGTTGTGCAGAAAGTAAGTTGTTAGATAATGCAACATGCATTTTCCATTGTTTCTCAATCTAGCGTCCACACACTCTTAGAGAGTCCAAGGAAAAAAAATTTTGAGGTGTTTTTTTTTTTTGGGGGGGGGTGAGGTCCATGGACCAGCAAATGAATTGAGATCCATAAAAAAAAAATATTGGATTCATCTGAATTCTATTTATTGCTTTGTTTTTACTGAGTCGTTTTACGGCTGCTCTCGCATCGGAAAAGAGGGTCCATGGCGAAAAACAATGAGAACCACTGGTCTAAACTGTTGCATTAAGGATTCAGCAGTTTGTGTCATTAAAAAGTGTGTGATCTACGGTGCAAGTGTTATATAACATGTTGATGTGATTGTTATATTTTGTAGAGTGATTGTTATGTAATCGGGTAGACATAAGGCATGTATGTGTGTAACTGCTAGGTATTCTTCAGTGTAACTGTTATGGAATCTGTGGTATAACTGTTATGTAACAAATGGTGTCATTGTTACGTAATCTGTTGCGTTGTTCTTGTGCATCGTGGGGTAACTGTAACCTAATATGTGACATAACTGTTGTTCGATCTGTGTTGTTTCTTGTTATGTGATCTGAACCAACATACAACGAAAGAAATGGTAATGAAGAGACGAGGGAAATGGACAGGGCGAACACTTCGAACGTCTACCACAAACTTAACCAGAGAGGCTCTCACCAGGAAACCTCAGGGAAGGAGGAAACAAGGAAGACCAAGACGGGGAACCACGAAACAGGGAATTAAAAGAGTGACTGCATCTGGAGGCAGGTAGAAGGAACAGTCCACGACAGAAATAAATGGGTGTCCTTGTTGATGGCCTATCCCCCATCAAAGAAGTAAAGAAGACGATGAAAGAAAGGAATGATCTGTGCTGTGTTATAAAATCTCTGTGTAATTTTTGTTATGTAATCTGTGTAATTGTTATGGAATCTATCGTATAATGGCTCAGTAATTTGTCGTATGTAGATTTTGTAATTTACACTGTAACCGTTCTGTAATCAGTTTATAATGAGCTGTGTGTCACATTTAATCAAGGAACCTGATTAAAACGTTCTATTCAGCTTTAACTGTTTCCAGATATTGATTAACAGTTAACATTCATGCCTTATGTTTATCTGAAAAGTCTGCATTAGCTTAAAGCGAAGAATATTTTTTAGACATAAGAATAAGGATAAATACTTTTAAATTAACTAGAGAAAAGGCAAACTGGAACACCTACTGATAACATGAAAACTGGAGATAAAAAGAGACAGAGGAAGAAACAAGACACTTGACGGACTAACAAAGTGGCACAGAGCACGCCCCAACACACACCATACAGAAAGAGCAGGGGATAGATAGTTGTGGAAATCATTGACTACCAACGCCTATTTGGGACAGACAGAGACAGACAGACAGACAGACAGACAGATTGTGGAAATCATTGACTACCAACGCCTATTTGGGACAGACAGAGACAGACAGACAGATAGATAGATAGATAGATAGATAGATAGATAGATAGATAGATAGATAGATAGATAGATAGATAGATAGATAGATAGATAGATAGATAGATAGATAGATAGATAGATAGATAGATAGATAGATAGATAGATAGATAGATAGATAGATAGATGAACTGTTCGTTATTGATTTTTTGTAACATTTCATATGTTACAATGCCAAGATGGCCATCTTTTCTCTATATGCCAAGATAGCCATCTTTTCTCAACATGTCTTGACCATTATCTTTTATCTCGTTTTCTCAGCATAACCACATAGCTACCTATAGGCAGATAGTTCACTTCTTCTCCATAAACCCAGATAGTCACATTTTTTGTTCCCTCAGTATACCCTGTACGATTTATAATTTCATGATCGTAGATTTTCTATTGATCCAACAACTCTTTGTTAATGATTGGATGTTCTTTTCCTCTGATTTTCCTCCAAATATCTCTGTATTAAAAATATAACTCCTCCCTCTTCCTCAAAGTGTCTGCGTATGCTGGGGGAAGGGCTGAAGATTAACGTGGAGGGAATACATGCAGAGCCTCCAAGAGAAAGTTTGGAAGGCAGTACTTCTTATATTGATTAGCCATTCTGGTTTCATCCAAAACGGACTCTTCCTTAAAAAAGGAAGGAACCAAGCCCTCTGGAGCTCCATGCCAATGCACCGGCTGGGGCACCCTCTCATGGGAATATATATATCTATACTGTTCAAAAAAAGTAACTACTGATAACCCAATTTTAGCATAACTTTGATATTTTATAGCTTTTTAAATTAAATTAATAACATTTTCAAATTGCACACAAGAATACCTAAGGGTTTAAACATTCACTTGACAGTTTCTTGCATCTGTGTGAAGAGAATTTGCTAGTCTCAGGGGTTCTCATGTTAGTATGGTGTGTGGCCTCCGCTTGCATCGATCAGCGACTGGCATCTCCTGGGCATAGATGCTATCAGATGTCTGATGTGGGCCTGTGGGATGGCTGCCCACTCTTCCTGGAGTGTCTGCCACAGATCACGATGACTGGCTGGAGAAACGTTTCGGTGACAAACACGTTTAGAAACGCATAGCTTATATAAGCTTTATTTTTTATATGTTAAAACTTTTTCCCGGGCATCTCAAACCAAATCAAAAATTGTCACCAAGATACCAGGTCCATGATTTAGAGTGAATTTTGCTATTCTCGTGTATGGTCAGAACGCATTAGCTGCTATTGCTAATCACACATTTTTTTTTTACCGTAACTCACAACGTTTACGAAAAAGTCGTGATTTTTGTGGTAAACACAACTCACTTTCCACGCAAATGAAACCCTATAAAAGGATGAGGTTACACAAATTCAGTTAATTTCAAGCAGAAAATTATGGCCCGCCTATAGCAGAATTTGCGAAACATTGCTATTGGTCGCCTGCAAGCAGGCGAAAGTCAGCATTTCAACGTGCAGCTGAGTACCATCAGTCGACTTTGGCATCGTTTCCAAGCCACTGACTCAACTGAAGACCGGCACCCCAGTGGACGACCCAGAGGAACAAAAACAGCTGGTAATCGCTTTATTCTAGTTCATCACCTAGTTCATCACAGGTTTACAACAGCTTCCTCAAGTGTCCAGTCATGACGTCGTGTGTCTGATCAAACTGTCCGGAATAGATTGCATGAAACTGGACTGGTGGCACGATGACTTCCCCGAGGTCCTGTCTTAACGAGACGCCATCGCCAAAAGCGACTTGTTTGGGGCAACCAGCATTGTCCCTGGACAACTGACAATCAATGGAGACGTGATGGATTTAGTCACGAGTCTTCCTTTTTGTTGCACCGACATGATATGAGGAGAAGGGTCTACAGTAGGTCAAATAAACGTTTTGTTCAAAATTGCGTTGATGAAGCTCCGCCGCACGGTGGTGGAGGTGTAATGGTATGAGGAATGATCAATTTCAACAGAAGGAGTCCATTGGTGCAGACTGAAGGAGGCTTGAATGGCAACGATACGTCATTGAAATTCTTCGACCCCATGTCCCTCCATTTTTGGCTGCGCAAAGGTCTGTGTTTCAACAGGACAACGCCAGACCCCATTTTGCACGGTTCACCACACAGTTCCTAACTGCCAACAACATTCTCACCCTTCCCTGCCTACCCCTGTCTCCAGACATGAATCCGATCGAGCACTTATGGGAGGAGCTGCAAAGACGTGTTTGTCGCCGAAACGTTTCTCCAGCCAATCGTCGTGATCTGTGGCAGGCACTCCAGGAAGAGTGGGCAGCCATCCCACAGGCGCACATCAGACATTTGATAGCATCTATGCCCAGGAGATGCCAGTCGTTGATCGATGCAAGCGGAGGCCACACACCGTATTAAGTTGAGAGCTCTGGGACTAGCAAATTCTCTTCACACATATGCAGGAAACTGTCAAGTTAATGTTTAAACCCTTAGGTATTATTGTGTGCAATTTGAAAATTTTATTCATTCAATTTAAAAAGCTAGAGAATATCAAAGTTATAGCTAAAATTGGGTCATCAATAGTTAAGCGTTTCTTTTTTGGACAGCATATATATATATATATATATATATATATATATATATATATATATATATACGTGTGTGTGTGTATGTATGTTAGAGCATCACGCTGGAATGCCTGGAGAAATTTCATCCAAACCTGGCACACATATGACTTACAATCTTGACAGTGCACCGTGGGGGTTAGATTACCCCTAGGATTCCGCTACGGCCCTTAGGGATCGGGGTGACATGTAAAAGTAATCGAAAATGAACGATGTTAATGTTGAATCCATAGTTTTCGGGACCGCTGAGGTGAATAGTGACACTTCCGATACCATTGAAGCCCTAGTCCAGCCTCCAACGGCATGGGGGCCCTAGGGGTGGGGGTGGGATGGGGTGACATGTACAAATAATCGAAAACGACCGATATTAGTGTCGAATCCATAGTTTTAAGGGTCGCTGAGATTAATAGTGACACTCCCGATGCCATTTAAGTCCAAGTTCAACCCCCAACGACATTGGCGCCCTAGGGGTGGGGGTGGGATGGGGTGACATAAAAATGAACTTGTGTGTGTGTATATTAGAACATCACGCTGGAATGCCTGGAGAAATATCAACCAAACTTGGCACACATATGACTTACAATCTTGACAGTGCATTGTGGGGCTAGGTCATCCCTAGGATACCCATATGACCCCTTAGAGGTCGGGGTGACATGTAAAAATAATCGAAAACGACCGGTATTAGTGTCAAATCCATAGTTTTTTTGGGGTCGCTGAGATGAATAGTGACACTCCCGATGCCGTTTAAGTCCAAATTCAGTCCTCACCCACATGGGGCGGGGAGGGGGGCCAGGGGTTGCGTAGGATGGGGTGACATAAAAATAATCGAAAACGACCAATATTAGTGTCGAATCCATAGTTTTGGGGTCGCTGAGATGAATATTGACACTCCTGATACTGTTTAAGGTCAAGCTCAGCCACAATCGGCATGGGGTCCTAGAGATGGGGTGAGATGAGGTTACAGGTACAAATAATCGAAAACGGCAGATATTAGTGTCGAATCTATAGTTTTCGGTGTCGCTGAGATGAATAGTGGCAATCCCGATGCCGGTTAAGTCCCAGCTCAGCCCCCTCCTAGAGGTGGGGGTGGGGTGGGATGACATGTACAAATAATCGACCGATATTGGTGTCGAATCCATAGTTTGTTTTCGGGGTCGCTGAGATGAATAGTGGCACTCGCAAATTCATCCTCCATCCGTAATTGGAGGGGAGGGGAGGAGAGAGAATGGTGAAAAATAAAATGTTCAAATTGACAGAGATTAGTGTTGAATCCATAGTGGTCGGGGTCGCTAGGCTGATTGGTTACAGTCCTGATGACAATTAAGTCCACGTTTAGTCGAATAGAAGGAATAGAACTCTGTAGAACTGTCTAGAATCTGTAAAACCTCCCAGAAGGTTGTGTAAATGAATAGAATATTGTAGAACCTTCTAGAAGATTGTGAAACTGAATAGACCTCGATAGACCCTTCTAGAAGGCTGTGGGAATGAATAGAACTTTGTTGATTGGGATAAATAAATATCCGGGCAACGCCAGGTAATCAGCTAGTGTGTGTGTGTGTCTGTATATATATGTATATGTATATATATGTATGTATGTATATATATATAATATATATATATATATATATATATATATATATACGTGTGTGTGTGTATGTATGTTAGAGCATCACGCTGGAATGCCTGGAGAAATTTCATCCAAACCTGGCACACATATGACTTACAATCTTGACAGTGCACCGTGGGGGTTAGATTACCCCTAGGATTCCGCTACGGCCCTTAGGGATCGGGGTGACATGTAAAAGTAATCGAAAATGAACGATGTTAATGTTGAATCCATAGTTTTCGGGACCGCTGAGGTGAATAGTGACACTTCCGATACCATTGAAGCCCTAGTCCAGCCTCCAACGGCATGGGGGCCCTAGGGGTGGGGGTGGGATGGGGTGACATGTACAAATAATCGAAAACGACCGATATTAGTGTCGAATCCATAGTTTTAAGGGTCGCTGAGATTAATAGTGACACTCCCGATGCCATTTAAGTCCAAGTTCAACCCCCAACGACATTGGCGCCCTAGGGGTGGGGGTGGGATGGGGTGACATAAAAATGAACTTGTGTGTGTGTATATTAGAACATCACGCTGGAATGCCTGGAGAAATATCAACCAAACTTGGCACACATATGACTTACAATCTTGACAGTGCATTGTGGGGCTAGGTCATCCCTAGGATACCCATATGACCCCTTAGAGGTCGGGGTGACATGTAAAAATAATCGAAAACGACCGGTATTAGTGTCAAATCCATAGTTTTTTTGGGGTCGCTGAGATGAATAGTGACACTCCCGATGCCGTTTAAGTCCAAATTCAGTCCTCACCCACATGGGGCGGGGAGGGGGGCCAGGGGTTGCGTAGGATGGGGTGACATAAAAATAATCGAAAACGACCAATATTAGTGTCGAATCCATAGTTTTGGGGTCGCTGAGATGAATATTGACACTCCTGATACTGTTTAAGGTCAAGCTCAGCCACAATCGGCATGGGGTCCTAGAGATGGGGTGAGATGAGGTTACAGGTACAAATAATCGAAAACGGCAGATATTAGTGTCGAATCTATAGTTTTCGGTGTCGCTGAGATGAATAGTGGCAATCCCGATGCCGGTTAAGTCCCAGCTCAGCCCCCTCCTAGAGGTGGGGGTGGGGTGGGATGACATGTACAAATAATCGACCGATATTGGTGTCGAATCCATAGTTTGTTTTCGGGGTCGCTGAGATGAATAGTGGCACTCGCAAATTCATCCTCCATCCGTAATTGGAGGGGAGGGGAGGAGAGAGAATGGTGAAAAATAAAATGTTCAAATTGACAGAGATTAGTGTTGAATCCATAGTGGTCGGGGTCGCTAGGCTGATTGGTTACAGTCCTGATGACAATTAAGTCCACGTTTAGTCGAATAGAAGGAATAGAACTCTGTAGAACTGTCTAGAATCTGTAAAACCTCCCAGAAGGTTGTGTAAATGAATAGAATATTGTAGAACCTTCTAGAAGATTGTGAAACTGAATAGACCTCGATAGACCCTTCTAGAAGGCTGTGGGAATGAATAGAACTTTGTTGATTGGGATAAATAAATATCCGGGCAACGCCAGGTAATCAGCTAGTGTGTGTGTGTGTCTGTATATATATGTATATGTATATATATGTATGTATGTATATATATATATATATATATATATATATATATATATATATATGTAATGAGGAAATTACAGTTTGTATTAAAAGTTTTCTCCTTCAGTAATTTCTTGGTCACTGCCCATGTTTTCTGACAGCCAGTAATGGAGCAGAAGAAGGTTGTAGGTGCAGTCCAAGTGTTAACTGCGGGATTACGACTACAACAGCAACCACGACTGTGCGTACAACTACTAGGGCGCCTACCACAGTGCGTGCAACTACAACCACCACAAGGGCGCCAACAACAACAGTGCGTGCAACTACAACCACCACAAGGGCGCCAACAACAACAGTGCGTGCAACTACAACTACCACAAGGGCACCAACAACAACAACAACTGCACGGACAACAACCACCTCGTCGACTACTAGGGCGCCAACAACAACACCAACCTCGACTACTACTACTACTACGACAACAACAACCACTGCCCCTAAATCACGTAAGTTCTACATTTTAAAAGTGTATATATAAATCAACAGAGAAGTACTCGAACTAATAACATGACCACCAATTCTAACATTCAAATAATCTTAACACTGACCAACAAAGTGTGTTTTTCTATGTATTCCCCGCCGTTACCTGTAATAAGCTAAAAAAAAAAGCACGCACACACACAACATATGTGCATTTCTTGTCACAAGTCACTGCAGCCGCCATGTTTTTCTGGCAAATAATGCGATGCCTGTGTCTAGAGGTTACGACGAGAATGAGACACATCCAGCACACGTGCTCTTTCTAACTGGTATACAAAAACTGGGTTTTTTTTCCTTAATACTACTGACGTCGTTAGAAAAGTCTTTCTGTATGTGTCGCCACAGTGACGTATTATGTGAGTGGGGAGAGACGTCTTAGGGACGTAAAACCGGTACGATGTCGTATCTTAATATTTAGTTATTTATTATTATTTATTACATTTTTATATTTTTTTCCTTTTGTTACTCTCATTGCTTCATTACAAATAAATGTCTCACGTCCAAGTTACAAACGTTTTACTATCCACTCTTCCATTAAAAGATATGAGATGGCTGAGTGGATAGTGCGGCGTCCTCTCATGCTAAGGTGTTCCTCGTCTTACCGGAGTTTGCGGATCGAATCATAGTCCATTACTGCTTTTATTTCTTCTCCATCTTAAGTGGCGGATGGTGAAAGTCCTCCAGATATGGAGGATCCCTGTGAATAAGGAGTTGTCCAAATAAGCAGGGGCGGACCAACTGGCGGTAGACTCAGAGAGCGAGGTGGGGTAGTAGGTGGCTCTACTACTCCTATAAAGTGCCTCAGGTGCTCAGTGAAGGGAATACCAGGCGGGTCAGAGGCGCCTTAAAACCTCTCGCTCCCGCTGCCTTGCGGGTAGGACAGGGAGTCCATAGGCTAGCGGAGAGTCCGTACACAAACCAACAGAAGGCAACGGGAAACCACTGTTGTAGCTCCCAAGAACAATTATGCTTATTCAGAGTCATAGATTCATCATGAACGACGTTAATGGATGTTACTCTGGAACAGCCTCGTCCGTTAGGGCAGCTCACGAGCCACAGGTGAGGCCAGATCGTCAGCAAGCTACTGGTGGCAAAACTAACAAGTTCAAAATAGCAACATGGAATGTTAGAACTTTATTCCAGGCTGGAAAATTAGAAAATGTAAAGATGGAAATGGAAAGGATGAAGATCAACATATTAGGAATGAGTGAAGTTAGATGGACAGGTGCAGGAAAGATAAACTCAGATAAATATACAATAATATATTCAGGAAGTGAGAAACATGAACGAGGAGTAGGAATTATATTTGATGAAAAAACGGCAAGGACAATTGTAGGATATTTGAACATCTCGGACAGAGTTCTGCTAGCCCAACTGAAAGGACAACCAATAAACATAAATATTATACAAGTGTATGCTCCAATATCTGAAAGTTCTGAGGAAGATATACAGATATTTTATAATGACATAGAGACAGCACTAAAACACACAAAGTCACATGAAGTTACCATAGTCATGGGAGATTTTAATGCCAAAGTTGGTAAAGGAAGAACTTCGGACATCGTTGGTGACTATGGACTGGGGGAGAGGAATGACAGAGGTTATAAATTAATTGAATGGGCAAGAATACATAGCATGGTTGTAGGAAACACCTGGTTTAAACAACATCCTCGAAGACTGGCAACGTGGTGCAGCCCAGACAAAAAGACATTTAACCAGATAGACTACATATTAATCAACAAACGATTCCGCAATGCATTACTGACAACAAAAACCATGCCAGGAGCTGACTGCAATAGTGACCATGATCCACTCTGTGGAAAAATTAGAATAAAGCTAAAGAAAGCAGACAGAAAAGTGAGAAACATCAAACTGAATACAGAACTTCTTAAAAATGACCAAGAACTGCGAGAACAATACAAAGTTATTATAACAAATAGATACAATGCAATAGCAAAGATAAATAGTATAGATGAACAATGGGAAATGTTAAGAGATTCTATCCACCAAACTGTTAAGGAGATAATACCACCGAAAAAAGAAGCCCCTAAAAATAAATGGATGACAGACGACATCTTAGGACTGATGGACAAGAGAAGATAAGTGGATGAGGATGAACAATAACCATTTCTATGAAGAAAATGAACAATTATTTTTTCTATAGAGAAGATGAACAATAACTACTCGTATTTTCATAGAGAAGGTGAACTAAAAGTTTTTCTATAGAGAAGATGAACAGTGACTATTTCTGTAGAGAATAAGACTAATTTCTTACATAAACTGAACAAAGACTTGTCATGTTGAGAAGATGTAACATTCATGTCAGTTTTTTTTAAACTCTAGTGTGTCCGGGGAACAGTTATCGTATTTTGAACGGCGAACAGGTTGTAGACGACTGCCCATACTCTGGCGTGTCCAATATCACCGCCTTCGACGGATCTCTGTCCGTCTGCAACGCCGTCTTCACGATTGCCACTGTCGGCGGCGTCACCAAGCCAACGTTCATGACAACCGGAGACTGCAAGGAGTCCATTGACGATCTTTCCATTGATACCACGTGAGTGTGTTGTTTATTTTGCTATGTGTTTTACTATTTATAGATGCTTCTGGATCTTGTTAATGGTGGTATTTTCTCCGTCTATAAACTCTGAATCTGTGATCTTCCTTGTCTGTCTATTTGTCTGCCTAAATATGTGCCCCAAACTCTATTTCTCGCTTGCTTTGTTACATTAGTTTCCCACATGTGGCGGGTGTTCTATCCAGTTCGTTTCTATGTGCGGGCATTTTCTGATTAATTCATGAGACTCAGTTACATTTTCTCACAAACTTCTTTCTTTCTCTATGTCTTTCTTTCTTTCTTTCTTTCTTTCTTTTTCTCCTGTGTTCGTGCATAATCGTTATATCAGTTACGCTCCCCTCTCAGTAGATAAAAGAAATAATAGCAGAGGAAAGTCACGCCAGATACTCTCTCTTTTCAGGCTTCAGATCAACTTTGCCAACAAGAAGTACGACATTAGTCCACCTGCTTTCTCCACGGTCGCTGGTAAGATTTCACTTCTTCTTCTTCTTCTTCTTCTTCCGTTGGATGTTTTTGCCGGCCTGAAACTGCTGAAACTGTCTAACGTATCTGTGTAATGTGTTTGTCCGCCTAGGCATGTCACGTCTTGTGCTTTAATATGTTTATCAATCCGACAGTGTCTACTCTGTCTGTCTAATGTTTTTGTCAACCTTAACATGTCCCATCTAATGTTTTTGTCAACCTTAACATGTCCCATCTAATGTTTTTGTCAACCTTAACATGTCCCATCTAATGTTTTTGTCAATCTTAACATGCCCCATCTAATGTTTTTGTCAATCTTAACATGCCCCATCTAATGTTTTTGTCAGTCTTAACATGCCTCATCTAATGTTTTTGTCAATCTTAACATGTCCCATCTAATGTTTTTGTCAATCTTAACATGCCCCATCTAATGTTTTTGTCAATCTTAACATGCCCCATCTAATGTTTTTGTGAACTTTAGCATGCTCCATCTAATGTTTTTGTCAACCGTAACATGTTCCATCTAAGGTTTTTGTCAGTCTTAACATGTCCCATCTAATTTTTTTTGTGTAAACCTTAACTGTCCAGTCTAAAGTTTGTATCAACCTTACCGTGTCCCATCTAATGTTTTTATCATTCCAAGAAAGTCTCGTCTATCTAAAGTTTTTATCAGCCTTAGAGTATCCCGTAAGGAAGTTTTTAATCAGCCTCAGAGTATCCCGTATGCCTGTTTCTATCAACCCGAGAGTATCCTGTATATCTGTTTCTATCACCCCGAGAGTATCCCGTTTGTCTGTTTCTATCAACCCGAGAGTATCCCGTATGTCTGTTTCTATCAACCCGAGAGTATCCTGTATATCTGTTTCTATCAGCCCGAGAGTACCCCGTATGTCTGTTTCTATCAACCCGAGAGTATCCCGTTTGTCTGTTTCTATCAGCCCGAGAGTATTCTGTCTGTTTGCCTAATGTTTCTATCAAACCTTTTGTCTGTATAAAGTTTTTATCAACCTGAGAGTACCTGTCTGTTTGCCTAATGTTTCTATCAACGCTTCTGTCTGTATAAAGTTTTTATCAACCCGAGAGTATCTCATCTGTCTATTGTGTGTAATTTTTCACATCAGCTGAGAATATACTGTCTATCTGTCTAATGTTTTTATGAATCCCAGAGTGTCCTGTCTTATCTGTGCTGGAAAACTGTGGCAATAATTGCTGTCAAACTGTTATTAGTAGACTGTAGAATAAGACGGAGGTGTATGGTTCAGTTTGCGAAAACAGTTAGAAAAAGGAAGGAAGAAAAGTTGGCAATAAGGTATAGGAACAATGCTATGAAAACAACAACAACAACAACAACAACAAACGTATCTGCGATCCACTCTCTGAGAAAGCCGGGCAGACTGTGACCGCAGGCGGAAAAATAATTATGAAACGTTACAGAGCAGAAAGGCGTGGTAAAAAGATCAGCTAAAAACTAGAACAGCAGGTTTAAATAACGGGGAAGAAAGTGACAAGCAAATAAGTTTCCTCTGCATATTTGTATCTTTTTTGTCTTTTTCGCTGTCTTGGATAAAGACAGTTTTGCTGAAATACTGGGGTGTTATTGTTGTTTTCATAACCAACTCATTGTTTCTACACTGTATTGCTAACCTTCCTTCCTTCCTTCCTTCCTTCCTTATGTTGTCGCAAAACTATACAATACACCTCTGCCTAGCGCTACTCTGCCTATCTGTATAATGTTTGTATCGACTGACAGTATCCTGTATGCATCCAATGTTTTAATCAATGTGTCATATGTTTTGTCAGCCGGAGAAAGTCCCGTCAATGTGTCAGATGTTTTGTCAGCTGGAGAAAGTCCCGTCAATGTGTCAGATGTTTTGTCAGCTGGAGAAAGTCCCGTCAATGTGTCAGATGTTTTGTCAGCTGGAGAAAGTCCCGTCAATGTGTCAGATGTTTTGTCAGCTGGAGAAAGTCCCGTCAATGTGTCAGATGTTTTGTCAGCTGGAGAAAGTCCCGTCAATGTGTCAGATGTTTTGTCAGCTGGAGAAAGTCCCGTCAGTGTATCATGGTTTATCAGCAGGAGAATGTCCCGCTTGCCGGCATAATGTTTGTTTGTTTTTTAAATCTAAATATCCCGTATGTCTTATGTTTCTTTCAGAACCCCAGAGTGTCCCGTCTACACTGTGCTTATGTCAGTTATGTGTCATACCATCTCTTTATTTCATTTTCATGCGGTAGCAGGTCTCTCTATGTTTGCTGCTGATCTTGTCATTGCGCATATACATTTTCTCCATCTTCTGTCTGAAAGCACATTCTCTTTTGTATGTGACTGTATATGAAATAATTTGTATTCTCATGTATTTAAACAGTTTATCTTTCAGTTATATGTTCCATTCACATTATTGTGTATATCCACGGTATATTCATGTTCCAGTGTAAATCCACTGCCACGAAGAGTTTGGAACCTAACAGGCAAAAAGAGAAAAAGTAACACCAAGAAAGTCCAGAAGACAGAGAAAAATAGAAGCAATAAGACAGCAGAAGAACCATGCCCGGAAAATGTTAAAGAAGGCACACGAATCAGAAAAGAAAGGACTAAGACAGGTTTGGCAGCATCTAAAATCCCAGCACAATGCCCTTTGCAGAGCTGAAAGACTATGTAAAAGGCAGAGGGAAACCAGATATGCAAGAGAGAAGTTCTACAGAGATCCCTTCGGGTTTGCCAAGCAGTTATTTGAACAGCCAAAATCAGGTACGCTGAAAGAATGCAAGGAGGTGCTCGAGGAACATCTGAGCAAGACATACTCTGATATCAACATACACCTCTCGAGCAGATGAAAAGTCTAGTGTGGCCCTGTGCACCAGGCAGCAAATTCAAATGTAGCCCACTAACCTTACAAGAAGTAGAGACCATCGTAGGACAAGCTAAAGGCAAGTCGGCACCAGGCCCGAATGGCGTCCCTTACATACTATACAAAAGATGCCCCAAAGTACCAAAGAAGCTCCATAAACTCCTGCGAACAGCATGGCCCAAGGGACTCGTAAGTAAAGAATGGAAAAAGGCTAACGGAGTATATATCCCAAAAGAGCAGAATTACACTGAAATCAACCAGTTCAGACTGATCTCACTTCTGAATGTGGAAGGAAAGATATTCTTCTCTGTAATGGCAAGGAGACTAACAACATACATCCTAGATAATGGTTACGTGCAGAAGAGATGAATTCCAGGTTCCCCAAGATGTCTCGAGCATGCTTCAATGATCTGGAAAGCTATCCAGCAGGCAAGATCTGGAAAGCAAGATCTACAGATAATATGGCTTGACCTAGCAAATGAATATGGCTCAGCACCACACCAGATGATATGGCTAGCACTAGACATGTATCATGTGCCAAAAGAAATCACGAACATGCTGAAAATGTACTTCACATGGTTCCTCATTAGATTTGGAACACCAGGATATATTGCAAGATGGATTGAGCTCCAGGCAGGAATTGCAATGGGCTGTACAGTATTTCCCATACTGTTCGTACTAACCATGCAAGCAATCTTGAAAACAGCAGAAGGCCCAGGGTTCAGAAATGGATGTTAGTTGCCACCATTAAAAGCGTTTCATGTAACAACCAGTGAAGCACAGGCACGAAAGATGTTAGAACGTTTAGATAGCCTTATCATATGGTGCCGCATGAGCTTCAAGTCAAATAAGTCAAGAAGTCTGTCATTCAGAAAGGGGAAAGTGATAGAAAGATTCGTAAACAGTGGCAAATCAAATAATCTCAACTGTAGGGGAAGAGCCACAGAAGAGCCTTGGCAGAGTATATGATCCTTCCATGAAAGACTCAAAAGCGGTGAAGCAGGTCATAGAAACGGGCAAGAATGGACTGAACATCATAGACAAAATCAAGCTACTGGGGAAGTTCAAAATATGGTGCCTCCAGTTCATGCTGATTCCAAAACTGATGTGGCTATTACTCACTTACGAAGTAAGTACCAGCACAGTAGACCCAGTCGAAAGAAAGATAAATAAATCCATAAGAAAGAAGCTGGGCGTACCACCAGGATTAACTGATGTAGCACTGTACTGCAAGAAGAGCAAACTGCAGCTACCATTCAAATCTGTGGTCGAAGAATACAAGGTAGGAAAGACAAGGCTTGCAATGATGCTACAAGAATCTACAGATCCGGTGGTACGAGAAGTGCAGCCAATACTTAAAACTGGACGAAACTGGAACGTAAGTGAGGAAGTGACCGCAGCCAGGGAAACTCAGGAGCTGAAAGAAGTAATAGGATACACCCAGACCAACAGAATGGGGTTTGGTCATGGTGAAATCAAACGGTGTTCAGAGGCCTCCTGTAAGGAAAGAAGGGATATGATCATCAGCGAAGTAAGGAATTCTGAGAATGATAAGCGGGTCCAGAAGGCAGTCAAACAGGCACAGCAAGGTCAGTGGACAACATGGGAGAAAGTCCTGCAGAGATCACTAACATGGAATGACATCTGGAAAATGGCACCCTTGAGACTCAGCTTCATCATCAGAGCTACTTATGACCTTCTGCCTGCAGGCTCCAACCTATACAAATGGGGTTTATCAGAAGACACAAAGTGCCCTCTCTGCAACGAAAGGCAAACATTGGAACATGTGCGCCAGCATGCAGAATATCATTAGGTCAAGGACGCTACACCTGGCGGCACAACAGGGTGCTGCAGGAACTAGTAGCCATTGTAGACAGGGCAAAAGATAAAGCAAATAACAGGAAAAGAGTTGAAGTCCCACCTAAATACTTCATAGGCGCTGGTACGACATCGAATATTGAAATCAGGGGCATGCCCTTACAATCACTGCTAGATGGTGGAAATGAGTGGGATGTGATGGCGGACCTACCAGGAAGAAGAGAATACCCGACTGCCATTAAGAGCACAGGAATGCGACCGGACATTGTAGTGTACTCCATAGAAAAACAGAAATTAATAATGATCGAGCTTACGGTTCCGTACGAAACAAGAGTAGAGGAGCAATATCTATTCAAATGTGAGAAGTAAAATGACCTGGTCAAGTAACATAGGCAGGGGGCAGGAGTCAGAGCAAAAGTGATAGCTGTAGAAATGGGAGCAAGAGGATTCGTATCAACATCAGCAAACGACCTATGTAAGCAAATGGGCATAAAGGGACAAGGAAGAGCAAGGGCACTGAAAAGACTTTCAGAGACGACAGAAAAGGCTTCATTTGCTGTGGAGTATGCGAAATAAGCATTGAGAACATAAATAATTTCGTTTGTCGCGGCCAATACCACTCCTCCCTGGCTAAATCGCTAGACGAACTTCAAAAGTGCCAACTCAATCCCGGGACAAAAAATAGCAACAACTCACAAGACCTCTGGGAGTCATTACCCAGAGGGGCCCACCCCCCTTAGAGTGTCAGGAGTTTAATCAGGCAGAAACACTTGTCGGGGGGGGGGGGGTTATTCCTCTGATGATCTGAAGGAGTTGTGTTGTTGTTCTGTTCTCTACAGTAGAGAGTTTCCTGCATACTCACTCTATTCATATTCTTATGTAGATACGCATTTCATTCATATTCTTATGTGGATCCACATTCTATACAAGTTCTTGTATAGATCTACAATATATTCACACTCTTGTGTGCATCCATATTTCATTCAAATTATTGTGTATATCTACGCCGCATTCATAGTTTGTTTTGTGTTTTTTAATGAATCCACAGTATATTCACATTCATGCCTGGACAGCAAAAATAACAATTGAATAATGTATGAGAAGAGCCGGAGAGACAAAAAAATCTTGTAAAAAAAATAATAAGAGAGAGACAATGTACTTTCATAGGATACGCAATGAGAAGAGGGGGCATTGAAAATATCACAACAACAGGAAAAATAGAACGAAGAAGATCAAGAGGAAAACTAAGAGAAATGATACTGGACAGTCTGACGGGATGGTGTGAGAGGAGATCACCAAATGAGCTGATGGCCTGCATGAAGGATCGTGTACTCTGGAGAAGCATAATAGCCAACGCCAGTCGGCACGGCACCTGATGATGATGATAATGATGCCTGGATCCACATTTCATTCGGTTTCTTGTGTGAATCCACAATCAATTTCCTGCCAACTTGTAGCTTCTTCAGAAGTTTGCCCCCACAAAAAAAAAAAAAAAATCTTGCGACGTTGTAGTTCCCGATTTATCATCTTATAATTAGTTCCTTCTCCATTTTCATAGTCTGTCTCAGTTTAAACATGTCTTCCAGGTTTAGGTCAAAGCGCTCAGCTTACCTGTGTGCCGTCAGTTTCAAAGCCTCTCAATGTAGACACGTTTTCTTTATCTACACAGTGGCCTTTATTTTACCGGCCTCACTACTCTCACAGCCTGTATGAGTTTAGCAATGTGTTCTAGATCTACGTCTTGGCCCTCAGCTTTCCTGAGTGTCGTTACTCTCACAGCCTGTATGAGTTTAGCTATGTGTTCTAGATCTACGTCTTGGCCCTCAGCTTTCCTGAGTGTCGTTACTCTCACAGCCTGTATGAGTTTAGCTATGTGTTCTAGATCTACGTCTTGGCCCTCAGCTTTCCTGTGTGTCGTTACTCTCACAGCCTGTCTCACTGTGGACATGTTTTATAGGTCCAAACGGAACAGCTTTTATTGATGTGAGCAAAGAATATCAAAACCTGCTCAACGATCTTGGAGCTTGCCAGAAGTATGCTTGCGGCTACAATGCAACCACGATGAACGGTCGCGTAGACATGAACACATGCAAGGTTTTGAGCTGGGGAACATCTAATTCAGGTAACTTGTTTTTGTTTTTGAATGATCTGTCAGTAATGTGTGTGTGTGTGTGTGTGCGTGTGTGTTTTCAGCATGTGATGTTTTTCTATTTAAATAAGAATTCGTGTTGTGAATAATCCATTTAATTTATACAATTTATACTCTACTTTTCTAAAAAAAAAATCTATAAACAGTAACACAGAACATAAGTGAAAAGAAAATGCAGTAATTAACAGAATAAATAATGTGAAAATGCAATGAAATATGAGTAAAAGTGTTTCCTTAAAAAAAAAAAAATTTCATCTTCAGTAAGGTATAGTTTCGCTTCATGTGCACCAGTTTCTGTATATCAAAAATTTTATTTATCTGTAACAGAGGATTTTTCTCAGAATGGATTATATGCAGTAGCCATGGCCTTGAGTCCTGATGGGTGTAAAACTATCCCGGACATGAATGGGGCCAAGAACACCATGTGCTTTAGGTCTGTCAGCGGAAAGAACGTCGTCTGTTCGGTAGGTGAACAAGATAACTTGCTATCTTAGTGGATTGTCGTATTTGGTTCTTGGACCTTTCAACATCGATATGAAGGCGAAACAGAAACGTATGTACATCCATCTTCAAGTAAACGCAGGTATTTATGGTCAACATTCTTATGAAGATACTGACAAGCAGCCGAAGATCTTTAAAACTAATATTTTGATGAAGATCTTGGCACATGGAAGCAGATCTTTAAAAGTAACATTTTGGTGAATATTTTGGCACATAGAAGCAGATCTTTAAAACTAACATTTTGTTGAAGATTTTGGCACAGGGAAGCAGATCTTTAAAACTAACATTTTGTTGAAGATTTTGGCACAGGGAAGCAGATCTTTATAGCCTACATTGTGGTGAGGATCTTGAAACGAGTGCAGATCTGTATAACTAACACTGGCGAAGATCTCGCAACACAAACACGGATTTTTATAGCTGACATTGTAGTAAAGATCTTAGAGCACAAATGCAGATCTTTATAGCCGACATTGTAGTGAAGATCTTGAAAGAAATGAAAACTCTAACAGGAATATTACTGAAAGGACTTGCTTCAAGTCTTGGAGGAATAATCACGAGGAATAATCCAACCCCGTGCGCTAATGTTTAACAGGCTGTTTCCAGGTGCCATACGAGAGGGTTGGAGTGCTATGGGGTCTTGACTAGGTTAATGGTCCCGTGCGCTGGTAGTCAACACAGAGTAAAGCAAAAGTAGGTTTCCATAGACGCTGTGTGTGCTAGCTGGATAGCCATACGACCATTTCATTAGCCTTGATAATGGTATAATCACTTTAGACCATTCAGCTCCACTCTGTATTCATCCCACTTATCAAAACAACGAAAATGACATCATGACAACTTGCCCTAAAGCACAATGTCAACACTCTACATTTTGCTGTGTGTTCTGTACCAATAAAGACATTTTGTTTTCTGCACACCACTTGCCTGTATTCCTAGAAAGAAAACTCTGTTTCACATTATTAGAATTGGCATCTTTGTTTTATATTCTCAGGTGACATCTTACATCTTTCCCATGCCGTTAAACGTTTGATGACATCATCATCGTCACCACCATCATGATCATCATTATCATCGTCGTCGTCGTCATTTGTCCTCCCAGCATCAACAGAAGTTCCCCAGCGAATCATGTCTTGAGCAAGCCGGGATACCTCAAACCACGTCTTTCCCACTTCCTTTAGTTCTTCCTGTATTATGCGTTTCCATGTTTCAGCCCCCAGAAAGCCTTTATTACGCTGTGCCATTTATATTTCATATCTCCAAATGACAACAACAAGAAGTGATATAACACTATTTCTTATTTCAAGAATGTAGCGCCGATGCCGAGTAGTAGTTAATGCAGTGCCTGCCGACCAGAAAGTTCCTCTTCCATTCCTCGTTTGGAGCGGAACATTTCAGGATTGACTGGCGCAGGCGCCGATCCAGCCTCAAGAAACGGGTGTCTAGGGTTCTCCATAGGGAAAATAATGGCAGCAGATATAGGGACTGAGCTCCCTATCTCACAATGCTGTGGCTTAGAAATGTGAAGGCACTAACACTTCACAGCCGTATTGGCATTCAAATGCCACTCAATATTTTTTTTTAATTCTCAAAATCTAAGACATTTTTTTTTTATAATTTCACAGAACGACAGCGGTTCCCCTCTGTACTGCTACAGTTCAACCACAGGCGAGTGGATCTTGGTTGGCGTCGCAGCTTTTCAGGCTGATTGTGACAATACCCCAGAGGTCAAGGTCCTGCCATACCCGGGTTAATAAAAAATGATACCTTGGGATGAGCGCTGCCATATCTGTGCTTTCTTACTTGACACGACAATCACTAATTTAGCATCTTTCGGTATGGCCATGAAAACTTGAAAAAATAAAATAAAAAATGTTTCACACCTTTCACCTTTGTATGACAAGCCAAAACGAAACAAAAACACCAGAAAGATGTACTTTTCTCCCTTTTCTCATAACTCAATAAAGTTTGTTGTTAAAAAAAAAAAACTCGTTATCCTAAAATGTATTTATTTTCTCTATAGCAGTGGTTCCCAACTGGGGGTCTGCGGACCCCCCTCCCAAAAGGGGGGGGGGGTCTGTGACACAAACTGAAGGTCATGTTTATCTTCACTGTGAAATGTTTAATAACAGATGTTTCGGTGAATCCTGCATGGAGGAAGTAACCTTTTTTTCTTTCAAGTTTAAAAGTATTGAGCCAAATGTGGACTATTGGGAGTAAAAAGAACCATGATTTCTCTCACTATATTTAGCTTAGTCAGCTGATACACATTTCATATTCTGTTCATTTATCAGAGCATGTAGGACTATTAAATGCTATTTTTTCTTAACTACACTATTATCATTTTGAAAACTCATTAAGTTTTTTTTTTTAGTGTAGTGTAGTGTTTACTAATTAAAACTCACTCACATTTTCTGGGGAAAAAAATGTGTTGCGTCTAAAGCACATAGCTGCCATACAGATATGTAACTTTTCCAAAGAATGCAGGCCGGTGGTCTGAATTTTGAAACATTAGGGGGTCCGCAGCCTGGATTTTGAAACAGCAGGAGGTCTGGGGACTTGTGTTAATTTAGAACCACTGGTCTACAGCTCAAGACAAAGGGCGTGAAGATCGTGCCATAAAACGGTAAGAGACCCATAGGTAACTTCTCTCATCAGGATTAGCTAACTTCTAGCATCAGGATTAGCTGACTTCTCTCAACCGAATTAGTTAACTATTTCAGACCTAGATCCTACTCCACCTCTTCGCTGGAGACCCCGTAACAGACTCAACCTGTCTAACGGGATCGGCATGGCTCTCATAGTAGTGCAGTCTGCTAAAGAAGCATTGGACCTTATCTCAATTTTTAGCTCCTCGCCAGATTAACAACAAAAAAATAATAATAATCATAATAATAACCGTCGTAAACCACTCCCCCCCCCCCTGCGACACGATGTTGGTGCTTCACCATCTTCACTGCATCATGTTCCAGAGAGTTAGAACAAGAACGAGAAAAAAATGTAACAGACTGACAACACACTGACCTGGTATGTTAAGAAAGTCTAGAAATGAGACATTTTAATATTCTGACAACGCGCTGACCTGGTATGTTAAGAAAGTCTAGAAATGAAACATTTTAACAAACTGACAGCATATTGAGCTGGCATGTTAGCGAAGTCTAGAAATGAGATATATTAACAAATTACAAATCTGACCTACTAAAATGAGGATTGTAAAGTTTTTGCGACAGCAATAAGTTTTATTTAAACCGTTATGTCTGCGTAAAGATGACTTATGCAAAAGTTTGGGGACCGTCGGCTTATAAGCCATTCCACAGTGTCATAAACCTTTAAATGTGTTTATTTAACAGATGCCCTTCTTCTTCTTCTTCTTCTTCTTCTTCTGCGTTCGAGGTTGTTGGTCATTTCAGATCCTGATCCCTGTCAACATGGCAACGCCCGCAGTCCTCTCCAGATCCTGATAGGAGCCCCAAAGCCTTTGCCTCAACCTTGAGTCCTCTGGCCATGTTTCTTAATACCAAATTGACAAAGCAGTCCCAGATCACATGAAAATGCATCACTGACAACAAGTTGAGAACCACTGGTTTAGGCAACTCGTATGCTTAAATTTTGTGTAGGAGGGAGAGGGAAGAGAGGACGGAGACTAGCTTAGACGTACCATAAATTTACATTCTGGGGTTGGAAGCCGGTGACGGGGCTGCAGCAGAAATTTTGTAAACCGCTGCAAAACTGTTTTAACTCTTACCGCACCGCCCCGCACCGCCCCCATAAGCACTTTGGGCACACTCTTAAAGCAAGGAAAACCCTCTGGGTCCCAGAGAAATGCGCTAGCTCAACTCCCTATCCACCATAAAGCCTGATTGGCAGTAAGGGTGGGGAGGGGTGGAGATGAGCGAGGGCTATATAATAGTTTGAACGGATTCACAGGTTTACTGTACATTTGCATATTTTTGGTTTATAGACATAATATATCCATCAACAAACAGTTTATTACATTCATTCATTCATTTGCATGTCCCTTGCGGAACTTTGCCTCCCAAACAGCACTCCTGTAGGCCTCTCGGTTGTGAGCAAGATGGCCTGCCGCTGCTGCATCCATTTCCAGATCGTCAACGATGTCTTGCAGCTATCTTCGTTTTGGTCTTCCTCTCTTTCTTTTTCCCATTATGTATCCTTCCAATACAATCTTCTCTAAATTATCATGAGAAATTTTATTACATTATTTACATGAGAACATTTTATTATAATGAGAAAGTTTATTACAGAACATTCAATTAATTCACTATACAATACTTGCGTTATTAGCCATAAACAGTTTATTACAGAACATTCAATTAATTCACTAATAGTAAATTCACTTGTGTTACTAGCAACAAACAGTTTATTACAGAACATTCAATAAATTCACTATACAGTACTTGCGTTACTAGCACCAAACAGTTTATTACAGAACATTCAATTAATTCACTAATAGTAAATTCACTTGTGTTACTAGCAACAAACAGTTTATTACAGAACATTTAGTAAATTCACTATACAATACTTGCGTTACTAGCACCAAACAGTTTATTACAGAACATTCAATTAATTCACTAATAATAAATTCACTTGTGTTACTAGCAACAAACAGTTTATTACAGAACATTCAATAAATTCACTATACAGTACTTGCGTTACTAGCAACAATATGTTTATCACAAAACATTCAATAAATTCACTAATAATAAATTCAACTGTATTACTAGCAACAAACAGTTTATTACAGAACAATTAATAAATTCACTAATAATAAACTCACTTGCGTTACTAGCAACAGACAGTTTATTACAGAACATTAATAAATTCACAATACAGTAATTGCGTTACTAGCAATAAACTGTTTATCACAGAACATTCAATAAATTCACTAATAATAAATTCACTTGCGTTACTAGCAACAGTTTATTACAGAACATTCAGTAAATTCACTAATAATAAATTCACTTGCGTTACTAGCAACAAACAGTTTATTAAAGAACAATCAATGAATTCACTCTACAGTATTTGCGTTCATAATTTACCTTTCTCGTCACGGAATAGCCTAAACACAATCATGGAACTGAACCCTTTTTACAACAGGACGTGTTATACAGAAGATAGCAAACTGCCAGAACAACTCAGCTATTTTCAGGAGTGCCACATTGTGCTGAATCACCGTTAAACAATTATAATAAGAGTTCGAATTTATCTAGAGTGAATGACATGAAAACCATACGTGACCAAAGGCATTTATGACGCTTAGTGTTCTCTAAGGACAATAGTCAATATTTTAGATCGATTTCTTATCCGCATTAACAAAACGGAGATCTTGGACTGATTTCTCATTGGCTGGAACCAGTACCACAGTCAAGGTGTTTCCGCGCACTCTTACCAATGTCGGAACCCAGGTATGTCCGGTAGGAGAATTAAGGTGTGGCTTCATTCACCCCAGGCAGTTTCGGAACTAACGTATATCCTGGACTTTTTCACTGAAGCTGCTTGCGGTGATGTTCGTTGTAGCTGATGTGGTGAAGACGATGAAGCACAGAATTGTGTCTTACTGGGAGGAGGATACGGCGGGTACTTTTTTTTCAGACCCTGGATGCTCTAAAAAGCAAAAGGTGTGCAATACTTCTTTAGCAGACTCCACCACCATGGGGGAACTATGACGATACCTGCCCCGTCAGTCAGACTAAGCCTGTTACTGAAGGTATCAGCGGAGAGGTGGGACAGGGGCGGGCGGGGTTATAAAAAATACAGTGATTTAATATATTTTTTATTTAACAGTTCGAAACTATAGGTAGAGCATTGACATAGCCATGTAAGGCTGTTACATAATGAAGGAGATGATTCAGTAATCGTGTAAGGGGTAAACTTTAAATTAAATGCAACATTTTTTTTGGACGAGCCATACTTAAGTTTCAGAGGTTCTGGCGAAATGAGTCATGGTACCGGCACTAATTGGTCGTAGCCATCACAAGGCCCCACCACTTTACATCTGCTGAGATCGGCTTGACCTGGGGGAGTGCAGAAAATTGGGCATAGAGGGAACTGTGGCGAAAGATTCTACCTAAACCACCAAAATGGGACATGAAAAACAAACTGTTGGTTAAGCATCAGTTAACAGTAAGGGGCGAGTTCTTTCATTAACTCCAGTTCAGTCATTTGTATGTCCTTTTCCGAACTTTGCCTCCCTAACAGCTCTCCCGTGGGCCTCTCGGTTGTGAGCAAGATGCCCTGCTGCTGATGCATCCATTCGCAGATAATCAACGATGTCTTGCAGCCATCTTCGCCTTGGTCTTCCTATCTTTTTCATTAACTTACTGCTAATAATAAGCACAGTAACGGTGAGCATTGTAAGGAAGTTGTAAGTAATCCTTTTCTTAATCCGCAAATATTTGGAAAGCAAACTCTGATTTATACAATGTGAGTGCGTCATCAAGGCGAGGGAGAGAGGAAACCAGAGATTCAATAACGCCAACTTTCGTTCTGTAGAATGATGATGATGATGACGACGACGACGACGATGATGATGATGATGATGATGATGATGATGATGTTGACGACGACGATGACCATGATGATGATGATGATGATGATGTTGACGATGACGACGACGATGACCATGATGATGATGATGATGATGATGACGACGACGATGATGATGATGTTGACGATGACGACGACGATGACCATGATGATGATGATGATGATGATAATGATGATGATGATGATGATGATGATGACGATGACGATGATGATGATGATGATGATGTCTGTCGAGTTCATTTTGCACTAAAACATCTTTTAGAGTTGTCAAAACACACACATGAAATGACAGATAAACGATTAAACTTCTCCGTGGCGTGGATATTTCAAAGAAATTCTTGAAACGTGGGAGTGGAGGGGGGGGGGTGTGGAGTTAAATTATACCAGTACCGGGGTATATCCTGTTTGGAGAAACAAGATGGCTATTCTTCCCTTTAATGCTTCAATTATAACCGATCTATGATTGTGCCAGAGTCTTCCGTGTCAGGAACTGCTTAAGGTACCCATGTTTTATAAAACGTTCTGTACAGTTCATCCGGGACAGCCACGTATAAAAAAGATAGCACTGACAGCAACGACAGAGACAACACAGGTTGATATCCAGGGGCTTAAAGTGGAGAAATAAAAACAGGTAAATGACCTGCAATTTTTTTTTTCGGATTTCAAAGGAAGTAACATTTCTCTTTTACATCTTACCTTACACCCTTCCCGTGCTGTTAAACGTTACATAGGGCTCGCACGTAGCTCACCGTGTTTGTCTTATTTCGGCGAGTTTTTTTTTTTTAACCTCGTCAAGGGATTTTGCGCCCACTAATTTACACTCTCAGCAATGTTCTTTTTAGAGTTATTCTTTTGACTTTTTATCTTCTCCATATAGGCTTTCATCAGATTTCTTCGTGTTGGTATCTATGATGCGTTACTCTTGACTCGGTTAGCCTTGTCGCGAGTTTTCAAAACAATTATCTTTTCCCAATCTAGAGTCGCCTCTGCGTGGCGTATTATGGTAAAGTTGTTAACCTTGTGCCCAACTCTCGATTCAGAAAACGTGAAGGATCCAGCGAAATCCTGCTGAATCATGCTGCAAGCTCTGTTTCAGTTCTCTGGATTTATTCACTTCTGTATCCATAGTTTTATGAAACAAGGAAAAGGCTGAAAAATTTTCAGCCAATACAACTGTTGCCTCTTCGTTACAAGATTTTGAGCGGTGTGGTAATACTAAATTCTCTTCCTCTTTCCACCCAAGGCACTGAAACTTTCTGCTAATCTGGTTGTCCTCTTTTCTCTGTTCATGCTTGCAAGCCGTTAGAAATTTTTATTAAAATGACATCTAACATTTGAATACAAAAATATATCAGAAGACTGAGTTGTCTAAAAATTTAAGTATGACGTGGTAGTTCAGGCGCAGCACAGCTACTGCGTAGAACTTATGTAAAGTAAAAGTAAAGATAGTCCCATAGCATTTCAAATGCCGTAGGGGGTGAAGCGTTAGAGACCTCATTATGCTGGGTCATCAGCGTATGAGGTAGGGTGACCAGTTCCTTTCCTCGCTGCCTTTACTTCCCAGATTTTCTCTGGTACCCATTTTACGAGGCTGGGTCGACCTCAGGGCCGTATTGGTCGGAAAAAAAACCCCGCTATTTAACAGTATTTTCCCCCGTCATTTCTGAAGAGTTTCATCAGGATTTAAAAAGATAATAACTTTTTTTGTAATCAGAGCATCAAGTGTCATTTCAGTTTGCGTAATCCATGAGCATGATGCCAAACAAACAAACATATATGCACAAACATAATATAAGATGCACAAAAAAAAAAAACTCTCCCAGAAACAACTGTCTCTTATAGCCCGATAGTTAGGTTTGCGTACGCCTTAGAGTACAGATTTCCAGTACCAGACTAAGGCCAAAACACGCAATTTTAACACACCAGTGTCACGACGATCCCAGAACGCAGTATTTATTACTATAAATGATTAAACTGTGAATACAAATTAAAATAACATTAATATATTAATAAATAAATAAATAAACGATAGTCAGCAACAGCACATCGTTCGATAACCTTACTTGTTTTCAGACGCGTGGTGATGTACTGTATTTATATTTAATAAATGTTGCTCTTCAATCTTGAGTAAAGTATCGGCTGAATATTAAAACACAATTCTACGTAAAGTCTGTAAAATTATTATGATATCTGACGATGTAAATACTCTTCTTTTTCTTCTTCTTCTTCTGCGTTCAGTTTTCTAAACTGGGAGTCGGGTTGCCTCCATGAATCTTGCCGTCAGCAGAGGTCTTCGTAGGAACCCCAAAGTTTCTCATATATGCTCATCTCTATGGGCCAGGCCTGGGCTCTGAGATCTCTTTATATGGTGCAGGTCTGTAGTATGTGTTCATGTGTTTTGGGGCCGTTTTGACACATGCATTAGGCTGTTGGCGCAGCCGTTATCTCGTAGATAATGTAAATACGAGGCGGCCATTGTAAGTTTGGTCTTAACATATTACACAGGAAAAATAGCTTCATTGTTAACCTAGCAAAACGTTTGGTAACACTCAAGTGACGCTTAATCTCTCGGATACGTAATCGCTCAGACTCTTAATCAGGCAACGGTTAGTCACTTAGACACTGCAAATTTAAAATTCAGCTTGTTTTCCTCCTCAAAATAAAATGAACGCGTTGGTATTAGTTCTTGACACGTTAACCATTTTAATGTTCTAAATTTAATTAAAGAGGAATTCAAACGCCATTCACTGTATATCTAAGATTACTTACCTTCATAGTTCTAATCTGAAACTGTGTATATATAGGCCTATATTACTGTAGTATAAAGCATTTACAACGTATCGATCAGAACAGAAAAAGTAAAGGTAAAGTTAATCCTGTCATGCCTTAGAGGCACATAGGGAAATGGTGTTAGCGCCCATATTTTCCTTGACCTGTCAGCACACTAGAGAGTGATATGGTCAGTATCACTCCTGGCCGCCTTTCCTTCCCCAACTTCATTCCTACAGCTGGGTGACTGGGGCGCCTGCGGCCGGATTCGAACCCCCGACCTTCGCCATGAGAGACCATTTTGTGCAATGAGTTTGGTTAGATTGTCTACATGATGATTGCTGAGGTGGTGGTCAATCATGAGACCTACAGTTTTATGCTCAATAACATTCTCTATCTGTGAAGTTCCAGCTTGGAGCTGTAGTGTTGTTGTTGGTGAATCTTTTAATTTCTGTCTTGTTGTAATGAGCATGGATTTTGTTTTGCTGGTGTTTAAGAACATTCTTTTGTTGCTCCAGTTAATTAGACTGTTTATTTCAATTTGAAGAGTTGACTCAAGGTTAATACAGTCATTGTCACTAGTGTAAACTGCAGTCATCTGCAAAGAGGTCACAAGATGATTTTTTTAGATGAAGTAGAAGATCATTGATGTAGATGGTGAAAAGGAGAGGACCAAGAATAGGCCGTTGTGGAACACCATTATCAACCACAGGTTAACTTTGAGAGAAACTACCTATTGTCTATTGGAAAGGAAAGATGTAATACATTTTGTCAAGTCAGGGTGTAATTTATAAGTCTCAAGCTTTCTAACTAAGATTTCATGATCAGTCATGTCAAATGCTTTTTTTTAAAAGTCAACAAAGACAGCACTACATAATTTTTCAGCGTTTATATTAGATAAACAATATTCTGTCATTTTTGTGAGAGCTGACTGGCAGGAATGTTTTGGCCTAAAACCTGACTGACAGTCAACAATCAAAACATTTTCTTGCATGTGTTGTAAGGTTGTTTTTTTTATGTGTCTTTCTAGGGGTTTTGACAGAGTTGATAGAATGGAAATTGGCCTGTAGCTTGCGGGATTTTTCTCTGAACCAGATTTTAAAAAGGGATATATTTTTTTGCAATTTTAAAAGCCTGAGGAAAATGACAATGTGCAATGCACTGACTGTAAATGTATGTTAGTGTATCTGTAATTACTGGGGCTGAGTAGCGTTAATATCTTGTTGCTAATTTCATCAAGTCCTGCTATGCTGTTGCTCTTAACAGATGAAAGATAATGGTAAACTTCACTAACTGACATGAAAGGAATAATGAAAGGAATACTGGGTTGCTTTGAATTTGCACATTTGCTACCTATAAATTTATTTAATATACTTAAGTCACAAGTAGTGGTCGGTAGTGATGATTTTAAGATACTGACTTCTTCTCTGAAGTGATTGCTGAACTCTTCACAAGCGGGCTCGTGATTATAACTCTACAAGTCAGACTGGATTCTCTTGTTTGCAATAATGTTATTTACTTTCCAGACAGACTTACTGTCTGATTTATTCTGAACTAAGTTCTTAAAGTAATTTTTCTTTTCTTGTCTAATTAAGTACTGAACTCTATTTCTAAGTAATCGGTAGCTAGTGAAGTTCTTATTTTTGTGGGCCTGATCTTTTTCCAGTGTTCCTCCTAGTCTCCTCCCTGCTTTCAGACCTGACTATCTGACATGAAAAATATCGTCACTACCGTATATAGTAATTTCGTTTTATACCACTTCATTTTTCTGTGTGAACAATGTATGCCGTGCAATATGTCTGCAGTAATGTATTTTATGCTCTTCTGAGGAACAAACGCTTCGTTATAAATTGATTTTTTTAAAATTGTATTCAAAACTTCACTCGACTCTAGCTTTGCCGTTCTTGGAATGAAAAATGGCCGCGCTCATGAGATGTTGGAGGAATTCGTTTAGTACTGGATCCGAACATTATCTAACTGCCTTCTCCAGAGTTTGTTTAGATGCCCGCCTCAGATGTACGAGTTCATCAGCTTCATCACAGAATCTACTCGATCTAAATAAACGAGGACTGTTTGAAAGTATATTTCCCAACACTAGGTTGCCTGAGCTAATGAATCTGCTAGCAAGTTCTCAGTCCCTGTACTGTGGCTTTGATCCAACAGCAGACAGTCTGCACATTGGCAATTTGCTTTCTTTGATCATTCTTTTACATGGTCAAAGGGCAGGACATAGTCCCATTGCTGTGGACAACCATCTTACAGTATTTGAGTTGTCAAGGCATCCACGGATTTCCAGTCAAGATGGCAAGGATCATATTACACGCTGTGAACTAGTGGATAGGTTAGCGGGGTAGGGGTATCCCCTATCAAAGGAGAAGTAAGACGCCTCCTTACCTCCGTCAGTCTACGGGACACCCTTGGGCAAGGTGGAGTACACGTATAGCCCCCCGATCAGGGTGACGTGAAGCCATGGGAGCAGGTGGTGGATGGAATGGGAGAGCAGCTGATAGATAATGTTGGTTATGGTCACCATTCTATGATGGTAGGCAGATGATCTCAATGTAGGGACAATGGCTACGATCACTGACTAGTACAGTCACTGCCCGGAAGGAAAGCAATGGTAAACTACCTTCTGGAAACATACCAAGAAACCCAAGCAGCAATCATGGAAAGTCAAATAGGAAAAAGATCTGGTGGTGAGTCCCCCAGGCCAGATAGATCTAATTTTAACACTGGGGAAGAGTGTGAGGCAGAGGTCGGTACTAGTAATTGTGATGACGGACAAAATCCTGACGGTGTTACCAAGGAAAACCCCTGTATCAAACTAAAAAGACAAATAAGAGTAGGAACATGGAATGTAAGAAGTATGTATGAGGGAAAATATCAAGTAATAAGTGACGAGATGAAAAGAACGCGGATACACATTTTGGGAATCTGCGAACATCGATGGAAAGGATCAGGACACTTTAGGAGCGAGAATGATAATATACTTATATATTCTGGCGGAGAAGTAGGAGGAAAGAATGGAGTGGCTTTTTATTTGGACAAATCAACATCAAAAGCATTACTAGGCTACAATCCAGTAAGTGATAGAATCCTAACAATCAGACTTAAGGGCATTCCTAGAAATGTAACAGTCATCCAGGTATATGCACCTACATCAGCAGCAGAAGAAGATGAAGTAGAACATTTTTATAACACACTGCAGACGACAATGGACCAGGTACGGAAAAATGATATTGTATTTATAATGGGTGATTTTAATGCAAAAATTGGTACAGAAAGAGCAGAAGATGAGGGACATGTTGTAGGGAAATTTAGCATAGGACACAGAAATGAGGCAGGTGACAATCTAATGGCGTTTTGTATGGAAAATGAGCTAATGATCGCTAACACACTTTTTAAACAACATCCAAGAAGACTTTACACATGGACATCACCTGATGGGAAAACCAGGAATCAAATAGATTACATTTTAGTGCAGAGAAGGTGGAGGTCAAGCATAACATCAGCAAAAACTTTACCAAGTGCTTATTGTGACACGGACCATGAGTTATTAATAGCAGACATGAAGATAAAGATAAAAAAGATGGTTATGGGATCAAGACCACTCCGCTTTGACCTTACAAATATACCAGAACAATACGGTATAGAAGTGAAGAACCGTTTCGAAATCCTGATGGCTGTACAGGAAGAGATGACACCAGATGAATTGGCTACGCAGGCCAAAGATATCTTAGTAACAACAGCTAAAGGCATGGTTCCAGTAAAGAAAACACAAAAGAATAGATGGATCACAGCAGGTACACTAGAACTGATAAAACAATGTAGAGAAATGAAGACGCAATGGAGAGTGACAAACAACAACAAAGATAAATATAAAACTTTAACAAAAGAAGTACGAAGAAACATAAGAAAAGACAAAAAACAATACATACAAGATTGTTGTGAAAGAATAGAAGAACATCAGAGGTGTGGAAGAGATAGTGAAATGTTTAAAGAAATGAAGACATTGACGAGAAATGTCACACCTAAGCTAAATGTAATTTGTGATGAGATGGGGAATACCCTGACAGAGACAGAGGAAATTCTGGAAAGATGGAAGGAATATTGCAAAAGAATGTATGAAACAACCGACTGTGGAAGCAGAAATCAACAGTGTGAATTATTATTGGAGGAGAAAGAACCCGAGCCGACAATGGAAGAAGTTTTATGGGCAATAAAGAGTCTGAAAAATGGTAAATCACCAGGATGTGATGAGATAACCGCTGAATTTATTAAAGCAGGAGGAAAGGAGTGTGCAACAATCTATCATGCACTATGTAAAAAGATATGGCATTCAGGTATTTGGCCAAAAGAATGGAAAAGAACTGTATTCATACCACTGCCAAAAAAGGGTAACCTGAAATTATGCACCAACTACAGAACTGTTGCCCTGATTAGTCATGCCAGTAAAATTCTGTTAAAAATCATAATGGGTAGACTTCGAAAGAAAATAGAAGAAGAAGTCAATATGGTCCAAGCTGGCTTCAGGCAAGGAAGAGGATCAAGAGATCATATATTCAATCTAAGATTAATAATAGAGAAATGCAGGGAGTTTAATGTGAATCTATATTTATCCTTTATAGACTACTCAAAGGCATTTGATTGTGTACAACACCAGAAACTTTGGGAAATAATGGAAAAGGTGGGATTTCCAACACATTTGATACAATTAACATCACTGCTGTATTTAGACCAACAAGCAGCAGTAAGAATAAATGGTGAAACAACAACTTGGTTTGACATAAAACAAGGGGTCCGTCAGGGGTGCATATTGTCACCCTACTTATTTAACTTGTATACTGAAAATATAATGAGGAATGTTAGAGAAGATGTAGACAAAGAATATTACGATGCCATAACAGTTGGAGGTTATGAAATACCAGAGATTAGATATGCTGATGACACAGTATTGCTGTCCACAACACAAGAAGGAATGGAAAAACTAATTATGTCAGTCCGCAAGAACAGCGAAGAGCAGAACCTCTATCTTAATGCAAAGAAAACTAAAGTGATGACAACTGACAAAACAAAAGGCAACTGAAATATGTATCAGTGAGGAAAAACTGGAAGAAGTGGAGAGTTTTGAATATCTTGGATCACTACTAACTAATAATGGAGATACAATGAGGGAAATTAAAAGGAGGACATCTATTGCTCTTCAGAAAGTAAAACAAATAAAGAATCTGTGGAGAGGAGCAGACAGAACCACAAAAATAAGATTTTTAAGGGCATGCATCTTTCCCATCGCAACATATGCCTGTGAGACCTGGACACTTAACAAAACAGCTGAGAAGCACATAGATGCCTTTGAATGTAAATGCTATAGAAGAGTTCTCCAAATATCGTGGACACAAAAAAGAACAAATATATCTATACTACAAGAGCTTAATATTGAAGAAGGCTGGCTAGTAAAGAGGATTAAAGAGAGAAAACTTAAATATTTTGGCCACATTAAACGTCATGATAATTTAGAGAGGACCGTATTGGAAGGATACATAATGGGAAAAAGAAAAAGAGGAAGACCGAAACGAAGATGGCTGCAAGACATCGTTGATGATCTGGAAATGGATGCAGCAGCAGCAGGCCATCTTGCTCACAACCGAGAGGCCTACAGGAGTGCTGTTTGGGAGGCAAAGTTCCGCAAGGGACATGCAAAGGAATGAATGAATGAATGATCTCTTTCCCTCATGACTTGCAATATCTCAGGTGTTATCCAGGAGGACTTCACTTGTTGTTTAACTCTCACCTCCTTAATAGGAACATGCTTGTCAAATATATGCCAAAAGGTTTTTTTATCTACTATTCAAAGGCCTTATTGGGGTCATTTAGTTGGTACATATGATCTAGAGGTGCTGCTTGTAACTCTTTCAGAAATGATTCTAAGCTGAATTTGTTAAAACTTCTAACTTTAATACTGGTTTTTTTTATTTTTGGGAATTATCAAGCCATGTCGTGTCCATGTGCAACAGATCGGATAGTGATCACTCAGTGATGTGTGAGGGACTTTATATTCTATAATATTCTCAGGATGAGCTACATATATGTGATCTATTAGTGTGGATGATATTTAAGTTACTCTGGCAGGTTTAGATAGAGGACAGACAGACAGACAGACAGACAGACAGACAGACAGACAGATAGATAGATTGATTGATTGATTGATTGATTGATTGATTTTATTATCATTTTTTAGAAACGATGACTTTCTTGAAGAATCTCAGAATGGTTTTCATCGTGGGCTTCGTTGTCAGCTTCGTTGGGGCACTTCTACATCTTATAGCCATGGCAACGACGGGATGGTCAAGAAGTTCTTTCTATGACATAGACTTGGGCGTGTTCCGGTTTTGTCAACCTGGGAATTGTGCATACTACTACAACATCAACTGTAGGTAGATCTGTGTCTGCTACAGTAACAACAACACCACAAACTGTAGTTATTTATTTGTGTGTTTGTTTGTTTTTTTATTTGGTTAGTAGATCAGTCAAGTCGATTAGTTAGCTTGAAAGGAACCGACATCTGTGTACTCCGGAAAAGTTCATAGATGCTCTGTCTCGTCCTCAGTATCTCCTTCAGCGTGCAGCAACTGATTACACCCGTCCTCTGTAGACTGACTATCCTTCTGTAGCCTTTGATGTAGGTCGATCTGTAACTTCAAAAGCAACAACGCAACACCAACTGCAAAGCGATATTGTAACTACTACCCCAACATAGGCTATAGGTAAATCCATGACTGGCAACAACACAAAATGCCAAGTGGTATTGTGACTACAACAGCAACATAGGTTATAAGTAGATCCATGACTACAACACAGATTATAACGGAAGTTCAAAAAGCAGTAGAATTCTAGGGGAAAAAATCTATAAAGTTTCTGTTTAGCGCCCTTCTTGAAACAGTGCCCAAGGAAAAATGCCCCTATATGCCCCCTTTCGCAACGTCTGTAGAGGTCTCTGTCTGCAACAACAACAGCGGTAACAACGACAGGAACTGTAGACTAGTGAGGAAAAAACACAAAACAAAAAAGCTAGTGCTACGAATGAATATATATATATATATATATTGATACAAAATCTAGTGAAGCGTATACAGGAAATACAGGTCTATACGCTAGCAAGGCAAATGTAGGAAGTTTTGATAGTGAACCGAAACGAAAAAAATTGACTGCAAATCAGTGAAGCAGGCACAAGAAATGTTAATGTAAGGCTAATGAGACAGATATCTTATTCATTCGTTCATTTGCATATCCCTTGCGGAACTTTGGCTCTCTAACAGCACTCCGGTAGGCCTCTCGGTTGTGAGCAAGATGACCTGCTGCTGATGCATCCATTTGCAGATCATCAACGATGTCTTGCAGCCATCTTCGCCTTGGTCTTCCTCTCTTTCTTTTTTCCATTATGTACCCTTCCAAGACGGTCTTCTCTAAATTATCGTGACGTTTAATGTGTCCAAAATATTTAAGTTTTCTCTTTCTAATCCTCTTTAATATCCAGCCTTCTTCAATATTAAGTTCTTGTAGTATGGATATATGTATTATTTTTTGTGTTCATGATATTTGAAAAACTCTTCTGTTGAATTTACATCCAAAGGCATTTATGTGTTTCTCAGCTGTTTTCTTAAGTGTCCAGGTCTCACAGGCATATGTTGCTATGGGAAAGATGCATGCCCTTAAAAATCTTATTTTTGTTCTGTCTGTTCCTCTCCACAGATTCTTTCTTTGTTTTCCTTTCTGAAGAACGATAGATGTCCTCATTTTAATTTCCCTCATTGTCTCTCCATTATTAGTTACTAGCGATCCAAGATATTCAAAACTCTCCATTCTTCCAATTTTTCCTCATTGATACATATTTCAGCTGCCTTGTTTGTTTTGTCAATTGTTATCAGTTTAGTTTTCTTCGCATTAAAATATAGGTTTTGCTCTTCGCTGTTCTTACGGACTGACATAATTAGTTTTTCCGTTCCTTTTTGTGTTGTGGACAGTAATACTATGTCATCACCATATCTAATCTCTGATATTTCATAACCTCCAATTATTGTATCGTAATATTCTTTGTCTACATCTTCTCTTACATTCCTCATTATATTTCCAGTATACAAGTTGAATAAGTAAGGCGACAATATGCACCCCTGACGAACCACTTGTTTTATGTCAAACCAAGTTGTTGTTTCACCACTTATTCTTGCTGTTGCCTGTTGGTCTAGATACAGCAGTGATGTTAATTTATCAAATGTGTTGGAAATCCCACCTTTTCCATTATTTCCCAAAATTTCTGGTGTTGTACACAATCAAATGCCTTTGAGTAGTCTATAAAGACTAAATATAGTTTCACATTAAACTCTCTGCATTGCTCTATTATTAATCTCTTGATCCTCTTCCGTGCCTGAAACCAGCTTTGACCATTATGACTTCTTCTATTTTCTTACAAAGTCTACCATTATGATTTTTAACAGAATTTTACTGGCATGACTAAGCAGGGCAACAGTTTTGTAGTTTGTGCATAATTTCAGGTTACCCTTTTTTTCGGCAGCGGTATGAATACAGTTCTCTTCCATTCTTTTGACCAAATACCAGAATGCCATATCTTTTTACATATTGCATGATAGACTGTTGCACATTCCTTTCCTCTTGCTTTAATAAATTCAGCTGTTATCTCATCACATCCTGGTGATTTACCATTTTTCGGATTCTTTATTGGCCATAAAAATTATTTTATTGTCGATTCGAATTCTTTCTCCCCCAATAATAATTCACACTGTTGATTTCTGCTTTCACAGTCAGTTGTTTCATACATTTCTCTGCAATATTCCTTCCATCTTTATAGAATTTCCTCTGTCTCCGTCAAGGTATTCCCCATCTCGTCACAAATTACATTTAGCTCAGATGTGACATTTCTCATCAATGTCTTCATTTCTTTAAACATTTCACTATCTCTTCCAAACTTCTGATGTCCTTCTATTCTTTCACAACAATCTTGTATGTATTGTTTTTTGTCTTTTCTTATGTTTCTTCGTACTTCATTTGTTAAAGTTTTATATTTATCTTTGTTGTTTTTTGTCACTTTCCATTGCGTCTTCATTTCTCTACGTTGTTTTATCAGTTCTAGTGTGCCTGCTGTACTTCATTCAATCTTGTGTGTTTTCTTTACTGGAACCATGTCTTTAGCTGTTGTTATTAAGATATCTCTGGCATGTGTAGCCAGTTCATCTGGTGTCATCTCCTCCTGTACAGCCATCAGGATTTCGAAACGGTTCTTCACTTCTACACCGTATTGTTCTGGTATTTTTGTAAGATCAAAGTGGAGTGGTCTTAATCCCGTAATTGTCTTTCTTTATCTTTATCTTCATGTCTGTTATTAATAACTCATGGTCCGTGTCACAGTCAGCACCTGGCAAAGTTTTTGCTGATGTTATACTTGACCTCCACCTTCTCTGCACTAAAATGTGATCTATTTGATTCTTGGATTTCCCATCAGGTGATGTCCTTCTTCTTCTTCTTCGTTCGCATAGCGATAATGCGTGGTACCCTGATTTTTGCGATGCGCCTTTTGGCTGGGTAACTCCGACTTCAGCACCTTTCCTTGCTAGGGCAGACTGTGGTCTTGCTCGGACTGCCATGAAGACAGTGTGGCTGGCCTGGCCAAAACTTTGTTTTCCAGCCTCTGGTGGCTGTACTTAAGCCCCTTCTCCATGTCAGATGGTTTTGAGACAGTTCCACAAAGACACTCTGACTATGAGATGAGGAATCTGATGAGTGCTTCAACGATATCCATTCCCCGCCACCCATAGTCTACTGGCTCTGTTTTGTTTACATCATTCTGATAGCCATTGTTGTAAAGACCCATAGGCTTGTCACGTCCTGGATTCATTGGTTTCACATCAGACTTCCCTCATCCCCGCCAGAGATCTCCATGTCCCCATCCGTCCACCAACCTGACATTACATTTTACAAAAATAACAATTACAATTGGTGTTGATTGCTACATGTTTCTGGGCTACAGAAGTAGGTCAGACTTTTTAAGCAAACAGATCTATGTTCCCTGTCTCACAAACACTATGTTAAGATAAGTGTGCTCTTAACACAGTTGTTCCCAGGGGAAGGTGATGTCTATATGTAAAGTCTTCTTGGATGTTGTTTTAAAAGTGTGTTAGCAATCATTAGCTCATTTTCAATGCAAAACACCATTAGATTGTCACCTGCCTCATTTCTATGTCCTATGCTAAATTTCCCTACAACATATCCTTCGTCTTCCGCTCTTTCTGTACCAATCTTTACATTACAATACCCCGTAGATATAGATATATATCTGAACCTTAAGTGTCCAGGACACATGGGGCTTCCACAAAGGTTTTCACAAATGCCTGTCCTTTGCCTTTTTTCTGCTCTTGCCCAGGTGAGCCCTCTATTGCTCAACATCCTTTCTTTTGTTCTTCTTCATGTCTCTTTTGGTCTACCCTTACTTCTGTTCCCCTGTGGTGTCCATCTTAGTGCTATTTTTGGTAGTGAGTTGTCAGTCATTCGGAGCACACGTCCCAACCATCGCCAGCGTGTTTCCTCAAAGTTTTCCTGCATTTCTGCCAACAAGATGTTATTTCTTATGGTGTTTGACCAAAATATTTTTCTAATTCTTCATAAACATTTAGTCTGGAAAGAATTCAACTTGTTTTCTATGGTTTGGGTGATTTTCCAGCATTCCTTTCCATAGGGTAGTAAATTTAGAACATTACTCTTAAATGTCCTGATTTTTGTATTTATGTTTAGTTTTTTAGATTTCCATATAATCTGCAGCACTGCAAAAGCCTTGTTTGCTCTAGTAAGTCTGCTGTTGATGTCTTCTGTGCTGTCTCCATTTTCTACTACTCTACTGCCAAGGTATACAAATTCATTGACCTCCTCCACTAACTTGCTATCTACTCTAAGTACACTTCTGTTGTTCACATTTTGCTTCATTAACATTGTCTTTCCTACGTTGATCTTTAGTCCTATGTTGTTTGCATTCTGAGTTAGCTTGTTTATTTTATCTTACATATCTTTGTGGCTGCTTGATAGTAGACAATTGTCGTTCTTAAAGTCAAGGTCCTCCAGCACTGTGTCAAGGGTCCATTGTAATCCTCTGAAATAAAATTCTATGTTTGTCTGTTTGTGTGTGTTGGGCTGTAAACTCTAGTACGTTACAAATACTTGTGATTTTCAGTGTTTTTTAAACAGATTGTTGTTCTTGCTGAAATAGTAATGATTGTAAAGTTTCAATTATATTTTCTTTTTTTTTTCCTGTCAATCTTTGACTAGTTACACTTCTTGAATATAAAAATACTATATAAACGTTGTAAACGCTTATGATATAGAAGCCTTATTTTTGTTTGTTAGTAATTGTCCAATTGATGATGTATTTATTTTAGCACAACTGGATGTTCTAGGAGTGCAGGCAACTACAGTCATCGGGTTTCTGTTTACCGTTGCTTGTATCATCACAGGAGCGGTCCGAATTTCAGTTAATACGAAAGGCAGTGAACCTTCAAAGTTGGCATCCCTGGTGGCTGGTGTGCTAAGTATTATTGCGTGTAAGTGCATGCACGTGTAAATATCAGCTCTTTCAGCCAGAGCATGTAATTTTGTTCACATTATGTACATATTTCATGGATTTCGTGCTGGGCTGACTACGAAGTTTCAAAATATGGTAAATGGTATTCCTGGTGTACACCAGTTTCATATATTCACTTCGTTCAGCCATGTCAGGTCTTATAATTATCATTTTCTTGTGTACAGCAGCTTTGATATAGTTGCTGAAAAAAAAAGTTTTGCTTGTATCAAGTGGGAAACGGGAGGGGGAGGGGAGGGAGAGAGAATGGGGATGGAAATTTGGGCCAGGACAGACGCAGTACCCAGGCTGAACGAGATAGTGAGATGGTGGTGGCCTGCTCATGATTGACTGCATGTGTCAGGGTTGGTCAAGCAAAGCTGATGAAGATGATGTTTACCTCCAGGTGCCGGAAGAAGAAGAAGAAGAGTGTATATAAAAGGTTTTATTTATTTAATTTTTTTGCAGTCCTTTTTGACTCTTCACTTTTATATAATATTTTAAGACTTGAAAATAACTATTTTGTATCACACGTTCACTGTGGCCGTGCTATAAATACTTAAACTAATTTGATCAACTTGATGACGATAGTTGTGCAGACACTGAGGTACTTTATATCGTAATCTCATATCCACTAAGGACTTCTTTTTTTTCGCTTTTCAGTTATCTTCGTTATCGTGGGAGTGATTTTGTGGAGTCAGAATGTTCACAAGTACCTCGTTTCAGACTACGAGCTCAGCTACTCGTTCATTCTAAGCATTATAGGCGGAGTCCTCCTTCTGCTTGGTGGAACAGCAATGCTCGTTACATCTTTTACGTCTGTTGGTATAAGCAATGTGGCATAGCCATGTGAGACGTTGTAACAAAATAGTATATAACTGATAGATTGAAACATAATAGTATATAAGTGATATTTCTTGGCATAATAGTATATAAATGGCATACTGTGACACAATAGTAGAGTATAGTAGAGTATGTGTTTTTATAACCGTGTGCAATTGACGTGTTGTGATTGAGTATATAACTGACGTATTATGACTTGTCTTGTCTTCTTCCTCATATACCTTTCATTGTTGAGAGGACAAATAGCTGCCTTGATAGGGCAGGTGATTTGCTTCACTTAATGAAATGTTTAAAGTTTCTGTAATTTTCTTCCTCTTCCTTATTCGGGGCTGGCCTCTTCCTCTGTTTCCTACAATTCGTAGCCTGAATGTTTTGGTTTTTTGTTTGTTTTTTTGTGATGTACTGAAAATATTCTAGTGGTTGTCGTATAACGCTGCTATTGGACAAATGACACCTTTTACTGGAAAACAAATACATCACAACTGAAACAAAACCAACACTTTACAACACTATTTGACTTGTTTCTAGATGTAATGTATTTCTGGTACAACTCCAGCCCTTGTCTTAATGGCTTTATTTCTGATTTTGTCTCTTCTTGTTACGTTTAGTATTCTCCTCAAACATCTCATTTATTTTGCGATGACATTCGTTTTACATTTTAGCTGTCAGTATCACATTGACAACACGGAGATGGAAGGAAAACTGTTTTGTCTGTGTTGTATATTGCTTATTTTCTTTCAGACGCGATGTATTTGTTTTTCAGTAAATGTGTCATTTTATCCAGTGATCTGATTCACTTTACTGCATCTTTTCTCAATTTCGCCGACGATTTTCTCAGAGGTTATATTACTCTCTATGTAATTCTTCTTCTTCTTCTTCTTCTTCGTTCGCTTCTACCAAAAAGACCGCCACATGATCCTACTGAATTTACTCCTGTGGTCCCCGAGAGAACCACAAGAGGTTCAGAGTATAGCAGGGCTTGAGCCTGTATTCTCGGTGGTGGGTCTCAGAAGCGGGAATACGAGACACCGTGGTTTTCATTGCAACAGTTTAGTCTAGAGTTGGTATTTCTCATCGGTAAACCTCGACGTGTTTTGGTTATCAGCATATCCCCGCTGGGTGAGAGGTGGTTGCCCATCCAGTCCAGCGTTGGACTTTCTCACCAGAAAACCTCAACGTGATTTGGATACGCATACATCCCCGCCGGGTGAGAGGTGGTTGCCTATCTAGACTGCACTGGTCCAGTGTCTCCAACTTCACCATTTTATGGTCGTGGCCGCTCCCCTTCCTAGTTGTGACCAGGACAGAGCTCTTGTCCAGGAGGACGAATCCTCGCCACTAGTAGTGAGTTGAGCCGGTTTAGGCATATTATCGCAGTATGGGCGTGTTTAGGATGTGACCGACCTCTAGAGCGGAGGTACCATGACATGCGTAGCCATCAAGTTTCACCCCTGGTTTAAGCCGGTTTAGGCATATTTCACCAGTATGGGTGTATATTGGACGTGACTGGCCTCTAGAGCAGAGGTGCCATGGTATGAGTATCTCTCGCCGCGATACTGCTGGGCATACCAATTAAGCTTCACTTTATCCTCTCCATCACCTTTTAACATCGGCGCCGCACGGCAACCCTAATTGCTTTTTCGCATTTTCTTTATTGGCCGGGAGTAGTTTCACTCCACGCGGAGCATCCGAAGAATCTCGCCAGCAGTGTCTTAAACCCTGGGTTAAGTCGATTCAGGCAATTCTCTCGGTATGAGTGCAGATAGGATGTGGCCGACTTCCAGAGCAGAGGTGCCGTGATTTGAGCAGCCTTGACCTCGAGACTACTGATTACTTCAATTAACCCATTCTTTCACCTTTTCCACAATGACGCCGCGCGGCAACCCTATTCACACCTTTCTTCACTAGCCAGGAGGAACCCCACTCCACGCACGGCAGCTGAAGAATCTCGCCAGCAGCGGTAGATGAGCTACTAAACATGATTCTCATCTACCCGAAGCGTCTGGTTTTCAGGCGCCAGATATTCGCCTTCGTCCCTCCTCCTGTCAATTTTAACAGCTCTGCCACGAGAAGGTCAAGAGCTGGACTTGACTGTCAGAGGCTATTTGAGACGCACGCCTTGGAGACATTTCATTGGAGTGGAGAGCGTATCCCCCACCCCACCTCCGGCTATAACAGTCCTTAGAACATCTCTATGTAATTGAAATTCCTTACTTGTTTCAAAATGTAGATAATCTTAGCTAGGTTTTCTTCTCTGGCAATGATCATGACTTTTTTTCAACACTGATTTTCTTTTGTATTATGACATAACTGTATATAGCTGACATGTTTCATAAGAGAATGCATCTGACATGTTGTGACATAACAAGATACATGAGTGTTGCGACATAAAATTATGAAATTGACATGTTGTAACATAAAATATATATATATATATATATATATATATATATATATATATAAACACTATTCAATTCAAGTGTAATATCCACCCTCATTTATGCATGCGAAAGCTGGAAAGCAATTAAAGAAATAGAAAAGAAATTAGACTCTTTTGAAAACAAATGCCTAAGGAAAATACTCGGCGTCAAGTGGAACGAATTCAAGAACAATGCAGAGATAAGACAGATGACTGAACAACAACCATCTCGTTGGTGATCAGGAAAAGGAGATGGACATATGTTGATCACATGATGAGAAGAAATAGTCAGAGAATCCCAAAAAAAAGCTATCAAGTGGAACAAAACAGGCCAAAGAAAAAAAAGCTCGACCACGTGAAACTCTGAAGAGGACATTGTTAAGAGAGGTCAAATTAATAGGCATAAAATCCCTTGATGAGGTTGAAAGACTCTCCGAAGATAAGAAAACTTGGCGAACTACCTTGCGAGCCCTATGTGAGGTTTAACGGCACGGGAAGGATATATATATATATATATATATATATATATATATATCCACTGGAAATATATATATCCCTGATGTTATTTAACAGAACATATTCATCTTTCGTGTATTCATATTGTATAGGTGAGAGAGATGGTATATATGGAGAGAGAGAGAGATAGAGAGAGAGAGAGAGAGAGAGACTGTTCTGTATCTTTTTCTTTTATGTTTACTGCATTTAAATAAGGCAAATGTAAGCCCTGGAATGCCATAAAGATGGTTTGGGATATGACGTTAGTGGGCATATTTTCCTTGTTAAATCGGCACATTACATGGTGATGTAGCCAGCATCACTTTCGGCCATTTTTTTCCGTATTCTCCATCTCCAAAAGGAGCTAGGTGCCAATTTCTACAGTTGGTGACTTATCCAGATCAGCGAGCCTTCGCTACAAAGACGCCCTCCTTAACCCAAGGACTGACGTAAATCCAGGTTTCTAGCTATGTAATCTAGCAGCTGAAGCTGCTTTCTCTATCATGAAAAAAAAAATATATATATATATATATATATATATATTTGGAAGTGGAGGGAGAGATTTAAAAAAAATTCCTTCTCAAATAGAAACATTTTTTTTTTGCATGACAATAGCAGTGGTTTGTTAACAAAGTAAAAAATATTATGTGCGTATATGTGTGCGAATGTGCGTTTGTGTGTATAAATTTGCATATTTAGGTATGTGTGCATTCGTTCCCACATAAAGAAAGGTGTACAGATAATAAATTCAATAGCACACATGTACAAACTTTTCCAAATAAAAATTTTACCCCAATTTTACGGCTTACACTTAAATTTTCTTTCTTTTTGTAATTAAATTTTCTACCTTTCTGCCGTTTAATTTTCTGTATTTCTGTAGTTACATTTTCAGCCTTTCTCAACAAGGAAAATCAGAGTTCTACTCATTTCTAGAATAGTACTGGCATATCTCGAGGAGAGAGTTTTGGGTCTTTTTTTTTTAATCTGGCCAGTTTATATATGGCTTGACAAAGAGACGATTTCGCACTCGGGTGGAATTTTTCCAGACCGACTGGCGTTGGGTTTAACACCCTCGGGTGGAATTTTTCCAGACCGACTGGCGTTGAATTTAACACCCTCGGGTGGAATTTTTCCAGACCGACTGGCGTTGGGTTTAACACCCTCGGGTGGAATTTTTCCAGACCGACTGGCGTTGGGTTTAACACCCTCGGGTGGAATTTTTCCAGACCGACTGGCGTTGGGTTTAACACCCTCGGGTGGAATTTTTCCAGACCGACTGGCGTTGGGTTTAACACCCTCGGGTGGAATTTTTCCAGACCGACTGGCGTTGGGTTTAACACCCTCGGGTGGAATTTTATTTTTCTAGACCGACCGGCACTGGGGTCAACCCCCGCCAAAATAAAAAAAAAATGTGTGTGTAGATAGGTAGGTCTTTCCTACGTTGATCTTTAGTCCTATGTTGTTTGCATTCTGAGTTAGCTTGTTTATTTTATCTTGCATATCTTTGTGGCTAAAAATAAATATAAACAAGCTAACTCAGAATGCAAACAACATAGGACTAAAGATCAACGTAGGAAAGACAAAGTTAATGAAGCAAAATGTGAACAACAGAAATGTACTCAGAGTAGATAACAAGTTAGTGGAGGAGGTCAACGAATTTGTATACCTTGGCAGCAGAGTAGTAGAAAATGGAGACAGCACAGAGGACATCAACAGCAGACTTACTAGAGCAAACCAGGCTTTTGCAATGCTACAGAATATATGGAAATCAAATAAACTAAGCATAAATATGAAAATCAGGATATTTAAGAGTAATGTTCTAAGTGTACTACTCTATGGAAGTGAATGCTGGAAAGTCACCAAAACCATAGAAAACAAGTTGAATTCTTTCCAGACTAAATGTTTACGTAGAATTAAAAAATATTTTGGCCAAACACCATAAGAAATAACATCTTATTGGCAGAAATGCAGATGAAACCACTGACAACAATTATTGAGGAAAGACGCTGGCGATGGTTGGGACATGTGCTCCGAATGACTGACAACTCACTACCAAAAATAGCACTAAGATGGACACCACAGGGGAGCAGAAGTAAGGGTAGACCAAAAGAGACATGAAGAAGAACAACAGAAAGGATGTTGAGCAATAGAGGGCTCACCTGGGCAAGAGCAGAAAAAAAGGCGAAAGACAGGCATTTGTGGAAAACCCTTGCGGAAGCCCCATGTGCCCTGGGCACTTAAGGTTCAGAGAGAGAGAGATAGGTAGGTAGGTAGGTAGGTAGGTAGGTAGGTAGGTAGGCAGGCAGGCAGGTAGGTAGGTAGGTAGGTAGGTAGGTAGGTAGAAGTAAAACTCCCGTTTCCATGCCATTAAATTGGGGATATGGCATTAGGTCCGTGTTTTCAAGACCTTCGGCACATGAAAGTGTAATGTGGTCAGTATCACGTCTTGCCGCATTTCCTTCTCAGAAGTCTCCGGTACCCGTTTTTAAAGCCTGGGTGAACCGCAGGGCCTTTTCCTAGGAAAACAAAGGCAACGAAGACAGGTGAAGGCATCCCTGTCTCAAATGCGGCAGTGGCCTAGAAATGTGACAGAGGCCACGGGACATAGATTTATTTTTCTCAAACAGACAGACAGAGAGGCAGATGTGGGAGAATAGGTTATATATAACGCAAGCTGTCTTTATATACATATATTCAAAACTGACCTGGAAGCAACACATCAACAGTGCAGAAGCAAAAGCCAGAAGAAAACTAGCCATATTAAGAAAATTGAGTGGAACCACATGGGGAGCTAGTGAAAGAATCCTCAAGAATGTATATCAGCAAAGTATTCTACCACATTTAGAATATGGCTCAACATCTTGGTACACAGCATCAAACACTACGCTGCATAATCTAGACAAGGTTCAAAATCAGTCACTAAAGATTATCACAGGTGCCATGAGGTCCACACCAATAGTAGAAATGCAGAAAATAGTTGGTGTTCAAGCGCTAAAGGAACGTAGAGATACAAAGGTCATGACCATAGGAGAAAAATTCCTTAGCTCTGTAAGCCATCCCCTGAAAGAGAGATTCAATAACTTGGCACTAAGCCGGCTTAAAAGAAGCAGCTTCATTCATCAGGCCAAGCGTATGCGTAAGCTGATACCTGACCTTCCAACTGTAGTCGCTGTACCAGAGCATACACCATGGAAAGAACCAGATTATGCACTAATAACTATTCAGACTGAAGTGAAAGGTGTGCAGAATTGTGAGATGCAGAGCAGTCTTGTAAGATCAACAGCCACACTTAGTGTTCTAGATGACAAATATCCATGTGACACCTGGATACATGCGTATACAGATGGATCTGCACATAATGCCATAAAGAATGGAGGGGCAGGAGCATATATTCAATATCCAAACAACACCATTGACAAGATTTCCATACCCACTGGAAAATACTACAACAACTTTGATACAGAAGTTATGGCAATTATTGCTGCAGTTGAAAAACTATCAGACTCCAGAATTGTTACATGTCCCGTAGTAATTCTCACAGATGCAAGATCAGTACTGGAGGCTCTTCAGTGCAACAAACTACCAGACCTTAAGGATGCCTTATCAAAAATTGGCTTACAACACAGAGTCACCTTGCAGTGGATTCCCTCCCACTGTGGGATACCAGGCAATGAGAAAGCTGACCATCTGGCCAAAGAAAGCACTGAAATGGAGCAACCAGACATACCAATCACCTATAATCAGAAGAAAAGCATGATAAAAACCTACAGGAAGCCACAAACACCACCACATGATGACTATCACATGCTAAACAGAAAGGAACAAGTCACCATCTTTCGTCTCCGAACAGGACACAGCCGACTCCGAAGTCATATGTATACAAAGTTTAAGGTTGGTACTATTAATCTATGTGCATGTGCCCAGGTGCCCCAAACTGTGGAACATATCCTCCAGAACTGCACCAACTATGAAACACTGAGAAATAATTACTGGCCCAGTGAAACCACTACAGAAGATAAGCTCTACGGTTCCATACATGAATTACAAAAAACAGTGAAATTTATCCAAGAGACAGGACTGCAGATATAGACAGACAATGCGAACGAAGAAGAAGAAGATATATATATATGTGTGTGTGTGTGTGACCCCTTTTTGGGGGAGGGGGGAAGCTGGATGGTGGGGGCTTCGATCGATGCAAACAATACCCCACTGAATGACGGAAGTAACTCCTGTTATATTTATGTCTGCTTTGGATTGTCGGTCGTGATAAACAAAGGTCAGCCCACACAAATCGATGACGTTATATCTGATGAGGTGCCGAGCATTTGGCATTGATAATGTGAAACATTATACACGGAGCAGATTTCTGATTCTCGAAAAACACCCTACTGTTGTTCGCCTCAGCGTCCATTTAGAAAATGGTCAGAGTGTTTATTTCATAAAAGAGAGCGCTCATACAATGGCTGATCAACCACCAACCACAAGGTGGGGGGGGGGGGGGAGCGGTGGGAGTGGGATGGGGGTGACATTTACAAATCATCGAAAACGACCGATATTGGTGTTGAATCCATAGTTCTTGGGTCGCCGAGATGACTAGTGACACGCCCAATGCCGTTTAAGTCCATGTTCAGCCTCAATTGGCTTGGAAGGGGGAGGGGCGCTAGGCCTAGGGGTGGGAAGGGGATGGCACGTGCCAAGCATCGATAACAAACGATATTAGTGTCGAATCCATAGTTTTCAGGGTCCCTGGGATGAATAGGAACATTCCCGATGCAGTTCAAGTCTAAGCTCAGCCCCCATCGGCTTGGGGGCCATCTGACTGGGGGTGTGAAGGGAGTGGCATGTACCAAGCATCGAAAACGACCGATATTAGTGTCGAATCCATAGTTTTCGGTGTCGCAGAGATGAACAGCGACACTCCCGATGCCATTTAAGTGGAAGTTCAGCCTCCATCGGCATGGGAGGAGGGGGGCTGGGGGTGAGGGTGGGAAATAAAATGTCCACACTGACCGAGATTAGTGTCCTTTCCATAGTATTCGTGGTCGCTAATCTGATTGATGACAGTCCTGATGGCAATTAAGCCGAAGTTTAGTCGACTAGAACGAACAGAATTCTGTAGAACAGTCTAGACTCTGTAGAACCTTCTAGAATATTGTGGAAATGAATATAACTTTCGTGATTGGGATAAATATACACCAGGACAACGTCGGGTACTCAGCTAGTTTGTAAATAAAGTTGTAATGATGCTTTCATAAAACTTAGTTTTAGGACTTGACGCAAACACTTAGTTGGTGCAGATACAAAAAAGTCTGATTTCATAGTGTTCACAAAACATTCCTGATTCTACTCCTCAAATATTTCCCAGTCAGTTTATCAAAAGAGAACGTATATCTAACAAAGGCCATTTTTTAAGAATACAAACTAAAGAAAGTTTTACAGATATGTTTATTTCCAGAATTCAGACAAAGAAAGATAACCCACCCAGTTCATGAACAGACACGCCGTTCTGATCGGTTTCTTTTGTTCTGTACATGTTCTCCATTGTTTATGGCTTGATGTGTTGTTTGTTACAGGTGTTATTTGTTTATTTCGTGTGTTGTGTTGTTTGCTTAATGTTTTTATTCTTGTAGCATATGTTCGTTTTCCGATGTACTTCTCAGATTTCTTAGTTTGTCTTGGTTTGTCAATGTATTTATTTTTACATAGTCCATACGTACGTCTGTATGTATGTATATGTATATGCATCTATATATGTGTATTGATATATGTGTGAGTTGTGTGTATGTACCGTATATTTGTATGTAAGTACGTGCTGCTTATATCTTCACTTGAGTTAAATGGAAACAGACAAGCAGTCCGGCTGTAGACGACAATATTGATTCAACAGTAATGATAATTTGCCAGTATAATCTTGTTAATTATTTTTTGTTAATTGATTAATTAATTTGTTAATGACTAAGGAAAATACGCAGTATATAAAGTGGAACGAATTCAAGAACAACGCAGGGATAAGACAGATGAGCAAACAACAACCTGTCTCATGGGTGATCAGAAAAAGAAGATGGACATATGTCGGTCATGTGATGAGAAGAAACAATCAGAGAATCCCAAAACAAGCTATCAAGTGGAACACAACAGGCCGAAGAAAAAGAGCTCAACCACGTGAAACTCTAAAGAGGACATTGTTAAGAGAGGCCGCCAGTTCAGTGGGCATAACATCCCTTGATGAGATTGAAAAACTCGCCGAAGACAGGAAATCTTGGTGAACTACTATGCGGGCCTATGTGACGTTTAGCGGCACGGGAAGGATTAACTAAGATAATCATGTTAACCAAAGCCGGGACAGAACTGCTGCTAGCAGGGACACCGGGACAGGACTCTCAAACCAAGACGTCTGATAACACTAGCTACAGTTGCTCAATGTCTTGTGTCATACAATGATGTCATAATACAGTTTTCTTGTCTCGTATCTTACAGTGCTGCCTTAATGTACACTTTCTTTACAGTGCTACATAAAGAACACTATCTGAAGGAGAAGTTTTATTTTCATATTTTGACCAATTTATCAGTTAAAAAACCGTAATAAGAACTGATCTTATTTTGACCAAATACAGTATTAGAGCAGGGTTTCTCAACCCAGGTTCCGCGAGACCCTATGGTTCACGAGAACGAAACAGGGTCCCAGTTATACATGTTTATTTATGAATTTTCTGGAAGTCAAATTATGGGAAACATACACTGGCAGACTCCCAGAAATCTATAAAAGGTACATCGATGTACATTGTAGTCACCAATGTGCCAAAGGACAAACTAAAAAAATGTTACTGAATTCGTCAGCTCGCTTAATGATAACATCAAATTCACCTATGAAATTTCAGACAAATCTCTCAACTTTTTAGACATTAAAATATCTATTGGCAGACAGTCTTGTCACCTCTGTATTTTACAAGCCCACCGAGAGCCACACGTATTTACTTTACACATCGTCTCTTCCTGAAGCTTGTAAGAATTCCATCCCATACTCCGAACTCTACAATCTTTGCCGCCTATGTCAGGATAACTCGGAATTTATGGATCAATCCAACAAATTATTAGAATTTTTTCGTCATCGCCACTACCCAGAAAATGTCTCTCATAAAGCATTTAACCGTATCCAAAATGTAAACCTCGAAGAGGCATTCAGAAAGAGTCAGATTAACACTGTCTTTTCACCTACATGGTCAGAATGTTTAGAAAATTCTTTATCGCCATCTGCCATTAATCCAACTCGACTCCGATACTCTCGACATCTCTGATTTATCCCTGTTAGCATACAAACGGGAACCAAATCTTAAGGATATCCTCGTCCATAGCCACCTGAAGCGGAATCTTGCATATGTTGGCACCAGAAAATGTATCGGCCCTCGCTGTATTACCTGCCCTGTAGTCTGGGAAACGAAAATGATCACATTTCCCAAAACAATCCTCACTCTCCATGAAGGATTCACATGCGAGTCCCGTAATGTGATATATACCATTGAATGCAAAAGATGCAGGATAACTTATATTGATTAAACTGGTCTCGGATTAGGTGACCATATGCAGAAACATCTGTATGATATCACCCAGCATGCTTCGAAACCAGTCCCTAATCATTTCAATGTCCCCAACCACAGAGGCAAATCTGATTTTATTGTAACAGCCATCAAACAATGTCACGCTGATGACAGAAGTCGCCTAGCGCTTGAGAACCGCTACATTCTAGAATATGGGACGTTGGAACCACATGGTTTGAACTCACAATTCAGCTACACCTAACATTCAACTCTTCCAGAATCATAATTCCTCTGCACTAAGTTCCACTTCTTCTCAACTGCAACACATGGTTTAAAACTCATCGCATCGAATTATAACCTCCTACCCCAACTACCACAACCTACTGCACTTTCTCCCGGCTAGATTACCATTGTACGAGGGGTGATTGATAAGTTCTCGGCATAAGGTACATCGGATTATTTGTAGACAACTTTTTGGGGTTATTTCTCAACATAGTCACCTTGCAAGTTTATGCACTTAGTCCAGCGATCCTGGAGCATATGGATCTATTCTTTGTAAAAGTCAGCATCTTGTGCCAGTAGAAAGTGGTCTACACCATGAATGACGTCATAATCTGAAGCAAATTTGCAACCACTGATTCCTTTTTGAGTTTGACAAACAGGTAATGGTCCGAAGGGGGCAAATCTGAGGGATAAGTAGGATGTTAAAGAAGCTGGAAGCCGCATTCATGAATGGCAGCCATTGCCACCGCCGACTTGTGAACTGGATCATTGTCTTGATGAAAGATGAGTCCTCTCGTCAATTTCCCTCACAGCTTTTCATTCAGTTTGACCCACAGTTGCTTCACAAGGTTAACGTAATAGGCCCCGGTGATCGTTCTGCCATTTTGAAGATAATCTACCAATACCAAACCTTCTGAATCTCAAAAGATGGAAGCCATCACTTTGCCTGGAGACAAAACCACCCTAGCTTTCTTTGGACGTGGGGATCCATGATGTTTCCAATGCTTTGACTGCTCTGCGGCTTCTGGTTGAAAATGATGAACCCAAGTCTCATCCATAGTCACAAATTACTAAAGAAACTTTTCAGAATCTGCAGAAAAATGGCCAAGATTATCTCTTGACATGTTGAGACGCTGTCGTTTGTGATCAGCTCCTAGAAGTTTCGGGACCCATCGAGCAGAGACCTTTATCATTTGAAGATCATTATGAATACTGGCATGAACATGGTCCTGGGAGATGCCCAACTCTGTAGCAATGTACCTCTCATTTAGTCATCGATCTTCCATTATCATGTCATTGATTCTGCCAGTGGTTTCATCGGTTATTGTTCTTTGTCTTCCTGGACGGGGATCATCTTCCAGACTCTCCCTTTCATGTTTGAAATGAGCTGTCCATTTTTTCACTATGCTGTAAGAAGGGGCACTCTTCCTTAAAGTCTCTACCATATCCTCATGGATCTCCTTCGACGATAAGCCCTTGATGCAGAGGTAGCGAATGACTGCTTGATGAGAAATTTTATCCATTTTCTCAATTTTTGTCACCCCTTACCACTTCAGTATCCTGTAAAAAAAAAAATTGGTTGCAGTTAATTTCTTGAAACTTGGTGTTTAATCTTACATTAACCTGATCTACAAATGCACCTAATATCAACTGTGTGTTTCAAGTAATTGTACCTTATGCTGAGAACCTATTAATCACCCCTCATATCTCTCCCCCTTCCGCGTTTCTTTCTATCCCCTCCCCCAACCCTCCCCAACCTTACAACCCACCTATCATACATCGCAAGTCTCCATTTTAAAATTCTCTACCCTTCACCATGCTCACTTCTGACACGCCTCTTACAAGTCACAGCGTCTTACAGGTCACAACCAAGCGCTCCATTTATTTTCCACTCCTAAGTTTTACATAGCATTCATGTGAATGTATATTTTATCTTCTTTCTCTATTTTTTTTTCGTCCTATATGGTTTTGTATTATTAAGGTTCAAACCGAAACGACACAGCTGTGTACTAGTTAATTAGTAAAGCTGCTCCTACCCCTTTTTTTTTCTTTTTGTTTTTGTCTAGTTATGGTTCAGAGATGAATCTCTAGAGGTTCGTCAGAGATCGTGACTGAAAAATCTCTGCTAGGCACTTCTCGCGGAACCTGGGGTTTAGCTACATACTTCTGTGTTTTTGTCTTGAAGACAGGTTGGTTAAAAAGTTATTTTTAGTTCTACAGAAAAAAGGGAGGGGGAGGGGCTAATTCCTGCTGTACACGCTGTATACTGCAGGGCATAATTGACTAATATTTTGTATACCATACATGTATTATTATTCTTGTTGGTGGCAGCCTACTGAGTAAACAAAGTGATTTTTCTCTGCCTACACTAATGATTTTATTAGAATCGATATATTTTATTATGTTGGGGCGTTGGCTGTGATAGCTGGAGCGATGATAAGGTGTGTGTGGGGGGAGGGGGTATATGAAGCGAAAAATGAATGGCAGTTAATATTTTAATGCAGTTTCCGCGGGGATTGGAGACAAAAAAAAAACCCCCCAAGGGTTCCGCGGCGGCAAAAAAAGGTTTTGAAAGGCTGTATATGAGCGATGTGTTAGGCACAATTTCCGTTCACTTTTATAAAATATTTATAACTTTTAAACGAAACAATTCAAAACAGTTTTTAATGCTTGCCTTGTCAGTTTTTCGATGTTAACCAACCACCTGTTCACACGACAGTCAATTAAAAAAAAAAAACGCTGATTGGCTAATTAAGAAACTGTTACACGTACTAGGACCAGGACGTTAACCTAAAATAGTAGATCTTCAACGAAGAAGGTAGTTTTGTTGTTAGGCCACGTCAGGGCGGATCTAGCAGACGGCGGAAACTTTGTTAGGTAGATGAAAGTTGACAGATTCTCGTTGGTTGTAGACCTGTTTCAGTAACAAGACGCAGATTTGATTCAGTTTGAAGTAGATTCTCCACTGAGATGACATCGGTGAACTTACAGGTTGGTTTAGTTCTGGCAGCAGCGTTGTTTATGACCACAACTTTTGCTGATGTCGGAGACACGCAGGAACAAGAGGCGAGCAAGACAGGCGATGAAATAAGCATTGAAATACTTGCACCTCCACCGGATGATTGTGAAAGAAAGTCGAAGAAAAACGATATTGTTCATATGCATTATGTCGGAACTCTGACAGAAACAGATGAAAAGTTCGATGCCAGGTAAGTTTTAGATATTAAAGCATTTTTTATTATTATTATTACAAGACTACATATCCACATATAGACAGTATAACCAGTCAGTAAACCTCTTGTCTTGTCTTGTGCTCAACTCTCATGTCTCCTGGCTCCACAAGACGAACTGAGAGGATCTCCAGTAGTATTGGGTAGACCCTTTCGAGGCAGGGGGCCCGGCACAGCACCTGCCTGGATAGTATTCACAGGGCGAGCACCATGTTTGAAAACTGCAGATAGAGACTTCATTAGCGATAATGCGTGGAACCCTGATTTTTTAGATGCGCCTTTTGTCTGGGTACCTCCGACTTCAGCACCTTTCCTTGCTAGGGCAGGCTGTGGTCCTGCTCAGACTGCCATGAAGACAGTGGTGTAGGCTGGCCTGGCCAAAACTTTGTTTTCCAGCCTCTGGTGGCTGTACTTAAGTCCCTTCTCCATGTCAGACGGTTTTGAGACAGTTCCACAAAGACACTCTGACTTTGAGATGAGGAATCTGATGAGTGCTTCAACGATATCCATTCCCCACCACCTGTAGTCTGCTGGCTCTGTTTTGTTTACATCATTCTGATAGCCATTGTTGTAAAGACCCATAGGCTTGTCATGTCCTGGATTCATTTGTTTCACACCAGACTTCCCTCATCCCTGCCGGCAATCTCCATGTCCCCATCCGTCCACCAACCTGACATTATATTTTACAAAAATAACAATTACAATTAGTGTTGATTGCTACAAGTTTCTGGGCTACAGAAGTAGGTCAGAGTTTTTAAGCAAACAGATCTATGTTCCCTGTCTCACAAAGACTATGTTAAGATAAGTGTGTTCTTAACACAGTTGTTCCCAGGGGAACAACTAAACTAAAATATGAGATTTATTTTCTTAACCACAGTCTCCTGTATTAAAATACTATGAGTGAACTGGTATGTGTTCTTTATCAGAATGTCGTGGGTGAATTGTGTCAGTGAATGGTCTATCTTCTGTATTAGAATGTTATGGGTGAATTGTAATAGTAAGTGGCTCTGCTCTGCATTAGATTGTAATGGATCTGTGTACTTTTTTACCCTATAGTTATGACCGAAATGAGCCATTTCAGTTCCAGTTGGGCGCTGGCCAGGTGATAAAAGGCTGGGATGAGGGTTTGGTTGACATGTGTGTAGGTGAGAAGAGAAGGCTTATCATTCCACCCAGCAAGGCATATGGAGAAATTGGAGCAGGTAAGGCTGCCATATTCATAGAATCAGTACAGGTTGCCTCTGTCTTTGAATAACACACATTGTAGTGTCCATGATTCATACAAGTTTGCTCTATCCTTAAACATGCAGAATTGTTTTATCATGGATCTAAATATTTGTTGCTCTACTCCTGACCTGTCCGGGCTTGTGTTATAGCTGACTCATTCAACTTATGGTAGTGCTCTCTGTGCTCAATAAAAGTTAATCAAGTAATGTTAAATGTGAGGCTGTTGTGTTCTGAAATAATAAAAATGAAATATTTGCTTCAGTCTCAGGTATTGTGCCAGGCTAAGTTAGACTTAGGCCTGTGAGACCCAAAGAACAAATTTTTTTTTCAATCCCTGTATGGAGCCGAAAAAGCAGTGGCTATTTCTTTATCAAACTCCACCACCATGGAGACTGTGGCAATCCTTGACTAATCAACTTGGCTAGCCCTTTTACTGGGGTTACCAGTGGAGAAGTGGGACAGGGTCTTGGTCAGGTATGGTTTGCCAGTCCTGATGCTAGTATGTCAATTATGAGTTGCTGACTGCCAAATCAGACAGCTTCTTTATTAATGCAATTAGTCATACACATTTTAGATAGTTTAACCTAAAACATACACATTCTAGATTAATCTAACTACATGCATGCACATTCTTGATTAACCTAGCTACATTCATGGACATTCTAATCTAGCTACATTCATACACATTCTAGATTAATCTAGCCACATTCATGCACATTCTGAATAATCTAGCTACATTCATGAACATTCAAAATTGACCTGTCTGCGTTCATGCACATTCTAGATTAACATATCTGCATTTCTACATAATATAAAATTCCTACATAATATAAATATATAATATAATATTCCTACATAATATAAAAGAGGTCGACCACGTAAAACTCTAAAGAGGACATTATTAAGAGAAGCCAGTTTAGTGAGCATAACATCCCTTGATGAAGTTGAGAAACGTACCGAAAACAGGAAAACTTGGCAGACAACTATGCGAGCCCTAGGTGACGTTTAATGGCACAGGAAGGATGTAAGATGCAAGATTCCTACACATTCAAGGTAAACCTGACTGCTGTAATCAATTCTGTAACAGCTAGGACCTCTTCCAATGTATTTCTGTGAATTTATTTTTTATGTGTGATATATATTTGGTCAAATTTATAGCTTTGAATAGAATTACCATTGCTTCCCAGGTGATCGAGTGCCTCCCAACTCTACTCTTACATTTGAAGTGGAGCTTATTAACATCACAGATGGTACTCCACCACCCAATCTCTTCAAACACATTGATGAGAATGAAGACAAGCAGCTTTCTCCAGATGAGGTCAGTTTATATATAATGAAATCATAGCTGAGAGTAGTCACAGCTGATAACTGACTGATGAGTTTAACAATAGACTATGTACAAGTTATAAGGTGACCAGTACATGAATATACAAGCATTTGATAGGCACATCTGTAAATGTGGTTAGATTATTAAACCTTAGTTCTTGTCTTTTTTATGTTTAATTTTCTTATCCTGATTTTCAGTTCTTATGCTTTTGTTGCAGTTCATGAATTTCTAATTGTTTCCTTGTCAAGATTTCAGAATATAAGTCAGGACTAATCGGTGAAAAAAAAATTTCATATGTTAGGTTTACAAGCTTAAAGTTATCAGATACAAGTTTTTTTTTTTCTTTCATGTATTCAAAAAATTAGTGAGATGCATGGACTAAACATTAATGGAACTGCATCAATAACCTAAGATATGCAGATGACTCCATGGTGATGGAAAAGTGCCAAAAAGACTTACAGAATCTAGTGATGTTAATAAAAAGTCAAAAGTATAGACTGGGAATTAATCAGAAGGACAAATGTCGTGGTAGTCACAGAGAAGGAGGAAAGCCACCAGTAAATATAAAAATAAATAAAGAATTACTTGAAAAGATATTTTTCAGGTATTTTTACCACATGATAATAGAGGATGAAAAATGTGAAATGAAATTAACAAAAGAATAGGTTTTGCAAAAAAAAACCACCTTCAGCAGAATGAGGAAGATCCTTAGATCAGAACAAATATCACAGCAACTGAGATTCAATCAGTCAGTCATTTGCATGTCCCTTGTGGAACTTTATCTCCCTGATAGCTCTCCTGTAGGCCTCTCAGTTGTAAGCAAGGTGCCCTGCTACTGATGCTTCCATTCATAGATCTTCAACACTGTCTTGCAGCCATCCTCACTTTGGTCATCTTCTCTTTCTTATTCCCATTATGTGGCCTTCCAAGATCATCTTCTCTAAATTGTCATGAGGTTTAATATGTCCAAAATATTTAAGTTTTCTCTGTTTATCTTCTTTACAAGCCAACCTTCAATATTAAGTTCTTTTTTGTGTCCATGATATTTGAAGGACTCTTCTATAGCATTTACATTCAAAGGCATGTATGTGTTTCTCAGCTGTTTTGTTAAGTGTCCAGGTATCACAGGCATATGTTACGATGGGAAAGATGCATGCCCTTAAAAATCTTATTTTTGTAGTTCTGTCTGTTCCTCTCTACAGCTTCTTTAGTTGTTATATTTTTTTAATAGTGATAGATGTCCTCCTTTTAATTTCCCTCATTGTATCTCCAGTATTACTAATTAATGATCCAAAATATTAAAAACTCTCCACTTCTTCCAATTTTTCCTCATTGATAGATATTTCAGCTGCCTTATTTGTTTTGTCAGTTGTCATTAGCTTAGTTTTATCTGCATTAAAATTAAGGTTTTGCTCTTCACTATTCTTATGGACTGACATAATTAGTTTTTCCATTTCTTTTTATATTGTGGACAGTAATACTGTGTCATCAGCATATCTAATCTCTGGTATTTCATAACCTCCAATTTTTATTACATATCATTAAATACTACATATATACTCAGTATTCTTTTATGATGTAGGGATTTTTTTCTGGCACATACCAAAAAGGTCCCGGGGTTCACCAAGCCTATAAAAATGGATACCAGAGAAATCTGGAAAGGTAAAGCAACCAGGTGTGATACTGACCACATCACATTTTCATGTGCCAAAGGTCATGGAAAATACAGGCCTAACACCGTATTCCCCAACATGTCTCATTGGCATGGAAATGGGAATTTTACCTTTTTTATGTGTACAATATTAGACAAATGTTTGTCTGCCATATTTATTGTGATTGTTTTGTTCCCAAAATTGTTTATTGGTCACTGTTTGTGAGTAATTTTGTGTGGTGCAAATAATATGCAAGACATATCCTTCTCATAAATTGAAGACTACTTATATAGTGCTACCATTATTTCATTTTTTATGATGCTGTGAAGGGAAGAAAAAAATCTTCAATCTCCCTAGAACTGTGAACTGGTCTTCTTTGCAGCCGGTGTGATGAAGATGCCGAGTTACAGCATCATAATGGTTAGGGAGTGGGTTATGGTGGTCATTTTTTTCAGTCCATTACTGGAGCAAAAAAGCAGGGGATGTGCATTGATTTTTTATCAGACTCCACCACCAAGGAAACTATGATGATCCCTGACCCATTAGCCAGCCTAGGTCTGTTACTGGGGGTACCAGTGGAGAGGTGGGGCAGGGTCTTGGTCAGCTGTGGTTCATTAGCCCTGAGCTCCATTAGCTATGTGTCACCAAATTGGACAGCATCTTCTCCTCTCTTTGATAGAAATATCTACACAAAATTTAAAGGAATGCAGTTCTATACCTTTTTCCTGGAAACCATGCACATTTCTGAGGTCATACAGATGCTTTAATTCTATTAAGAAAAGCATTAAACGTGGCAAGTCATAACTGCAGGTCTTCACCAGAAACTGCTTATTTCAGGCCATTTACATGAGATATTTTCACCACAAGTAACTGATAGTTTATGCTCTGCAGGTTTTGGGCTACCTCAGGAAACAAGCTGCTGAATATGGACAGCTTCATGAAAGCAGTGAGCATCACAATGAAGTAGTCACCCAGATTTTCAGTCATGAGGACAAAGATAAAGATGGCTTCATATCTTATGATGAATTTAGTGGTCCCAAACATGATGAGCTGTAGTCCATTACATAGTAGCTGAAGTTTTCATTTCATGGGCCTTACCTCAGACAAGATGAATTCTAGTCAGCTGTGTTTGTAGTTGCTGCATTTATCTGTTTTTTTTTTCATTTGCTTATGTTTAAATAAAAATGAGTTTTTGTCTTTTATATTTATACAGTAGCTGAATTTATCATTGAGGCACTTGCCTCAGTAAATGAAGTTATCATGTTGTTCTCTGGGCTCTTGCCTTGAACAGTGTGAGCTATTGTCTGTTATGTTCATTCATAGATGAAGTTGTTTTATGAGCCATTGTGTCAACAGCTGAAGTTATCATTGTTATTTTGCGGGCCCTTGCTGTAAGATGATTTGCTGAGTTATTCATTTCCAGTACCTGAAATTATCATGTCCAACTGCATAAAGGCTTGTGTCTTTCAACCTAATGGCATATTGGGATATCTGATGATGTTTTTTTTAGCCACTTTGTTGTTAGTATGGACATGCTGGTGGTGATTATGTTATATGAGACAACTGTGTAACAGGTGGTTGTTTAATGATATGGCTGTTTACAGAATAAGCTAATGGAGGAAGATGAGGATATATTCTGTTGTTGAGTGTTTTGAGCTTACTGGACGTATCTGCCAATGATTGTTTCATTCTTACATTTCATATTGCTGATGGATCTAGGTTAAGGACATGTCAAAGATCTGAAACCTCTTCCTTATATTTACAATGGCTCATCTTTCCTACCATTTTTTTCTGTTGTTTGTTTGAGTGATTTACTGAACTGTGTTTGTGGTTGTATATAGGTTTTTTTCTAGAACGCTTCATTGCAGGTATGGCCACTTTTTCATTTTTTTTGTTGTATCTGCATGTTCTACGATCTGCTATAAATACTAGCTAGAAGCCATGGGAGTTTATGATTAGGTCTAGTTGGTAATGGTTTAAAAGATTTTTTTTTGGTAGTTCTTCTCCAGTGTTGATTTTTTATATATTATTACAGATAACAGAGTTGCAATAACTTCTGCTTCAAAGTTACTGCACCAGAGGCTCCACTCACTCTGGTGTTACATTAGGGTAATGTATTAGGACACCCCTATACAGCTTTATCAGCTGACAGTGAAGCACATTTAACTGTTTGTTTCTCATGCCTCAAACATCTGTTGTAGTCTGTTATGTTTATAAAATATCTGATAATTATATTCTGTTGCTGAACTTTATATGCAAGAGCAGATATTGCAAATATTTTATAAAACATTACATTTTCTGTAATCTTCCATTTTAAAAAATATTTTCAGATGTAATAAAAAATATCATGATAGTTTGACGTCATGATAACAATCTATGCAACCATAATAAGACCAGCTGTCACATATAAATCAAAAATGTGTACAATAAAGAAAGATAAACAACAATTGCAGGTCTTTGATAACAAGATTCTAAGAATCTTTGGGCCCATAAAGAATACTAACCATTGGGAATAGACAGCTAGAAAGAACTCTGAATTTAACAGCTATTTTAAATCTCATTTGATTATAAACATCTTGAAACAACAGATTATACTACTTGGGCCATGTGGAAAGAATGACAAACAAAAATGGTGTATGTACAAGAGATGAAGGAAACAATACCAAAACAGATGTATAAACTAGGAAATAAGTAGGAACAGTTTTATTACTTAACAACTACAAAATTGTGATGTTTTGGTGTGAGCCTTTGAGCCTTAATCAAACAAACACATACAGAACGAAAAATTAGAGAGAGAAGATAAAGTATAGATTCACAAGAATCCTATGTTAAAAAATAATAGATAAATAAAATGAATAGAGCACATAGCTTGAAAGAATATGTAAATTTTCTGACACTTGTTCAGAAATGCCTTGAAAGAATATGGAGCTTTTCCAACATTCATTTACAAATGTGCTCATTGTTACGTTAAAATGTGCTCATTCAGAAATGTACAGAAATGTGCATGGTGAAGCATAGAGAATGTGTAAATAGAGACTTGTGATGTACTTGTACGAACTTCCTGTAACTGCGAGCTGTTGTTCTTTGCAGCCAATGCTGTAGAGATGTTGAGGCACAGCATCGTATCGGTGTGAGAGCGGATTATGGCAGCTGCTTTTTCAGTCCCAGAGTACAGCTAAAAAGCAGGGGGTGTGCAGTGCTTCTTTAGCAGACTCCACCACCATGGGGACTGTGGTGATCCCTGCCCCGTTAGCCATGCTAGACCTGTTATTGGGGGTATCATGGATAGGTGGGACAGGGTCTTGGTCAACTATGGGTCACTAGCCCTGATGCTGGCATTTCGGCAATGGGTCGCTGAATACCTTCTTCACACCATTATGTATGATAGGTGGATCTATCTACATGATAGCTTAGTGGGGAGGGATTATGATTGTGGAAGAGGATAATGTTATGTGTAGCTGAATAACAAGTTCAAACTGTGTGGTTCCAGCATCCCATAGTCCTGAATGTAGCAGTTCTCAAATGCAAGGCTGCTTGTGTCATGTGCGTGACAAAACAGAGATGGAGAGACAACATAGAAGAGGATATAAAGGAAACTGGTGTCACCAGTTGGAGAGAGAAGATTAGGACTAGAGAGGAATGGAGGTGAACTTTATCTGCAGTAATGAACCCTAATGGCTCAGAAAGCTGAAGCAGAAGCAGAAGCAGGATATAACTCTACAGTTACCCTCTCACGATTTTTCAAAACACGTTGAAGTCCAGTCAGCTCTCTTTAAGTGATTCAGTTTTTTTCTTCTTAAAAATTCTTGTCCTGTGTTATTTAAGAAGCAAGAGCACTTGTGAAACTCTTGCTGCAGCGGTAAAAGAACGTGAACAAGTAGCTAAAGGCTGAAAGCCTAATCTCATACATGAGCAATTTGTTCTATTTAGTTTTTTATTGGGGAAGATGTCTGTGCTGATAATGTGTGTTTAACATGGTATATTTTTTTGTTTATTGATCAAGAGGATTGAGTTAGATTTTTTTTTTTTTTTGCTGCTCTTAGAGAAATATCACCAAGGTGCAAGTCCTGGTTAGTGTGAGAATATGGAGAAATTGAAGAACCAGTCATTTTCTTCAGAATTGTGTTGTTAATAGAGTACTCTAGAAGTTTGAAAAGTTGTGTTTACATTTGCCACATTCCACCAGTGATTTTTTATAGCAAGGAAAATTATTGTTTGATGATTGTCTCTTCAAAAATTTTTGTTGTAAGAGAAATTTTGTACTTCTATAAAGTATGCACAATGCAGAAAGTGACTGTTATTCTAAACTTTGATGGCATACACGTATGAATTAAATAAAACTCTGCTTTCTTTAGCAAGGTCTAGAAATCAGCTGTCCTCAATATTGTAAGCAATTTCAGTGATATCAGGGTATTCAATGCAAGCAATAGCTTATATTCTGAAGAAAATCATAAAAGAACAGCAATAAGAGATATTTTATAGTAGACAACGATTGCAGTTTTAAGTAAACTTCATATTTTTTTATTAATTTTCTAGTCATTTTTGGAGAAGCTAGTTACTTCTCATTCTGTTTTCTAAACCATTTGTATTTGTTATAATGTTGATATACAACCAGTTTTATTGTTATGGCCTTCAAAACAGCTTTTACATTATTGTAGTATTTTTTTTCTATTGCTCAGTAACTGTTGCATTGTGACTGAGAGCCAGAAATTTGCCATGGTTGATAGATCTTAGTTATAAAGTTGTCATGGTTGACAGATGTGAGAGTCACAAACGCATCATGACTGACAGATCTGAGTCATAAACTTATCATGGTTGACAGATTTTCATCATAAACTTGAGATGGTTGACAGACCTGCCAGTCTTAAAATTTGTCATGGTGATTGATCTGAGAGTCATAACTTGTCCATATTGTCACCATATGTATCATATGTGCTATATCCTATCTTGACTCTGATCTTGAAATGTTTAATCATTGACTCAGTTTTAAATATTTCTCCTTGTATAGTAAGCTGAAGAAAACTGCACACACCATAATAATTTTACTGATATTCACTGCCAGTCATTTCTTAATGAGAGATGATATTTCTGACTGAGGCATTTTAATTATTTGTTACAAAACTATGTTATTACTCCTAACTTGTCTGTCAGTGTGGGTCTTACCTGGTAGAAAGCATATACAGCTTCTGTGTTTGTAGAGTTTCAAGAATCAGGGCGAGAAAATTTTTAAAACAAGAACTGCTTCCAGTATTATATCTCATTCCTCCATGTTCCAAATGTTTATTTAGCCTTATAAAAACTGACCAGAGTCAAAATATATATCAAAATATTAAGAAGAGCAATGTGTTTTCTTACTTTATTTATGAGGAAATACAATGTAAGGGGACCATTTGTCGCCAAACATAAATACATACTGCATTATATTTACATGTATTCATTCATTCATGTGACATGTCATGTCAAGAACATTGTCCCTCTCACAGCCTCCCTGAATGCAATATGGTCTTGCACAAGTTGACCAGCGTCTGGCGGTGGCACATTCAGACTTCCCGTGATGTCCTGATTCCACCTGTGACAAGGCCGTGCCTTTAATCTTTTGCCTGGCACTATGCCTTCTACTATCAACTTCTCCAAGCTATTGTGTCTCTTGATATGGCTGAAGTATCTCAGCTTTCTAATTTTTATGGTGTTAATGAGCCAGTTTTCTGTGACACCTAATCCCGTCAGTATTTCTTTATTTGATTTTCATTCTATCCATGATATTCTAGGTGCCTTTCTGTAACATTTCATTTCAAATTCTGTTATTCTCTTTTCTAGTGATTTGTTAAGTGTGCATGTTTTGCATCCATATGTTGCCACTGGGAATATGTAAGCTCTACATATATAGAGGTGCAAAATACATGTCTTAAGAATTATTGCTGCAATGCATGAAGAACATTCCAAGCAAGAATTAAAACTGACCAAATATTGAATTTACAGAACATTATAAACACAAGAAAAACAGTCACTTAAAACTTGTTATCTCTTATCTCAGTCTATAGTTTACAAAATCACACATTCACACACACTTATCCCCATTTCATGAGTTCATTTTGCTTCCATCTTGTTCCATGTGTAACTTCTGCTTCAAATGTTCCTTGATAACAGAACTTGCATTCTCTTGAAAAACAGGATGTTCTATTACTTTCTGAAACAATGCTATATCGTCCATCCTGAAACAAAACAAATTTCATCATTACTCATCATCATCTCCACAACAGAACTCTTTTAGGATCATAGGAGTTCTGAGACTGGGTTGTAGGAGGAGATTATGAACAAACAGACAGGACTTTTTAGAAATCATCCTATTTTAACATTTTGTTTCATATCAAAATATTAAAATAACAACCACACTAACTATGATCATTAAAACAATTTTCATTGAATTTCAGCATTTTAAAAAAAAATCTTTTTCATGGGTCACAGGTCACACATCATTGGTTCATATAAGTTCAAACTCAGAAAAGCTTGGGAACCACTGCTTAAGAATAAAAAAAAATAATCACTTTCACTATACTGAATGTGACCATTCTACAACTTCATACAAAACAGACTAAGAAAACTGTACTCACAGGCACCATGACCATTCTGTTAGAACCCTTAACTTATATCAGCTCCACTTTTACAACTGCTCTCTTTCACTTGATTTGTCTGTCCCAGTTTTGAAATAAAACTGCTAAATCTCAGTGTGCTTGAGAAGACCTGCCCTGCTTCCACACAGGGCCACTGTGAACAATCTACAGTAATATGTACTTTGTGGGCAAAACTGGTTGTTTCACCTTGAACAAAGGCGGCTGAGTTATCAGAGAAAACTTGTTTGTCTGGTCCATGCATGAAGCTTAGAAAAGCCACCATAACCCATCTCACAATATGACCTGATGCTGTCTTTCTTCTTCTTCTCAGATGTCACGGTGTATATTTTTGCTGAACGCAGTTTGTCCACCTTAGATTATCAACATGCCATACAGCTTAGTCTGGTATTGGGCATGTATGCCTTATTTCCTCATCATACACTGGACTCTCATTTCTCCAGAGCCAGATGTGCACTCATTAGCTGTACCTATCTTCATACTGAAACAGTAGCCTTCTCATATGTTATACTTGTATCTGTCTGGTTCAGCAAAACAAGCTGTCTGACATGTGGTATCTCAGTCTGTTTTGGCCTATGCAAAGTATGAACATCCTGACCTATTCTTCATGGTCCAGTTGGTGATATGAGTCACTCCTTTGATAACCTGACACCAGTTTTCAAGATCCTCACCAAGACATCAGCTGCCAGGAACTGCCACAGTATGCCATTACTTGAAGATAGGCAACCAACCAATGACAAAATTTAAAACCATGTGACCTCTAAGCTCACACACTTACATTTGTTTTTTCCTTCTCTCTTCTTTCAGTATTGACCTTGGCTTCTCTTTTGTCTGCCTGCATTGATATAAAAACAAAAATACCTTAACTTCAGGTGTTCAAGAATACTGAGTGAGTCACAGATTATCAGTCAGCAATGACTGAGTCTTAAATCATCAATCAACACTGAGTCCTGAGTCATCTATCAACACTGACTGAGTTCTAAGTTATCATTCAACACTGACAGGGTCCTAAGATTTATTTATGTCATTAATATCATCCTCAAAGTGCAGCAACCATTAACAGCAATATAACCGTATCTGTCACCATGATCAACAGCAACACTACAATCACAACAGCCAAACATTACATTTATAACATCCATCATCATCAGCAACAACATTATAGTCACTATCACTAGCAATCATAACAGTCACAATGACCAACTGCTGCATAACAGTGACAACAATCAAAAGCAACAATATTACACTCATGACAATCACAAGCAGCAAATACATTCATAACAGTTTCCTGATGCACCAATAACCTGGACAGATAAATTAGACTCATCTCAAAAATGGGGACAAAATATCAGTTACTGGAGCCAGAATACCTGTTATCATAGAATATCTGTTATTGTCAAAGACAGTACATGTTATCAAAGAAGATAGAATACCTATTGTGCACAAAGGATAGAATACCTGTTATCATAAGCATCTGATGAACTTTTCATGAGCAACTCCAAAGTAGGTAAAGCATCTTCCATGGGTGTCAGATCTCCGACTATTGGAGTCTTCTGTTTCTGTTTCCTTTCTTTTGCCTTCTTCTTAGCATCTTGTATCATGCCTATTTCTAAAGCACATTAAAAAAAACGAAATGCAAGCTTTAAACACAAACCACGACAGTCAATTAAGTCACTCATCTCATAGAAAAATAATCATAATAAATGTACACTCTTTTCATCTGTAAATTTTTATCTTCTTTTATTTCAATATTTTCGCTGTAGTGGGTTTTTTTTCTGTCCCATAAAGTGACTACGTTTCTGTCCCGTAGAACAGACGATTTCGGCACACATGAAAATTGGCCCACAAGAGCTTTGTGCCTTGGAAAAGAGCAAGAGACATCACATCCTCCAGAGTTGCCAGCTACACAACCCACCAAGGCAAAGGAGCTGGCAAGACCCCTAAAGCTCTATTGTGATGCTGAAAACCTGAGATGAACTGCTGCATTTGTTAGAGAGACATTTCATTAGCGATAATGCGTGTTACCCTGATTTTTACGATGCACCTTCTGGCTGGGTAACTCCGACTTCAGCACCTTTTCTTGCTAGGGCAGACTGTGGTCTGCATTTGTTAGAGAGATTGGTGTTCATGTTTGAGCAAACAATGAAAGAGAAGAAGTCTTCTTTCTCCTTTGCTCAGACATCTCTCTCACAAGTCCCTGGTTTTCAGCTTTACCATTCTGTTTCTCCTGCCTGAGTGGATTAAGTAGCTGGCATCAGTACAGGACACACTGTGCTATCTGTACATCCTTGCTGCAGGCACACAGGGCTGTTGAAACACTTTCCAGTCTGTGGTATGCTTTTGCTTGCAATGATCTGTTCTCAGTCAGAAGATAATACACATGGTGACATAACATCTCTGATAAGAAGAAAGAACTGAGAGGTAAAATGTGGCAATGCCTAGCGCTAAAAGTGAGTTAATGGTAAAAGATGACTTGTAAATTAACACAGAACTGATGTCATCAGCCTCTATATGCAGAAGATTATACTGAGCAGGAGATCACAGCCCCTGTGGATTTCTTAAGTGTACAGTAATTATGATTCTAACTAACCACCACCAAACTCACTAGCTATCCAATTTTCATGTCTGATTTTGTGTTTGTCCTTTTTCTTCAAATTCTGACCCTTGAATGTCTTGCTGGTGATGGTACTGCGAGCATCAAAGTCTGGCAGTTTCTGACTTGTCAGACATGAAGAAGATATTTTGACATTCTGGAACAAACTTTCACCTCTTGCCACCCCAGCTGTGGGGTCAGTCATGGGTTGCTGTAGATATAAATAAATATATATGTGAAACTACGTCATAAAATAACACTATAACTTAGTACTCTCCCTTGTCATTTCTCACAATAGAGTGATGTACCTTTAACAAGTCTGTCGTGTATTTTATTCTTATGTTATCCTTTGTTCTTTTCTTCATATTCTCTTGTTCTCTGCTTGCTGCAAGAGATTCTCTTCGTCTATTTTTAACTAATGATTATGGATGCATTTCAAATTGAGGCTGTTGATAGTGTAGCCTTCATAGGATATTCAGTCTATGACCAACACCATCCTACCACTTTACATATATCACTGAACTGCAGCCATGAACATTTACTTCTTCTTTACCAGTTTGTAGAGAATAACTTTGGGCATGTGACCATCATTTGTTTGGTGGACTTCACGCTAGCATTTTCTGTGGTATCTAAACAGAGTGTACTTTATATGATAAAACACACAAAAATGTCACAATAACAAAACACCATGCTTGAGTTGCAAGATCCAGTATTTTTTAACCTCTTATCTTAAAGTTTGGTCTTCATTATCTTTTCAAGATGTGAACTGCCCATACATTGGCACTTTCCATATGACAATATCTTTTACCAGTTCTTCTCAGTCCTTGCAGCTGATGAAGAAAAAAATATCTCCCATGGGTGACTATATCCCTGCATTTCTATTTTAATCTACCTGGTGGCCTCTCCATCTGAAGTCCACCAAATATTTTCTTAGGGATACAGCTGTCATCCATTTTTTTTCTACATGTCCTGACCATCTTAATGTTCTGCTGCTGATGGATGAGAAGTTGCCAAACATGAATCCAATTTGGATATGTGACAGTCCTAGGATTTGCAGTCTTGTGCCACATATATTTTTAATTCTTTCTCTTCCATTACTGTAATTAATACATTTTTAAAAATATTTAAAATAAATTTTACTATTGTTTTGGCTCTGCATGAGTTCAGTCACAACTAAGAATGTCTAAAGATCTACAGAACTTTTTATTAATACCTACTACACTTCCAGTAGTGTTTTATAAAAAAGGTAAAATTCCTGCTTCCATGACCATTAAGGCATATTGGGGATACGGTGTTAGGCCCATATTTCCACAACCTTTGGCACATGAAAGTGATGTAGTCAGTATCATGCCTGGCCGCATTTACCTTTCCAGGTTTCTTATATCTTATATCCTTCCCGTGTCATTAAACATCACATAGGGCTCGCAAGGTAGCTCGCCAAGTTTTCCTGTCTTTGGCGAGTCTTTCAACCTCATCAAGGGATTTTATGCCTATTAATGTGACCTCTCTTAACAATGTCCTCTTCAGAGTTTCACGCGGTCTGCCTCTTTTTCTTTGGCCTATTGTGTTCCATTTTATAGCTTGTTTTGGGATTCTCTGACTGTTTCTTCTCATCATGTGACCAACATATGTCCATCTCCTTTTCCTGATCACCCATGAGACTGGTTGTTGTTCAGTCATCTGTCTTATCTCTGCATTGTTCTTGAATTCGTTCCACTTGATGCTGAGTATTTTCCTTAGGCATTTGTTTTAAAAAGAGTCTAATTTCTTTTCTATTTCTTTAGTTGTTTTCCAGCTTTCGCATGCATAAATGAGAGTCGATATTACATTTGAATTGAATAGTCTTAACTTGGTTTTTGTGCGTATAACTTTGAATTCCATATGTTCTCAAGATTCCTGAAGATCGATGCTGCTTTTGCAATTCTAAGTTCCTTTCTGGTGTCACCATCCTGGTCTATGTAGCTGCCAAGGTATGCTAAATGACTGACTTCTTCAATATCTGTCCTTCTATGTGAATTTTTCCATTTTGATTAATGGGAAGTTTCATTATTTTTGTTTTGTCCTTGTTAATTTCAAGTCCTATTTTGCTTGCCACTGAAGACAGGGTATCTGTTTTTTCTTGCATGGAATTCACATTATTACTGATAAGAGTTATGTCATCAGCAAAATCAAGATCTTTTAGTTGGGTCTCACGTACCCAGTCAATACCTGTGTTACCCGTGCAGCATTTTTTCATTCTGAAGTCTATTGTAATTCCAAAAAGTAAAGGAGACAGTATACATCCTTGTCTCATGCCTGTTTCAATCTGGAACCATTCACTCATCCCTTCTTCTGTTTTGACTGCACAAACATATCCATTGTAAAAGTCCTTAATGATGTTGACAATTTTAGCTGGTAATCCATATAGACTTAACATTCTCCACAATGAATCTCTGTGTATGCTATAAAATGCCTTTTTAAAGTCTATGAAGTTCAGTACTAGTGGTTTCTGCTTTTCAATATGTTCTTCAAGTATTATTCTTAAAGATCTAGTCGAGACAGCTTCTCCCTTTTCGAAATCCTGCTTGTTCTTTTCTCATTCTGTATCCACTATATCTTTAAGTCTATTCAAAATGACCTTGCAAAATACTTTTGACACAACTGATATTAAGGTTACTCCTCTCCAATTGTTACAGTCACTAAGGTTGCCTTTTTTTTTGGTATTTTAACAATGATTCCTTTTTTTTTTCCATTTAGAAGGGACCTTTTCTTTTTTCAAAATCTTATTAAACATTCTCTGTAATTGTCTCATGTTGTCACTACTGATAGTTTTCAACATTTCAGGTGTTATTTCATCTTCACCTGCAGCTTTGTTGTTATCATTAAACTCACTGCTGTTTCAATTTCATGCAATTTAATTTCATATAGGCTGACATTTAGTTGTGGGGCTGGTAAGTCGGTTTCAAGGTTTAACAATTCTTTTGGGTGTGGTCCATTAAGTATTTCTTGGAAGTGTTCAGCCTATCTTTGCTTCTGGTCTTTATTTGATGTTAATAGGGTCCCAGTTTTGCTAAGGATTGGTCTTTCTTTAGATGTAATAGTACCTGTTAGCCTCTTTTGTATGTTATATAAAGTTTTGCTGTCTCCGGTTTTGCTGCTTTCTCTGCCTCTTTCGCCATATTGTCTATGTATTCTCTTTTATCCCTTCTAAGTGAACTTTTTTACTTTCTTATCTAGTTCTTTGTATGTTGCTTTCACCAGATCTTTTCCAAGGTCTATTTTTACATTCAACATGTCTAATTTGGCTGCTCGTCTTTCATGTATGTACTTCCATGTGTTTTCTGATATCCATGCTTTTCTATTTGGTTTTTTCAGTCTTGCGCTTGCTTTTGCTGCTGTGATTATGGCTGTATTGTAAGAATTCCATAATTCATCTATACCTATCTCCTCTACTTCACTGGGTGTTGTGGAATGATTGGCAAGTTCCTGATTGAAATTACTGTTAGTATTCTCTTCTTGTAAGTTGTGGCTGTTTATCTTTCTGTGTACTGATTTCTTATATTGGCGTTTTAGTTTTATTTTCCCTATACAAAGGTTGTGATCACTGTTAACATCTGCATCCCTATATGCCCTTACATCTATGAGAGATGTTCTGTATTGCTTTCTAATACAAAAATGATCTATCTGGTTTCTAGTTCTATCATCTGGAGATATCCATGTTGTTTTATGTATCTCTTGGTGTGGAAATATTGTGCCTCCAATGACCATGCCCTTTGTTAGACATATTTCAATTAATCCTTCTCCATTCTGGTTAACCATGTCAATTCTTTCCCCATCACTTTTTCAACGTTGGTGTTATCTACCTTAGCGCTGAAGTTCCCCCATTGAAATTAGGATGCCGTGCTTAGGGACTTTGGTGATGATTTGTTGCAACTGGTGATAGAAATTGTCTTTCATCTCATCATCTGCTTCGTTCGTTGGTGCATAACACTGTATTATTATCATTCTTCCGTGTCTTAGGTTGTATCATGCTCTTATTATATGACTGTTCCAGGTTTCTCTGGTACCCATTTTTAGAGGCTGTGTCAACCCCAGGGCTTTTTTTTGGTGTGTACCAGAAGAAATCCAACTGCTGGGACTGTACCCAGTACAACCAGTAGTGGTTTATATTTACCTCAATTTTCACTGTATTACACAAATGCATTCTGTGTTATCATTTATTGCTATTCCCCATACAGCAGCATATACTCACATTTTTGACATTGTTTGGACAAAGGTCTTAGTTGTCATTTATTTATATTTTAGAAAGGTCTTAGTTGTCATTTATTTTTATTTTGTTTAACTCTTCCTGTGTCTTTTGGCACTATAGTGATGCTTCTGGTTTTCTGACATGCTATGTATCGTCACTATAGTGACGCTTGGTTTGTTTCATTAAAAAAACCAGTGTAACATTTACATTGTACATATTTTGTCCGCGTGTCCAGTGACACTTTTCAAAATGTTGAAAGAGTGCTTAGTTACGAGCGCTGCTGAGCAAGAAAAAAGAAAGAGAAACATAAAAAAATTTTCAATTTTTGATAATGCAGACAGAGGGATGTGGAGAGGAGCAGACAGAACCACAAAAATAAGATTTTTAAGGGCATGCATCTTTCCCATAGCAACATATGCCTGTGAGACCTGGACACTTAACAAAACAGCTGAGAAACACATAAATGCCTTTGAATGTAAATGCTACAGAAGAGTTCTCCAAATATCATGGACACAAAAAAGAACAAATATATCTATACTACAAGAGCTTAATATTGAAGAAGGCTGGCTGGTGAAGAGGATTAAAGAGAGAAAACTGAAATATTTTGGACACATTAAACGTCATGATAATTTAGAGAAGACCGTATTGGAAGGATACATAATGGGAAAAAGAAAAAGAGGAAGACCAAGACGAAGATGGCTGCAAGACATCGTTGACGATCTGGAAATGGATGCAACAGCAGCAGGCCATCTTGCTCACAACCGAGAGGCCTACAGGAGTGCTGTTTGGGAGGCAAAGTTCCGCAAGGGACATGCAAATGAATGAATGAATGAGACAGAGGGTATGGACATACCCTGTGACTAGACCACTGTTCTTGAATGTATCCCAAGTAGATCTAGACATATTAGACAACTGGAGAAGTAGTTAGGAGGTTATTTCAGACATTAATTTAGTGAGAATACAACACAGAATCACAATACGAGATCAACAAGTAGATCTAGACATCTCAGATGGTAAGTAGTGTAGATCTAGACCTAGCTGATGGTGAGCTGGGCACAATCTTTTATAAAAACATCACATTACTTCTTTTTCCTACAAAACTCTGCATTTATGAAATCTTCATACATGTAGTTACATTTTGAAACATAATAAGTACATGGAAATACTGTTTCCCATTCCATTTTACAACTATACCCTCCATACAGATCAAGACCCGCACTTTTATTCCAGTTCCAACTGAATGTCCACGTTTTCCTGAGGCACGGGAAGAGTTAATATTATTTTAATGTTTCTGCATGAACACTTTTGTAAAGTAGAATTTAACAAATGAAACTGACAAGAGAAGTAATGAAACTGACAAGAGAAATAATGAAACTGATAAGAACAAAATAAATAAAACACTGTTGCCAAACTATCCTCAAGGGGAAAACTGAAGGTAAAAGAGCAATGGGAAGACAATAATATATAGCTAGAGAACATTAAAATATGAACAAGAAATCAGCCTGGCTGGATGCACTGTGAGTGAGATAAAGAAACATTTAGATCCACTGCAGTCAACCTTCCCAATGGATATGGTACAAGCTGGTGATGAATCAACAAAGGGGATGTAAGTGCACTGTATTTTCTCTTCTTGTACTGATACATAAAATAAATCAAGAAGTCACCTTCACTGGTTGTGATAAGTCCATCATATCAAGATCATCTGTGCCACTGCCATGGATGTGACTGATGCCCTTCATCTGCTGTTTAACCTTTGACCTGGCTGCAGCTACATGCAGCTTCTGTCTCATTCTCTTTATCTTACCCATGACGAGTATGAATCAGCTGTCTATATCAAATTATAGTAGCTACTTTCTGATGCTGCTTCAGGTAAGTAATCTGTTGAAGATAAGAGACAATTTGGAATTATTTGAGCATGCTAGATCATGTATATAAACCAGTCACACAAAAACTATGCCAACACTTCTATGACATGTACCTATATCTGTTAACATCTCTATTTTACTACAGCTTTCTCTGCCAGTGTCTCTATGATGTTGTGACTGTATTTGTCAACATTTCTGTGATGCTATATGTCAACTCTTCTATAACACTGACTTCTATCTGTAAACACCTCTATGACATTGTAACTATGTGTGCCACATCTCTGTGACACTTAATTATATCTGTCACATCACTATGACACTGCAACTATATCTGCCACATCTCTGTGATACTATATCTGTCACATCTCTGTGATACTGTGACTATATCTGCCACATCTCTGTGATACTATGACTATATTTGTCACATCTCTGTGATACTGTGACTATATCTGTCAATACTTCTACTGAAACTATAACCTTCTTCTAAACCATTTTCTCATAGTTGCATTGATAAAGGTATTTTAACCTTGAAATCACAATAAATTATCAATCAATACTACTCTAAATACATGAAAACATATCATTCTTAAAACCAAATGTGTTTTTTTTTAAAACATCCCATATATGATTTAAATATCAAAAGTGAAGCTTTACTTGTCTTTTCTTTCTTCTTTTACTCAATTTTCTCTCCATTCCATTTTTATTTTTTTTTTTTTATTGTTACACTGTTGGGCACATACTCTCTGATACAGGTACATCCAGATATTCTCAACAACTAAGAATTTTTCATCAGATTGAAGGAGCACAGTTGACTGTTATCAGGCCCATAAACCAGATATGGCAGAAACTTGTCCCACCTCTCAACTTGTGCTTCTAATAACAGACTCAGCAGGGATAAATGACAGGACTTTCATGTTCCATACGGTGTAGGCTGACAAGTGGTTTGCTTTTGGGATCCATTCAAGCTAGCTACCATAACAAACTCTCAGTCTGATATCATCATCATCATCATCACCTTTCACTCCCTTGAGAGCATAGGCCACAGATAAAGGCTCTCCAGTCATCCCCGTTCTTGGAATTATTCTCTGCTTCCTTTTATGTGTATCCCTTGTCTCTGAGCACTGTCATAATTTCTCTTCTCCAAGTAAGCCTATGTCTTCCTCATTTTCTATTTCCTTGAAGAGCCCATGTCAGTGCCTGTCTTGCTATGCTGGTGTCGGGTTTCCTCAGAGTGTGGTCAATCCACCTCCACTTCCTAGTCATGATTTGTAGGTTCATAGGTTCTTGTCCTGCCCTTTCCCAGACCTCCTTGTTCCTGGTCTTGTCCTGCCATTTAATGTTTAAAATCCTCCTAAAGCAGTAGTTCATGAAAGTTTATATCCTCTGTTATATCGTCTTGGTCATAACCCATGTCTCTGAACTATATAGCAGGACAGTCTTTACGTTTGTATTGAAACGCCTAAGTTTGGTTCTTGTTTTGATATTCTTAGATGACCACATTTTGTTAAGTTGGATAAATGCTGTCCTGGTCTTGGTTATTCTAGCTTTGACATCCTTTTCTGTTTCCCCATATTTATCCACTATGTGCCTAAATATGTGAAATACTCTACTTCCTCAGTTGACACTCCCTCAATTACCATAAGGCTATTGCTTGCACCATTACTTTTCATGATCTTTGTTTTTTGTCTGTTAATATATAGTCCCAGTTTTGCTGAATTCTTGTTTAAGATCTGAAGTTTCTCTTGCATTTGTGTGTGGCTGTGTGCCAGAAGTGCCACATCATCTGCAAAGTCAAGATCTTCCAATTGGTTCACAATGTCCATTGTATCCCATTTCTTTTCTTTGCGTGATAATTTTCATGATCCAAACAACTGCTAGAAGAAATAGGAATGGTGATAGCAAACATCCCTGCCACACGCCTGTTTCCACTTTTAAAATTTCTGTGAGAGTTCCTCCATGTACAATTCTGCGAGTTGTTCCTTTATATATGGTCTTTATAAGCTTTGTTATCTTGGCTGGGATACCACAGTGTTCCAGTAGTTTCCACAGTATTCTATGATCTAAACAATCGAATACCTTCTCGTAATCAATGAATGTAACTAACAGTGAAGAATTCCACTCCACTGACTGTTCTACTATTATTCATACTGTAGCAATGTGGTCAGTACAGGATCTTCCTTGCTCTTCTCTTAGTTTACTATCTACTAATGTTTTATTTCTATTGAGCAAAATCCTGCTGAAGACCTTGCTGAGTATTGAGAGCAGGGAGATGCCTCTATAGTTCTTACATTCTAATAGATCACCTTCAGTCTGATATGCTACCTGTATTTCAACATCTTCAGTGCTTCGGCTGCTAAGAACATTTTGCTCAGTTTCAGAGAGACAGAACTTATGTAAAAAAAAAAATAATAATAATAACATTAGAATGAGACAGTGATTAGTCTCCTACATCTGACTGCTTGTGTCAGGGCTGGTGAACCACGGACCCTATTCTACCTCCCAGTGATGCCCCTGAAGACAGACAACAGTGAACAGGGATCTCAGTGGGAAGATGAATCTGGTCTTAAACCACTGCCCTTTGAGAGTGAATGGCAATAAAGAGGACACTTTTAATCAAACAATATTTCCAGAAAACTATGCTGACAGCGATGCATGAATGGATATTATAGATGGGATTTCTCACATGAAACTGATGGAATGTTGCATGCACATTATGAAATGACTGGCTTTACACAAGTCTGAATCTTTGTTCGTAGATAAAATTACACCAAATTTATATAACGTAAATTATCAAACTCCGAATCAGTTGTGCAGAGTCAAATGTTTTTCTTATCTGAGTACCAAAAATCTGAGCCTGCAGAACATCTCTCGAATATCTCAACTCCCATAAAGCAACCGGTGAGTTTTGGAATGGAAATTACTTGCACTGTGAGCTGCAGTGTATGCATACCTAGAGTATATGCTAAAAAATTAATTCTATAACCAGTCTAAAATACTGTAATGTAGGCGGACAGGAAGATGTGCTCCATAATATCGGTTGTATCATGAATCTATAGGCAAAATTGAGAGGTGAAGAGGTTTCCTAACCACTCTGCAAACATGTCACACTTAGTATTTGTTATCTTATTACTGTGTACAGATACATTTAATACAAAAATATAACTCCCCTGTTTATTTCCTTTGATATGTGAGCTCTAAACACCTATATGCAACAATCAGGGAGGGAATTTGATCTTCTAAACATCTGACAACGAAAAACATGCTTACAACATGGGTGCTAGTTGGCTAAGTCGATAGTACGCTGTTCTCTCGTGGCTAGACGGCTGCTCGTCCTACCGGAGTCCGTGTTCGAATCCGAGGTAATTCTTTTGTGATTTTTTTCTCTCACGTCTCACTAAAGTGCTTTGTCTACGATTTTTTTTAGGTTTAATCCTACAATATTTGTCCTCTTACTTTAGCTTACAACATGAGCGCGACAGGCGTGAATACTGGGTTTATCGAGTACTTCCTGCTTATTGCCAACTCCTCGACATAAAACATGATTCAGATGAAAATGGTCACGGTGATAATTACTTTGTATATCGTATAATTATCAGACACGTTCAATTTAAATTAAATTATGCTCACTGTGCATTGGCAATACTGTTTAAAATATGCACTACCACTCACCATCACATGTATATTTATCTTATATCCTTCCCGTGCCTTTAAACGTCACATAGGGCTCGCAAGGTAGTTCGCCAAGTTTTCCTGTCTTCGGCGAGCCTTTCTACCTCATCAAGGGATTTTATGCCTATTAAAAGTATCCTTTTCAGAATTTCACTCGGTCTGCCTCTTTTTCTTTAGCCTATTGTGTTCCACTTGACAGCTTGTTTTTGGATTCTCTGTTTCTTCTCATCAAGTGACCAACATATGTCCATCTCCTTTTCCTGATCACCCATGAGACTGGTTGTTGTTCAGTCATCTGTCTTATCTCCGCATTGTTCTTGAATTCTCTCTTTGTGATGCCGAGTGTTTTCATTAGGCATTTGTTTTCAAAAGAGTCTAATTTCTTTTCTATTTCGTTAGTTGATTTCCAGCTTTCGCATGCATAAATAAAGGTGGATATTACATTTGAATTGAATAGTCTTAACTTGGTTTCTGTGCTTATAACTTTTGAATGCCGTATGTTCTCAAGATTCTTGAAGATCGATGCTGCTTTTGCAATTCTAATTCTAAGTTCCTTTCTGGTGTCATCATCCTGGCCTATGTAGCTGCCAAAGTATGTAAATTGATTGACTTCTTCAATATCTGTCCCTTTTGATTAATGGGAAGTTTCATTATTTTTGTTTTGTCCTTATTAATTTCAATCCCTATTTTGCTAGCCAGTGAAGACAGGCTATCTGTTTTTTTCTTGCATGGAATACACATTGTTACTGATAAGAGTTATGTCATCAGCAAAATCAAGATCTTTTAGTTGGGTCTCATGTACCTAGTCAATACCTGTGTTACCTGTGCAGCATTTTTTCATTATGAAGTCTATTGTAATTCCAAAAAGCAAAGGAGACAGTATACATCTTGTTTCACGCCTGTTTCAATCTGGAACCATTCACTCATCCCTTCTTTTCTTTTGACTGCACAACCATATCCATTGTAGAAGTCCTATACGGTATTCCATATAGACTTAAAATTCTCCACAATGAATCCCTGTGTATGCTATCAAATGCCTTTTTAAAGTCTATGAAGTTCAGTATTAATGGTTTCTGCTTTTCAATATCTTCTTGTTTTTTTCTTCTTCTTCGTTCGCCTCTACCACCAAATCCACCCCGTGATCCTCCTGAAATTACTCCTGTGGTCTCTGACAGGACCACAAGAGGTTCAGAGTCTCGCAGAGCTTGAGCCTGTATTCTTGGTGGGTCTCAGAACCGAGAATGCGTGACATCATGGTTTTCATTGCAACAGTTTAATCTAGAGTTGGATTTTCTCACCGGAAAACCTCAACGTGTTTTGGATAACAGTATACCCCCGCTGGGTGAGAGGCGGTTGCCCATCCAGCCTAGAGTTGGACTTTCTCACCAGAAAACCTCGACGTGTTTTGGGATACCCGTGTATTGCCCCCCCCCCCCCCGGGTGAGAGGTGGTTGCCCATCCAGTCCAGCGTTGGACTTTCTCATCGGAAAACCTCAGCGTGATTATGATACGCATACTTCCCCGCCGGGTGAGAGGTGGTTGCCTTATCTATACTGCATTGGTCCAGTGTCTCATACTTCAGCATTTTATGGTCGTGGCTGCACCCTTTCCTAGTTGTGACCAGGACAGAACTCTTGTCCAGGAGGATGAATCCTGGCCACTAGTAAGCGACTAGTAATCGACTCTGGGTTCAGTCGGTTTATGCATATTATCCCAGTATGGGCGTGTTTAGGACGTGACCGACCTTTAGAGCGGAGGTACCGTTACATGAGTAGCCATCAAGTTTCACTCCTGGTTTAAGCCGGTTTAGGCATATTTCACCAGTATGGGCGTATATCGGACGTGGCCGGCCTCTAGACAGAGGTGCCGTGGGATGAGTAGCTCTCGCCACGAGGCCACTAGACATACCGACTAAGATTCATTTTATCCTATCCATCACCTTTTCATATCGGCGCTCACGACAACCCTAATTTCTTTTCCGCATTTTTTTTCATTGGCCGGGAGGAGTTTCACTCCACGCACGGCATCCGAAGAGTCTCGCCAACAGTGTCTTAACCTCTGGGTTAAGCCGGTTCAGGCAATTCACTCGATATGAGTGCACATAGGACGTGGCCTACCTCCAGACCAGAGGTGCCGTGATTTGAGCAGTCCTGACGTCGAGACTACTGTTTACTTCACTTAATCCTTTCTTTCACCTGTTCCACGGTGGCGCTGCGCGGCAACCTCATTCGCACCTTTCTTCATTGGCCGGAAGGAGCCCCACTCCATGCACGGCAGCTGAAGAATCTTGCCAGCAGCGGTAGATGATGTACCAAACATGACTTTCATCTACCCGAAGCGTCCGGTTTTCAGGCGCTAGATATTCGCCTTCACCTCTTCTCCTGTCAGTTTGAACAGTTCTGTCACGAGAAGGCCAGGAGCTGGACTTGACTGTCAAAGGCTATTTGAGACGCACGCCTTGGAGACATTTCATTGGAGTGGAGAGCGTATTCCCCCACCCCACATCTGGCTATAACAGTCCTTAGAACCTGCTTTTCAATATGTTCTTCAAATATTATTCTTATAAAAATCTGGTCGAGACATCTTCTCTCTTTTCGAAATCCTTTTTCTCTCATTGCAGTATCCACTATATCTTTAAGTCTATTCAAAATGACCTTGCAAAATACTTTTGACACAACTGATACTAAGGTTACTCCTCTCCAATTGTTACAGTCGCTAAGGTTGTCTTTTATTTTTATTTTTTTTTTTTTGTGTGTGGTATTTTAACAGTATTTTTTTCCATTTAGAAGGGACCTTTTCTTCTTTCAAAATCTTATTAAACATTCTCTGTAGTTGTCTCAAGTTATTTAAACGTTGTGATCGTTTCTATTGTTTCTCTTCTCAGGCTGGCCTGTCCCGACGTTTGTTTACTGACGCTCTTTTCCTCTGAGAAATGTACAGCATTTTCAATAACATTCATGTTTCCTGGGATTATCTTTACATGCTTCTTTTTCAGTGTTCATGTTATGAGAAGGGGACAACACTACTGCCATGATCACACTAGGAAAAAGGTAGGAACAGATTTATTACTTGACGAGTATACATTTGTGACGTTTTGGCGTGAGCCTTTAATCATACAAAAACACACAGGACGAAGAGATATGGAGAAGATAAAGTATAAATTCACATAAATGCTATGTAAAAAATATGAATGGAAAAAATAATAATTAGAATAAAATAATAATTAGAATAAAATAACATAAAATACTGTAAAATGAATGGAGCAATTAGCTGTGACTTGTAAGAAGTTGTGGCTTGTAACGGGCTGTGTTTAGAAATGCGCATGGTGAAATGTAGAGAACATTTTTGTGGAGACCTGTGATGAGTGATATGTGGGTCGTAAATGAGGGTGGGGAGGGGAGTGGGGAGGAGAGAGAGTGATACAATGGTACTCTAGCCGGAAGAAGGTGGGATAGGTGATTATAGTAGGGGTAGAGGGGTTATAATGTGATGCTGTGAAGAGGTTCTGAACTATGTGTTACAAATGAGAAGACAATATTTATTTATTTATTTATTTTATTCTAGTTTTTTCCATTCATATTAGCTACATAGCATTCATGTGAATATATACTTTATCTTCTCTGTCTCTCTGTTTCTTCGTCCTGTGTGTTTTTGTATCATTAAGGCTCACGATGATACGTCACAACTGTGTAAAGTAATAAAGCTGCTCCTACTTTTTTTCCTAGTTTATACACTTTGGTATCACAGCTTTATTTCCGTGGCTTCGTGTATACTTATGCACTAATTATTCGTATTGTCATGATCAAAGCTGTTCAGATTCTACCTACCATACCCTACCCTTACGTGTTTGGAGTAAAAAGTGCAGGATGAATCTGATTATCTCTCTGAACCTTAAGTGCCCAGGGCACATGGGGCTGAATCTGATTATGACTGCCGTATAACTGGTTCTGAGGAAACCCGATATCAGCATAGCAAGACAGGCACTGACATGGAATCCTCAAGGAAGAAGAAAACGAATAAGATGGAGACTTACTTGGAGAAGAGAAATTATGACAGTGCTCGGAGACAAGGGATACACATGGAAGGAAACAGAGAACAATTCCAAGAACAGGGATGACTGGAGAGCCTTTATCCGTGGCCTATACTCTTAAGGGAGTGAAAGGTGATGATGATGATGATGATGATGATGATGATGATGATGATGATTGGCTCTATTAGAATAGAGCTACAAGTGTAATGGTGCAATTTAAAGGGGAGGGGGATAAATGAAAAGGATAGAAAGAGGAAAGTAAAGGGAAGTTTAGCGATATAAGAACAATGAAACAGCTATGAAAACAACAAACAACGCAATATTTCGACAAAGATGTCTTTATCAAAAGCAATCCGAGTAATTACAATCTTGTGCTACTGCAGCTGTTTGGCCAGTAGCAGAGGAGTCGATCTATTCCTCCATGCTGGATGAAGCTTGTACTGAGACCTGCTTCTTTCGATCGCTTTGGGAGGTAAAGAATGGGAGGTAGAGCATGCGGCATTTACACAATGTCCGAGTTGTAAAATTTCACACAATTGTAAAGATTTCAGTTACAGTGAGATATAACACTATGTTGTTGTTAGTGTTATTGTTATTGCCCTGTCTCCCTGAAACGGCGAGTAGAATGTTCTTTACAGCCGACACCTTGAAGGTGTTAAAACACATGATCGTGTCAATTGGGGAGTAGGTTACTGCGGTTTTTTTTTAATTAAGTGAGCGGTGCTAGAATATTAACAACCTTCGGTATGCTGACGACACAGTACTGATAGCTGAGAACCAACAAGACCTGCAAAATCTCTTGGATAAAGTCGCCAAAGAAAGTGAACAGAAAGGCCTTACTTTGAACATCAAAAAGACAGAGACTATGGTTATATCTAAGAAACAGAATCCACCAGCATGCAGTATTAAATTAAACGGAACCATTCTAAAGCAGGTGCAGAAATTCAAATACCTTGGAGCAGTAATAACTTCAGATGGGAAATGCAGAACAGAAATTAGGAACATAATAGGTCAAGCAAAGACTGCATTTCAGAGAATGAGAAACATATTAGCTAACACATCTTTATCAATGAATGTTAGAAAACGAGTCCTAAAATGCTATATTGAGCCTATCTTGTTATATGGAAGTGAATCATGGACAATAGGCAAGTCTGCAAAAATCATTGGAAGCAGCAGAAATGTGGTTATTAGAAGAATGTTGCGAATCCCCTGGACAGCAAAAATAACTAATGAAGAATGTATGAGAAGAGCTGGAGAGACAAAAAAAACCTTGTCAGAAAGATAAGAGAGAGACAATGTACTTTCATAGGACATGCAATGAGAAGAGGGGGCATTGAAAATATTATAACAACAGGAAAAATAGAAGGAAGAAGATCAAGAGGAAGATCAAGAGAAATGATACTGGACAGTCTGACGGGATGGTGTGAGAGGAGATCACCAACTGAACTGATGGCCTGCATGAAGGATCGGGTACTCTGGAGAAGCATAATAGCCAACGCCAGTCGGCACGGCACCTGATGATGATGATGATGAGCGGTGCTAGAAGCAGGAAAATGCTTGTTTAGCAGACGTCACCGTCCTGAGGACTGTAACAATTCCTGTTCCGTCAACCAGGCTGAGCCTGCTACTGGGGCCACCAACGGAGATAATGAGATTATCAACAGATGTGGGACAAGGTCTTGCTCGGCTATAGTTCCCCGACCCTGATTGATTAATTGATTGATTGATTGATTGATCTTTATTTGGCGCAAGCAGTCGACTGTAAGGCGCAACACTATGTTTATATAAACATTACAAACGTAGATTATATGCTAGCGTTACGGTAAGCCTTGGTTTCTTTTGACGCAGTGTACAATCACCACACCCTTTATACGCACAATTTCCGCTACTGATTTAGAGACATTAAAAACAAAAGATGCCGGTTTAGATAACCAGCAGTTGCCATGTTTCTTACTGCTCGTCACTGTCATATGTACCTTATTGTTTATGAATCTTGACTAGCGATCTTCAGTTTAAAATTAGAAGACTGGGTTGCCTGATTTCATAAGGCGTGTAATACCATGAATTATTTGTTTTCAAACTTTCGATTTCAGTTTAAAAAACACAAACAGGGTCTTCCTTTATCGGTAGTGGGGGGGGGGGGGGAGAAGGAGGGAGGGGGTTGCTTAGGGGAAAGCAGACGGCTGGGTCATTTTTTTTCCGTTTACAAGGAGTCGGTTTGCTGAAATAAATCCGTGTTTAAAAGGCAAGCAAAACAGCTGAAGAAGAAATAAAGGATGAACAGATTCACCCAACACCAGAGAGAGAGAGAGAGAGAGAGAGAGAGAGAGAGGAGGAGGAGAAAATGGGGTTGAGGGGGAGTGCCTGTTTAGGGTTGTTTACAGAACTGGCTGTTAATTATTTTCAGCGATGCCATTAGTTGTTATGTAATAGAATGTTTAATGCGTGCATGTGTAGGAAAATATACGTGAAAAAAATATTCAAAAAGTTGTTTTTTTTTAACCAACGGAAATTTGACGTGCCTATCTTTTCTAAATGTTATATAACTGAAAATAATGTAATTCCGTGCAGTTCAGTAAAAACAACTCTCATGAATAAGTAATTAAAATTGGTTACTTACCGTCACAGCCCAGACTAAATGAAATTTACTTCTATTGATTTTAATTTGCTGCAAACTCCGATAAGACCATTTTTAGCCCAGTTTGAACTTTTTTTTTTTTTTTTTATAATCGATAGCATGCCTGGCCATGTTAACCTTTCTTGAGGCACGTTTGGTTTTAAATAGATCTTAAAACTATTCGGTTTAGAAAAACGTGCATGTTCTGTTGGTACCATAGCTACTGGTGTTCCTCGCATTATTCCGTAATCTACCTTAATATTTGGAAAGAACCGTTCATGAGCTCAGAAAATGTAGGAATTCCCGAGCTGTAGTTGCTCCTCAAGGTTCTGGGACGCGCGATATATCGGATAATGCAGCCTGCAGGATCTTCCACTTTTGTAGATAATTATATTCTTCTGGGTTTTTTTTTCTTTCAAGATAAGGTAGCGTTCTTGGGGTTGCTAATTTCTCATATCGCATCCTGGGTGCCATAACTGCCTGATACGTTACAGGTAATATGTTCTCAGGATATTCCTGTATGTTTTTCATTATATTTCAGTAATTTTTTTTTCAATATATTTCATTATCGTTTCAGTATTTTTTCGAGATATATTATTTCAACATATTTTCATAATATTTTCCGTATGTTTTCAACATATATTTTACAATATCTGTTCTCTGTAACCTCAGTCTGTGTGCCTTTTTTCGTTTAGAGCGTATTTCCATTCATTTTCGATACTAGATGGTTTTCTTTTACTATTCTTCTTCCTCTTCTTTTTCTTCAGCTTTCCAAGCCATTAAGGCTCATTGCTGCAGATAAAGTTAGCTTCCATTCCTCTCTGTTCCTAATCGTCTCTCTCCAGTTGGTGACACCAATTTCTTTTATATCCTCTTCTATGTTGTCTTTCCATCACTGTCTTGGTCTGCCCCTTGGTCTTGTTTCCCTCATCTCTTGTGCATACATCATTTTCGTTTGTCTGTTCTCTTCCATTCTTTCTATAAGCCACAGCCAGCGTAGTCTGTTCAGTTTCAAGACATTTATAATTCGTTGGGATTTAAATGAGCTGTTCAGTTCAGTGTTCTTTCTAGCTCTCCATTCTCCACTGTTGGTATCCTTTATCGGCCCAAAGATTCTTCTTAGGATCTTGTTATGAAAGATCTGCAATTGTTGTTCATCTTTCTTTGACGTACTCCATGTTTCGGATCCATACATGACAGCTGATCTTATTATAGTTTTGTAGATTGTTATTTTGGTTTTTTTTTATTTGGGGGGGGGGGGGGGGGGGGGACAGGATTTTGGATTTTAACAGGTGTTGCAAGGCAAAGTATATTTTATTCCCTGTCTGTACTCTGATTTTAATTTCCTCGCTTACTGTGAAGCTTTTGTTGAAGGTCGTGCCTAGATATTTGTATGTTTCTGCTTTCCTAATAATCATCTCTCCAACATTTATATAATCTGGATCATTCTGCCTCCGGTCTCTTGATATCTTCATACACTCTGTCTTATCTTGGTTAATGGTCAAGCTCACTTTTAGTGCTACATCTCTCAGGTGTATGCAGGTACTGATGATTTCTTGCATAGTTTCCCCCACCAGGTCGATGTCATCAGTGTATCCTAGTATTTTAGCTTGTTCTTCTGTACTGCTTTCTTCTTTCGCTGTTATGATTGCCTGTTCTAATACTAGATTGAGTAGTAATGGAGATAATGTATCACCTTGTTTTAAACCAGTTCTTATAGAGAAGGGTTCTGACTTTCTTCCTTTACATATTACTATATTTTGTGTATCCTCCATACATATTCTGGTCAGATTGATTAATTTATTAGGTATCTCAAAATCTTTCATGATTTTCCATAGCTGCTTCTATGTATGCTGTCATATGTTTTCTTGAAGCCAATGAAGATATTATGTACTTCTTGTCCATATTCCCAGTACTTTTATGCTCTTTGACGTAGATAAAATATTTGGTCTGTGGTTGATCTATTCTTCCTATTGCTTTTACCTACGTGAGCTATATTTTCTCTGCTCTCCTCGATGTATTTAGTATGTTTTTAAGAATGTCAGACCACCACTCACTGCATAGAAAATTTCCACATAGAATGGCCATCCAGATGTTGAAGAAACAGCTGACTTCTTTTGTAAACACTTGTATATTTTTGTCTGCACACATTCTTAAAACTTTCCGATTTAATCGCAGTGCTAGGTAGTACAATAAATCCACTTCTGTGACTATATAAACTATTTTATTTGTTTAAAAGAATGCCCTGTATATTTTTTTCTGTCTATTTTTAGGTGGTCCTTAGATTTTCAAAATATAATAAGATATAATAATAAAATAAATATAAGAAAAATATGGGCACTAACACCATACTCCCATGTGCCTCTAAGGCATGAGAGCATTAACTTTACCTTTTTTTTACCTTTAGAATTTCAAATCACGAAAAACAGCTTGAATTAACTGAAAAGTTAATGTCAGGAGTATGAAAAGACTTAGAGTAATTTAGAGATTTTTTATTCCCTATTCTGTGTTAATGTGAATCTATATTTATCCTTTATAACTAATCAAAGGCACTTGATTGTGTACAGCACCAGAAACGTTGGGAAATAATGGAAAAATGGGATTTCCAACACATTTGATACAATTAGCATCACTGCTGTATCTAGACCAACAAGCAGTAGTAAGAATAAATGGTGATAAAACAACTTGGTTTGACATAAACCAAAGGGTCCGTCAGGGGTGCATTTTGTCGCCTTACTTATTTAACTTTTATATTGAAAATATAATGAGGAATGTTAAAGATATAGACAAAGAATATTACGATGCCATAACAATTGGAGGTTATGAAATACCAGAGATTAGATATGCTGATGACACAGTATTACCGTCCACAACACAAAAAGGAATGGAAAAACTAATTAGGTCCTTCGTAATAACAACGAAGAGCAAAACCTCTATCTTAATGCGAAGAAAACTAAATCGATGACAACTGACAAAACAAACAAGGCAGTTGATATATCTATCAATGAGGAAAAACTGGAAGAAGTGGAGAGGTTTGAATATCTTAGATCAATGCTAACTAATAATGGAGATACAATGAGGGAAATTAAAAGGAGGACATCTATTGCTCTTCAGAAAGTAAAACAACTAAAGAATCTGTGGAGAGGAACAGACAGAACTACAAAAATAAGATTTTTAAAGGGCATGCATCTTTCCCATCGCAACATATGCCTGTGAGACCTGGACACTTAACAAAACAGCTGAGAAACATATAAATCCCTTTGAATGTAAATGCTACAGAAGAGTTCTTCAAATATCATGAACACAAAAAAAAGTACAAATATATCCATACTACAAGAACTTAATACTGAAGGAGGCTGGCTAGTAAAGAGGATTAAATAGAGAAAATTTAAACTTCATGATAATATAGAGAAAACTGTCTTGGAAGGGTGCATAATGGGGAAAAGAAAGAGAGGAAGATCAAAGCGAAGATGGCTGCAAGACGTCGTTGATGATCTGCAAATGGATACATCAGCAGCAGGCCATCTTGCTCACAACCGAGAGGCCTACAGAGTGCTGTTAGGGAGGCAAAGTTCCACAAGGGACATACAAATGATTGAATGAATATTCTGTGTTATGCTAATAGTTTACAACTTCGAAACGGTGGCTGGCGCTAGGAAAATGATAAGGTTTTGTAATTAAATTTAGTAACACGCTGACACGCTGCGTGGAGAATGTTATGAGAAACTGGTTTTTAAAGTCCAAGACCACTCCTAAGCGCAGGGTTTGGGGACACTGCTCTTGTTTGTGGTTACTACGACATCTGATCCTGCTCACTAACAACTTCTTATATCATCTTAAGTTAGTCTGTACCCGTCGATACGCCTAATTAAAAAAGGTCTCACCAAACAGCACTGGGATCTATTGCTTTACTGTACGAAAGCCTCGTTGTTTCCTATTTGTAATAATGTATATCTGACGCCTAAATTAGCCAATTTTACACACAAACCAGAAATTCCGATGTTTACAGGATCGTTGCTGATTTGTAATACGAATACTGACGCTCCACAGACTAGGAGTTCTTGTAAAGTGTGTATTCCTGTTTTGCATACGTCATTTCAAACCAGATTTTGTAAAGGTCGTTCAGGATCCACACATAATACCAACTTATAAAGATTAATGAATAGAAACTTGCAGTATCATTTAGCTCTTCCAAATCGGGAGGGGGGGGGGGTAGCTGGCTCAGTCTTTTACATGTGCCTCAGCTTAACTGTTACATTCTGTTTTCTTAAATAAAATTGTACATGTAATCAGCTGTTATATATAGTTTCAATTCTTAAATACATGCTTTATCTGCTGTTAATTGGTGCACAAAATATGAATACATTTGCTACATGCCAATCTATGTTATTATATTCTGCTCTACTGGTAATTCAAACTTCATTTTGGCACTCCGTTTCTCCAGATTTCACTTTGTACATTGTGGTTTATAGATTTAGTAACAGATTACCGTGTGTATCATAGATTTTGTAACAAAGTGCCATGAGTATCATATATTTTGTAACAAAGTACCGTCTGCATCATGTATTTTTAAAAGGCTGCTTTAAGGGAAAATAATAATAATACTAAAATTAGTATTGTCATGTCATTAGAAACCTGCATCATGAACACTTCTATCTTGCTCTTACCCACAAAGAGATACAAGAACTAGTATAGTGGAAGAAAAGATCAACATTTAGGATGTGAAAGGATTTGCCACTAACGTCTGATGGGGACACGTGGATGATAATTTTTGTAGCCAATTCGCGGATTCATGCATTACGATAAATGATAGTTTGTCTAATTATTTTTCATTCTCGCTAATGTTTTATTTCCCCTAACACAGTTTTTTCCATGCGTGTTTGCCTAAATCCATTTTCCTTATTCTTCGTGTCGTCAATTACTTTGCTGCTGAAGTCGAAAGTAGGTCGAAACATCATTGCACTATTCCTAGCCACACTAGAGAAACACTGTTTCCGTGTTATATCGTTCATAATGAGAAATTTTGTACTTACAGTCCCTCCCCCTTTCCTCCCCCGGTTATGCTTTCTAATTCCTGACTCTTGCACAAGCCCATACACGATTGTAGGCGTTTCTAATCTCACTTCTGAATCACATTTATGACTTAAAAGCCTGTCCCTTCCCCCCATCCACCTACTCCTCCCCTACAAAATGACACATTTTCTCTCTTTTTCCTTCTCCCTTCCCACCAAATCGGCTAAACCAGTGGTTCCCAACCTTTTTGTATTGAAGGATCACTTTTCCAATTAAATATAAGTCACCGAGAAACAGCTTAAATGTAATATCTAATCTAATCTAGATTTTTTAAAAATATAATATCACAGTCCCATACAACTTCAATTGTTTTTATTCAATAGATCAAGCTGAGAACGCAGCCACGAACTATCGGATGTTTCAACTTATAGTCCACAAATCACAGGTTTTGGAACCACCCACCCACACGTATGCCTGAAAGCGTGAAGATGGGTGTACCTTACAGGTACCTGAGATTGCTGAGCCGGGCGCGGTTCGCCGGCTGCATGAGACGAAAAAGGAGCCATTTATTTGTCAGCCTGGAAGCCGGCGACAATTATTTCAAGCGACAAATCTGGTCCACCGACAGCAGGCCACATCCTAGTTTGTACAGTTCTGCGTGAATCTCAGCCCTCTCCTGATTTACTAAACTCTTCTTAGGTGAGTACATTTATCTTTCATTTTACTCTGTACCTGATCCAATGTTTTATCTTTACGTAGACCCAGTGTAAACGTCAGAGACAAGAAAAAATATTTCATGTGTGCGCATTGACTTCCAGCTCTGTGTAAAGTGATTGCCTTCTGTGTACACGCAGTTGAGCTGTTTGATGAAAAAAAACAAAACGTCATAATCTTGTCAGATCGAATCGTATGTATCGCAAATCGATTTGTGACGCGAGTATCAAGGTGGGGAAGTGAAATAGATGCAGGGCAATATACAAATATCAAGTCCGTTTTCTGTGTTCCGTCTCCTTATTATAAAACTGCTATATTAACGTCAGACTAGCTATCATGTGGTAACATAAATGTTTATATTAATATGAACAAGAACATTTCTATTAGAGTGATCAAGAGCATTTCCATTAGAGTAACCAATAATATTTCAATTAAGAGTGACTGAGAATATTTCCATTAGAGTGACCAAGAATATTTCAATTAAGAGTGACCGAGAATATTTCTATTAGAGTAACCAATAATATTTCAATTAAGAGTGACCGAGAATATTTCCATTAGAGTAACCAAGAATATTTCAATTAAGAGTGACCACGAACATTTCTGTTAGAGTAACCAAGAATATTTCAATTAAGAGTGACCACGAACATTTCTATTAGAGTAACCAAGAATATCTCAATTAAGAATGACCAAGAACATGTCTATTAGAGTGACCAAGAATAGTTCAATTAAGAGAGACAAAAAACATTTCTATTAAAGTGACAACATGACCAAGAACATTTTTATTTCGGCACCATAATCTATTACGTTATTGAAAAGGTGTTATTCGTATATATAATTTCCCCTTCATTGTTATGACATTATTATCTATGTGTGAAAGTTATCGTTGTCTGTCGTGATGTTATCAATATTTGAAGGTTTTATAGCTAAAATGTTATCTATGCCTGAAGGCTATCCTTTTCTGTCATAGCAGTGTTAACCATATGTTAAGTTTTAGCTATCTAACTCGATATTGTTATACTTTAGTTTTAACCATATGCTACGTTTTAGCTATCTATCACGATAGTGTTATCTATATGTTACGTTTCTAGTTATCTAACACGATAGTGTTATCCATATGTCAGGTTTCTGTCTATCACAGACTGTTACAAGTAAGTTAAGTTTCTAATTATCTTTCATGATAGTCCTACACAATAATTAGTGTATAGGCATACAACTATACACATAATACCAACTTATAAAGATTAATGAATAGAAACTTGCAGTATCATTTAGCTCTTCTAAATCCGGAGGGGGGGGGGGGGGGGGAGCTGGCTCAGTCTCTTACATGTGCCTCAGCTTAACTGTTACATTCTGTTTTCTTAAATAAAATTGTGCATGTAATCAGCTGTTATATATAGTTTAAATTCTTAAATACATGATTTATCTGCTGTTTTCCGGTGAGAAAGTCCAACCCTGGACTGGATGGGCAACCACCTCTCACCCGGCGGTGATACACGGGTATCTCAAAACACGTCGAGGTTTTCCGGTGAGAAAGTCCAACTCTGGCCTGGGTGGGCTACCGCCTCTCACCCAGCGGGGATGCACTGATATCCTAAACACGTCGAGGTCTTCCGGTGAGAAAGTCCAACCCTAGACTAAACTGGTGCAATGAAAACCACGGTGTCACGCAATCCCGCTTCCGAGACCCACCAAGAATACAGGCTAAAGCACTGTGATACTCTGAACCCCTTGTGGACCTTTCGTGGATCTCGTGTGGTCTATTTTGGACCACACAGGGGACCACGGGACCTAACGAGGACCACAGACGTGAATTCAGTAGGATCACAGTGCGGTTTTTGGTGGTAGAAGTGAACGAAGAAGAAGAAGAAGATCTGCTGTTAATTAGTGCTCAAAATTTTACCCATTTGCTACATGCTACTCTATGCTATTATATTCTGCTCTACTGGTAATTCAAACTTCATTTTGGCACTCCGTTTCTCCAGATTTCACTTTGTACATTATGGTTTATAGATTTAGTAACAGATTACCGTGTGTATCATAGATTTTGTAACAAAGTGCCATGTTTATCGTAGATTTTGTAACAAAGTGCTGTGTGTATCATAGATTTTGTAACAAAGTGCCATATGTATCATATATTTTGTAATTATTTGTATTATCCTTAAATAATAAAGCTGTTCCTACTTTTTTCCTAGTTTATACACCATGATAGTCCTATCCATGTGTTACGTTTCTAACTATCTTTCACGATAATGCTATCCATATGTTAAGTTTCTAATAACCTGTAACGATAGTGTTACCCAAAGAAGCGCAAGATCTGGACAATGAACCTAACTATCAGCCAAATAACTGGGTTACCGTTGAAAATACTCTCGTCACGACAGTTGTTGATTCCATATTGTCCCATGATCATCTTTCTTTTGTGCGTGTCACAACTTTAACAACAAATTGGCTGCACTCACCAGCCTATTCTTTCTCCCCTTCTCTTTTTGGTTAATCCTTTACCTCTTCATCCAGATCACACCTGGGGAAGTAACTGTAGAAGTTTTTATGCGTCGGCGAAAGTTCTCCTTTCTTGCTGAAGTTGGTTGTCATTTATTGAAACTACCGCTTGATTTTCCTGGTTAATGAGAGGAAAATAAGATCAAGCGGAGGGGAAAAAGATCCTGTAGAGTTAAGTTTGGGATACTGTAGGTAGTGAACTGTTCTGAGATAAAGCTGTCAAGATGTATGCAAAACTCGCGAGGCTGAGAGTGTACGCAAGAAATGAACAGGGTCTGCGAGAGCAATTTTGTTAGAGGGTGCAAAATATCCGGCCTTCCCTACACTAACCCTGTGGATTAGTCACTCTGTTTTCATCCACCGTGGGCTCCCTTGAAGCTCTACGGGCCGTTATCTTAAAACAGATGAAGCCCTCTTGGCCCCTGAGCTATGCACCGACCGGCCCTTCTCACTGAACCTGGAAATGATAAATGATATAAAATTGCCCAGAGGAGCTTAAACAGACAGAAATATAATGTTATCCCCTCTTTCCCCCCCCCCCCAACCAAAAAAAAAAAGAAAAATTGTTGGGACACAGTGCTGTATGGCTAGCCTTGAAAAGTACAAAGCACTTAGGACGTGAGAGAGAGAAAAAAAATAGTAGGAGAATGGCCGTGACTCGAACCACGGACTCCAGCAGGACGAGCAGCCGCCTGGCCACTCAACTTTCTTTCCAGAAATGTGTAAACTGATATAAGGGAGATATTTTTGCCAAACAGGAATGTAAACTGATGACAGAAAGGAAATAAATGTAGAGAAGAAAGAAGAACTGAGCAGAATATAAACAGACGCGGAAAGAAACCTTGGACGATTATGATGACTAAGTTTCATTTTTGTTTGTACTGTTATACTCCTGCTTGCCCGCCCAAACATCCACACTAATACATACCAACAATGGCCACATAACCAATGTAAGGCGGCAAGCCTTCCTGCTCACTGAATTGTGAAATCTTACCCAAGCATATCTAGGAGAACTGCGTCACGGCTGGTGCGCATACGGCATACATGCCTGAATATCTTAGGCCCCAGTCAAAAACTGACAGTAGAAACTTTTTAAAAACTACTTTTTTGGGTTTTGTTTTGTCGACCGTGTTCAGATAAAACCGTCTTTTGAGTTTTGTGTTGTTGGTCTATGTATAGCGTACATGAGTCATTGACACACAGTGAATAAAAAAAATTTTTTTTTAACCACCAGCGATAAATACAAGTATACACGCAACACAAACGACACATATACATGTATACGCACATACATGTAATAATAATAAACACACATAAACACCGAACAACACGTTTTATTGATTTTAACATACTATATCGCCTCTTGATTGTGCCAGATTTTTTGTTAAATGTTTTCTCAACCTAAGTAAAGACAACAGGGTTCACTGTCAGTTAATTTTTACACCCTATAAACTAGAGGTCACAAGACTTCTGGGAGTCATGACCCAGAGGGCCCCCCCACCCCCTTTAGAGTGTCAGGAGTTTAATAGGGCTGAAACACTTGTCCTGGGAGGTTCTTCCTCTGACCTGAAGGAGTTGCGTTGTTGTTCCGCTCTCTACAGTAGAGAGTTTCCTGCATATAAAAAAAACCGGATCATGTAATTTTGGGGGGGGGGGGGGGTGTTGAAAAAAGAAAAAAAAAGGGGGAGTGGCATCTGGCTAATTTTCGCCATTAAATTAAACGAAGTTTTAAAAACTGAGATTCATTCATTATAAACTTGCGGGTTTGAGCTGCAGCATCGAATAAACATCTAGGCAAAGCACATGGACGAACAGCCGTGGAGAGCCAGATCGGGCCGCAGGGTCAGTTACTATCAGGCCCCCTATCAAGATACAGAAAGTAACTGTTATGTAGTCATTGTTTCACTGTTTTATACAGTTAAGTTTTATTATTATAAAGCATCTTTCCTTTGTTTTCTGCTGGCAAATGTGTCAACTATATAATTGAAATTCAGGGCCGTCGGGCCCCCCTTCAACACCCTGGGCCCCGACTCACCCTTCCCCTTTCCTTGTTTGGCCTGCATAGAAACTAGAAGCTGATAACAGCAAGACTATGGGTGAGAAACGAGTGTGCTCCGGAAAAACTAGTAACTGTGTAGTCAAGAAAAAAAAAAAAACAGCGCGATAACCATTCGGCTATGGCGGTCTTTTTACCAGTAAAAAGCCATGTTTACTGGCCAAGTGTCACATTCAGTATTCCTATACATTGGGATTTCATACGAAAACAAGATCACACAAACTCAGAAATTATATTGCTAGTATTCATTCTTTCAGATACGAAGAGTACACGTACATGCGAGCGTATACATGTACTTTATATAATACGTATACATATAGCGCACATATAGGCATATTGGATACACACCAGAAAAGAACAACAGCAAGAGCATGGATGAATGAATCGACAGTCGGGTTTCTGGAGGACGACCTTTCATCTTGCCGGATGCAATTTACCGATAATAGAAACAACAGAGTACACTGGCGGTTCCCAAACTGGGGTCCATTGATCCCCAGGGTTTCTCCTAAGTTCTCGTGGGGGATGGGAGCGGGGAGACAGTGAGGGAGAAAATGAGTCCGCGGAGCAAGTTTAGATTATGTAAACTGCTAGAAATGTCTGAAGATTTGAACTTTATTACCAAAAAGCAACAGCTGACACACTGACGCCAGGACTGGCGAACCATAGCTGGCCAAGACCCTGTCTCACCTTTTCGTTGGTACCTACCCTGGGTTGAAGATCGCCATAGTTCCCATGGTGGTGGAGTCTGCTAAAGAAATATTACAAACCCCCTGCTTTTTAGTTGCACGCAGGGACTGAAAAAATAGCCACCATAATCCGCTCCCAGTCCGACAAGATCCTGTACCTCAGCACGTTCACAGCATCGGCTGCAAAGAACATCAACTCGCAACTCCAGTGAGACATAAGAAAAGATAAGACTATCAAATAGAGAATGGATTTCAAAAGAGATGGGAGAGGGAGGCCACAGCGAATGATTATCAGCTTCAGAGGTCATCTTCGCGGACAAACTTGAGAACCGCTAGTTTATACATTTTAAATGGTGCAACATCACGAAGAACAAAAATACAGCACACTCCATTAAATTAACAAGACCAGTAAAACACAGCACACTCCTTGAAATTAACAAGACAAGTAAAACACAACAATATAACGCCCCCACACATCCCATAAAACATGTTCGCCACAATTTGTAATTTATACATATGAAAACAATATAGCCCATTAGCGGTTAGGTCAAACATTAGACTACAGTGTATGTAATGTCCAATACATATAAAGCACTGCAAATATGCTTACAACCCAGAGGCCTACAGGAGAGCTGTTAGGGAGGCAAAGTTCCGCAAGGGACATGCAAATGACGGACTGACTGATATATGACGTATGAAGAATATATAGCATACAAAACATATAAAATGCTACACAACACATGAAACACAATACGTGTACAACAAAACATATGAAAGAAAAAAAACATACTAACAAACGTATCTGAGACATCAGGAAGTTATATTATTTACCAAATTGTAAACACCCATGCATATACCAGGAAAACTATCTTATATCGTTTACTATCCTAGCTATGCAAGATTTTATCTTCTGTTCTGAGCACAATTATCATGAATCCCTGTAATGTTTGTGAATAACTTATCCTTGCTCTAGATGATTCTGTTGTGAACTACTTGTTGATTTTGAACCAGCAGGCTTTCAGAGTCTAGACCAGCCGTTCTTAATCAAAGGTATTCATAACTTTTGGGGACTTCTTATTCTTTTACCTCCCTGGAACTAAGAGCATGATATTCTTCACAGCCGATGCCGTGAAGGTATTGAAGCACGGCATCGTGTCGGATTGGGAGCAGGGTTATGGCGACTATTTTTCATTCCCTGAGTGCAGCTAAAAAGATAGAGTGTGCAGTACTTCTTTACCAGACTCCACCACCATGGGGACCATGATGATCCCCGCCCCATTAGCCAGGCTAGGCCTGTTACTGGGAGTAGCAATGGAGAGTGGGCCAGGGTCATGGTCGGCTCTGGTTCAACAGCTCTCACTGCCAAGTGGTACATCGTTTTCACTACCTCCACAAACAGCAGTCATACAAACTACTTTCACTGAAAGTGGTCATACACTGACAGCAGTCATACAAACTACCTCAGCTAACAGCAGTCATATGTATAAACTTCCACTAACAACAATTGTACGAACTGTCTCCTCACACAGATAGTCATAAAGACTTTGCGCAACAAAGAAGTTGAAGGCTAAGACAATACTATTGTCACTTCCCTGGCTGCGTTCCGTTGTCTACACTTCAGCGCCATTTACTCATCGCTTTAAGCCACTACATCAAGGCCGAAGATAAATTGCAAACAAACCTTCAGACCGTCGTGTGTCATGTTATTCGCGTCATGGCGTCTATTTTCATAATTTACTTCTAGGAGCTGGGACGATTCGGCAACTTGTAGAAAAACCTGTGATACAGGTTTATTCCGGCACTAGCTTTTCATAAGCTTGGCTTTCACACATGAACCAATGAAGTTAAAGTAATATACCGCATGTCGAGGAAGTGGACATAAACGCATAAAAGAACCGATTTTTAATGTGTACACACCGTAGCTGTTTTACAGGCACCAGATCATGTACACGTACACGTACGCTTGTATAAATATAATGATACAGTTAAGAGGAGATTTTTTCCATGCCCCTTTCACTAGTTCTTTCACACCTCGTCTATTCAGACTTTTGGAATTTGCGAATAAAGTTAATCATACTTTTATTATATAAAGACGAATGAGGAGGAGGATGAGGAGGAGGAGAAGAAGAAGAAGAAGAAGAAGAAGTCAATATGATTCAAGCTGGTTTTAGACAAGTAAGAGGAACAAGAGATCATATATTCAATATAACATTAAAAATAGAGAAATTCAGAAAATTTAATGTCACTTTATATTTATCTTTTATAGACTATTTAAAGGATTTGATTGTGTACAACACCAGAAACTTTGGGAAATAATGGGAAAAAATAGGATTTCCGACACATGTGATACAATTAATATCACTGCTGTATTTAGACCACCAAGCAGCAGTAAGAATAAATGGTGAAACAACAAGTTGGTTTGACATAAAACACGGGGTCCGTCAGGGGTGCATATTGTCGCTTTACTTATTTAACCTGTATACTGAAAATATAATTAGGAATGTTAGAGAAGATGTAGACAAAGAATATTAAGATGCCATAACAATTGGAGGTTATGAAATACCAGAGATTAGATATGCTGATGTATTACTGTCATTCATTCATTCATTTGCATGTCCCTTGCGGAACTTTGCCTCCTAAACAGCACTCCTGTAGGCCTCTCGGCTGTGAGCAAGATGGCCTGCCGCTGGTGCATCCATTTGCAGATTATCAACGATGTCTTGCAGCCATCTTCGCCTTGGTCTTCCTCTCTTTTTCCCATTATGTACCCTTCCAAGACTGTCTTCTCTGGATTATCATGACATAATTAGCTTTTCCATTCCTTTTTGTGCTGTATACAGTAATACTGTACACAGCACAAAAAGGAATGGAAAAACTAATCATGTCAGTCCGTAAAAATTGGGAAGAGCAAAACCTCTATCTTAATGCGAAGAAAACTAAATTGATGACAAATAACAAAACAAACAAGGCAGCTGAAATATATATCAATGAGGAAAAACTGGAAGAAGTGGAGAGTTTTAAATATCTTGAAGGTGCGAGATGACGCGGTTCGCTACTACTCTGTTCTCTCGTGGCTAGACAGTTGCTCGTCGTACTGGAGTCCATGGTTCGAATCCCAGGTAATTCTCTTGTGATTTTTGATTCTCTCACGTCTCACTAAAGTGCTTTAGCTACGATTTTTTCGTTGTCTAATTCGACAAAATAAGATTTTTAAAAGCATGCACCTTTTCCATTGCAAAATATAACTATGAGACCTGGACACTTAATGACACAGCTGAGAAACACATAAATGCCTTTGAATGTAAATGCCACAGAAGAGTTCTTCAAATATCATGGAGACACAAAAAAGAACAAATATATCCATACTACAAGAACTTAATATTGAAAAAGATTGGCTAGTAAAGAGGATTAAGCAGAGAAAACTTAAATATTTTTGACATATTAAACGTCATGATAATCTAGAGAAAACAGTCTTGGAAGGGTACATAATGGGAAAAAGAAAGAGAGGAAGACCAAGGAGAAGATGGCTACAAGACATCGTTGATAATCTGCAAATGGATGAATCAGCAGCAGGGCATCTTGCTCACAACCGAGAGGCATACAGAAGAGCTGTTAGGGAGCCAAAGTTCCGCAAGGGACATGCAAATGACTGACTGATTGATATATATGTATGTGTGTGTGTGAGAGAGAGAGAGAGAGAGAGAGAGAGAGAGAGAGAGAGAGAGAGAGAGTTTTCGACAGGATTAAATCCAACAGCCGGGTTAGAAAGCGAAATGGACGTAAAGCGAATTTCATAGAGTGAGTATACAATACGTTGCTTTTAATAGACTGGCATGTTTTAAAACATAGAAATAGATAAGAGTGATTTTATCATTTGAACAAAACTTTAAAATAAATAGTTTTACACTGAAAAAGTACAGTATGCTCTGTTAAAAATATTGTACATTTACAACAAGAAGTCCAACTAAATCTAAAGAGCCGACGGTGAGAAAAATGAATCGTCGTAAAGTGGGATGTCGGAAAGCGGTGACAGCCCGTATCTGTAAATAAACTGAATTCAAACAGGGTGGGAAAATGTTGGAAAATAGTCTCAAGAAGCTTCTTTCTTCTGATGCAACAATTACAGGAACTGTTTAAAATATTTTTACTTCACAAACTATGTTCTGGCAGCAAGGAGCCATGCAGTTATTTGAAACAAATTCCGGCAGTTTAAAGCTGACCTATATAAATTGATTGAATCAGCAGTATCGTAGCCTCTATCGCTTCACCAATGCCTTCAATTTTTGTCTGGGAATCGATTTTTTAAATGTCCACTATATAGTTATTTCCCACTATTACTCTTCCATTCTAAAGCTTTACTAATTCTCATACAGTTACATTTGTGGCTGAAATTTTCTGTCAGTGATAATTTGTTTTATCCCATGACAAAAATTACTACAAACCATCTGTTCTCTGGTGTGTATTATCTAATCTTTTTACTGACCTAGGTCCGAATCCAGACAGTGTTTCTGAAAGCTGAGCACAACAAGGAGCGTGTAACACACTCCTGACTGCACATCTTACGTCTTACATCCTTCCCGTGCCGTTAAACGTCACATAGGGTTCGCCAAGCTTTCCTGTTTTCTGCGAGCTTTTTAAAGAAGGGATTTTATGCCTACTCATTTAGCATCTCTTAACAATGTCCTCTTTTGAGTTTCACGTGGTCGACTTCTTTTTCTTCGGCCTGTTGTGTTCCACTTGATAGCATGTTCTGGGATTCTCTTCTCACCATGTGACCAACATATGTCCATCTCCTTTTCCGATGAATGCATTCTTTCGATCTTTGTTCATCGGAGTTGGTATCCATTGTGCTTGGTGGTTTTGTTGCGAGTTTTCATAACAGTTTATTCTTGTCCCATCTAGAGTCGCCTCTAGGTGGGTCTCGGGATAAGACTGTTACCCTTATGCCCAACTCCGGTTCAAAATATGTGACTACACATGCAAGACAGGTATTCAGACTCCAGGGCACTTTCTGCAGCTATGGGTCCTCTGTCAAGTAGCCCGAACTCAGCTCTGGTCACAGGGAGCTAATCTGGAGAACAAACTTTGGGATGCAAAGCATGACCCCCAAAAGACTGCACAGTTTATCTGGACAAGTAACATGTTTAACATGTGCTTATATCTTCCTTGTATATTACGTATTATCTGACGCTACCACACATTAATGGCCGCTGCAATGCAGAAAATACAAAATGACTTCCTTGTTACTTTTTTTTCTTTTAGCAGCAAAATACACCACAGATGTTTTACATTGCAAGAGAATTTACGGAAGAAGACCCTACATCTTAATTCATGCAACAACAAAAAAATCCAACGCACTCGTATATATTTATTATTTTAAGAAAGTTTTTAGTATTAAATTTAACAAATTACTTGACAAAGTGTTACGAACAATAAAGTAATGTCAGACAAAATATAGATAAATCGCAATCCAAGACTTCTGTCTAAATGTTTCTTTAAAAAAAAAGTTCGAGACCATACAACTGTAGGAAACAGCGATAAACTATAAAGCAAAACGTGTTTGTGTAAATTACGAGAATCAAGATAAATACGAGGCATGTTTGGAATTCCGTTGATAAATGGCGCCGTAGATTTACTTGTATAGTCATTTCTAGTTCAAATGAACTCATGCTTGGTCAAAACAAAGATAAATTCTGTTTTATTAGTGTAAGCGGAATAACTAAAAGTTTATGACTCGTGGCGGGCAGCTATTGACCTTCATACCATCAAAGCCTTGGCCGACCTGTCTAGGTGGCGACCTCGTAAGATCAGACCTACAGGTATCATGCTAAATACATGGGATGTGTGTGTGTAACATCCATAACCATATGTAACATATGGTACGTATGTAACACGCACCACTCTAAACAACTTATATCTGTAATTAACACAGTGTATAGCATGTGCATTTTACAAACACCAAGCTGAATATACGGTTTGTATGGATCAATCACTGTGTTAAAAACAAGGTGTGTATGTAACAAACACCGTACTAAACCCATTGTGTGTATATAACAAACACCACAGTGTAAAATGTATCGACATACAATTTGTTATAGTCATCATCATCATCATCATCATCATCATCAGGTGCCGTGCCGACTGGCGTTGGCTATTATGCTTCATGCAGGCCATCAGCTCAGTTGGTGATCTCCTCTCACACCATCCTGTCAGACTGTCCAGTATCATTTCTCTTGGTCTTCCTTTTATCTTCTTCCTTCTATTTTTCCTCTTGTTATAATATTTTCAATGCCCCCTCTTCTCATTACATGTCCTATGAAAGTACGTTGTCTCTCTCTTATCTTTTTGACAAGGTTTTTTTGTCTCTCCAGCTCTTCTCATACATTCTTCATTAGTGATTTTTGCTGTCCAGGGGATTCGCAACATTCTTCTAATAAACCACATTTCTGCTGCTTCCAATAATTATTATGCAGACTTGCCTATTGACCATGATTCACTTCCATATAACAAGATAGGTTCAATATAGCATTTTAGCACTCGTTTTCTAACATTCATTGATAAGGATGTGTTGGTTAATATGTTTCTCATTCTCTGAAATGCAGTCTTTCCTTGGCCTATTCTGTTCCTAATTTCTGTTCTGCATTTCCCATCTCAAGTTATTACTGCTCCAAGGTATTTGAATTTCTGCACCTGCTTTAGAATAGTTCCATTTAATTTTATACTGATGGATTCTGTTTGTTAGATATAACCATAGTCTCTGTCTTTTTGATGTTCAAAGTAAAGCCTCTCTGTTCACTTTCTTTGGCGACTTTATCCAAGAGATTTTGCAGGTCTTGTTGGTTCTCGGCTATTAGTACTGTGTCGTCAGCATACCGAAGGTTGTTAATATTGTATCCTCCAATTTTTATGCCTGGTTCTGTGATGATTGTTCTTAGAATATTCTCGCTGTACAGAGAAAAAAGGTCTGGAAATAGTACACATCCTTGTCGCACCCCTTGTTTTATCGGTTGATATTTCTCAGTTCTATTTTCAACTCGAACTGCTGCTTCTTGCTGCCAGTATAGATGTTTTACAATCCTCAGGTCTTTGCCGTCTATATTGATGTCTTCAAGCATTTTAATAATTTCATTATGTTTCACCTTGTCAAATGCCTTGGTGTAATCAATGAAGAATAAGTAGAGATCTTTCTGTACTTCTAAAGCTCTTTCTGTTAGTGTTCGTAAAGCATAAATGGCATTGTGTGTTCCCTTTCCTTCAACAAATCCAAACTGTTCATCTGCTATTTCCATTTTTTATCTTTTTCCTTGTTCTTCTCATAATGATTCTCAGAAGTAGCTTCGTTATGTGACATGAGAGGCTGATAGTCCGGTGGTCATCACATTCCTTTGCACCTGGTTTCTTTGGTAGTGCTATAAACGTTGATTTAATCAGGTCATTGGGAATATAACCACTGTTGTAAATGTCGTTCAGTAACTTGGTTATTATTATTATTCCTGTCTCCTCTAGTGCCTCTATTTCTTCTATTGTTATATTATCAGGCCCAGTCGCTTTTCCTTTCTTCATGTGTTTGATGGCATCTATGATTTCATCTTCAAGTATTGGTGGTCCATCACAGATTTCAGTATCTGGTGTTAATTCTGGTCTTTCTCCTCCATATAGCTCACCGATATACTCTGTCCACCTGTCCACAATGTCTTCTTTTCCCATTAACATTTTACCTTCTTTCGATTTCAGGCATCCTGTGGTATATTTTGTTTTCCTGCCTGTGAGTTCACTAATTCGTTTGTGCATGTTTTTGCTGTCTTTATTATGAGAGTCCTCTATCTGTCTGCACTGTTCATTTAACCACACTTCTTTTGCTTCTCTGCATTTGCGTCTTATTTCTTGATTTATCTTGTTATATTTTTTCTCATTATTTTTACTTCTCCTCCTCTTGTCCATCAGTCCTAAGATGTCGTCTGTCATCAATTTATTTTTAGAGGCTTCTTTTTTTTGGTGGTATTACCTCCTTAACAGTTTGGTGGATAGAATCTCTTAACATTGCCCATTGTTCATCTATACTATTTATCTTTGCTATTGCATTGTATCTATTTGTTATAATAATTTTGTATTGTTCTCGCAGTTCTTGGTCATTTTAAAGGAGTTCTGTATTCAGTTTGATGTTTCTCATTTTTCTGCATGTTTTCTTTAGCTTTATTCTAATTTTTCCACAGAGTGGGTCATGGTCACTATTGCAGTCAGCTCCTGGCATGGTTTTTGTTGTTAGTAATGCATTGCGGAATCATTTGTTGATTAATATGTAATCTGTCTGGTTAAAAGTCTTTTTGTCTGGGCTGCGCCTCGTTGCCAGTCTTCGAAGATGTTGTTTAAACCAGGTGTTTCCTACAACCATGCTGTGTATTCTTGCCCATTCAATTAATTTACAACCTCTGTCATTCCTCTCCCCCAGTCCATAGTCACCAACGATGTCTGAAGTTCTTCCTTTACCAACTTTGGCATTAAAATCTCCCATGACTATGTTAACTTCATGTGACTTTGTGTGTTTTAGGGCTGTCACTATTTGTTATAGTGCACACCAAGTATAACTATAATGCGTATTTCACGTAAAGAACAATGTGTACAACAAACAGGATACATATCCTTTTTTTAACAAAATAAGTGCGGGTACATTATTTGCTAGAATTATATAATCCCGAGTACATCAAAAAACATTGTGTACAAGAATAACTGGTATAACTATGTACAGCAACACATTCGCCACATGTAAAGCACTTGATATGCTATTTAGTTACTAACTAGACGAAAATATCTGCTAAATGGACGCACAAACAGAGAATCAGCTACAAACTCGATGTGATATAAACGTTAACAGTTTAATACTTGTTGTCACAATAGCACAGTGCTGTCAAGAGCAGACAGAAAGCATGCACAGTAACGCCCTGTTTTCCTGGCCGGCTGTCTCCACCCAAGGGGTATTTAGAAGTTCAGCTTTCTTTGAGCTCCTTCATATTTCTATCTCTGTTCGTATCCCTGCTCTTGATACCCAGATTTCTTGTCCTAGACTAACCCACTTCGCTGCAGGTTCTTATTCTCGGGGCAGGTTAATATTATTAACCCGGTTCTTTAGTCTTTTCTGTCCTTATTCTCTAACCGATAGAGGGCTTCGATAGTTTCATTGTCAGGGCAACCTAAACCAGCAGTCTTGTCATATCAGTCAGTTCTATTCATTATGAACTTTCCTTCATTTGTGGCCCTTGGGCTGGACACACCTTAGATAGACTAAAATTGAGATACAAAATAGGTGCCTAGTATCGGGGACATTTCTTTCCATTATCCCTTAGAACAGAGAAGAAGATAATACTTTCCCTCAGCAAGAATAACAGTATTAGATACTGATTTCTTGCATTCTGAACGAGTACCTTCCACTGACATTGCATTATATTCACATGATTTTGTGATGACGCTAACAAGTTTATATTTATAATCAAAACGTATTTTGTGATTATGCCAACAGATGTATTCTGGTTTTTAAAAAAAAGGTAAAATTCCCGTTTTCCATGACCTTCGGCACATGAAAGTGTGATGTGGTCAGTATCACGCCTGGCCGCTTTACCTTCCTAGATTTCTCTGGTACCCATTTTTAGAGGCTGTGTCGACCCCGGGGCGTTTTTGGTGTGTACCAGGAAAAAAATCCCACTGCTGGGACTGAACCCGGTTTAACCCAGTACCACCGGATTAGTAACGTGGGAAAAAGTCATAGCAATAGATGTAATTCTGTATACATAGATGTATATACGATAGATATATTCTTGTATAATGATATATTTTGTTATAATGTGAACGAGTGTTATTACATCCGCATATTGATGTACTATTCACATACTGAAACACAATAATTAGTGTATGGGCATACAACTATACATACAAAGCACTGCGGTAAAGCTGTGATACCAAAATATATAAAATGTATTCGCATGCTGATGTTCTGTTCACGTACTGACTTATTTTTAGTTTATTCTTAACATTGTGAGGCCCAAGAATCGCTCAAGTTAGTGAAGCACTGTCCGTTATGTGTACATTAGTGATGTAATACGCGTGGGTGTGTTACATTCATGATCTTCTTACCCAGTGTACACTCTGATGTGTACATATGCAATGCTGAGCTAATGGAATATATAATTACTAGTGTAACGTAATGATAATATCACGCGATGTAATGGACAGTACAACTGCTTACTTGTATGGCATGATGTGCACACGCACTGTCAGAAGTGCACATATAAGACGTGCATTTGCAGGCGACGAGAGCATACTACATGTAATATGTAAGTCATCGTCATCTCGTGGCATCTCCCCACAGAAGGTTGGCCGCAATGAATCTCCAGTCTGCTCTGTTTCTTGTGAAGATGTATGTGTGCCTCTGTATTTACTGTGTTATTGGGGCATTCGTTACGCCGGGGTTGTTTCTTTATGCTCACGATGATTCTGATTTGTACGTTATCTTGAAGTCGTGTTTTCTGAGTATTACTAGATTAGTTATTCACTGACTCCAATCATCAACTTCACGTTTCTGGATTAATTAGTCACCTGTCTCCAGCCATTCTTCACTTCCAGGGTCTTTCAAACCTAAGGTTAGCAACACACTGATGCAGAAGTCACGCCAGTCCCGCGTAACACTTGACATGAAGTTTTACTGATGAAATGGGTGAAAATGTAGATGTTGATGACGATAATCTGACCGCCGGCAATTTTGCCCTACCACATGGCGAATCCATTCATACGTGCAAAATTCCAGAACGTCCAATTTCTCGACAGAGGCATCACGAAACCCATCCACTCATACACATCCAAAACAAGACTCACTCACTCAGCTTTTCTCCCACTATTCCCAGTCATAGTCACAAACCACGCGACTTTTCTGGAAGGATCTCGACCCTTACCCGGACGTTCAAAATAAAGACTCAGAGGGCGAGAAATGGCCTTTCTGTGGAGAAAAAAAACCAGTTATCTCCCATACTGCTACACTTGTCTTGTAGAACACTTATCCCAAGCTGATCCCCGTTATCTCTTGATGTTGTCCACCCATCTAAATCGTTGTTCATGTGCTGATGTTCTGTTCATGTAAGTACAAGTATGTAAATACAAATTCTATAATATGTTGCGCTTTATTTTTCATTTCTGCAGTTTTTCCCCAAGAAGAAATCAGTCTGACCTAAGCCATCTTGTCTCGCCAATTGTGAAAGTAACCATCTTGTAGTCCAGACACCGCTACGTGACAAGATGTATCTGCAAGTTCACGTGATAGCATCACTGATACTCTGCCTGCTTTTATGTAAGTTCTCATATATCATTTTGTATATGTTTTATATGGCTATCTGTGTTTTGCTTGGTGGAGTTTCAGATAGAATAAATAGACACAAATAAAATAAAGAAAACATACTGAGAAATGTGATATTAGTAAAGTACGCAAATAGTCGGCAAATATTTGATATGGACACACAGAATTATAACACTGGTTATCCTCCTGTCTCGATTATAGGCAAGGGAAAGATACAAGAGTACCATGTTCTGCACCATGCCTGAATCCCAATCAACGGCATTATTTTTTTTTTTGGTTTTATTTTCGATCATCCAAAGACGGTAGAAAACAAAGCATTAAAAAAAATTCTTAGTGTCTTAAAAGTATTGATAATGATAACTGTCAGTGAAACTGTTTCCACGGTGATTGCATTAGCATTCGAGCTTACAGCAAGGGAGCTTTTGCAACAAAGAAATAATTGTAGGGTATCAGTCGGATCTGTCCTATCAGACGCGTAAATTTTGTAGGTTTGTTCTGAGCAATTGTAAAATATGTGGAAATTGTTAGCTTAATAAAGCGTGCATAGTTTTAAGGTACAATAATATTTTTTTAGTAATGACAGATCGGTATGTATGTGTGTGTATGTATGTATGTATGTATGTATGTACCTTAGGCATTTACTTCCAAGAGTCTAATTTCTTGTCTATTTCTTTAGTTGATTTCCAGCTTTCGCATGCATAGATGAGGGTGGATATCACATTTGAATTGAATAATCTTAACTTGATTTTTGTGCTTATAACTTTTGAATTCCATATGTTCTCAATATTTTTGAAGGACATTGCTGCTTTTGCAATTCGAATTCTAACTTCCTTCCTAGAGTTACCATCATGGTCTATGTAGCTGCCAAGGTAGGCAGATTGCTTTACTTCATCAACAGCTGTTCCCTCTACATATATTTTTCTTTCTTGACTAATGAGAAGTTTCATTATTTTTGTTTTTTGTCTTTGTTAATTTCAAGACCTATTTTACTATCCAAGGAAGACAGGGAATCTGTTTTTTCCTGCATCGATTTCACATTGTCACTGATAAGAGTTATGTCATCTGCAAAATTAAGATCTTCTTTTTGGGTCCCATTACCCAATCAATGCCGGTTTTACCTTTACAGCATCTTTTCATTATAAAGTCTATGGCAATTCCAAAAGGCAGGGGAGATAATATACATCCTTGTTTCATGCCTGTTTCAGTCTGAAACCATTCATTCATTCCTTCTTCTGTCTTGAATGCACAAAAATATCTGTTTTAGAGATCTCTAATGATGTTGACAATTATAGATAGTATTCCATATAGTCTTAAAATTCTCTACAACGAATCTCTGTGTATGCTATCAAATGCCTTTTTAAAGTCTATAAAGTTCAGGATTAATGGTTTCTGCTTTTCAATATGTTATTAGAGTATTATTCTTAGAGATCTGGTCGAGACAGCTTCTACTTTTTTGAAATCCTGCCTGTTCTTCTCTCATTGTAGTATCCACTGCATCCTTAATTCTATTTAGAATCACTTTAAGCTATCAGTAGATGGAATTTATAATTTTATGATTAGTTGTGGAATTCATATTTTTATGATTAGTTGTTTGCACATTTGATTTTATTTTCATTTGTGAGTGTCATATATCTTAGTAGACAACTGATTATGGGCCCCCTATGCCTTTTAATTAGAAACTTAATGTGCAATATGTGGAAAGTCTTAAAGATGTGTTATGCGGAGTGTGTTAAAAGTACTGAAGTTTCTTTTGTTAAAGAGTATAGAAAGTACTGAAATATTTTATGCAAAGTCTACTGAAAGTACTGAATATATTTCATAAGAAAATGTGTTTAAAGTATTGAAGATATTTCATGTGAAGCATGTAAGGAGGATAGTTCATGTGAAGTAGGTATGGAAAGGTAGTTTATGTGAAGTACAGATGTATAGAAAGTATTTCATGCGAAGTATGGAAAATACTGAAGATGTTTATGTGGAATATGTTTCTTAGTTATGGCAGGATCACATGGACAAAGTACGGACAACAGCACAAGCTCCAGCACAATTTCCAGCACAGTCTCCAGCACAGCTAGTACTAGTAGCAGCATGAACAGTACTGCGGCTGCTCAAAACAGTACTTTCAGTACTGTTTCCAGCACAGCAGAAAATGCAAGTACTAGCAACACAACAAATTCAACAACTTTCCCAGATACTACAACTGTAGTGGCTACGACTACAATCATCACAACAACAATGAAGCCATCATTTGATGTGATACACAAAAGAGGTTAGTGATGATGCCTTATATGGGCAGCATTTGTTAAAACTGTGATATAGTCTTTGATAATGCATACTGATTGCAACATGATGTCTATTTTCAAAAATAATTTTAAACAGTGAAGTCAGAGTTAGCCTTAGTGAAATAATTTTTATCCATTCACAACACATTTATATCAATAAAACACTTTGTCTAAGACAGCTCTGACATAGGCCTGAAAGACAAAGGTTGATTCATGTGGGAAATTTGTTAGAAAAAAAAGACCCATTTTATTCTGTCTTTTTATGAGTTTTCATTTTCATGAAATAAATCTCTAGAAAAATCTTCTTTCTTCTTCTTTCTTCTTCTTCTTCTTTCTTCTTCTTCTTCTTCTCTTCTTCTTCTTCTTCTTTCTTCTTCTTCTTCTTTCTTCTTCTTCTTCTTCCCCATCTTCCTTCTTCTTCCTTCATCTCTTGTGCATACAGAATTTTCATTTGTCTGTTCTTTTCCATTCTTACTGAATGACTTTGACTAAGTGAAAGCTGTATGATGAAGGGCAGAATTTTAGATGGGCCTGCATGACCAAATTTTAACCCTTTGAAAATAAAGTATGTCCGTTTGTTTGTTCATTGGTTCATTTCTGCATGGTTCAACCAGCATAGTCTGTTCAGTTTCGAGAGATTTATAATTTGTTGGGATTTAAATAAGCTGTTCAGTTCAGTGTTCTTTATATTCTTTATAGCTCTCCATTCTCCACTGTTGGTATCCTTTATGGGCCCAAAGATTCTTTTTAGGATCTTGTTCTCAAAGATCTGCAGTTGTTCATCTCTGTTTGTTGTACTCCACGTTTCTGATCCATACATGATGGCTGGTCTTATTACAGTTTTATACATGGTTATTTTGGTGTTTTGGGACAGGATTTTGGATTTTAACATGTATTAATTGTTGTTTTATTTCCTATCTGTACTCTTCTTTTAATTTCCTTGCTTACTATGTTGCCTTTGTTGAAGGTTATGCCTAGGTATTTGTATATTTCTGCTTTTCTAGTGATCATTATCTTCAACATTTATATAATCTAAATTATTCTGCCTCTGGTCTCTTGATATCTTCATATACTCTGTCTTATCTTGGTTAATGGTCAAGCCCACTTTTAGTGCTACATCTCTCAGGTGTATGCAGGTATTGACGACTTCTTGCATGGTTTTCCCCACCAGGTCGATGTCATCAGCGTATCCCACTATTTTAGTCTGTTCTTCTGTACTGCTTTCTTCTTTCACTTTTCTAATTACCTTTTCTAGTACTAAGTTGAATAGTAATGGAGATAATGTATCACCTTCTTTTAAACCAGTTCTTATAGAGAAGGGTCAACTTTCTTCCCTTATATATTACTATATTTTGTGTATCCTCTATACATATTCTGGTCATATTGATTAATTTATTAGGTATCTCAAATTCTTTCATAATTTTCCATAAGCTGCTCCTATCTATGCTGTAATAAGCTTTCTTGGAGTCAGTGAATATATTATGTACTTCTTTCCCATATTCCCAGTACTTTTCTGCTCTTTGACGTAGATAAAATATTTGGTCTGCGGTTGATCTATTCTTCCTAAAACCTGCTTGATAGTCTCCCAGTATGTTCTCGCTGTATGATTTTAATCTATTTAAAAGTATAATAGATATTATTTTGTAGTTCATTTGTAGTAAGGATATTCCTCTGTATTTTCACACTTGCTCCTATCACCTTATTTGAATACTGGGATCAGTAATGATTCTCTACATTCACTAAGGAGTTTTTCTTCTCTCCATATTTGTTGTATTAGTGCACATATCTGTTCACATAGATTTAGACCTCCTTCCTTAATAAATTCTGCAGCAATTCCATCTGGACCCGTTGCTTTGTTGTTTCGTAGAAGCATGATACTGTAGATGACTTCTTCTAAGTCTGGTCCTCTGTTTCAGATTCACAAGTCTGTATTTCTCTGCATGGTAATGTGTTTATAGGCTCTTCACAGTTTAGTAGTTTTTCGAAGTATTATTTCCATCTGATACAGATTTTCTCTTCATTATTTATCATGTTTCCATTGCTGTCCATCAAGCTCTGCAGAGGTTGTTTATACCCTTTCTTTACTGTTCACAGTTCTTTATAGAATTCCCTGCTTTTCTTATTCATGTCTTTCATATATTGTCGTTTATGTTGGTGATTAACTTTTTGTGTTTCTTTACATTGTTTGTGGTACTTCTCCTCATTTGTTTTGTTGTTCATGTCATTCACCCATATCTGTCTCGCTGTTATTTTCTTTATGATTGCTTCTCTGCAGACTTCATCAAACCAGTTCTTTCTTTTATTTATGGTCTTGACTCCCAGGAATTGTTCCACTGTATTCTTTATAATGGTTTTTATATCTTCCCATCTGTCATCAATGCTTTTATTTCTTCTTTCCCTCTTGTGTTTATCTCATGTTTTAACTCATTTCTGAATTTTTCTTTAGTGTCTTCTCTTTTCAAAGCATCTCTGTTTATTACTGAGCTTTTATTTAATTTACTGTAAACATTTTTCTTCAGTCTGAATTTTAGTTTAGCTCCCACAAGATAGTGATCAATGCTCAGTCAGCCCCTCTGTAACTCCTGATCTGAAGTATGTTTGTTGTATGCCTGGTATCAAGTAAAATATGCTCTATCTGGTCGCATGTTAGTTTATTGGGTGATTTCCATGTTTGTTTATGGATGTTCTTAGTTTGAAAATATGTGTACTGCTTATTCTCATTCCATAAGCTTCTGCCATATTTATTAGTCTCCATTCATTATCATTAAATGTTTCATGCAGACTTTCTTTTCCTGTGATGTACCAGTATGATTCTTCCTTTTCTATCTTTCATTGAAATCTCCTAGTATTACAGTATATCATGTTTCTGGGTCTTCTCTGTTACTCTCTCTCTCTCTCTCTCTCTCTCTCTCTCTCTCATGTGTTGTAAAATTCTTCTTTGACTTCATCCTCATCTTCTATTGATGCATGCACATTAATCATTATTATATTCTTCTTTGCCCCTTAATGCGAGGCTGTTGATTCTTTCATTGGTGGCACTGAAGTCCATCACTAAGTCCCATACTTTTCTCTTGACAGCAAAACCTGTCACACAGTCCCAAATTCATGTCTTCCATTGGTAATACATTGGTAATACTACTAGTACCATTTCTCCTGTGACTGTTATATCTTCTCCAAACCATCTGATTTCCTGTAATGCTGTAAAGTCCATGTCATACCTGCTTAGTTCATCTGTTAATTCTTTAGCTGCCCCTTGTCTGTATAAACTTCTTATATTCCATGTTCCAAATCTCATAATATTAGTGACTGGAATAAGTGGAGAGGAGTAACCTTGCTGTTAGTTGTATCAAAGGTATTTTGCAAAGTCATTCTGAATAGAATTAAAGATATAGTGAATACTGCAATGAGAGAAGAACAAGCAGGATTTCGAAAAGGAAGAAGCTGCCTCGACCATATCTTTACTCTAAGAGTAATACTTGAAGAATATATTGAAAAGCAAAAACCATTAATCCTGAAATCGTAGACTTTAAAAAAACATTTGATAGCATACAAAGAGATTCATTCTAGAGAATTTTAAGACTATATAGAATACCATCTAATACTATCAACATCATTAAGGATCTCTACATTGGATATGTTTGCGCAGTCAACACAGAAAAAGGAATGAATGAATGGTTCCAGATTGATTCAGCCCTGAAACAAGAATGTATGCTATCTCCTTTGCTTTTTGGAATTGCCATAGACTTTATAATGAAAAAAATGGTGCACAGGTAAAATGGATATTGATTGGATACATGTGACCCAACTAAAAGGTTTTGATTTTGCAGATGACATAACTCTTATCAGTGACAATGTGAAATCAATTCAAGAAATAACAAATACCCTATCTTCACTAGCTAGCAAAATAGGACTTGAAATTAACAAGGATAAAACAAAAATAATGAAATTTCCCATTAATCAAGAAGGAAGACTATACATAGAAGGAATAGCTGTTGAAGTAGTAAACCAATTTGCATACCTCAGCAGCTATATAGACCAGGATGGTGACACCAGAAAGGAAGTTAGAATGGCAAAAACAGCATTTGCCTTCAAGAATTTTGAGAAAATATGGCATTCTAAAGTTATAAGCACAAAAACCAAGTTAGATTATTCAGTTCAAATGTAATATCCACCCTCAAATATGCATGTGAAAGCTGAAAAAGAACTAAAAAAAAATATACAAGAAATTAGACTCTTTTGAAAACAAATGCCTAAAGAAAATACTCGATATAAAGTTGAATAAATTAAAAAACAATGCAAAGATAAGATAGATGAGCAAACAACATCCTATCTCGTGGGTGATCAGAAAATAGAGATGGACATATGTTGGTCATGTGATGAGAAGAAACATTCAGAGAAAACCAAAACAAGCTATCAAGTGGAACACAACAAGTTGACGAAAAAGAGGCTAACCATGTGAAACTCTAAAGAGGACAATGTTAAGATAAAAAAAAAAGGTAAAGATAATCCTGTCATGCCATAGAGACACTTAGGGATATGGTGTTAGTGCCCACATTGTTAAGAGAGGCCAAATTTGTAGGCATAAAATCCATTGATGAGGTTGAAAAACTAGCCGAAAACATGAAAACTTTGCAAACTACCATGAGAACTCTATGTGACGGCATGGGAAGAATGTAAGATATAAGAATTACAAGAAGTGATAATGTATATCTCTACAAATATGGTGACATAAGACTCTAATGTGATTTTATTAAGACTTTTGAGAACATTTGTATCTCAGATAATTGTGCTATCACTTAATTTGCTATGTCATTGTTTAAGAAGGAGTGTAATATATCAATGAGATGAGTGTACCATGATAGTGTATCAGGAATGGGAATGTATCATGATAGTTTATCAGTGATGTGTGTCATGTTAGTGTATCATTGATGGAGCTGTGTCATGATAGTGTATCAGTGATAAGAGTGTGTCATGACTGTATCAATGATAGGAGTGTGTCATGATGGTGTATCAATAATGGGAGTGTGTCATAATAGTGTACCAGTTATGAAAGTGTGATAGAGTTGTGTTTCAATGATGGAATAGAAATCTGTCATGATAGTGTACAAGCTGTGGGAATATGACTGAGATCTGTAATCTGTAATCAGAGACTGGCATCCCTGCACTCTGTGCATTCCCATATTTGCTCTGCCTTCCATTCCAACACCCACTGAAGTGTGCACCTGCTGCTTGTGGATAATGCATGCTAAACCACTTTATTCAGAAAAATAGTCACTTCTCCTCTCCTCCGCCAGTTCGATCATCCTCCTGATGTGATTGTTATTCAACCCAATCTCATCCTCCATGTGCTGCCTTTTCAAGGTGGCTCTTGCAATCCTTGTCCATTTTTAGGGTGCCCTGACTTGATGCCATGCCTGCCAGGTTGTCCAGTCCGTCATTGCCTTTGACTTCCACATGACCTGGGCAGTAGATCCACATCAAACTGGATATCCAAGAGACCAGTAGAAGCTGGACCCACTCCCTACAGAAGAAATATCTCTCAAATCTCTGTAACATGTTTTGGGAGTCTGTAACAAAGACCAATATGACTGAGAGATTATGGCAAGAATGGAGATAAGCATATAAAATGAAGGTTGTGAAAGAATAAAGTGAAATATGAAGGTTTTAAATTACTTGTTCCCTGGTCAGCTCATTTGTTGGTTCTCCCAAATATTCATCACCAGATAGAGGATACTATGTCCTAGAGTTGAAGATGAGCATGGACAACCTCTCAGACATTCAATACACCAATGCAAGTCTCACAAGAGATGACATGTTGAAAAAGGTGAGGATACAATAACTACAGCACAGCTCATTTATCATTCTGTCATTACAATGTACCATTCCATTACTGCAACTTAACCATTCCACCGTCATAACTAATCATTTTATATTCACAACTTACCACTTTCTAATCACAGCTTACTTTTCTGTTATCACAATTTCTAAATCGATTATCATAACATACCATTATGTCATCACTCATTCTAGAATTATGTAGTAGATCATTGATAAAGTGGAGCATTATTGATGTAGCTTGACCATTATTCACCTGTTATAGTTCTGTGTAGTTTCTCTTTAGCTTAAAAGGGATGGCGACTGCAGTAAAACTGGTTTAAATAAATAAGGTAGACAGAGGTGTATGGTGCAGTTTTACAAAGTGAGGGAGGGAGTGAGTAAGGTGAGAAAAAAACGAATAGAAAGTATGAGAATGTATAAATGAAAAACATACAACATCCTATATTTCGGCGTGAGCCTTATTCAAGGATACATACACAACAAAATACAAACACGAAGAACTTAACTGAAGTGTCTTCCTCCAAGTGGGAAACAGAAATGTTTTTCATTGATGTAGCTGATATATATATATATATATATGTGTGTGTGTGTTGCCACATTTACTAAACAATGATTTATGAGTTCCATAACAGCTAAAAAACAGCTAAAAAATGAGTTATGTATTCAACAGTTAGTAAATAATAATAGATTATGTCATTCTCCAAAAGAAACCAGCCCAATCATGAATGAATAAAAAAAATACATGACAAAAGATCATAAGATGAACTGATGAATGAATAATGCATTATGAGATCTAAACAAAACTGCTTTTTTTTTCCCTTTCAGGTCAAAAATTATGTCCTGTTATTTCCTGGAGCTAGTCTTGACTTGTAGTAAGTGACTTAATTTGTGTCAAACTTAACATCCCTCTTGTGACCAGGTAATAGATCAGCCTTCTAACACCTCAGTCAAGAGAACAAGTTGTCTTTACTGTCACCATGACTTAACTTGGTCAGTGTGATGAACTAGTCTATGTCGACATGTCAGAGACATCTGAATACTATCATCTTGTCATAAAGCAACTACTATAATAAACTGGTCTGTAACACATCTGAAAGAACTGGATTTTGTCATCCTGGTTTAACCACTGTAACAGAGTAGTCCAAAAGACAACTTAAATGACTGTTAGCATTGTCATCCTGACTAAACTTAACCACTGTAATGTACTGGTCTGTAACACATCAGAAACAACCGAGCAGGTTTTCAGCATTGTCATCTTGACTTAACTGAGCCACTGATAACAGACCATTCTTAGAATGCTTCAAGAAGATATGAAATTTATTATCTCATATTTAATAGTCATCATAAAACTAAACACCAGATTCTGAACCTGAGAGTAAAGACAAGAAATTTTTAGCAAAGTTTAGAATGAGAAAATAAATGTAACCCAATTTCTGCACTTTTTAAAACATTTTTTTTTCAGTGCCACTGGCCAGGAATTCACGCTGAGGTTGTTGTTCCCACTAAACATCATAACTAACGATTCAGAGCAGACATTTGCTAATGTGACCAAGGAAGAAATTAGATTATTCACAACATCAGAGAAATTTGAAATGCCAAATGAAAACTCAACATTTACCAAGATTGATGCTTGTAAGTCTCTAACATCAGCATTATCACTGTGGTCATCTCTGCAATCATAATATCATTATCATTGATATATTATCACCCTACCTTCATCTAGTTTGGCCAAATCTCTCCTACATTCTTCATTTTCCACTAATTTTGGCCCTTTTTTTTTTTTTTTTGCTGCACTGTTATTCTTGTCATTCCCTATCTGCATCTCTCAAGCGTACTTGATGACATTTTGGTTCTCCTTATTTTCTTTCCCAGTTTTCTCCTTATTCAGAAACATATGTGCTGCCATAGACGTCTGTCCCCTTGGCTTCAACTGTAACAGTGAAGGATGTCAGCACATGTGTGCAACCAGGGACTGTAGCGGCCACGGTACTTGCTTTATTAATGTAAATTCCACTGCCAGTGCTACTGCCATGTGCAAGTAAGTCCTACCATCATCACAGTAACAGCATTAAGGTTATGTTTGCTAAATAATCACAAATATAGCCATTAGTACCATCACAACAGCCATCAGTATTCTGTCCATAATATTAATGCTGGCCATTGAATGTAGAACTCAGCTGTTAAGTCACCAAGATATTCCATCTCCTAGACCTACATGTAAAAACATTTATGGTATATATAAATGCTACATTTGTACAAAAACTTTGCTTCTTATGTCAGGTCTGCTGTGACATAAATACTACTTTTCCAGTATCTGTTGGAGGGGGAGAGGATATTTTGAGGAGAAGCTGTGTGCTTGGAGCAGTCCCACAGAGTTGCAGGCTAAGTTTTTCATTTCGCCCCTGAGAGACAGAAACCCTAGACTTTGCCATGATTTCACTCTGTTTCCGTGATGAGATGGGTATTAACAGTACATGGCCATGCCTCACTCATGAGAGCTATACTTATGCAAAAGTGGTTTTTTTTAATATCAGAGCTTTACATTAATTGTCTTGGTCAGTTAGAGTTTAAGTAATAAAACTAGATTTCTTATGTCAGATCATAAGTTTAACAAAACTGGATTTCTTATGTCAGGACAACAGTTTAACAGAACTAAAACTGTTATGTCAGGACGTACACATTAGCAAAACTCTGTCATCTGAACAGCAAAAAAGGCCCTGGTGTCACCCAGCCTCTAAAAATGGGTACCAGAGAAATCTGGGAAGGTAAATGTAGCCAGGCGTGATACTGACCATGTCACACTTTCATGTGCCGAAGGTCATGGACTTAGAACCTAACACAGAATCCCCAATATACTTTAATGACATGGAAATGGAGATTTTACCTTTTACCTCTCTGCCCACATTATGATGCTCATTCTTTCCTAAAGATAACAGGAAAAGCTAATAACTGCTAATCTTCCTAAGCAAAATTTATATGCTCCAAGTTCTTTCACTGGTAAGTTAAATTTAGCAATAGTATTTAATCCATCATATGTCACTCATTTCTCTTCACTTCTCTCATTCACCAGGTGTGATGACGAATATGCAAATGAGTACACAGGAGACAACTGTGAATATGCTAGACGCGGGAGGTGGCAGATCATTGCCATCTTAGCAGCTGTGTTGGGAACAGCCTGCCTCATCCTTATTATCATCATCATCGTTATGTGTGTCTGCTACGGGCGCAACAAAGCATCTGCCAACTAGTAAGTCTTCTAGTGTAACGTTCAGTGTGTATAATATTATAATAATTTGAGTGAAATGTGTTTGTGTCTACCCCGTGTGGTACCCGGGATCTGCAAAGAATAGGACCACTGTACCCTACCATGCATGATCGTAAAAGGCGACTAAGGAGGGTTCAGCATAGGGCCAGCAATCCTATCTGGTAAAAAAACTATCAGACTGCTACAGAAACAGAAGCAAGGGAAAAAGCAAATGCAGGTGGAAGGAGAAATGCTTATCAGGAAACTGAGCCCATGAAGTTGTGGATGAAAGCCAGCCACTGGAAGTCCCCAGCCCGACTGCAGACCTCCTGGAACCTAAACAAAAGATGCAAATAGGCAGCTGGAATGTAAGAACACTAAATCAGACTGGAAAACTAGCACAAACCATCAAGGAAATGCACAGATACAAACTAGACATACTAGGAATACAAGAAGCAAGATGGACAGGACAAGGCAGAAGGAAATTAACAACACAGCATACAGAAGATACAATAATATGGTCAGGTAAAGAAGATCTTCATGAAGGAGGAGTAGCATTGATTATAACAAAAGAAGCATCAACAGCATTGCTGAAATGGACCCCAATAAATGAGAGATTATTATATGCACGGTTCAACTCAAGATTCACGAAGCTGTCTATTATAGTTTGTTATGCACCAACAGAAGCAGCTGAAGAGGAATTAAAAGAAGATTTTTACAACAGCCTCCAAGCCACAGTAGAAACAATACCCAAGCATGATATGCTACTCATCTTGGGCGACTTCAATGCAAAAGTAGGTGAAGGAAATGAAGATAGAAGAAGAATCATGGGAAGAGAAGGAATCGGAGAAATAAATGAAAATGGAGAAAGACTGTGCAGTTTCTGTGAAGAAAACATGATGACCATCGGAGGGACAATTTTCCAACACAAAAACATCCATAAGGTGACTTGGAGGTCACCAGATAAAACCACAGAAAACCAAATCGATCACATACTAATAAACAACAAGTGGAAACGGTCACTACAAGATGTGCGAGCAAGGAAAGGAGCAGATATAGGAAGTGATCACAACCTTCTGGTAGCAAAAATAAAACTAAAATTAAGGAAAGCCAGAATCGGAGAACACAGAAAGATACATTTTGATACAAGAAAACTGATAGACCAGCAAACAAGAAATGAATTCTCAATAATACTTAAGAACCGCTTCAGTGTCCTACAAGACGAAGCAGAAATGTCCATATTAGAGTTCAATAAAACACTACAGGAAACAGCAAAAGAGGTGCTGGGATATCGGAAAAGGAGAAAAGAGGAATGGATAAGCGAGACCACATGGGAAAAGATAGAGCAAAGAAAAGAAATCAAGAAAAAATTACTGAACACCGAATCACAACGGCTTAAAGAACGAGTTTTAAGTAATTATGCACAAAAAGACAAAGAAGTGAAGGAATCATGCCGTCAAGATAAACGTCAATATTATGACAACTTAGCAGAAACAGCAGAGAAAGCAGCATATACAAATGACATGAAAACCATATATAAAATCACAAAGCAGATGACAGGTAACTTCAACACAAGATGTGAAAGTGCAGTAAGAACACAAAATGGACAACTGGTCAGTGGAGAAAGAGAAAAAATTGAAAGATGGAGGGAACACTTTAACACCCTACTAAACAGAACACAAGCAGCACAAGCAATAGATATACCTGAAGCAAAAGCGGAACTAAACATCAATACAGGACCAATAACAATAAATGAAGTTAAGGAGGCGATAAAGATGCTAACGATAAAGAAGCTAAAATCAGACAGGGCACCAGGTGAAGATGAAGTGACTGCTGAGATGTTGAAAGCAGAAGAAATAAAAACACCAAAACAACTTTGCCAGATATTACAACAAATTTGGGATTTAGAAAAAGCCCCAGAGGAGTGGAAAACTGGTCTTATAGTAAAACTACCAAAGAAGGATGACCTCAGAGATTGCGGGAACTGGAGAGGCATTACCCTACTGCCACTCACCAGTAAAGTATTTTGCAGAATAATCATCAACAGAATTGTACCAACACTTGAGGAAAAACTTCGGAAAGAGCAGGCAGGATTTAGGAAAGGAAGATCATGCATAGACCACATATTTGTACTTAGACAAATATTAGAACAGGCAAATGAGTGGCATAGTACAACATATGCATTATTCATAGATTTTGAGAAAGCCTTTGACAGTGTCAACAGAGATGCACTGTGGAAAATCCTAAGATGGCATGGCCTCCCCCATAAAATAGTAAATGTAATCAAAGCCCTATACGAGGGTTTTCAGTGCAAAGTTATCTGTGGAAGACATACCTCCAGCAGCTTTAGGGTACAAACAGGAGTGAAACAGGGATGTGTACTATCACCAACATTATTTATCTTGGCAGTAGACTGGTTAATGAAGGAGGCAACATCAGACAAACGCAGAGGATTACAATGGACCCTTGACACAGTGCTGGAGGACCTTGACTTTGCGGAGGACATTTGTCTATTATCAAGCAGTCACAAAGATATGCAAGATAAAATAAACAAGCTAACTCAGAATGCAAACAACATAGGACTAAAGATCAACATATTTGTACTTAGACAAATATTAGAACAGGCAAATGAGTGGCATAGCACAACATATGCATTATTCATAGATTTTGAGAAAGCCTTTGACAGTGTCAACAGAGATGCACTGTGGAAAATCTTAAGATGGCATGGCCTCCCCCATAAAATAGTTAATGTAATCAAAGCCCTATACGAGGGTTTTCAGTGCAAAGTTATCTGTGGAGAACATACCTCCAGCAGCTTTAGGGTACAAACAGGAGTGAAACAGGGATGTGTACTATCACCAACATTATTTATCTTGGCAGTAGACTGGTTAATGAAGGAGGCAACATCAGACAAATGCAGAGGATTACAATGGACCCTTGACACAGTGCTGGAGGACCTTGACTTTGCGGAGGACATTTGTCTATTATCAAGCAGTCATAAAGATATGCAAGATAAAATAAACAAGCTAACTCAGAATGCAAACAACATAGGACTAAAGATCAATGTAGGAAAGACAAAGTTAATGAAGCAAAATGTGAACAACAGAAATGTACTCAGAGTAGATAACAAGTTAGTGGAGGAGGTCAACGAATTTGTATACCTTGGCAGCAGAGTAGTAGAAAATGGAGACAGCACAGAGGACATCAACAGCAGACTTACTAGAGCAAACCAGGTTTTTGCAATGCTGCAGAATATATGGAAATCAAATAAACTAAGCATAAATATAAAAATCAGGATATTTAAGAGTAATGTTCTAAGTGTACTACTCTATGGAAGTGAATGCTGGAAAATCACCAAAACCATAGAAAACAAGTTGAATTCTTTCCAGACTAAATGTTTACGAAGAATTTTAAAAATATTTTGGCCAAACACTATAAGAAATAACATCTTATTAGAAGAAATGCAGATGAAACCACTGACAACAATTATTGAGGAAAGACGCTGGCGATGGTTGGGACATGTACTCCGAATGACTGACAACTCACTACCAAAAATAGCACTAAGATGGACACCACAGGAGAGCAGAAGTAAGGGTAGACCAAAAGAGACATGGAGAAGAACAACAGAAAGGATGTTGAGCAATAGAGGGCTCACCTGGGCAAGAGCAGAAAAAAAGGCGAAGGACAGGCATTTGTGGAAAACCCTTGTGGAAGCCCCATGTGCCCTGGGCACTTAAGGTTCAGAGAGAGAGAGAGTGTTTGTGTCTGTGTGTGTGTGTACGCACATGGCCACACAAACATGCATGCATATGTTGTAAAAGGATCACCATCAGTGGTCAAATAGAGAGATAACTGAAGTAAAGCTATGATAGCTAAAATTTATGGGGACAAAGATGATGTCCATCTTGACAATCAGTGAACTATAGCTGACATGCTGGCATCACGGTTGGCTAACCATGGCTGACCAAGACCCTGTCCCACCTCTCCTCTGATACCCCATTAACAGGCCTAGCCAGGCTAATGAGGCAGGGATCACCATAAGCCCCTTGGTGGTGGGGTCTGCTGAAAAAAAAAAAAAGTATTGCACAACTCCTGCTTTTTATCTGCGCACAAGGAGTGAAAAAATAGCTGCCATAGCCTATTTCCAACACAACATGATGCTGTGTCTCAGCACCTTGACAGCACCGGCTGCAAAGAACACCAGCTCACACTTACAGCGAGATTGAAGAAGAAAGACTAAAATTTATTACATTTTTTTTTCTTAAAATATAGAATCAGCTTTATTTCAAAATGATGCATAGTTGTGATATTTTTTCACTTTTTTAGAAAAATAAGACACAAGGAACAAAAAAGTAAAAGTAGACTATTTACTACAGAATTGTAAGAGTGTGTGTGTATATATATATGATCACCTGTTGTTTTATGAAATTTCAGCTGAATGCATCATATCCTCCCTATATTGCACAACTAAGTGTCAAAAGTGCATCATATTACATCGGCAGCTATTTATAGAGTAGGGGCAAGTGTTCAGGCATCAGTGCGCTTCTGGTTTTCATGCTGAGAGGTTGAGGTTGTGTATTATATATATATGTTATGTGTAGTTAAAAATGGGCGAGAAATCATCATTAACTCTTTGTATATTTGGACACGCGTCCTGCGTGGTTGTATCCCTGTTACGATATACTTATAGACGCGAGGCGCGATGATGGTTTGTAGCTCTCTAATTTTGAAAATAATCAAAGTATCTTAAAACCAGCAGTTGACTTCCTTCCGGAATTCAGTTGTCCACATTAAGCGCGTGTTTTGAGCAGAAAACAGAGCGATTCTTTGTTCATTTAAAGCGAGTTTTTCAAAGTTTATCGTCGCTAGGCCTTTGTTTATCAACAAATATGGCTTCCAGTGCTAGTTTCTTTCATCCAGAGCAGCATATTTCTGCATTACAAGCTCAGAATTTAATTTAAAAATGTCTAGACTGTGGTGTAGAGAATGCAGTAGTAGAGACTGAATTTTCAGACCACGTGGCGCGGATTGAAAGGATCTATTGTCTTATTTTTGCTCCAGCAGCAAAATGTGTTAGAAGGGTAGCTGGTGATACTACTTCTCAGCTTTTTGCTAGTACTAGCTGTAATATTACAATAAGTAATGCTGGAGATTGTGTAATTTAAAAAATTAAATGTTGTAGAATGCTTCAAATTTAAAAAAAAAAACAAAAACCAAAACACAATGGCCTGTTTTCTGGTAAATATTAGTCAATGACTGCCCACTTGTTTTCATGTAAATATTACCTACCCACTTGGTGTTTTTAGTTTGCTGTGAATGCATAACTAGTGCATATTTTCATGTAAATTTTGGAAGATATGTTAAAGAACAGGTGTTTGTGTACATTTTTAATCATTATGGAATTATATAACCAACTACAGTGGATTAACTTGATGGGTAAGTGACAAAAAATTTATTTTATTACTTCATTTTCCATTCTTTCTTCTCAGTTCTTAGCTCTTTTTTTTTTGTTGTATACTAACAAAATGTTAAAAATTTTATTTGAAAAACAAAATACATTTTTTCTTCTTCAAAATAAGGTATAATACTTCATACTACAGATCAGATTATGCCTTTGTCATTCTTTTAAATGTGACAACCATCCCATTTCACATTGTGAAATTTACCCCCCTTGGTCTTTTGAGGGAAACACCCCCAGTATACAAAGAGTTAAGACAACAATAGTGATTTTATGTCATAAAGGATGCTCTGAACATGAAATAAACAGAAAAATGAATGTTGGCAAGACTGCTGTTTATAATTCAATCACAAAAAATTGAGATACTAGAGATTTCAGCAACTGAAGGAGAAATGGGCACTTGAGGAGAACAACTCCATGTAATGACAATACCATGATGTGAATTTTATGCATTCTCCAAGGAGTTCATGCAGGAAAATCACTGCCCTTCTACAATGAGCAGGACTGTTTCCCAATGTCTCAGCAAATAATTTGGATTAAAATCATATAAACCTGCAAGAAAACCTAGACTAACCCCATTTATGAAAAAAGAAAAGACTTGAGTTTGCTAAGCATCATCAATCATGGACTGGTGAGAATTGGAGTCAAGTTCTTTTTTTCTGATGAATCAACTGTATGGCAATTTGCCTTACATGTATCACATGTTCGACAACCAAAAGATAGAAGACTTCATGACAAATACATCATTAGCACTATGGGATATCTTCAGTCAGATGCTGCTTTATTACACTTTTGTCGAAGGGAACTACAGTGACTGGTCCTCGTTATGTGGAAATGTTAAAAGACATTCTAGTAATTCATATGACAATGCACAGTGCTCAGTGTTCATGCATGATGGTGCCCCACGCCATAAATCCAAGGCTGTGAAGAGGAGCAAAATTATTGTGCTTGACTGGCCAGGTAACAGTCCTGACCTCAATCCCATAGAGAATGTGTGGACCCTTTTAAAGGATAAGGTTGCAGAAAAACAGCCAACACATTCTCAAGCTTTGATTAATTCAGTAAAGTACATTTGGTGCAATGAAATTTCATGTGACTACTGCAGATCCATAAATGACAGAATGCCATATCATATTCTATCTGTAATATAAAAAAAAACAAGGTGGCCTTACCAAGTACTGATACCAGTGGCTTTCTGTTGAAAAGAATGTAAATATTCATCCACTGTGTCATTTTTTTTTCAAATATATTCAGAACTGGATTATTTGTTTCTGTATAACTGAAAATTCAAGAAAATGACAGGTGGTCTTAAACTTTTTGCCTATAATAAGATGAAAGTCAAACACAGCATGCCCGATAATTTATCCTTGTTTTATTTATAACTTGCCTCTGTCTGTCTTCAAAATATAATTTCTGTCAAGTCTCTAAGGTACATCAGTACCTTAACATGTTTAACTGGCTCATTAGGTCTTCTCTATCCACCTGTCCTGTTTATCTCTGTAAATTTTTCCATCTTTCCTTTCAGCTAATGACTGACAAAGTTTCTGAAATGTCAAATGCATTCAAAACCATTTCAAATTTCACTGTCTAACATCGATATCTCTTCCACAGCAACTTTTCAGGGGCATCTTACCACACCAACAACGCCTATGAGAATTCACGTGATAAATAGCCGGCCATCTTGATATGCTTCACTTGCCATCAGCCAATCATTACAACTACTGCACATTATGGTGAAATTTCAGCCAATAATTTTCTCTTGTTGTGTAAGAGATTCCCTGCTTGACTTGCCAGTCACATTTGCTGTACCAAGTGATGTGAAAGCAACCACTCATTTTAATTTGTCATTGTCATTATATTTATTATTGCTATCCTTCTTTTTTACCAGTGCTATCAAGCTATTTACTGAAAATGTAATACTATTTACCATTGACAACATAATATTTATCATTTAAATCACACCATTTATCATTGAGATTATAATTTTGTCTTTTACTATAACTCCATTTATTATTGCTAAAACTGAGAATCTCTTAAATGTTCATAGTAAGACACAAACACATAATCCCAAAAAGAAAAAAAAAATCATCATTGGTGTCTTTGCTAGTCATTTATAATTTCCTAAATCTTGCTTAACTTTGCATAATAACTTTCTGCTGTGGATTCAGGCAAATTAAAGATTGCAGCATAACAACATAATTTGTGTAACACAACAACAGAATAACATCATTTGTTTAACACAGCAACAGAAGATGCCCTTACTAAAGTGAATCACATTAAAATACAAGAAAGAACTGAAGACAAAAAAAACAAAACGCTAAGCAATAATTTAACATGACTTTTATTTATATTATTTCCATAACAGGCTCATTACTAACACTGACAAAGATATCAGAGGCACTTAAGTCATAACTACAGCAGTCATTTGCAAATTTACTGATTCATCATGGCCTCCTTTTTTATATACTTCCAAATTTGACAGTCTAATTGATTCAATAATTAAGCTTTAATCAGCAGTTTGGTTCAAAGAGTGTTAAAAATTAGTTTGGCTCATGGAGTGATGAAAGTCTAACCGTTTAAAAATACACTGTCCTTTATAACCAAACAATGGTCTAATTCATGATTAAGAATAATGTATGATTATGAGCCAGTATTTTCCTCTTTTTATGTCATGAATGACATACACCAAGAAACATGTCAAGAGATAAAATCGAGAACAGATTCTGACTACATCCAATACAGATTAGTGAAGTTTTTAAACACCCAGAGATCCATAGGACTGCAAAAAGGAAACTGATAAATTCCATGTTTATGCAAAACATTTTTGTGACTTTTTGTTTCAAATTATTGTTTAATATGTAAGAATTCAGTCTCTGTAACTGCTCTGTTCCAGGAACTGCTTGTTGAAACTGCTTTTCTGTAATCATAAAATGATTATAAAATTTGATGATACTGCTTTGTATGTGATCAATAAATAAGAAACATTAACTTCCATATATATATATATATCACTGCTATCATCTTGCAGAGTCATGTAGTCTGCAAAACTGTTGCCGTGAACTGAAGTGATGCACTGATATATGAAAACTCCAGTGAAGAGGATGCAGAAATCTACACAAATATCAATCGTTTTTCACCATGGAAAGTGTGCATAGGTGTTATAGCATGTGGCACAAGGACTGTTAAGAAGGCCACTGGTTCTTTTGAATGTACCACAGGCAGCTTTACCATTATGGATAACACACAATACTGGAAACAGTGCATATCACAAAGGCAGCAGGAGAGCTGGCAGCACAAGAATATATCACGTCTACAGTTTTTAGTGACTCAGTGAATACGCTGAAAGAAAATTCAGACTGGCTCAATACAGAATGAATAGTTGAGTCCAAATGAAATTAATGAATTTGTTGAACCACTTTCATCAGGTTGATTGATGGAACTAGCTAAATCTACAGTGCCCATAAGCTATAAACTGGAATTGGATGACATTATTAACATCCTCATCAAACTCCAATGGGATGGAAGATTTCAACACATGTGACATAGCATTTCTTTTAGATTGAAAGGATTTGGAGTAAAATCTGGTGATGCCATAGTAAGGGCACAAGAGGAATATTAAAAGCAACAACTAGCTGATGTCATCAGTCTCTGGTACACTGCAGGATATACTGAGAAGACTGGAGCTTCTGTGGATTTGTTTGTAATGCAGTGATGATGATTATGCTAACTAACTACACAAGATCTGAGTATTTAGTTTATGAACTATTTAACCAAAATAGTCAAAATATCAAACCAAAACTTTCATAATGTGAAAAAAACATACCAGATTTATAAAAAGCTATCGAAGTCTAGATGAATAATTTCAAAAAGGTTCATTGTCATCTCATCTAGGATGTTATGCTACTCCTATTTGCTGAAGCAGATAATGAAAAGATTTCTCAGAATGTCTCTTCTGTGTTCAGTTTGAGAACAGGTTTATAAGAATAAATATTAATCTGGTATTCCCACACAACCAAGAAATTACTCATGAACTCTTTTCTCATGAGATTGCTCAACTTAAATATTTGTTGTTTGGCAGCCAGTTTATGGCACATCTGACTTCTGTCTTCTCTTTAACAATGATGATGCAATCAAAATACAAGACATAACTGACTAATGAACATTTCATATATTGTCTTTGATTGTGTCTGAGTAATTATGAAATATCTTTCAGTAAATATTGGAAGATATGGAGTGTCATAAGTAAAAATGTGGTGAAAAATACTTTGATAATTTGTCATTCACCAATTTAATTTTAATTTTGTACGTTTTTTTTTTTTTTTAAGGGGCCTAGGGCTCCAGTGACCATCATATGATATTCTGTTTTTCCCTTCATTCATTGATGGCTGTGTGTGTGTGTGTGTGTGTAGTTAAATTTAGTGTGTCTCTCCCTGCAGGCTGATATTTTTCCATTTTCAGAAACTGTTTTAGAGTGCTAATGTAATGTTTGGGTATCTGTGATACAGCTGGGATAGTAGAGAGTCACAAATCAACAACTTTCCTGGAGAAAAGGCAACTCATTATAGACTAGACTACCTTTGTAGCCTTTGTATGTTTTATTTTATTATACTATTAAAACAAAATTCCTTTTTTCCACTTCGATGTTTTGCGTTTCCTTTCTAATTAAAGAAATTGAAAAAAATGTTATTTTTATTCTCTGAAGTTGATCAGATGATTCGAAAGGCCTGCCGTTGCTGACTTTGGGAACATACTCAAGTATGAAACTTGAGCATAACAGATATCTACACTCATGGCCAACATAGTTACAACCTTTCATACTTTTGGCCATGCATATTTTATAAAACAAGTGATTATGTGTACAGTAAATATGCAGTAAAACAGTTTTGTTCCAACACATCCTTGATCATCTGCTTACTGTTATTCATTTTGTTGCTACCACAGAAATTTTTAACAGGTGAAGTGATATTTCATTTTTTCAGTTAAAGTCTATAGCATCATGGCCCCTGCTATGTTCAATTGGTAATTACAGATTGTATGTATAAGGGTATATGTACTGTATGTTTATATACATTTTTGTGTGTCATTGGAAAGTGACATTGCTGTGTGATTCTTTATTTAATGTTGTGATTCATATTTTGTGATTAATTTCCACACATTAATTTACATTCAGTTTGCATTTTAAAGCAATGTCTTTACATCTTGTAACATGGTATAGTAGTGAACTATATTTAGTGTCTGATCTCCCCATATAACTGAACTGTACTTAATGTCTTAGAAACAGAATCCACCAACATGCAGTATAAAATTAAACGGAACCATTCTAAAGCAGGTGCAGAAATTCAAATACCTTGGAGCAGTAATAACTTCAGATGGGAAATGCAGAACAGAAATTAGGAACAGAATAGGCCAAGCAAAGACTGCATTTCAAGGAATGAGAAACATATTATCCAACACATCCTTATCAATGAATATTAGAAAACGAGTCCTAAAGTGCTATATTGAACCTATCTTGTTATATGGAAGTGAATCATGGACAATAGGCAGGTCTGCACAAAATTCATTGGAAGCAGCAGAAATGTGGTTTATTACAAGAATGTTGTGAATCCCCTGGATAGCAAAAATAACTAATGAAGAATGTATGAGAAGCGCTGGAGAGACAAAAAAATCTTGTCAAAAAAATAAGAGAGAGACAATGTACTTTCATAGGACATGGAATGAGAAGAGGGAGCACTGAAAATATTATAACAACAGGAAAAATAGAAGGAAGAAGATCAAGAGGAAGACCAAGAGAAATGATACTAGACAGTCTGATGGGATGGTGTGAGAGGAGATCACCAACTGAGCTGATGGCCTGTATGAAGGATCATGTACTCTGGAGAAGCATAATAGCCAACGCCAGTCGGCACGGCACCTGATGATGATGATGACTTAGTGTCTGACTTCCCCATATAATTGAACTACACTTAGTATCTGACTTCCCCATATAATTGAACTATACTTAGTGTCTGACCTCTCCATATAAATGAACTATACTTAATGTCTGAAACACCCCCCCCCCATATAATTAAACTATACTTAGTGTCTGACCTCCTCATATAACTGAACTATACTTAGTATCTGACCTCCCCACATAATTGAACTGTACTTAGTGTCTGAACTCCCCATATAACAACTGACATACAGCCAAATTGAGTTACGGCTGTGTACCCTCATGATCCCAAATGTGGCTGCAAGCCAGCACATGACATATTTTGCTTATGATGCTACAGTTCCACATGTTGTGTTCAGCTGCTGTTCTATTAGCTCCACATATTAGTTGTGTTCAGCTGTTACTCTATTAGTTCCACATGTTAGTTATGTTCAGCTGCTACTCTATTAGCTCTACATGTTAGTTGTGTTCAGCTGTTACTCTATTAGCTCCACATGTTAGTTGTGTTCAGCTGTTACTCTATTAGCTCCACATGTTAGTTGTGTTCACCTGCTACTCTATTAGCTCCACATGTTAGTTGTGTTCAGCTGCTACTCTATTAGCTCCACATGTTAGTTGTGTTCACCTGCTACTCTATTAGCTCCACATGTTAGTTGTGTTCAGCTGCTACTCTATTAGCTCCACATGTTAGTTGTGTTCAGCTGCTACTCTATTAGCTCCACATGTTAGTTGTGTTCAGCTGCTACTCTATTAGCTCCACATATTAGTTGTGTTCAGCTGCTACTCTATTAGTTCCACATGTTAGTTGTGTTCAGCTGCTACTCTATTAGCTCCACATGTTAGTTGTGTTCAGCTGCTACTCTATTAGTTCCACATGTTAGTTGTGTTCAGCTGCTATTCTATTAGTTCCACATGTTAGTTGTGTTCAGCTGCTATTCTATTAGCTCCACATGTTAGTTGTGTTCAGCTGTTACTCTATTAGTTCCACATGTTAGTTGTGTTCACCTGCTACTCTATTAGTTCCACATGTTAGTTGTGTTCAGCTGCTACTCTATTAGCTCCACATGTTAGTTGTGTTCACCTGCTACTCTATTAGTTCCACATGTTAGTTGTGTTCAGCTGCTACTCTATTAGTTCCACATGTTAGTTGTGTTCACCTGCTACTCTATTAGTTCCACATGTTAGTTGTGTTCAGCTGCTACTCTATTAGCTCCACATATTAGTTGTGTTCACCTGCTACTCTATTAGTTCCACATGTTAGTTGTGTTCAGCTGCTATTCTATTAGCTCCACATATTAGTTGTGTTCACCTGCTACTCTATTAGTTCCACATGTTAGTTGTGTTCACCTGCTACTCTATTAGCTCCACATGTTAGTTGTGTTCACCTGCTACTCTATTAGTTCCACATGTTAGTTGTGTTCACCTGCTACTCTATTAGTTCCACATGTTAGTTGTGTTCAGCTGCTACTCTATTAGTTCCACATGTTAGTTGTGTTCACCTGCTACTCTATTAGTTCCACATGTTAGTTGTGTTCACCTGCTACTCTATTAGTTCCACATGTTAGTTGTGTTCAGCTGCTATTCTATTAGCTCTACATGTTAGTTGTGTTCAGCTGCTACTCTATTAGCTCCACATGTTAGTTGTGTTCAGCTGTTACTCTATTAGTTCCACATGTTAGTTGTGTTCAGCTGTTACTCTATTAGCTCCACATGTTAGTTGTGTTCAGCTGCTACTCTATTAGCTCCACATGTTAGTTGTGTTCAGCTGCTACTCTATTAGCTCCACAAGTTAGGTGTTTTCAGCTGCTACTCTGTTATTCTGCTAGTGTTGTGTGTCTGCTCTTTGCATTTGCTTCATTTGGCTACATTTACTGCTTAAATTCTAATGTTTCATGGTGAAGATGCTGTCCAAGGTAGATGTCAGCATCTCATAACTGGCATTCTTGTGTTAGTGTTGGTGAACCATAGCTGACCACACCCTGTTCTCCATTGGTATTCCCAGTACTATGCACAGCCTGCCTAATGGGAAAGAGATCTTTGAATACGCCATAGCACTGGAGTAGAAAGTAGATTCTATAATTCTATCCCCATCTGACACAATGCTATGCTTGAACACCCTTGCTGCATCAACTGCTCCCAGTTTCAGGAAGATAGAACAAGAACAACAAATCTAATGTTTTTTATGGTGAACTGCTGACCTAGTTCCTACTTCAACTCTTTCATCATTCACAGGCTGTCTTGTTTAATAGTTTTCCCACAAATGTTCTATTTAAAACTTTCACCTAAAAAAAAAAAACCAACAACTCAATGGCTGTGAACATGAAACAAATTTTAATGAATGAAATAAAAAAAAAAAGCTGAACCAATTTTTAAAAAGAACAAATTAACTTAAAACAGCTAAAACAGTTACGATTTTCTCAGTAGAACCATGTTTTTTAATTCATGTTTTGTAAGGCATGGTCCAGTTATGTAATCACAAGACAATTCATTCATTCATTCACTCATTTGCATGTCTCTTGCAGAACTTTGGCTCCCTAACAGCTCTCCTGTAGGCCTCTCGGTTGTAAGCAAGATGCCCTGCTGCTGATGCATCCATTTGCAGATCATCAACAATGTCTTGCAGCCATCTTTGCCTTAGTCTTCCTCTCTTTCTTTTTCCACTTTGTACCCTTCCAAAACAGTCTTCTCTAGATTATCATGACGTTTAATGTGTCCAAAATATTTAAGTTTTCTTTGTTTAATCCTCACAAGACAATACAAACAATAAAAACATGCTAATGCTCTTTTTGAAAACAAATGCCTAAGGAAAATACTCGGCATCAAGTGGAATGAATTCAAGAACAATGCAGAGATAAGACAGATGACTGAACAACAACCAGTCTCACGGGTGATCAGGAAAAGGAGATGGACATATGTTGGTCACTTGATGAGAAGAAATGAGCAGAGAATCCCAAAACAAGCTATCAAGTGGAACACAACAGGCCGAAGAAAAAGGGGCAGACCGCGTGAAACTCTGAAGAGGACATTATTAAGAGAGGCCAAGTTAACAGGCATAAAATCCTTTGTTGAGGTTGAAAGACTCGCCGAAGACAGGAAAAATTGGCGAACTACTTTGCGAGCCCTATGTGACGTCTAACGGCACGGGAAGGATATAAGATAAGAATGCTCTTTTCACATGATTCTCTCTCTTCACAAGATGATTCATATCATCATATGATACTTTATTTGCATGATGCTATTAATACTTTGTCCATATGATCCTCAAACACTAGTCCTCATGTATCTTCATGTTGGCTCATTTCCCAACAGCTAGCACAGATGATGCTATACTGGTGAACATGTAGTCAATTTCATATACCATCATTAACTACTCAATAGGTAGCACTCATATATCATGTCAACTCATTAATCAACAGGTAGCACTAGCACATGTGACAACTTTTAATGGTAGATTTCTAGCACTCATATATGAGGGATATTCCAAAATCTACTTCTGGCTGGTTAAACAAAACAAACAACAAAAAACAAAAACAAAGAAAAAAAAATATTACATACAAAACTTACATACACAATTGCGTTACTTCTCCATATATCCAAATGCTGACACCTATCACACCATGGCACCAGCTTTCACAATCCCTTATCAAAGAACAGTGGTATGTTTGCCAGTGTATCCTCCCAGTTGTTTACTCCATTCATGAGCTCCTCACTGGTTTCAAAGCACTGGCACCAAGCCAGACCTTCATCTTGCTGAAGAGACAGTAACTGCTTGGTGCAAATCTGGGCTGTACGGGAAGCAAGATTTTTCATGCATGACTTACCAGATGTTTTGAACAAGTTCATCAATCACAACTGAGTGTTGCCCTACCTCATCATGCAAATCTATATGCCTGTCCCTGACTCTTTTGCACCAATTTCTTACACCAATGCCACTAATAATGTTATCACCATACACATGACACAGTCAACAAAGAATCTTGGTGACACTGTGTCATTCTGTTTGCAGAAAGTAAATCACACCACACATCTCACAGCTGGCAGGAGTGGTGATTACAGGTACATGTTTACTCGGTCACTACTCATGCACAACTGAACAAAATGGACTGTAGGCTGACATTTAGCAAGATAACACTTTACTACGCGTTGTACTAAATGCTTTATGCTGCTATGATTCTGGTTTATTTTTACTAGCCAATGGGAGGTTGGTTTTGGTATTGCTCACTTATCTACACAGAAACTAACTGCACTGATAATATGTGGGTAAACATGTAACATATCATCTAGCATTCACAGACAAATGTATAAAGCTCTCATTACCTTACATGAGCATTCTATCAGTCTGAATATTAAACCCTTAAGTTCAATTAATGCCTATTGAAAATCACATCAAAAGGATTCAGTATTTAACATTTACCACACAAGAAATGCTAATCATCATTTGAGTATCATGAATAACATCCATTTTACCTTTTCACTTTGGGATAGGTGATTATCATCCAAGGTGTGGGTATACAAAAAGCACACAAGCAGCCAATTTCAAATCTGGTCTTTTTGTAAACTGAATCACAAAACTATCCACACACAAGAGTAAATCCCTTTATTTTTGACATCTAAAGATGGTTAACTCTGCAATTTTTTTTGTGTGTATTGTTTCTTTTTTCGTTTAATTTGTGAATTTTTATTCTAGTTTGTAAATATCTGATCAATGCCCTGTGGAATCGTGCAGTTCACCTTTCAAATAAGCTGCAGCTTGCTGCATGTAATGGAAGAAAAATATGATGGGGAGGGGGAAGAGAGAGAAAAGCCAGTTTTTCTAACATACTCAGAAGCCTTATCTCTGGCAAAGAATTTAAAATTTTATCCCAAAATCAAACATTTAACTTAGATATGAAAACATGAACAGGTCAATGCACTAAAATCCTTGTGTCCTAATGTCCTGAGATGTTTAGTTCTCCATGAAAGTGACATAATCTGTTAGAACAGAAAGGTGCTGCTCATTCATGATGGAAGCTGCTGGTGGTGCCTCTGTTTGGAGAAAAAAAGAAAAAAGCAGCACATATTACATCTTCCCTGCCTCTCCTACACAGTGTGTATCTTCCCTGCCTCTCCTACACAGTATGTATCTTAGTTATTCCTCTCTTGACGCTCACTGTTCAATGGTATTTCAAGGTAACATATATACTCAACTAATTCACATTTTGAAAAAAAAACAAAAAGAAGTTTAATGATTTGTTGTTACTTAAAGCCTTCAAAATCTGCAATTTCACAATCAGAATTTTTGAGCAAAAAGAAGTTTAAATTTGCATCCATTAAAATATCAGTAATTATGCCATCATAACTGTGCTCATTACCTTAATCAGCATTTCCATCATCATCAAAGCGTCATCTTCTGCGACATTCATGACATTATTTGTGCTATGTGTCAGAAAAGATCAGCAAAACAATCAATCTTTCCTGTGAAATTCATACACACATACCTAGCTTCTTTGGAGTGATTATCATGTTCTGTAGGTCCACCTCCCAGCCTTCTTCCCGTGCAGCTGTGTAAAAATAATCAAGAAAGATCTAGTCTATCGCTACATCAGCTTATTAAACAAGAAACAAGCTGAACTGTCACTCACTGTCAGACTCATCTTGAATTTTCTAACAAAAATGTCATAAATACCTTGACCCAGAAAGCTCAACTCAATCTAAATGTTCAAAGTTTAAATGTTGACAAATGTAATATGAACCAATCTAAATGTTCACAGTTTAAATGTTGACAAATGTAATATGAACCAATCTAAATGTTCAAAGTTTAAATGTTGACAAATGTAATATGAACCAATTTAAATGTTCAAAGTTTAAATGTTGACAAATGTAATATGAACCAATCTAAATGTTCAAAGTTTAAATGTTGACAAATTTAATATGAACCAATCTAAATGTTCAAAGCTTAAATGTCAACAAATTTAATATGAACCAATCTAAATGTTCAAAGCTTAAATGTCATCAAATGTAATATGAACCAATCTAAATGTTCAAAGTTTAAATATTGACAAATGTAATATGAACCAATCTAAATGTTCAAAGTTTAAATGTTGACAAATTTAATATGAACCAATCTAAATGTTCAAAGCTTAAATATCAACAAATTTAATATGAACCAATCTAAATGTTCAAAGCTTAAATTTCAACAAATTTAATATGAACTTCTGTGCAAGTGTTTTATGGTTGGAGGAGGTGTGCATTTACCTTTCCAACGACCTATAAATTATGTCTGCCTTACTTTTTGAAGTCACATTTTACTACCTAAAGTAATTTGATTAAGTTTGATTAAATTTAAATCTGATTAATTTTTTGTTAAAAGCCCTACATTTAGTAACATCATCTTATGTCTGCTCTTTTAAACTTTCTGTTAGTTTTGTACTTATTTTATAAGTTTTCATTCATTATATGATGTTCTGATGAATGATTGTTGGTGATCACGTTTCTCCATTTCATTTCCTTGGTTCTTCCTGTCACTTCAGTTACTGTTCTTTTTCTCTGCTATATAGTAACCTATCAAGATTATTTTTTCTCTCTGTATCCTTTTGTGTTTTCCTCTGGAGTTTTCTTATCTTCTTCTTCTGCTTCATCTTCAAAACAGTACTGGTTGCATAATTATGTGCCTTTTCATTTCAACACATCCAACTTCAGGTTGGTGCATCGTTAGGACAGTTTGTCTGGCTTCTGCAGCCCTCTTCACTTGGCCAAACTGGTATTTCCAGGGCCACCACTAGGAGGCAGAATAGGGTCTTGACCAGCTATGGTTCACTGACCCCTACACAATAAGTCAGCTATGGGTCACTGACTGCTGTTTCATTCTGCCTGAGTAATGTATCATCGCCCCCAATTTTTTTTGTATGTTTATTAAAACTGTTCATCCTTTGCCAGACATCTTCCTTTTTTATTGTTGTAAAACTTGCTCATTAGCAGTCTCACAAGTGAGGATATGAATTTTAGAAAAAAAATTTAGTCTATGGTTTCTTTCATTCATTCATTCATTTGCATGTCCCTTGCGGAACTTTGTCTCCCTAACAGCACTCCTGTAGGCCTCTCAGTTGTGGGCAAGATGGCCTGCTGCTGAAACATCCATTTGCAGATCATCAACGATGTCTTGCAGACATCTTCGCTTTGGTCTTCCTCACTTTCTTTTTCCCATTATGTGCCTTTCCAAGACAGTCTTCTCTAGATTATCATGACGTTTAATATGTCCAAAATATTTATGTTTTCTCTCTTTAATCCTCTTTACTAGCCAGCCTTCTTCAATACTAAGTTCTTGTAGTAAGGATATATTTGTTCTTTTCTGTGTCCATGAGATGTGAAGAACTCATCTGTAGCATTTACATTCAAAGGCATTTATGTGTTTCTCAGCTGTTTTGTTAAGTGTCCAGGTCTCACAGGCATATGTTGTGGTGGGAAAGATGCATGCCCGTAAAAAATCTTATTTTTGTAGTTTTATCTGTTCATCTCCACAGATCCTTTAGTTGTTTTACTCTATGAAGAGCGACAGATGTCTTCTTCTTCTTCTTCGTTCGCACTGTCTGTCTATATCTGCAGTCCTGTCTCTTGGATAAATTTCACTGTTTTTTGTAACTCATGTATGGAACCGTAGAGCTTATCTTCTTTAGTGGTTTCACTGGGCCAGTAATTATTTCTCAGTGTCTCGTAGTTGATGCAGTTCTGGAGGATATGTTCCACGGTTTGGGGCACCTGGGCACATGTACATAGATTAGTAGTACCAACCTTAAACTTTGTATACATATGACTTCGGAGTCGGCTGTGTCCTGTTCGGAGACGGAAGATGGTGACTTGTTCCTTTCTGTTTAGCATGTGATAGTCATCATGTGGTGGTGTTTGTGGCTTCCTATAGGTTTTTATCATGCTTTTCTTCTGATTATAGGTGACTGGTATGTCTGGTTGCTCCATTTCAGTGCCCTCTTTGGCCAGATGGTCAGCTTTCTCATTGCCTGGTATCCCACAGTGGGAGGGAATCCATTGCAAAGTGACTCCATGTTGTAAGCCAATTTTTGACAAGGCATCCTTAAGGTCTGGTAGTTTGTTGCACTGAAGAGCCTCCAGTACTGATCTTGCATCTGTGAGAATTACTACAGGACATGTATCAATTCTGGAGTCTGATAGTTTTTCAACTGCAGCAATAATTGCCCTAACTTCTGCATCAAAGTTGTTGCAGTATTTACCAGTGGGTATGGAAATCTTGTCAATGGTGTTGTTTGGATATTCAATATATGCTCCTGCCCCACCATTCTTTATGGCATTATGTGCAGATCCATCTGTATACACACGTATCCAGGTGTCACATGGATATTTGTCATCTAGAACACTAAGTGTGGCTGTTGATCTTACAAGACTGCTCTGCATCTCACCATTCTGCACACCTTTCACTTCAGTCTGAATAGTTATTTGTGTATAATCTGCTTCTTTCTATGGTGTATGCTCTGGTACAGATGATAATGGAGTGACTACAGTTGGAAGGTCAGGTATCAGCTTACGCATACGCTTGGCCTGATGAATGAAGCTGCTTCTTTTAAGCCGTCCTAATGCCAAGTTATTGAATCTCTCCTTCAGGGGATGGCTTACAGAGCTAAGGAATTTTTCTCCCATGGTCATGACTTTTGTGTCTCTACGTTCCTTTAGCGGCTGAACACCAACTATTTTCTGCATTTCTACTATTGGTGTGGACCTCATGGCACCTGTGATAATCCGTAGTGACTGATTTTGAAAGCGACAGATGTGTTCCTTTTAATTTCCCTCATTGTATCTCCATCATTAGTTAGTAATGATCCAAGATATTCAAAACTCTCCACTTCTTCCAATTTCTCCTCACTGATAAATATTTCAGCTGCCTTATTTGTTTTGTCATCAATTTAGTTTTTATGGTGTCTATATTAGAAATGTGCCTGAGTGGTGAAGTGGTTAGTGCACTGGTCTCTCATGTCAAAGGTCGGGGGTTCGTTTCCGGCCGGAGGCACCCCAGTCACCCAGCTGTAGAAATGGGTACTCGACTTCTGGAATTGGGGAAGGAAAGGCAGCCAGGCGTGATACTGACCATATCACCCTCTAGTGTGCTGATAGGTCAAGGAAGATATGGGCACGAACACCATATCCCTATGTGCCTCTAAGGCATGACAGGATTACCTTTACCTATGTATTAGAAATTAGTCTGATAAGAGACTATGGTGTCTTATGTGTTAAAAATTGGTCTAATAAGAGACTATGGCGTCATATATTAGAAATTGGTCTGATAAGAGACTATGGTGTCTAAAATTTGCAGAAATAAGAGAATGACAAAAATAGAAAACATTTACTGAAAGAAAAAAAAAAGCTTACCCTGAACAGCTTTGTCAATTGGCATGCCCACAAAAACAGCAAAATCTTCTGCACTAATTGAGGAATATGCCAGTCTTACTAGTCTTAATGCTCTGTGTCGTACTGAATCTGAAACAAGTATTTGAAGAAAGTGTGTCAAACTGTTATCTATGCCAGTGCTTTGCCTTACAGACTCTGAAACAAACATATAAATGTCAACTGTTGAACTATACAGTTTTCTATGTATGTTACACTGAATGAATGCAAACTCTCAAACAAGAAATGTACACTAATAAATTATACAGTGTTACTATACATTCTATGGGATACAAAAAAAAATGTGCATTACTAAAGTAAATGGTAATACACTTGCTCTACATATGTTCAAGTTTCTACATCTTCTATGTGGATGACAATGAGTTTCTATATGTGGTTAGCAATCAGTACAATTTATTAAGGTTCATGATTTACTATTTCTTTATTGTCCACACAATATTACACCATATTATAGCTTATGTGACCATTACACATTATTATACTTAGCCCTTGCTTATGTGACTCTTGCTATATCCTTGCTTTATGGTTGCTTCACACCTAATTTCACTACACTTTTGTTTACATGACCTCCTCCCCCCCCCCACCCCAGCTCCCCCCAAAACTATTGCAGTATACTCTTTCTTATATGAAGACTCCCATCACCTCCTCTCCCATTCAAACAGCAAGCACATCCAGTGTAAAAGAAACCCTGTTTACAAATAAAAGTTACAAAGCATGCAACAACATCTTTCTCCTCTCATGTAATCTTGTATGAGCATGTTGGTTTTTCTTGGCAAACTCTTACATCAGTCTGAGACATTTTCCTAGACCTGAAATCACAGTAAACCCACAACAAAACTCAAACATCATTCATCAGATGCAGCCACTCTTACTCCTGGTTTATAAATCTCCAATGTGTCAATCACTGGATGCCAGTCAGATATGCCAGCAGAGACACACTTTATATAAACTAATGATCCTTCCTTTTCCAAACCAGCTTTCCGTTATTTTTCCCCGAAATTAGATTGTGCTTATCTTCACGTAACTGTAACCTTCCGCCTCGAGGTAGTTTATGCTATGATGAAGATCTCAGGAGCTAATATTGTGACCGAGATCATGACATTTTACATTGTGTGACAGATTTTCCGCAAAGATCCTGACTCTAGACTGATGTGTCATGCAAAGATTCTGACATGTATAACACAGATGTCATATCTGATGATGGAGTGAGATACAGCAACAAGATTTCTAAATTTCCCAGGATTGACCTGGAAAGGCTTCTCAAGAAGCCCATCACAATTCTGGATACTTGGTAGTACAGCAGCCTGACAGCTAGAAGCCCTGCTTGGGAGTGTCTTCATCAGCAACAGCTCAACCATCTAATAAACATGCCGTCTTTATAACAATCATCTCTGCTTCCGTGCCTCCCAGTGCATTAAACACTGAAACTTTCTAAAACGACCAGACTAAGGGGGTTTGAATCCGGCCGGAGGCACCCCAGTCACCCAGCTGTAGAAATGGGTACCCAACATCTTCTGGAGATGAGGAAGGAAAGGTGGCCGGGCATGATACTGACCATATCACCCTCTAGTGTGTTGACAGGTCAAGGAAAATATGGGCACTAACACTATATCCCTATGTGCCTCTAAGGTATGACAGGATACCTTTTTTTTTTTTAACTGTTTAAAAAAAAACAAAATAAAAAAACCCTGATTTTAATTGTTATTATACAAACATCATTACCTGCGATAGCTGCCATGATATGCTTAACATCATCAGACCAGTCTCGCTGCAAAACCTCATAGATTGCAGCATAGTCTTTCAGCCACATTTTCTGTCCAACAGCCCAAATGTTGCCTAGTTCTGGGCTGCTCTGGACACAGTGAAATAAATCAGTCACAGGTGGGTTAGCTTGGATAATGTTGCAAACATGGTTCATTCATTAGTGTGGTTTTCTTAACAAGAGACAGCATTCACTGACTCCTCACTCAGTCTTTCCTTGATGCACACCCACAGTCCTTCCAGTGCACATAATTACTACATTAAAAAGCAGCAGCATGTCTACTACATTAAAAAGTTATAATACTACTGGCAGTAGCTGCCTTAAATACATTACAGTGCACTCATAAAACAAATACAAGTATGTAAAAAGACTGAGCTAACACATGAGCAGAACTTGTAATGTAAAGAACTCACTCATGTGAATCATCATCATAACATGATGACCTTATTATAATGATTAAGTTACAACAAATATGAACCATTTCAAATGTTGAATCATGCAATGATTAAGTTTAAGATGTGAAATACCATATGACACTAGTCCAAAATTGTAAACTGGTCTGTTTGACAAAAAAACTTGGTGATGCTATTTGAAGACAACATACAACTACATCAATACATGAACTTGTTACATCATCATTATCAAGAGCCATGTTCAAGTCAACACCAAGCCCCATCACACTAGAACAGAGCCAAAAATCTTATTTGTTCTCCTTTTGTCTTTCTGCCTTTGGAGTGCTACCTCATAATTAAGTATCCATGTGACTTCGGGTATAGGTTGCTACCTCAAAATTTAATGTCCATGTGACTTCAGGTCTAGGTTGCTACCTCATAATTAAGTGTCCATGTGGCTTCAGGTCTAGGTTGCTACCTCAAAATTTAGTGTCCATGTGACTTCAGGTCTAGGTTGCTACCTCAAAATTTAGTGTCCATGTGACTTCAGGTCTAGGTTGCTACCTCATAATTAAGTGTCCATGTGGCTTCAGGACTAGGATGCTACCTCAAAGTTTAGTGTCCATGTGGTTTCAGGTCTAGGTTGCTACTTCAAAATTTAGTGTCCATGTGGTTTCAGGTCTAGGTTACTACCTCAAAGTTTAGTGTCCATGTGGTTTCAGGTCTAGGTTACTACCTCAAAGTTTAGTGTCCATGTGGCCAGGTCTAGGCTGCTACCTCAAAATTTAGTGTCCATGTGGCTTCAGGTCTAGGTTGCTACCTCATAATTTAGTGTCCATGTGGCTTCAGGTCTAGGTTGCTACCTCATAATTTAGTGTCCATGTGGCTTCAGGTCTAGGTTGCTACCTCATAATTTAATGTCCATGTGGCTTCAGGTCTAGGTTGCTACCTCATAATTTAGTGTCCATGTGGCTTCAGGTCTAGGCTGCTACCTCAAAGTTAAGTGCCCATGTGGCTTGAGATCGGTAATACTAGTCAAATCCATTTAATATCATATCTCTTTATGCCACAACCCAGATACTGTCACAGAAAATTGTATCCCCTGCCAACTCCCATGAGTAATTAATGGGCTTTACTTTGGTTAATATCGCCCCAATTATGGACACAAACTGATTAATGTCAATGTATTTTTGCACCCGAAAGAGTTAAAGACTCTGCTTTGTATCACAAACTGGGCAAGTCCAAACTATAAATATCTCAAACAGCCTTATCGGCTTCACAACTCATCAATGAGCCGGCTGTTTGATCACCGAGTACATGCCACATCAACCTTTTGAACATGTGGGCATCAAAACTCAGGCGGGGTTAGTGAAAGGCTTAACATGGCCACTTTTTCAGAAGATCATGATTAAAAATTGTCTTCTTTTGGCCATTGTTTGTCTTTTTTTATCAAAATGTGGGTGATATTGTCTAGCTGGTAATGTGAGTTGACAGTTGCTCATTCTCAAGCAGTGTAGCGTGAATCATATAGCCTGGTTATCATTGTGACGGATAATGGCTACTAAATGCAAACATGTAGACCTGGATTTAAGCAGTAAAACGTACACTCTGAAGCAAGCTGATGAAAATGTTACACTGTTACACTGTTGTTAAAAAAAAAAAAAAAAAATTTGGAACTGACGTTTCAAATGTATCGAAACTTGTTAAACAGAAGAGTTGGCAGAAATCTCTGACGGAAGTGTTAAGTTTGATCAGTTGTTTCAGCCTAAGACAGCTTGCTGGCAACAGAAATGCGGTCAGTCAAAGAGAGCGTTGCTAAATGCAGCTAAAGCAAGGTATACAGTGATGCTGAGGATAGTGCTGATGATGATGTCAGTAAGTCTGTCACAGACTAGATGTCCACCAAATCTGTTTCTTATGCTCAGTCTGTAAGCACATTTGAGATTTTGTGCTCATTCATTTACAATATGCCTGGCATGATGCAGAATGTTTTTAATGCTGTAGCATGCTTAATTGAGTTTCTGGTTAATAGACCAGTTATCATTTCACAACACAAAATCGTGCATTTTTTTTAAACTCCTGCTGAAAAGTCAGATGCTGTTTTATTTTAATGTTACCTATACTGTAATTTAACTTAATGGCTAATATTTACTGTATTTTGTGATTAATACACTGTTTAATATAGCACATGTGGGAAACATTACACTATGGCGCAGTTAAAGCCCTTGTAATGGACCTCACTTAATGTCAACTCCACTTAAATGTCACCATATTTTGATGGTCCCAACAATGTGACATTAAGTGGGTTCAACTGTGCTTCAATGTTTAGTGCTTGTGTGGCTCCAGATCTGGAGTGATACCTCAAATTTCAGTGCCCTTGTAGCTTCAGGCTTGGAGAGCTACTTCAGAGTTTAGTTTACATATGGTTTCAGATTGGACTTGTTCTATTTCTCCTTGGAGAGATCTGTGCTATCACAATTTACACCCAGTTCTTCAAGTGTGATAACCATGTTGATCTTCCTCATTTGGCCTCCCAGGAAATTTTTGATTTCTGTTTTATCCTCCTTGTACTCTCTCTCTAGTTTTAGTTTTTTTTAGTTTCGTCTAGCAACCAAATGGTCGAGGGTTCGAATCCCCAGCTGAGCGGGATTTTTTTCCGACCAATACGGCCCTGAGGTCGACCCAGCCTCGTAAAATGGGTACCAGAGAAAATCTGGGAAGTAAAGGCAGCGAGGAAAGGAACTGGTCACCCTACCTCATACGCTGATGACCCAGCATAATGAGGTCTCTAACGCTTCACCCCCTACGGCATTTGAAATGCTATGGGACTATCTTTATCTTTACTCTCTCTCTCTCTGAACCTTAAGTGCCCAGGGCACATGGGGCTTCCGCAAGGGTTTTCCACAAATGCCTGTCTTTCGCCTTTTTTTCTGCTCTTGCCCAGGTGAGCCCTCTATTGCTCAACATCCTTTCTGTTGTTCTTCTCCATGTCTCTTTTGGTCTACCCTTACTTCTGTTCCCCTGTGGTGTCCATCTTAGTGCTATTTTTGGTAGTGAGTTGTCAGTCATTCTGAGCACATGTCCCAACCATCGCCAGCGTCTTTCCTCAATAATTGTTGTCAGTGGTTTCATCTGCATTTCTGCCAATAAGATGTTATTTCTTATGGTGTTTGGCCAAAATATTTTTTTAATTCTACGTAAACATTTAGTCTGGAAAGAATTCAACTTGTTTTCTATGGTTTTGGTGATTTTCCAGCATTCACTACCATAGAGTAGTACACTTAGAACATTACTCTTAACTCCTTGTACTACTATGTAAGATTTTCTATGCAAAATTACAACTTATGACATTTATGTGAGGCTGCCAACTTATGACTGATACAGCTGGCCATATTATGTTGACTTAAATTTGTCCTTATCATATGTAAGTTATATTCACATAAGGTTGTCAGTATGTGACTAACACAGCTGAGCAGGTCTTTATTAAGTTTGTCCCTACTACTACATAAGTTTTATTTATATCAAAATCTTGAGTAGTTAAGATCATCATTGCTGCGTTCTGGACAAGTCATATGTACTCCATCTCCATGTCCAGCTACTAAAGACAGGTTTTATGTTGATTTACAATTCCTCATTTGTGCCATTCAGCTTACAGGCTTTCACTTCCAAGTGGATTCTGCCTACTGTTGCATTTACTGTTTATTTGCTATTTACCATAGTTAAGTTTTGTCATTTAGACTACTAAGCAGAATAATGTAAGCATTTTTACAGAAATTATTAAACTTCTAATGTCGTATTTCTATTTTACCTGCTTACTAGTCTGGGGGATGCGTTTCCACAAGAATTTGGCATTACACCTGGAGATAAAAAAAGCAGAACAACATTCTCCTTGTTTTGTGCTACCATTATTCTATTACCATAGATTCTATTTCTACTGTTATGGTCATCATTTATCTGAAAGTCTGAAGCAAACTTATTTTTCAAGAATTATAGCAACAACAACAAAAAAAGTTAATCCAGAAAGGCAAAAGAAAGAAAATTTCATATCATCACCAATTTTGCTATTCTAAGGTCACACACATCCAGTAGTATTGTGTGTACATTTGCACCCACATCTAATTAAGGAATCAACCAATGAAGACTAACATTTAAGACATGATGGTTAATGATGTCATCATATCTTGTGTACATATCTTTTTGAACAGAAATCTAAAGGAACACCTTTCTCAGATTTCATATAGGATTTATAAGTCTAAAACTGAATAAGTATTAAATTGTGCTGCTTCTCTGGTGGGTTGAAGTTGTGTAATTTGAAGGGCAAATTCCTGATATTAAAAAATATGCATTTTCAAGAAGCAGAGTTGTGGAAAAAACTAAAAGAAAAGCAAACACAGATGTTGAAGAAAGCATTCAGTCAGTCAGTCACTTGCATGTCCCTTGTGGAACTTTGCCCACCTAACAGCACTCCCGTAGACCCTTTGGTTGTAAGTAAGCAGGGTGTCTTGCTGCTGATGCATCCATTTGCAGATTATCAACGATGTCTTGCATCCATCTTCGACTTGGTCTTCCTCTTTTTTTCCCATTACGTACCCTTCCAAGACGGCCTTCTCTAGATTATCATGACGTTTAATGTGTCCAAAATATTTTAAGTTTTCCCTGTTTAAATAATTCTAGAAAGCATTACGGCTCAGGTATGGACAGTGGATGCCACTATTAAAGGCATTCATGAATGAGGCAATTTTAAATCACAGAAAAGTTAACAGCTGACACCCCAAATCTAGGTGCCTCTAGCCGTTAACTAGCATTCCCACCCCACACACACATATACACAAACTGAAATAAAATGATGATAAATCTTCTCTTCTACATTATTTATATATATATATATATATATATAGCAGGACTTACATGTCATTCTGTAGAAGATAGATGGCCAAAAGCTGACTGTACATTCGGGTCGTGCACGGACTGGAACCATACTGTCAAAAAATTCCTTATTAAAGTGCTGCTACACACATTCACAATGACTAATGTGTACATATGGCTCTTGACATACATAAAACCAACAAACATAAATTCATACTTATGTAAGAAATTTTCACCAGTCATAAAGCTTGAAGAAAGCACCTACACAAAACATTAGAAATCTGCATACAAGTCAATGCAAAAGAATGAGAGTGCAAGACAATGACTAATGTCTCAATAGGACATATTTATCTCTATATGGGAGATAAATCTTATGAAACTGGTCAGTATAACAGGAAGGACGTCTTGCACTGTCCAAAACAGACGATAAAAAAAAAAATAATAATAATTATCTAACTTTAGACAAAGAGGAATATAAACAATTCTGAATTATCTATTTTTGTCTGACAAGAATAGCTCCCAAGCTCAAGTGTTCAAGAAAAGAACATGAAAAATGGTACACTGAAGAAAACTAAATGTTAACTGTTCTAGGTTTAATAATGAAAGAAAAAATGAGCCAGCTCATAAACTAACTTTGACTGACTTGGAGGTGAAACTGCGAATGATCCAGAAGTATGAAGTGTACTATCTCCAGACTTTTTTTCTCTGCACAGCGAGAATATTCTAAGAACAATCATCACAGAACCAGGCATAAAAATTGGAGGATACAATATTAACAACCTTCAGTATGCTGACGACACAGTACTGATAGCTGAGAATCAACAAGACCTGCAAAATCTCTTTGATAAAGTGGCCAAAGAAAGTGAACAGAAAGGCCTTACTTTGAACATCAAAAAGACAGAGACTATGGTTATATCTAAAAACAGAATCCACCAGCATGCAGTATAAAATTAAACATAACTATTCTAAAGCAGGTGCAGAAATTCAAATACTTTGGAGCAGTAATAACTTGAGATGGGAAATGCAGAACAGAAATTAGGAACAGAATAGGCCAAGCAAAGACTGCATTTCAGAGAATGAGAAATATATTAACCAACACATCCTTATTAATGAATGTTAGAAAACGAGTCTTAAAATGCTATACTGAACCTATCTTGTTATATGGAAGTGAATCATGGACAATAGGCAAGTCTGCACAAAAATCATTCGAAGCAGCAGAAATGTGGTTTATTAGAAGAATTTTGCAAATCCCCTGGACAGCAAAAATAACTAATGAAGAATGTATGAGAAGAGCTGGAGAGACAAAAACCTTGTCAAAAAGATAAGAGAGAGACAATGTACTTTCATAGGACATGCAATGAGAAGAGGGGGCATTGAAATTATTATAACAACAGGAAAAATAGAAGGAAGAAGATCAAGAGGAAGACCAAGAGAAATGATACTGGACAGTCTGACAGGATGGTGTGAGAGGAGATCACCAACTGAACTGATGGCCTGCATAAAGGATCGTGTACTCTGGAGAAGCATAATAGCCAATGCCAGTCTGCACTGCACCTGATGATGATGATGATGATGTGTTCCCTTTCCTTCAACAAATCCAAACTGTTCATCTGCTATTTCCATTTTTATCTTCTTCCTTGTTCTTCTCATAATGATTCTCAGAAGTACCTTTGTTATGTGACATGAGAGGCTGATAGTCTGGTGGTCATCACATTCCTTTGCACCTGGTTTCTTTAGTAGTGCTATAAACGTGGATTTAAGCAGGTCACTGTTGTAAGTGCCATTCAGTAACTTTGTTATTATTTTTATTCCCGTTTCCTTCAAATGAACTTATGGTAAATATCAAAGACTGAAGTCTGTGGTCAAGCACATTTGAATACCTGTTGGTATTCCAATTATATAGTGGTTCTCGAGAACTGTATCTGTTTCTTATATTCGATGTTTGCTTCATCCTTTTTTTTTTTGTTTTCCCACTATATGTTCAACATCAAAAGTGGTTGTCTGGTGTCACTTTACTGTCAGGTTTGATTCCAAACTTTGCACCGTTTTTTTTCCCCCGACTCTCACCAACAATAGATCTCTACTGACTCAACTCCACTCAAAATTGCTCAGACTCCTGTCTCCTTCATAATTAGTACATTCCTACCAACTTCAAGAAAAAGTCAAACTATCCTCATTCCATACAACCTGTCTCGGATAGATTTTGTATAATCTATGCCTACCATGACCAAAAAATATATACACAACTAGACCAAGACTGTGCATTGTCGGTTTTGCTGGATGTGAGAGCAAATGAAGAAAGAGATAAGCTAAAAACAAATATATTTTACTTAACAGTTTAACAGGCGCCCAAAATGTGTAAATTTTAATCCCTACCTCCAGTTCTTGTCGCTCAATCTCACTTCCAAGTTGAACATAGTCCCTCCGTGCTGGTGTGGCCATCTTGTTTTACTCGAATAAACGAAACAAACTATTATCAGTCAACACTAGGTATTACTAGACAAAGCAGTCTCTTAAATGACAAGTTCTATACAGCCATTTGGGCATTATTTCATCAACTGTGATTTCAACAACTAAAGTAATGCAAATCGATTGATTAGACAACACGTGTAACAAACGATAATTCTTTTTTTCAAGATATGGCGCATATTTAAAAAATAAGGACATCTATCGCTCTTCAAAAAATAAAACAACTGAAAGAAGCTGTGGAGAGAAACAGACAGAACTACAAAAATAAGATTTCCCATCGCAAAATATGTCTGTGAGACCTGGACACGTAACAAAACAGCAGAGAAACACATAAATGCCTTTGAATGTAAATGCTATAGAAGAGTCCTTCAAATATCATGGACACAAAAAGAACAAATATATCCATATTACATAGCTGATATGCTAGCGTCAGGGTTAGTGAATCATAGCTGACCAAGACCCTGTCCCACCTCTCCATTGGTACCCCCAGTAACAGGCCTAGCCTGGCTAACGGTGCAGGGATCCCCATGGTGGTGGAGTCTTCTAATGAAGCATTGCACACCCCCTGCTTTTTATCGGTACTCCGGGACAGAAAAAATGGTCGCCATAACCCCGTTCCCACGCCGATACGATGCTGTGCCTCAACACCTCTATAGCATCGGCTGCAAAGAACACCAGCTCGCAGTTACAGGGAGATAGAAGACATCCATACTACAAGAACTTAATATTGAAGTAGGCTGACTAGTAAATTAGATTAAACGGAGAAAACTTAAATATTCGTGAGAATTTAGAGAAGACAGTCTTGGAAGGGTACATAATGAGAAAAAGAAAGAGAGGAAGACCAAGACGACGATGACTGAAAGACATCGTTGATGATCTGCAAATAGATGCAGAAGCAGGACGGCATCTTGCTTACAACCGAAAGGCCCACAAGAGAGCTGTTATGGAGCCAAAGTTCCGCAAGGACATGCAAATGACTGATCGCGTATAACAGGGTTATCAACTCCAAGAGTAAAAAAGTCGCTGAAAGTGGCATCACATAATCTCCTTTTCAGCTTCACCATAAGCCATTTAAATGATGCTTTAAAAGCAGTTTTAAACTTTCCACCATATCCCAGGGCAAACGAAAAAAAAAAAAACCTGTCAGACGTGTTCCCCTCAAGTTACGAGATTGGAAGTAGAAAGCTTGCCAACATTACTTTTTGTACACCTCTCTTATGGTTGATTCTAACATGGCCAGACAGGTGACAACAAGTCAGCTTCATGTGATAAACCTCGCAAATTAAATTTCCCATTTTAATCTGTATTCTCTTTTTATATAAAGTAGCGACTGTGTGTAAAATCTGTGTTGGCGTGGGAAGTCTCTCCACTGGCGCTTCTGAAGACATCCTAGTAACCTTGAGCACTTTGAAGATATCCTGTTATCTTATTTTATTAGTCGATAACGCTTTTATGGAGGTGGGTAAACAGTGATTTCCTCAAATGTGCATACGTAACTGTTGTGTGCTTTGCCAGTAAGCGTTGGCGATCATTCTTCTAGACTCTGCACATTTTAGCGTTTCAAGTTATATTGTCTTCCCTTCCAAAAGCCAGGAGATCACCCCTTCCTTTTCCCAAACCCTGCCTTCCTCTCTCTCTCTCTCCCCCTCCCTTTTTTCTTTGAAGTTCATCTTCAAGTCATGTCTCAAATGTTCAAACTTGTTGGTTACTGTTACCACCTCAGCAGTACCAAACGTGATTTTTATGGCATATACAAGTGGCTGAGAATGGTAAAAGTGAAGAAACTAAGAAGTGCTGTTGGAATGTTTCCTGACTGTTCCCGGAAAAAAAACCCAGCAGATTTTTACATTATTTACATTTGAAATAGTCCCATTGAGAATGTACACATCGATCCTGGCGCTTCTTCCATGCCTTGCAAGCACAGTGAAGATCGTCCAGTACCGCTTCAATTTCACTTTGGGGGAAAAGACAAAGGCAAAGAGGGAGTGGGCTAGGTCACTTCAAATGTCATCACCTGTGATGATTCTAGAGATGAAAGTTGGGTTGTCATTAACCATGGTATGAAACTAAAGGCACAAGCCAAAAAGCCTTTGCATCTGATCGAGTGTCAAGAGCCTGGAGACAAATTGCCGTCTCTTGATCTCCTGTCAGACTCCATAACTGATTTTGACTATGTGAGAGAGCTGATAGATTGTTCAGCGACTGTCCTCATTGATAATGGATGACTTCACCATTTTTTCCCTCACATTTTCTGCGTTTTACTGGTGAACAGTCAGTCTTAACACTCTTCATTTTGAAAAGACACTCAACAGACATTGGAGTGAGCGTGTCGCCCAAAAATATTGCGTTCGATCTAAAGAATCTTCATCAAAAGCCTAAGGAAGCATTTCAGGTAGGAGATTTGCCCAGCTTAGCGCAAAATTCAGTACAGACACGTTGCTCAAATTTGTCAGCCAAAGTAATGATCGCAGCGGGGTCACAAAACCACGTGCACAAAGTGAACACGTGTACACAGTATGATTCTAAGTGACAGACTGACTTCACAAGCTTGGAGTATGTGTCGAACCATGAGCATAATCCGTCAACTTTCCGATACCACTTCGTAAGGCAAACGGAACAAAAGTAACGCACAGTATATATTCTTTTCGCCACTTCCTCGAGTACTTTTTTTTTTTTTTTATCTCAGCGGCCATTTTTACATTTTGATTTTACACATTTTTAAACTTCATTACGAACATAATAGTAATCTTCGGTGAATATTCAGGGTCCACTGGACTCTTGTCAATATCTATGTTTTTATATTTTTTGAACCTCCTACAAGATCTGGTGTTTCACGTTTCCTAATATTTCGGATAGCACGCATTGTCTTAATATTTGCTAATATTGCACTATGATAACGTTGTCGAATGGACTGACTAAATAATGTCAAGTCTAGTCGCTACTTTTCGTTTTCGAATGAAGTCTCGAATGGCTTTAGTCGGACTGAGTCTAAAAGTCTACAAAGTGATAAACATCAGGCGGCAAGACAAAGTAATCAGCTCTAAGATTCTGCAGCTAATGTGCTATCCATGATGAAAGCACTACGCAGCAGATTAGGATGTCTAGAGCATTTATCAGGAATGACTCCCATATCCCCATGAAAATTTTATATGGTGCACTTATAGAGGGAAAGATCTCACGTAGTAGATAAAAACTGAGATAAAAACTATATTTGTAAATCGTCCATGAGTGATTTTTCTATCATCATCAGTGACTAGGAAGAACTTATGAAAGGATCTAATGGCACGGGTTAGCATTATTTGAGAACGAAACGAGGGCCAAATCCGAAGACAAAGAGGCAATCTCGAAGAGACTGATCATTGCACACACAAACTCACCGTGTGTTGTTACTGTGATCTAATATGCAAATCCAGCATTGGTAGAATCGTATGTGAGAGGAGCTATTCAGCAAAACCCACAATTAACATAAACTTGCTTCAAAAACGTCTTCCTAACTAAAGAACCCTCGCCGTTATTTTCTTTTTACCATTGTTACAGTGTAGATCTGTAGATTTATGCTCAGTTTTTTCCTCATCTTCTATCACAGGGATGTCCAGCTGGGAGCCATCTGGTCACATGCGGTCTGCGGAGAATTCTATAAGGCCTGCGAGGTTTCTTTGAAAATGCAATTTATTTTATTAAAATGAATGTTGCAAACCAAGAAATTGTGAGATTTAGTTTTATGTTTCGAAAGAAAGAAATCAAGGCTCTTGTTATCTCTCTCTCTCTCTGAACCTTAAGTGCCCAGGGCACATGGGGCTTCCGCAAGGGTTTCCCACAAATGCCTGTCCTTCGCCTTTTTTTCTGCTCTTGCCCAGGTGAGCCCTCTATTGCTCAACATCCTTTCTGTTGTTCTTCTCCATGTCTCTTTTGGTCTACCCTTACTTCTGCTCCCCTGTGGTGTCCATCTTAGTGCTATTTTTGGTAGTGAGTTGTCAGTCATTCGGAGCACATGTCCCAACCATCGCCACTGTCTTTCCTCAATAATTGTTATAGTGTTGTATTATATATTGTTATAGCTCTTGTTATAGTGCAGTAAAATTTTTTGAAGCATGTTATATAATTCGGCAAAAACTAGTTGCTTTACATGCCGTCCGCCTTTCGACTAGTGAATGAAATTGTGGCCCTCGGGCCCTTTGAAGGCGGACACATGTTCTAGCCAATGACGGCTTCAAAGCCCTCTCCGAGTTGGTATCCCTGGCATAGCGACAGTAGAAACAAAGATGGTGCTAACATTTTCTGGTTTGTAGATTGCTTGTTTGTAAAAATTACCAGATTTGACACTAAAATGGGTAAGTGTAACATTGCATAGAATAGCGTACTTCTATCTAGGTCACCCCCTGTAATTTTGAGAGAAACTGGTTACTTATGTTGTTCTGTCTCTCAGGGATTGTCGGTAGGATGTTCCTAGCAGTCGATGCGTGAAGGCGCTGAAGTGGGAGCATTGCATCGGAAAAAAAGCTTCTCATCAGGCTCCATCAGCTGAGGACGACAGTAGGGGCCCAGTCCAATTAATGCAGGTTGAGCTTGTTAGCACCGATGGAGAGGCAAGGACAAGGTGTTGGCCCTGCTCTGGTTCGCTGGTGCTCTGAGAAATGTATCGCCACATTACAAAGTGTGTAAACTCACCACATTACAAAGTGTGTAAACTCACCACATTACAAAGTGTGTAAACTCACCACATTACAAAGTGTGTAAACTCACCACATTACAAAGTGTGTAAACTCACCACATTACAAAGTGTGTAAACTCACCACATTACAAAGTGTGTAAACTAAGAACAAAATAGCTTTATTATTTAACGAGTTGTGACGTTTCAGTGTGAACTTTAATCATACAAAAACACACAGGACGAAGAAATAGAGAGAGAATATAAAATATAAATTCACATGAATGCTATGTAAAAAATAGGAATGGAAAAAAATTAGAATAAAATGAAATGAATAGAGCACTTAGCTATGGCTTGTAAGAAGCTGTGGGTTGTAAGAGGGTGTGTTTAGAAGTGCAGATGATGGATTGTAGAGAAGAAGGAGTAGCAGGGGACATCAGAACCATTTGAGTGGAAAAGTTGTGGATGAACTAAGTACGTGGTTTCAGGGGCAAGGGGAGTAACCAGAATAGTTTCAGAACACTTACATTAATTAACACAGTCATCCTTGTTCTTGACTGTGCCTGTAAGATAGGAGAGCTGGCAGTGAGAAAATCTGCCAGAATTCATTGAATAGAAGCTTATCCCAGACCACTGATTGCCAACCAGCATGCTACATATGGTCTGCTGGTGTGCACCAGAAGTTTAGGTAGAGGGGAAGGAGAGTCTGTTTAATGTTATCAGTACTTATGATTAAAAGTACATTTATCAGCTGTTACATAGGCAAGTGTACTGTAAGGTTACCTTTTTCTCTTTTTTTGTGCCTACATGCCAAGTGCATTAAAAAAAAGTTTGAAAACTTGCAGCGAGAAGATATGCCATGCTCGTCTTTGAGAAAAGTGACATGAGAGATGGAGAACCATTAGATTATGCAAAAATGACTATGCTGACATTTATAATAAGATTTGTCTGATGAAGACTGTGTTAATATGTCAGTCTGTTAGAAAACATTTCTAGAAAAATTAGTAGAGCTTATAGCAGACTTGTCAGAAAAAAAATTCAGTATAAATTGTGGAAATGATAACAGTAAACTTATTTCAGACTTTTTAAAAAAACATTTTCTTAGCATCTTCATCCAAGGAGGATGTGACAGACATGCTAAAGGAGGAAGGAGAGGAATGTGAAGATGATGATGCTGAAGAAAACTCAGGAGAGGATGATGAAGAATCACTACAGAAAGCCAAACAAGCCATCACTTGTCGCAGTGTGACTCTCAATACACTGATGGAAGATGGAATCATTAGCCATGGACAGGGAGTTCTTTCCATTGACTACTTGGTAAAATATTAACCCTGTTTCTAAACATATAACATTACTTTTTTTTTTCCACCTACTTCTAGAGATGAAGATACAGTATTCAGGCTGAATGAAATGGTAATCAGTGACCCATAGTTGACTATTTACATCAGGATTGGTGAATTGTAGCTGCCAAAGACCCTATACCACTTCCCAGTGGTGTCCATGGCAGCAAACAGTAGCCTGTCCAAGTGAAATTGCAGTGGGAAGGTGAATTCGTTCATAAAAATACACCAAACTGAAGTTAGATGTATCAGCCTACAAAATGGTTTATGACAACACAAAACAAGCAATGCCTTTTTGAGAGTGAATACCAAAGAATAAGAAGATTGTGAATGTGGCCCTTGCCTTTTTAAAATATGTAACTTTTTGTTTTAGATATTTAAAAAAAATGATTATAGTTTACAAATCTTCTTCTTGGAACATTCTATGTGCCAACTTTGATATCCTTGAAGAATGCAACAACTTTGCATTAGGCTGACAATATTGCCAAATTGGTCTGGATTGTTTTGCAAATGATATGTTTCAAATTCCTGAATTCCCTTTATCCTAACTTCCATCAAAATGAAACCTTGCTGGCAGTAACTGGACTCATCAGTTCAGTAAATCTTGGTCAGAGTGAGCAGTGGTCAAGAGTTGAGAATAATACAGAAAACATGTGAGCAGACAAACAGAAACTGTAATGGAGAGCAGAAAATACATGGGCAAATGAGTAGCAACTGTAAGGGAATGCAGAAAGTGTGAGCAAGTGATTAAAGGATTACAGAAAATACATTAGCAAATGACTGCAGTGGGAAGATGAGAGGTACCATTTCTTTCTGAATTCATTGGAGGTAAAGTGAGAAGGGGAGCAAAATATAAGCCTGGAAATCTGCTAAGTCTGTCTAGAGCTAGACAGACTTTTAGGCTCCTCTGTCTTGTGTAGAAATGCTGTGTTTAACAAATCAGTTACTTCATCTTTTAACATAGATTCAGCAATTTTCCATTTCATTTTATTGTCTTACTGAAATTTCCAAATCTCATACTTGTAAACACTTATTGAAGTTTATCTGTCTGGCATAGGTAAACAATTTATTACTAAAACCATATTATCCTATCCATGTAAACATTTTCTTATTTAAACTTACCAGTTTCCCATATAAAACAAGAGAAACTTACCAACTTTACATAGGTAAACACTTTCATGTGGAATCTTCCTTATCTCATCATGTTAACACTTTCATATGGAAATTTCCCAGTATCACTCAGGTAAACACTTTAATGTGAAAGCCCCCTTATCGCTCACAGGTAAACACTTTCATATTGAAACTTCCTTATCTCACACATAAGTAAACACTTTCTTATAGAAATTTCCCAGTTTGAGCAGATAAACACTACTTTTTGAAACTTACCTATTCAACATTTTACAAAATTCTCTTGATATTAGGGTCAAAGATTTGAAGCGGATCTGCTGGACACTGGAAAAATCAAATGGCATGGGTCACAAGAAGAATTTGGTACACCCAGTGCCTGGGCTTTACACTGTAAGAGACTAGTTAACCCAATCAAGAGATCAGGGTGTGGCTGGGCATCGGTATGTCATCACAGTTTGGCCACTGCAGTTGTACCTTGTTTTCATGCAGTCTTCATTTGTTTATTAATTAATTCCTGGATTAGCCATAACATTCATACATTGCTTTATTTTCATACAGTGTTCTTTGTTTGAGTGATTCAGGCTTGGTATAGTCATGCATTGTTTTCCCGCATTCTTGTTTATTGATATAGTCCTGGATTTATACCAGTAACTTTGATTCAGTTATGTAGTCATTCATCAGTTACTGATAGCATTTATAGATTCTTATATATCATTAGTCTATTTCAGTTATATCTTTCCTTAACCCTTGAAACCATTCCATTCTACCATATGTCTGTGTATCACATGAAGCCATGCTATCATTTGTCTGAAGCTTTACTATCATATGTTCTTGAGCCATGCTTTTATATTTCTGTATAACTCTTCAGGCCATGTTATCATTTGTCTGTATGTCAAGTCATGTTCTCATATGTTTGTTTAACTCCTCTAGTTGCGCTTCATATGTCCAACTCCTCAAGCCATGCTATCATATGTCTATATAACTCCTCAAGCCATATGTCTGAATAACTCTTCAAGCCATGTTCTCATATGTCTGTATAATTCCTCAAGCTATGCTATCATATGTCTGCATAACTCCTCAAGCCAAACTATAATATGTCTGTAAAACTCCTCAAACCATATATCTGAACAACTCCTTGAGCTGTGCTACTATATGTCTGTATAACTCTTTTTTTTTGCATCCATCATTGATTAACCTTTTAGTTGATCTTTTTTTTTTTTTTTCAGACTCAAAAATATATACAGGATCTTCATTGGTTGAAATTTTCATCAGACATCATATCATCTGCTTAGATCTTACAATAATGACAACATGCAATATCAGCAACATACGCAGCATATGTACAGACAAAATAACTTAACATTCATCATCATCATCATCATGTGCCGTGCCGACTGGCGTTGGCTATTATGCTTCTCCAGAGTACACGATCCTTCATGCAGGCCATCAGCTCAGTTGGTGATCTCCTCTCACACCATCCCGTCAGACTGTCCAGTATCATTTCTCTTGGTCTTCCTCTTGATCTTCTTCCTTCTATTTTTCCTGTTGTTATAATATTTTCAATGTACTTAACATTCACAAAAACAAAATAGTACAACCACACACACAGAGTAACAATGTTAAGTACATGATATCGTGACCTGCCTCTTAATCTGATCTACGCAGGTCAAGTACAAGAACAGAAAGCTGGACATATGGAAAAGTATGTGGGCAAGGAAACACAGAACAAGCAATCCATTCAAGGTGATTTGTTGCTTGTTATGTTACCTTTTTGTGCCTGTTTTGTAACTCTACTCACAGTGTAGCAGAGAATGAGAAGATGAAATGAAGTATGGCTTAGGAGAGCATGCTGTGTTGTGCGGAGTGCCAGACTTGTGGTAAAGGTAAAATTCCCATTTCCATGCCATTAAGGCATTCTGGTGGTATTACCATGACCGTTTGAAAGTGTGATGCACTCATCAGCATCATGCCTGGCCGCATTTACCTTCCCAGATTTCTTTGGTACCCATTTCTTCTGGGACTGGGTGAACACCATGGCCATATTGGTGTATGCCATACAAAAATTCCACTGCTGAGACTTGAACCATGTCAGATATATGAGATGTAGAAGAACAGACGTAATGATAATCTAGAGAAGACCGTCTTGGAAGGGTACATAATGGGGAAAAAGAAAGAGAGGAAGACCAAAACGAAGATGGCTGCAAGACGTCGTTGACGATCTGCAAATGGATGAAGCAGCGGCAGGCCATCTTGCTCACAACCAAGAGGCCTACAGGAGTGCTGTTTGGGAGGCAAAAAAAGGCAAAGTTCCGTAAGGGACATGAAAATGAACGAATGAAGAAAAACAGATGTGGCCAATGCCTATATTGGTTCAAGAGAAGTTTTGTAAATTCTGATTTCATAGACCTTAAAAAAGGCATTTGATAACATACACAGAGATTCATTGTGGAGAATTTTAAGACTATATGGAATACCCTCTAATATTAACATCATTGAGAATCTCTACAACGGATATGTTTGTGTAGTCAACACAGAAGAAGGAATGAGTGAATGGTTCCAGATTGAAACGAATCATGAAACAGAGATGTATACTATATTCCTTGCTTTTTGGAATTGCCATAGACTTCTTAATGAAAAAATGTTGCACAGGTAAAACGAGTACTGATTGGGTAAATGGGACCCACCTAGAAGATCTTGATTTTGTAGATGACATAACTGTTATCAGCGGCAATGTGAATTCATTGCAAGAAAAAACAATCTTCACTGGCTAGCAAAATAGGACTTGAAATTAACAAGGAAAAAACAAAAATAATGAAACTTTCCATTAATCAAGAGGGAAAAATGTATGTAGAGGGAAAAGCTATTGAAAAAGTACACTAATTTGCATACCTCGGCAGCTACAAAGACCACGATGGTGTTACCAGAAAGGAAGTTAGAACTGCAAAAGCATCATTGATCTTCAAGAATCCTGAGAACATATGGCATTCAAAAGTTATAAGCACAAAAACCAAGTTAAGATTATTCAGTATCTACCCTCATTTATGCATGCAAAAGCTGGAAAACAACTAAAGAAATAGACAACAAATTAGACTTTCGAAAACAAATGCCTAAGGAAAATACTTTGTATAAAATGGAACAAATTCAAGAACAACGCAGAGATAAGGCTGATGAGCAAGCAAACAAGCTGTCAAGTAGAACACAACAGACTGAAGAAAAATAGGTCGACAACAATAAACTCTAAAGAGGACATTGTTTAGAAAGGCCATATTCAGTCAGTTGTGAGGGGTAATTGATAAGTTCTCGGCATAAGGTACAACAGATTATTTGTGGACAACTTTTTTGGGTTATTTCTCAATATAGTCCCCTTGTAAGTTTATGTACTTAGTCCAGCGATCCTGGAGCATACGGATCTCTTCTTTGTAAAAGTCAGCATCTTGTGCCAGTAGAAAGTGGTCTACAGCATGAATGACGTCATCATATGAAGCAAATTTGCAACCACTGAGCTCCTTTTGAGTTTGATAAACAGATAATAGTCCAAAGGGGCAAAATCTGGGGAATAAGGAGGATGTTCAAGAAGTTGGAAGCCGCATTCATGAATGGCAGCCAATGCCACCGCCGACTTGTGAACTGGAGCATTGTCTTGCTGAAAGATGACTCCTCTCATCAATTTCCCTTGACGCTTTTCCTTCAATTTGACCCACAGCTGCTTCACGAGATTAGCGTAATAGGCCCTGGTGACCACTCTGCCCTTTTAAAGATAGTCTACCAATAGCACACCTTCTGAATCTCAAAAGATGGAAGCCATCACTTTGGAAGTGGGGATCCATGATGTTTCCACTGCTTTGACTGTTCTTTGGTTTCTGGTTGAAAATGATGAACCAAAGTCTTATCCATAGTCACATATTGCTGAAGAAACTTTTCAGGATCTGCAGTAAAATGGCCAAGATTATCTCTTGACATGTTGAGACGCTGTCGTTTGTGATCATCTCCAAGGAGTTTCGGGACCCATTGAGCAGAGACCCGTGTCATTTGAAGATCATTATACACATTCCTGGGAGATGCCCAACTCAGTAGCAATGTAGCGCTCAGTTATTTGTCGATCCTTCATTATCATGTCATGGAATCTGCCGGTGGTTTCATCAGTGGTTACTGCTCTTGGTCTTCCTAGACGGGAATCATCTTCCAGACTCTCAGCTGTTTTGTTAAGTTTCCAAGCCAAATTAGTAGGCATAAAATCCCTTGATGAGGTTGAAAAGCTCACCAAAAACAGGAGAACTTGGCGAACTATCATGTAAGCCCTTTGTGATATTTATGGGAAGGATGTAAGATCTTATTGTATGAGTGTTGATTTTTCTGTGTAACTTAGGAGCACCTTCAAGACAAGCTATTTGGGGATGTACACCACCTCCAGCTGACCACAGATTATGTCAGAAGTAAACCAATCAACATCTGAGAATGATTGAAAAAGTATGCCTTAGACCAGAAAGGCTAAAGTGTAGAGAATTATTTGAAAGTACAGTGGTACCTTGGGTCACGAACTTAATTTGTTCTTTGACTCCATTTGCAAACCAAAATGTTCGCGAACTGAAACAATTTTTTCCATTGAAATTAATGCAAATCTGATTAATAATAATATTGTTTTTTAACTTTTTTATGGATTTATGTGTAGCAAAAATATATAATATAAATTATACAGTATAACTTTACCTTTGTTGTTGATAGTTGCTGGCACAGGTAGATGGTAGAGGAGGAGGAAGACTACTCCTTCAAAGGAGAGTCCCATTCCATAATAACGTCGGGCAGCTGTATAGGTATTTCTGGTGTTTTTTCTCTTGTTTGTATCCTGGGAAGTGGTTTGACTGCTGGCTCGGTGGCTGGTGTTTTCAAAAGATAACAATCCAGAGACATTTGTCTTTTTCTTTGTTGGATAATTTTCCAAAAATGGGATATCACATTGTTATTTAAAATATCCACTGCTGTGTTAGTCACATTTTTGTTAGGGAGCATCTTTGTTCTTTAAGATCGTACAGATCGTAGATTTATCCATGTCGTACTGCTTTGTGAGATCAGAAACACGAACACCATTGTCATGTTTAATTATTATTTCCTTTTGTCATTTCTACTGTAATACACTTAGGCTTCTTTTCACTTTCTTGGGAACCATAATAAGGGTTAATTTAATGCAAAAAGCAACCAAAAAAAAATTGTATCAAAGAACAACGCAACGACAGACAGTGTTCACAGCATGCAAACCTGAGTACAACTGATGCTGTTCATGAGCTGAAAACATGACGCCAAAGCCATGTTTGTGTGTTCATGCACCGGAGGCATTGTTCGTGGGTAGAGTCAAAATTTGTTCAGAAATTGTGTTCGTGGGCTGATTTGTTCATGACTGGAGGCGTTTGTGACCCGAGGTACCACTGTATATGTGCACATGACTGATATAAATGATTGCTTTATTTAGCAATATGAATGAACCTAAGAAAGAAGCTTACACTGAAATGTCAAAATGTTGTATATCTGGTCTGGTCCTCAAGCTGTCTAACATCAGCTTGTGTAATTTCACTTGAAAATACATTCCTTGTCTTTGTTCACTCTTAGAAGGCTTTGTTGCATTGTGGGACAATTTTTTACAGTTAGTCTGTGATATATATGCCCTTCTATCTGACACATCTGACTTCAGCATGAATTATTTCTTCAGTTAGCTTTGTCTTCATATTTTAATCCCTATTCCTCAGCCAAACTGTTGTCTGTTGTCAATGGTATGAAAATAGTCTTAGTTAACTGTGGATTGCTAATCCTGCAAACAGTCGTCTTTGAGTTGCCAGCCTCTATTTCATTCAGCTTATCTGTGGTTTCCACCTGGAGATATATGAAGCAGGTTGTTAGGTCAGCTTTCTCTTTTCAGTTTCCCCAGTTCTTATAATCGTTTTTTTTTTTTCCTCTGAAGATCTTTACTGTAACTACTAGTCTACCACGACCTGCTCAAATGGTTTTTTTGTAAAATAAGTGCAGTCTTATGTTTTTGTTTCATTGCTGAAAATTTCGAGTGGCAGTAAATGCTAAATGTAGATATCATGCTAATCCTGGAAGAACATGTTGATCATACTGTCTGATTACAAAAATTGTTCATTTATTGTGAGTGGGGTTAGAGTCAAACTAGCTCCTAAACAAGCTTCACATGGAATTAAATTATAGTTGCTTTAATGATATAGGAGGTCCTTTCATTGATCTGCAGCAGCCAGCCCCAATTTAGCTGTCAGTTTATGAAAGATTATGTTTGGAAGGTGCCAGTAATAACTAGTCTCATAGAGACTGATAGTTCGTTATTTACATGTAGACGACACTAAACTGATGAGTAGTTTACTTCAATACATATATGGAACATAATAACAATATTAGTAATTAGTGAACTATTGAGCACAATTCCAAAGTAACATTTTACATGCTGAGTACATTTGTGAAGCACCACTGCAAGACAGGCTTATTCTAAAGTAGCACTTTTAACACTGAACATCCTTCTAGAGTAGAAGTTTTAAGAAGATGCATAATTTTGAAGTAACAGTTTACCTGAGACTTTGTAATGTGTATAATCATGATTTTCTTGCTTTATTCAGTCTCCCCATCAGACAAGCAATACCAACAATTCACAGACTGCTTTTTCAGCGACAATCACATCAGGTACAACCTCTGTCAAATCTGCAAGTGCAGGCAGCAGCGCCACTGTAGCTGTTGTCACAACTGCTGTAACTGCCACAACTTCTGCGGACTGTGTTGAGCCTCATTCAATATTAAAAAATGTGTCATCACAAGTGAAAGATGACTCAAAAACTGTGCTGGATTCATGTGACTTTGGTGAGCTGAAGGAAGGAACACAGTCAGACAAACCGGCAGCTTCTACTGCAACATCTCCTCTTGTGACAAACAGAGTTTTGAACCAGTAAGTAATGTAAGGATTCTGTTTTAGTTTTAGAAGATGATTTTGTGGCAGGTAGATAGTGACCATTTGTAAAATAAATATAGAGACTGTGTCATCTGAGAGGAAACAAGAAGTTAGATTCAGAAACAGACAAGTTGAAAATTGCAAAACAAACTTGGGTGGTGCTGAGGCTGATTATCAGATCAGGTCAGTCATCTCTCTCCATCTCGCTCAATCGATCATCCATGTCTTGAATCAATTCAGTTGTTGTTTTAACACCAAACCATGCAGTCATGCCATCTAGGTATGTCTGTCTTTTGCCATTTACCTTTCCAGTCATGATCAATTTTTTGAGACCTTATGACTTTATTTATTGCAAGATTTTGATTCATGACAAACTAGGGATTATGTAGGGTTGTGTACAGTGTTCTCTGCTAGCCTTTGGCTCTGAAAAGAACCTAACCCACAAGGCAGCAGGGGTGAAGTTATGGTGCCTCTTACTTGCTGATGGTCATATCAGTGTGTTGCGAGGTACTTTATAAAGTTAACTGATTATGCCAATTAAATAATTAGTGGAACCTGTTGAGAGATTTACTCAAACTGAAAGAATAGCTGTGGGCTTCCAGTTAAACCTAGCGAAGATGGCAGACTTCTTTAGGGCAGTGGGGCTGCAGATAAAGCATGACCAACCAGTACTTGAGCGCAGAAGAAGAAACTGTTCAGCAGGCAATTGCTTGCCAATTCTGGAAGCACCTGACATTACAGAATTGTTTTATAAGACAGAAGAGCCTTTATAGATTGGTACTTAACACAGTATACTGACACTTATTTGATTTTATATGCTGGTAATGTATACAGATATGTTGCGAATCCCCTGGACGGCAAAAGTAACTAATGAAGAATGTATGAGAAGAGCTGGAGAGACAAAAAACCTTGTCAAAAAGATAAGAGAGAGACAATGTACTTTCATAGGACATGCAATGAGAAGGGGGCATTGAAAATATTATAACAACAGGAAAAATAGAAGGAAGAAGATCAAGAGGAAGACCAAGAGAAATGATACTGGACAGTCTGACGGGATGGTGTGAGAGGAGATCACCAACTGAGCTGATGGCCTGCATGAAGGATCGGATACTCTGGAGAAGCATAATAGCCAACGCCAGTCGGCACGGCACACGATGATGATGATGAATGTATACAGTCTGAGATGGACACCACAGGGGAACATGAGTAAGGGTAGACGAAAGGAGACATAGAAAAGAACAACAGAGATGATGTTGAGCAATAGAGGGCTTACCTGAGCAAAAGCAGAGGAAAAAAGGCGCAGGACATGCATTAGTGAAAAATCCTTGTAGAAGCCCCATGTGCCTTAAGCACCTAAGGTTCAGAGGGAGAGAGAGAGAGAGAAACTGTGTGTATACAATATTGCAACAGCTAATGTATAAGCTGTATCATTTGTATAGACAGTTCTCAACTGTGGAATTCTGAATGTTGTATTAAGTTAGAGGATAAATTATTTGAGCAGTGAAAATTCTTAATTTATGTAGTAACATAACTGATAATGTTCAATCAATTTATTTTATGAACTACTAGGAAAAAAATCTACCATTGATTTAGAACAAAATATTTTTTATTTGATTTAGGATAAAAATGAGCTCTTGTAATTTTTAATTGATTTAGATGTAGGTAAACTTGTGTAATTTTTACTGTAAGCTTTTCTGAAGCTGAACCAATGCTGGTGTTTTGGTATTGATTCATAGATCCAACATAAGTGGCACAGTTTTATCAGAAGAAGGTGAGCTCCTTGAGTTGTCAGTCATAAGACAACCTGTCAGTGTCTTACATCATAATAGGACAAACTGTCTGTCTTACATTAGATTGCAAGCTATCATTGTCTTACATCATGATAAGGTGAGCTACTTCTGTTTTATATCATAAAAAAAACAAATAGTTTTATTTAATAATAAGGTAAGCTGAGGTTTTATTTTATAATAAACTAAGTTCATTTAGTAGATGTTGATTTGTCTGACTGCTGGTTATGACTTGTTTAGAAAGTGTTGATTTGTTGCTTATAACTAATTTTGTGAGTGTTGATATTTGGTGTGTAACAGATTTAGTGATTGTTGATTTCTCTATGCTACCAGTGATTGTCTCTAACTTGGCATTGATTTATCTGTCAGTAAATTTAGTGTTGGATTGTCTGTATATAACTTGTTGCACGAGTACTGATTTGTCTGTAGTGTGAATTTCAATTTTTCTGATGTAACTTATTTAGGAGCACCTCTCAACCTGTCACCACTTGCTGCAGCTGGCACTAAGATTCCAGAGACAAGCCCAGTTTTACGCACTCCACGTCAAGGAAAACTTCGTCATGATGAAAGCTGTTTGAAGAAGGAAAGGAAAAGTGTGGCATATTCATCCCTTGGAACTCGGAGACTTGACATGTGAGTTATTGAGCTTTCAGATCTTACATATAAAGTAGAATGTTTATCCTCTACAGAGATGAGAAGCAGCAGGAGAATATCCACCAAATTTTCAACAGCTTTCTGTCTTGACTGAGGATGCCCATCAGACAGTGTTTAGATCCACAGATTTGGCCCAGTGGGGTACAAAAGATATCAATTTATTCCATACTGAAAATCAGTGCTGCCATTTTGATCTTCTTCTATGTACTTCTCTTGGGAATGCCAGCTTTCAGTTACACATCATTTACTGTGAATATGGAGATATGGTTTCACAACAAGATGGTGGCACGAAGTTTTTAAGTCTCATTTTGCTCATTTACATACTTTATTTGCAGTAGACTGGTTTATATAGCAGAACATTCTCAATTGCTTTGTGAAAATTAAATTTCAGAGTATCTGTTGCAAAATACTTGACATGTTGAAATTATAGAATGGTAATGGATCATTATTCAGTTCAGGTGTGGTGTCTGACCTCATTTGTGCATGTGGAGGTTGGAGAGATAGATGGGAAATTAGACTCTTTTGAAGATAAGTGCCTAGGGAAAATACTATGTATAAAGTGGAGCAAGTTCAAGAGTATTGCAGAGATGGGACAGATGGGCGAGCATCGGCCTATCTCATGGGTGGTCTGAAAAAAAGGGGATGGACATATGTTGGTCATGTGCTAAGAGGAAACAACCAGAGAATCCCAAAATAAGTTAACACGTGGATCACACAAGGCCTAAGAAGGAGAGGTCGACCATGTAAAACTCTAAAGAGGACATTGTTAAGAGAGGCCAGCTTAGTGGGAATAACATCCCTTGATGAAGTTGAAAAGCTTGCTGAAAACAGAAAATCTTGGCATTCTACCATGCGAGCCCTATGTGACGTTTAATGACACAGTAAGGATGTAATATGTAAGAATGGTTGGCGAATGTTTCAACTTTTTTTATATTGTTTTTTTTTTATTGTAGTGTTTTATTATTGGAAACTAATGTTGAGATAAGTGTTATAAAGTGAGATATTTAGTTTATTCATGGTAGTATTTATTTATAATCCCATATTTCAGTTCAGTGGTAGATTCTGTCCTACACCCCACCTCCCCAAACAATACTACGGTATTGGTCACATTTACAGCATACTGTAAAAGATCTTGCAATTGTAAACCATGTTACTGAGATGTCATATTTATTACTGAGATCTCATATGTGGTTTATTTCTGATTAAAACTTTTTTTTTCCTCTTTACTTTTTATTTTTAGATTTCCATACAGTATGCAGCACTGCAAAAGCCTGATTTGCTCTAGTAAGTCTGTTGTTGATGTCCTCTGTGCTGTCTCCATTTTCTACTACTCTACTGCCAAGATATACAAATTCACTAACTTGCTATCTACTTTGAGTACATTTCTGTTGTTCATATTTTGCTTCATTAACTTTGTCTTTCCTACGTTGATCTTTAGTCCTATGTTGTTTGCATTCTGAGTTAGCTTGTTTATTTTATCTTGCATATCTTTGTGGCTGCTTGATAGTAGACAGATGTCGTCCACAAAGTCAAGGTCCTCCAACACTGTGTCAAGGGTCCATTGTAATTCTCTGCGTTTGTCTGATGTTCCCTCCTTCATTAACCAGTCTAGTGCCAAGATAAATAATGTTGATGATAGTACACATCCATGCTTCACTCCTGTTTGTACCCTAAAGCTGCTGGAGGTATGTCTTCCACAGATCACTTTGCACTGAAAACCCTCGTATAGGGCTTTGATTTCATTCACTATCTTATGGGGGAGACCATGCCATCTTAGGATTTTCCACAGTGCATCTCTGTTGACACTATCAAAGGCTTTCTCAAAATCTATAAACAATGCATATGTTGTGCTATGCCATTCATTTGCTGTTCTAATATTTGTCTAAGTACAAATATGTGGTTTATGCATGATCTTCCTTTCCTAAATCCTGCCTGCTCTTTCCGAAGTTTTCTCTCAAGTGCTGGTACAATTCTGTTGATGATTATTCTTTCAAATACTTTACTTGTGAGTGACAGTAGTATAATGCCTCTCCAGTTACCGCAGTCTCTGAGGTCACCCTTCTTTGGTAGTTTTACTATAGGACCAGTTTTCCACTCCTCTGGAGCTTTTTCTAGATCCCAAATTTGTTGTAGTATCCGGCAAAGTTGTTTTGGTGTTTCTGTTTCTTCTGCTTTCAACATCTCAGCAGTCACTTCATCATCACCTGGTGCCCTGTCTAATTTTAGCTTCTTTATTGCCTCCTTTACTTCACTTATTGTTATTGGTCCTGTATTGATGTTTAGTTCTGTTTTTTCTTCAGGTATGTCTATTGTTTGTACTGCTTGTGTTCTGTTTAGTAGGATGTTAAAGTGTTCCCTCCATCTTTCAATTTTTTCACTTTCTCCACTGACCAGTCATCCCTTATGTTTCCTTACTGCACTCTCACATCTTGTGCTGAAGTTACCTGTCATCTGCTTTGTGGTTTTGTATATGATTTTCATGTCATTTGCATATGCTGCTTTTTCTGCTGCTTCTGCCAAGTTGTCATAGTATTGATGTTTATCTTGACGGCATGATTCCTTCACTTCTTTGTCTTTTTGTGCATAATTACTTAAAACTTGTTCCTTTAGCCATTGTGATTTGGTGTTCAGTAATTTTTTCTTGAGTTCCTTTCTTTGCTCTATATTTTCCCATGTGGTCTTGCTTATCCATTCCTCTTTTCTCCGTTTCCGATATCCCAGCACCTCTTTTGCAGTTTCCTGTAGTGTTTTATTGAACTTTAGTGTGGACATTTCTGCTTCGTCTTGTAGGACACTGAAGCGGTTCTTAAGTACTATTGAGAATTCATTCCTTGTTTGCTGGTCTTTCAGTTTTGTTGTATCACAAGGTATCTTTCTGTGTTCTCCGATTTTGGCTTTCCTTAGTTTTAGTTTTATTTTTGCTACAAGAAGGTTGTGATCACTTCCTACACCTGCTCCTTTCCTTGCTCTCACATCTTGTAGTGACTGTTTCCACTTGTTTATTAGTATGTGATCAATTTGGTTTTCTCTGGTTTTATCTGGAGACCTCCAAGTCACTTTATGGATGTTTTTATGTTGGAAAATTGTCCCAACCGATGGTCATCATGTTTTCTTCAGAAACTGCAGTCTTTCTCCATTTTCATTTATTTCTCCGATTCCTTCTCTTCCCATGATTCTTATCTTCATTTCCCTCACCTACTTTTGCATTTAAGTCTCCGTAGATGAGTAGCATATCATGCCTGGGTATTGTTTCTACTGTGGCTTGGAGGCTGTTGTAAAAATCTTCTTTTAATTCCTTTTCAGCTGCTTCTGTTGGTGCATAACAAACTATAATAGACAGCTTCATGAATCTTGAGTTGAAGTGTGCATATAATAATCTCTCATTTATAGGGGTCCATTTCAGCAATGCTCTTGATGCTTCTTTTTGTTATAATCAATGCTACTCCTCCTTCATGACGATCTTCTTTACCTGACCATATTATTGTATCTTCTGTGTGCCGTGTTGTTAATTTCCTTCTGCCTTGTCCTGTCCTTCTTGCTTCTTGTATTCCTATTATGTCTAATTTGTATCTGTGCATTTCCTTGATGGTTTGTGCCAGTTTTCCAGTCTGATTAAGTGTTCTTACATTCCAGCTGCCTATCTGCATCTTGTGCTTAGGTTCCAGGAGGTCTGCAGTCAGGCTGGGGACTTCCAGTGGCTGGCTTTCATCCACAACTTCATGGGCTCAGTTTCCTGATAAGCATTTCTCCTTCCACCTGCATTTGTTTTTTCTCTTGCTTCTGTTTCTGTAGCAGTCTGATAGTTTTTTTACCAGATAGGATTGCTGGCCATATGCTGAACCCTCCTTAGTCGCCTTTTACGATCATGCGTGGTAGGGTACATGGTCCTATTCTTTGCAGATACCGGGTACCACATGGGGGAAGATGTAACATGTGAGTTATTAAATGTTAGTATAATTTTCCATGTAAAGTTTATATGTGATTGGTCTCCTGAACTAAGAGAGCAGACACTGTGAATAAGGGGCATCTAAGCGGAAAGTGAATAGTGCTTTTCACGGTAAAGGTTCGGTGTTCGAATTGGCTGGAGGTGCCCCAGTCATCCAGCTGTAGAAATGGCTACCGGACTTCTTGAGCTGGGGAAGGAAAAGCAGCTGGGTGTGATGCTAACTACATTACCCTCTAGTGTACTGACAGGTTAAGGAAAATGTGGGCACTAACACCATATCCCATATATGCCTTTAAGGCATGACAGGGTTATCTTTACCTTTACTATAGATAAGAGGAAGGAGAAAATATGTCATGATCTGTATATAAGACATTATTTATGACACCATGTTGTCAACGTATCACTTTGAGAACACCATGTTTCTGAGATGTCATATGCATATTTCTGTGGCATGAAGATCTTGCAATGACAAAACATTCTTTAAAAATTTCACACAGCTGATTTTTCATATTGATAAAAACAAAACTGAGATTTCATTTGTGATTAAAAACTTTTTTTTTTTTTACCCTGGACTTTTCATGATTTCTTTTTAAAAAGTTTGTGCAGCTATTGTAGTTTTTCATATTGTTTCATTTCATTGTGTCATATCATTAGGATACCTTTTTTCTTTTTATTTGAGAAGAATTATTTGTGTGTTCAAAATTCTGTTATTTTGTTACTGATTTGTTGGCAGGGACTTGCTGACTCTAGTGAAATGTGAACATTTTGACCATCGCAGCAAGATACAGCCATTCACAGTCTCTGTGACAAGCAACACATTGTTATTAATGGTAAATAGTGATAACTGCTAGGTTTATCATTTGATTTTTGTACTGCTGGTAAATAATACTGCATTGTTGATAATGTTTCTCATAGTTTTTTTTATTGTGTTCAGTATTGCAATAATGCAGAACTGTAATAATTCTTCTCCATCTTGTATTATAGTATAGTGTACAAGTACAAAATGGAGAAAAATTACTTCAGCTGATACAAGCCCCTAAGGCTTGTGTCTCTGTTTGCTGTAGCTACTTTATATTATGTCTTTTTTTTTTTGTATATCAGGGAAAGGCAGGGCTTAGTGATGTACTCCAGAGAGTGAACATTTAAAGCCATGATCCATACATAATAAGAGGGGAAGTCACTAAGTAACTCGCAAATTGAAATATTTTACTAGTGGCAGTTACCAGGTAGTATTTAAATATATCCTTAGATAGTACCGTCATCCAACTCTATAATAGTTGTATGTAGGGGGCGCTGGGAGTCACGTGCGCATGCGCAAAGCAATAACAGAATGGCTACCCAACTGTTAGTGTGTACCAAAGAAGAACAGAGAAGTGTAATGCGATTTTTGTGGGCTAAAGGACATTCATAAGGAAATGATTACAGTTTATGCTGAAAATCGTTTATCACATAAAGCGGTCTATAACTGTGGAAAAGAATTTACTGAAATTGTTGACAAAGTCCGACTTGGCGGTCCTGTTCAGATTGCAACAGAAACGACTATGCAACATGTGAATGAGATTAAAAGAGCTGATAGACGACTAACGATAGACAGTGTAGCAAGTGCAGTCGGATGTTCACTTGGCTTAGCCTACATAATAATGCATGAGCATTTGAATTTTCAAAAAGTTTGCTCACGTTGGGTACCCAGAGATCTGAATGATGAACACAAAATGAACCATTTTGGTTTTCATTGCAGCATCTCTGTCATTATGCATATGAAGGTGAAGACATGCTCCAAAGGATTATTACTGGAGACGAATCTTGGGTGCACCATTCCCAACCGGAATCAAAATGTGCCTCAATGCCATGTGCAAAAAAATTCTGTGGGGAAGATTATGCTGACAGTGTTCTGAGATTATCAAGGAGTGTTGTTAACCAAGTTCCAGAAGTATGGTGACAGTGTGGATTCTGTATCGTACTGTGAAGTTCTGTTAATGCTACGGGATGCAGTTCAAGGAAAACGTCCTGGTCTGCTGACTAGAGGTGTGCTTCTCCTTCATGACAATGTCAGACCACATACGGCTCGGTTAACCCAAGAGAAAATTAGCCAATTGGATTGGGAAGTTCTTGAACATCCACCCTATAGTCCTGACTTAGCTCCAAGTGATTTTCACCTGTTTGGTCCATTGAAAAACCACCTTGGCAGGAGAAGATTCTCGAGTGACAAAGAGGTGGAAACAGAGGTAAAAAATGGTTCAGAAATCGGACTCCCGATTTTTAGCCATGGGTATTGCATCACTGATTACATGATGGGACAAATGTATCAATGTTGCTGGCGATTAGGTTAAGAAATAGGGGAATAATATAGGTTCAAAAATTTAAAGTTTTCAAATGACTGTCGCATTTAGTTTTTTTTGTAACAGGCATTTGCGAGTTACTTAGTGACTTCCCCTCGTATTTTGTATTTTATAGTTTGGTAAATAAAAATCAAATGTTTAACCAAGACTGAACAAAACAAAACAAAAAAAAATAGTTGTTTTTTTTACTAAAGCTTAAACTTTATTTCCCTGGGAGTTAGGCCACTGTGGGTCAAGTGGATATGATATTCTTTGTGGGGTTACTGATGGTTTTGGGTGAAGTGCTGAAGTTTGCCACTTCCAGTACAGATGCTTTTTTGCCAGTTAATTTGGAGCTATTTAGATGAGCATAAGAGCAAGAATACTTCTACCATTGGCAGCTGCTGATTTAAATTTTCAGCAGAGACTGTCCTGATTTCTTTCATTTCTATTCCCAAGGACTTCCATTGCCACTTAACAAAGTCAGAGGTCATTGGATACTTGGCTGGGAGGTGGAACTCTCACACACAGCGTAAGTCTCAGTAGGAGTGGGTGAGTGGGAAGGATGACAATTTTTAGGACGGAAAGATAAAAGATAAGGACTGAAATGTTTGTGAGAGAAAAAGGTGAAAATTCATTTCTTGAAGAGTTCACACTGATTGTGAGAGGCTCCAGCTTACAAATAATGGACAGCTGAGGAAAAAAAAAAGAAAAGGAAGACAGCCAGAGAATGAGGGCAGAATACATGGCATAAAATAACTGGGCATTAGAATAGGCTTAGCAAGAGAAGGGAATAAACTGGAGGATCATGATATGTCACAAAGAAATTCTGTAGTAGAGGGGCAGTAAGAAACAAACAAAACTAAAAAAAAATGACAAAGTCTGGGTATTTTTTTTATTGTTATGCATATCATCACACCAGACAGTAACAGATATTCTGATCCAGTGTTTCTAATATGTAGCAGTTCTCTGATCCAGTGTTTCTAATATGTAGCAGTTCTCTGATCCAATGTTTCTAATATGTAGCAGTTCTCTGATCTAATGTTTCTAATATGTAGCAGTTCTCTGATCCAGTGTTTCTAATATGTAACAGTTCTCTGATCCAATGTTTCTAATATGTAGCAGTTCTCTGATCCCATGTTTCTGATATATAGCAGTTCTCTGATCCAGTGTTTCTAATATGTAGCAGTTCTCTGATCCAATGTTTCTAATATGTAGCAGTTCTCTGATCCAGTGTTTCTAATATGTAGCAGTTCTCTGATCCAATGTTTCTAATATGTAGCAGTTCTCTGATCCAATGTTTCTAATATATAGCAGTTCTCTGATCCAGTGTTTCTAATATGTAGCAGTTCTGTCACTCTTATATGCCTAAGATCTGTTGAAAATCTTTGTGATCTTGAAAATACTGGTCACTGTTCGATTCTGTAGAGTCAGAGGAGATGATAGTTTCTGTTTGTAATATTGGGATGGAGCACCTTCCCTAGCTCACTTCTTTTTTGAAATCATTGATTGCCTTGGTGCTGTCAGTGTGAGTTCTTTTTCCTCAAAGCCATGTTTATTCTTTCCTTTTTTTTCCACACATGTCTGTTTATTTACTGATCTCATTTTTTATTCTCTCTATCTTTCTTCTGTCACGTTCTAAGACATCTTCAGTGCTCTATCTTAATATTCCACTGTTTGTGTAGAGGCAGTTTTACTCCACTACCTCTTATTGTAGGAGGGGGGAGGGGGGAGGGCTAATCAAATTTCAAACAGTTTACATGATGATCTGCATTGATTTACTCCACTTCCACTGAAGACCAACAATTTTTTTTTTCCTTCATCTGGTGATTCAGTGTTCACAGCTAATCATTTTTTTTTATTAGACCCTTTTCTAATGTTCACAGGGCTGACTCTCTGACAGGGGACTTTGTACAGGGGACATTGCATCTTTACACTGAGTTTACATGACATAATAACAGCCACACAGATTCTGTTGTTGGCTGAATTGTTTTGTTACCTGATGAGGTGAATTTATACGAGCCTTTTTTCTTTTCTTTAAAAGACCTGAGCATCGAGCAAGCATTTCCTGTTCGCTGCCGTCTTGGCGATAAAGATAGGGCACCACACGTGGAGGATGAGGTTAGTGAATATGAAAAAGAAGACCTCAGCTGAAATGAACAGTTTACACACTGTGAATAGCAGGATTACATAGCCAAAGCAAAAAACTCTTTTTTTATTTATTTTTTTTTTGGGGGGAGGGGTGTTTGTTATTAAATTTGAATAAATAGGTTCCAAAAAAAAAAAAGGCAGAGGTGGGTTTTGTGGGAATTTTTTTTTTTAACCATGGATTTTAAATATTCAGTGGTTCATGTAATTTTAATACATGATATAAGAATTAATAATGTGTGGTCCCATATTCAGTGACCCATGGTCTCTGCTTTATGGCATATCTAGAGCAGTGTTTCTCAGAGCTTAGAGAGATTGTGCCAGATATAGTCTAAAGTTCTATAAATGAAACCTTTTTTCATAGATACTTTAAAATTTAATTTTTTTTACAAAATCACCACTTTATGAATCGATTTACTATAAATATGAAGACAGGTAAAATTGTACTTTGCCTTGTACAAGAAAATACATATTTATTTTCATAATGAATGATCCATGTAGAAATCTGGCACATCTTGGCAAAGTAAGTAGAGGATGTCAAAATTGCTGCCCTGGTATGTTCCATTCAGAAATAAATATATAACTCATGTAACCTTGGGGCCAAAATTGTGAATCACAACATATAATGCTTGTTTTTGGTCAACAGAGTAAGCTGTGATATATTCGGTAGAAGAGCTTTTTTAAATTTCTATGACAGAGGAAAAAAACATTTTCTACAACATATAAGTCCCTCTTTGTCTTATTTGAGAAGAGATTTTTGTTGCCTTTTGAAAGTTTTTCTTCACAGTTCATAGCCCTGTATGGTGTGAATCTCTCTCTCTCTCTGAACCTTAAGTGCCCAGGGCACATGGGGCTTCCACAAGGGTTTTCCACAAATGCCTGTCCTTCGCCTTTTTTTCTGCTCTTGCCCAGGTGAGCCCTCTATTGCTCAACATCCTTTCTGTTGTTCTTCTCCATGTCTCTTTTGGTCTACCCTTACTTCTGTTCCCCTGTGGTGTCCATCTTAGTGCTATTTTTAGTAGTGAGTTGTCAGTCATTCAGAGCACATGTCCCAACCATCTCCAGCGTCTTTCCTCAATAATTGCTGTCAGTGGCTTCATCTACATTTCTGCCAATAAGATGTTATTTCTTATGGTGTTTGGCCAAAATATTTGTCTAATTCTTCGTAAACATTTAGTCTGGAAAGAATTCAGCTTGTTTTCTATGGTTTTGGTGATTTTCCAGCATTCACTTCCATAGAGTAGTACACTTAGAACATTACTCTTAAATATCCTTATTTTAATATTTATGCTTAGTTTTTTTATTTCCATATAGTCTGCAGCATTGCAAAAGCCTGGTTTGCTCTAGTAAGTCTGCTGTTGATGTCCTCTGTGCTGTCTCCATTTTCTACTACTCTGCTGCCAAGGTATACAAATTCGTTGACCTCCTCCACTAACTTGCTATCTACTCTGAGTACATTTCTGTTGTTCACATTTTGCTTCATTAACTTTGTCTTTCCTACATTGATCTTTAGTCCTATGTTGTTTGCATTCTGAGTTAGCTTGTTTATTTTATCTTGCATATCTTTGTGACTGTTTGATAATAGACAAATGTTGTCCGCAAAGTCAAGGTCCTCCAGCACTGTGTCAAGGGTCCATTGTAATCCTCGTATGGTGTGAATAGAAAATAAGAATTTTTTGTTGCTGAATGAAAATAATATCATTTCTTGTATGACTGAGTAGGAATTGAGAACAGGTACACAAGAGATACCTGTTTAGTTTTTTTAAAAGTTTTATTCTTTACAATTGTTTGCGCTTGGTTTACTAATCCAGTGATACAGGGTTCAAGTCCTAGCAGTGATTTTTTTTTCTGGTACACACCAGAAAGCCCCGGGGTCCACCCGGCCTCTAAAAATTGGTACCAGAGATATCTTGGAAGGTAAATGCGGCCAGGCATGATACTGACCACATCACATTTTCATGTTCCGGAGGTCATGGAAAATACAGGCCTAACACTGTATCCCCAGTATGCCTTGGTGGCATGGAACTGGGAATTTTTACCTTTTTCAATGTCTACAAAAATGCGTGGATTTTTAAAAATTATATGTTTTTTTTATATGTACATAGTTTTGTATTTTTCTGTTTAAATATTTTTTTTAATTTCATGTTTTTATAATATTACTATTGCATTACAAATCCATCATTACAGTTGATACTTCCTTTACAAACCTGACCTAGATTCACTAATAGGACTCATGTAATTTAAAAATGACCGCTATTGGTCAGTGTTACTGCTATGTATTCTGATTTGTTACCATAAGATTCGGACAAACATGAGGCACAAGAACCTGATGGTCGTTGGATGGTATCACAGTCACCCCCAGTGTCAGCCTGACCCATCAATAAGAGATGTTGACTGTCAGATGTCATATCAGTTAAAGATGAGAGGGTCAGGTTCTGTGTACCTGCCATGCTTGGGATTTATAGTTTGTATGTAATAATTTATGCTTAAGTGAATTTGTGTATTTATTTTTTGGCCTCTGATGTATTTATTTTTAGACTGTTGTATTTATATACATATTTATTTATATATTGTTTTTGTGTTTGTCTCTCTCTATATATATGTATTCACTGTGTGTTCAGTATCTGCCTTACTTTATATTTATCTCTATGCAGTTTTTACATGAAATCTCTTTTCATTTGCAATCCTTACATATTTTTTTAATAGTCTGTATGTATTTGTTTATATTAGCTTTAGCACATTGACATGTATATACATATTTGTTTTGTGTATGTGGTCTTGTTTTTGAACACCCAAGAAAATCATTACAGTCAGCCCTGTACTTTTGTGGGTATTTGGTGCTGTCCAAAATCCACTCTCTTAAATAAAATGGGTTAGAACTTTTGCATCTGACCTATGCCTACCATACTGTATGCTTTAAATCATTCTTATAATACCCTAATATAGTGTAAGTGCTGTGTAAATGTTTGTTATAATGTATTGTTAAGGGAGTAACAATTAAGTAAGTATTATGATACATAATTTAGTTTATATTGGCTTTTTTTACCGCATGTGTTGTATTTCTAGCATAAGTAATTAAGTGCATGAATCAGAGGGCAGTTTCATGAACAAAGATATGGAGCAAATGTAGACTGTCTCATGATCAAAGTAACTTAGAAATGTGGGCTGTTTCATGAGTGAATTCAAAGACTTTTGTCTACATTTCAATAAGAGAAAAGTTTAGGCTGTGAATATTTTGAAAATTTTAATAATTTTTTTTCAGCTCCATTTGAAAAGTTGCCGCCAAAACCAGACTCAAAAATTCAAGCATTTTGGGTTATGCCAAATCTTGAGGTAAAACTCTCTTGTCTGAGCAGTGTTGATTCACTAGATGCTCTCAATGTGTCCCTGAAGTGGCAGGCAGCAGAGCATGTGGTCTTTCTTTGCATATCTCTTTGCAGCTGATGTTGGAGTGAAGAGCTTTGCTTATGTGTCATTGTCGGAAGAAACAAATAATACATTTCCAACAGCCAAGAACAAAAAGAGCCTGCAGAAATTATTAGATGCTGTAATGAAGGAAAGTGAACAAAAATTTCCCTGAGCAGCAAGAAATTGGAAACAGTTGTGTTCTCTCAAAACAAGAGCACACCTAAATGCACAATCAAAGAAAATCAACCTTCAAGCAAGACTTACTGAATCCTGGATACACTAATAGTCCCTCTCTTTCATCCCAAAGAGACATGGGGCTACTAGCTGGGAGATGTTCATTTTTGTCAGTCCTTTGCTGTTCTTGGCTTTCTCGAATGCCAGTGCTTTGTTTACCAGGTTTTTCTCTGTACTACATATCCATGTCTCTTTAGGTTGTCTCGTACACCCTGTGGAGTCCATATCAGAGCTATCTATGATAAGGATTAATTTGTCATTCTTATAATGTGGCCACCTTTGAGTCACCAACCAACAGTGATGTCATCTCAACAAGATGTTATTTCTTATGGTATCTGGGTATAACACTCATTTGATCTTATGTAGACACTTGGTTACACACTAATAAAACAGATGGGAAACATTCCTATGAAATCCAAGAAAAGAACATGTCAAAACAACTTTTAAGAAAATGAAAAAATGTGAGCTATTCATCCCTTTAACTAAATATCAGAAAACAAATATTGTCTTTTTTTTAGTGAGTCTATCTTGTTCTGTAGAAGAAATTTAGGTGATGGGCCATTAAAAAAGATAACTGGAATAGAGGTAAAGTTTCTTAAAAGAATATTAAAATCAACAACAACATCTCAGATGGCAAACAAAGACATATGTAACAAAGCCAGTTCAGAAATCTAATTAAATCCATAAGAGAAAGACAATCATCATTCACTGGACAAATGACAAGGAGAGGCATGACCGTATCATGACAGGAAAGATGAATGGGAAGAAAAGCAGAGGAAGGATGAGAGGGAAGATCATGAGCAGTCTAATGAGATAGCAGGAAACAAAGTCACCAGCTGAACTCTTTGGAAAATAGAATCAAAGATAGAAACTGGTGAAGAAGCTGCCTCATCCAGTCAGTAAGGAACTTAATGACCATGCTCTGCTGGCTAGTTTTATCTGTAGTCTTTTTTTTTTTTTTAACTCGGTGTTTGAGCATGCTGTCACAGTAGAGTAAGATACAGTATTCCCCCCTCCCCCATATCGTTTCATCAACTGAGTTTGAAAATTTCAAGAAAATGTCAACTTTTAAAAATTCAGAAATTAGAAATTCATAAATTTGAATTTTTACTGCTCAAACTGGGGGAATATCCAAGAACTATTGTTATAGAAAATAGAACTAATTTTCATTAAGCACAGAACTATTCATGACATTTTCAAGACTATAGAAATGTTATTCTCACTGACTATATATAAAACTTCATGCTATTTTTACTGACTATATATAAAACTGTTCATGTTATTTTTACTGACTGTATATAAAACTGTCCATGCTATTTTTACTGATTATATATAAAACTACTCATGCTATTTTTAATGACTTTATATAAAAGTGTTCTTGTGTTGTGGACTTTAAATAAAAGTGTTCTTGTAATGTGTCAATTTTAGCATCCAGTGTCATATAACATCCCTATGCATGTGACATATTCTATTGTACGTGACTTGTCACTGACAGAGGATCTGCTCTCTGATATGGCAAGTACAGTTTATTGCTTGTACCCATCTTTTTTTGTTTGTGTTGATAAAACCAGCAGATAATCTACATTCATATATGCTGACTAGGCAGTAGATAATCTACAGTTATGTTGACTAAGCAGTAATCTGCATTCATTTATGTTGATTAGGTAGTGTGTATATCTACAGTATGTATGACAAGCCATCATTTTGAATTTTTTAAAAATACTGACATACTCAACCCAGATGAAGATTCAGCATGACACTTGTTCAACTGAGCAAATTAATGATGTACTGTAACTTAACTGTAAAAGAGGCCTAACTCCGTTGCTGATCCTGGGATGCAGTCTCATTACACTCAGGGCATGCCCAAATGTGTTCAGCCTTTGACATCAGGGTGTCCTTCAGTGTTTTTAGAGGAGTAATTCCAGTGTTGTGTGTTGTATGTGATCTAGCATTTAGTTGGGATTTACATACATTGCTCTTGGTTACGTGTAATGCAGTCATGTGTAGTAGATGCTTTAGAGGGAATCCAATTTGTCCATTTTGATGGGACCCTCCTGTTTGGCTCTTGCTACTAGTCAGTCAGTCTTGTTGTATTCATCAGCTCTGGCCTGGCTCAGACAGCATATCCATGCGATGTTTTTGATCTCCAATTTACCAGTTATTTTTAGCCATTGTCTTATGGTTTTGTGTTCTATTTTTCTCAGTAGGCTTTGAGAATCAGGTGCATTTTCTGGGTCACCATCCATTTTAATTCTTGTGTGAGGGCCTCTATTTCCATCAACATACTTGAGTTTGTGTAAGCCCCCGAACCTACCTCTAGTTTCCCTGCTCATAGATAGCCTGTATAAATAATTACACCCTAAGGAGTTGTGTGTTAATTAATAAGTTTATTTCATCTTGTGTTTCTCCTTCCATTTTCAGTATTTTCTTGTAGGGGTTATCTGTACTTTAGTGAGATTTTGGCAGGCCTCACTACAAGTAATCCATTCAGTTGTTGTTGTGGATCAGTAATTATACTTACAGCCTCGCTGCAAGTAGTCCATTCAGTTGTTGTCGTGGATCAGTAATTATACTTCCAGCCTCGCTGCAAGTAGTCCATTCAGTTGTTGTCGTGGATCAGTAATTATACTTACAGCCTCGCTGCAAGTAGTCCATTCAGTTGTTGTCGTGGATCAGTAATTATACTTGCAGCCTTGCTGCAAGTAGTCCATTCAGTTGTTGTCGTGGATCAGTAATTATACTTGCAGCCTTGCTGCAAGTAGTCCATTCAGTTGTTGTCGTGGATCAGTAATTATACGTACAGCCTCGCTGCAAGTAGTCCATTCAGTTGTTGTCGTGGATCATTAATTATACTTACAGCCTCGATGCAAGTAATCCATTCAGTTGTTGTCGTGGATCAGTAATTATACTTATAGAGTCATAATGATGCACAGAAATTATGAATACAGCAGTTCTAAAGATAAAATATATTTAGAGCAGAAAAGGGTCTCTTTTTTTTTTGGGGGGGGGGTGTGTTTTAGTTTTTAACCTATCAACATAAACAGTGAACCAACTTTACTTTTTTTTTCTCTTTTAAAATCTGTCAACAGAAACACTTCATTTTATGCTTTTTTTTTTACTGTCAACATAAACATAAGCCACAATCTGTAAACTGAAACATGTAACTAGATTATACTTTAACCTATCAACAGAAACACCCACAATCTGTGAACCGAACACGTAACCAGATTACACTTTAACCTATCAACAGAAACAACAGCCACAACCTGTGAACCGAAACACGTAACCAGATTACACTTTAACCTATCAACAGAAACACTGAAGTAAAAGAAACATTTTCACTAAATTCTCCCATTTTTTTCCCCCACACTTGTCAAAAAGAAACACAGCCAAATTCTGCTTTTTTTAAACCTCTGTCTGCAGAAACACTTAACTAAATTCTTTTTTTTTTTTTTTAAACCTGACAACAGAAACACTTGACTGAATTCTACCGTGGAGTTGTGGACAAGATAAACATTAAGGAACACTGGGGAGAAGCCATTACCTACAAGGATAAGATTAAAGTTAGTGGGTGCCATTATCTTTTAGCACATCTTCATAATCAGTCCTTTGAGCTGCTTGATGATGATGTCATTAACAAAGCTTCATCGCCCATATGTCTGCAGTTGCAACTTTCATGTTCCATTTAAGAATGAGTTTTCCAAAAACTTTCATTTTTGTTGACAGGTATGTCTTTTTGAACTGTTGTCCTAACAGCTCATAATCCTTGATCATTAGCCAGTTTTTGCCTTATTCCTTGCTATCTATTCAATAGATTTTATTCCATAATTTGCACAGCTTGTTTCAAGTTCAAAAAAATTATTCTCAAGCCAATTTGTCATCAGTATGTGTCTTCCATCCAACTTAACAAAATATGGTCACATAAGAACATCAAAACAAGAACCAGACTTAGGCTTTTCAATACAAATGTAAAGACTGTCCTACTGTATGGTTCAGAGAAATGGGTTATGACCAAGACAATACAACAGAGGATACAAACATTCATGAACTACTGCTTGAGGAGGGTTTTAAACATTAAATGGCAGGACAAGATCAGGAACGAGGTCTGGGAAAGGGCAGGACAAGAACCTACAAATCATGTCTAAGAAGTGGAGGTGGACTGGCCACGCTCTGAGTAAACCTGACACCAGCATAGCAAGATAGGCACTGACATGGAATCTCCAAGGAAATAGAAAATGAGGAACACCTAGACTTACTTGGAGAAGAGAAATTATGACAGTGCTCAGAAGCAAGGGATGCACATGGAAGGACAGAGAATAATTCCAAGAACAGGGGTGGCCTAGGTTCTCAAGGGAGTGAAAAGTGATGATGATGTCTTCCAATGGTTTGATGATACAAAATATCTCTCACTTTACTACATTATACTTTCTGTGACTCACAGATGAATCATGCATACCCCTCTGAACCTTAAGTGCCCAAGGCATATGGGGCTTCCACAAATGCCTGCCCTTCACCTTTTTTTTTTCTCCCTGCTCTTGGCCAGGTGAGCCCCCTATAGATCAGCATTCTCTCTCTCGTTCTTCTCCATGTCTCTTTTGGTCCACCCTTCCTCCTGTTCCCCCATGGTATACGTAGCTGAGCTTGTTTTGTAGTGAGTTGTCATTCATCCAAGGCACATGTCCCAACCGTTGCTGTCTTTCCTCAGTAACTGAATTAGCAGCTTCAACTGCAGTTCTGTCACAAGGTGTTCAGCCAAATTTCTAATCCTTCACAAAGAAGAAAAGAATTTAGCTTGTTTTCTATAATTTTGGTGATATTAGATCATACATATGGATTACTATATTTTGTCCCAGAAGAAAGAATAACAATCTATGCAGTTATTTTTTTATGACTGACCATATCTGACAAGAAAGTAATATAATTATCACTATATTGCAGGCCTCTTTACGAAGTAAACTACCTGAAGATCAGCTGGACAGTGGAACATTTCTGGATTATGTTCAACAGCTGCTTCATGACATGAGATAAATTACCTTGTCTGTGCCTGGCTCTACGCTGGTACTGATGAGCTGGCCCGTCACATATTATGCATTTATATTTTCATTCAGGTCTGCAACATGTTTTAGGCACAAATATAGCAACTTTTTAAAATAAATATTTTAAAACAGCCACAATCTTTCAGAGTAGTAAGTTTTTTTTTTCAAAATTCATGCTATTGTGCTAATACATTAACTTCAGTTTATGTCGTATTTCGCCATCACATATGATTATACAAAATAACACTGCACTCATTAGTTCCTTTTATCCAACTGGATCTGAGGGCTATTTTCAGTTTGTATGATGCTATATATTTATAAATATATAATTTCTGTATGTTTAATGACCAATTTCTGTCAAAATGCCACAGGAGTTGATGGATGTAATGGGACATGATAAATGTCTCCCTTTTAGGTAGTCGTATATATTTTCAGGTTGTGGATAAAGTATGATTGTCAGGTGAATATTAATGGTTCATTATTTCAGTAAAAAAAGCATGAAATTATGTTGCAGAAACATGGACATTTTCACAACTAATGCTGTATGAAAAGTACAACAAACCATTCTTCTTCATAATGAACTCATCACAGTCTGTACCATTCACAAAGCTATTGAACTTCTTACTAAATGTGAAAACTATCAACCAGAACTTTTTATATTTAAATCAAATTACTTTTCACTTAATGTGCTAAATTGTTATAATTCTTCCAAATTAATTTTTGTTGTCAGAAATAAAAAAACAAAACCATGGAATCCTGTAAATGATGTGGCACATCAGCAAGGTATTCAGTTCCAATCACAAAAAGAAGATTGAACTTTTCAGTATCACCAAATATTAGCCAACTTTTTCATTTCTGTTCATATCATTTTATCTGCCACTCTCAAATTCTGAATTCAGCACTTCACATCTGCCAATTTCTATACAACCACAAGGGACAATTTATACACAAGTTAAAAAAAAAAGGCAAAAATTCATTTGAATAAAAGAATTTTTAATGAACAAACAACAAGTCACTAATGCCATCATATACACCCAGGGGCAAAACAAACAGATCTGGTTTCCATCAGTCTCCAACAATCTGATCACATTCAACTTCAGAACAAGCACCATATTTCCAAGTTCACATGGTGGACGTCTGGATATTCTTGATCAGGTTCATACTGGTGCTAGAAAAACATTCTAGTCCAGACAGTTGGCTCCACCAACAGGATTACTGGTCACATGAACTAGAGAGTCAGAAGACATCAAGCTGTCTGGACAAACTGAATGCCTGAAATCTGCACTCAAGTTTTTTCATGACCACTGGACTACAGAGATGGTGGCTGGAAGAGTTGGAGCTTTGATCGTCACCACAGAAAACGCATGTACACACTCACACATGGACACAAAGATAATGAAGTACTTTGTACTACTTGGATCTGTATTTGGAAAAAAAAAAAAGAAAAAAATGTTTAGACACTGAACAGTGCAGCATTCATGTTACTAACAAATGTTGACCAATAATACACATTCAGCATATTAACAGGTTCACACACATATTTATGCTATGCCCAGGAATGAGCAACAGTACATCAGCATAAGGTGAGGAGTGGAGAGCTGTCAACATATTGTGGTCAGTGTTCTCATGGAAGTGGTCGACATTCAAGCTCCAACACTGCACTATTAAGTCAACCACTGCTGTCATAACAAACAGACTGGTAGTTTCTCAGTTTTAATGACATTTCACAGCAGTAAACTGAAGATGTTTTATGGGCAATAAAGAATATGAAAAATGGTAAATCACCAGGATGTGAGAACAGCTGAACTTATTAAAGTGGTGGAAAGGAATGTGCTACAATATATCATGCACTATGTAAAGAAGATATGGCATTCAGGTATTTGGCCAAAAGAATGGAAAAGAACTATTCATACCTTTGCTGAAAAAAGAGTAACTTGAAATTATGCACAAACTACAGAACTGTTACCCTGATTAGTCATACAAGTAAAGTTCCATTAAAATTCATAATGGGTAGACTTCGAAAGGCATGGATATCAGAAAACACATGAAAGACGAGCAGCCAAATTAGACATGTTGAATGTAAAAACAGATCTTGGAAAAGATCTAGTGAAAGCAACATACAAAGAACTAGATAAAGTAAAAAGTTCAGCTAGAAGGGATAAAAGAGAATACACAGACAATATGGCGAAAGAGGCAGAAAAAGCAGCAAAAATAGGAGACAGCAAAACTTTATATATATATAGCATACAAAAGAGGCTAACAGGTACTATTACATCTAAAGAAAGACCAATCCTTAGCAAAACTGGAACCCTATTAACATCAAGTAAAGACCAAAAGCAAAGATGGGCTGAACACTTCCAAGAAATACTTAATCGACTACACCCAGAAGAATTGTTAAACCTTGAAACTGACTTACCAGCCCCACAACTAAATGTCAACCTAGATGAAATTACATTGCATGAAATTGAAACAGCAGTGAATTTAATGGCTAACAAAAAATCTGCAGGTGAAGATGAAACAACACCCGAAATGCTAAAAACTATCAACAGTGACAACATGAGACAACTACAGAGAATGTTTAATAAGATTTGGAAAGAAGAAAAGGTCCCTTCTAAATGAAAAAAAAAGGAATCGTTAAAATACCAAAAAAAAGGCAACCTTAGTGACTGTAACAATTGGAGAGGAGTAACCTTAATATCAGTTGTGTCAAAAGTATTTTGCAAGGTAATTTTGAATAGACTTAAAGATATAGTGGATACTGCAATGAGAGAACAAGAAGCAGGTTTTCAAAAGGGAGAAGCTGTCTTGACCAGATCTTTACTCTAAGAATACTTGAAGAACATACTGAAAAGCAGAAACCATTAATACTGAACTTCATAGATTTAAAAAGGCATTTGATAGCATACACTGAGATTCATTATGGAGAATTTTAAGTCTATATGGAATGCCATCTAAAACTGTCAACATCATTAACGACTTCTACAATGGATATGTTTGTGCAGTTAAGACAGATGAAGGGATGAGTGAATGGTTCCAGATTGAAACAGGTGTGAAACAAGGATGTATACTGTCTCCTTTACTTTTTGGAATTACAATAGACTTCATAATGAAAAAATGCTGCACAGGTAACACAGGTATTGACTGGGTACATGGGACCCAACTAGAAGATCTTGATTTTGCTGATGACATAACTCTTATCAGTAACAATGTGAATTCCATGCAAGAAAAAACAGATAGCCTGACTTCACTGGCTAGCAAAATAGGACTTGAAATTAAGAAGGACAAAATAAAAATAATGAAAATTCCCCTTAATCAAAATGGAAAAATACACGTGGAAGGGACATATATTGAAGAAGTCAATCAATTTGCATACCTTGGCAGCTACATAGACCAAGATGGTGACACTAGAAAGGAAGTTAGAATCAGAATTGCAAAAGCTGCATCGATCTTCAAGAACCTTGAGAACATACAGCATTCAAAAGTTATAAGCACAAAAACCAAGTTAAGACTTCAATTCAAATGTAATATCCACCCTCATTTATGCATGTGAAAGCTGGAAAACAACTAAAGAAATAGACAAGAAATTAGACTCTTTTAAAAACAAATGCCTAAGGAAAATACTCGGCATCAAGTGGAACGAATTCAAGAACAATGCAAAGATAAGACAGATGACTGAACAACAACCAGTCTCATGGGTGATCAGGAAAGGGAGATGGACATACGTTGTCACATGATGAGAAGAAATGATCAGAGAATCCCAAAATGAGCTATCAAGTGGAACACAACAGGCCAAATAAAAATAGGCAGACCGCGTGAAACTCTGAAGAGGACACCGTTAAGAGAGGCCAAATTAACAGGCATAAAATCCCTTGATAAGGTTGAAAGACTCGCCGAAGACAGGAAAACCTGGGGAACTATTTTGCGAGCCCTATGTGACATTTAATGGCACAGGAAGGATATAAAAAGATATAAGAAGATTTCAAAAGAAAATAGAAAAATGTCAATATCGTCCAAGCTGGTTTTAGACAAGGGATAGGAACGAGCGATCATATTTTCAACATAAGACTAATAATAGAGAAATGCAGAGAATTTAATGTGAATCCATATTTATCTTTTATAGACTATTCAAAAGCATTTGATTGTGTACAACTCCAGAAACTTTGGGAAATAATGGAAAAAATGGGATTTCCAACATATATGACACGATTAATATCACCGCTGTATCTAACGCCAACAAGGTAGCAGTAAGTATAAATGGTGAAACAACTTGGTTTGACACAAAATAAGGGGTCCGTCAGGGTTGCACACTGTCGCCTTATTTAATAAGCAGAAGAATAAGCAGAAGAAGAAGAATAAGCAGAACTGGACTTGAAGGAGGCGAAGATGATGTCCGTTTTGGCAGTCAGTGACACATGAATGACATGCTGGCGTCAGGGTTGGCGAAACAGTTGACCAAGATCCTGTCCCACCTCTGCGTTGGTACCCCCAGCAACAGGCCTAGCCTAGCTAAGGGGGTAGAGATTGCCGTGGTTCCCACGGTGGCAGTCTGCTAAAAAGTATGGAATGTTAATTGGAGGTTATGAAATACCACAGATTAAATATGCTGATGACACAGTATTACTGTCCACAACACAAAAAGGAATGGAAGAACTAATTATGCCAGTCCGTAAGAACAGCGAAGAGCAAAACCTCTATCTTAATGCGAAGAGAACTAACTTGATGACAAATCAAATAAGGCAGCTGAAATATGTATCAATGAGGAGAAACTGGAAGAGGTAAAGATTCTGAATATCTTGGATCATTAATTACTAATACAAGAGATACAATGAGGGAAATTAAAAGGAGGACATCTATTGCTCTTCAAAAAACAAAAAAAACTAAAGAATCTGTGGAGAGGAACAGACAGAACTACAAAAACACGATTTTTAAGGGCACGTATCTTTTCCATAGCAACATATGCCTGTGAGACCTGGACACTTAACAAAACAGCTGAGAAACAAAAATGCCTTTAAATATCATGGACAAAAAAAAAAAAAAAAAACAAATATATCCATACTACAAGAACTTAAAGGTTGGCTAGTAAGGAAGATTAAACAGAGAAAACATATAAAACGCTTTGATAATTTAGAGAAGACCGTCTTGGAAGGGTACATATGTGAAAAAGAAGGAAGACCTAAGTGAAGATAGCTGCAAGACACTGTTGATAATCTGCAAATGGACGCATCAGCAGCAAGCCATCTTGCTTACAACCGAGAGGCCTACGAGAGAGCTGTTAGGGAGGCAAAGTTCCACAAGGGACATGCAAATGACTGAAATTGCTTAAATGAACTGTGTTCTAAGAAGCATTCTTAGCAGTGAACAGAAAGCTGGAGAAAAATCACTTGAATAAAATCACCATTCTCCACAAAAGTATAAAGATGTGCCAGAAGTACAGCCACATCCAACAAAATCAAAATGTTGACAATCAGAAACAGAAATGTATTATCATCTTTACATCAAAATGTGCTCTCTGCTCCTAGTAGTCTAGTGTTTTTTTTTCTTTGCTCTCAAGTGCAGCTATTTTCTATAATGACCAACTTCACACTATGATTTAGTTCTGCCTTCAACATTAGTGTATCACTTTACAGATTTTTAACAAAATCTATCAATGAAAGGAGGTATGTATGGTCTGGGTCACGGTCCGGACATGTCCATAAGCGCTCAGATTCCTCTCCCCCTCCCAACATATCCATCAGTGTCCTGTGGCTGATAGTGCCTGAACTGTGTTTTTTGACAAGTCCTCTCGCATGTTTGATATACCTCTGTTTCCTGGCCATGCCAATCTACATTCCCAGCTATTTTGGTCTGAGCAGTGTTGTAGATTCACTGCCCTGGAAATCCTCCACTCTGCCTATCTCTCTGAGCACGTTAACAATATCATCTCAATCCAATGGTTGTCCATCTGCATTGATGGCAAAGTCAGCAAGTCTATCAGCTATCTCATTTCCCTGGATGCCAGCAAACTAACTATAGTAATATTGAGGTACTGGAGAGTACCAACAACCAATACCTCAACTGATGCAAAGCCAAACAAATGAAGCACACAGAATTTTACTACATTTTTACAAAACAAATTAGGAAAAAAAATTACCTGGCTCTCATCTTTCTCCTCTTTCTCTTCAACCTTCGCATGCGCTTCTTCCTCCACTACAAGGAAAGAATAAAGCATATAATTATGTATCAACTACACGAACAAGTTGCACGTATATTTCAGAATTATCTGATAGCACTCATAAAACACACACACACTCAGAATTTAAAAAACTGTAACAATCCCCCCCCCACCACTACCCACAAACAAGCTAAATATAATTCTAAATTATTTGATATCACCCAAATCTATACAGCACAGACACATGCATATTACCAATTAAATTACCAATTAAACAAGAAAAACTAAACTTTTGGATGTCACCGATTACTTTAACTACTTTATAAAAACCTAGTAAAAAGAAACCAGAGTGTTCGGTTACGGATAATCAAGCCAAGCAGACTGATGATGCTAAGTCTGCACAGAGGAGAACCAACCAGCTCTGACTTTGGTTCAGCATGTGAACATTTTGTACAGATCAGATCTCACCACAAATGAGGTCAGAAAACTGGTATTACGGAAACCACTTCGTACAAGGTGAAAGACAGGTACGACTTCACCAGTTTAAAAAAATCCTAGTGTTATCACTGATCATGGCCGCCTGAAATTATGCATAAGAAGTGTAACATTTATGACAGAACAATATCAGTGGAGCCAGACACCCATGAGTGCAGAGTGTGGAGTCACTAGGTCTAACTTCACACCCCCATAACATGTAAGTCTGTGGGATAATGGTAGTACCAGCACAAGATTTCTATACTACCACATGGCGAGTGTGTAAATAAATTAAGGATATTACAGAAAGCAAATCTGCCGTGTATCACCTAAAGTGAAATGGATGCTTGAACCCCGCTGCCCCAATTCTTAACTCTGTTGTGTTACTTCGGGCATGCTTCTGTCACTCTTCCATTTTAAAACTGGAAGGCACGGTTATGGCCTATTTTAATATTAACATTTACACTCAAGGTCTTGTTAAAACGTGACACAAAAAGGTCTAGCACCTGTGAATGCGTGGTCCATACTGCTTCAAAACAGCAACTTTTTTTTCCACCCTTAAACAAAATATTTTGTGGCGTTATATATTCAGAACAGGTACCAAAAAAAAAAAAAAACCAGCCTGTTCGAAATTCAAGAAACCGGAATTATTTTAAAGTCACTTACCTTTGCTCTCATTTTCTCGGATTGATCTGAAACAAACAGAAATACAAAAATTAAGTACTTAATATATTCAATGAGATATGATTAATTGTAGTATAATCAAATGTGCATGGATTGTTAAACGAACACAGACCCACCTAAATGCTACTCTACGCCAACTGTTGAGGTCCGGAAAAGGAAGTGTACACGTAAGAGTTATTTTCCTCATCCAGAAACCGGAAGTTAAAAAATCCCGGCGCTCCAGTTAGTACCCAGCCCCACCCGCCTCCCACTTCTCTATCTCTCTCTCATAGTCATCTTTTTCGTCTACGTTTCGCCATGGTTTGTCTGCCCGCCTAATAGTCTTGAGTTTGTTTGGTTTTTTTTTCCCGTCATTTCGAAGTTTGGCTTTATCTATGAACCTCCGTTCTTTCTCTATGGTCTGGATATCATAACCCGCTGCATTTTGTAGTGGTAGATAGAGGTGTATGGTGCAGTTTTACAAAGTGAGGGAGGAAGTGAGCAAGGTGAGAAAAAAACGAATATAAAGTATGAGAATGTATAAATGAAAAACATACAACATCCGATATTTCGGCTTATTGTGGCTTATTCGAGGATATATACACAACGAAATACAAACATATAGAACTTAACTGAAGTGGCTTGCTCCCAGTGAGAAGCAGAAATGTGTGTGGAAGAAGGAGGAGGAAAAAAAGGAGAGAAAAAAAACCCACGCTGCCTACAGACAAAAGATTCCCGATAGAGCCAATCATAACGAAGAAGAGGAGAGAGAGGAGGAGAACAAGTGGGAGAAAGGGGTTGGGGGAAGGCAATAGAAACATGATAGCCGCTAGAGGTGTCGTGGGGGGGGGGGGGAAGAGGGGAGGGAAAAGGGGACGCGGAGAGATAATGAATGAAGAACTAAAACACCTACAGGGAGAAAATGTGAAACTGGTGAATAGGACAAGACTAATATGTTGGCAGAGAAGGAAATAGGATGGTGGTAGGGAGGGGTAGCATAGAGAAAGAAAGTAGAGTATAAAAAAGGCCAGTGGAAAAATAAAGAAGTTACAGAACGCTGAAGACATTGTTAATTCCAGCTGGGTGGAGACAGACAGTCTAGAAAATAAGGCGCTGTTCTAGGACCCTCCGAGATCGTACATCTGCGGAACAAGAGCGGATCACACTAACCGAAATGTCCTGTTTGCCCCTGTGGTCACCAAGGCCGTCAAGTTCTTTCTGAACAAAAGACGCAATCCCTCTATTCCTACGTCTACTATTCTGCGCCTTACACAACTTGTCCTCCAACTTAATTCTTTTGAATTCAATGGCCTTTACTTTGACCAGATTAGTGGTGTAGCCATGGGTACCAAGATGGGCCCCAGCTACGCGTGTCTGTTCATGGGCCACTTCGAACACAAGGTTCTGAGAGCCTTTAGAGGCCCTTTTCCCGCCTTCTATAGACGCTACATAGACGATGGCATTGGGATCACATCAATGCCAGAGGAAGACCTTAACAACTTTATCAGTTTTGTTAAGGAATACAATCCTGTCATTTCTTTCACCTCCCATATCTCTGCTACTTCCGCTAACTTTCTTGACATTGCCGTCACTATCGGCCCTTCCGGGCTTACTACTTCTATTCACTATAAACCTACAGACTCTCACAGCTACCTCCTGTACTCTTCCTCCCATCCCAGATTGTGTAAGAACTCTATTCCTTTTTCCCAGCTTCTTAGGTTGCGACGTTTGTGTAAGGAGGATTTGGATTTCCAGGATCAAGGCCACAAATTGCTAGATTTCTTCCGTCAACGCGGCTATCCAGACCACGTCATTTTGGAACCGCATTAGCCATATATCGCGGCAACAAGCCCTCACCACTAAACTGCACTGTAGCTCGGACAGAGTGAAACTAGTACTCACGTACCACCCTCATAGCTTGGCAGTTAAAAACATCTCCACCTCCTCCAGACCGAGCCTGATACACGTGGACGTTTTGGGGAATCCCCATTGGTGGCCTACAGACGGGACAAGAACCTCGGGGACCTTTTAATTCGTAGTCATCTTAAGACAGATGACACTTTTTATGGTACCATACGTTGCGGACGCCGTAGATGCAACACTTGTCCGTTTGTTGTCAAGGCCAGCCAGATCTTCTTCCCTAAATCCACGTTATCAGTACAGGAGGGTTTCACCTGTACTTCAGGAAATGTCATTTATGTTATCATGTGCAAACGTTGCGGTTTGAAGTACATAGGGGAAACTGGCTTACGGTTAGGAGATCGATTTCGCCAGCATCTCAATGATATTTCTAAGAGGGCCTGGACACCTGTGGCTAAACATTTTTGCCTTGGTAACCACAGGGGCAAACAGGACATTTCGGTTAGTGTGATCCGCTCTTGTTCCACAGATGTACGACCTCGGAGGGTCCTAGAACAGCGCCTTATTTTCTAGACTGTCTGTCTCCACCCAGCTGGAATTAACAATGTCTTCAGCGTTCTGTAACTTCTTTATTTTTCCACTGGCCTTTTTTATACTCTACTTTCTTTCTCTATGCTACCCCTCCCTACCACCATCCTATTTCCTTCTCTGCCAACATATTAGTCTTGTCCTATTCACCAGTTTCACATTTTCTCCCTGTAGGTGTTTTAGTTCTTCATTCATTATCTCTCCGCGTCCCCTTTTCCCTCCCTCTTCCCCCCCCCCCCCCCCCGACACCTCTAGCGGCTATCATGTTTCTATTGCCTTCCCCCAACCCCTTTCTCCCACTTGTTCTCCTCCTCTTTCTCTGCTTCTTCGTTATGATTGGCTCTATCGGGAATCTTTTGTCTGTAGGCAGCGTGGGTTTTTTTCTCTCCTTTTTTTTCCTCCTCCTTCTTCCACACACATTTCTGCTTCTCACTGGGAGCAAGCCACTTCAGTTAAGTTCTATATGTTTGTATTTCGTTGTGTATGTATCCTCGAATAAGCCACAATAAGTCGAAATATCGGATGTTGTATGTTTTTCATTTATACATTCTCATACTTTATATTCGTTTTTTTCTCACCTTGCTCACTTCCTCCCTCACTTTGTAAAACTGCACCATACACCTCTATCTACCTTATTTATTTAAACCAGTTTTACTGCAGTCGCCATCCCTTTTATCTGTTACATTTTGTAGTGGGTGTGATTTGTAGTTTGTTTTCAGAATAATTATAAATATATCTGTCGGTCCCAAACCACCATAATAAATTATTTTATTGGACTTACCTTTGCTCACTTACCTTTGCTCTCAATACCTGCATTCACCTGATAAAGAAGGCACTAAAAGTGGGCTTTACCATTAACCAAGATAAGACAGAGTATAAGATATGAGGAGACCAGGGGCAGAATGATCCAGATTATATAAATGTTGGAGAGATGATTATTAGGAAAGCAGAAACATACAAACATCTATGCACAGCCTTCAACAGAAGCAACACAATAAGCGATGAAACTAAAAGCAGAGTACAGATATGGAATAAAATATACTTCGCCTTCAACACCTATTAGAATCCCAAAACATGTCCCAAAACACCAAAATAACAATCTACAAAACTATAGCAAGGCCAGTCGTCTTGTATGGATCAGAAACGTGGAGTACAATGAAGAAATACCCACGCTTCTCAGACTAACGGTGCACGCTTTCCTCATCAGATTGATGGCTGCAGCCCTGATTCAGAGAAAGGTGGTTTTCTGACGTGGCAGTTGGTCTTCAGAGCCGATAACAAAATGTCCAGGTTTGCCACAAGAGTCTCTGTTATCGCCAGTCTTATTCAATGTACATAGGGTGATAATCACTGAACAACAACTACTTGGGAGGTGAAGGACTCTGTCATTTGCTTATGATATTCTAGTGTATCGACAGGAAAACTTAGACAGGAGACTGTCAATGCATTGCAGAGAGAACTTGATCAAATTTTCTCCTGGTGTGAGGTTTCTAATACCATTGTCAACCCTACAAAAGCATCAGTGACATGGATCTCGCTGAACAACTATACTGTCAACACTGATATGCCTGTAATTAGATTGGGTGGCCATGATGTGACCAGAACCAACTTTATGGCATATTTGGGAGTGAAGTTTGATCGCAGTCTGTGTTTCAAGGAACATGTTGGCCACGTAATAACAAAAATCTCTCAAAGGTCTATCGACAATGAAGGTCGTGGCAGCTGCCAACATTGAGCAAAAGTTACTGCACCTCTGTACCAGGGACTGGTCCTTGCGCCCATCGAGTACGCCCTGGCCATCCTCACGGTTAGCTCTGGCTATCCTCACGGTTAGCCCTGCTGAGATCGAAAAACTCTAAAAAGTGCAAAATGAAGCCATGCGAATTATCTTGGGGTGTACAAGAAACATTTCCTGTGTAGCGATGAGATACCTTCTTGGTTTCCCTACCATGAATCACAGGATCAGGATCTGGAGGCCGCGTGCATACCTAAAGATAAGTGCAGGCAAAGAGCGCCAGTTGCACCAAGAACATCTTCAAAGAAAAGGGTGACAAGCTAAAGAGGGGCAAATCATGGATGGGTGGTGTATAAGATGTCATCAAGCATGTCTGTGAACCCAACAACATCAACACTGGCGAGAAATGGATACGTGTGCCTCCAGCATTCAGGGGCACCTTCTCTTGCATGATCAAACTTGACAAGAGTATAAACTAGGGGGAAAAAAGTAGGAACAGCTTTATTACTTAACGTTTACAACGATATGACATTTAGGCGCTAGCCTTCTTCATATAAACATAAACATGACAAAGAATCAGACAGAGGAGACAAAGTGTAGATTCACATGAAATTTATGTGAAAGAAATAATTTTTAAAATGAAAAAAAAATTAATGAACAATGGAACTTATCTTAAACTGACAAGAGAAGCAGGGAGCAGAATCCACAAGCTGTGAATGCTAAAATCAACGCCTTCACCAGTGAAAACTCCAATGCTGCAGATGCTGTAGTTTAGAAATATGGCCCCGTTGTATGACATCAAAGGAGTGCAGGGGCATTACGGGACTTTCGGCGGACAGAACGATCTAAGAAGTCAGCGGTGCCTACGCTATGACCACAAGCAGCATGATGATGGAGGTAATAATGGAAACTTCAGCATTCGTCTGGCTGGACTCACAGACTACACCCGTGTCTGCATACTAAGTGATTCAATGAGTATGATCCATAAGGCTGAGACAGGCTCTGTACGCAGGCAGTGGCTCGAGTCATTGCAGAAATCAACGATTCGCAGTCATTTTCATCTATGTCCCTGGGTACGTGGACACCCAGGGAAATGAGAGAACTAATAGGCTGGCTGGCTCTACCATTATCGCAGATTGACAACCACTGGGTCGAGCTGATATTATAAATGCGCTTAGAGAGATAGGCAGAGTGGAGGACTTCGAGGGCAGCGAATCTACATCGCTGCTAGGCTGAAAGAGCTGGGAATACAGACTGGCACATCCAGGAACGAGAGGCATACTGGACTTGCGACAAGACTCGTCAACCAGCATAGGACAGGCACTATTAAACACAGGACGCTGATGGATATATTGAAAGAAGGAGGGAATCTAAGCAACTATGGACATGTCCAAAGTGTAATGATGATTGCATAAACCATACAAACAACAAAGAAAGATGAACAACTGCAGGTCTTTGAGACCAAGATCCCAAGAAGAATCTTTGGGCCCATAAAGGATAACAATGGAGGGAGGGCTAGAAAGAACACAACTGACAGATTCTTAAAATCCCAATGAATTATTCATGTCTTGAAACTGAACAGATTACGCTGGTTGGGACATGTAGAAAGAATGGAAGAGAACAGACAAACGAAAATGATGTATGTGCAAGAGATGAGAGAAACAAGATCAAGGGGTAGAGCAAGACAGAGTTGGAAAGACAACATAAATGAGGATATAAAGGAAATTGGTGTCACTAACTGGAGAGAGATCAGGAATAGAGAAGAAGATAACTTTATCTGTAGCAATGAGCCTTAATGGCTCGGAAAGCAGAAGAAGAAGAATAAGCAGAAGAAGAAGAATAAGCAGAAGAAGAAGAATAAGCAGAACTGGACTTGAAGGAGGCGAAGACGATGTCCGTTTTGGCAGTCAGTGACACATGAATGACATGCTGGATTCAGGGTTGGCGAAACAGCTGACCAAGATCCTGTCCCACCTCTGCGTTGGTACCCCCAGCAGCAGGCCTAGCCTAGCTAAGGGGGTAGAGATTGCCGTGGTTCCCACGGTGGCAGTCTGCTAAAAAGTATTGCACACCCCCTGCTTTTTAGTGCACACAGGGACTGAAAAAAAATAGCTGCCAAACCGACATGATGCCGTCTTCACCTCATTTACTGCAAAGAACACCAACTCATAGTTCCGGGGAGATTGGACTTGAAGATTAAAACAAAACATTATATTTCACGTTGCTTTATACTCATCATCATCACGTGCCGTCTTCTGTACGAATGTTGGCGGTATTAAAGCTCCAGTTTCCTCCCTCCCTCGCCTTGATGGTGCACTGAGGCTTGTTCATGTCCACTCTCGTGTTATCTTCCTACGCAAATTTTTACAAATAGGAAACAACAAGGCTTTCACTCTATTAGTTTATTATGTTATCGCCCACGTTTTGGACCAGTCAGTATTTTTGAACCGGACCAAACTACCATTTCATGGAAGTCTTTCTTTTGTTACATCAGATAAACGCGATGACTACAGTAAAACTTGTAGTTTACGTAGGCAGAGGTGAGTGGTTCACTGGAAAAAAAGAGCCCATATGAATGCTCTATCATACCATTTAATTAAAGACTATCAGCATGTTCCATAATACAGCTTTCCAATGTCTACTTGACTTTGATTATGTGCCTTCATAAAGACACATATTTGCCTAGATTTTTGTTTTAGATTTGTCTAGTAATAAATGTATGCTTACAGAATGGGTACAACAATTTTATTAAGATCTAGCTATTTATCTAGCAACATGTATATTTCTGTTTGCCCATATTTTGAGAAGAAACGATCAGAGAATTCCAAAACAAGCTATCAAGTGGAACACAACAGGCCGAAGAAAAAGAGACAGACCATGTGGAACTCTAAAGAGGACATTGTTAAGAAAGGCCAAATTAACAGGCATGAAGTCCTTTGATGAGGTTGAGAAGCTCGCCGAAAACAGGAAAAATTGGCGAACTACCTTGCAAGCCTTATATGACGTTTAACGGTACAGGAAGGATATAAGATAACATTTTTTGTCAGTTTATATTTGTCCTCAGGGAATGGCTTGTTTGTCCTTCTTGTCTATCATTTGTCTTAAAGGACAGTATGTTAGATGGACATGCATGGGCAATTCTTCACCCCTTGAAAATAAAAGTTTGCTCATGAGCTTTCTTCTTCTGGTGATATTTTTCTCATGTGTAAAGAATTTTTCCCGAAGTTAAAGTTTCCACTTAGAATTTCACTGCCAGAAGCTGATAGTCTGAAGGAACTACAAGAAGGTCACAGTTATAGACTGCTAAGACACCGTTAAATGCTTGTATCCTTTCCACACAGACACAATACTGTCCATGTTTGTATTCTTGCTACACAGACATGACACCGACTGTGTGTACTTGCCATACAGATATGACACTGGCTGCGTGTTCTTGTTACACAGACATGACACCGACTGTGTGTACTTGCCATACAGATATGACACTGGCTGTGTGTTCTTGTTACACAGACATGACACCGACTGTGTGTACTTGCCATACAGATATGACACTGGCTGCGTGTTCTTGTTACACAGACATGACACCGACTGTGTGTACTTGCCATACAGATATGACACTGGCTGCGTGTTCTTGTTACACAGACATGACACCGACTGTGTGTACTTGCCATACAGATATGACACTGGCTGCGTGTTCTTGTTACACAGACATGACACCGACTGTGTGTACTTGCCATACAGATATGACACTGGCTGCGTGTTCTTGCTACACAGACATGACACCGACTGTGTGTACTTGCCATACAGATATGACACTGGCTGCGTGTTCTTGTTACACAGACATGACATTGACTGTTCTTGTCACACACAGATACAGAAGCCAGTAGATACATCCCAATATGTTTCCAAGAACTGGTACAGTTCAGCCAACAAAAACTTAACATCGACATATACATAACATAAACAATTCACTTTACTATTTGGAACTGAACAACTCTTTTTTTTTCAAATATGAACAAAATTCCCCCAAGGATTACAAAGCAGTTTTATTTTAAAAAAATAAAATTTTGGAGAAAGCAAAAGGAAACTCACAAGTTTGCCTCAGATAAACTTATGTTTCATATTCTATCACAATGGACGGAGTAGATAACATATTTTCTTTCATCTTTCTTACAGTGTTAAAAAAAAAAAAGGTAAAGGTAAAGGTAATCCTGTCATGCCTTAGAGGCACAGAGGGATATGGTGTTAGTGCTCATATTTTCCTTGACCTGTCAGCACACTAGAGGGTGATATGGTCAGTATCACGCCTGGCTGCCTTTCCTTCCCCAACTCCAGAAGAAGTCAGGTACCCATTTCTACATCTGGGTGACTGGGGTGCCTCTGGCTGGATTTGAACCCCCGACCTTTATCATGAGAGACCAGTGCACTAATCCCTTTGCCACTCTATCTGACCAAATAGCATGTGTCCAATGGAATGTGTTGCTACTTTCTCTGGTTTAAATAGTGTGTGCACAGGGAAAACATACTGCTACTCTATCAGACTATGTGGTGTGTTGTTCTATAAAGCAAGCATATTACTCAATCTAACCACATGGTGTATGTACAAGGTAGACAGAGGTGTATGGTTCAGTTTTACAAAAAGATTGTGAGGAGTGTGGACAAGAATGAGAGTGGCAGAAAGTAAGATGACTACATATAAATGAAGAACACACAACAATCCAATATTTCAGCAAAAGCCTTTTTTTTTAGAGATCACATACAAAAACAACACAACAGATAAAAACACGAAGAACAGAGGAAAAACATTATACATTTAGCTTTTTTTTTTGGTTATCCTTCTAAGAAAGACAGGCACAAAATGCGCCCAGACAGATGTAGGTAAGCACAAAGTTGAAGCAGCGATTGGGTGAGAAATGAGATAAAGGGATAATGACAAACAGATGGCCCCAGCTTGCTCCCATCAGATAAATATGGCCTAAACAAAAGCCACTGAGATGATGCAGATAATAAATGAGAAAACAATTTGAGGAGGGGTGAATGAAGGAAGGTTCACAATGAATAAAAATCACTGAAAGGACAATACTGCTCACTTAGGATGTCTAGACAAGGAAGCCATAAAGCTATCTAGCGGGCAGAGTATTAATAAGGACAGAAAGGATTATAAAATAAACCTTAAATCACCCACTGTGAGAATGAGAAAATGCAGCGAAATGAGCGGGGCTAAGACAATAAAGCTGGGCATCAATAGCAGAAACAGAAAAAGACAGCAACTAGATGATAATGTAAAGTAGTTCACACAGAAAGCAGAATTTATTGTTAGTTCCTGCCCAGCATGGAAAGTTGCTGTTCCAGAGCTTTCTAGGACTGTTCATCAGAAGAACAAGTGTGTGGATTGCAGTGACAGAAATGTTCCAATTTTCCTGGTGGAGTTGACAGAAGTGCTTGGCAACTGGTGTCAGTGACTTCTTGAATATGGCGTTCAGATAGTGTACAAAGAAAATATTACTACTTTATCTAAATGGTGTATGCACAAGGAAGGACTTACTACTTTATCCAAATATATTGTGTGTACAAGAAAAACATGATTAGTCTAACTACATAGTGTGTGTACAAGGAAAACATGACTACCTTATCTAACTGAAGGTGTGTGTAGAAGGAAAACATGAATATTTTATCTAACTAAATGGTGTGTGTACAAGTATTACTACTTTATCAGACAGACATCAAGTCACTTTCTCAGGTCATAAAATCAAAGCGTGAATCCAAACAAAAGTGATTGTTGTCATAAGGAAACATCTGCATTGCACATCTTTAGAAAAACAGTGTGAATATTTTTCATCAATAAACATGAAACAATGTGGACATTACTCATTTCTGAAACAAGAAAACAGCGCAGCTATTGTTCATCTATACATAACAAAACAATATGGACACTACTCATCTTTAAACAAGAAAACAATGCAGATACTGCTCACATATAAACAAAAATACAATGTTGACATTGCTCATCTATAAACAAAAAGCAACATGGATATTATTCATCTCTAATCAAGAAAACAATGAGACATTGCTCATCTAAAAAAAGGAAATGATGAGGACATTGCTCATCTATAAACAATAAAACAATATGAACATTACTCATTTATAAACAAGAAAACAATGCAGACATTACTCATCTGTTTAAAAGAGAGAGAGAGAGAGAATTTGAAGTAAACAAAAAAATTATGAATAATGGGATCAGATAACTACATTCTGAAAATGGGGGCCACAAAATGAGGCAAACCAGAATACATTTAAACATGGTTACCAGTGTTTTAGGGCAAATCTCTAAGTCCCATAGCATTTGCATGCCATAGAGGTGTGAAGTGTTAGCGCCTTATTTCTAGGCCATACAGCATTTGAGATAAGGATGCCAGCACCCATCCTCACTGCATTTGTTTTCCTAGGGAAATCCCACATATCCAGTTTTTGAGGCTGGGTTCACCCCAGTGCCAGTCGGTCTGAAAAAATTCCACCTGAGTGCAAAATTGAACCAGGGACCATCTGACTGGCAGTTTAGCACACTAACCACTACACCAGTGTGGCACTTTAGGGAAAATACTCCAGTAAAAATCAGTCAGAGCTACATGAGAATACTTTTACCCAGTGATGGTGCTAGGATTTTTTTGTCTTTCATCTTGCATGAAGCACTTTCCGAAATACTGGTACCAACACTTGATACCATATATCTTTTTTTTTTTTTTTTAAATGTAAAATTAAACACATTTTTACAAACATCAGTGGAAAGAGCAAAAGTTCATTTGAATTTTTTTCTTATTTGTGACAAGATTTAATTTCTACAAAATGCTTACATACTGAACCAAGGACAAAACTGGGAGATTTTCCTCCATGGAAATTGAGCATCATCAGTTCACTGGCCCAATTATTCTCCAAACAATCTCGCCAGTTGTTTTTTTTTTTAAAACTAGGTTTTTGATAATACAAACCAGTTATGGTAACCAATGCCTTCCAAAGCTTTCAGTTTTTCTTTTTTTTAATCAGTAATGTACTAGCCATTGCTGGTTAGCATGACCACTGCTCTTACCTCATCAACAAAAAATGAATGAATATGGACAAGAAACAAATGCCACTGACAAAAGAAATAAGAAAATGCGAGACTATATGATTAGTGCATTACAAACAATAAATACATTAGGCAGTGCTGTCAAATGTTCAGTGAACAACAGATAATGAATGCACAAGATAGTGCCATTATGCATTTAGTGACAATAAATACATTAGGACATTCAGTGAGCCACAGAATAGGCTAGGTAATCACAAAACTTTGTTCCAGTACAAAAACAACTGACAAGAGTATCATATTTATCACAGTCATCATGTATTTTCATGGACCAAGGTTTAGCTGCATCAGATCTTAAATATATGGATTTGTAGTCAGTGTTATATTCTTCTGTGGGGTAGGGTTATATTCTGCCTTTGCGTTAGATACAGCATTTTATCTCCATAGTCAGGTTTAGTGGTAGAGTTATATTTCATCTGTGTATTAGATACAGCGTTATTTTTATGTCTCCATAGTCAGATTTGGTGGTAGAGTTATATTTCGTCTATATATTAGATACAGCGTTATTTTTATGTCTCCATAGTCAGGTCTAGTAGTAGGGTTATATTCTGCTTTCTTGCTAGATACAGCGTTATATTTGTCTTCATAGTCAGTTTTAATGGTAGGATTATATTCTGTATTTGTTGTCAGTGCATTTTAAAACTGTTTTGTATTAAGATACATGATCAGCACTTTTCATGAATCTTGTCTTCTGTTTGTGTGAATAGTCTAAAAAGATAGCTGATGCAAAATAACACTGCAGTTTTGTAAGCACTGCAGAAAACAGTATATCTAAGTGAATCATAAGCTGGGACATTATAATTTATGCCATACATTATTGCATTTGTTACAAGAAGTTAGAGGCAAATTATTTCTTATTTATCAGTCTAAACATAGTCTTACTACATGCTTGTCACTTACGATCTCCCAGGCTTATATAACCTTAATAAACAATTATAGTCTTACTATACTTTTGTTATTTCTGGTCTCATGGGGTTATAGCCTTACTACATTATCATCATTTCTGATTTACATAGCCTTACTACATTATCATCATTTCTGATTTACATAATCTTGCAAATACTAATCTTACATTTCTCTCTCTGAAGTTTATATTTTCTCAAATTTCTCATACATCTTCACTACTATCCTGTGGCATATCCTTAGCACAAGGATGACTGCAGTAATTATCCTCAATGTTCCATTTATTATCATATGTCTTCTCACTCTTGTATTCCATGCTGCTCTTGTCTGATAGCGTCTGCTGTTAGTTAAGACAATGGCTCATCACCAATGGAATCTAGGTCGGGCACCATACTCTCAATGCGACTCTGATAATCTGTATTTTCACTGGGAGTATGTCTTTTAATGGAGGATGCTGGGATACTTGAAGAATTAGCAAAATCTGTGGTGAAAAAAAAGCAAAAAAAAAACATCAGAAGTGAAATAAGACAGAATCTAGGATAGAAGAAATATTTTATGGTGGTTCTGTCATAGATTAGAAGAAGACAGATCTATTGGAGGCTTTGTCACAGCTTAAAAGAAGAGAGATTTGTTAGAGGCACCAACTCATATTAGAAGAAGTGATATCTGTTGATGGCTTTGTCATAGATTAAAAGGAAAGAGTTTTGCAAAAGGCTCTGTCACAGATTAAAAGGTTTTTATGCACAACAGAGCTTCCACATGTGATGTTCTTTCTTTCTATGAAACACAGAGAAATCATTGTAAATATATGTGAAAGGTATTTAGCTCATTATCTTGTTTAATAGAGATGATGCACGTCTAACTATCGTATAGGAATGTGCAGTTAGATGGGGATTATCTCTTCTTCTTCTATGCTCAAGTGCTGGGTCATGCTAAATCAGAAGCAGGGTCACCAGGATGAAGCCCACAGTTCTCTTCAGGTCCTCACAGCCTCAGGTTTGGCTTTTGGCTTTGTAGGTCAGTGAACATTGGATACTCTTGGAGCACACGTGCTCTGGGGTTTGTGCTCCATCTCCACATGGACATGAATCTTGAGTTGGTGGAGGTGGCTCAGCAGTCTGCAGTGGCCTGTTGGTGTCTCTGCAGGTGATAGGGGCAATATCTCATTACCATATATGAGCATGCTGACAATGCAGACATTATAGACAACAGCTCTGGCCTCTGTTGCGACTTTAGGATTCTCCTATACATGTAAAAATAACCCAGTTATGCCATGGTAGCACAAAGTGAATATGGTATTAGTGCCCATTTTTTAAAACGATTTTATTAGAGAGTAAAAATGGTACAATAGAAAAGAGGTAGAGATAGTTCTGCGACTGGGTACACCTATGAAGACTAGACAGACATTAAACCAGTTTCTCATCCATGACAGATTTGCAGGGATTGTCCCGGAGACCATGGCTGTAAAATCCTACCTAGGCACTTCTCACAGAGCCCTTGGATCCTGGTGATACCCACTCTATTATTTTCTAAACTTTTTGCCCTGTACTGAAATGCTCTGGGATGGGAGAGTATTGAAGGAAATGTTATTGGTATATTTTATGACGTGTATGCATTTTGGGGGAGGGGTGTGTCCTGCAGTGGTGGCGATAGTGGCGGGGAAATGACAGGACGAGATAACATATGAAGCAAAAAGCTAATGATGGTAAATATTTTAATGCGGGGGTTTCATGGTGACAAGATAATTTTCCCAAGGGCTCTGTGGGGGCAAAAAAGTTGAGAAAGGCTGCATTAGACCTTACAGTAATCACCTTCTGGTATGTCCTGCTGTGGCATACCAAGAGATTTCTTGACTTTGTTTGACTTGTATTTGGTATTTACTACTTCCTCAATGATTGGCTGGTGTGGACTTTCCAGATTTTCACTTATTTCTGTGACAGACTTAGCTGTCATCATGGGAAGAGTCTTTTCTTTCTTTTCTGTGAACCAACACAAGTTTCAGTTACATCAAATTGTGTCACAGGTTACCATGTTTATAGCAGAATTAAACATATGACATAGGTTTACATATATGAAATATGTACACACTGAATACAGATACATAAGACATAAGAAGCACAAACTCATGGCACCTACACATACAAAGGCCTATAAAAAAACTCAAAGGCTGATTGTGTGGTTTGATTCTACATGGCACAGTGGCGGTACAGAATTTTCTATTTAAGATTTTGTCACAATTGGTTGGTCCTTTCAAGTAAAATATTTTCTTTTCTACACACTTTACCCTGCAGTTACAATTTGCTGTGTCGCTTTTTTTTTCTTTTCCCGCCTCAAAATGGATGCACTGAAAGACCAGCATGTATGAAATTTTCTTTAAAGTGCTGGCTAGAGTGATTAAAAGTGAGGTAGTATAGGTAGCAGTATAATGCCACAAAGTCAACTAGGGGATATAGTGTCCATATTTTCCTTGACCAGACGGCATACTTGAGAGTCATGTGGCCTGGCCACCTTTACTTCCCCAGCTCTAGAAGGGCCAGATGTCCAATGTACAGCCCCTCCCTCCCCCCCCCCCCCCGGGTGACTGGGGCATCTCCAGCTAGATCTGAACCACTGACCTCATCATAAGAGACTAGTGCACTAATCACTTTGTTACTCAGGCACTCAGAAAAAAAAAAATTCACAAAATACTTCAGCAAGCATTTGACAACTGCACAGCGGGACACAGTGTTTTGAGTGATTCAAAGACGGACAAACTTTAGATGATTGTGATGAGTGCTTGTGGGGGGGGGGGGGGGGGGGGGGGGGTGAAGACACCCGGTGAGGCAATCAGAAACCCATAGCTGATATGCCAGTGTCAGGGTTAATGACCCATAGCTGACGAAGACCCTGTCTCACCTCTCCGTGGTACCCCCAGTAACAGCCCTAGCCTGGCTGACGGGACAGGGATGGACATAGTCCCCATGATGGTGGAGTCTGCTAAAGAAGCATTTCACATCCCCTGCTTTTTAGCTGTACTCCGGGACTGAAAAAGTAGCTGCCATAACCTGCTCCTATGCTGTGCCTCAACATCTCTACAGCATTGGCTACAAAGAACAACAGCTTGCAGTTACAGGGAGTTTGTACAAGTACAAGCACAAGATGAATGCTTGGGCCTTTTTGTAATACTGAAAAATTTGAAGACCGACAACGTGGAGTAAACTGTTTATGATGATCAATGTCAATGCCTTATTTACACTGTAGAAAAACATATATATGAGATGCATACATTCAAAACAGCTATACATATGTACACTGTTTCACAGAGTTTTAAAACCAAACACGAAAACCCACTCTTTAAGTCTACCTGCAGAGCATAAAACATGACACACACACATACACATCAGTCCATACATACTGGGAACAGTGTGAGAAATTATCAGCTGTGTCCCTATCTGCCTGCTGGAAACAAAACCACAGACACATCAGTCTTCTTCTAAATGCTGAGAATGAGGCCAGACATGTACACATTTGACGCACACATACACACAAGATTGGCCTTGTATCTTTGTGTTCTTCCACTCTTGAGAAGAAAGGCAGATTTCTGCACATATTATATTACTGAATCACATTCTACCTTTGAGACCATCAACAAGCCGAGCTCCCTTGCCTATCCTATCATAGAACAAAGTTAGATGCTTCTTGAGCTTTGTCGTGTCCTCCAGCATGGTCAGTGGATGGGGGTTAACTGCCTGATCTTTAGCGGACTTGGCCATAACTGTTCGCAGCAAGTGGGTCACAGCTGCATCAACAGTCTCCTCCCAGCCCTAGGAAAACAAAATCATATATACACAATATATAGTTTCTGTGGGCGTCTGAGTGGTGAAATGGTTAGTGCACCGGTCTCTCATGGTCCAAATCTGGCCGGAGGCACCCCAGTCACCCAGCTGTAGAAATGGGTACCCGACTTCTTCTGGAGTTGGGGAAGGAAAGGCAGCCAGATGTGATACTCATCATATCACCCTCTAGCATGCTGACAGGTCAAGGAAAATATGGGCACTAACATCATATCCCTATGTGTCTCTAAGGCATGACAGGATTACCTATAGTTTCTGTGCATGCACTGTTGCAAAGAAAAGACAGCCACTGAAAGTGGGCTCACCTCAGTACTCCAGTTGAAAGCAATGACAGAAGAGACAAGCTGGTCTATACTAGTATGACAAAAGAGACAATGTGCTCTAGAATAGTGTGATGACAGAAGGAACAAAGTGGTCTATGTCTCCTTGGTATCCTATGTGAGATAGTTTTCTCTCAGTCTTACTATTTCTTTTTTAGCCTTGAGTTGTCCATTGACTGTCAGGTTCTTTAAGTGAAGATAGTGAATCATCATCATCATGTGTCTTCTCCAGAACGAAGGTTGGCGGTAATGAATCTAGAGATCCCTCTCTATGATGGTGCACTCAGCCAGGCTGTGTCCTGTCCATTCTCATATGTTATCTTCCTGTCTACATCTCTGTCTTCTTCTTGCTCTTTTTCCTTCCACCTTTCCTTCTAGTATGGTCTTCAGTATACTGTTATGTCCTCTGTGGAGAGGAGCAGACAGAACTACAAAAATAAGATTTTTAAGGGCATACATCTTTCCCATCGTAACATATGCCTGTGAGACCTGGACACTTAACAAAACAGCTGAGAAACACATAAATGCCTTTGAATGTAAATGCTACAGAAGAGTTCTCCAAATATCGTGGACACAAAAAAGAACAAATATATCTATACTACAAGAGCTTAATATTGAAGAAGGCTGGCTAGTAAAGAGGATTAAAGAGAGAAAACTTAAATATTTTGGACACATTAAACGTCATGATAATTTAGAGAAGACCATATTGGAAGGATACATAATGGGAAAAAGAAAAAGAGGAAGACCAAAACGAAGATGGCTGCAAGAAATTGTTGATGATCTGCAAATGGACGCGCAGCAGCAGGCCATTTTGCTCACAACCGAGAGGCCTACAGGAGTGCTGTCTGGGAGGCAAAGTTCTGCTAGGGATATGCAAATGAATGAATGAATGAATGAAAGTACTGTTTTCTTCAACTTTATTTCTTTGAGAAGTTCACTTTGCACTTGAGGCTGTTCTAAAACTTGTGCATTTGTTCTTTTCATTCTCCTTGTTATATGACCTAGTTTTCTGTAGAACCACATTTCTGCTGCATTAATCTTTCTCTCCACTAATTTTGCTTAGAGTCCAGGTTTCTGGACAAGGAAAGCAAAGATCATACCACAGGCCAGTAATAGTGAAGCTAAACATACTGAAAGCAAAGATCATGTCACAGTCCAAAAACAGCAAAGTTAAACATGGAGACAGTAGAAGTAAAGATCATGAAATCTGCAAGTAAAGGCAATGTTAAAGCTGAAACTGCAGTTTGTGAAAGCAAAGATCAGCTTTAAACTACATATAGAGAGAATGACAAAAAGACTTCAAGAAATAATTCACTAAGAGCTAGACGCAAAAGATTATCAGGCTGAAGGCTTGTAAATCTCATATGCAAATGTCTGAATAAAACCTGTGAACAAATGATAAGCACATCGACACACTCAAAACAGATTCTGGTTACCAAGGAAACCAATATAAAACATAACCCTTGAGATAAAAGACTATTTAATGTGTGACTGCTGTTATTTTTTTGTTTTGTGGTAACCAGACTTTATTTACTTGTCTCTGCGAGTATCCCGGATTTCTTCTGCGAGTATCTCGGATTTCTAAGGTAAAAAAAAGGTATTTATCATGCTGCGTTCTACTTTATCTTGTCTTCTATTGCTGTAGATCTGGGAGCTGGTGTTCTCTGCAGCAGGTGCTGTGAAGGTGTTGAGGCACAACATCATATCAGTGTGGGAGCAGGTTGTGGCAGCCATTTTTTTCAGTCCTAGAGTGGGCTAAAAAGCAAGGGGGAGTGTGCAATGCTTCCTTAGCAGGCTCCAACACTATGAGGACTATGGTGATTCCTGCCCCATTATCCAGGATCGGCCTGTTACTTTGGGGGGGGGGGGGGGTACAACATGAGGACTATGGTGATTTCTGCCACATTATCCAAGATTGGCCTGTTACGGGGGGGGGGGGGGGGGGTGGGGGGGGGTGGGGGTGGTGGGGTGGTGTGTGTGTGTGTGTGTGGTGTAACAACATGAGGACTATGGTGATTTCTGCCCCATTATCCAGGATCGGCCTGTTACTGGGGGGGGGGGGGGAAAGAGGGGAGTATAACACCATGAAGACTATGGTGATCTCTGTCCCATTATCCAGGATTGGCCTGTTGCTTGGGGGGGGGGGGGTAACCAAAGGAGAAGTGGGGCAGTGTCTTGATCAATTATGGTTGGCAAACACAGATGTTGGCATGTCAGCTAAAGGTTGCTGACTACCAAAATGGACAGTGTCTTCTCCCCCTTATCATGTTATAAAAGCACCTAAGGGTTTTTGATGTTAGTGCCCATATTTACTTTTACCTGTTGACACACTAGAGGGTGATGTGTGGTCAGTATCACTCTAGTTGTTTTTTTACCTCCCTTGCTCCACAAGAATTGTACCAATATATGCTGCTGGCAGACAGAGCACCCCGGGACCAAATGCAAATCATCAAATTTCACCGTAAGAGACACTAACTGCTTCACTACTCTGACACCCTTTGGCATTTCTGCCTTATCATAATTGTTCCCATGATAATATGTTGTCATTTTAGCTGAAACCCATTTTATGGTAGTTTTATTTCATATTCTTATCATTTTCTTCTGTCAATTTTGTGACACTTTCCTCATCTGATATCACTGGTTTTATATTTTCATTCCTTCCAAGTTAATGTGAGGTATTTCTGAACTTCTTTAGGTCTGGACTATTTAAAATAGCATGTGGTCTACTCAAAGCCTGCATGTGTACCTTCACTGTCTGCATATGTACATTCACTGTCTGCATGTGTACATTCACTGTACCAGTATAGAGTTTTTAATGTACCTGCTCATGGCTGGGGCTGACCACCGGACTGATTGTGGCCTCCAGAACCTTAAACTCCTGCTCTGTCATGTCCGTCCAGAGTTTGAGAAGAAAGTTAAGCAGGTAAGTTCCACTGCTCAGGTTGTTTGCCATCACCTGCTCAGCCAACCAGTTCTCATCAACAGCATCACCCAGGGCCAAAATCTGCCAGATAACAAAGATTAAGGAATCTCAGACATGAAATAGAGGGATAAAATCAGATGACAGTATCATCACACACATTTCTGAAAAAAGACAGACAATGAGACAGCTAACATCATTAAATATATTTTAACAAATAGCAGACAATGAGGTTGGTAATATCATCAAACATAACTTAGCTTACAGAACAAACAAAGGGATAGTTAACACTGCAAAAATACAAATATAATAAATATCAAACCTATATTGTATCTTCTCATCTCAGAAGAGCCTACAAGTTTAGACAACTCCAGATTACAGTTGTGTATAAGCAAGATCTGAAAACGCTGGCCACTGATCTAGCACACAGTTTCTCTTGTAATTTCATAAACCAGCTAGTTCTTGTTAACAAAACCATGGTTCCTCTCTCAGTCTCATAAATTAGTGTCTTACTGTTACTATAACTACAGTTCCTCTCAAAACTTCACAAACTGTCAAGCTCTTGTTACTAGAACCAAAGTTCCTCTTACAATCTCACAAATTGCCAAATTCATGTTACTACAGTAGAACCACAGTTCATCTCACAAAACTGTCAACTTCTTATTTCTAGAACCACAGTTCATCTCACAAAACTGTCAACTTCTTAATACTAGAACCACAGTTCATCTCACAAAACTGTCAACTTATTATTACTAAAACCATAGCTCCTCTCAAAATCTCACAAATTGTCAACCTCTTGTTTGTAGAAGCACATTCATCTCACAATCTAGTTCTTATTAACAGAAGCACAATTCCTCTGTCCTGCAGTTTTCTTAAAGAAACTTCAAATATAACTTTGTCCATCTTCTCAGACACATCATATGTGAATCCTACAATAACACCACAACTGTGAAGAGTTAGCTCTTCCCATGCTGGAGGAAGAAACATGGACATGTTCTGGAGTGCAGGAGTAAAAACGCGGGTCTTGATATGTTAGGGGGTATGGTTATAAAATGGAATGGAAAACAGTATTTCCATGTACTTCCGTATACTTATTATGTTTCAAAGTATAGCTAAATGAATGAAAATTTCTTAAATGCAGAGTTTTTTTAGGAAAAAAGAAGTAATGTGATGTTTTTAGACACTGACTGTGGCCAGCTCACCATCGGCGAGGTCTAGATCTGCACTACTTACCAGTGTAGATCTACTTGTCGATCTCATATTCTGATTCTATGTTGCATTCTCACTAAATTAATGTCTGAAATAACCTTCTAACTACTTCTCCAGTCGTCTAAATATGTCTAGATCTACTTAGAAAACATTCAAGAGCAGCGGGGTGGCCATAGTATATGTCCATACCCCTATTTACATCGTCAAAAATTGAAAAATTTCCATGCTTCTCGTCCTTTTTCTCGCTCGGCATCGCTCATAACTAGGCACTCTTTCGCCATTTTGAAAAGTGTCACCGGAATCACGGACGAAATATGTACAATCTAAATTTACACCGCTTGTTTTAATGAAACAAACAATTATCATTATAGTGACCATACGGTAGCTTCGGGATACCGGAAGTGTCACTATATCGACCAATAGCACGGAAAGAGTTAAAGCTAAACCAGAAAGTTTGAGCTGTGACTGGACATTACCAGTAATTTTTGGCCCCAACAATCACATTTTCATTTTCCCTTATCAAAACAAGTGAGTACCTGGTCATAATCCATTTAATCACCAATCTTTTTAAACAAATGTAATTTCCACCAAGTTTAAGTACAAATGACTTATTATTAATTCATGATTTTGCAAGAATCAGCACACATATATCTTGCACAACTGTTTAACATTTTCTTGAAATCATAAATGTACATTTATGTATTTCAGTATTCTCTCACTGTGGCTAATTTTCTATATGTTTGTTAGCCAAGATGCCTGTAAGGTGGTAAAAAAAATGCAGTTACTGTTGATTTAACATTTACCTTCGTAAGGAAGTCACATGCTGAAGTCTGCAGTAGCTACCATGCAGCACTGTTCATCCATGATACAACCTTAATCCAAACAATTAGTTGGGCATTTCATGGTAGTTATATCTAGCAGACATGGGGCAGACTTCAACAAGATTTGGCAGCCTTTAGTAAGATTTAGCAGAATTTGAAAAAAAAATGCTAAGAAACTGTCTTACCTGTCTGTAGGTTCCTTCTAACAGTGTGTCCAAATTCTGAAGAGAAGCTGGAGTTTTGTCCTTGAACCGAGTCAGTAGCCGTTTTTGGATTGTACGGAACTGTGAAGCCCTTTGAGCCAATATTTCTTTGGTTCTGTATACACAACTGCGAAACTAATAACAGAGAAAACATAAGCACAAGCCACTGAAACCACAATACAAGTAAGCTATTACATGAGATGTTTTCAAATCTTGGATGGCTGGGCCATTTATGGTCAGTCAAGAGCATCTTTTATTATTAAACATGAACAAGTTGTTTCAGCTGTTTACATATGTAGCAATTGAACATGAATAACTTGTTTCAGCTGTTTACATATGTAGCAAATGAACATGAACAACTTGTTTCAGCTACTTGTTTACATGCGAGGGCTGATTGATAAATTCGTGGCCTAAGGTACAAATACTTGAAACACACAGTTGATATTAGGTGCATTTGTAGATCAGGTTAATATAAGATTAAACACCAAGTTTCAAGAAATTAACTGCAACCAATTTTTTTTACAGACTACTGAAGTGGTAAGGGGTGTCAGAAATTAAGAAAATGGATAACATTTCTCACTGAGCAGTCATTCGCTACCTCTGCATCAAGGGCTTATCGTCGAAGGAGATCCATGAGGATATGGTGGAGACTCTAGGGGGAGATTGCAACTTCTTACAGCACAGTGAAGAAATGGGCAGCTCAGTTCAAACATGGAAGAGAGAGTCTGGAAGATGATCCCCATCCAGGAAGACCAAGAACGGTAACTACCGATGAAACCACTGGCAGATTCAATGATATGATAATAGAGGATCGACGACTAACTGAGCGCTACATTGCTACTGAGTTGGGCATCTCCCAGTAACATGTTCATGCCATTATTCACAATGATCTTCAAATGACAAAGGTCTTTATTTGACGGGTCCTGAAACTTCTTGGAGCTGATCACAAACGACAGCGTCTCAACATGTCAAGAGCCATTTTTCTGCAGATCCTGAAAAGTTTCTTCAGCAATTTGTGACTATGGATGAGACTTGGGTTCATCATTTTCAACCAGAAACCAAAGAACAGTCAAAGCAGTGGAAACATCATGGATCCTCACCTCCAAAGAAAGTAAGGGTGATTCTGTCTACAGGCAAAGTGATGGCTTCTATCTTTTGGGATTCAGAAGGTGTGCTATTGGTAGACTATCTTCAGAAGGGCACAACGGTCACCAGGGCCTATTACGCTAATTTTGTGAAGCAACTGTGGGTCAAACTGAAGGAAAAGTGTCGAGGGAAATTGACAAGAGGAGTCATCTTTCATCAAGACAATGCTCCAGTTCACAAGTTGGCGGTGGCAATGGCTGCCATTCATGAATGTGGCTTCCAGCTTCTTGAACATCCTCCTTATTCCCCAGATTTGGCCCCTTCGGACTATTACCTGTTTACCAAACTCAAAAAAAGGAGCTCAGTGGTCACAAATTTGCTTCAGATGATGACGTCATTCGTGCTGTAGACCACTTTCTACTGGCACAAGATGCTGACTTTTACAGAGAAGGGATCAGTATGCTCCAAGAACGCTGGACTAAGTGCATAAACTTGCAAGGTGACTATGTTGAGAAATAACCCAAAAAATCTGTCCACAAATAATCCGTTGTACCTTAGGCTGTGAACTTATCAATCATCCCTCATATATATATATCTTTCACTCTCTCTCTGCAGATGTTTTATCTTTCAACTGTGGTAAAGTTTATATATGTAGTAATTAAACATGAACAACTTGTTCAACTGACTGCAGTAATGTTTATATATATATCTAGTAATTAAATTTACACAGCTTGTTTTAACTAAATGTTTACATTTGTAGCAATTAAACATGAACAACCTTTTTCAATTTACTGCTTAAACATGTAGCAATTAAACATGAACAACCTTTTTCAATTTACTGCTTAAACATGTAGTAATTAAACATGAACAACTTGTTTCAGCTAACTGCTTACATATGCAGCAATCAAACGTGAACAACTTGTTTCAGTTAACTGTTCACATATGTAGTAATTAAACATTAACAACTTGTTTCAAATTATCGCAGTAATGTTCACATTTCTAGTAATTAAACATGAACAGCCTTTTTTTCTACAGACTGTTAAACTTTGTATATCTAGTAATTTAAACATCAACAACATGTTTCTAATGGAAGATTTAATGTCACATATAACAATCATAACTTATAAAACAAAACATGACCCGTGTCTGCTGAAGTATGTTCTACATTTTTCTGCAGACTCACATTGAAGTGCATATCCACAAGATCAAAGTATTCTTGCAATGGTAAAGCACCATCAAAGCTGATCTTGAAGTCACCTTGAGTACCCTTCTTGAAATGGTTGTTAAGGCGACCCACCAATTCCCGTAGAGGGAGCCACATACATTCAAAGCGGTCACTTTGTAAACGATATCGTTCTAATAAAAGAAAAAGATAAATTTACAACATATGATTTAACATGGATGACAGGAACACATGTAACCTCAGTTACTAAAATATTAATCTCAGTGGATTAATGTTAATGGTGGTTCTGTAAAAGACAAAAGACCAGCTAACTAGATTACCTATGACAGTGGACTAGCTATCTAGATTATCCTATATTAATGAACTAGTTAGGGAGATTACCTCATGATTGTGAATGGGGTAATTGTATTATCTTATGTCAATGAACTAGCTAACTAAATAACATCATGTCAACAGACTAGATTAACTCATATTAGTGGAAAAGCTAACTAGATTGTATTTTTAGATCAAATATCCAGATTATTTTGTCACTAGACTAGTGATTTGTTAATGGATGCATCAGCAGTAGGGCATCTTGCTTACAACCAAGAGGCCTTCAGGAGAGCTGTTAGGGAGGCAAAGTTCAGGATATGTTAATGAATGAGGGAATGAATGAATGAATGAAAACCAGTGAACCAGACTACCGTGCATTTATGGGGTAACTACACTAACTCATATTAATGAACTAGTTAACTTGATTACCTTGCAATAACGAACTAGGCAAGATAAATATATTACACAAAAGAACTAAACAAGTCTACTCTGAAACCTCTAAAACATTAAAATGAACTTACGTGATGTTTTTGAAGCCAGCAAGGTAACCACTGGTCCATCTCCTAAATATTGAAATGCCAAAGCTGACCCTTGACCATCTGCATTCTCTCCCAGCATGTCTTCTCATGTTTTAGACACAGAAAAAGTTATATGAAAATTCTGACACACAGAACACGGAGTTGTATGGCAAATTTAACACAAAAGACAAAAGAGTTCTAAGAGTTATAATGCATATTGGAGATGCTGAACACATAACTGGTTTTTTTTTTTTTTTGTTCACCCAGTGCAACTTTGAAAAATGTTCTATATTTTATTGGAATGAATAATGTATGTTATTTAAATTTTGTTCTCTTTCCAATGACATCCATGTGTGCAGCATTATTCATAATGCCTCCTATGCAGGCAGAGTTTCTGCGTTCTGAGGCAATTTGTTCTCACCACATCATGTCAGGTGCCCATTTTTGCAGCTGGAACATCTGTCCCACACCTTGAACCTGTGACTGAGTGAAAAGATGATTCAATTGATCCAGTTCTCTGAATACAGAGTTATAAACCATTTGGACAGATCAAATATAAAATTAAATGGCAATCTGAATACATCAAATATAGTGTTATAAAGCAATTTGGACAGATCAAATATAGAATAACAAGGCACTTTGGACACATCTAATATAGTGTTATTAAGCAGTTTGGATGGATCAGATATAGAATACAAGGAAAACTGGACACACCAGAATTATAAGCAGACTGAATATATCTGAATGCATCTCTCCCATCATAACATATGCACATATGCCTGTGAGATCTGGCCACTTAACAAAACAGCTGAGAAACATAAATGCCATTGAATGTAAATTCTACAGAAGAGACATTCAAATATCATAGACACAAAAAAGAACACATATATCCATATTACAAGAACTTAATACTGAAGAAGGTTGGCTAGTAAAGATGATTAAACAGATAAAACTCAAATATTTTGGACATATTAACTCTTTCCGTGCGTATGGTCGAATTTTCGACACTTCCGGTGGTCCCCAGCGTGCGTATGGTCGAAAATTCGACATTGTTTGTTCCATTAAAACAAGCGGTGTAACATTTACATTGTACATATTTCGTCCGCGATTCCGGTGACACTTTCAAAATGGAGAATGTATGCCTAGTTACGAGCGATGCTGAGCGAGAACAAGGACGTGAAGCATGGAAATTTTTCAATTTTTGACGATGTAGATAGGGGTATGGACATAGCCTATGGCCACCCCGCTGCTCTTGAATGTTTTCTAAGTAGATTTAGACATATTTAGACGACTGGAGAAGTAGTTAGGAGGTTATTTCAGACATTCATGCAGCGGAAATGCAATACGGAGTCACAATACGAGATCGACAAGTAGGTCTACACATCTTAGATGGTAAGTATGGGTAAGTAGCGCGAATCTAGACCTAGCCGATGGTGAGCTGGCCACAATGAGTGTCTAAAAACATCACATTAGTTATTTTTTCCTAAAAAACTCTGCATTTATGAAATTTTCATTCATTTAGCTACACTTTGACACATATTACGTATACGGAAGTACATGGAAATACTGTTTTCCATTCCATTTTACAACTATACCCCCTTACTGACAAAGACCCGCATTTTACTCTCGCACGACATGACACGTCCGTGTTTCTTCTGTCGCACAGAAAGAGTTAAACATCATGAGAATTTAAATAAGACCGCCTTGGAAAGGTACATAATGGGAAAAAGAAAAAAAGGAAGACCAAGGCGAAGATGGCTGCAAGACATCGTTGATAATCTGCAAAATGGATGCATGGGCAGCAGGGCATCTTGCTTACAACCGAGAGGCCTAGAGGAGGGCTGTTAGGGAGGCAAATTTCCACAAGGGACACGCAAATGACTGACTGACTGAATACATCTAGAGACATCTGATGGAAGAAAATGTAAGAAATACTAATCCTGACCATCAAAAAGAAGAATAAAAATCTTACAGATTGCAAAAATCTAATTACTTCATCTCTGATGTGCCTCCCCTGGGAACAGCTGTGTTAAGAACACACTTATCTTAAAATAGTCTTGGTGGACGGATGGGGACATGGAGATCTCCGGCGGGGATGAGGAAAGTCTGGTGTGAAACAAATGAATCCAGGACGTGACAAGCCTATGGGTCTTTACAACAGTGGCTATCAGAATGATGTAAATAAAACAGAGCCAGCAGACTATAAGTGGCGGGGAATGGATATCATTGAGGCACTCATCAGATTCCTCATCCCAAAGTCAGAGTGTCTCGGCGGAACTGTCTCAAAGCCGACTGGCCAGCCAGTGTTGCATGCTGGATCTAACATGGAAAAGGGGTTTAAGTACAGCCACCAGAGGCTGGAAAACAAAGTTTTGGCCAGGCCAGTCTATACCACTGTCTTCATGGCAGTCTGAGCAAGACCACAGTCTGCCCTAACAAGGAAAGGTGCTGAAGTCGGAGGTACCCAGCCAAAAGACACATCATAAAAATCAGGGTACCACACATCATCGCCAATGTGCGTACGAAAATGATCCCTGATGAGCTACAGTATTTTTCTTCATGTATCATTTTATTACTTGTCTCCAAAAATGTTCATTACATTCTCAAATAGTTAGCATAAATTACATTTCTGTGAAGATTTCCAATTACAGTCTCCTGAAACTTCTTCCCAACTGTTTTTCATCATCTCTCTCAATAAAAGAAATGGCAGCCTTGAACTCAATGAACCAGGTTATCAGTGATACTGTACATGCCACATTCACTGAAGCAGACATCCTGACTAGACATTTAGTTTACTATAAAATGTTATCAAGACAGTAATGTCATTTTGACATCCAACGTGAATAAACATGGATACAGATTTTAAAATATCCAACTCCTGTAGAAAGAGCATATGATAAAACTCACCTGGGAATATTTCATTGAGATTCACTGCTGGCCTGTTGCTGTCAATAGTCAGTTTGTGTACAGCACTCTTCACGGGAAACACTGGTTTCAGAACCAACTTACTAGGCAGGTTAGCTTGGACAGTTGTGATGCGTCGTCCACCTGCATTTAGAAAAAAAAAAAACAACATAGGAACCTTAAATATCCATCTACCTTTATAAACTGGCTCAGTGGTGTGGTGGTTAGTGGGATATCAGAAGGTCCCTGGTTCAATTTCATACTCGGGCAGAATTTTTTTTCAGACTGACCAGCATTGGGGACAACCCCTCTTTCAAAGTATGGGTACCTAGGGCATCTTTAAATCAAATGCTGTAGTGGCCTAGAAATGTGAAGGCACTAACACTTCACATCCCTACAGCATGCAAATGTCACAGAACACAGATCAAATTAGATTTTTCTATATCTGTAGTTCACCAGCCCTGAAGCAAGCAGTCAGCAATGGGTCACCGGCCACTACACTGGTCATTTCATAAATGGTTGTTAAATGCTGGATCTATAAATGACATGTTTAAACTTTACATAAAATGTGCTAGCATACATAAGCATACGTAATACTCACCCATGGTTGAGGTAAAAATGGCAGATACTTGGACATGCATGTGCGAAGGCAGGCCAGGGTAACGTTGAAATACAGCAACAAATGTTTCAGTAGGTGTGTTTGGATCTGAGCAAATTTGGCAGAAAACAAATTCATTTGAACTGAGAAAAAAACACCTCATGTTACAATATATGTTAACAGTACTGTACCAGTCTGTATAAACCTGTGTGCATATTTATAGGCTCTAAATTGGGAGATATTTTTAAAAAAGGAACAGAAAAAAAAACAAAAACTGTTTTGCATTAAATTACATGTGCTCAGCAAATTTCAACTATAAGTATCAAACTCTGGCTCAGTAAATTTCTGTATCTATAAATCTCTGTGAAGTACTAAATCATAAAGTCTTTACGGAGGGACCTAACAAATGAAAAATGGTCAGTCTTTCAAATTCAAAGAAAAAAAAAAATCCACTTACTTATTTGGGTCAAGGTGAAATCTGACTGGTTGCATGCCAAAGGCCAAGGACAATTAATTTCTAGTTTTACCATATCTAGCACCAGGCGGCTTTTCATTTGAATCTGAAAACCAAAAACAATTAGTGTGAAATTTGTTTTCTGTGTAAAAAACATGTGTTGTTGGAGTAATGGGACAGCCTGTATAGGATATGTTTTATTTTTGAAGAACTAGTTTGTAAATTAAGAAACAATGACACTTCTGCACAGAAAAATGATAGAACACAACATGTACGGCCAGGCTTTGAAAAATACAAAGCAATTTAGATGTGAGAGAAAGAAGTATAGCAATACAATGACCGTAGTACGAACTATTCACTCCATTCTCGTAGTACCTGAGCCCACAGTTTTAGTCATGTAATCTGTTACCTGGAATCCCCTAGGATTAACTGTGTCAAGAGCACACTTATCTTAACATAGTCTTTGTGAGACAGGGAACATAGATCTGTTTGCTTAAAAACTCTGACCTACTTCTGTAGCCCAGAAATCTGTATCGATCAACACTAATTGTAATTATTATTTTTGTAAAATGTAATGTCAGGTTGGTGGATGGATGGGGACATAAAGATTGCCGGCAGGGATGAGGGAAGTCTGGTGTGAAACTAATGAATCCAGGACATGACAAGCCTATGGGTCTTTACAACAATGGCTATTAGAGTGATGTAAAAAAACAGCCAGCAGACTATAGGTGACGGGGAATGGATGTTGTCAAGGCACTCATCAGATTTCTTATCCCAAAGTCAGAGCGTCTCTGTGGAACTGTCTCAAAGCTGTTTGGCCAGCCAGCATTACATGCTGGATCTGACATGGAGAAGGGGCTTAAGTACAGCCACCAGAGGATGGAAAGCACAATGCCTTCACGGCAGTCCGAGCAAAACCACAGTCTGCCCTAACAAGGAAAGGTGCTGAAGTCGGAGGCACCCAGCCGAAAGGCGCATTGCAAAAATCAGTGTACCACGCACCATTGCCAGTGTGCATACAAAGAAGAAGAAGTTACCTGGAACTGCCAGCAGGACGGTCTTTGTGGCTAGTGTTCTGAAGGCGTTCAGGCATATGCAATGTGTTGAATGGGGACTGCGTTTGGTGGCTATTTTTTTTTTTTACAAAAAGTGGAGCTAAAAAGCAGGAAAATATTCACTGCTTCTTTGGCAGTCCACAGCATGGGAGCTATAGCAATCTCTAGTTTATTAGCCTGGTTGTATCTGCTACTTGGGGGGTACTAACTGAGAGGTGGGATAGGGTCTTGGCTGGTTATTGTTCACTAACACTAATGTAAGCAGTCAGCTATGGGTCTCTGACCACCACATTTGGCTTCAATCCACACCCCTAATAATTCTCTTAGATTTACATAAATCTTTCTCTCCGACTATCTGGTTACTTACCCGGAGTGTTACAGATGGCACACCATCTGCTTCTGTAAATTCCACTCCTGATGCCATCTGTAAATACGAGTGCTTACGTTGATACAAATATTTACTCATTACAAACATTTACTTGTGGTACAAATTTTTACTTGTTTTGCTAATGGTGGTACAACTACACCATTGGTAACCATTGGTAACCATGATGGGACATGAGAAAAAATATAACTTTTATGTAAAATTCTGCACATTTTACTGAATTACATAGTTTATTTTATCACAACATTTGCTGTCTCATAAATTAAAAAAAAACACCTAAACATAAGTCATCATGATAATAATAATGTCTTTCTGACTTAAGAGGATTAAGTTAATGAAGAAAAATGTGAACAACAACAATGTACTGAGAGCTGATAATAAATTTATGGAGGAAGTCAAGGAATTTTTATATCTTAACAGTAGAGTAGCAAAAGATGGAGATAATGCAGAGGACATCAACAATAGGCTAACTAGAACAAACCAGGTTTATGCAGTCCAGCAAAATATATGGAAATCTAAAAAAGCTCAGCGTCAAAAAAAAAAATCAGGATATTTAAGAGCAATGTCCTAAGTGTGCTACTCTATGGAAGTGAATGGTGGAAAATCACCAAAGCTATAGAAAACAAGCTGAATTCTGTCCAGACTAAATGTTTACGAAGGATTAAAAGAATATTTTGGCCAAACACCATAAGAAGTAACACCTTGTTGGCATCCACTGACAGCAATCACTGAGGACTGGTCGGTTGGGACATGTGCTTCAGATGACTGATGACCCACTACCAAAAATAGCATTGAAATAGACACCATAGGAGAACAGGAGTAAGGATAGACCAAAGGAGACACGGTGAAGAGCAACAGAAAGTGTGTTAAGCAGTATAGGGAGCACCTGGGCAAGAGCGGATGACAAGGTGAATGACAGGCATCTGTGGAAAACCCTTATGGAAGCCCCATGTGCCTTGGGCGCTTAAGGTTCAGAGAGAGAGAGAGAGAGAGAGAGAGATTTAAGAAGAATTATATTTGTAACCACAGAGAAATAATTCCTGGGAGAGTAATTACATAAAATAACACACTAATACTTTTAAAGACATAAATACTTCTAAGGTTTAATTTTTATTATTTGTTTAGAACTGTTCCACATGTCCAAGTAGAAATCTTGCAGTAAGTATAATACTGTCAAATGTACTAGAACATTTTCATTATGTGTAAAGTACAGATCTGACTGTCTGACATGTGTCTATGATATTAACACTTCACAAACAGTGATACAAGTGTGAAACTTACTATACTATACAGATTGATGTTATTTTTTTTTCAAATAACAAGATGAAACATTCATCAACAAATGAACTGATGGAAAGCATCAATGATCAAGATCTGAAGAGAGGCTTGATTCCTACACTGTCCAGCACTGTTCATCATGACAATGATGCTGACATGGACATTAATAAAAGCTCAAAGGATGACATGTCATTTGTAAAGAGCAGTGCCATACTGGAGACACATGGTGTCAGAAATGTCAGGTTACACAACTCTGTAATGACAGACTCTACCCCTTTGACACTTAACAGCATGCTGACCTGATTGAACACATTCTGAACCATTTCACAAAGCTGTAGTATTTACACAATGACATACTACTGTTAACATGTCATTTACCAGAAAGGGATTGTTATTAAAGAAGAATGTATTCTGTGATGACACAATTGAGGAATATGATGAGGAAGGTGATGAAATACACTAAGCTATGCAAATGACTGATAAAGAATGGAATACTGACAGCAAAACTTTATGGTATGAAATATATGACAAAGATGGAATGAAATACACTAAGCTATGCAAATGACTGATAAAGAATGGAATACTGACAGCAAAATTTTATGGTATGAAATATATGACAAAGATGGAATGAAATACACTAAGCTATGCAAATGACTGATAAAGAATGGAATACTGACAGCAAAATTTTATGGTATGAAATATATGACAAAGATGGAAATAAATAGTGATCTGACAGAGAAATGACAGACTACTGAAGAGGGGCTACATGGCTGAAAAAAGATAAGAATGATAGAAAGTTTGAAAAAACAAAAAGCAGAAACAGCAGACAATAAGATAACATGATACAGAAAATAACAACAGCAGAGAGCAAAAAAGAAAACAGACAAATAAACTAACAAGAAAACTCACTGAGACATCATCCAAATTGGGACTGACATGAACACTTATGGTCAGGTCATCGTCTGTTGTCTTGGCCGAGATGATCACTGACAAAATGTGAACAAGAAAATAAGACAATCAGCCAAACTTTCTACGTTCACTTCTTGTAATCCTTATCCTAAAAAATTCCAGCCTTTTTTTTTTTATTTCCATCTTTTAATCCTTATCCTATAAAATTCCAGCCTTTTAATACAGAATGAAAAACTCAAAACTGTACAGTTTCTACAAAATAACAAATTCTAATGCAACATTCCAGGTCATGAAATGAGTTCATTTGAAGTCTCTTGGAGTATTCAACTTTACATATAAGATTTAACAAACTTTAATTTTATCTGCTTGATTACATACATAAAATACAGCCACTAGTATAAGTTAGCTGTATACCAGTGTTTCCCAAACTTCTCTGGATTGTGCCCACCTCAATGCCTCAAAAATTTTGACGCCCCTCTCTTCCACCCCACCAGCATATCAGTCAACCAAGTTCTGAAAAAGTATAATATATTCTAACTGCTCCCCAAAATATTCAAACTGGCCCCCTGTGGGCCATATGTCTCACATTTGGAAATACTGTTGTATATAAATGTAATTATGTATATCAACATTAAATATGTAAATGATCAAAGAGAAAATATGAACAAGAAATCTTTGTTGTACAAGTTATGTACAAAATGTCAGGAACTTTTTTTCAAGTAAATAACTTTCTCAAAAAGAAATAAAAACAATCAATCAATGCAAACTAAAATAAAGCAGCAACAGTTCAAATTTACGTGATTCTGAATCTCTGTCAGAGGTAAACCAGTGTGAATCTACATCAGACATAAACCAGTGAGAGTCTGTGTCAGAGATAAACCAGTGTGAATCTACATCAGACATAAACCTGTGTGAGTCTGTGTCAGAGATAAACCAGTGTGAATCTACATCAGACATAAACCAGTGAGAGTCTGTGTCAGAGATAAACCAGTGTGAATGTGTGTCAGATATAAACCAGTGTGAATGTGTGTCAGATAAAAACCAGTGTGAATCTATGTTGCACATTAACTCTTCCCGTGTGGGAGGAAAAACACGGACGTATCATGGCGTGCAGGAGTAAAAACGCGGGTCTTGACTGTAAGGGGGTCTAGTTGTAAAATGGAATGGAAAACAGTATTTCCATGTACTTCCGTATACGTAATATGTGTCAAAGTGTAGCTAAATGAATGAAAATTTCATAAATGCAGAGTTTTTTAGGAAAAAAGAAGTAATGTGATGTTTTTAGACACTCACTGTGGCCAGCTCACCATCAGCTAGGTCTAGATTCGCGCTACTTACCCCTACTTACCATCTAAGATGTGTAGACCTACTTGTCAATCTCGTATTGTGGCTCCGTATTGCATTTCCGCTGCATGAATGTCTGAAATAACCTCCTAACTACTTCTCCAGTCGTCTAAATATGTCTAAATCTACTTAGAAAACATTCAAGAGTAGCGGGGTGGCCATAGGCTATGTCCATACCCCTATCTACATCGTCAAAAACTGAAAAATTTCCATGCTTCGCGTCCTTGTTCTCGCTCGGCATCGCTCGTAACTAGGCACGCATTCTCCATTTTGAAAGTGTCACCGGAATCGCGGACGAAATATGTACAATGTAAATGTTACACCGCTTGTTTTAATGGAACAAACAATGTCGAATTTTTTACCATACGCACGCTGGGGACCACCGGAAGTGTCGAAAATTCGACCATACGCATGGAAAGAGTTAAAAAAACATAAGATTTTTAGCACACAGTCTGTTATCTCTAAAGTCACCAGTGAACAAAGATATGATGTGCACTGTTCTTGCATTTCTTAGTTATATATATATATATATATAGAGAGAGAGAGATGGGCTGAGAAAGAGAGATTGAGATAAAGGTAGAGGCAAAGATAGGGACAGAGATAGTGAGTGAGAGAGACAGAGACTGAGAGAGAGATGCATACACACATGCAGAGATTTCTCATGACGAAGATTACTGTAAATTTTTCTATAAACAGTGGCCCGGTTGTGCTCAGCTTAACACTAAAGACCCACCATCGTTAGTGCTCTTGGCCTTAACATGTTTCATCAGCATGGCCATTTCTGAATCCAGTGTGGCGTAATTGACGTCTCTGGACTCCACCTGGGGAGGTACAAACATGGCAGGGTCTGTGCCCAGGTACATAACATCCAGACGTCCAGACTCACTCAGTGCGACTAGACCTCCTCTCAAGTTCCTGGTAGGGGGAAAAATACGACCATTATTGTTAACTCATTATCAACGCAGACATGCTGGGCAAATTAAACAGGCAGTAATGGAACCACCAAATATGAGACGAGCACAGTAGTCAGTAGGCATACACAACAGTCAGCAAACTGATACAACAGTTAGATAACTGACAGTATGTAAACAGGGAGTAGACAAACAACAGTCAGTAAACAGACATACCAGACTTTAAACATTTGTAACAGTTAGTAAACAGATAGACAGACAAACATAAATAGTCTGTAAACAAACTTACTAGACTCTAAACATTCACAACAGTCAGTAAACAGACATACACAGATAGAGAGAGACAAATACAACAGTCAGTAAACAGATATACTAGACGTCAGACAAATGCAGACATGAGACAAGCTCAACTGTTTGTATACCAAGGGAAGATCAGTAAGAAAAAAGTGAGGAGGGTTTGAATGAGACTATAGGGACAGTTACAAAGTTTTGGAAGAGACTGGAATTACAAAGTCTGATAGGCTTGGTAAAGCAAAAGACAGGACAATTACGATAAGTGTAGGTTTCTGTATGATAAGAGTAGGTTCTAGTATAATAAGTGTGGGTTTCAGAGAGTGTAAACAGCAGCCTTTCTCAACATTTCAGGCCCCTTGGAATATATTTTTTTAATCCCTGTAGAACCCCTGCATTCACTGTTACTCATTTTTTACTTCTTATGGCTCCCCCCCCCCCACTTACCCCCAATATATCAAAATTTTAATAAAGTCACTGGTGTAGGCAGAAAAAGGAATTGTTCTTTTCCCTTTAGTTTATTCAATAGGCCACCGCTAAAATGAAGAATAACAAATGTATAATACACAAAATGTTAATTAGGTATGGCCTGTATGGCCCATGGTATATGGCCTGCGGTATATGACCTGCAGCATGTGGCCCGCAGCATGTGACCTGCGGCATGTGGCCTGCGGCATGTGGCCTGCGGCATGTGACCTGCGGCATGTGGCCTGCAGCATGTGACCTGCAGTATATGGCTTGCGGTATATGGCAATGTGCAAGAATTGTTTTTTTTTTTTCCCTTCTTTGTGCAGAACAGCTAGCATTTTTGAGAATACATCAACTGGACACCCACCAGGACAACTTCAGAGAACACTAAACTGCCAGACAGAGAGTAAAAAAAAATGTAGATTTCATACGTTTCAGCACAGCTGTGTGATCTAAGTGAGACAGGCTGATACTTTTCATCCATGCGAGTCAGGCAAATAATCTGAGAAACTATTCTCTGCCTGGTAAAATGCTCGCTGTCAATGTGGGCTGAATTATGTGTTATAGGCGATGCCAATAAAATCTGCTTCAGCACTCCCCCATCAGAGAGCACTTCAACATCTCATAAAGTTTAGAAATAATAGACTTAGAGTCAGGGTTTCTCAAGTGGGTGTCAGCTGGTGCCTAAGGTTCTGTGAGATGTGCCTTGTAAAGATTTCTCATTCATGATCTCTGGCAGAACCATTGCAGATCTGTTGCAGAAACCTTAGTATTGAGCAATGGCAAGTGAGGGTTTTAGACAGGATGTATATAGCAATGGTAAGTGTGGGTTTTAAATGGAATGTACATAGCAATGGTAAGTGTGGGTTTTTAATGCAGTGTACATAGGAATGGTGAGTGTGGGTTTTAATTGGAGTGTATGTAGCAATGGTGAATGTGGGTTTAAACGGAGTGTACATAGCAATGTTGAGTGTTGGTTTTACACAGAGTGTACATAGCAATGGTGAGCAAGGGTTTTGCAACTTCTTTTTTGAGCAGCGACAAGTGAGCATTTTACTGAATTTTACATAACAATAATAAGAGAGAAATTTTTGTCAGTTTTTTGTACAACAATGATAAATGTGGGTTTATATTAGTATGTAAAGGTTTAGGCTGTTTGTATGGAACAATGATAAGTAAGGGTTTTAGAATGTTTGCATTCAACAATGATAAGTAAGGGTTTTAGAATGTTTGCATTCAACAATGATAAGCAAGGGTTTTAGAATGTTTGCATTCAACAATGATAAGTGAGAGATTTAATGAGTTTGTTTAATGAGCAATGATAAATGAGGGTTTTGAAGTTTGTACAGAAAATTGATGAGTGAGGCTGTATAGTAAAAGAATTATACCTGTGGAAAGATGCCGTATCTAAAATTAATTATAAAGCTAAGAAAGTGTCTCTTATAACATGGGAATAACGAAGATTTACTTGACATTTGCAACGTGGACTTGAAGGGGTACAAATTCCATTTTGGCCATCCACTTTAGAGTAACATCACGATAGACCATGAGTGACTTTGTATGGGTACCAACCAAGAAGCTAATACAGTTTTCTGCTGCTGGAATGAAACAAAGTCAATTGGCTTTCATCAAAGCAATGTTCCGGTGAGAAAGTCCAACTATAGATTAAACTGTTGCAATGAAAACCACAGTGTCATGCATTCCCGCTTCTGAGACCCACCAAGAATACAGGCTCAAGCCCTGCGATAATCTGAACCTCTTGTGGTACTCTCTTGGATCTCATGTGGTCCTTTCGGGGACCATGGCACCTATCGAGGACCACAGGAGTAAATTCAGTAGGATCATGGGGCGGTCTTGGTGGTAGAAGCGAATGAAGAAGAAGAAGATTGAAGCAATAAAATCTAATATGACTAGATGACTCAAGTTTTCTCACTGCTAAAAATACGAGGGGAGTTCAGAAAGCAATGCACGACATCGTTTTTCTTGAGAGCTGTTTATTAAAAAAGCATGAAATTTATAAACAATATACATAGATATGTCATGTAAACATCGGTATTATTCAACATAATCCCCATCAACATGTACAGCTTTACACCAGCACGAAACAAGTGCATGTACTTCTAGCCCATACCAGATTTTCTCTTGATTATGTAGCTATTTCTTCATTGCATGAATCACTCCTTCGTCATCTTCAAATCTTACCCATCGGAGTGCATCTTTAAGTGGACCAAACAGATGGAAATCAGAGGGTGCCAAATTGAGACTATAGGATGGATGGGGTAGTACAGTCCAACCCAATTTGGTGATTGCTTCATGTGTTGCCAGACTTGTGTGAGGGCACTCATTGTCGTGAAGGAGAAGCAGGTCTGTTGGATTCTTGTGCGGCCAAACTCTGCGAAAACGATTTTTTTCAGTGTCTTAATGTAAGCTTGCTAATTGACTGTCTCTCCTCTTGACGTAACACCCATAAGAATCACACCTTCAATGTCGCAAAAGACAATGATCATGACCTTTCCAGCTGAAGGAGTTGTCTTAAATTTCTTTCTTTCTGGTGACTGTGGATGATGCCACTCCACTGACTGTCTTTTTTATCTTAGGTTCAAAATGATGTGTCCAGGTTTCGTCACTTGTTACAATCTTAGCCCAAAAAGTTCTCTTATTCAGCACTGAAACGCTCCAACAATTCAGAAGAAATTGCATTCCTTTGCAATCAACGGTCATTTGTGAGACTTCAAGGAACCCATCTTGTGCAAACCTTAGAAAATCCTAGAGCTTTTATAACTGCATTTGCACTACCACTGCTGACTGACAAGCTTTAAGGCCAATTGTTGAGTAGTGATATGCCTATCAGTAAGAATAATGCATTCAGTGCATTTCAACATTTCCGTCTTGGTGACTGTGTCAGGACATCCACAGCGTGGCCGATCATGCAACTCCTTATCTCCACTTATTGATTCTTTGATTCTCTGAACCCAGAGAAGTTGCTAACATGCTCCATTTTAATGGTTAAGGCAGCCATATTCTTTGGCCGGTTGTGGTGCAATTTGGTTCACACAATCGGCACATGCCATATTTAAAGTGTGCAAAATTTCATGCTTCTATCTTCATTATTAGCTGAAAAAAACGATGTGCTGCATTACTTTCTGAACGCCATTCATCTGTCACAGTCACTCAGTTTTCTCTTTTTTCATCATCATCATCATCATCACCTTTCACTCCCTTGACAGCATAGGCCATGGATAAAGGCTCTCCAGTCATCCCTGTTCTTGGAAGTATTCTCTGCTTCCTTACTTGTGTATCCCTTGTCTCTGAGCACTGTCATAATTTCTCTTCTCCAAGTAAGTCTGGGTCTTTCTCATTTTCTATTTCCTTGAGGATTCCATGTCAGTGTTTGTCTTGCTATGCAGGTGTCAGGTTTTCTCAGGGTGTGGCCAATCCACCTCCATTCCTAGACATGATTTGTAAGTTTTCTCTTTGCTAACAATAAACTCTACCAAATTTGTTTTCTCATTGTTAAAGTCTCTAACATGGTTATATCTTGACAGTTTTTTTCTACAGATAACAAAAGACTCTTAATACAACACCTTATTTTCTAATTTTTATAAACTCTAACATGGCTATATTTTAAGTTTTCAAACTTTAATACTGAGAAATTAGTTTTTTGACTCTGAACACTCATTTCTCTGACTCTGAATGCTGAGAAATGAATTCTCTGACTATAAGTAATGAGAAATGAGGCATTTGCAGTTTTTTCCCTTATTTTTTTGCCATATAACAAAATACATCCTTCAGTTCAGTTCTACTATCACTTTACTACAGACCCTGAAAGCAAGAGTTTCAAAGAATTAAAAAGGTGCATTTTTCTCCCTCTCTGAACCTTTAGGTGCTCAAGACACATAGAGCTTTCCCAAATGTCTGTCCTTTTGCCTTTTTTTCCCTGCTCTTGTCCTGGGGAGGCTTCTACAACTCAACATCCTCTCTGTTGTTCTCCTCCTTGCCTCCTTTGGTCTGCCCTTACTCCTGTTTTCCTGGGTGCACTTTTATACAGTCAGTTATTCTTCTTTATGTAAGGTCTATTATATAATTTAGCATTTATATGTTATCATTTTGTGCCATCACAGCTTGCTTTTCACATTATTGCAGAAAATAACGTTATGGATTTTGAAAAAAAAAAAAAAAAGCAAAGGCAAGTTTTAAGGTGAAAATGAACATACTAAATGCACAAACTATATAAAAATACAATAGCTCAATCAAAGGTCAATATCAGAGTATGGACAAAACAAAGAAAACGAAAGGTCAGACTAAAAACCGATTCTCACAAAAAATATATTCTGCATAATAAATACTTCATTTATCTTCTACACAATGCTCCGACTAAAAGGCAAAATCCCAATTTCCATGCCATTAAGGCATATTGGGATACAGTGCCCGGCCATAACTCTAATACCATCTGCTCATGAAAGTGTGATGTAGTCAGTATCACACCAAGCCACATTTACTTTCCAAGATTTCTCTGGTACCCATTTTTAGAGGCTGGGTGGACCCAAGGGTCTTTCTGGTCTGGAGATACCAGAAAAATCTCCACTGCTGGGACCTGAAACTGGTACCATCAGATTAATAGACTGAGGGCCTAATCACTCAGCCGATGTTCTGAGGACAGACAATTTCTTATCTTTTACATGATATTCTGAGTATAAAACATATAAGTTTACTTATCTTTTACACAACATTCTGAGTACAAAACATACACTTTACTTATCTTTTACACAATATTATGAGGACAAAATATATGCTTTACATATATTTTACATAATATTCTAAGGACAAAACATACTTTACTTCATTCATTTACTCATTTGCATGTCCCTTGCGGAACTTTGCCTCCCTAACAGCACTCCTGTAGGCCTCTCAGTTGTGAGCAAGATGGCCTGTTGGTGATGCATCCATTTGCAGATCCTCAACAATGTCTTGCAGCCATCTTCGCCTTGGACTTCCTCTCTTTCTTTTTCCCATTATGTATCCTTCCAAGACTGTCTTCTCCAGATTATCATGATGTTTAATGTGACCAAAATATTTTAAGTTTTCTCTGTTTAATCCTCTTTACTAGCCAGCCTTCTTCAATATTAAGTTCTTGTAGTATGGATATATTTGTTCTTTTTTTTGTGTCTATGATATTTGAAGAACTCTTCTGTAGCATTTACATTCAAAGGCATTTATGTGTTTCTCAGCTGTTTTGTTAAGTGTCCATGTCTCACAGGCATATGTTGCGATGGGAAAGATGCATGCCCTTAAAAATCTTATTTTTGTAGTTCTGTCTGTTCTTCTCCACAGATTCTTTAGTTGTTTTATTTTCTGAACAGCGATAGATGTCCTTTTAATTTCCCTCATTTTATCTCCATTATTAGTTAATAATGATCCAAGATATTCAAAACTCTCCACTTCTTCCAGTTTTTCCTCATTGATACATATTTCAGCTGCCTTGTTTGTTTTGTCAGATGTCATCAATTTAGTTTTCTTCACATTAAGATAGAGGTTTTGCTATTTGCTGTTCTTATAGACTGACATAATTAGTTTTTTCATTCCTTTTTGTGTTGTGGACTGTGTCATCAGCATATCTAATCTCTGGTATTTTATAATCTCCAATTGTTATGGCATCATAATATTCTTTGTCGACATCTTCTCTAACATTCCTCATTATATTTTCAGTATACAAGTTAAATAAGTAAGCCGACAATGTGCACCCCTGACAGACCCCTTGTTTTATGTCAAACCATGTTGTTGTTTCACCATTTATTCTTACTGCTGCTTGTTCATATAGCAGTGATGTTAATTGTATCAAATGTGTTGGAAATCCCATTTTTTTTTCCCATTATTTCCCAAAGTTTCTGGTGTTGTACACAATCAAATGCCTTTGAGTAGTCTATAAAGGCTAAATATAGCCTTTACTTATCTTTTACAAAATGTTCAACAAATCTGCTTAATATTTCAATACATAACTTTTTTAAATACAAAAGAGACATGGATATACCTAATATCTGGTATATCTGTTAACGTGTTTGTGTCTTATGTTTGGCTGGCTGGGTTGGTTCCATGTTCTGGTTGGTTGGATGATTAGTTTTTTGTTAGATGGTTGGCTGGCTGGGTTGTTTCAGTGGTTTGGGAGGTTGGGTGACCGACTGGTTTGGATGGTTAGTTAAATGATTTGTTGGATGGCTGGTTGATTGGTTTGCTGGTTGGTTGGAAGGCTGGGTTAGTTCAGTGGTTTGGGAGGTTAGATGGTTAAGCTAGTTCAGTTTTCTGGGAGATAATCTTTCAATAAACATCCCTGAAATGACAAAAATGCATTTATTAAAAAAAAAACATGCCCAGTGTTGACTGAAAACAAATTTATACAGACAAAAATATATCTGATCTTGACACAACATCAACAAATGGTGATAAGAACATACCTGATGCATAAGGAAAAATACATGAGGGCTCATACTCCAGCTTTTTGACGAACCTCAATGTTCCACTGTCAGTCAAGCAGAATATGCTCCGCTCACCTAAAAAAATAAAATTTACGCAACTACATTAACGATATATGGCCAATAATAAAGATCAATTTCTGTTCACTTTTCAGTGTTTTCCTGAAGTTGATGTTTTATATCACTTAGTGAATAACCTTAATAAAGTGTCATGAATCAAGGAAAAATCTAGGTTAACTATATAAAAGCTATTGTTTATATTTATCGATGGTTAAGACAAATTTTGTTAAAAACTTTCAGGAGAAAAATTCACCATTTAGCCATTAATATTCACTGGCTATTGATGATAAACATTATTGTGTGAAATGCATAGAAATGTTGAGTGGTTTAAACTAATGATTTTTTCTGTGTAATAATTTTAAAATTCCCACATATTTCACTTCTAAAAACAATGTTAAAAATATCTAGAAACTGGTTATTTTCTTAGATTGTTTTGTATGTTGGTATGCTACTCTTAGTTTGTATGCTAATGTTGTATGCCCTATATTTGCATGTTATTATCTTATCCTTTTGGTCTGACTGTAGGTCAGTTTCATCTTGTTACTGTTTGTATGCCACTGCTTTATCCTATAGCATAATTTTATCCACTTAGACACTTTGTATAATATTCTGTATTTTAATCTTTTATTCTTTCTGGATTGTTTGTACACTATGGTTTTATTCTGTTTATATGGCAACATTCCATCTTTTCTGCTTGTATGCCACGATTTTATCCTATTTATATACAACTGTTTTTATATATTAGTCCACTTGTCTTATCCTCTTTATTTATATGTTGTAGCTTTTATCTCTTTGACTATATGTCAGAGTTTTATCCTCAGGGATTTTTTTTTTGTGCCGCTATATGATCCTAAATTTTCATGCCATATTTTCATTCTGTGGGCTGTATTACTCTAAAATCTGTGATAAACTAAAATCTCCCACTCTTACCAGTCTTCTATACAAATATTTTTTATGCAGCCCTTAGAATGTTTCTTGTTACATTCACCCCCCCCCCCCCCCCAAATCATAGCAGAATAAAATCTATCTTAATGCTGTTTACCTAACACTAGAATAGATGAGGGCACGCCAGAGTATTCCACAATGGCAATGTCCAAAGCTTCTTCTCCAATGTTGTATATCCAGTCAGCCTATGAGAGAGACATGCATGTGCAGTCAACCTACACAAGAGGCACGTTTATTAAATCAACTTACCAGAGAAACACACATACATGAAATCAGCCTATAAGAGAAATGCTTACATTAAATCAGCATACAAAAGAAACACACATTAAAAATGGCCAAGATTGTCTCTTGACATGTTGAGATGCTGTTGTTTGTGATCAGCTCCAAGAACTTTCAGGACCCATCGAGCAGAGACCTTTGTCATTTGAAGATCACTGTGAATAATGGCATGAACACATTCCTGGGAGATGCCCAACTCAGTAGCAATGTAGTTGTCGATCATCCATTATCATGTCATGGATTCTGCTGGTGGTTTCATCAGTGGTTACCGTTCTTGGTCTTCCTGGATGGGGATCATCCAGACTCTCCTTTCCACATTTGAATTGAGCTGCCCATTTCTTCACTATGCTGTAAGATGGGCACTCTCCCCTAGAGTCTCTACCATATCCTCATGGATCTCCCTCAATGATAAGCCCTTGATGCAGAGATAGTGAATGACTGCTTGATGAAAAATTTTATCCATTTTCTCAATTTCTGCCACCCCTTACCACTTCAGTAGCCTGTAAAAAAAAATTGGTTGCAGTTAATTTCTTGAAACTTTGTGTTTAATCTTACATTAACCTGATCTACAAATACACCTAATATCAACTGTGTGTTTGAAGTATTTGTACTTTATGCCGAGAACTTATCAATCACTCCTCGTACAACATTACTATCACTACTTTATCTTATTTCAAAATGATTACAGCACTTTAACCCAATCTTAAACCTAAATCTAACCTTACCCCCCCCCCCCCCCTTTCCCGCTGACATCTCCTCTAGCGGCTATCATGTTTCTATTGCCCTCCCCCCCATAACCACCTGTTTTCCTCCTCTCTCTCCACCTCTTCTTTACAACTGGCTCTATTGGCTTATCCTTTGTGTGGCCCGTGTGGTCTCTAAGCATCTTCTAGTGGACATGAACATCTCTGTTTCCTACTTCTGGAGGAGGCCATATTAGGATAAGTTCCTCATTTAGTTATTTGTTTTTTGTCTCATTTGTGCATGTAATCCTCGAAAAAGGCTCACGCCAAAATACAGGATGTTGCATTTTTTCATTTATACATTCTCATATTTTCTATTCGTTTTTTTATCACTTTACTCACTCCCTCTGCCACTTTGTAAAACTAAACCATACACCTCTATCTAACTTATTTATACCAGTTTTACTGCAGTGGCCATCCCTTTTATCTGTCACAATTACCTCTACACATAAACCTAACTTTAATCTTTTCACATAACTTTAAATCTTTCATCTAATAACCTTGAACCTAAACATTACACCTAATCCTAAGCCTTTCACATAATCCTAAACCCTTTACCTAACCTTGCCATTTCACCAAACTTTAAACCCCTTCACTCAACCCTAACCCTTTCACCTAACATTTAATCCTAAACTCAACCCTATCACTTTTTACCTGATCTTTTCACTTATCCCTAAAACCAAAACTTAACTGTTCACATAACTCATAAACCTAAAGCTTTCACCTAATCTTTCATCTTTCACCTACACCTAGCCTCTAACCCTTACATACACAAATGTAATAAATGTTAGAAGTATGCCATTTTACAAGTTGAGGGAATGGGTTGTCATGCTCCAGTCAATAGCCCAGCTGTGAAAGTGAGCACTTAACACTTGTATTAGGGACTGCCTCAGAAAAAAAAAGAATGCTTGTTGTAAGACGAAGCATATCACAGCACACTGCACAAACAGATGCTAGTGTATTTGTGGTCAGATCATGATATTCATATACAAACATTAGTTCAGTCACACGGGACTATGTCTGAGCCAAAAGGGCATGGGAAAATATGGCAAATAACAAAAAAATAACCACAAGTTCACAACTGTAACAAGAATAATACAACTACATACATTAGGATGCTAACAAATGTTGTGGATGTGCTTACAGCAGTTCCATCTTCCCATAATGGCATCGAGTGGATTTGGTGCAAACAACCATACTTTCCTTGACCTGTCAACACTCGCAAAGAGTGATATGGTGAATATAATGCCTGACCTCTCCTTCCCCAGCTCCAGGAGATAGGGACCCATTTCTACAGCTGGGCAATTTGGGCACTTCCAACCGGACTTGAACTACTAACCTCACTGTGTGAAACAAGAGCACTGTGTCACCGAGATGCCCGGCTTTACAGTAAAAGTGTAGGGAACATACAAACTTACTGAAACTTTTTTACCAGATTTGATGTTCTGGGCTTCATCTTGAACACCAGTTTCTGAAGCTACTGCCAAAATCTGGTACCTGCAATATAAGAATCCATGCTAATAAATGTTTCTGTTTAATGACCTAGAAAGTCTTTGTAAATGTCAACACATAAAATTCTCTGTTTGTCTTATCTCTGTCTACCATTTGCCTGTAGTCTCCATTATCTACAGCCAAATGTCTTCCAGTCTCAAGTCTAATATCTCTGTCTTATGTATAATGTCTTTCAAACAGTCTCACATCTGATGTTTCTAATGTCTTTCAAGCACTCTCATGTGTAATGTCTAATGTCTCCACTTCAGGTTTCTCAGATTCATGTCTGATGTCCGTTTCAAGTCTCATGTCTCTTTTTCATGTTTAAAGTTTTTGGGTCATGTCTATGTCTCCCTAAAAGTCTTGTGTCTGATGTTTCTGTGTCACGTCTAATGTCTCTGTTTCATGTCTAATGTCTCTTTTTCATGTCTAATGTCTCTGTTTCATGTCTAACGTCTCTCAGGTTTCTCAGATTCATACCTGATGTCAGTTTCATGTCTAATGTCTCTGTTTCATGTCTAATGTCTCTGTATCAAGTCTAATGTCTCTGTAAAATGTTTACTGTCTATACCTGTAACATTCAAGTTTCCATGATGACGAAGCTGTGACAAAAGAGTCTAGACGAGGTATGTATCTGATGGGACCAGGCAGCAGAACTCCAGGAAGGAAACAACCAGGACATAAAAAGACCTGTAGATGACTGTCACAGATGGGGTAAAGACAACAAATTTTGATGACAGCAGTGAGAGAGAATGTGGGGGGAGTATGGATTTTGCTAAATCAGATAAGACAAAGGAAGTGATCAAATAACTTTTCCAGTCTTGAAAAAAAAAAAAAAGCAAAACAAACAAACTCTCTCTCTCTCTCACTGACTGACTGACCATGACTGACTGACTCACAGAAGTTATGACCTTCTAGGGCTAAATTCCAAGACGCCCCCCCTCCCCAATTCCATCTACTAAGTTTATACAAGATTATTTTTTCACATTTTAACCTTTTCACTACTATGCACACTTCATATGCTGTGACCTGCAGTACTACATACTTTTGCTTCCAGGTCCCCCCACCCCCCACCCCCGAATACTTTTCTCTATATCATCTGAAAATCTAAGCGGGCATCACAACTCTCTGTGATTATTTTTCCCCATATTCATGTTACTATTTATCTTCTTGATGGCTAAAACTTCTTCAGTGAATGATTTTTACATCAAATTAAAAAAAACATAATTTTTTTCAGTAACGTTTTTTTGTATGTGCAATGTTCAAAAACATCTTAGAACATGATGTGACATCACAGTCCTCGGACATATATCTTGTTTTCTGTCATCTTTTATTTTTTGCACAGGTAACAAACTCTCTCAATTGGCCCTTCAGTGTTGATGGAAAACATCTCAGAAAAGTCAATCACCACAGGCATCAGTGCCATTGCTTGATAAATGCAAATTCTCAAAAGTAATTAAAAATTATAGTGAATTATGGTTAAAAAAAAAAGGTAAAAGTACTACCACCATGCCAGGTAGGTATATGGTGTTCATTTCTGTATTTTCTTTGACCTGTCAGCATAATAAAGAGTGATGTGGTCAGCACAATAAAGAGTGACATGGTCAGCACAATAAAGAGTGACATGGTCAGCACAATAAAGAGTGACATGGTCAGAACAATAATGAGTGATGTGATCAGCACAATAAAGAGTGACATGGTCAGCACAATAAAGAGTGACATGGTCAGAACAATAATGAGTGATGTGATCAGCACAATAAAGAGTGACGTGGTCAGCACAATAAAGAGTGACATGGTCAGCACAATAAAGAGTGATGTGATCAGCACAATAAAGAGTGAAGTGATCAGCACAATAATGAGTGATGTGATCAGCACAACTCATTCACCTTTACTTCTTCCGCTCCCAAGGGACCCAGAAACCCAATTTTATAACTGGGTGACTGAGGCTTTTCTGGCCAGACTTTATACCTAGCCATGAGAGACACACACACAAACTACAAACTACACAGGCGCTCAGACTAGAAAGCCTGATGAGAAATGGTCTCAAGATTTCTCTGACAATCTGCCTGATTGTGAAAGAAAGAAATTTCACCAGAAGAAGAATGCTTCTACTGTAGGTCAGAAATGTTTAAAGACCAGCTGCCATGTTTTGATTTGCCATTTAATGCATTACAACATTTATTTCTTGATTATTGAGCTCACTGTGATTAGTTTTTTGTGGTGTATGCATATTTACACAGCTTAGATGTGTAAATGTTTTTCAAGTTTGCTAGTATGTGCATACAGAGGACAATGATTTGTATACACATTGTTTATACTGACTAGTTTATATGCATAGCCTAGACTTTAATCAAATACCAAACTGACCTTTCACCCCACCAAAAGTCCCATAGCAGAAGTTGAAAGCTGTTCTCTGGAGGCCATGTTCATACAGGAGATTAAACTGATACTGGCTGCCATGTTCTACACTTCCTGAGATCACTGGGTGATTGACAAGAGAAAAACATTTAAATATTTTTAAGCTTCATACTAACAGTACAGGCTGCTGATCTTCTTCTTCTTTGCTTGCTTCTACCACCAAGACCGCCCCGTGATCCTATTGAATTTACTCCTGTGGTCCTCGATAGGTCTCGTGGTCCTCCTGTGGTCCCCTAAAGGACCACACGAGATCCCCGAAAGGACCACAAGAGGTTCAGAGTATCACAGGGCTTGGGCCTGTATTCTCGGTGAGTCAAAGAAGCAGGATTGCGTGACACCGTGGTTTTCGTTGCACCAGTTTAATCTAGAGTTAGACTTTTTCACCAGAAAACCATGACGTGTTTTGTGATGCCCTTGTATCCCCGCCGGGTGAGAGGTGGTTGCCAATCCAAACCAGCGTTGGACTTTCTCACTGGAAAACCTCAGCGTGATTAGGATATGCATACATCCTCATTGGGTATGAGGTGGTTGCCTATCTAGACTGCACTGGTCCAGTGTCTCCGACTTCAGCATTTTGCGGTTGTGGCCGCTACCCTTCCTAATTGTGACCAGGATGGAGCTTTTGTCCAGGAGGACGAATCCTCGCCACTAGTGACTTCCACCCCTGGGTTGAGCCGGTTTAGGCATATTATCCCAGTATTGGCGTGTTTAGGACGTGACCGACCTCTAGAGCGGAGGTACTGTGTCATGAGTAGGCATTAATTTTCACCCCTGGGTTAAGCTGGTTTAGGCATATTTCACCAGTATGGGCATATATTGGATGTGGCCGGCCTCTAGAGCAGAGGTGCCGTGGTATGAGTCTCGCCGCAAGACTACTAGACATACCGATTAAACTTCACTTTATCCTTTCCATCAACTTTTCACAGCGGCACTGCCCAGCAACCTTAGTCACATTTTCTTCATTGGCTGGGAGGAGTTTCGCTCCATGCTCGGCAGCCTAAGAATCTCATCAGCAATGTCTCAGTACCTCTGGGTTAAGCCGGTTTAGGCAATCTGCCCCAGTATGGTTGTTTATAGGATGTGCCCGGTCTCTAGACCAGAGGTGCCATGATTTGAGTAATCCTGACCTCGAGACTACTGGTCATTTCACTTAATCCTTTCCTTCACCTTTTCCATGACTGTGCTGCGCAGCAACCCTAATCACATTTTTCTTCATTGGCCGGGAGGAGTTTCACACCACGCACGGCAGCTGAAGAATTTCATCAGCAGGGGGTTTTAAATCAGAGTTTTCCTTCTCCTAGATGAGCTACCAAACATGACTCTCATCTACCAGAAGTGGACTGTCAGAGGCTATTTGAGACACACATCTTGGAGACATTTAGTTGGAGTGGAGAGCGTATCCCCCACCCCACCTCTGGCAATAACAGTCCTTAGAACCAGGCCGCTGATATTATGGAAAGACAGGGATAACTTCAAATATCACGTACACAAAAAAGGACAAATACATCCATACTACAATAACTAGTGAAGATGACTGGCTGGTAAAGAGGATTAAAAAGAGAAAACTTTAAAATTTTGGACATATTAAACGTCATGAGAATTTAGAGAAGACCATCTTGGAAGGGTACATAACAGAGAAAATAAATAGAGGAAAACCACGGCAAAGATGGCTGCATGACATTGTTGAGGATCTGCAAATGGATGCATCAGCAGCAGGGCATCTTGCTTACAACCGAGAGACCTACAGAAGAGCTGTTAGGGAGGCAAAGTTCGGCAAGGGACATGCAAATGACTGAGGGATAACAGAGTTACATGCATCATGTTTGAGGTAAATAAGAGAAAGACTAGCTAGACTCATCAAATATTATGAAGGTGGAAATAATGAAAACATGAACTGTGCAAGCTTTTGCTAGACTATAAAATTTTTCGTGAAGACACACATGTCTGACAGTCTCCTTGTAATTTTCCTTGAGTCCGAAATATAAACAACTCTGGATATGGCACATTTCTTTAAAATGATATGCACGAGCACTGACTATCAGTGTGGTATATAGCCCATATATATTTTGATATTATGGAAAAACCAAGTGAAAAAAAAAATGACTACTTGATGTTCAATAAAGGGCACTAACCAGTTATAAAAAAATGAGCACAACTATTTGTGTGGTTATTTCTCTTTGATTATAAAAGTGGTTCATGAAACTGTACAGACTCACAGGGTTTAGGAAATTATATCACTAGATTTGACAACTCAAATTATAGATCAGAACAAGATGTGATCCCACGATCGACACATTAAAATAAAGTGAGCCCCCTCACCTGATACGTTATACACAGCCAGTTTTCTGGGATGTAGAATTGCCAACTTTAAACTGTCTGCTGCTCTGGGAGACAGGAAGTTATAAAAAATACTTCAAATGCAAAATGTGTAACAAGAGTTTTGTTGTGTTTTTTTTGTGTTTATTAATCTGTATAATAAACTGTATATAAAGATGCAAATATTGTAACATGACAAAGTGTCCGCTGTGTATAAGAAATTGTATATAATGAGACTGTTGTATCTTTGATTTTTGAAGAATATTTCTCAGCTAGTTTTTTTCAATTTTTAAGTTTCAGACCTATTCAAATTTTATAATTTGAGTTATATATGTGGCACAAAGTCCTCTATCTGTCCAGTAGATTATTAACAAATCTGTAATTTTTTTTTTTTACATGTATTTCCTAATCCATATTTTTGGCATTAGTTAATGATTTCTGTGACAAGTTTCAGGAAGTTTTCTAGATTTTCAGCATGCACCACTGTATCATTCGTGTACTAGAATTTACTGAATATTCTAGCACTGACAATTAGTTGATTGTGAAAAAAAAAGATTTTAACTATTACAAGTGTGAAAGTAAACATTTTAATTAATGTAAGAGTTAAGATAAACTGAAGGAATATATTTCACAACATGTATTTCAAAAATTCCTTTTCCCTAAACTTCCAACCAAACTCTGTCACTGTAATACATCTTCCTCATATTTAATCCCTCAACTTACGAAGAAAATCTCCCAACTTCCACCTGAAGTATGGGTTGTTTGAATGCCTGTTCCACCACCACGTCTTCCACCGAATGGCCATGTCCTGAGATAGGGCTATAGATCCTCAGTATTCCCTGAAAGCTTCCAATTATTATTTTGTCTGAAACAAAACAAAAAAAAAAAAAACAGAACCTACAACTGCTGATATTCATGTTTTTAATACGAAGCCTACAGAGCTGCATGGTGGAGTGGCCTCTAGTTATAGAGGCTAGCTGCAAATATACTGAATAAGCAGCCGTGGACCAACCAGGCAATGGTAGGTGAGAGGAGGGGAATTGACAGTGGCGGGCTGTTTTAACTTTATAAAATAGCTCATAACTCAGTGATATGACAATCGGTGAGTAAGGGGCACTATATCATCATTCTTAGGGCATGTGATGAGGAGAGAAACTGGAAAACATCATAACAATGCCCAAAATTGAGGACAGGAGAGGCAGAGGGCAACCGAGGGAAAAGATGTTATAAGGCCTGACAGTGAGGCATGGAAAGATATCAGCAAAAGAGTTACTCAGAAATGTCAAGGACCGAGATTTGTGGAGGAGTGTGACTGCCCATACTGCCCGTCATGGCATGTAATGATGATGACAGAGTTGCATATCAGAATAAATAATGGAAACACTAACCATGGATTTTGCATCACTCTTACTTAATAATATCTCCTGTGATCTCTTTATACCATAGAAATTAATTTTTTTTAAAAATTCTAACACAGTTTATACAGATTACAGAACAAAAACAGAAATTGGTCTTAATCTGATCATGCATGTCTGTTCTTTATTAAACCTTGGAAGCTGGACTCTTGCCTGATCAAAATGCAACTTTACCTTTATCTTTTACTTCTTCTGCATATTTTAAATATTCTGTACTACAGACTAATAAAATAGGTCAGATAATAACAGAAGAAGATGAAATAGCAAAAAGATGGGCAGAATATATGAGACCTATCTGAAGATAACAGAGGCAAAAAGCCTGGCCTAAAAAACATACATGGTCCATCAATAATGAAATCAGAGGTGGAAAGAGATGAGAGTAGGTGAAACACTGGGACCAGATGGGATAACCATAGAAATGATAAAAGCACTGAAGGAATTTAGAACTGAAAAACATAACAGAAATATGTAATAATATATACAGCCTGGGACTGAAACATTCAGAGTGGTTCTAAGGACTGTTATTGCCGGAGGTGGGGTGGAGAAATCGATCTCCACTCCAACGGCGTGCGTCTCAAACAGCGTCTGGCAGTCAAGTCCAGCTCCTGGCCTTCCCGTGGCAGAACTGACAGGAGAAGGGGCGAGGGTGAATATCTGGTGCCTGAAAACCAGATACTTACGGTAGATGAGTGGCACGTTTGGTAGCTCATCTGCCACTGTTGGCGAGATTCTTCAGCTGCCGTGCGTGGAGCGGTGCTCCTCCCGGCCAATGAAGAAAGGTGCAAATGGGGTTGCTGTGCAGCATCACAGCGGAAAAGGTGGTAGAAAGGATAAAGTGAAGCAAACAGTCAAATCACGGCACCTCTGGTCTGGAGGTCGGTCACGTCCTGAGTGCAGTCATATCGGGTGAAATGCATGAACCAGCTTGTCCCAGAGGTTAAGACACTGCTGGTGAGACTCTTCGAATGCCACGCGTGGAGTGAAGCTCCTCCTGGTCAAGGAAGAAAATGCGGAAAAGAAATAAAGGTTGCTGTGCGGTGCTGATGTGAAAAGGTGGTGGAAAGGATAAAGTGAATTTTAATCGGTATGTCCGGTAGTATCGCTGTGAGAGCTATACATACCACGGCGCCTCTGCTCTAGAGGCCGGCCACGTCCGAAATACACCTACACTGGTGAAATATGCCTAAACCGGCACACACCAGGGGTGGAACTTGATGGCTAGACATGTCATGCCACCTCTGCTCTAGAGGTCGGTCATGCCTGATATACACCCATACTGGTGAATTTTGCCTAAACCGGCTCACACCAGGGGTGAATCTTGAAGGCTATGCATGTCACAGTACCTCTGCTCGAGGTCGGTCACGTCCCAAACAAGCCCATACTGGGATAATATGCATAAACCGGCTCAACCCAGGGGTGGAAGTCACCAGTGGCGAGGATTCGTCCTCCTGGACAAAAGCTCCATCCTGGTCACAACTAGGAAGGGTAGCGGCCACAACCGCAAAATGCTGAAGTCGGAGACACTGGACCAGAGCAGTCTAGATAGGCAACCACCTCTTACCCGGCGGGGATGTTTGCGTATCCTAATCACGCTGAGGTTTTCCGGTGAGAAAGTCTAACTCCGGACTGGATGGGCAACCACCTCTCACCCGGTTATGATACACGGGTATCTCAAAACACGTCGAGGTTTTCTGGTGAGAAGGTCCAACTCTGGCCTGGGTGGGCTACCGCCTCTCACCCAGCAGGGATGCATTGATATCCTAAACACGTCGAGGTCTTCCGGTGAGAAAGTCCAACTCTAGACTAAACTGGTGCAATGAAAACCACAGTGTCACGCAATCCGCTTCAGAGACCCACCAAGAATACAGGCTAAAGCCCTGCGATACTCTGAACCCCTTGTGGTCCTCTCGTGGATCTCGTGTGGTCCTTTCAGGGACCACACAGGAGACCACGGGACCTAACGAGGACCACAGGTGTAAATTCAGTAGGATCACAGTGCGGTCTTGGTGGTAGAAGCGAACGAAGAAGAAGAAGAAGAAACATTCAGAGTTTGTGGCATTACCCAAGAAAGAAAAAGCCACAGATTGTAGTACTATAAGTCTGATGAGTCATGTGACTAAAATTCTCCTCAAAGTCATCCTCAACAAATAACAAAATTGATAAAGAACTTAGTGAAGGACAATTTGGTTTCAGACAGAACAGCAGAACAAGAGAGGCAATTTTTTGCATAAGAAAGCTAATAGAGAAATACATGGAAGTTCAGAAAGTTCATAATACGCCTGTTTTATAGATTATACTAAGGTACTTGACAGAGTGAAGCATGACAAACTAATAAAATGTCTTGAGGAAATCAGTCTTGATGACAAAGACATCCAAATTATAACAGATCTCTACCGGGAACAGGAACCTTCAGCAAGATATAGCACAGCGACATCAACAAATGTACCCATAAAGAGGGAAGTGAGACAATGATGTGTTCTGTGTCCATGCCTATTCAACCTGTATACAGAGAACATCTTCAAACATTCAAATGAACTATCAGGACTGAACAGAGAGGGGAGAAACGTCAACAATTTAAGATATGCAGATGATACAGTCCTTCTAGCAGAGAATCCACAGAACCTACAGAAATTAACAGATGTGATACACAACACAAGTCAAGAATGGGGACTTGAGATCAATATCAAGAAGACCAAAGTAATGGTACACAGCAGGAAAGACCAGAACCAACAGATGGATATAACCGTAAACAAAGAGAGACTATAACAAGTGACAAACTGCTGCTACCTAGGTCATACATTAAATGAAGATGGGAGATGGAGATAAAGAAAAGAACAGGAATGGCAAAATATACATTCAATGTCATGAAGACTGCTGTTATTCAGAAATCTGCCCATAAAAACAAAATTAAGATTTGTAAAAATTCCCAATATGCCTTAATGGTGTGGAAACGGGAATTTTACCATTACCTTTTAAAAATGTTACATCTCCTCTGTTTTACTGTATGAAGCAGAAACCTGGACTCTAAGCAAAAAGGTGGAGAGAAAGATTAATGCAGTAGAAATGTGGTTCTGCAGAAAACTAGGTCATAGGGAGAATGAAAAGAACAAATGCACAAGTTTTAGAACAGCTGGAAGTGCAATGTGAACTTCTCAACGAAATAAAGATGAAAAAAAAAACCAAAATACTTTGGCCATATCAAAAGACATAACAATATACTGAAGACCATCCTAGAAGGAAAGGTGAACGGAAAAGATCAAGAGGAAGACAGAGATGTTGATGAGAAAATAACATGAGAATGGACAGGACACAGCCTGGCTGAATGTACCATCAAGGTAAGGGAGTGAAGAAACTGGAGGTTCATTACTGCCAGCCTTCATTCTGGAGAGGGCACATGATGAAGATGTACCTCAGATTCAGGCATTCTGGCATCTTGTCCTAATTTACAGTCATGTTCATGACACTGAATTACATAAATTTTTTTTATTTTAATGTGATAACAACCCTCTTCTTTATTCACAATGACTATTTTTCCATCTTTTGCTTTTGTCCCTTTTGTTAAGGGCATTTTCTGACAAATTAGCATGACTATATGTGGTAATATAAGCAGCGGCATATCCATAAAGGATGATAGGTGCAATAACATGCAAAACTCCTAACAATTATATCATTTCTGAGTCAAACCTTACATTAAATGGATTTTGGCATGCATTAATACTATCTGGTATCAACTTATAATCTGCACTAATTCAAATTTTCAAATTCACAATAAATGAAACTGCTCTATAACCATTCAGAATAAAGTCATGAAAGGGGCTTTTACCTCTTCATGCATGCTGTTCAGAATAATACCATGGAATTCTTTCAAAACTGTTCTTAATAAACTCTTGATTAATCATTTATAATTTAAAAATGATGCTAGAAATGCACTAAACCTTCGGATACTGATATAAATTCAGCAGTTCACAAATACATTTTTCTGAACTTCTAAAATACTGCTTGATATAAACACCTTGTTGACTGTAACACAAGTTCGGTTGTCTATCTCAAAACTTAAGTAATAAACCTAACCAAACTTGTTATCTATCTCAAAACGTATAGCAAACAAATCTACACAAACTGGCTGTCTACAAACAGACATATACAAACCAACTGTCTATCTAAAAACTCACCACAACCGCTAGCATCATTATCAACATTGGCTGTGCATAAACATCCATGACCAAACTCTTCATCTTCTCCAACAGTCACAGACCACCAATCTCTAGTCTTGAATAAGGACATCTGCCTGTTCTAGCTCAGTTTAGCTTGCATGTACAGAAACAAACATACAGGATAAACTTGTGTCTGTGGAAACAAACACATAGGATAATTTTGTGTCTGTGGAAACATATAGGATAAGTTTAGCTCATGCTTATGGAAACAAACATTCAGGATAAGTTTAATGTGTGTATGGAAAAAAAACATACAGAATCAGCTTAGCTTATGTCTATGGAAACATTACAGAATCAGCTAATCTTCTGTGTGTGAAAACATACAGAATTAGCTAAGCTTGGGTATACAGAGACAGACATATATGAAGGCCATACCAAAAGTAAGTTTACAAGGGTTATTACTTCAAGAGCAAAATATATCTGGACATAATACATTGTCCATTGTGTTCCATGACAGACACCTTTTTTCCCCATGGTCACTGTGATGATCGAGATACATGTCTAAGCACAGGACAAATTTTTCTACGCTCATCTTATAAAATGTGGTGATCTGGACACTGTGCTACCTCTGTTTCAACATCCTTTTAGCTCCTGAAATCCATGGCCACCAAGATGTTCTATGAGAGCTGGGAAGAGGTGAAAATCACCTGGTGCCAGACTGGGGCTATTCGAGTGATGGTCCAAATTCTCCCACCAAAAATTTGCAAGAGCTCCCGAATCAAAGCGCCCTTGAGTAGACAAGTGTTATTGTGGAGCAGCAATGCACCTTTTGTCAACAACCCTGGAAGAGAACATCTGATAAGCAGCTCATAAATCTGTGGTCCTTGGAAAGGGTTCATGGGTACCATTGTGCACACATCTTACGAAATTCCAAATACACAATCATTCTGAACACTGTTGCTTGTGACAGACTCAAGTCATGCATCAGTTCATTCACAGCCACTCATCAGTTCTCCAACATCATATATTCAACCAGGCTTCTGTTTGCTGCTGTGTCCACCGTCATGGGTTTGTCACTTGTTGTCAATCACCCAGTTCAAAATTCTGCACACCATTTTGCCACAAACTGTCAACTTATCACACCGCTTCCACTGATTTCTATCATACTGCCTCCACTGACTTCCACCAACTGGTGATGAATTTCTGCAGCTGGCGCCTGCTTCATGTTCAGAAATCCTTTCACAGTATGCACCTCTTATTTGGATGACTGCTCCAGCAATTAAACTATCTTTAATTGATGGATGCCACCTAGACGGTGTGGTTGGAAAATTCAGCAACTATGCCCATTAGTCTGACATCACTTTTATGGAGTAAATATGATGTGTGAAAACAACACATATGTTCTGCCTAGCTTATGTGCAAAAATATAAAGAAGCCTATGTGGATTTAGACTTGGTAGTGCCCTAAACTATGTAAAGCTTGAGGTCCTTTGTTAAAAAATTCTGAAATTTCATAAGGCCCTTCAGATCACGAGGCACTAAGCTTGTTTAGCCTATGCTTAAATCTGGCACTGATCGGGTGGGTGGGCATTTCATTTTTAGGATGAACTTAAGGTGTTGGTGCAAACACATTCTGAAGAATTATTTTAAAATATATCCAGAACATGTAAATGTGCAATAATTAATAGAGAATTTATAGAAAACATGAACTAATTAATATTTAGGAATCTGCAGATGATAAAGAAGTAATTAGCATCTGGGAACTTGATTCATCACATGAGATATACACAGTGAAGAATGATGACATATGGAGAATGATGACATATGTAATAGTGGAGAATGATGACAGATACATAGTGGAGAATGGTGACATATACAAGTGGAGAATGATGATATATACATAGTAGAGAATCTTGAGATATGAACACTGAAGGAACATGAGACATAAACACTGAAGGAACATAAGACATAAACACTGAAGGAACATAAGACATAAACACTGAAGGGACATGTTATATACCTAATGAAGAGACATGGAATATGTGCTGTGGAGAAACATGATATATACACAATGAAGAAAGATGTGATATGAATGCTGGAGAACACGATCTGAACACTGGAAAAATATGAGATATGAACAGTGGAGAAACATGAGACATGCTCTCTGGAAAAACATGAGACATATACTCTGTGGAGAAATATGAGACATACTCTGTAGAGAAACATGAGACATACTCTGAGGAGAAACATGAGACATACTCTGTAACTCTGAAGAGAAACATGAGACATACTCTGTGGAGAAGCAGGAGACACACTCTGTGGAGAAATATGAGACATACTCTGGAGAAATATGAGACATACTCTGGAGAAATACGAGACATACTCTGTGGAGAAACATGAGACATACTCTGTGGAGAAGCATGAACTACACATTATGGAGAAAGGTGATATACACAGAGAAACGTGAGATGTGCACAATGACTTTTTTTCATTTCGCAAATCTGGCGATTTCATCTTATAGGCAATACTTTATAGGGCAGAAAAGCGAGAAGATGGAAAAAAGACATCTCAAACTGTTATGTTTCGCACAGTAAAAAAAAAAAGAACATTAAACTGCTGCTGTAGTCACGGCACTTATTTAACACATATTTCTAAATTCTGTGAAATGTTTTAAAGACACCCATCTGATAAATATCTTTAAATTATTTAAAACATTTTAAAGATAATCCTATTTCCTACCATTGTCGAAAACTGGAACCTTCTCTATAAAATGGGAATTTTACTTCCCTCTGTGCCGATTTAAAACGACATAAAATGAATTTTAGCACAGAAAGGTCGTTTAAATCAAATAGTTAATAACACGTGATTGCATAAAAACAATACGAGCGGCACCAAACGTGTAAACGCGGGTACAGTGTTCGCGCCTCGTATCCAAGCAAACATTCCTCAACCGGCCATGTTGCTTACTGCGCATGCGCAGTTGATCACGATTTTGTAATCGATGCTCTTCTTCTTGGCGAATTTGCATAGCACCGTAACAGTGACTTCTATTCTAACTGGATTCAGTTCTCAGCTCATTCTTCTTTAAAACTATTCTTTGTACGCTCGCTTGTTCTCTCTGTTTTTATTGTCTTTCTTTAATACACAAGTTTCTCGTACTTAAAAATAATTATAAGTAAAAAACTTCTCGCTCACCATCTTCTTATATCTTATATCCTTCCCGTGCCGTTAAACGTCACATAGGGCTCGTAAAGTAGTTCGCCAAATTTTTCCTGTCTTCGGCGAGTCTTTCAACCTCATCAAAGGATTTTATGCCTGTTAACTTGGCCTCTCTTAATAATGTCCTCTTCAGAGTTTCACGCGGTCTGCCCCTTTTTCTTCGGCCTGTTGTCTTCCAATTAGAAGGGACCTTTTCTTCTTTCCAAATCTTGTTAAACATTCTCTGTAGTTGTCTCATGTTGTCACTATTGATAGCTTTTAGCATCTCGGCTGTTGTTTCATCTTCACCTGCAGCTTTGTTGTTAGCCATTAAATTCACTGCTGTTTCAATTTCATGCAATTTAATTTCATCTAGGTTGACATTTAGTTGTGGGGCTGGTAAGTCAGTTTCAAGGTTTAACAATTCTTTTGGGTGTGGTCGATTGAGTATTTCTTGGAAGTGTTCAGCCCATCTTTGCTTTTGGTCTTTATTTGATGTTAATAGTGTTCCAGTTTTGCTAAGGATTGGTCTTTCTTTAGATGTAATAGTACCTGTTAGCCTCTTTTGTATGTTATATAAAGTTTTGCTGTCTCCTGTTTTTGCTGCTTTTTCTGCCTCTTTCGCCATATTGTCTGTGTATTCTCTTTTATCCCTTCTAGCTGAACTTTTTACTTTCTTGTCTATGTCTTTGTATTTTGCTTTTGCCAAATCTCTTTCATGATCTGCTTTTGCATTCAACATGTCTAATTTGACTGCTCGTCTTTCATGTATATACTTCCATGTTTTATCTGATATCCATGCTTTTCTATTTGGTTTTTCCAATCCAGCGCTTACTTTTGCTGCTGTGATTATGGCTGTGCTGTAAGAATTCCATAACTCATCAATACCTATCTCCTCAACTTCACTGGGTGTTTTGGAATGATTGGCAAGTTCCTGATTGAAATTAATGTTAGTATTTTCTTCTTGTAGGCTGTGGCTGTTTATCTTTCTGTGTATTAATTTCTTGTGTTGACTTTTCAATTTTAGTTTTATTTTCCCTATGCACAGGTTGTGATCACTGTTGACATCTGCACCCCTATAAGCCCTTACATCCATGAGAGATGTTCTGTATTGCTTTATAATACAAAAATGGTCTATCTGGTTTCTAGTTATATCATCTGGAGATATCCATGTTGTTTTATGTATCTCTTTGTGTGGGAATATTGTGCCTCCAATGACCATGCCCTCTGTTAGACATACTTCAATTAATCTTTCTCCATTCTGATTAACCATGTCAATTCCTTCTTTCCCCATCACTTTTTCAACGTCGGCTCACCATCATGTGTATAAAATCGGAAAAAAGTAGGAGCAGCTTTATTACTTAACGATTACAAAGTTGTGACGTTTCGGCGTGAGCCTTAATCATACAAAAACATACAGGACGAAGAAATAGAGAGAGGAGATAAAGTATAGATTCACATGAATACTGTTTAAAAAAAATTTTTTTTAAGGAGTACTTAGCTGTAAATTGAAACAGGTGATTGGGGAAGAGGGGTTGCAGAGAAGAGGGGTTGCAGAGTGATGCTGTGAGGAAGTTTGAAAAGTAAGAAGGGGTGGATTTAGTGGAGAGGTACTATAATGATTGAAGAAGATGATGTTACGTGTAACTAAACAGCGAGTTTAATCAATGTGGTTCCAGCGTTCCATAATTTTGAATGCAGCGGTTCTCAAGTGCCAGGCGGCTTGTGTCATCTGCGTGACATTGTTTAATGGCTGTTACCAGAAAATCGGATTTGCCTCTGTGGTTGGGGCCATTGAAATGATTTGGGACTGGTTTCGAAGCATGCTAGGCGATGTCGTACAGATGTTTTTGCATGCGGTCCCCTAATCTGAGGCCAGTCTCACTGATATATGTTATCTTGCATCTTTTGCAAACGATGACATATATCACATTTCGGGACTCGCATGTGAATCCCTCATGAAGAGTGAGGATAATTTTGGGAAAGGTGATTGTTTTCGTTTCCCAAACTACAGGGCAGGTAACGCAGCGGGGGCGGTTACATTTTCTGGTGCCAACATATGTAAGTCTCTGCTTCAAGTGGCTGTGGACGAGGGTGTCCTTAAGGTTTGGCTCACGTTTGTATGCCAATAGGGGTGGATCAGAGAAAATGTCACGATTTTCGGAGTCGAGTTGGATTATCGGCAGATGACGATAAAGAATTTTCTTAACCACCTGACCGTGCGGGTGGAAAGGCAGTACTAACTTAACTCTGTCAGATGGAGTAACAGGCTTTTTCCTGAATACTTCTTTTGCGGCTCACTAGTTGGATACGGTTGAAGGCTTTACGAAGGACCCTTTCTGGGTAGTGGCGATGACGGAAAAATTCTAATAACTTGTTGGACTGATCTATAAAGTCCAAATTATCCTGACATATGCGGCGAAGACGGAGGAGTTGGGAATATAGGATGGAGTTCTTACAGGCCTCAGGATGGGAAGATGTGTAAAGCAAATAGGTGTGGCTATCGGTGGGTTTGCAAAATACAGAGGTGACAAGCCTGTTTGTGCCAATAGAAATTTTAATGTCTAAAAAATTAACAGACTTGTCAGAGATTTCATAAGTGAATTTTATGTTGTTATTGAGTGTATTGGCGAATTCAATAAATTTTTTAAGATCTTCTTGTGGCATACTTGTAATTCCAATGCCATCATCGATGTAACTTTTATAGAATTCTGGAAATCTGCCAGTGTAGGTTGCCCACAATTTGACTTCCAGAAAGCCCATAAATAGACATGCGTAACTGGGACCCATTTTCGTTCCCATAGCAACACCACTGATTTGCTCGAAGTATTCGCCGTTGAATTCGAAAGAATTTTGGTTTAGTACTAGCTCTGTAAGTCTGATTATGGTGTCAGTGTTAGTTGTGGGGTGAGGGTCTTTGTCGAGAAAATGGCGGAGTGCTAAGAGTCCATCCTCATGGGGGATAGAAGTGTATAGGGAGCAGACATCAAGGAGAAATATGTGATAGGTGTGGTGTTGAGAGAGTGTGATTGTATCAAAAGTTGTTAATGCGTGGTTGGTGTCTTTCAGAAAGGAGGGTAGTTTGTGTAGAAGAGGCTGGAAAATGCTAACTAAAAAATCAAGCAGTGCTTAGTGTATAGTTGTATACTTATACACCAATTATTGTCTCGCTCACCATCATACGTTCTCTGACATAGCTGTAACTATTGTTCCAGCTTCCTGAAGTTCCATAGTTTTCCCCCACTCACCCACTTCGTAGAATACACGTGCAGTATTTATTTTCTGTATTGAGGCCATGGACAAAAAGTTCTGTCATTTCAATTATGTCATTTCAGTTTTAATTACGTTTGTTACTCGCATAACATATTGCACAGTATGTACATGGAATGTCTGAAAAGAGTGAAAGTTGGTTTGCCTGTGTGCCCAATTTTTCACCCTTTGCAAAATAAAGTTCAATAAGTCAGTCAGTCAATTCCCGCCGGTCCCAATTTCTTTTGTGCCTCCCCTAACCAGGCCAGTTTTAGTGCTGAACCTAAGTACCTGCCTAGCCACAGTTTCATAACATCCCCCATATATATATAATATATATATATATATATATATATATATATATATATATATATATATTCTAATAGAAAAAATTCGTACATTTAAATTAGAAAATTTCGCGCGGTACCATTTGTATGAGTTGCACCATGAAGCATTTCTTGGTCAGCCATTTCTTCGAGTGAGATAGATAGATAGATAGATAGATAGATAGATAGATAGATAGATAGATAGATAGATAGCACAAACGTACTCATTCATCCAGATCTGCGAAGCAGGTATTCAGACACCCCCCCCCCCCCCTCTTTCATAGCATGTTCTGCAGGTTGTACCAAGCTCTGGCCACAGAGAGCTACACTGGATGACAAGCTTTGGGATACAAATCATGACTTCCAAAAGACTGCAAAATTTATTTGGACAATAAAAATAGATACCTAAGGCTAGAACCATGGAACAATACAGATGGCTATACCAACAGCAGCATACTCTAATAACTACATAGCAGGAATAGAAGCAATAAAAACTGTAGCAATGAAAATAATATAACACAGAAACTACGCTGAGAAGCAAATAATCTTTTTCGAGGATTCACAGTCTGTAATACAAGCACTGAAAAACTAAAATGTTAAAGACCTGGATAACCTGACAGAAGCCCTATCACTAGCAAGCATTCAATAAAACAGTCACACAGTAGCATCCAAGGAAATGAAGAGGCAAACAGCCTGGCAAAAGGAAGAAGAATGCAACAAATTGATAGAAGCACAAAATATGAAGAAAAAAAGGTCAGACAAAAGCCATATATAAAAACAAATGTACAAAACAACACCCCTCAGCAAAAACAGATGATGAATGCTACAAACTCTCAAGAAATGGCCAAATGATACAATAATTAGTGTATAAGTATATAACCATACACGAAGCAATGCAGTAAACTAAGGTGTGACTTGTCCGGCGGTGTGTGTCAGGAATGGATTTAGTAGAACGTGGAGACTGTTTAAATAGAGACCTGTGATATGTGGTCAGGGGTTGTAATTAGGGGTGGTGGATGGGAAACCGGGGAGGGGAGAGAGAGTGATACAATATTGACCTAGCCAGGAGAAGTTGAAACATATGATTGGGGAAGAGGGGTTGCAGAGTGATGCTGTGAGAAAGTTTGAAAAGTAAGAAGGGGCGGACTTAGTGGAGAGGTACTATAATGACTGAAGAGAATGTTAAGTGTAGCTAAACAGCGAGTTTAACCAATGTGGTTCCAGCGTCCCATAAATTTGAATGCAGCGGTTCTCAAGCGCCAGGCGGCTTGTGTCATCTGCGTGACATTGTTTGATGGCTGTTACCAGAAAATCAGATTTGCCTCTGTGGTTGGAGCCATTGAAATGATTTGGGACTGGTTTCAAAGCATGCTAGGCGATGTCGTACAGATGTTTTTGCATGCGATCCCCTAATCTGAGGCCAGTCTCACCAATATATGTTGTCCTGCATCTTTTGCAAACGATGATATATATCACATTACGGGACTCGCGTGTGAATCCCTCATGAAGAGTGAGGATAGTTTTGGGAAAGGTGATTGTTTTCGTTTCCCAGACTACCGGGCAGCGGGGGCGGTTACATTTTCTGGTGCCAACATATGTAAGTCTCTGCTTCAAGTGGCTGTGGACGAGGATGTCCTTAAGGTTTGGCTCACGTTTTACAAGCCCACCGACAGCCACACCTATTTGCTTTACATCTCCTCCCATCCTGAAGCCTGTAAGAACTCCATCCCATACTCCCAACTCCTCCGTCTTCGCCGCATATGTCAGGATAATTTGGACTTTATAGATCAGTCCAACAAGTTATTAGAATTTTTCCGTCATCGCCACTCCCAGAAAAGGTCCTTCATGAAGCCTTCAACCATATCCAACTAGTGAGCCACAAAGAAGTATTCAGGAAAAAGTCTGTTACTCCATCTGACAGAGTTACGTTAGTACTGCTTTTCCGCCCGCGCGGTCAGATGGTTAAGAAAAATCTTTATCGTCATCTGCCGATACTCCAACTCGACTTCGACACTCGCGACATTTTCTCTGATCCACCCCTATTGGCATACAAACGTGAGCCAAACCTTAAGGACATCCTCGTCCACAGCCACTTGAAGCAGAGCCTTACATATGTTGGCACCAGAAAATGTAACCGCCCCCGCTGCCCGGTAGTCTGGGAAACGAAAACAATCACCTTTCCCAAAACTATCCTCACTCTTCATGAGGGATTCACATGCGAGTCCCGTAATGTGATATATGTCATCGTTTGCAAAAGATGCAGGACAACATATATTGGTGAGACTGGCCTCAGATTAGGGGATCGCATGCAAAAACATCTGTACGACATCGCCTAGCATGCTTCGAAACCAGTCCCAAATCATTTCAATGGCTCCAACCACAGAGGCAAATCTGATTTTCTGGTAACAGCCATCAAACAATGTCACGCAGATGACACAAGCCGCCTGGCGCTTGAGAACCGCTGCATTCAAATTTATGGAACGCTGGAACCACATTGATTAAACTCGCTGTTTAGCTACACTTAACATTCTCTTCAGTCATTATAGTACCTCTCCACTAAGTCCACCCCTTCTTACTTTTCAAACTTTCTCACAGCATCACTCTGCAACCCCTCTTCCCCAATCATATGTTTCAACTTCTCCTGGCTAGGTCAATATTGTATCACTCTCTCTCCCCTCCCCGGTTTCCCATCCACCACCCCTAATTACAACCCCTGACCACATATCACAGGTCTCTATTTAAACAGTCTCCACGTTCTACTAAATCCATTCCTGACACACACCGCCGGACAAATCACACCTTAGTTTACAGCTAAGTACTCCTTTTTTTTAGCATTGATGTGAATCTATACTTTATCTCCTCTCTCTATTTCTTCGTCCTATATGTTTTTGTATGATTAAGGCTCATGCCGAAACGTCACAACTTTGTAATCGTTAAGTAATACAGCTGCTCCTACTTTTTCCTATTTTATGCATTCTGACCAAGTGATAATCTTCCGACTGAGAACGGGAAGTTGCAGGCTGAGACACCACATATACCAGAAGCTGAAAATTAGCATAAAAGACCTATGTGCTCGCGGAAAAGAACAGCAGACACCACATCACATCCTCCAGAGTTGCCAGCTGCACAACTCATTCAGACGAAGGACCTGGCCAGACCCTAGCCCTCCTACAAGAGAAGCTATACGGTGATGCTGAAAACCTAGGACGGGCAGACGCATTTGTGACAGATTGGTATCGATGTTTGAGCGAACGACGAAAAATAAGAACCATGGAACGAAGAATAATAATAAGAAGAAGGGTATGAATGAGCTCTCTCTCTCTCTCTCTCTCTCCCCTCTTCCCGGCTCTCTCATTTTATTTATGTACTGGTTTTTTTTTTCATAACTACGTATTCTATTTTTGTATTGATGGCATGTGTTGATTTCTTGTGTATAGTTTTTAAAATATCTCTTTTTATATATGTTAAAAACGTGTATAATATAGGGTTCGGCATTATCCGCGGTTTCAAATTATCTGCTTGAAGCTTGGCATCAAGTGACAGTGGACACAGATGGAACTATGGTACAAAACGAACTGCTGTCAGAAAAGTTTTGTACGCGCGTGTGCTGTACATCTGTATTTATATGTTGTGTTCAGATAAGTTCAGTGTGTTCGTGCTCATGTATATTTATGTTATATTGTACTTTCTGCTGTCTTTTTTTAATTTATAAAGGAGTGATTTACAAAATATATTAATTTTTTTTCATTTCCAGTTGTTCCTCTCTTATTTCATACTGTTTTTTCACACTTTTTTTTGTCTTATCACTATTCTATTCTATTCTATTATGTTCTATTCTATTCTATTAAAAAACTAAAACGTTTATCTTTCTCTGCCCTTCTTTGTAGTATTGCATTACCACCAGCTATCCATATTGTTTTATCTGTCTTTTTATGGTGCAGAAAGCTCTCCATATTGTTTTATCTGTCTTTTTATGATGCAGAAAGCTCTCCATATTGTTTTATCTGTCTTTTTATAGTGCAGAAAGCTCTCCATATTGGTTTATCTGTCTTTTTATGGTGTAGAAAGCTCTCCATATTGTTTTATCAATCTTTTTATGGTGCAGAAAGCTCTCCACATTGTCTTATCTGCTGTCCTTCCTTTTATGCGTGTGCGTGTGTGCATGTGAGTGTTTGTGCAGAACCTCAGAATTTGGTACTTAAATCTTGCTACTCTGTGCTCATTATTTTGTGAAAGAGGCGAAGATGGAAACTGTTATTTATTTTTTCTCATGCCTTGAATAAATTTTCTGTATTTCAGAACCATATAAAAGTGTGCTGAGCATATAGGTCTGAGAGATCAGAGCCCGTATCTTCTGTGTTGATCTTCTGTTGTATCACGACTTCTTCATTTGTTTACCAAATGTGATAGCTGCATTGTCTGTCCGTGTACACATTTTATTTCGTATTTCATACCAGAAGATACATACGGTAATTTTATATAGTAATTTGTAACGAACTAAGATTCAGCGAAGTTCTAAAAAAATCACAGTCGCCTTTTTTCTATTTCATTAACCGTAGGGAGCGAGGCAGATTGAAAGGATCTGAAGAAAGATGCCTCATGAACATTTTAAGAATACAATGGGAAGAACGTATGACAAACAGGAAATGATCAAATGAGCATTGAGAATATTACTAAAGAAGTAAAAAAAAACGAAGGTGGAAGTGGCTGGGTCACATACTACGCGTGGGAAAAAACATCACCAACAACTATATCACCTTGACTTGGACGTCTCAAGGGAAAAGAAAGAAGGGCAGGCCACTGGGGACATGGAGACGCTCAATACAGTAAGATCTAAAAGAGGCAGGAAAGACATGATTTGAGGTATCCTGACTTGTTCAAGACAAGATTTGTTGGAGAACCCTTGACTGATGCCATATGCTTCAATGGAAGTACAGAGGACTGATGATGAACCGTAGGGAGGAAGCTGGAAGTCATATTATCTGATAAATCATTCTTGCAGACACGAGAAAGGAAAGCTGAAGGTGTAGCTTAAATTAGATCAGTGCGGCCCAAGGTAGGGTCACGGGAGGACTCAGGTAGAGTCGCAAAAAGATATAAAAAAATTATATGCGAACAAAATAAACTTTATGTTTTCAAACCTATATATTTAGAATAATAACCACGGTGGCACAATTACGTCACGTAAAAGACATTGGGATAGTATTAGTTAATTACTTTTTTTTCAATATTAAAAAAATCTTTTTCATAGGTAGCAGGTCACCCATCACGTATGGTTAGGGTCGAGCTCAATAAAACAGTTGAGAACCGCTGAAATAGATTTTTGTTTCTGCGTCGAATCTCGGAAGAGCAAGTCACCGTCAATTCCCGGTAGCTGACCGATATTATACGTAAGTAAACAGAGGAGACAGAGTGTACGAAGAGATCAGGCACTTGTTGTTTTACCGTTAGGGAAATTCGTCAATTATTCGACTTTACACACACACACACACGCACGCACACAAACTGATATGCTGGTTGAGTTTTAGTGTAGAGAAAGTAAGTCCTCACAGGTGAAACTCGTCAAAGATTCTACTTGAAGAAAAACCGAGATGCTGGTTGAGTCTTGCTAGTGAGGCAAGTACGTTGTAATGTTATACGTAAACATTCTTGTTTAATGAGTGGAGAAAGAGGCCGGGGGGGGGGGGAAGCTCCCTCCTTTTCCCCCACAAAAGCCACCTTGTGCATACTTTCATTGTCAACATAGATACGAGGGTAAGTTCATTATTATATTCTTATATCCTCCCCGTGCCGTTAAACGTCACATAGGGCTTGCAAAGTAGTTCGCTAATTTCTCCTGTCTCCAGCGAGCCCTTCAACCGCATCAAGGGATTTTATGCCTGTTAATTTCATTATTGTATTACTGATTTTATAATACATGCATAATAACAATTCAGTCCGAGTGGGAAAAAATAAAGAGACAGTGATAACAATCATACATTCATATAGATATTTTAAATTGTTTTATTTTGTTTTGTTTTTGTAATACTTGTATGCTAATGTACATATGCTGTCTGATGAACATTTATCATGTCGACAGGGAGAAGCTTTAAAATTATCCAGCAAGACAGGATAAGACAAAAATAAATTTTGAAGATAATTGCCCAGCTAGAAGTGAAACCACCCCCACCCCCCAAGTTTAGAACATTTTGAAAAAAAAAAGAGTGTAGTAATGTTTTAGCCTTTGTATACTGAAAAGTCAATGCAGAAAATAAGCATTGTAAACCAAGGATTAATTGAGTCACAGTACAGAAGGGACACATTTTATGTATTTTCTTTGACAACTGATATACTAGGAGAATTTAAAAGTCATTAAAATGTAGCAATTTGAAAAAAAAATGGGACATAATATTTATTCATTTCAGTCATTATGTGTCATGTCAGAGGGTATTAATGGCTTCTCCATTTTGCACAGCTTGGGGTTTTCTGATCAAACTGGTAGCCATCCCATGTTTCATAGCATTTGTTCAGCACTTTCAGATATTTTTTAGAGTCTTCTTTTGTTTTGTATTATTTTCTTTTCTTCTCTTTCTCCATTAAGTTTTATAGTGTTTTTTTCAGGTTCCCTGACTTTTATCTTCTCAAAAAAAAAAAAAGTTTTGATTGTACTTCTCTCTTAATGGTTTTTAAAAAGTTTTCTATGTTTTGCAGCTTTTTGGTTGTTTGAGTACATGTTCTGTTTTGTGACCAATGTCCCAAGCATAGAGTAATAATGGATCATCATCATCATCATCATCATCATGTGCCGTGCCGAGTGGCGTTGGCTCTTATGCTTCTCCAGAGTATCCAATCCTTCATGCAGGCCATCAGTTCAGTTGGTGATCTCCTCTCACACCATCCCGTCAGACTGTCCAGGATCATTTCTCTTGGTCTTCCTCTTGATCTTCTTCCTTCTATTTTTCCTGTTGTTATAATATTTTCAATGCCCCCTCTTCTCATTGCATGTCCTATGAAAATACATTGTTGCTCTCTTATCTTTTTGACAAGGTTTTTTTTGTCTCTCCAGCTCTTCTCCTACATTCTTCATTAGTTATTTTTGCTGTCCAGGGGATTCGCAACATTCTTCTAATATACCACATTTCTGCTGCTTCCAATGATTTTTGTGCAGACTTGCCTATTGTCCATGATTCACTTCCATATAACAAGATATGTTCAATATAGCATTTTAGGACTCGTTTTCTAACATTCATTGATAAAGATGTGTTAGCTAATATGTTTCTCATTCTCTGAAATCCAGACTTTGCTTGGCCTGTTCTGTTCCTAATTTCTGTTTTGCATTTCCCATCTGAAGTTATTACTGCTCCAAGGTATTTGAATTTCTGCACCTGCTTTAGAATAGTTCCGTTTAATTTAATACTGCATGCTGGTGGATTCTGTTTCTTAGATATAACCATAGTCTCTGTCTTTTTGATGTTCAAAGTAAGGCCTTTCTGTTCACTTTCTTTGGCGACTTTATCCAAGAGATTTTGCAGGTCTTGTTGGTTCTCAGCTATCAGTACTGTGTCGTCAGCATACCGAAGGTTGTTAATATTGTATCCTCCAATTTGTATGCCTGGTTCTGTGATGATTGTTCTTAGAATATTCTCGCTATACAGAGAAAAAATGTCTGGAGATAGTACACATCCTTGTCGCACCCCTTGTTTTATAGGTTGATATTTTCCAGTTCTATTTTCAACTCGAACTGCTGCTTCTTGCTGCCAATGGATCTATATAACACTGAAATGCTCCATTCTGCTTACAGTTAAAGGTCATTCTGCTTTTGTGTTCATAATTCCTGACTAGACTTCAGTTGAATGTTTGTGCTGTTATTATTTATCCAGGGTAAATGGATTTGTATACTTGTACAAGTGCCTTTCTGCATGCATGGATATAGTACTTTGATTTGTATAGCTTGTTATATATTTTAACCTTCTAGGAGACTTTAGTAACCACAGCTGTCTGTGCAAACATCTATTAGATTTTAGTAGTTACTGCTATCTGCATAAACATCTAGCAGACTTTGGGGACACTACTGTCTATGCAAAATCTGTTAGATTTTAGTAGTTACTGCTATCAGCATAAACATCTAGCAGACTTTGGTGACACTACTGTCTATGCAAACATCTGTTAGATTTTAGTAGTTACTGCTATCTGCATAAACATCTAGCAGACTTTGGTGACACTACTGTCTGTGCAAACATCTGTTAGATTTTAGTAGTTACTGCTATCAGCATAAATATTTAGCAGACTTTGGTGACACTACTGTCGGTGCAGACATCTGGCGTACTTCAAGTTGTTGAGTGCTGCCACCTGTTCTATGGGGTGTCATGCACATACAACTCCCTGCCAGCGTGCACAACAGTGTCAATAGTATCAAGCATGAATATACAAAACGTAATGTGAAAACTGTATTTTATGTTTCGGGCACACAAAATACAGTTTTCATGTTATATTTTGAATTTTTTTGCATTTGACACTATTTAAGCCTCCTTCTAATATTGGAACTGTTTTATGTGTGCCACCCTGTAGTACACTTTCTGACATGAAACATTGCCCTTTGATAAAATGCTGACAGCCTGTTGACCCAAATTTATCAGCCAGCGCCTTCAGATCCTGTTGCTTTTATTTCATCTTATTGTAAGCTTCAAATCAACTGGCTCAATCTGCAGTGTTTGGCCGGTCATACTTATACTTTGTAGTTATGCAGTGGGATGAACAGTTGATAAATAGTAGCTGTCATGTGACATGGGTTGTTCCTAAAGTGGTAGAAAACATTCTTTCTTGCAACCTGTTCAGTTTACAACAGGGTCACAATGTTTTGACTAAAGTGTTTTATCTAGTCACCAGTGTATTTACGACCCACATTAATAAAACATTTTCTCTGTATAAAAGCTGATGGGTTGTGTCAATAGGCTTTTTCATCTTTCTGGATTGCTGAAGAGATCAGTGGTATTTTAAATATTTATTCAGTTATGTATGAAATAAGAACATAAGTTGTGAAATGGAGTGACCACAGAAAAAAGAACAAAATAATGTTATTTTTGAGTAACTTACAAGATGAAGAGTTAAAAAAATATTTACAACTCCATTTTACATCATAATACTACTTCATTATCATTTTACATCGTCATATTACTTCATTATCATTTTACATCATAATATTACTTCATTATCATTTTACATCATAATATTACTTCATTATGACTAAAATGAAACTGAAATATCCTTCAGGAGCTTGACCTGTCTACAATTTATGGCCACATTTCAACACCACAAGTGGATTCGTTGTTCTCATATCCGTGCTGTGTTGCATTGTTGCTATGGTGACATACTGAATAATAGTAAGCTGATCACTGAACTTACAACATGCACACTTGGCAGGGGGATTCGACAGCTTCACCTGTCTCAGACAACATGTTCCAGTGGATATATGTCAGACCCAGGTCAGTTCAAGAGAAAGTTAGATCAAACTGCTCACAGTTTTATAAAAAATACTAGCTGTAACCTGTAAAAAAATAATGGGAAATGTTAGCATGAATCTGGTCCTTCAGGTCAATGACCCCATCTCCGTAAAAATGATTAGTGTTATGGAACAGATAGAGAAGCCTCTATTGGATGGTTAAAAATGGATTACGGCCTTGGAACGTCAAAAATATTATGAGATTTTGACCAAGAGAGAGATGGAAAGACAACATAGAAGAGGATATAAAAGAAATTGGTGTCACCAACTGGAGAGAGAAGATTAGGAATAAATAGGAATGGAGGCGAACTTTATCTGCAGCAATGGGCCTTAATGGCACAGAAAGCTGAAGAAGAAGAAGGAGAAGTTAGCATGAATAAAAATTATATTGTTACTTGAATTCATTACTTTTCCCAAAGAAGTTTTCTCCAAAAACCACCACCAAGAACAAAATAAAGAACTTGACTAGCCAAGGAATTATTACCACAGAAAATAGAGTGAAGCAAATTAAGACAGATGAGCAAACAACAACCTGTCTTATGGGTGATCGGGGAAAGAAGATGGACATATATAGGCCGTGTGATGAGAAGAAACAATCGGTGAATACCAAAACAAGCTATCAATTGGAGCACAGCAGGCTGAAGAAAAAGAGGTTGACCACGTGAAACTCTAAAGAGGGCATTGTTAAGAGAAGCACACTTTAGTGGGCATAACATCCTTCTATGAAGTTGAAAAACTCGCCGAAAACAGGAAAACTTGGCAAACAACTGTGCAAGCCCTATGTGACATTTAACGGGACGGGGGAATGTAAGATATACACAACCTTCTCCCTACTTTCATTTTCTGATATGGTGTAAACAACATTAGGACAAATAAACTTTTCTAACTCAAGAAAATAGCAAATTCTCCATAATCTAGAGCTAACCAGAACCATGGGTTGAGAACCACTGATCTAGAGCTAACCAGAACCATGGGTTGACACTACTTTTCAGAGAGTTGTCACAAAACCCAAAACCCAAAATTTTACTATACCCCATGAACATTATAAAATGTGTGCTATCTTGAACACACTCACTGGCACATGCAAGTTTTATGGTCAGCAACAGAAATGTTGATTTTGGGGTAAAAATGAGTTAAATCCATATTTTGTTGTTTTGATATATTTTCATCATATACTATCTTTGTTTCAAAATCTGAAACATGGAGTTTTCATATGAAAAATAATTTGTAAAATTGTGTTTTGAATGTCACCTTTCCAGAATGTCAGAAAATAGATTATTTTTTTTCTCACTCAGAGAACAAAGGAAGCACAACCAGAGGTGTGAACTTTGACACTTTGGGGTCATGGAACAATCGTCTGACCCTTCCAATTTTGTATGAACAGAGCATAAAGAAAGGGAAGCTAATTCCTCGTGTTCCACTTGATGAAGTTGGGCTAACCTCAGTCATAGGCAGACGAAAAGATAATGAAGATCGTTATGTTGTAGGTAATCCTTGTGATCAACTGTTAAGTTGTTAATAAACTCTGTGCCACTGTGTTACGTTAAACCAGTCCTGTTCCAAGGGTGCAAAGCTTGGATGGTCAGTAAAGAGATACAAAGAAGACTGGAATCAGCTGAAATGGAAGTTTGGAAGAGGCACAAGAAACAAAGAAATTATAACAAAGATCAGAAAATGACAGTCAAAATTTGTGGGGCATGTTTGGAGGAGAGGTGGATTGTTGTGATTACTTCCAAAGTCCACATTTTCTCCACACAAATTAGCTTCACATGCCAGGCTTTATATATAGGTATGTCATCAAAATTATGTTGTATTTAGCACTTACAGTTCATCATCAGCATGACGATTCCTTGGAATCAGTTCATACGTTACAACCAAATGTCTTGACAGCACACCATTCCAGGTTTCCATACACATCTTCAGAAAATTCTGGGATAACACCTTGCCTAGGCATGTGATTGATTGCATAGTCATGTAGAACCTTAGTTGTATCTTCTGTTCTGCCTGGAAATATTAACTGAACATGTTTTATAGTTGGGTATTATGCATGAAGACTATCTTATAACACGTTCTTGTCTCATTCTTCCTAGATCCAAGTGTGACATAATTTTCTTGTCTACATTCATCATTTAACAGTGCATTTTAATTAGGCCCTCACTGCGCTGAAAGCCCATTTATCTAGTATGAGAACATAAAAATGGAATGAACGAATGAACTCTGTTTTTAGAATGTGAATAATTTGGCATGCAGGCCAGTCTTATATTCTGCCCTTTATCTCTCATCTATGTCAGAAATGTCACTCAGTGTCAGTTTGATACAAGTATCCTTTACACATAGGAAATAGTAATAAAATACATAATGAAAACTATTACATTAAACCTTATATTTGCACATTCAACAGTATGAAAGATCTAAATCTATGTATTCACATTCTCATACATTAGCCAAACTGCTAAACAGGTTACTATGCATAAATAGTTATTCTGAAAGCCTGCGCTGAATTCTAGACATATATGAAACTGCGAGGAAAATAGAGATAAACCCTTTCATAGGAAAAAAGTTACATTAAAAACTAAGTGTTATGTATTATATTACAGTGATAACCATTCTGTGGCCAGCATACTGTATAAACATACGACAAATGAAAAAGATCTATACATTCCACTGTGTAGTACTAGGGAAAAGTATGAAAACTTGTAAAACCAGGGATTGGAAAATTATGAGTGAAATTACAGTGATAAAGACTTTAAACAAGTGCATGAAGTACTAAGATAAAGTATGCTGCAAATCTGAAAGATAATTTAAATGTACTGAGGTGACTTGATGAGTCAAGAGTCAGTTCTCTGATATTACTTTTTAAAATTCCTGCAATTTTTGCAGAGGAACTTATGCCAGAGCTGTTGTATTTTGGAATCTTTGATGGACATGGTGGATCATATGCTGCCGAGTATGTGGCTGACCACTTGATTGATCATTTGAGTTTCTGGATGACCAAGACGGGAGATCTAAAATCTGTTCTGAGAAATTCATTCTGTGACATGCATAACCTTATGGCCCGACATCTTGTCTTCTATCATAAAGGTAAATGCCAGCAGTGTTGTAAATAAAGTTTTGTCTTTTGAGTGTGAGTTTTTAATTTGATAAAATAGATTGTTCTGTGAATTAACACAAAAAGCTAAAGGATGCAGCTTTATGTGAAGTCGCTTGAAAGCTAAAGGACACTGTTTTATGTGAAGTTTACTGAAAGCTGAGGGACACTTGTGTGAAGTTACTTGGAAAGAGTGAAAACTCATAAACCTGGGGATCAAAAAAGTCATAGACATCAGTGTCAGATATCAAAAGATTACCTTTATCTTAAACAGTACTCCTCTTCCATCACTCTTTGACTACAGTTAGGAAGCTTCTGATGTCAGCAGGGCTTAAAAACTAATTCTAACAACCACATATACCTTATCACTTTTTTTTCCCTATGTAAATTGTGAATGGAGTCATCATCATCATATATGTATTTCATTATTCCAGATGATGACAGCTTTAAGACTGGTACAACAGCAACAGTTTGTTTGCTTCGTAATTCATCAGAGCTGGTTGTTGGACATGTAGGAGACAGTATTGCCATACTGTGTCGTGAAGGTCAGCCCGTTAAACTGTCAATAGATCATGATCCTGAGGATTGTGAAGAATCAGTGCGGATAATTCGGAAAGGTAGGAATTCAGTAATAACCAGAGGTCATTTTTGTTTGTTCTGTATTTTATGCAGCTAGTCTTGAAGTATCACGTGGAGGCCTGAAAGTATATCATGAAACTAGTGTTTGTGGTTTACATTCTAGCATAGAGAGTAAAATCTGACACTTTACAACTCTTTAGGACGCCAGTCACTTTGTGATCAACCTCCTTTATAGATGATTGTTCCTATCTTTTTTTTTTTTTTAAATACATCTGCCCTTGCATGTCTGTTATATGATGCTTGTGATGTTAAAACATTCAGCTGAAAGCTGTTATATAAAGCCTATGATTTTAACAGATTCAGCCAGATACTGTTATATGATGCCTGTGATTTTAAAAGATTCAGCTAAATGTTGGTATATGATACCTGTGTCCAGAAATTCAATTAAATATTGTTTAATGATTCAGTTCTCATTTCTTACTAAACTCAACCTTTTATTTTATCACTGAGAATTCATATACAAGCGAGATGATGATGGTGCTATATTTTTTTCATCCATGTAAGATATTTAACACCAAAGTAACAATGGCTGACTTGTATTTATAGCATCAAGGTGGCATGATTATCTTTTACATTTTATGTAGATTTTTTATTTTAATATTCAACTGTTGATTCATCCGTTCTTGAAAGTAAAGAACAAGATGTTACAGTAGATAAATGCAGTATATCACTAAGCATCTGGAAACAAATAAAGGAAGGCTATGAGATGATTTACTTCTGGCTATTTGGTTTTTAAAAAATATTTTAATGTTACTGTGATATTGCAAGTACACTAGTGTGTTAAACATGGTTGTTTAAGTATTAGTTTAGTAATGGTAACCTGTACCCCAAGGTCTCTCAATCTGGTCCATGCCAGTCAGGTGTTGATCGTCACTTATTTCCACAACCATCTATCCCTTGCTCTTTCTATAAGATGTGTTTTGGACCATGCTCCATGCCACTGTTTTAGTTCATCAGGTATCTTGTTTCTTCGTCTTCTTCTGTCCCTTTTTCCCTCCAGTTTTATTGTTGTCGCTAGGTGTTTCAGTTTGCCTCTTCTTAGAATGTGTCCTACAAATCTGGACTGCCATGTTCTGAGTCTTGCCATATTTTCTCACTTTTTCTTAGCCTCTGTTAGAACCTCTTCATTTGTATTCTTGGCTGTCCATGGTATTCTCATCATTTTTCTTAGGAACCACATCTTTGCTTTTCCAGTTGATTTTGAGCATTATTTGTTACTGTCCATACTTCACATACATGTAATAATATGGGTTCGATGTAACACTGAATAACTCTCTTTCTGGTGTTCATCAACAACTTTATTGCATTATGGTTTTCATTTTCATAAATGCTGACTTGGCCTGGGCTATTCTGCTCCTTATTTCGGTTCCGCATCTTCCGCCTTGTGCTTTTATTGTTCCTAAATACTTGAATTTGTCCACTTGCTTTAATTCTGTGCCTTTTGCTTTGATGCTGCATTTTGCTGTGTTTCTTTCTTGGATATGGCCGTGACCTCTGTCTTCATTTTACTTAAACTCCTTTCTCCTAAGTTTTTTTTTTCTTTTTTTGAGTAGATCCCAAGGTCTACTCAAGCCTATCCATCGGGGTATAGGATGCAGGTTGATTTTTGGAGTCATTTGGGGAACATATTGCATGTTGTATGGTGGGAAATGTGGTAAATCAGATAGTTACAGCCAGCTTACATTTGGTGCCATTCAGAAACATACAATGTTATACTTCTTGTTTCATCAGAATTTGTTTTGTATGAGTGAGTTTGGTTCATACTGGTCAGTTGTCTCACCAACAGTATGTTAAATGTGCTATCAGTTTAGGCTCCTGGGTTCATTTCTGTATAAATGGATTGAAAGATTTGCTTTTGTTAGTTAAAATTAGTTTTGCTTGTTTATTGAACATACCAGGAGGCACAATCATTCACAACAGCCAAGGAGTAGCCCATGTGAATGGACGTTTGGCAATGACAAGAAGTCTGGGAGATATTGAGCTGAAACCCTTTGGTGTCACATCTCATCCTTATATCAGGTCCATAGAGGTAAAGTTTGTCAGTTTTGTTGACAATTTTTGCTTTAAATATGTCTGCAATTGACACTGGGTGTTGGATTTTTAAACTGCTTATGACATTGACTTATTTTCATATATTGTGTTCTTATTCGTCTTCTTCTTTGGCAGTTACCGTCAAAAGAGCATTAATTGCATTATGGTGCTCTTATACACCTCTTAAGGCCTGATGTATCTGACTTTGGGTTGTTGATTTTAGGGATTTGGTTCACCTTCCAACTGTGATTCCTGTTCATTTGATCAGACTATTGTCTGTTTCCCTGGGCACCACTCCACTTGAAGGAAGAAAAAGGTCTTGATTGCCTGTTTTTCACAAACTCTGATGCAGGCGGTTGGCTATGGGTTGCCTACCACTATCTCATTAAGCTTAAGTACTGCAGCTTTACCCACATGTGTTGTGTTGAGTTCTTCCTTTATATTTTCATCGTCAGGTTTTCTCAGTGTGTGGGTAATCCACCTCCATTTCCTAGACATGATTTGTAGGTTCATGGGTTCTTGTCCTGCTCTTCCCCAGACCTCCTTGTTCCTGATCTTGTCCTCCCATTTAATGTTTAAAATCCTCCTCAAGCAGTTGTTCATGAATCTTTGTATCTGCTGTTGTGTTGCTTTAGTCATACATGTCTCTGAACCATATAGCAGGACAGTCTTTACATTTTCATACTAGCACACAAATTCTGGTGAATCCTTGAAGACTAGCATGTATCTCATGTTGTAGAACAAAAAAATTTCGGCTCACAAAATACTGTTCTGTCAGTGACCATTGGGTTCGTTTAAAACAAAACAAATATTCCAGCTTATATTCTGTTCTGTCAGTGACCATTACATTCATTTAAACAAACATTTCAGTGTAAATGCTGTTGTTGCTATGACTGTTTTATTTATTTAAAATGAGACTTTTTCTCATCTTCAGATAAAACATGGTTCTGATGCATTTTTGGTTTTGAGTTCTGATGGCTTGAGCTTTGCAATCAGTGACCGTGAGATTGTGAACATTGTCAGCAGTTGTCAGACACCGCAGGAAGCTTCCAACCGCCTTGTGGATCAAGCACAGCACTTTGGGTCAGAGGATAATGTTACGGTGCTGGTCATTCCATTGGGAGCATGGGGGAAATATCAGAAGCTTTCTAATGATGATCATTTTAATATTGGGAGGGTCTTAAGCCATTCCAAAATCTACTAGTCTGCCACTGGATCGGCTGCATCTCGCTTCATATTTCACAGTTTGAGATGCTATAGACAACTCTAGTCATATCAAGAACAATTTGAGTTCATTTTCCATGTTTTTCAGCTTCACATGATGTTTTTTCTGTCCTTGTCAGTGTGTGTATGTGATGTTCTTTTCAGACCATGGAAATATATGTCTCCAATAACTGGCATCTTAAAACAGAAATCCAGTCACAAGGAACAATTTCGCTGTTGGGATAGATGCTCTGACTGCATATCTGGCCTTTTCAAGGTCATCTGTTTGTACTTACAGTCAACTCTTAAAAAAAACAAAGAAGCATATTAATGTAGCTCTGTGTTGCTACCTGGTGGATATGGTGTTAGTTCCCATATTTTTCGTCACTGTTTAATGCAGTAGAGGGTGGTATAGTTGGTGTCACATCTGGCTGCCGTGCCTTCCTCATCCCCAGAAGGATCCAGATGTCCATTTCTGCAGCTGGGTGAGTGGGTTGTCTCTGACCAGATTTAGATCACTGACCGTTTTGTCATGAGAGTTGAGGAACTGCTCACATAATTATCAACCAGAGTGTGATTTGACTGATTTTGTCTGTGATAGTTTTTGACCAGAGAAAGGCCTTTATCTTGTAGTAAGCTCTTCACCAAGACTAGATGTTTTAGTTTATGCCAGTACAAACATCAGACATAGTAAAAATGTCTTTGAGGAAATTGGCATTAGCATTTTTCACGTCTTTGTTCATGGATGTTTGTTGTAGGTCTGTGGTTCTTAATGTCCCAGGTTCCAGTCCTCCCTTTTCAACCCTGGCCCTCATCAAACTCTCCCCATATATATTAAATTGTTATCCAGAAAGTACTCTCACCGTTTTACATTTTTTTAGAGTGGTGAACTTACCCAGGGAACCACCTGCCTTCCGAGTGAGAATCACTGCTATAGATTTAAGTGGCATATTGTTAAATGTAAATAAAGGGAGGTAAATACAAGTTTTTTTGTGTTTAACTTATGCTGCTATAGAGCGATTTAGATGAGAGGAGATAAAGAAAAAATCTTTTGTGTGTAATATGTTACACTGACATGATGTTACGGAATGACTGAGAGGAGAGTAGATAGACAGGTTTGTATGTAGTATGCTGTTATCAAATTAACGAATGAATGAGAAGAGTTTAATTTCGAAGAGTTAAGAGTTGGTCACGCAGGCCCGCCTACCATTCTGCCCCTCTGCCTAATGAGAGGAAAGCAGAGGCAGACATAATGTATTTCTTCTCCGGTTTGTCATACAGTTCTTTAAGCATTCTTCAGTAAATAAGTCATCTTGGGAAGAAAAAAAAAGCTAACATTGTTTACAGAATCATCTCATCATCATCGGGTGCCGTGCCGACTGGCATTGGCTATTATGCTTCTCCAGAGTATATGATCCTTCATGCAGGCCATTAGCTCATTTGGTGATCTCCTCTCACACCATCTTGTCAGACTGTCCTGTATCATTTCTCTTGGTCTTCCTCTTGATCTTCTTCCTTCTATTTTTCCTGTTTTGTAATATTTTCAATACCCCCTCTTCTCATTGCATGTCCTGTGAAAGTACATTGTCTCTCTCTTATTTTTTGACAATATTTTTTTGTCTCTCCAGCTCTTCTCATACATTCTTCATTAGTTATTTTTGCTGTCCTAGGAATTCACAACATTCTTCTAATGAACCACATTTCTACTGCTTCCAGTGATTTTTGTGCAGACCTGCCTATTGTCCATGATTCACTTCCATATAATAAGATAGGTTCAATATAGCATTTTCTAACATTCATTGATAAGGATGTGTTGGCTAATATGTTTCTCATTCTCTGAAATGCAGTCTTTGCTTGGCCTATTCTGTTCCTAATTTCTAATTTGCATTTCCCATCTGAAGTTATTACTGCTTCAAGGTATTTAAATTTCTGCACCTGCTTCAGAATAGTTCCGTTTTATTTTATACTGCATTTTGGTGGATTCTGTTTCTTGGATGTAACCATAGTCTCTGTCTTTTTGATGTTCAAAGTAAGGCCTTTCTGTTCACTTTCTTTGGCGACTTTATCCAAGAGATTTTGCAGGTCTTGTTGATTCTCGGCTATCAGTACTGTGTTGTCAGCATACCAAAGGTTGTTAATATTGTATCCTCCAATTTTTATACCTGGTTCTGTGATGATCATTCTTAGAATATTCTGGCTGTACAGAGAAAAAAGGTCTGGAGATAGTACACATCCTTGTCGCACCCCTTGTTTTATAGGTTGATATTTTCCAGTTTTATTTTCAACTCAAATTGCTGCTTCTTGTTGCCAGTATAGATGTTTTACAATCGTCAGGTCTTTGCTGTCTGTATTGATGTCTTCAAGCATTTTAATAATTTCATTATGTTTCACCTTGTCGAATGCCTTGGTATAGTCAATGAAGCACAAGTAGAGATATTTCTGTAAAGCTCTTTCTGTTAGTGTTCGTAAAGCATAAATAGCATTGTGTGTTCCCTTTCCTTCAACAAATCCAAACTGTTCATCTGCTATTTCCATTTTTATCTTTTTTCCTTTTTCTTCTCATAATAATTCTCAAAAGTAGCTTTGTTATGTGACATGAGAGGCTGATAGTTCAGTGGTCTTCACATTCCTTTGCACCTGGTTTCTTTGGTAGTGCTATAAATGTGGATCTAAGCTGTTCAGTGGGCATATAAACACTGTTGTAAATGTCATTCAGTAACTTGGTTATTATTTTTATTCCTATCTCCTCTAGCGCCTATGTTTCTTCTATTGTTAAATTATCAGGCCCAGTCGCTTTTCCTTTCTTCATGTGATTGATGGAATCAATCTAGAACAGAATCATCTAGAACTTTTTTTTTTTTTTTTGACTTCATTTCCAGTAGTTTTTGACACCAGCTCAAGTATGAAAAAAACTTTGTATTGTAATGCCAATTTTTTTTTTTTATTATAGATTAGGCAAAACTCTTATGTTGTCAGTCAATGAATGGACACTGTCAGCACAAATAAAATCAGAACATACCACCTTAAATACAAATGTCTTTTCTTTTTCTCAGATGGGAAGACCAAGCAGTTGATTACCATTTTTAACATGGTCAGTTCTAAGGCAATTGAGAGAAAATTTATAAACTGGTGAAAAACTATACTCCGCCCCCCACCTCAAGCCATCATAACAGCATTGTAGGCTCTGAGCAAAACAATGCACTGCCCCCCCCCCCCCCCCCACCTTTTTTCCCATCCACCAGTTCACACTGGCCATTATTCAGCCTGTAGAGAGAAGAGTTTGAGTTGGGGGTCCCTGGTAAGATTGATACTGCTCCCTCCCTGCTTGTCTTATGATTAGCAGTTCTGTTTTCATTTACCACAGGCCCCTGACTTATTAAGAAATGATGCAGTGCCTATAGTTAAATTATTATCATCAGTCCTCTGTACTCCTAGTGGAGCATAAGGCATCAACAAAGGTTCTCCAGCCAATGATGTCCTTAGCAAGTTGGGATACCTCAAACCATGGCTTTCCTGCTTTCATTAGTTCTTGTCTTGTATTGTGCGTCTCCATGTCCCCAGTGGCCTGCCTCTGCTTCTTTTCCCTTGGGGTGTCCAAGTCAAGGCCAAGTCTTGTTTTTTCCATTCATATTATGTGGCCCATACATTTCAGTCTTCATCTTTTGACCTCTTTAGTAATGTTCTCAATGTCTGCTTGTTTAGTTACTTCCTTGTTTGCTACACTTTCTTCCCAGTGTATTCTTCTCAGTTTGCTTTTGATTATCTGATTGGCTCTCCATGTTTTGGCTTCATATAACACTATGGAGCATACACTGGATTTATAGATTCTGAGCTTGATGTTCATTAGATTATAGTGTAATTATCTAATTAAATACTGAATCTTCAGAAACTTGAATAAAGCAGTGTAGATTTCTTTCCAATTTTTTTATAGAGCTGTTTAAGTAGCTTGTGGTAGGAAAAGAGTTCATTCTAATCTAGGGCACCTTTTTTTACTAATACACACAGAAATTTGTGAGTACATAAAACTTTGGTATGCAGCTCCAGCTGACATATATTCTCTGTTTTCAGAGCCATTTTGCTTTAGCAGACATACAAGTATATTCTGTATTTTCAGAGTCATTTCTCTCTAGCAGACATACAAGTATATTCTGTATTTTCAGAGTCATTTCACTCTAGCAGACATACAAGTATATTCTGTATTTTCAGAGTCATTTCACTCTAGCAGACATACAAGTATATTCTCTATTTTCAGAGTCATTTCACTCTAGCAGACATATATTCCCTGTTTTCAGAGCCATTTCTCTAACATAGACATTTCTGTAGCTAGGGTTAATTGAGAATGTTGAAGCACGGTTCAATCTATTCCATAACATCTTACGTATTGTTTTTACTGTGGTTGTCAACCCTACATACAGATCCCATCCTGGCTGTCCAGGATGTCTAGTTCCTACTTTTCTCTCTACCTGTTTAAGCTTTTGAGGTCCTTCTGGTTGCTGTGCTACTGTCAGAGTAGCTTGTATGACTTCTTGACCCCCCCCCCCCCCCCCCCCCAATCACATAGTGGAGTCTGGAGAGTCATAATCAACACAAAGAACCACTAACCATCTTCACTTTGGAAGTCAGCAGATTAGGATGACTGTGTCATATAGAAAGGAATGAAAAAATGATCAGAGCAAACTTGCATATAAACAAAAGAGAAGGAAGAAACAAGAGTAAGGGGCATTACCAATTCCAAAGTGAGGAGACAATGCAGAAAAGGAAACTTGGAGTAAATAACTAGAGAAAGAAAGTCAGAAAGAGGTATAATGTATCTGTTGAAATGAACCTTACAGGATTGGAAAGCTGGAGGAGGGAGAGAGAGAGAGAGTCTTTAGCCTTAAAATGTCAGCTAATCATGCATGACTATCTCCTCCTCACATCAGTATGTTGTCCAGTCTGTTTCATTTCTCTCATTAGCCAGGTTTTGTTATGATGCAACCCTTTGAGCATATGAATATAACTGTCACATCTACTATATGAGAAGAGGGGGCATTGAAAATATTATAACAACAGGAAAAATAGAAGGAAGAAGATCAAGAGGAAGACCAAGAGAAATGATACTGGACAGTCTGACATGATGGTGTGAGAGGAGATCACCAACTGAACTGATGGCCTGCATGAAGGATCGGATACTCTGGAGAAGCATAATAGCCAACGCCAGTCGGCACGGCACATGATGATGATGATGATCTATTATATCACATTTAAATAATTCTTATCACATTATAGTATCAAGTGAATGTTCATGCATTTGATGAATATACATCATTATTAAGTATAAATCGGTGCAGAGATTGAGCTGTAGTGTAACAATAACAGTGCATAGGTGACTATGTTTAGTGAGGTAATTACTTCTTTCCCTACCAAAAACAAAAAAAACGCAAGACCACATAAACAACTTATAATAAACATATGTACCTTTTTATTTTCTTAACCAGAAAAGTATGCAATTCATGTTTTCCTTACATCATAATGCATTTCAAATGTTATTTTTATTAGTAAAAATGTGAATAAACCAAACAGATGCAGTTATTTTATTTGTAGTGTTTATTTCTTCATAAAACAATTCAAGTGACTTAGATAGAAAAACAGTTAATTAAAGGGTTGTAAATGGGTAATACATTTTTGTTATGGTAAGGTAATATATAAAAGTATTGTGTTCTCATCCATGTTAAAAAAGTACCCTTTTTTAATGTAAGGAAAATAAATGGATCTGTCACTTTCAAAGTGAAAATGGCAGCTGACAGAAAGAAAGTTAGCTGTCTTTAAGATTTGTTTCGTGGACATGAATGACTTTCAGCCAACATGTGTATAACGTAGTGAAAATTGAGACCATGTACTAAATCTGTATTTTTTATAGCATTAAAAGGTCACTGAATATATTACAGTGGTTATGTAGACTTTCATGGTAGTGACAGGTATAATTCCTCTTGGCACCGTTATCTGTTTCATGCGGGACCAAGAGAGGCACAGATGACAATATTGTACATACAGCTGGTTTCAGAAGAAAGCTTTCATAAAAGGTTGCGTAATCAATGTTAATTTATTTTAAACTTTTAATTCCTGATGCGCATGGAACAATAAAGATTCAGATACTATTCTGCCCTTTCTCCTCAAGTATGTCCAAAGGCAGTCGGGTATTGACTAGATCTTTCTGTTTGAACTCTTTCATGTCCCCACTGTCTTCCTGTATTTTCTTCCTATTTCAAGCCATGTCTCCATGAAAAAGTTTTGGAACCACTGCTTCAAGTTTTGTGTACAAGCAGACTGAGCAGTGACAGAATTTAGGAGATAATAAATTACACCGGTCACTCGATGTAGCATTTAGAGAACACTTGAATGTATTGCTCTGTGGATATTGCATTTAAAGACTAGTAAACAACAGCCGAAAGATACAGCATGTTCAGATTACTACACCACTCTAATGATTCATCGGCTGTTTCAATTTTTTGTAGACGTGAAGTTTTCTGCTTACTTTTTTGCTCTTTTGTCGTTGTATGAGGAAGTTGAGCAAAATTAGAAGAGAAGTAAGAGGAGAGAGAAAGAAAAGAAAGAAAGATGCTGTAAAATTCTTTAGTAAATTTATTATTTTGTGCAGTGGAAAAAGGAGGTGGGGGGGGGGGAGTTTGGTTTAGTTGTAATAAATTTCATGTTATCATTTTTGAAAAGCTGTACCTGAAATAAGAAATAATAAACAGTGATTATTTCTGGATCCTACACTTCATCTCACCGTTAAGAGAAGTACACTGTTGCTATTTCCACCCCCCCCCCCCCAAAAAAAAATCGTAATTTTAGGGGACATTACTGCACATTTTTCAGTGAAGTTAAAAGCGCCACACTTGTCCTCTGTCAGACTGAGTTTGACTTGTATAAGATATCAAACCCCCATTCACAGTAGAGGAAGGAGTGATGCTAGAGTATATTTATTTTTTTCTTCACGGGAAGATAATGATATTTTTTTTTTTAAACAAAAAAAGTGTTGAAAGATATTTTGAAAGAAGACAGTATAATCAGATTTTAAAAAAACTGTCCAAGAATATGGACGAATAGTTCCTCATAAAAATATGGGTACACGTCTTAACTTTTTCACTCCTGAATTATTTCCTGTGCTATGGCAATAAATTTTGTTGAGAAATTTTGATAGAAAGACACTTGAAGGAAGTTACTGTGTAATTTAAAAAAAATATGAGTTGGGTTAGAAATGTGCTACTTTCCATTTTATAGATTCTGAGCACTGATTGGGATAGGCGTACAAGAACTATCAACACTACCAGTGCTGATTTGGAGCAAAAGAGTTAGGCAGAAAAGGAAGACGCCTAACAGCTGACAGGAACTACAGGAAACTGATCCGTATATTGGTAGATTTATCTGTTGTGGAAACATAACAGTATGGCATCACTTACCAGGGCAGGTCTTAATTGAAGTTGAATTGTATCCAGCGTTTAGGAAGACAGATGAATATGCATAGTGTACGTAAGCCAACCCCAGCTACCGATTTCATACACGAGTATGAAGACAAATTTCAGAATTTTTGTGCATCTGAACAACTCTATTCTGGACAAAGTTGTCTTGAACTACAATGTAGCATTGAGGTTTGATGCAGGGGGCGAGTTGTAGCGGTTTGTTGGTGCAATGTAGTTTGTGTTGTTGCTGCTACTGGGTATTGGGTCACGGGTTGTGTTGTTATCTACACTGAAGATTCCTCTCAAGCTGCGACCAAACCAGGATCTAGGATTCATCATTTGGTCCATGATGGGATTACGATCGAATCTCCCTTGCTGCAGGCGCCTCTGAAGCTGCTGTTGAGTACAAGAATTTGGTTAAATGAAAGTTTATACTAAAAAATTATACTTTCTACATTGAAACAATCTGGCAGAGATTGCGTATACAAAGAAATGCTGAAAAGTAATGTCTCCTACTTTTAAAGGAAATACATAAACGACGTAATACAATATGGCATGTGTCCACGTTGCTAGACTTCAGCTCATCTTTGATACCGGTTTTAGGATAAAAAAAAACACTTTCCGCTTAGAGATTCTAAAATCTAGTACAAAACATGGAGATACTTGAAATACATTGAAATACATTTAACTCAAGTGAAAAAAAGCTTACAATTCGCCGTATCAAAGTTCGACAACACATAAAAACACTTTCCAAGGATTCGTTCCCTGGACCTAATTACACTAAAGATATGCTACCATTGCTCATAAGACACAAGTCTATTCAGACATTGCCGACAAGATGAAACCATGGTCTCGACTTCGACCTGAGCAACTCTCATCTTACGGCATTGAAAACTAGTGGAAACCTGACAGAACTGTGGACCAGGAAGCGAATTATGCTTTACATTGTTTGTTTCTCTCTCTCTCTCTCTCTCAGAGGAGAGTGTAGTTTCTAAACGATTTTCTACTTTGAAAGCTTTTCTGTATTAACAAAAATATATATCTTGTATGTTTTTGTACATGAGAAATAAATCGTGTCTTGGGCTGTGATTTCTTTAAATGATTAAATGAATGTGTGTGAAAAATAGTTCCCATTCAGTTCCATCTCTCAAAAAAGAATTTAAAACTGGATCTGCCGTATTTTGTAACAGTGGTATTTTGTTTCATTGGGATGTGTAACATGTGTATCCTGTAACAGTGGCATTTTGTTTCTTTGGGATGTGTAACATGTGTATCTTGTAACAGTGGTATTTTGTTTCATTGGGATGTGTAGCATGTGTATCTTGTAACAGTGGCATTTTGTTTCATTGGGATGTGTATCTTGTAACAGTGGCATTTTGTTTCATTGGGATGTGTATCTTGTAACAGTGGCATTTTGTTTTATTGGGATGTGTAACATGTGTATCTTGTAACAGTGGTATTTTGTTTCATTGGGATGTGTAACATGTGTATCTTGTAACAGTGGTATTTTGTTTCATTAGGATGTGTAACATTAGTAAACTACATTTGTATAAATGATATGCTCACCTGAAGACGCCTTCGTCGCGTGTCCCAAGTGAGATTTGGCCTGGCCAGAGCTAATGGGACAGCGTTTGTCCTTCTGTAGTCTGAGGGTGAGGTCGCGTTGCTTGCAAGTTGAGTGTCTGAGTGAGTTTCATGTTAGATTTTTCTTGTTGAATTTTGCTTACTTTTTCACAAAATTGTAATTATACATGAATTATCTCCCTTAACTTTCAAGTCTGTAGGGCATTTAGGAAACCTTATAAAAGAAAACACGAAACGCAGAGAATGGTAAAGAGAGATTTAAGCGAAGTTAATGATACTGAAAAGAACGGATCTTTTATTGAAATTAACTCAGAAAAAAAAGAGAAAACAGTGTTGCACATAATTTTATTTATAAATTTATCATGTGAGTTTCAGTGCTTATATAATTTTTTATGTTTCACACATACTTCCTATGCTTCTATCCGTGCGAACAGCGGGCAAACGGGAAGGAGATGCTGGCCACAACACATAGGTTGGAGTGCGACAGGCTATCCTTGTATGTAGGATCAGTGAAAACATATTTCTGGGTAACTTGTAATGAGCAGTTTGCTGTTCATGAGTATGATTTTTATGATATCGCGGCGTCTTGGACCATATCAAACATTCAGATCGATATCCAATGGACGATAACGTCTTTTTTTCACAAGGTGGTTGGGGGGTAGAAACGCCTGTCCGATGAGGCAATCAGCGACCCATGGCTGATATGCCAGCGTCAGGGTTAGCGAACCATAGTTGACCAAGACCCTGTTCCACCTCTTCGTGGCACCCCTAGTAACAGGCCTAGCATGGCTAACGGGGCAGGGATCGCCGTAGTCCCCATGGTGGTGGAGTCACCCCTGCTTATTAGCTGTACTCCAGGACTGAAAAATTAGCTGGCATAACCCGCTCCCAGGCCGATACGATGTTGTGCCTCAACACCTCTACAGCATCGGCTGCAAAGAACAACAGCTGGCAAGTACAGGGAGTTCGTACGAGTACAAGTACGAGTCACAAGAGGGTCAATCACATAATTACATAAGAGTAATCTATATGTGTTTTCAATATTAACAAAAAAATTTAAGAGTAATGTGTTTTCAACATTAACACAACAATTTAATCTGTGTGTGTTTTCAATATTAACACAAAAATTCAAGAGTAATGTGTTTTCAACATTAACACAAAAATTTAATCTATATGTGTTTTCAATATTAACACAAAAATTTAAGAGTAATGTGTTTTCAACATTAACACAAAAATTTAATCTATATGTGTTTTCAATATTAACACAAAAATTTAATCTATATGTGTTTTCAACATTAACACAAAAATTTAATCTATGTGTGTTTTCAATATTAACACAAAAATTCAGGAGTAATGTGTTTTCAACATTAACACAAAAATTTAATCTATATGTGTTTTCAATATTAACACAAAAATTTAAGAGTAATATGTTTTCAGTATTAACACAAAAATTTAATCTATATGTGTTTTCAATATACCATAAAAATTTAAGAGTAATCTATATATGTTTTCATATAGATTTCATATAATTTTCATATGTAGATAAGATATATACGCTCTTCAAAAAGTAAAACAACTAAAGAAGCTGTGGAGAGGAACAGACAGAACCACAAAAATAAGATTTTTAAGGGCCTACATCTTTCCCATCGCAACATATGCCTGTGAGACCTGGACACTTAACAAAACAGTTGAGAAACACATAAATGCCTTTGAATGTAAATTTTACAGAAGAGTTCTTCAAATATCATGGACACAAAAAAGAACAAATATATCCATACTACAAGAACGTAATATTGAAGAAGGTTGGCGAGGATTAAACAGATAAAACTTAAATAATATGGACATATTAAACGTCATGATAATTTGTAGAAGACTGTCTTGGAAGGGTACATAATGGGAAAAAGAACAAAGAGGAAGACAAAGGCGAAGATGGCTGCAAGACATCTTTAAATAATCTGCAAATGGATGCATCAGAAGCACGGCTTCTTGCTTACAACTGAGAGGCCTACAGGAGAGTTGTTAGGGAGGCAAAATTCCGCAAGGGACATGCTATGACTGACTGACATGTGTATTCAACATTAACATGAAAATTTAAGTGTAATCTATATGAAAATTGGTGAACTACTTTGCGAGCCCTATGTGACGTTTAACGGCACGGGAAGGATATAAGATATGTGTTTTTAATATTAACAAACACAAAAGTCACATCCTTAGATGACGTAGGAAACACAGTTTTGTGGAAAATCTCTCACACACATGCACGAAAAGATAGACTTACCGGCCGTTCCAAATTTGCCGAAACGTTTCCGAAATCCCCGCCCTAACCTGTCAAAGACATTCCCTGCCCAGTTTCTGAATCCCCATGGCCTGTTTTGCCTGGCCTGGTTCTGCCCGAAGTTGAAATCTAGTAAGCCCAAGTTCTGGCTGAGTGTCTTGCTCAGCTGGTTCATGCCAGCCTGGAGTTCTTGCGACCACTGAGTCATTGCAGATTGGAACTGTGCTTGTTCTGCGCTGGTCATGGGTCTGAAAGAGCAAAACTGAACTTAATCTTTTTGCTTTCCATCCATCCATCCATCCATCCATCCATCCATCCATCCATCCATCCATCCATCCATCCATCCATCCGTCCGTCCGTCCGTCCGTCCATCCATCCATCAACAATTCACATGCTTTCCCGTGAAAGAAAAAAAATCAGTATTCTAGAAATTGTAGTGCAAATTCCTTTACAAATCATATGCAGAAGTATTACATCGCCAACAAGAAAGCAAAGTTATGTTTACTAAGAGCTTACATATTCCCAGTGGTAACATACGGATATGAAACACTGATCCTTAACAAATCACTAAAAAAGAGAATAACAGCATTTGAAATGGAATGTTACAGAAGGGCACCTAGAATATCATGGATAGAACGAAAATCAAATAAAGAGATACTAACGGGATTAGGTGTCGCAGAAAGCTGGCTCGTTAACAGAATCAAAATTAGAAAGCTAAGATACTTCGGTCATATCAAGAGACACACTAGTTTGGAGAGGTTGACAGTAGAAGGCAAAGTGCCTGACAAAAGAGAAAAGGGACGACCTCGCCGCAGATGGACTCAGGACGTAATCGAAAGTCTGAATGTATCATTGCAAGACGCTGGTCACCTTGCGCAAAACTGAATTGCATTCAGGAAGGCTGTGAGAGGGACAACGTTCTAGAAAGGGCACATCACATGAATGAATAACATCGCCATATTGTAGAGATTCAACATGTAAGAAAGGCAAGTGCACTGGGCGTGCTCTGACAGTTTTCTTGTATGTCACGAGCCGTTTTTACAAACGGAGGGAAAGAGATCTTCAAAAACTGACTGGAATTCTAGAATCTCCCTGAAATTAATACTTTCTCAAAGTTATCCTATCTTATCTGTACAAAAACTTTATGAAACATCATTTCCATACAACGAAGAAGACAAGAGAGAAATACTGGTCTGGGAAACTTCCAACAATTTGCCCAAACGATCCTTTAGATGTCAGCGAACCAATTTTTAGATAGGAAAGTTTTCTAGAGTTCAATTTATCAGTTAGAAGTTGGTGGCTGTATGATAAAATAATGAACTTTGAGAAGTTTAAAACGTCCAGTAACATATTGCTAAACCCATATACTTCGTGCCAGCGACGCTTAGAAATAAAACAGCTTATCAGAATTAAAAACAATTCACCACTAACATTCAGAGAAAGCTATCAACATGCATAGAAGCACATCATCAACATTCAGAGAAAGCTATCAACATGCAGAGAAACACATCATCAATATTCAGAGAAAGCTATCAACATGCAGAGAAACACATCATCAACATTCAGAGAAAGCTATCAACATGCAGAGAAACACATCATCAACATTCAGAGAAAGCTATCAACATGCAGAGAAACCCATCATCAACATTCAGACGAAACCAATGATAACATTCATAAAAACCCATCATCAACATTCAGAGGAAACCACTGATAACATTCATAAAAAAGCCACCACTAGCATGTACAAAAATCGAACCTAAATACTCCGCCGACATTGACGTACGCTCCTCCACTGGTTCCGCTGCCGACATATCGAATACACTTACAGTAATCCACCTTCACGCCGTTAATGAAGGAGTTACTGACGCTGTTCATGCTGTCACCGTTTTTACAACACTTTGTTGTGAAGCCGTCGGACATTAGACTGTGAGCATTCTGACATTGTGCGTGTCCTTCGATGCAGTCGGTCTCTGAAATTTTGAAAACACTTCTGTCAGATGTTAACTGAAAAAAAAAATGACACTTTTTGGTTTGAAGTGAAGTTGATATACTAACAGTACTGTTATCTGTGATCGTGAAATTGGCTGCTTTATTTAGAATGATCAAGCTAAACTTTCTTAATCAGTGTTTTTCAAGAGAGGTCATAGTTAAAAAAAACAAAAACACACACACACGCGCGGATTTTCTATGAAAGATTTGCCTGATGTAAAGTTGTTGATAAATATGTACAGTTCAGTGTGCCAAAAAATTGAAGGAAATACAAACAGACGATAGATCTCATAAGATTACGTTAAACACGCAAACAGTAAGTTTGCCACAATTTGAAAGAGACGAGTTGTCATAAGATCTAGGTCTTCACCAGTTTGAAATTATAAAGGCACAGTTTACGGTGCCATACATGTTAACTTATGTTGACTTTGTATATGAATGCAAAAACTGTGCTTTAATCAAGGAGATTAACCCAATGGTTCTCAAGCTGAGATCCAAGTACCAAATCTAGATTTTGTATAATACAGATAGTGTATATAGGTTTTTAGCTTAATACCTCTAGACAAGGGAGTAAAGTAAAAGATAAAGGTAGCCTTTGGCACTTAGAGGATATGATGTTAGTGTACATTTTTTTCCTTGACCTATCGGCACACTAGAGGGTGATATGGTCAACACCACGCCTGGCTGTCTTTCATTCCCCTGCTCCAGAAGTGACCAGGTACCCATTTCTAGGTCTGCGGATGACTGGGACGCTTTCAGTCGAAAATGAACCCGCCGTACTTCGCCATGAGAAACTAGTGAACTAATCACTTAGTCACTCAACCGTCAAGATGAGGGAGTGTGAAGTGAAAAAAAAAACCACCCAATAGTACCAGAACCCTTGTACAAGTGAATAAAGTAAAACATCGTTAGTATAATGAAGACGATAACAATGAAGAAACATTTCTGTCTTAGCCCATCAGGGAACTTTGGATAAAAGTATGAACTTCTCTGAAGCAAAAAAAAAAAAAAAATAGAGCCTAGTACACGGTACTTCTCTGGATGTTCACATTGTTTCGCACTCAAGACTAAGAATAAAACAAACAAACAAACAAACAAACAAACAAACAAACTGGTGATTGAAAATCCTGGATGAAAACACAAAGCTTATCTAGTGTGAATAGGTGTCATGGTTAATAGTGAAGAAACTGGGGGGGGGGGGGGCATGAAACTTGGGGTGATGAACAATGAAGGATTCACCGAGAACTCCGGACGGATGGTCAACCAACAAGGAGCAGATGTAATCAGTTACGTTGAAGGAGATAATGAAGAGGAGATCAGAGCACCCATGGATGTGCCCGAAGTGCATAGATGATGGTCATCTTTAACTTACTAACTGACTGACTGACTGATGAATGAACTTGTCTTTTCATTTTGACACTGCTTCAGAAGAGATCAAAAGACATGCACCTTTTTCTAGTTAAATCATGTTACACAAGCTCACCACTTGCTTTTCAGAGCGCAGGCTGAGTTCCGAGAAATGAATACCTTCCACGATAAAACAATAATACTGGCTCGTTCAACAGGTTTATAAAATAAGTTTGAAGCCCCATATTAAGGACCGTTGTGAATTTAGAGCCATATTCTGGATAACCTTATGCGCATAAGCTTTATTAGAATTATGATATATATGAATTAATTAAATAAAAGAAGTAGACCTGTGTTTTCTTAAATAAACATGTTATTAAAGTGGAAAAAACGTTTTTTTCCAGTATGTTACTAAGTATGTCACTAAGTATGTTGCTAAGTATGTTACTAAGGTAATCCTGCCATACCTTAGAGGCACATGGGGGAATATGGTGCTAGTGCCCATATTTTCCTATCTATGTTACTACTAGTAATGTATTTTTCTCACAGTCATTCCTGCAAAATAATCAATTACACGATCAAAATCAAATTTCTAAAGTCTTTTAGTCTTTAAAGTCTTTAAAGCCTTTCCGTTGTTAGAAGTGTCATCTTACTATAAGATCTACGATTCAGAAACGCTCGTATCTGTGATATCAGTGTATGTAACGAACGCTTACTGCTGGCTACTGAGCTGAGAACCATCAACAGAATATGCAGTGCTGTATGTAAGTTTTGGAATACATCATTTTTATAAGGCGCATAAATGAAAGTAATTCTAAGGCAACTGATGAAGCGGAATCAGTTTTCGATTTCGAAAACACCTTTACATCTCACATCTTGCATCCTTCTCGTGCCGCTAAACGTCACACAGGGCCCGAATGGTAGTTCGCCAAGTTTTACCTTTTTCTGTGAGCTTTTCAGTCTCATCAAGGGATGTTATGCCCACTGAACTGGCCTCTCTTAAGTTAACAATGTCCTCTTTAGAGTTTCGCGTGCTCGAATTCTTTATCTTCGGCCTGTTGTGTTTCACTTGATAGCATGTTTTGGGATTCTCTGATTGTTTCTTCTCATCACGTGATCGACATATGTCCATTTCCTTTTTCTGATCACCCATGGGACAGGTTGCTGTTTGCTCATCTTGTCTTATCTCTGGGTTGTTCTTGAATGAAAACACCCTACAATAATAATTATCCGAAAACAGTTCTTTGCTGTCATTATCTGTGTTACAAAAAACTTGAAAGTTCAGTGCATTTCTGTCGGCTCCCACCATCATTATTTATCTTGAACATCTACGTTCAGGCGTAGCTAATTAAAAGCTTATTAAAAATTCATTTCTGAAAATCTGTTTTAAAACTCTAGAGTAGCACTGTTAGTGATAGAATTATTTCGTGACATTTGTTGTCTGTTTCGTTTAATTGATTAAGCGCCGTTTCGTCCTCTGGGGGTGACCTGGATGTCCCGTCAATTTATTTATTGTCTGTATTCGTTAATTGATTCTGTGTCACCTCGTCCTCTGGGCTGACCTCAACGTCCTGTCAGCTCATCAGACATCTTATATCATCTCCCTGCTCAGCTTCAGCTGACGTCAGCACTGTCATCAAAAGACAAATCCCATTCTTAATGTACAATGAATGCCCTCTCGTCCGGACACTAAAAAAAAGATGGCAGGTCAGGATGTTTCCTTATCTAGCAGGAAGTGCTTCGTGTTGATATTTCACCATAAATAAAAGCGTCACATTAGACAGTTTTTCTCATGTACAGCGCTTTATTTATTACCACTTTCAGGTAAGCCAAAAGGTAAAAAAAATTGGAAGGGTCCCTCTCAACCGCAACCCCCCCCCCCCCACCCCCCCCCCCCACACACACAAAGATTCTTTCTCTCGAGCCACCTTGAAAACAATGCTGCCTTGGCTGCCCACCATACCCTCATTCCGGTACGCCACTGAGTTTAGTTTGCTCATGCAAAAGAGAAATTGTATAGAACAGCGTTTCTCAAGAGGTTTCGCGATAGACTGCGACTATGTGTGTGTATATATATATTTGTATATACATATTCAAATGATGGTCAAACTACAGGTCGCCAGCCACATATGATCTTCTGATATATAATGAACGGGTCTCGAAAATATGTTGGAGAGCTCCTTTTTTTAAACATTACAACTGATCAAAAAGATGGAGGCCAAGCCGCTGTCCGATCTGGCATAGCTGACGTGCTGGCATCAGGGGTGGCGAACCATAACTGACATGTTGGCATTAGGGGTGGCGAACCATAACTGACATGCTGGCATCAGGGGTGGCGAACCATAACTGACATGCTGGCATCAGGGGTGGCGAACCATAACTGACATGCTGGCATCAGGGGTGGCGAACCATAACTGACATGCTGGTATTAGGGTGGCGAACCATAACTGACATGCTGGTATTAGGGTGGCGAACCATAACTGACATGCTGGCATCAGGGGTGGCGAACCATAACTGACATGCTGGCATCAGGGGTGGCGAACCATAACTGACATGCTGGCATCAGGGGTGGTGAACCATAAATGACCAAGACCCTGTTCCACTTTATCTTTGATACCCCTATAAACAGCTCTAGGTTGGCTAGCGAGGCAGGGATCGCCATAATCTCCTTGGAGGTGGACTCTGTTAAAGAAGTAGTGCACACCGTCTGTTTTTAGCCGCACACGGATTGAAAAAAAAGCCGCCATGACCGCTTCCAAGCGCGCACGATGCTGTCCCTCATCATCTCAACCGCATCAGCTGCAAGTAACGCCAGCTAGCAGTTCCAGGGAGACTGAAGTAGACTAAGAAGTGATCTAAAAGGTTTTTTTTTCAAATCAAGCTTTATAAATATTTAGACGCAGCATACTTTGAGAGTCCACTGGGTCAAAACATAAGCTACATGTTCATAATGAGCAAATGCAGGAAACTCTCTACTGTAGAGAGCGGACAACAACACAACTCCTTAGATTATCGGAGGAAGAACCCCTGCAAGTGTTTCGACCCTAATGTCTTGACACTCTAAGAAGGGTGGCTCTGCCTGGAGTTTTTTTTTGTGTGTGGTTACGTTCCAGGATTAAACCACAGTCTTCCAAGTGACACTGCACCTTAGAGTGCATCTAAGCCGTTCTGCCACGGGGGCTCGGTATTCATTCATTCATTTGCATGTCCCTTGCGGAACTTTGCCTCCCTAACAGCTCTTCTGTAGGCCTCTCGGTTGTGAGCAAGATGGTCTGCGGCTGATGCATCCATTTGCAGATCACCAACGATGTCCTGCAGCCATTTTCGCCTTGGTCTTCCTCTCTTTCTTTTTCTCATTATGTATCTTTCCAAGACGGTTTTCAATAGATTATCATGAGGTTTAATATGTCCAAGTTATTTAAGTTTCATCTGTTTAATCCTATTTACTAGCCAGCCTTCATCGGTATTAAGTTCTTGTAGTATGGATATATTTGTTCTTTTTTGTGTCCATGATATTTGGAGAACTCTTCTGTAGCATTTACATTCAAAGGCATTTATGTGTTTCTCAGTTGTTTTGTTAAGTGTCCAGGTCTCACAGGCATATATTGAGATGAGAAAGATGAATGCCCTTAAAAATCTTATTTTTGTAGTTTTGTCTGTTCTTCTCCACAGATTCTTTAGTTGTTTTACTTTCTGAAGAGTGATAGATTCGCTTTTTAAAAAAATTTCCCATGACACCTGCATGACCTGGTACAGAAATGAATGCCAGTCGATGGATCTGGCATCTGCAGGGATTCGAGACGCCTTAACTTCTTTAGCGGTGTCGCTCAAGATGTGTGCTTAGTCTTGTGCCTCGAGCCAGATCACAGCTTCTGTCGCAGCCATCAGTTGCTGGTAAAGTGCCTCGCTTGACAAATGGTGTAGCTAAAGTGCCCACAGAAGAAAGAAACCACGCTCAAGGTGAAACCACGTGACATGGAGCTGAATGGCTGAAGCTAGTCAGTCGCAAACGTGGAGGAGGGTGACTCTGGGGGATTTTTTTCTTTAACAACGATTTTCGCTGGCGCAACGGAGTACGCACACCTGTGCCGAGATTCTTTCTGTTTAAATAGGCAGAGATCGTTATAGTCTCCATGGTGGTGGAGTCTGCTAAGGAAATATTGCACACCTCCTTGCTTTTTTAGCTCCAATTATGGACTTAAAAAATATCCGCTGTAACCTAATCCCTACGTGACACGATGCAGTGTCTCAACACATTCACCGCATCGATTGCGAAGAGTATCTTGCCTATAGTTCCAGTAGGACAGAAGAAGAAGAAGAAGAACAACAACAACAACAGACTGAGAAAGGCTGTATTAGAAGAATGCTAATTTAAGTCCTCGTTAACTGCTATGGTAAAGATCATTTGAAAATTGAATACCTACATGTCACTGTGTTCTCGCAGTAAGTTTAAGTCTGTACATATAATAGTAAAAGCTAGGACATCGTTAAAAAAATAACAATTGGTTATTTTCAGTATCACAAGGACGTCGTGCTCGATGGGCCAGTTTTATGCCTTAAACGGGCAAAAAAGTGAAAGACCATCGATAGAGATCAAAATACAATTGAATCTAAACACTACAACTCAACCGTCAACAGCAACAACAACAACAACAACAACAACAACAACAACAACAACAACAACAACAACACGAAGTTCGTAGACCATTTGAAACAAAAGATGTAGATCAACAAACTCAGGCAACATCATCAGTAACATCAACAACATTAACAACATCGATTTGTTGACTTTTTGAATTCTTCTCTAAATTTGAGGACAATTTAATATATATTAACTCTACTCTTACAGAGCAGCTGCATAGATGGCTTTGTAAAAAAAAGTTGAAATAATTGCACCAACACCATTTAATTCACACGTTTCGGAGGTTAAACTTGAACGTGATATTATACTGCTCAAAGAAAACGCAACACTACTGTTGTTGTAATGGATAACAAATTTCAAACTTGTATCAAAATTTTATTTTATGGAATTAATGTTTAAAATCCTGGCACGAAGAAACTTTAAGACTTTAACAATGAATTGATGTTCATTAAATTTGGTGTGGACTTTTACTCCTTGCGACTGAGGCCTCCGTTTCAGTAAGGTGTATGGCCTCCTCTGGCCTGTATCAGAGAACGCCATCTCCTTGACATGGATGGGATATACGTTGGATCTGTTGTTGTGGGATGGCTGCCCACTCTTCCCGCAGTGCAAGAGACAACTGTCGGAGATTAGTTGGCGCCACATCTCACTGGCGGACTTGTCTGTTGAGTTCATCCCATAAGTGTTCTTCGTATCGGGTTCATGTCTGATGGCATGGATGGCCATGAAAAGGTCTGTATGTTGTTGTTAACGAGGAATTGAGTAGTGAGTTGTATCACATAAGGTCGAGCGTTATCCTGCTGAAAAATCGATCCTGGTGCAGCCAGAAATAGAAGGATGTGAGGATGAAGAATTTCAGCGACGTATCGTTGGGCATTCAGGGGTCCTTCAATTTGCACCAGGTCACTTCTTCCCATGAAGTTGATCGTCCCCCACACCAGTACACCTCCACCATCACGTGGAGGAGCCTCATCCACACAGTCCTGGACTCTGCGGTAAACTCTTCTCCGACTGTCGTATCGCTGGAGCAGAAAGAATGATTCATCAATAAACCAAACCCTTCTCCAATCATTCGCAACGGTCCACTGACGATGCTGGTTCGCCCACTACAGTCGGTTCTGGCGATGCCGGTCCGTAAGAACAGGACCTCTGTAGGGTCTTCTAGCCCAAAGACAAGCATCGTGCAGCCGGTTCTTGACCGTTTGATCTGAAATTCGACGAGCTGCTGTTATTGACCGGACCTTTGACGCAGATTCAAATCGATTCCTGAGGTGACGCAGCCGTACGAAGCGGTCTTCGGCAGGAGTTGTGACTATAGGTCTTCTACTGCGCGGCCGGTCTGCAACTGAGCCAGTTTCTTGAAATTGTCTCCAAAGGCGACTAATGGTGCTTCTAACCACATTAAATTGTCTGACCACTAAACTTTGTAACTGTCCAGTCTGAAAACGTCCAATGATGATGAGTCGTTGTTCTGTAGTGACATGAGCCATACTTGTGCACTGAATTTTCAAATGAACTGATTCGAGGAGCGGCAATCTTTTATAGGCATTCAACAACATGGTCAGTGAGTTTTGTGTTCAGTAAGTTTCACGGGATTCTCGTGAACCTGTCAAGAGTTGTCAAAAATGCTGTTTTGACTAGTGTCATTTTTCTGTGCTCATGAATCATCTGCTTAGTATATTTCAGGTCAGCACGTGAAGTTGATGTCCAAGTGAATGTTTCAGGCAATTTGCCTTGTCTGATTAACAAACTTCAGTTTAAATCGCAAAATCATATTTGTTGGGGGGTTTTTTTTGAACAGTATATAAACTAAATATAGGTCTAGTGTCTTTACTAAGGAAACATGGGTGATGTGTGATCTTGAGGTTTTTTTTTCAGGTAGAGTATAAAGAATAACAACATATAATACTTACGAATGATGCACACTTACCGTAGAAGTGTCTGTTACAAACGCAGGTGGAGATAGATGTATCGTTGTTCAGTTCATTTTTCCACTGCATGTTGAATCCATTGTCACAACAGAAGTAGTTGTTGTTGATTATGCTCAAACTTGAAAGACCAGAGCAGTAGCTTTGGTCGGTTTTACACGGCACTAAACACAACGACACCAGCAATAATGTAGTTAGGAAATTTCATGTGGGAAAAGGAACAAAATACATGGAGAGAGTTATAACGTAAGCGAAATATAAGAGAGTGAGAGAGAGAGAGAGAGCCATAACGTAAACGAAATATAGGAGAGAGCTATAACGTTAACGAAATATAGGAGAGAGCTATAAAGCGATGTACAATTGGATAAAGGTAAAAGTCGGGCCAATCTGCTTTTTCTTTTCGAAATTTCTTGGTTATGTCATGGGAAGCCAGAAGTTAGAGAATTTTCTAGCGAAAGGTAAAAAGGAGCAGAAGACCAAAGAAAAAAAAATTATCTTTTCGAACTGACCAAGTGGCATGGAAGAAAGAAAGACATCTGAACTGCTCGGAAACACCAAGAATAGCACAAGATCGAGAATCATGATCTCCAGCTTTGTCCAGCACAGCACGTAAAGAATGAATAAATCATGCTACCAAGACGCACATACAAGATATACACGGAGCCACTGCGTAAAGCTGTAATATCAAAATGTATAAACTAGGAAAAAAAAGTAGGAACAGCTTTATTACTTCACGACTACAAAGTTGTTATAACCTAGGGAAAAAAGTAGGAACAGCTTTATTACTTCACGACTACAAAGTTGTTATAAACTATGGAAAAAGTAGTTTTCCTAGTTGGTACATACAAGATAGACATTAGTAACCTGTGTTTATATAATTTTATATCGCTTGTATTCCTAGATCTGTCGGCACACACAAAAAAAAAAAAGTTTGTGCAGTCAGCATCGCCGTATCTGGCAGCCTTTCCTTCTGGAAGCCAGCACCCATTTCTACACTAGGTTTTTCGGGCCCATCTCCAGCCGGGCTCGAACCACCGATCTTCTCCATAAGAGGCGACTGCACAAAACACTTCGCTACTCAAATTCATCGTGGCAATGAAGACGACTATTGACTGACAAGGACAATAACGGAACAGAGACATCTTAAAAACACGATTTTCATGAAACTTTTTTCGTGCAGCATAATTTCTATAAATAAACCATGTTTCAGAGCCTCGCGTATTTAATTAATCCATAGCTACGCTTACACAATCTGTAATATGTAAGAGGACAAGTTTCAACTTATTTTCCTATTTATTTGTCAGACCAGCTTTCTTGTTTTAGTTTTAGTTTTTATACCTTGTACAGTGCTCAAACCATACTCCATGGAAACGTGGAAGGGAAAAAGAGGCAAGGGAAGATAACGTTATGGTCTAAGTAAACACCAAGAGATGGACAGGAATCTGCCTGACCAGGTGCGCAGTCTGAGCATGGGGTAGAGCAAGCTGGAGTTCACTGTCTTCCCACCTTCCCTGTGGAAGCAGGACATGATGATGATGATGATGACGATGATGAAGATGATGATAATTCACTCGAAGAAAAAAAAACCACACACTGCATTTTTCGAACTTCCGAGAGTTACGGTATAAGCGTAAAAAAAATCAACGTTGCTTTATTTGGAAAATTTAAAATAATGTTAGAGTTTATAACTGAAAAGATTTTTTTAAAAAATGTAATCAACAGACATGTGAGCAGATCTCAGCTCTCCTCCACGATCCCTTGTTGCCATATTTTGTTCCAGTACTCACCTTGTTCTGCCCACACAGCGGCGACGACGACAGAGACGACGATCGTAATAACGAGCCGTCCACACAACATTATGTACTTCTTTTCAGTTCAACCTGGAATATAATAAGCCGCAGGTGTAAGCGCAGTGTCAAGACATAGACAGACTGTCACATTCTGCTGTAACCTGACCCTTTATAAAAGCCCTCCCCAAGGGCAATGCTCAAGCGCCATATATGACAAAAGAGATGAAAGATTGAAAACTACGGCTTTGTTTCTAATTTTTGTTTTGTTTTGTTTTGTTTTGTTTTGTTCTGCTTTGTTCACGGCGCATTTATTAACATTTGCTTCAAAATAAATGTTATACAATCTTGTGTGTCTGCCGAGCCCAAAGCATAACCTTCTAATTTGTTATGTTTGGTGTGACAGTTTGTGGCAGTCGTTTTTTCACATGACGTCAAAAAAATTATCGTCGGTGGCGGAAAGGGTAAATCGGGGATTCTTAGCTGAGGGTGTCCGTACCCTTTGGGATTATGTTGGAACTAAATGGGTGGGGTATGTGACCCCATCTCTGAATACTTTTTAAAAACATTTTAAAAAATTAGATTACAATTTTCTTTCCTCGGTTTTGTTTGTAGCTGCCCTTATGTAAAGTGAAATAAAGCTGTTGATATTTTAAAAAGTCAAACTGTTAGTAACTGACGATGATGAATTTGGAGAGTCTGGCTAAGGGGATATGAGGATACATTAGGCTATCTATAGGGGGTAGGTGGATACAGGACAATCCATAGGGAGTATGGGGACATATTGGGCAATTCATAATGGTTACTGGGGACATATTGGGCAATCCAAAGAGGGTATAGGGACATGTTGGACAACGCATAGAAGGTATGGGGACATACTGGGCAATCCATAGGGGACATGTTGACATACTGGACAACGCATAAGGGTAAGAGGACATATTGGACCATCCATAAAAAGTATGTGGATATACTGGATAACGCGAAAGAGGCATGAGGACATATAGGATAACACACAGGGGGTATGGAGATATAGTGGACAATCCACAAGGGGTAATGGGGGTAATATTGGAAATCCATAAGGGTTATTGGGATAAATTTGGCAATCCACAGGGGATACTGGGACATGCTGAACAAGGCATAGGGTTTATGGGCATATACTGGACAACTATAAGCAATCTGTAATCGCAAATAGTCTAAGAATTCATCAGATGGACGGACAAGGAAAAGTATTACAACTGTTTATGTTAAGTAAAACAGAGACATAGGTATGTGGGTTCTTTTGGAATACATTAGTCGTGGAATGGCCTCTTGTGAATAAGCGCCTGCTGTCCCTACTGGGATCTAGGGTTCGGTTTTCATTTATCCCTGTACTATCTTTCTCTCACATCTATAGGGCCTTGTCTGCAGTTTTACCAGGCTAATGAAACATACATAATGAAACGAAAGGCAAACATTGGAATATGCGCTGTCAGCACGCAGAGTACCATTAGCCCAAGACGCTACACTTGGCGACACAACAGAGTGCTGCAGGAACTAGTTGCCATTGTAGACAGGGCAAAAGATAAAGCAAATAACAGCAAAAGAGTTGAGGTCCCACCTAAATACTTCATAGGCACTAGTACGACATCAAATATTGAAATCAGGGACATTTCCTTACCATCACTGCTAGATGGTGGGAATGACTGGGATGTGATAGCGGACCTAACAGGAAGAAGAGAATACCCGACTACTATTAAGAACACAGAAATGCGACCGGACATTGTAGTATACTCCATAGAAAAATATAAATTAATAATGATCGAGCTTACATTTCCGTACGAAACAAGATCAGAGGAGCAGCATCTATTCAAATGTGAGAAGTACAATGACCTGGTCAAGCAAATGAGGCAGAGGGCAGGAGTCAGGGCAAAAGTGATAGCTGTAGAAGTGGGAGCGAGAGGATTCGTAGCAACATCAGCATATGACCTATGTAAGCAACTGGGCATAAAAGGACAAGCAAGAGCAAGGGCATTGAAAAGCCTTTCAGAAACAGCAGAAAAGCCCTCATGCTGGCTGTGTAGTATGCGAAACAAGCATAATTTCGTTCGTCACAACCAATACCAGTCCTCCGTAGCTAAATCGCTAAAGATGCACTTCTAAGTTCAGTGCCAACTGGAAGATCATGGGTTCAGTCCCGGGACGAAAAAAAAGGCAACAACTCACAAGACCTCTGGGAGTCATGACCCAGAGGGGCCTACCCCCTTAGAGTGTCAGGAGTTTAAAAGGGCCGAAACATTTGTCTGAGGGGGGGGGAGGGTTACTTCCTCTGATGATCTGAAGGAGTTGTATTGTTGTTTCGCTCTCTACAGTAGAGAGTTTCCTGCATACTTGGCTCTAATACAATGTTTCCCAGACTTGTTCGCCTGCCGCCCCCTTTTCTCACAGGCCACATCGTCAACGCCTCCTCCCCCCCCACCCCAATTCCTATTAAACTAGGATGTGCATTATTCAACTAAAAACTTCAGCTAGCAAGCCAATTTATTTAACAACATGAAGGAGTACATTTATAACTCACCTGCTGCATTATTTTTCTCAGCTTTTAATGTGATGGATGAGTTTTATGCAGAGGCACAAGTTTCATAATATCGGGTCGAAAAGTGCTAAGAAGGAAGATATTACTGCCCCCATCTGCTGCTACGTTTTCACCTACTGCCCCCTTTTCACTTACTTTGGGAAACACTGCTCTAAAACTTTTCTGTCCGCAAACCTGTGTAGTTTCTAAAAGTGTACCTAATGCTCGGCTCTTGTGTAGTGAGTGAAGTGGTTTACGCTTGTCACGTTTAAGGCAGTCAGGCCTGCATACTCTCTTAAGTACGCATGTTACCACACAAAATAATGGAGACTGAAAGAAAAGAGTATTTACTAAGCTGGTGCTGGCTAAATTAGCGAAAAGAAAAAGGGAATTTGTGGTGTATGACTGGGGATAGAAGGCAGGAAATTATGTTGTAGTCCGCGCTGTAAGAAAAACAAGTTTCGTGTTTCTTCTTAGTGACGTCAGCTGTCAACTCCTCAATCTTCCATACGCCGCACTTTCTCTTCATTCGTTTCTCGATGTCACCTTCATGTTTACATTGTCCGGCCATACAGAAGCTTTTCTGATGCGTTAAATATTCACCTTCTTGTCACGTAACAATCATACAGTTTACGTATATATGGAATATTATAAACAGTTCTTATCACGTAAACAGTCTTGGGCGGATGCCTGTTTTGCTATCATACGCCCTGAATACAATGTTGTTAATGATATGTGCTTAGCGTTTGTAACTAAATATTTAAAATAACCACATACATATGGTTTATTTCCATCTTTGGAGATTTACATTTCAAACTATAGTATAACCTAAATGTAGGCATCATGTGAATTTCGGCAAAAAACAGCGCATGTGTTTGTTATAAAGTTGTTTGTGTGGGCCTGAGATTTTTGGTCCGATTGTACAGAAGTATTGTTTTGTGGGAGATTAATATGATGGTGACTTCGACAAAGCTGCCGCTACAGGACTGGTGTTATTTAGACTTAATCACACTCCAGTACAAACTCTTCAACTGTGGTGATTGTATTTTCTCGGTGATTGTATTTCATTTTCCATCCTAACGTGGAGACGAGGTTTCAGGTTTTCAGTATAATCCTGAGAGCTCCCAGAAACGCTTCCAAGCTATACAGGCCACAGGATAGGAAGAATAGAAAGGAGATACTGCAGGAAGATAGCAAGGACTGTGTCCGTTACTTTGGCTGGGATCCATCTAGGGGAAGTTTGCACAAATCTGGCTGAAACCTGACACGTTGATCACATCATGTCCAGGAGAAAGGCGTATGACAGGTGTGACGCATTAGGCCACCCAGGAAAGTCGGGCAGGGTGCTGAGCAGTTTGTCTCACAGCCAGTCTCTCACTCGGGCCATGCTTTCTTCTTCTTCGTCTTCTTCCGCGTATTAGTTGGTCGTGGTATATCTACAGCCCCGTCGCCCTGACAGAGTCTGCTGTCTTCTCCAGGCTTGAGTGGGAGCCCCGTAGCTTTTCTTTCAGCTCCTCTCCCTCGGGCCAGATCTGTGCTCGGAGGTTTGAGTGGGTTGGACAGGTCTGCGGGTATGCTCTGGCGTCTGGACACCAAAGCCGCAGGGACATTTGTTTGTGCCTGACATTTTAAGATGACAGAGGTGGCTGGTTCGTTTTCTTTCTCCAATATGCTTTTTCGAATGATAATGAGCTAAAATAAAACAACGAAGTCTCATTTCAAAAGTTACATAGAATCACGTTTCACAGTCTTGTATTTTATCATACATTCCTTGACATTATTCATACATTTGTCTTGTACATTCTGATAAGCATCATATAATTAATATCAGGCGCAATGAGAAGCGGTGCAGCCAGCGTATCGCTTTAAGGCCGCGAGGACTAAGGGAACCAGAAGGGAAATGGGACTTCAGAAACAAAGCGCGGAATAGGATAAAAAGGTAAAAGGGGTAAACACCCTAGTTTCCACGCCATTAAGGCATTTTGGGGAATGCAGTGTTAGGCCCGTATTGTTAAGACATTCGGCACATGAAAGTGTGATGTGTTCAGTATCACACCTGGTCGCATTTACCTTTCTAGATTTCCCTGGCACCCATTTTTAGAGGCAGGGTGGACCCCGGGGGCTTTTTGGTGAGTGAGTGAGTGAGTGAGTTATTTGCATGTCCTTTGCGGAACTTTGACTCTCTAACAACTCTTCTGTAGGTCTCTCGGTTGTAAGCAAGATGTCCTGCTGCTGATGCATCCATTCACAGATCATCACCATTTTTACCATCAAAAACCATCTTCGCCTTGGTCTTCCTCTCTTTCTTTTCCCCATTATCTACCCTTCCAAGACAGTCTTCTCTAAGTTATCATGACGTTTAATATGTCCAAAATATTTTAGTTTTATCTGTTTAATCCTCCTTACTATCCCATTTTTGGCGAGTACCAGATAAAAAAACCCCCACTGCTTGGACTTGAACATGGTACCACTGGATTAGTAAACCGAGCGCCTAACCACTCAGCCAACCACGAATAAGATGCCCAAAATAACTTTGTACCTTCTTACAAAATTCCTCCCAGAGGGCCTGTTTCACGTTTCTCCAACGCTCGAATGTAAAAAATAGAGCATTATTGTTTTGATGAAGCTACAAGAGACAACTGCTGTTCAAAGACAATGCGTTTAAGCCTTGTGCATTATCCATAACGCAGCCCACTTTTATATTACGAGCCTACAGTTAGATAAAGAAAACAAAGGAGCTGCAGTTTAGTTACTTACCTTACTATAAAGTTAACAAACATTCACCGAGGCGATCTCTTTGTGTCACGGTCGTGGGCGAGAGAAGAACTAACACAGGAGCAAGAGCTGTCCTTTTTCGGAGTTGTTTCCGTGAAGAGCAGAAACACGAATTTAGTGACATCACAACTACATACAAATTACCTTGCTGCTGTCACTCTGCGAGAGCTTTAAATAACAGGGCGAAGATGGCAGGTATATTGTCCAGGAAGATAGGGAGGGGTTAGAAGATTTGCTCGAAAAGTTTAAACCGGTTCATGTTTTACATAAGAAGTTTTTCTGTATAGCACAAAGTGGTAAGTTAGAAGGATATGAGAGAAAAAAAAGATGGCGACCGCAGTAAAACTGGATCTAGTAGCGAAGGTAGAAGGAGGTGTATGGTTCATTTTTACAGAAAGATAGAAAGAGAAAGGAAAATGGGCAGAAACAAGAATGACAGCAAAGCAAGATGAGCACATGCATATGAGCATACAACAATCCAATATTTCGGCAAAACCCTTTTTCAAGTATTACATACAAAACAATAGCAAAAAAAACCCCATGAAAAATTGATGAAAAATACAGTCTTAGCTTTTTTGTGTCCTCCTAGAAAGAAAGACGGACACAAAGCATTTTTTTGTGTTTTTATCTGTTGTGTCGTTTTTTTTAAAAACTGTGATCATTGAAAAAAAGGCTTTTCCCGAAATAATGAATTGTTTTATGTTCTTCATTTGTATGTCCTCATTTTGCTTTCTGCCATATTTGTTTCTGCCCACTTTCCTCACTCTTTCTATCTTTGTATAAAACTGAAACGTACACCTCCATCTACTTAAGTCAGAGAGAGAGAGAGAGAGAGAGAGAGAGAGAGAGAGAGAGAGAGAGAGAGAGTTGAGAAGGGATTCTTAACTTGTTAAAGGGGTTTAGATCCACCCCTCCCCCTGTAATCAAGTACGTTCCCTTTGTCAGGCTGTTGAGACTACATCATCGCCAGAATCACTTGGTATCGGAGTGCCTTCAAAACCAGTAACTTTGCTTTACTCACAAGCGGGGAGCTAGGAACAGAACGATGAAGCGGAAGAAAACTCTTAACAACAGTTTCAAAACAGTTGGTCAAAGAATTAGCTCGATAGACCCATCACTTGCTTTCTTGTACACTCAGGCAAACATGTAGATAAGAAATTCGGATAGATAGATAGATAGATAGATAGATAGATAGATAGATAGATAGATAGATAGATAGATAGATGGATGGATGGATGGATGGATGGATGGATGGCATAACATACATACATACATATACACACAGACACACACATACACATACCCACACAGAGACATACAAGTAGGTTTTAATCACTAACCTTATAAGATTACACTCAAACGACCACATAACCTTGTGATTTTAATACATTTTACAGCGACTATAAACTAAACAGCCTCCACTATTGTGTCAACCAAGATAAAACATTCTAAATACAGTAACAGAATCTTGTGGATATGATAGAAAGCTAGATTTTTGCCGGTCGAAGGGAGAGAATCCGGATAAATGGCAATAAAATAATTGTGCTTCCCCTTGTGAATGAACCTTGAACTTCACGAGACAGAAGTTTCTGGAAAGGTCGCAGAAAAATAGTCATATAAAAGAAGTGGAGGATTGACCAAAGATTAGTATTATGATTATTATTAGGAGGAGGAGGAGGATTACTATAATGGTGATGAGATTAGAGTAGAGATCAGAAAGAGAGTGTAGAGGTCATGTTTGATTCATTGTCATTTGTGTTGGTAGTATTTTTTTCAGTGAAATTGTTATAGATGTAGAGAATAATTGGCAGCTGTCCTTTTCAGGACAGATGTAGAATGGAAGTTTTCCAGGCGTCCTTTTTTAGGATGTTTTTACAGTGTAAACTAGCCATATTTGTGTACTTTTTAGGACAAGCTGAAAGATAATTGTTGCAACCAGTTGTTAAGGTATTAAGCTATGTTAGTAGTGGGTTTGTTTTCGTGATATGAATTGGAAGAATTGGAATTCAGTTGTTATTTGTTATTCAGACAATTATAAGAATGGCATTTTGTTATTGATTGATTAATGTGTCCTAGATAGTAGGCCCTCTTTCTTTCTCCATCCCCATATGGCAAACAAGTTCTTGCCGGGAAATGGAGTATGTATTGTTGGCTCTCCCATCTTCATGATTCACTCTTGATTCCCATGTAATAAACTGGTATCTTTTGTGTCGAAACCATGCTTTTGGTTATCAAATTCACATTGTTGACACGCATGTCTCGTGGCATGCAAGCCAGTCTAGTCTTATGTGCTGTTGTTGCCCTGCGGTGGAGTAGTATGCCTGGGGTGTTATGTTTGTATGAGAATATCACAGGTACAGAAAGTGTCTCACAGATAAAACTTCTAATGACCTTGATTCTGAGTAGTAGTTCTAAACAATCTACAGTCATCCCACTAGACTACTGACAACTGAACAACAGCACAATATAGCGACCATATACAGACAGTATACTTCTTTATGTGTGCCACGTGACCCCATTGTAATACAATTCTGTTATGACAAAATAAGAAATCTGTATTAAGTGATCCATGTTGTCGTGACATTTTGATTTCCACGACTGGGCTGCTCTCATCACTGTGACTTGGAAAGCAAGGTCAAACATATGAACGCCAAAACAGGATGTTCGATTAAAAAAAAAAACGGTTGTTATTCAAGTATAAGGCATCCACCATATCCCCCCCCCCTCCCGACTTAAAGACTTAAAAAGGCCCACGGGGTTCACACAGCCTCTACAAAAATGAGTACCAGAGAAATCTGGGAAGTTAAAGCGGCCAGGCATGATACTGACCACACAAAACACTGTCATGTAAAAGCTTGATTGGACTTAACACCGCAATCCCCCGTATGTCTTAATGTTATGGAAACGGGAATTGTATCTTTTACGTTCACTTACAGATACAGTGGATGTTCTCTCTTTCCGTGCCGCAGGAAGAAACGCGGACGTTCAGTTGGATGCCGAAATAAAACCGCGGGTCTTGATATGTTTAGGGGGTATAGTTGTAAAATGAAATGGAAAACAGTATTTCCATGTACTTTCCTGTACTTATTATGTTTCAAAATATAACTAAATGTATGAAAATTTCATAAATGCAGAGTTTTTTTTTTAGGAAAAAAGAAGTAATGTGATGTTTTTAGACAATGATTGTGCCCAGCTCACCATCGGCTAGGTCTAGATCTACACTACTTACCATCTGAGATGTCTAGATCTACTTGTCGATCTCGTATTGTGATTCTATGTTGCGTTCTCGCTAAATTAATGTCTGAAATAACCTCCTAACTTCTTCCCCAGTCGTCTAATATGTCTAGATCTACTTGGGATACATTCAAGAGCAGTGGGGTGGTCACAGGCCATGTCCATACCCCTATCTACATCATCAAAAATTGGAAAGTTTCCATATTTCTCTTCCTTTTTCTCGCTCGGCATCGCTCGTAACTAAGCACTCTTTCACCATTTTGAAAAGTGTCACCGGAAACGCGGACGAAATATGTACAATCTTAATGTTACACCGGTTATTTTATTGCAACAAACCAAAAGTTGCTATATCGACCCTACGTACACATCAGGAAAACCGGAATGCTCGATACAGCGATCCAAGGCACGGACAGAGAAGCTAAACGCAGAAGTCAGACTGTAGTGTAAGGAAAGACTTTTCTTTGTTTGTCAAGTCACTTTTTTGCTGTCATTTTGTTGTTGTAGTATGTGCAAGAAACTACAGGCTTGACCGGTTTGTTTCTATGACCTTGCGACCTTGCTGTTTGTACCAGCTCTGACATTGTCGCCTCAGCTCCTGTAAACCAAAACAAGGCAACAAGAACAGTAACAAGCAGCAGTCACTTAACGAGCAGTAAAATATTAAAATACACTAGTCAATCAGCAGTAAAATATTAACATGCAGTAGTCACGTAGCAGTAAAATATTAACATGCAGTAGTCAAAATATTAACATGAATTAGTTACGTAGCGAGCAGTAAAGTATTAACATTCTGTAGTCACTTAGCTAATAATTTAGATAACTTAGAGAAGACACTCTTTCAAGGGTACAAAATGGGAAAAAGAAAGAGAGGAAGACCAAAGCGAAGATGGCTGCAAGACATCGTTGATGATCTGCGAATAAGGGCATCTTGCTTACAACCGAGAGACCTACAGGAGAACTGTTAGGGAGGCAAAGTTCTACAAGAGACATGTAACTGATTGACTGACAGTCACTTAGCGAGCAGTGAAATATTAACATGCAGTAGTTAAGCAGCGAGCATAATTTCATGGTCATATTGCAAGCTGTGGGATCTGCAGTCAACAGCAAATGTTTGTACTATACAGCTAAATAATTACTGATACTACGTTGCCATGCTGCATGTTTAGAAAATTTTAATGAATTGAGGTCTGCCGTAAAACTCTTGAAAATACAGTCATTAAGTGCAGTTTACAATAAAGACATTACTTGCTTGATTCTTAAACAAGAAGATCAATGTTAGTCATTTTTGTGTTTATTTCTCATTTAGTTTTTTCGTCGACCCTGATAAAGGTAAACTGTTGAAATACTGGTTTGTTATTGTTTGTTTTACATTTGTACGTGCTCATCTCGTCGCTTTATGTGCCATTTCTTCTCACTTTTACTTATTATTATTATTTTTTTAAAAACCACACCATCTCAGCATAGCGCATATGCTCCGTAGCACTCCATTGTTCAGTATTACACAACAGTTGTATCTAAAGATCATTGGTGCAGTAGTTTTATTAGTTAAAAAAACATATTAGTTCGAAGGCATGTAGATATTTTACATAACAAAAAAGTAAAAGACGCACAACTGCCTATAAGTAGGAATTACATATATTTCTTTCATTATCGTTGATTATCTTTGTTCTCTTGTCCTTGAAGCTTTGGGTGTGTCTAAATATCACCAGTAACGTAGAGACATAGTCTTGTCATTTAGTGCCATTCTTTCGCCATTAAAAAGGAAACAAAAACTATAGCACACGTCTTTATTACGTAGTAATATATTGTAATTATACAAAATAAATGAATTATAGACAAAACTACGTAAGTATTACGGAACTATGAAATGAGGCGTTATATGTAAGAGTAGATTCATGATTCTTGGTACTAGCCACCATAAACTCAAGCGTGCAGTTCCTTGGAGATATTGCAGAAGCAGCGAAAAGAAGCTAGAGTCCAAATAAGAAAATGTTATCTTGCACAAGCAGGGCTCCGTGAGGACAAAATGTTGCCTTGCACAACAAGGGCTTCTGTGAGGAAGAAATGTTACCTTGCACAACCAGGGCTTCTGTGAGGAAGAAATGTTACCTTGCACAACCAGGGCTTCTGTGAGGAAGAAATGTTACCTTGCACAACCAGGGCTTCTGTGAGGACAAAATGTTACCTTGCACAAAGAGGGCTTCTGTGAGGAAGAAATGTTACCTTGCACAACCAGGGCTTCTGTGAGGACAAAATGTTACCTTGCACAAAGAGGGCTTCTCTGAGGAATTTCGTTGAGAGGGTGCCTAACTATTTTTGGGCCCCTTACCTCATTCCGCGTTTAGCTTCCAGAGTACTCGGCCTCCTTTTTAGCTGGGACCTTGGTCTCTCCATCGTCCTCTGGACCCTGGAGCCTTGCATCGCTTTCACTCCCTTCTCGTTTGGTTTATGCATGACCACTGCAGGATTTTGCGTTTAGTTACGAAGGTTTTCAGACAATGAGACATCCACGGGGCTCGTAGAAGAGCAAAATATAGCACGTAGGGGCCCAACTTTCTTGAATAATAAGCATTTCAAGTAATCTTGGAATGCTATTTTGAGCTGCTTAATTTTGGTTAGCTTAGGGCTCTTTTTCTCTAGAATTCTGAAAATGATCGTAAAGCCTATAATAATTCTTTTTTTAAATAACGTAATTCCTCTCTCCCTCCCCCTTCCTCTCTCCCCCCCCCCCTCTCTCTCAAACATACGACCCTCTGTCATCAGCATCAGCGTCACTGGCTAGGTTTTTACTGCAATCTCCACCTGACACTTATTAATGGTTTACGTCAATGTTAAGGATTCATAATATCACAGCGCAGATGAATTGCGAGCACTGTTTTCCTGAACCACTCTCACATATTTAAAGAACAGTTTTTTTCCTCTTACAAGGAAATCTGTTGGCAAGAGCTAAACCCAGGTCACGATGTTATACGACCATAGGCGCGAAAGTCCATCCCAAACAACACTAAATTCAAAAGATATTTTAAGAAGCATGCGGAAGCTGGAGAGGGCTCATTTCTCTTTCCGTATTCATCCAAGTAATCCACACGAGCAGGCTGAAAGTTTGGGGGGAGGGGGGGAAGGGGCATCTCTCCCGAGTGTTTCTCCTGTTTTTTTTAAAAGGGGGGGGGGGCTGGAGGGCTTAACCTGTTTTGATGGGGGTCCATAAGGGATGAAAACAAAATGATTAACAGTGTGGTTAGTGGGTGGGGGATGGGGTGTGGTGGGGGGAGGAGACATGGAAAAGCAAATGGAGAAGGAATGGATCACTACAATATAATAAAGCAGATATGTAAACACTGTCTTGGTCAACACTGTCATGTTTACCAGGGCTGTCTATAAACATCAGGTCCCTATACAAGACACTCTCTTGATCACTGGGATGGTCTCAGAATTATAAATCATAACAAAATCAATAATTAACTATCGACCACCTTTAGTTCATTTTTTGTGTACTCCATAATCGTTAAGTGACAATGGAGAATTCCTATATTGTTAACGTTGTGAAGAAATGTAGAGAATTTAATGTGAATCTGTACTGATCTTTTATAGACTATTCAAAGGCATTTGATTGTGTACAACACCAGAAACTTTGGAAAATAATGGGGGGAAAATGGGATTTCCAACACATATGATACATTTTAATATCACTGCTGTATTTAGACCAGCAGGCAGCAATATGACGAAACAACAACTTGGTTTGACATAAAACAAGGGGTCCGTCAGGGGTGCATGCTGTCGCCTTACTTAACTTGTATGTTGAAAACATAATGAGCGAATGTTAGAGAAAATGTAAACAAAGAATTTTACTACGCCAAATGACTGGATGTTATGAACTATATGATATGCTGATGACACAGTATTACTGTCCAAACGCACACACACATACACACACATGAATGGAAAAAACAAACTAATTATGTCAGTCCGTAAGAATAGTGAAGAACAACACCTTTATCTTAACGCAAAGAAAACTAAATTGATGACAACTGACAAAACAAACAAGGCAGCTCAAATATTTATCAATGAGGAAACATTGGAAGAGGTCTTTGCAGTCTTTGCTTGGCCTATTCTGTTCCTAATTTCTGTTCTGCATTTCCCATCTGAAGTTATTACTGCTTCAAGGTATATGAATTTCTGCATCTGCTTTAGAATAATTCCATTTAATTTTATACTGCATTTTGGTGAATTCTGTTTTTAGATGTAACCATAGTCTCTGTCTTTTTGATGTTCAAAGTAAGGCTTTTCTGTTCACTTTCTTTGGCGACTTTATCCAAGAGATTTTGTAGGTCCTGTTGGTTCTCAGCTATCAGTACTGTGTCCTCAGAATACCGAAGGTTGTTAATATTGTATCCTCCAATTTTTATACCTGGTTATGTGATGATCATTCTTAGAATATTCTGGCTGTACAGAGAAAAAAGGTCTGAAGATAGTACACATCCTTGTCGCACCCTTTGTTTTATAGGTTGATATTTTCCAGTTTTATTTTCAACTCGAATTGCTGCTTCTTGCTGCCAGTATAGATTTTTTAACAGCCCTCATGTTTTTGCCGTCTATATTGATGTCTTCAAGCATTTATTTCATTATGTTTCACCTTGTCAAATGCCTTGGTGTAATCAATGAAGCATAAGTAGAGGTCTTTCTGTACTTCTAAAGCTCTTTCTGTTAGTGTTCTTAAAGCATAACTGGCATTGTGTGTTCCATTTCCTTCAACAGTATATCTTGTTATATGAAAGTGAAATCATTGACACTAGACAGGTGAACAAAAGGCATTGAAAGTAGCAGAAATGTGATTTATTAGAAGAATGTTGCGAATTCCTCTGACAGCAAAAATAACTAATGGAGAATGTTTGAGAAGTGATGGAGATAGACAAAATTTTGTAAAAAAATAAGAGAGAGACAATGTACTTTCATAGGACATGCAGTGAGAAGACGAGGCACTGAAAATAATATAACAGGAGGAAAAATAGAAGGAAGAAGAGCCAGAGGAAGACCAAGAGAAATGATACTGGACAGTCTGACCTGATGTTGTGAAAGGAAATCACCAAATAAGCTAACGGAATGCATGAAGGATCGCGTACTCTGGAGAAGCATAATAGCAACGCCAGTCGGCATGACACCTGATGATGATGATATTTAACTGTGTACCGTGCGCAGTTGCCAGTGAGGTTAGTCGACGTCTCTTCTATATTTGAGTTTGTATGTTTCGTAGACAGATAGTGTGTTACGAGTACATGGCGCGACGCTGTGTCAAACCCATTCATGAAGTAGCTTCGGATGTTTCCGTGTTGTCGGGCCGCATCAGTGGTGTGACACGTGCACTGAGTGTGCACATCGTCTATTAATTTCATTAAATATTGGTTGTATTGATATGTGATAGTTATATAGGTATTGGTAGTAGGGATATGAGAGGACATGAGGTTGAAATGATGGCCAGGCCAAGAGTTTGAGCTGAATGGCTTAAAGATATCTTTGTAGTTTAGTTTTGGTCTGCCTTACAGTATAGCAGTATTCTCTTGTCTATGGAATATAAGCAGTATTGGTACTCAGGAAACAATTAATAGAGTGAGTGCCCTTGTTTGAAAGGTATTTTGGTTGAGAGCATAAGCGAGGGTCTGAGATAAGCGTGCAGCATGGAAAAAAACTGAGTGGGTAGGGATAGTATAAATACCACTCACGATTTAAAAAAAAGCCTTACTTGTTTTGATGCAGATGGAGCCCTACGATGTATTAGAGAGTTTCAGTTAGGTAGAGTTTTCAGTAGTAGCAGTTTTTGGTAGAGGCAAGTTAAGTTGAGATGTAGAATTTAGTTTTTTGAGATAGCTGAAGTTGTTCGGTTGGAAACGTTGTAAATATGGTTTTTATTGTATAAGTACATTGTAAGGTTTTCTCCCATATGTCGTAGTTTTCTCACGCCGGGAATTGCTTTTGTAAACGTCTTACCAGCCTGATGGGCTACGTTTCCATTCTCATAATTTCATCCCTCATATTTCCTACCAATAAGCTTATGTAGCCTGAATATAAAAACTACACCACTGGTTTTGTTGAAACTCTCCCTGTTTGACGAGTTTTGTTATGTTGGGAGACTAACAAGTTCAGTTAAGTTGTTGTATCAGTATTATTCTGTGGACTTGATAGCCTGAGAGTCTTATTGGATTTTCTTAGTGTCTAACAGAGAAAATTAGGTTGTCTTATAGCACCACCAACAAGAAGTAATTTCTAAGATGAAAGTAAAATTGTACTCCACCAGAAGACTAATCACCCAGTAAAATACGGGTTCAGTTGAGTTACAGCAAATATTATGCCTCAACAGCAGGAACATGATACTATTTTAACAGTATCCTTCTCTGCACGTCTTTGCAATCCTGTATTTGCTTGGGAAGACGGCCGTCACATCCATTCTTGCTCCGTGCCCCAACATTCTTGCTCCGTTCCCCAACATTCTTGCTCCGTGCCCCAATATTCTTGTTCCGTTCCCCAACATTCTTGCTCCGTGCCCCAACATTCTTGCTCCGTGCCCCAACATTCTTGCTTCGTGCCCCAACATTTTTTGTCTTCTGCTGCTGAATGTTATTGTCATGGACGGAAGCTTGGCACGGCGCGTAAGGTATTTCAAAACACAGGTAAACAGCAGCAAAAAAAAAAACAAAACAGCCCAGGGATGGCGTGGAGGAGGTGGGGGGGGGGGGGGGTTGGAATGAGTGGTGGGGTATTACCAGGCACGTTAATCAGGTGAATAAAAAAAAGACAAAGAAAACAGATAAAATGATTGCAGGTAAGCCTCGCTGTTGGTTGGCATGTTCTGTGTCCTTTAAAATTGAGGGGGGAGGGGGAACAATCTAAAAGTTTCTAACGCTGGTTTACTGTAAACTTGTTGAGTGTTTATTTGTAGGTGGCACGCAGGAAGGCCCAAGAAGATCTCTGCTGTAGAGAATAGAAACCACCACAGAACTCCTTAACTGGATCATCAGAAAAAGAAATGTTTTTAAAAAGGGTTACCATCACTGCACGTCGGACAAGTCCACGAGTGCTGCCGTCGCCTCCTGCGAAGGAGGGACTCAACATAATGCACGAGTCACTAATGAAGGCGAAGTAAAGAAATCTCTGTTATACTCCATGAAGGGACCTAGAGGATGTGATGTTAGTGTCGGCACACTAAAGGGTGATGTGGTCAGCATCGTGCCTGGCTAGCACATTAGAGGGTGATGTGGTCAGCATCGTGCCTGGCTAGCACACTAGAAGGTGATGTGGTCAGCATCATGCCTGGCTAGCACATTAGAGGGTGATGTGGTCAGCATCATGCCTGGCTAGCACATTAGAGGGTGATGTGGTCAGCATCGTGCCTGGCTAGCACACTAGAAGGTGATGTGGTCAGCATCATGCCTGGCTAGCACATTAGAGGGTGATGTGGTCAGCATCGTGCCTGGCTAGCACATTAGAGGGTGATGTGGTCAGCATCATGCCTGGCTAGCACGTTAGAGGGTGATGTGGTCAGCATCATGCCTGGCTAGCACGTTAGAGAGTGATGTGGTCAGCATCATGCCTGGCTAGCACATTAGAGGGTGATGTGGTCAGCATCATGCCTGGCTAGCACGTTAGAGAGTGATGTGGTCAGCATCATGCCTGGCTAGCACGTTAGAGAGTGATGTGGTCAGCATCATGCCTGGCTAGCACATTAGAGGGTGATGTGGTCAGCATCATGCCTGGCTAGCACGTTAGAGAGTGATGTGGTCAGCATCGTGCCTGGCTAGCACATTAGAGGGTGATGTGGTCAGCATCGTGCCTGGCTAGCACACTAGAAGGTGATGTGGTCAGCATCGTGCCTGGCTAGCACATTAGAGGGTGATGTGGTCAGCATCGTGCTTGGCTAGTACACTAGAGGGTGATGTCGCCACCATCGTGCCTGGCTAGCACACTAGAGGGTGATGTGATCACCATTGTGACTGGCTAGCACATTAGAGGGTGATGTGGTCAGCATCATGCCTGGCTAGCACATTAGAGGGTGCTGTGGCCAGCATTGTGCCTGACCACGTTTCCTTCTCCAGCTCCAGAAGAAGTCAGGCATAGGAGTATCCTAGCCCATTGAGCCTGATGATCATCAAGTACTGTGATGCTAATCACAGATGCGTATGCCTTTTGTTGTTGTTCAGCTATGCACCAGACATGGCAAGAGACCGTGTGTGTATGTTTGTCTAAAGTTGGTACTTGGTAGAGAGACTGAATCAAAGCTACGGAATTTCTGTCTTGACCTCGTTTCTTTCCGGGCATCACGATCCTCGTGCCGACTGAACAGTTACTAATGACTTCGTTTTCAAACACCTCTTTTTTTTGGAGGTGCGAGATAGCGCAGTTGGTTAGTACGCTGTTCTATCGAGGCTAGACGGCTGCTGCGCCCTACCGGAGTTCGTGGTTCAAATCCCAGGTATTTCTCTTGTGACTTTTTATTTCTTTCACGTCTCACTAAAGTGCTTCGTCAACGATTTTTTTCGAGGTATAACTTACAAAACTGTGTTCTCTTACTTTACACTTTGTAATATGTTTTTCGGGTTTGCGTGTGTTTGATAATCATTTTTGTTCATTCGTGTCTGAGGCATGGCAAGGTTATGTTTTGTTTCCATTGTGCCTATGGATTGTTGTTGTACAATATTATATGTTGTGGTTGATTGATTGTCTGGCTATGATCCACGCCCGTGTCCTCCCCATGTAGTGTAAGTTTTGTGTAACTGTGAAGTAAGTTTAAATGTAAGCTTCGATGTAATTGGGAGTGAGACAAGGATGTGTTCTATCACCTGACCTCTTCTCTTTGTACAGCGAAAACATAACGAGAAATATAGAGAGCTTGCCAGGAATATCAGTTGGCGGGTACAACCTGAACAACTTAAGATACGCAAACGACACAGTTCTGATTGTTAAAAGTGAAAGGGAGCTACATGCTCTTCTAGACATCGTGGTTCATGAAAGTAAAAGTAAAGGTCTCATTCTGAATGAAAAGAAAACGGAAGTGATGGTCATCTCAAAGAAAAGAATACCACCAAAATGTAGCATTACCATCGATGGCACAGAACTGAAACAAGTTGATAGATTCAAGTACTTAGGAACAGTTAACAGCTGATGGGAAATGTCACAACGAAATAAAAAGCAGACGTGCTCAGGCCAAGTCAGCATTCCAGAAAATGAGAAACATCTTGTGCAACAGATACATATCAATGGAAACAAGATTCCGAGTACTTAAATGTTACATCGAGCCAATTTTGTTTTATGGATGTGAAGCATGATCCATGAATAAGAGAGTACAGCGAGAAATGGAGGCCATGGGAATGTGGTTCATAAGAAGGATGTTGAAGGTACCATGGACAGCTAAGAAAACCAACGAAGAAGTCTTAAGAGAGGCTGGAGTTAATAGGCAGATTACAGCAAAAATCAGAGGCAGACAAACGAGATTTGTAGGACATTTCCTGAGAAGAGGAAAATTGAAACACATTGTGGCAACTGGAAAAAGAAGGAAGAAAAGACAGAGGAAGATAGAGAGAGAAGTTACTGGATGGGCTGTCAGTGTGACTAGGAAGATAGTCACCAGCGGATCTCATAATCAAGTCTAAAGACAGGGAATTGTGGAGAGAAATGATCACCTACGCCACAGGGCACGGCACTTGATTGATTGATTGATTCGATGTAATGTGTGTAGTGATGTAAATTGTGTTGAAGGTGAAGTTCTGTTGAATTATTAAATGTTATGGTGATATATGTATTTTACTTGTAATTGATTGCTTGTTGAATATAATATGCTTTCGTCTTGATCATCATTCACACTTTGTTTATTATCACATGTATGATCTTATATGCTCAGTGAAATGCACATTGATTATCATGATTTTCATTCATATTGATTATCATATGTTTTGTGCATAATGATTATTATATGTATGTTGTTGGTATGCCATTGACTCATATTATGCCATGTGCAGCGAATGGCTGCGAGATTTGTCATGTCTCATTGTATGAAGAATCATGAGTTTGTGCTGAAGAAGTTCTAGAAGACTAAGCGTTAACTGTACACATGTTCCCGTGGAGGTATAATTGTTAAGGGCCTAGTGATTATAGGTTATATATTTCATGAGTTTCATCACTGTGATACTGCAGACCAGCGGATTATTCATTATTGCATGTTATGTGGCCTGAGATATTCTTGCATTGAATCGTCGTCCTCGTTGTTTAATTTATCAATATTCTTCCATATCATTACTTGTAATAATGCTGGTTGTCATTGCCAATCGTTGTTATATTATTGCTGACGTCTAGTCCTTGTGGTTAAATGATGAATTACTTGATCATGGACTTACTGAATTACACAGGTTAACTCTTTCATTCCAGCATAACGCTGGCAGTGTATGTAGATCTTGCACACATGTGCGAATTAATGCTCAGAGCGATATTTGGTCAAAGTCTAAATTAAAAAAAAACAGTTAAAAGTAGCACATTTCTGACCCGGGTCTATTTTTTTTTTAGATTACAGAGAAGCTTCCGTGCAGTTTTCCTGTACCAGAATTTCTCATCAAAATTTATACTGGCAGAACATGGAGATTAATTTCGGGAATGAAAGAGTTATGTTTGTAATGTGTGTGAATGTCAGATTCTTCAGCAGTAATACATTACATTAAGCATAGAGTAACCCAAGGAAAGGAGACAGAATTGTTCCTGTAAGTACAATTGTACTCAGTGAATGGGATTATTTTGCTCCAATTATCTATTTTTCCATAATTAAATCCCCCCCCCCCCCCCGATATCTTTCAGCGTGCGCCCAATCGGCTGCTAATAACATCCTGATTTAATTCCAAGGAGACATCAAGTTATTTTAAGGTTGTGATTTGACTTCATAATTCTGAACAAAATAACACCATTTAATCCACAAAAGGTCGCACTTCGCTTTGCGATAGGTGGAGATGTGCTTAGAATCCTCTTTTCAAATACAAGACACAGCTTTTCCTACGAGAATGTCAAATTCATTTTTCTTATCTGACGCAGAACATGACATTCATTTGCGGGCGGCAAGAATTGGCCAGAGCTTCATGGCCTGAGTGAAATATTAACAGGATTAACATGAATTTAGTAAACAGCGCATAAAGTTGCACCTCTCAGTGTTGTTATTCAAGTTTTTCATAACAAGTCTGAAGTCTCGACTCACTGAAAGCTGGATTCTGTCAATCAAAATATTAAAAGAGTGACACTGTTCTGGTTACCACACTAGAGTACTAATGATGATTTATTACAGAACACACAAGGGGTCGTAAGTTATAGTAGATATAAAGTAAAAATAAATAAAACACAATGCGTACTTTATACGATACTTCATCTAGCATCTCAGCAGTTCATGCATTTTTTCTTCTATGAGCAGATGCTGAATTCAATAGCTTTCTAAGCCATTGAGACTCACTTCTGCAAACAAGACACGCCTCTATTCCACTCTGTTCTTGATCTTTTCTTGCCATCTGTCGATTCCAAGAGCGCCTATATCTTCTTCTAGGTTGTTTCGCCATCGTTTTTTTTTAGGTCTACCTCAATCTCCTTCCATCAGTTCTGTTTATTTCATCTTTGTTTGTCTATCATCCTCCACTCTCTCTAAGTGCCCGAGCCGCCTCACAACATAATGGCTTTTATAAACGGAGAGTTAAACAGTTCATTTACTTGTTTTTATTTTATGCAGTAGTAAAACCTATTAGAAACCCAGCATTAATATTTAGTACACTATAAAGATCCAGTAGACTCAATCTTTAGTGTATCATCAAGATCCAGTAAACGCAGTCTTCAGTATACTATCACGATCCAGCATACTCATATACCACCAAGATCCAATAGATCCAGTCTTTAGTATACCATCAAGATCCAGTAGACCTACATTTGTTTTTAACAAGAATTCCTACTATTTGCAAGGATTGCTATTTCATGATTCCATTCATATAAATTATTTAAAAACAAAACGCAGCCTAAACCCGCCATGACATGTCCTCCAGGTAAATGACCACCGCGAATTATTCCCCAAGCGGACACAGGGAAATCAGTAAATTGCTGTAATTAACATTTTGTTCTTGCCCAGGAGACAGATGAAGGGCAACATGTGATGACGCAGGAAGAGATTCCTCAACGCAAAAAAAAAAAACAAAAACAAACGAAGATTACTGTTGAAATGTTCCTTCTGTCCGACAGTAAATCTGAAAAAGGCACATGGAAGCTCAATTAAGACAAACTCAGTTAAGACAAACTCAGTTAAATCTCTATGTTTCTCATTTTTGTTTAGTTAAACTCACAGAAATACACTTATAATACAAGCTAAAAGAAAGTAAGGTTTCACTATTAGCTGTCATGTTTCTATACAGTCTTTGACTGACCAGCTAGTCGTTATTCAGCTAAGTTGGGTGAGCACTATCACTGACTGACCAGCTAGTTATTCAGCTAAGTTGAGTGAGCACTATCACTGACTGACCAGCTAGTTATTCAGCTAAGTTGGGTGAGCACTATCACTGACTGACCAGCTAGTCGTTATTCAGTTATGGACTAATTAGTCATGAAGGAAAGTGACCAGGCCTACAAAAATAAGGAATTCACTAACTATCGATTACTTAGAAATAGAGTTAAATAATTAATTAGGCAAGAAAAGAGAAATTACTTTAGGAGCCTAGTTCAGAATAAATCAGACAGTAATTCTGTTTGGAAAGGAATTAACATTCTAGCAAAAAAGAGAAAACAGTCTGACTTGCAGAGTTATAATCATGTTCCCATTTGTGAAGAGTTCAGCAATCACTTCAGAGAAGAAGTCAATATCTTAAAATCTTCACTACCGACCCCTACTTGTGACTTAAGCGAATTAAATAAATTTATAAGTAGCAAATGTGCAAAGCTAAGGCAACTCAGTATTCCTTCCATGTCAGTTAGTGAAGTTTACAATTATCTTTCATCTTTAAAGAACAACAACATAGCAGGACTTGATGAAATTAGCAACAAGATAATACACTACTCAGCCCCAGTAATTACAAATACATTAACATACATTTACAATCAGTGCATTGCAGATTGTCATTTTCCTCAGGCTTTTAAAATTTCAAAAATATATCCCTTTTTTAAATCTGGTTCAGAGAAAAAATCCCTCAAGCTATAGGCCAATTTCCACTCTATCGACTTTGTCAAAACCCCTACAAAAACACATACAAAATATATGCACGAAAATGATTTTATTGTTGACTGTCAGTCAGGTTTTAGGCCGAAACATTCCTGTTGGTTATTTTATATAAACGATGACAAATTATGCGGTGCTGTCTTTATAGACTAAAAACAAGCATTTGACATGAAAATGATCATGAAATCTTAGAAAGCTTGAGACTTATAAATTACACCCTGACATGACAAAATTTATTACATCTTTTCTTTCCAACAGACAGCAGGTAGTTTCCTTCAAAAGTTCATTTGTGGTTGATAATGGTGTTCTACAAGGGTAAATTCTTGATCCTCTCCTTTTCACCATCAACATCAATGATCTTCCACTTCATCTAAAAAAATCATCTTGTGACTTCTTTGCTGGTGACTGTACAGTTTACACTAGTGACAATGACTGTATTAACCTTGAGTCAGCTCTTCAGATTGAAATAAAGAGTCTAATTAACTGGAGCAACAACAACAGAATGCTCATAAACACCAGCAAAACAAAATCCATGCTCATTACAACAAGACAGAAATTAACAAATTCACCAACAACAACACTACAGCTCCATGCTGGAACTTCACAGATAGAGAATGTTAGTGAACATAAAACTCTAGTTCTCATGACTGACCACCACCCCAGCTTGGTCTTCATGTAACCAAACTCATTGCACAAAAGGTTTACCAATTTACTAAAATTAAACATTTTATTGACATAGACACCAAAAAATATACTACATATAATAGATACAAACACACTTGGACTACTGTTCCACAGTTTGGGATGGTTGTTCCATGTCAAACAAGAAAAGACTTTACTCAAAAACGAGCAGTAAAGCTTGTAGATGACAAACATGCAGCATATATTTCAAATAAGGACAAGCATCTTGATAGTTTACCCCTCAAGAAGAGATTTCTTTTCAACAAGGCCAAGTTAATTCATAAAATTCTATCGCACAATGCACCACCTTATCTGTGGTCGTTGTTCAAATTCAGCCCAAAACACAGTCAACGCTTAAGCAATTGTATTCTCCCAAAAACAAAGGCTTGACATATTAAAAAAAAAAGCTTCTCTTACTCAGCTGCCCACTTTTGGAATGCCCTACCAACCTACATGAAACTTACAAGTAACATTCGTTCTTATAACTTCAGACTTTGTCAACATCTGTTTTGATATGGACTATGTATCTCCCTAAGCATAGTCTAAAGTAGTTTTAAGTATGACTTGATTGTTGTAATTTTTTTATACTGCTTTTCTATAAATTTGTTAGTTTTGAATGAATATAAGAGTGCATGTTTATTTCATGTTGTTGCATAAATCGGAGTGTAGAGTATATGAACAAGAGATAAATTTATTATTTATTTATGTAATCATTTACTTGTGTCTTCATGAATATTGTGCTCATTAACAAATGCCGAATGACTGTGACTGAGTGAAAACTGTATGATGAAGAGCAGAATGTTAGACGCGCCTGCTTGCCCAATTCTTAATCCTTTGAAAATAAAGTATGTTCGTTTGTTCGTTATTCAGCTAAATTGACTGGGCACTGTCGTAGACTGACAAGCTAATCGCTTTTCAACTAACTTGATTGAGCACTATCGTACACTGACCAGTTGGTCGATTTTCAACTAACTTAATTGAGCACTATCATAGACTGATCAGCTAGTCGCTTTTCAACTAACTTGATCGAGCGCTATCCTTTTCTGATCAGCTTGTCGTTATTCTGCGAAGATGACTGGGCATTGTCGTTGACTGACCAACTAGCCGCTCTTTAACTTCTCAGAGCTAGATAACGCCAGTAGATAACGTCAATAAAACAACAACGAAAACTACAACAGTAATTTCCACAGAAATAACAAAATTTGACACATGTAAGTTGCATTTTTATATCAGTTTCTTCAATTTTTATTTCAACAATTGTAAAATACTGCAACGTCATTACTACAGCTAAGTAAGAAAGAAAATATTATTTGTCGTAATTATTTGCTATTCAACCAAGATTATGAAATTCTTTGAGCTAAAAATTTGTTTTATTCTTTAAGTACTAAACTTAAGAGCCTCATTTCATGGGCACTTTATCAATGAAAATGTAGAAGTAAATACGAGCTTGTTACTGCATACAACAACAACAACACAACAACAACAACAACAACAACAAACTCCAAAGAGCTTATAAGCCACAGCAAAGAGTATTTAACACCTTTTTTATATTGTAGTACTTTAGCACATCCATAGCAGCAGTATGTGTAACTTCGTCAGGAGACGAGACAGACTACCTCTTAACTTCGTCAGGAGACGAGACAGACTATTTCTTAACTTCGTCAGGAGACGAGACAGACTATTTCTAAACTTCGTCAGGAGACGAGACAGACTATTTCTAAACTTCGTCAGGAGTCGAGACAGACTATTTCTAAACTTCGTCAGGAGACAAGACAGACTATTTCCAAACTTCGTCAGGAGACGAGACAGACTATTTCTAAACTTCGTCAGGAGACGAGACAGACTACCTCTTAACTTCGCCAGGAGACGAGACAGACTATTTCTTAACTTTGTCAGGGACTTTATAAAGAAACGTTAAACTGTTTTCGCGCGAACTACCCTAAATCCGGGGTTAGCCTTTGAGGTCCTCGGATGTTTTTCTTAATTAACGCCCTTTGTCCTCTTTCGTCCATTAGACTCCAGCTATTCCCTCCCTTTCATTCTGCATGCCAACATACTGATGGGTGTTGTTGTGTACTAAACTTTTCATTTAGAAATCTTCATATTTCAATGTCGTATGTCAGGTATAAAATTAATTTATGCAAATATCTATATGAGACAAGTAACCAGTGCAGTATATTTGTAAACGTAAAATTATGTGGACTTTTGTCTTCAGAGAGTAATATCTAATACGTTAATTTTTCCCTGCATTGACGATTGATAAGGTAACAAAAGAGGTAAACATACGTGAAAAGTGGATTTATACAGCGCAGTAAACAACTTGGATAATTTAAAACAAAACAACATAACATAAATTTTAAAATCATATTTAAATAATGTAGTTTACAAAACAGTTTATGAACTTCTCTAATGTCCTACTTAAAACAAAATAAAAGGTTCTATTTAACATACAACTTTCGTTCCGTAGTGACTAAATTGTTACTATAAAGCCAGGGTATAGACAACAGCCATCTCAAGCCAAGTAATTACACAGGATACTTTTCTGCCTAAACTAACGTACATGTGTACAGTATCAAACGTACAGAGTATCTAGTAAAGTTTTTGATAAGGAGTTACAAAACTGACAAATGTTTTAATTTCTGAACTCAGAAACGTAATCACAAAGAACATTCTGAAGCGAATATTGAACTATCATGCCATAGGCACCCACGGTTGTGGTGTTAGTGCTCATAATTTCCATGGAACGTTATGAAGTGGAGGCATACTTGAGGTGTGATGTGGCCAGCAGCACGATTGACCATCTCTGCTTTCCGTTCAATAGCAGCCAGGTACCCTTTTCTATAGAGGGGTGTGTCTAGGGCGTCTTTGGTCATACTTGAATTACCGCCCTCGGGGTGAGAGATGAACACACTGTCACCTCCCTCGTGGTGAGAGATGAACACACTGTCACCTCCCTCGTGGTGAGAGATGAACACACTGTCACCTCCCTCGTGGTGAGAGATGAACACACTGTCACCTCCCTCGTGGTGAGAGATGAACACACTGTCACCTCCCTCGTGGTGAGAGATGAACACACTGTCACCTCCCTCGTGGTGAGAGATGAACACACTGTCACCTCCCTCGTGGTGAAAGATGGACGCACTGTCACCTCCCTCGTGGTGAGAGATGAACACACTGTGCCACAAAGGGGCCCCATTCTGATACACTCGTTAATGTAATAATTAACTGGATATTTCTGTTCTTAAAGTTCCATCGTCGGCTTTTACCTCGGGGTCATATTAGGCATTTGCTTCGTGTTTGCTTACACGAAAGTTAGTTTTCCAAACTACAAAATGAAGTTCGACAAGCTGTGCTAAGCTCAGCGCATTTTCCCTGTGTAAGTTATAATAAACTCGTTTTCTAACAGCACGAAGTCTGCCATGTAGTGTCAGACATATGAACTATAAAAGGTTAGCATATTTTATATGTATAGTGAAAATTACGAACTACAGAAGGAAAAAAGACCCCAGTGTTTTTAAGTTCCCCAGTGAAAGTTTTTTTTAAAGTGTTAAAAAAATTCTTCAAACTTATTTTTTAAATGCCAAAGTTTTTATCCGCCAGTGTTTTTAATATGCCAATGTTTTTATATGCAAGAAAAACATTAGGAAAACTTCAATGTTATTTACAGTCCTATTAAAGTCATTTACCTCTATGCTAATGTCAGGAACGTAGAATTAGAAGAAGGGTTGAACACGCCAAAAGCGCATGAGTTTATAAATATAACAGAATAATAAACAATAAAATTAGCTGTCATACAAAAATAACATTTCCGGACAATCTTAACTCTGTAAACTGCTCCTATGAATGAACATCACAGCACCGGCTCCTCCACAGATTAAGCCACCAACGATGGTCAAAACGAAGGAGTAGCCCAGCCTAAGTTGTCGAGTCACAGCTCTTTCCATTTCAGATTTGCCTGCGGTCGCAAAAACAATGGCACCAAGAATGGCCAACACACCTGCAACAGAACATTGTGTCAAGAGATGCATTGTAATGTTGTAGTTCAGAAGTTACGAAAAATATTTACTCTACTGTTGTAGACTGTACCGTATAATAAGTGTTTTTGTCACTTTTCCCCCACATATTGTATATTTTTCTCAGATGTCCTTCCTGCCAAAGAAAGAAAAAAAAGCTAATAGAAATGCTCGCGCCTTTTCTTTATTACCTTTCTCTCACAAGCTACTATACTTGTTGGCAGTTTTCAGCATATTTTTTTTTCTTTGTCAAACAATGTTATACATTAGACTGCAACAGTCTACGCCAGTCAATTTGCAAAATTATACTAAAACATATAGCAACATTAAGTCACACATAACAATATCTTAATATGCAGAAATTCTGAGAACATGATACCTCATGAACTTCATGCCATCCTAGAGGTTACAGTGAAAGAGCATGTAGTGAAATGGGCAAGCTAAAATCCCCGTTTCCATGCCATCAAGGCATACAGTGTTAGCCATCAAGGCATACAGGGGATACAGTGTTAGGCATCAAGGCATACAGTGGACATAGTGTTAGGCCCATCTTTCCATAGGCACATTAAAATTATGATGTGGTCATTATCACACTTGACAGCTTTTACGTACATTCTCAGATATCTCCTGTACCCATTTTTAGAGGCTGGGTTGACCCTGGGGCCTTTTGGGTGTGTGCCAGAAAAAAAAAACTCCACCGCTGGGGTTTGAACCTGGTACTGTAGTAATATGTCACTTTGGCTCTAGATTGATGTGAATTATTATTTTAATCTTTTATATTTGTCTGGCCGTCGTTGTGCTGAGTGGTGGAAGGATGACCTTACCATACGTTCACACCTTACATATAAAATAACAGGAATACGAAAACAATCCTTTTTATAAAATCACGATTCTTGTATTTTACAAAACTCTGATCCATAAAGCATCACAAATCACAAATCCGATGCACATGATGTCCATATAATTCTAACGGGCGTTACTAAAAAAATATATTAAACAAATAAAATTTCCTTGAATAATATGAGTTCAATACTGCTTACAAAGGCGCACAAACTAAAATACACACGCCTGCCTCCGTCTCTCGGAAACTGAACACCTTCGTCCACGACTGGTCGCTACCTTCGCGAGCTCAACTTATCCCCTTTTATGCTTCTCCCTTTTCTTATATACCTCGTCATCGCCGGACCGAACGCATGGGGATTTTCCATTCACACGTGGCCGTCTCTGGCCAGTGGGATTTCCAATCAAAACCGGGTCACTGCTTGCTTACTTTTTCCCCTCCTTACATACTCCCTCTGGTTTTGTTTACAAAATTTTTTGTATGGAATACAATAAATTTTATATATGCATTGTAGAATAGTTACATATCCTGAACTCAAAGTCTTTATGTCCTTCTTTTTGGGACCAGTACCCATGTTGCTGTAGTTGCGTGTCGTCTTCCTCCGGTTAGCCTGTTGGTGTGTTGGTCTGGCCTATTTTTGTACTTTTGTGTGCCTTGCAGTATTTCTCATATACTGTACTTGGTCGTGTAATGTGGGCAAGGGTGCTACTCGTTGTTCGACGCTCTGCTCTGTAGCTCCGTCTTCTGATTCGGCGGGTGGTTGGTTTTCATGTACTAGTAAGGATGTACTTGTTCGAGTGGTACTGTCTTCGCTGTCTACTGCTACCTGTGGGGTGGATGCGACTTCTTCCTCCGTTATTTCTACCTGCGTACTGTCAGGTTCGGTCTCTGATTCCGAAGAGTCTACTACTATCTCATCGTCGGTGTCGTCATCGTTGTTGGGTGCTATACTGAGTGTAGCCTGTCTGCGCTGATTGTTTCTGTCGTCTGTAGGGATATTCCAATCTTGTTTGGCCTTTCTCAAATGGTTTGCGTGGACTCGTTGTATTTTCCCTGTCAGTTGGTTCTTTATTATAAATGATACTGGAGATAACTTTTTTAGAACAAAGAATCCCGTTTTCCATTTGCTGTCGTGTTTGGATGTCATGTGGTGGTTTAATAAGTATACTGGATCACCTATAGAAATGTCCTCAGTTGTGCTTTGTTCATCGTACCTTTGCTTTCGTGCGTCTTTGGTTCTGTTTATGTGGTTTATCACTTGTATAAAAGCCTTATGTTGTTTCATTAGCGTGTGTTCTATAGAATCATTTTCACTGTAGCAGTGTGTTCGTAGTCTCAGGATGGCGTCCAGGGGTAGAATGGGGTGTCTCCCGTACATGAGGAAAAATGGGGAGTATCCTGTTCGTTTAGAAATGTTCATATTCATCGCTGCCACCGCCTGGGTCAAGTACTCGTCCCATTTACTGACCTCCGTGTTTACCAGCTTGGCAACAATATCATTTAGTGTGCGATGCTGTCTCTCGTTTGTCCCGTTGGCTTGAGGATGGTATGGTGTTGTGAAGATATGGTGAATGTTATAGCGTTTCACCATAGTCTGGAATTGTTCTCCGCGAAACTCGGGACCGTTGTCTGTGACTATGGTAATTGGTACTCCATGTCTTGGGACGATATTGTCGATTACCAAGTCAGCTACTGTTTTACTTTGGATGTTTGGCGTTGGAAAACACTCCGTCCATGCGGAATATTCGTCTGTTACATGCACGATGTACTTGTTGCCTGATGTGGTGATTGGATAAGGTCCTGAACAGTCGATACTTAATTTCAGCATGCATGCCGGTGGGGTATCGGATATTTCTAGCGGATTTTTTATAGGTAACAAGTTTCTTGTTTTGCAGGTTTGGCACTGCTCTATGTGCTGGTTTACGTCCTCTCTCATGTTCTTCCAATAGTATCCTATTTGTATGGCTTTCAACGTTTTTTCCGTCCCCATATGCCCGTTATTATCGTGGTATTGTGATAACACCTGTTGTTGTAGATGTTGGGGCGTGACGGTTCTCAACCTGTAGTCGTCGTCGTCTTCTTTTACTTTGTATAGCACGTTATTCACTATTCTGAACTTTTCACTGGTTTTTCTTGGTAATCGGTTGTGCTTCATATCTGCTTTTAATTGTCTTATCTCCTCGTCCAGGTCTTGCTCATCTGCCATGATGGGAGGGGTGGGTAACTGTTCGGTGGGGGCTGGTAGGACTTCGGATATTGGTTGTGGTTGTGGGAAGGGATCGTATATGGGGAAATCGGTTGGCAGAAAGGATGAAGAGTTGATGGTGTTTATTTCAAGCATGTTATCCTGCTTGTTGACAGTTTCTGCTGTCTGGTGATTGTTGTCCTTATACTGTTCTGTTCCTGGCCGAGAAAACTGGTCGGCGAGGTTCCGTGCTCCTGCGATATGACGAATGTCTGTAGTGTAGGCTTGGATGAAATGACTCCATCGTTGTATTTTGAAGTTCTTGTGCTTGGCGTTCATTAGGTTTATAAGTCCGATACTGTCTGTTCGGATGCTTAACTGGCAGTGTAACACATATTTGTGGAGTTTCTGTAACGCGTACACTATGGCGTATGCCTCCTTCTCGTTGATGTGCCATTTGCTTTGTGACTATGGGATAGAAAGTAGATTGGTTTTAGATTTTCCTCTCTCTGTCTTGTGCTGTTGTCTTGTAGCAACACGGCGCTTACTGTTGTTGCTGATGCGTCTGTGTAAAGTATCATCGGTTTATTTAAATCTGGGAATGCGAGCATAGTCTGTCGCATGAGGTCGTTTTTTAGTGTGTCGAATGCCCTTTGACATTCTGGCGACCAGGAGAATCGGCTATATTTTCTTGTGAGCGCGATTAAGGGCTCTGCCTTGTGGGAAAAATTGTCTATAAAACTTCTGTAGTACGATATTGTTCCTATAAAACTTCGTATTTGTTTTATTGTCCTTGGTGTGGCTATCTCTGCCATTGCCTTTACTTTCTCTTTATCTGGTGTGATGCCTTGGCTACTGATGGTAAAGCCTAAATAATTGATTTTGTTCTGCGCGAAGTTGCACTTGGCCATTTTCAACTTGACGTCATGTTGTCTTAGCCTGTCAAACACAGATTGTATGTGTTTGATGTGGTCTTGAATCGATGTCTTAGTAAAAATCAGTATGTCATCTATGTACGCTATGGCGTGGTCTGATAATCCGTACAGTACTTCATCCATTAATGCCATGAATGCTGCTGCAGCGTTTGCGACGCCAAACGGAGTTCTGGTAAACATGAACTTTCCAAAACTGGATGTGAAACTGGTCTTCACTTTAGAGTCATCTGTTAGGGGTATACTCCAATATCCTGATTTAGCGTCTAGTGTGGTAAAGTATTTTGCGCCGTTGAGTACTGACATAATTTCTTCCACGTTGGGCATCTGGTATGTGATGGGAGTCGTGATTTTGTTTAGTCCTCTAAAATCGCAGCAAAAGCGATGTGTTCCGTCCTTTTTTCTTACTATAACTATCGGTGAGTTCCACTTGGATAGTGGTGCTCGTTCTATGATCTTTGCCTCTAGCATATCCTTGATTGCTTTCTCTATAATGCCTCTGTGTTTGAGTGGCGTAGGGTATGGTTTTGTGTGTGCTGGTGGGTTGGCTCCAGTGTCTATGTGCAGCTGGACGGTATTAGTTCTGCCCAATTCTAAGTCGTTATTTGCGAAAATGTCTTGATTCTTGTATATTATCGTTTTGATAGCGGCCTCGTGTTCTGGATGTACCTGCATTTCTGCAAGCAGTTGTTGGATTCTATCAGTAGATCTGGTGGTATTTGCGTTGTTCTGAGTTTGTTGTTTAGTTATATTATTTATGTCGAGGCCGAACTCTGCTTTTGCTATGATTTGTCCTTTTTTTATTCTAAAATGCCTGTTGGAGTTGTTGGCTATAGTCACGAGGCATTTTCCTTGTTTATCAGGGTTAACGATACTGTCTATAGTTTCAGCACAAGGTTCGTGAAGTAATACACTGTTCTGGTGAATAGTGATCATTAACTCCGTGTCTTTAAATGCAGGTAAAAGTCTCTGCAATTTTGCTGGTACGATGATTATTGTTTGGGGTTTAATTGCGACATCACAAGTAGCTCTGATCGTTGAGCAAATCTCGTATTCGTTTTTCATAGGTACTTTGGTATTTCCAATCGATAGTTGCATGCTTCCGAAATCCACCGTTGCTTTTGTGTGAGATAGAAAGTCTCTGCCTAGTATGGCGGGTCTGCACATTCTGTCTACAACCATAAACTTTTGTTTATGATTTTGTCCTCCTATGCATATGTTTATCCATGTGATTCCTTTTGCCCGTAATTCGTAATTATCGACAGTCCAGAGTTTGCCTTCGCTGGGCAGTAATACCGTGTTTGAGCGAATAGTTTCCCATACGTTTTGTCTGATCAGACTAACTTCACTGCCAGTGTCGATGAGTGTGTGGATGATGGTGTTGTTTATCTGCACGGGAATGGTGGAAGTTGCGTTTGTGCCGTTTTCAGGTGTTGTGATACGGCCCGTTGCTACTTGTTGAGGTAGAGTGGACCGTTTACCATACCTCCGTTGAAGTTTTCCGAGCGCTTTCTCTGTTGGTTGTAGACTCTGTATTTTGGTGTGGATTCTCGTGGTGTTCTGTATCGGTCCTCAGATGGTCTGGTGAATCTGGGTGGTGTATAATCATGGTTGGTCTGCGTGCTCCTCCATGAACTTCTGTTTGATACTGGTGTAGATTTATATCTGCATTGGCGAGCTATGTGCCCATGAATACCGCAGTTGAAACATGGTTTTGATTGTATGTTCGTCTGCGTGTCCTGATAAGAGACCTGGGCCACGGTGGCCGTGCTTTGAATTATGCTTTCCGAGGCAGCTTGTCTTTGTGTAGCACTGTCGGTGCGTAAAGAAGAAGTCATTGGTTCAGTTTTCGGGCATGGGCTCTCACCGTTGGCCATGCGGGATGTTAGTCTTTTTGTGAACTGCTCTATTTCGATAGCTGTATTGATTGCCGAGTTTAATGTCTGTGGGTCTTTCTTGATTAACTTCGTTTTGATTGCTTTGTCATACACAGCGTCTATAAAAAATTTGCCAGCAAATTCTGTGTGGCCGGTTGAAGTATCTTGTCGTTGTCGAAGGCTTGTTTTGCCAGTTTAATCATTGTTTCTGCCATGTTTTGGATTGGCTCTTCTTTGTGTTGCTTCAAATTGCTTATTTGTCTCAGGGCTGCGTGCGGATCGATGCCTTTGCTGAAACATTTAGCTAGTTCTTTCTTAAAATCCGCATATGTTTCGTCTGAGTTCTCTTGAATTCGCCTGGAGACAAAGTCTGAAACACTCCCCTTGGCTGTAATAAAGAATATGTTTTTCTTTTGCGAATCATGTAGGTTATGCACAAACGCATATTTTTCTGTCTGTTCTATCCATTGTTGGAATCTCTGTGGATCGCCATCGTAGGTATCAATGTGGCAGGGTAAACCTTGAGTGGCGAAGGTCATCTTTAATTGTCTCAAAGCTTCGGTCATTGTGGTGACCGGGTCAGCTTCTAGTTTGGGTTCGATATTTGTTGCAGTCTCCATGGTACTTGGCCTTTTGACGAAGATTATTGGTTGAATATTTGTAGAAATATTTTCCGAGATTTTCAAATATTTTTCTTTATACTGTGTGCTTGTTCACACTGCAGCACTATATGTGATTCTCCGTACTGACTTACTGTCCAGCCTGCCCGTTCCGCGACTAACACAAATTTCTTCCGCCTAGGACTACTCCACTCTAACTGGAACTTTCAGTAGGGTTTTCTTCATACGGGAACTTTTCTTCAAAGCACAGCTTGTTGGAGCCTCTGTCCGGATGTTACATAACACGCACGTGGGCGCTGAGCTTTGATCTTTCCGTGGTGGAATTTCCCCTGTGCACTCGCCAAACACGGAAATCTGACTGGCCTCTTTTCAGCGCTGTTAGTGCAAACGGTGACCTCCTATGTACCAGTATTAATCCAAATGGTTTGTAACCAGGTCAGCTGACATATCGAAACATATATATATGCAATGAAGGTTCGTTGGGTCACGGTCACCACATGTAGTAATAGGTCACTTTGGCTCTAGATTGATGTGAATTATTATTTTAATCTTTTATATTTGTCTGGCCGTCGTTGTGCTGAGTGGTGGAAGGATGACCTTACCATACGTTCACACCTTACATATAAAATAACAGGAATACGAAAACAATCCTTTTTATAAAATCACGATTCTTGTATTTTACAAAACTCTGATCCATAAAGCATCACAAATCACAAATCCGATGCACATGATGTCCATATAATTCTAACGGGCGTTACTAAAAAAATATATTAAACAAATAAAATTTCCTTGAATAATATGAGTTCAATACTGCTTACAAAGGCGCACAAACTAAAATACACACGCCTGCCTCCGTCTCTCGGAAACTGAACACCTTCGTCCACGACTGGTCGCTACCTTCGCGAGCTCAACTTATCCCCTTTTATGCTTCTCCCTTTTCTTATATACCTCGTCATCGCCGGACCGAACGCCTGGGGATTTTCCATTCACACGTGGCCGTCTCTGGCCAGTGGGATTTCCAATCAAAACCGGGTCACTGCTTGCTTACTTTTTCCCCTCCTTACAGTACCACCTGATTAGTAAACCGAGCGCCCAACCACTCAGCTAACCAGGCCGCGTTGGTAAAACGGGAAAGTATATATAGATAATATTTTCCTGTATGACTTTAAGTCGGATCCCAAATGGCGGATTATCTATTAGACTGAACAGGATTAAGCCTAAGAGCTCGGAAGGCAGAAGACCAGACATGAGGAAAACATGTGAATGTAGATTATTGTTTTATGAATCAGGAGATAAACTGTACAGACTGGAGAGGTCCGTACTAGGTTTACCCTAAAGGACTGGGTGGTAGTTAATCCGTCACTGCGGAACTCCAGACAGTCCAAGATTAATAAGATCTTTCAGGGGAAAAAAATGACCCGAGAAAATGAACTAGTCATCGTTCACTAACAAAGTGATTTAAAGAGTTCCTGCATACTACAGTGTTGAAGGAAATGAATAAGCTCACACACTTACGAAAGTACGGAAAATGAACCCACTTTGGAAAGTACAGAAATGCACCGACGAACAGAGAGAGATACCAAGAAGATTCCATTATAAGGCTAAACAAAACACCGCGGACCAAGTAGACTACAAGCTCACGAACATAAACTGAAAGACGCTCACACTCAACTCTGAACTTGCCAATATAGTCTTCGGAGGACATTCTGTACTCTCAAAAGAGATCTCAGAATCCAAATCTAGCCATAGGAAAGAGGCACTGAAAACGGGGTAGAGATGGGGAAAGTATGCACGAAGACTCTTGCCGATCATGGAATGCTTGGAGGCAGCCTTTCATAAAGTCTAGATACATGAGCTTATGAAACTGAAGGCAGAAGAAGAAAACAATGAAGAAGATCATGACAAAGTCGGAACATAAATATAATATCACTTAATTAAAGTAATGTGCAGTGATCCGGAAATTGGAAGACAACATTGTTAAAGAGAATTTAAAAAAAACAACTGAAAAGACAAAACTGTTGACGGTTCGATCACAGAACTTCTTGAGGACATCTTATTGCAAGACCCCCAGAAAAGGAAAATTACACACAGGAACAACAATTCAAATGATTTTGGTCACGTTACTTGACAATCTCCAGGCAGAAAACACTCACGATTGGAAGAAAGGAAACGGGGAGAGATCGTTTACATAGGAGTTGGACGGAAGAAATAACAAAAACGTATATACCTTTTTATATAAAGTAAGTTAATCTACTACAGACCTACACTTTATACAGAGACCTAAGAGCCCTGGTATAGCTCAGAGAGAGAAGCCATGGAGGAGAAACTCATGGGCTCCTACGAAGACCTCCTGGTTACAGCAGGATTCATAGAGGTGCCCCGGATCCCTGTTTAGAAAGCTGAGCATAGAAACTGAACAAAGAAGAAGAGGAAGAAGGAGAAGCAGAAGAAGAAGAAGAAAAAGCAGAAAAGGAAGAATAAGAAAAAGAACAAAAAACATTAATCAGATTAGTCGCCTACTTCTGTCAAGAAGTCTTCTCTTGAAAGGTATGTGAGGAAGGAGACAAGGCAAGATAAGCAAACCAAGATCACATTTAATGATGTAGACAAAAAATCTAAAATTCGATCACTTACTGGCAATGACAAAGAAAATGGCTGCCACCAGTGGTAATTTAATGTTAACGGTCTCCTTACGGACATACTTCACATAGTAGACAATGGTGATGATAAGTGCGACCAAAGAACATATGACACCAAACGCAACAAACGCTCTGGTTACATAAACGGAACCTGAAAAGACAAATGCACAAAAGTAACATTTAAGAAATTGACATATTTATTATTATTTTTTAATGTAACAACTTGCCTTTTTAATGCAGAAGTTTCAAGTATCATGCCATAGAAAAATCGGGTGGTGGTGGTGGGGGGGGGGGGTTGAATGCCACTATTTCCTTGACCTGTCCGCATAACACAGGATGATGGAGAAAAGTCCCCTATCCTATGCTATTAAACACACTGGAGATACGGTGTTAGTCCCGTATTTCTAAGATCGTCTGCACGTGAAAGTCTGATGTGGTCAGTATCACGCATGATTGCATGACCACATTTACCTTCCCAGATTTCTCTGGTGCCCATTTTTAGAGGCTGGGTGAACCCTAGGGCCTTTTTGGTGTCGCCGTACCAGAAAAAAAAATTCCAACTGCTCGGATCTGAACCCTGTACCATCGGATTAGTAGACCGAGCGCCTAACCACTCAGCCACCCAGGTATAGAAATGATGGTAGAAAAATAGAAGACCGCGGATCTGATTTTAGAGACACAGGAAACAAAGGAAAAAGAGATAAGGATGATAATTCAATTCAGCTGGCCTGACACCCACAGATGATGATGGTAGACGCTGATGATGATGATGATGATGATGATGATTGTGATGTTGCTAGTGGAAATGGTTCGCTTGCTTCATTGCCTACTGCATAATTGGCACTCACAGCAAAATGACAAAAATGTGAAAAAAAAATTAGAATGATCATTGTTGCACTATGGCACAGTGTAAATCTGTTCTCCCTTTAGAAGGAGGATCTCAGTAGAAGTGCACCAGCGCCGTAAAACCGGCCAGAATCCTTTTCAACCACTGGAGGACAGCAGAGATGAAGGACATGTACTGGCTTCAGCCAGAGAAGCCACGTAGTTATATATGTATTTCGCAACCCTCATCCACACGCTATCAGGTATCTGCAAACTGGGGGTTCCAGCTTTGGGGCCCGGCGGGGAGAGGGGGGGGGGTCAGTGTTTTAAGGGTAGATCTAGAGGGCTTCGGGATGCCTAAGTTAGTTGACAACTCTAGGCGTAGGAAATAATGGGCCAGAGACAGGCTAGTACCGGGAGTGCGCAATTCTGGGAAATGTCTGTCTCTGGCCAGGTATATAAAGAGATCATGATATAATTTTAATAGGTCGGGCTTTGTACGCTGAGCACGTAGGGGCCAGCGGGTCGGAGGAAGGTTGTTTGTCGTGCAAGCGTGAATGAGATGTTTGTTGTCGGTGGAACAACATGTATGTGTAAGTTAATAATCGGTTCATGCTTTTGTGACGTGGATGCGTGCAAGCTGTGTCCATTATGTGCTTTCCAACTCCGACCAGGCCCGACCTCATTTAGATATGGTTTAGATAATAGAGGCAGACATAGAATAATCAGAATTCCATATTAACATAATTATTCTATGTAAGATGTCAGTGTTTAGCAACGTGAAAAATGTAAGTTTTGCATGTATACATGATTATATATTACTGTGTTCTATGTAAGAGCATGTTTGCGTACAGTATATGCCACTTAATTAGTTTATCATTACAGTCAGAATCTTAATCTTTAAAGAATGATTATTTTGAGGTTTTAGGCAGAGAAGAGTTTTTGTTGTAAATCAAACTAGCATACATGCGTAATATTGTTTCCTGATCTATGTTAATTTATCGTTGATCTATTTGTGCAGGATTCCAAATATTGAAAGACATTGTTTTAATGATTTTGTTGACAGATATATAAGCTGATTAATAACAACATATAAAATAATGATCCTTTGTTTGATTTTGCTAACTATGTAAACATACGATTTAACAACAATATACGTTTTATGATTATTTGTAGAAGTATTATTGATTGTGTTTGTTTTCTTTCTTCGGTGTAATGTGTGAATGTGTTAGTCTGTGCAATCTTCAGTCTTCATGCACCTAAAAAGTAAGATACCAACAAATTAAAAAAAATACAATATAACATCTTATACACATCACAGACATTATTTAATCATTAAAATCCTTTTAAATCTGATAATCTTTTTTTTAAAATAATTCCTACACCTGTAGTAATGTGAGACGAGGAGAAGGGGGTGGGGGAGAGTTCTGCACCAGTTTTGCACACTTTCTCTCGAACACGGTACCTAGTACGTAACCTAACTGTCACTAATCAGCATGTTATTACTACCGCATTGTGTAACATACACAAGTTTGATCTTACCTTCAGCGGTGAAGGAGGCACAAGTAGAGCGGAAGCAAACGACGAAGATACCAGCGTTGAATTCATCGAAGGAATAGGCCCAGTCGGTGGATGAGTTGCCGATAATATAAAGCAAGCAACCAAAGGCCCCAACTGCCATTGCTGCAATAACCAGACGCTGATCCATTCTTACCTGCGAAGACCAAGTTTACATTCTTTTTTAACAAATGAGGAGAAAGAGAAGGAGAGACGAGCGGTCAGACATTATTTTCAAAGGGTTAAGAATTGGGCACGCAGGCCTGTCTACCATTCTGCCTTTCATCATGCAAATTTCATTCCGTCACAGATACTCAGCATCTGTTATTGAACATACGAGAGGAAGTCACTAAGTAACTCGCAAATTGAAATATGTTATCAATGGCAGATATCAGGTAGTATCTAAATATATCCTTGGATAGTACCATCATCCAACTTTATAATAATTGTATATAGGGGTCACTGGGAGTTACGTGCGCATGCGCAAAGCAATAACAACATTACTACACAACTGTTAATGTGTACCAAAGACGAACAGAGAGGTGTAGTGCGATTTTTGTGAGCTAAAGGACATTCAGTTGAGGACATTCATAAGGAAATGATTACAGTTTATGCTGAAAAGTGTTTATCACGTAAAGCGGTCTATAACTGGGTAAAAGAATTTTCTCAGGGACGCACCGAAATTGTTGACAAAGTCCGACTTGGCCGTCATGTTCAGATTGCAACAGAAGCGACTGTGCAACGTGTGAATGAGATTATCAGAGCTGATAGACGAGTAACGATAGACAGTGTAGCAAGTGCAACTGGATGTTCACATGGCTTAGCCTTCAGAATAATGCATGAGCAATTGAATGTTCAGAAAATTTGCTCACGTTGGGTACCCGGAGATCTGAATAATAAACACAAAATGAACCGATCTGGTTTGTAATCGCAGCATCTCTGTCATTTTACGCATATGAAGGTGAAGACACGCTCCAAAGGATTATTACTGGAGACTAATCTTGGGTGCACCACTACCAACCCGAATCAAAACCTGCCTCAATGCAATGGAAACAGCCGTCATCGCCATGCGGAAAAAAATTCAAGATTACGCCTTCTGCCGGGAAGGTTATGCTGACAGTGTCCTGGGATTATCAAGTTCCGGAAGTATGACGACAGTGTGAATTCTGTATCGTACTGTGAAGTTCTGTCAATGCTACGGGATGCAAGTAAAAAAAAAAAGTCCTGGTCTGCTGACTAGAGGTGTGCTTCTCCTTCATGACAATGCCAGACCACATAGGGCTCGGTTAACCCAAGAGAAAATTAGCCAGTTGCGTTGGGAAGTTCTTGAACATCCACCCTATAGTCCTGACTTAGCTCCAAGTGATTTTCACCTGTTTTGTTCATTGAAAAACCACCTTGGCGGGAGAAGATTCTCGAGTGACGAAGAGGTGGAAACAGAAGTAAAAAAAAAATAGTTCAGAAATCGGACTCCCGATTTTTACGGCATGGGTATTGCATCACTGATTACACGATGGGACAAATGTATTAATGTTGGTGGCGATTACGTTGAGAAATAAGGGAATAATGTAGGTTCAAAAATTAAGTTTTCAAATTACTGTCGCATTTAGTTTTTTTTTTTTTTTTTGGTAACAGCCATTTGTGAATTACTTAGTGACTTTACCTCGTATATGATATGCATGTAAAAGGAAAAAAATTAATAAGTAAATAATTAATAACTCGTTCTTTCCATACACTCCACATTTTGCTTAGACAGACAGATAGGCAGGTAGGCAGGCAGGCAGGCAGGCAGGCTGGCAGGCAGGCAGGCAGAGAGGAAGGCAGGCAGGCACGCTGGCAGGCAGAGTGAGTCTGCGGCTTATGTCTAGATCTTTAACTCTTTCACTTCAGAACAACACTGGCAGTGGGAGAGATGGTAGAACTTGCACACCTGTGATAATCAAAGCTGTGATTTTTTGAAGCAAAGTGTAAATGAAACAAACAGTAGCCCATATCTAACCGGACCCATATTCTTCAATTATGGAATAACGTCCAGTTTCTTTTTTATCAAAATTTATTCGGGTACAGGGTAGAAAACAATTCAGAAGTGAAAGAGTTAAAATAAAAGAAGGAACAGCATTATTAAATACTAAACACACAGTTTTAACATATCGCTTTACACCTTAATCATAAAAAAAGATAAGGGACAAAGAAATAGGAAAAGATGAGAAAAAATATAAATTAAGATAAATATTTTTGTATGCTTCAGATGTGACCGTTATTTAATAAAGCTGTTCCTACATTTGTTGTAAAAAAGGCTTACATTTTGTTACTGCAGCTTTACTGCAGTAACTTTGTATGTATGTGACACGGTAAGGGAAGTATATGTACCAAATATTAATATAAACACATTAAAAACAGAGTTGCTTTCATAGAGTCATTTTATGGAAGTGTTAAATATCAGCAACATTAGTCACTTGAAAATGACACAAGCGAAATGTTGTAGAATTTCATTCATAGACAGTAGTGTATGCGATTACTGTAGAATACATACATAATGATTAAAATTAGTATGGCGATTTTTACCATCAGATACGAATTATAAGGAAACAATTTTTTTGGAAAAAGGATAGAAGTTAAAATAGGTGATAAACTCAGACAATAAGTGGATGGATATATACGGGGAAGTATTTTTTTTCCTTTTTCTTGCAAAAGCCCAGTTGTATCTCCAGGCAAAAATGATATACACATGTACTGATATTCATATCCGTATCTGTTTTGACTTTCATGTGCTGACAGCTGCGTGGACGATGCGTTTTGGCAAGTCTTGCCTTGCTGGCATATTCTCCGCATTCAGATCATACGTCGGGGTATACGTTTTACAAGATCGACTGGAGTGTGATACAAGATAGACTACAGTTCACATCCACTGCATAAACATAAGCAGACTATGCTGGTTACACAGTAGTAAGCTTAGAAAGACGACTTAGAAAGATATGCAGGGATTCATTTATAAACAACAAATACCACCACACAATGGATTACCTTTTAAGTCAAAAGTTGTACCTAATTCGAAGGACAGAAGGGTGTATCAAATCCAGAAGTGGATGAATCTGTAGATAGTGTCGAAAGATCTCTCTTCTGAATAGCAAGAGACAGCTTGATTCAACAGTCGATATGCCTTGCTGTCTGCCAAAAATTAGTACATATATATAGCTTTTCCAAAGAAGGATGTACTGACTTTCTGCGTCAGAGCTCTAGAAATTTCCAGCAATCCCGTTGAAAATACCATTGATATTTTTACTGCTCTTGGAAATGCAGTTTTGTGTTTTTTGAAAACATCTCTTAAATTATATCCGCAAGCTACACACTTCGTAGGCTCATCCCGAGATGTTATCTATGTGGGAGTACTTGAGTGAACGTCTTCTTCTCCCCTCAACAGGTTCTCGCATGTGTCGTGGAATACGCACTTAAGATCTTTCTTCGTAGGATGATGAGGCAGCGTGGGGAGGCGGGTGGACATTCTTTCTTTATTACCCTTGCTGTTTTCTTGGGGGTGGGGGGGGTAGGATAATTTACCAGATGCCACGGGCACCAACAACCATGGATACGTCACTGTGTCCGAGAACTTATGGACCTGTCCGATATACAGTGATCAGAAACAACCCTTTAACATTTAGTACTCTGAATGGATAAAGCTCTCGTTATTTACTATTAGTTATAAAGGGAAAATACAGTTTACCCTCGAAAGTCGAACGGTTTGATACTCGAATACCCCTGGGAACAACTGTGTTAAGAACACACTCATCTTAATATAGTCTTTGTGAGACAGTGAACATAGATCTGATTTCTTAAAAACTCAGATCTACTTCTGCAGCCTAGAAACCTGTAGCAATCAACACTAATTGTAATTGCTATTTTTGTAAAATGTAATGTCAGGATGGTGGACGGATAGAGACATGGAGATCGCCGGCGGGGATGAGAAAAGTCTGATGTGAAGCCAATGATTCCAGGACGTGGCAAGCCTATGGGTCTCTACAACAATGGGTATCAGAATTAGGTAAACAGAACATAGCTAGCAGACTAAATGGCGGGTAATAGACATCGTTGAAGCATTCATCGGATTCCTCATCCCAAAGTCAGAGTGTCTCTATGGAACTGTCTCAAAGCCGTTGGGCCTGAGTTGGAGAAGGGGCTTAAGTATAGCCACTGGAAGCTGGAAAACGAAGTTTTGGCCAGGCCAGCCTACACCACTGTCTTCCTTGCAGTCCGAGCAAGATCACAGTCTCTCTAGCAAGGAAAGGTGTTGAAATCAGCCTACACCACTGTCTTCATGGCAGTCCGAGCAAGATCACAGTCTGCCCTAGCAAGGAAAGGTGCTGAAGGTGCTGAAGTCGGAGGTACCCAGCCAGATGGCGCACCGCAAAAATCAGGTTACCACGCAATATCGCTAAAAATGCGTACGAAGAAGAAGATAGCCGAACAACTTAAACTTCGACCAAAAAATTCAAAGGAAATCCGGTTTGAATCTCCAGCAGAGGTTCGAAAATCGACAAATAGAAACGCAGCCTTCAGAAAGAAAACAAAGAATCATGTGGCCATTTCTCCAGGGAGTCGGTCCAGTGAGCATCTGTGAGGTGTATTTTTATTTTTGAATTTTTTCAATTTTATATTTAAAATCACTCATTCCTAATGGCACTAAAGAAAGTTACCAGTGCTGGAAATATTAAAAGGAAGAATGTAACGACATTGCTAGAACTTAAAAGGAACTTATTACTAAATTGGAAATTTGTACACGTGTATCGGAGCTGGCTGATGGGATGGCTTAAGTCGGAAATATCGAAGGAAGCTTTTAAAGCGGTTAATGTGATGAAAAAATAATAAAAATTATATTTTATATGCAATAAAAATAAGAAAAAAAATCCCCAGCAGTGGAAGAAGTATAAAAGCTTTTGGTGGTTTGGATTAATATAGATAATTTGGCTGGTAATAAAAGTAGATTGAAGTGTATGTATGATTCAGTTTTTAAAAAAGTGAGAAATGTGAGCAGAAACGAGAATGCAGAAAGTAAGATGAGCACATATAAATTAAGAACATGCAGCAATTCAATATTTCCGCAAAACCCTTTGTCAAAAATCATATTTAAAAAAAACAGATTAAAAACACGAAAAATAAGTGAAAAATAAAACACTTAGCTTTTTGGTGAGAAAGCCGGGCACAAAATGCTTTGTAATAGCACGTCTGAGGCTATTATTTGTGAGAAAACTAAGCATTTGTATAGTAACATTAAGCGAGGTAACAGCGGGTCCAGTGCTGAAGATTTGTGCTAGTAAGGGGTGGTTTGACAAATGAAAAAAGAGAGAGCAGGCATTCATAATGTGGTTAGGCTTGGGGAGGCTGCCAGTGCAAATAAAGATACTACCGGAATTTGTGGTTGAGTTTAAATACTGTGTGGAAAGGGATGGCTTTATTCTCAAAATTTTCAGTTGTGATGAGACATGCCTGTTGTGGAAGAAGATGCCAAACAGAACCTACATCACCTAGAAGACTTCACCAGCACACAACCCATAAAATATAGGCTAACCATCCTTTTGTGGGGACCTCAAGATGAAACCGCAGTTGGTGTAGCCTTCAGAAACCCCAAGAGTTTTTAAGAGAAATAATGTGCACAAACAAGGTTTAGTGTAATGTGGAGGTCAAATCCTAAATCCTGGGCAACCAAGCAGTTCTTCATTGAGTGGAATGAGCAAGTTATTGCCCCTAGTGTGAAGAAATACTTGGAGGAAAATAATTTCTCTCCCAAGTCCCTTCTGATGTTGGACATTGTTTCTAAACACCCTCCAGGATTGGAAGAAAATCCAAGTGTTTATGGCTTTATCCAGTAAAAATTATCGTCCCCCAACACAGCTCCTCTTATCCAACGCTTTAAGAAACTGTGCACGAAGGGCCTTTCTCAAAAGTGCTTTGATGTGACTGATAGGACAGAGCTAACTCTCAGGGAGTTTTGGGAAAGACCACTTCAGTGTTCTTCACGGCCTAAGGATTATAGACAAAGCGTGGGACGAAGATTCTTACAAGACGATGCAATCTGCCTGGAAGAAACTCTTGCCAGCCTCTGGTACCAGTCAGAGACTTAGAAGATCCTGGGCTAGTAGCACTGCCTGAACAGGATGCTGGAATAGTGGAAGAAACTGTGTCCTTGGGGAAGTCCTCTGGCCTGGAGATAGACGGAGATAATCCTGAAGAGTTGGTCTTGTCTTGTCCTCCTTCCTCATATACCTTTCGGTGTTGAGGGGACAAATAGACTTCTTGATAGGGCTCGACATTTGATTCATGTAATGGGATATTTAAGGCTTCTGTTATTTCCTCTCTCCAACTCCTGCGTGGGCAGCCTCTTCCTCTGTTACCTACAAATCTTAGTGTGAATGTTTTCTGTGGTATACTGTCTGGTGGCAACCGTGTAACATGGCCTAACCATTTGACTTGCTGTTTCTGGATATAGTGTAATACTGGTGCTACTCCAACTTGTGCTCTGATAATGTCATTTATTATTTGATCTCTTCTTGTCGCATTTAGTGTTCTCCTTAAACATCTCATTTCTGTTGTGATGATTTTTCTTTTGTTCTTGGCTGTTAGTGTCCATGTTTGACATTGATGAGTTGGTTGAGCTGACCACCGAGAATCTACAGGATCCATAAGGAGCAGCAGCAAGAAATATCTGAGGAACTGTTTTGAGAGGTTGAAGAGGAATACACTAAAAGCAGAATCCTCGCGAGAGACATCAAAGAACTGTTGGGGTATTGAGGTAAGACACAGAACCTTGTAGAGAGGTGGCACCCCAATGTCGTAGCTGTGAACAGGAGCATCGGCATGTTTGATGACGTTGTAATACAAGAAAGATTTTTAAAACGCAGGCAAAAGCAAATAACACTGGACGGATTCTTCTGTAAGGAAATATCAAGTGATGCTAGCATTGCCCGTCTTAATGAGCCCCATCCGTCAACTGTTAGATTCAAGAAAAGAAGAGAACCTACACTACCAGATCAGTTAACTGATGTTTTTGTGGAAGATGACTCACCCTCCCCCCAACTTTCTCTCCACCTTCTCTTGGACTGTTATCACTCCTCAGTACAGGGTGGGTGCACTATCCTTGTTATTGTTTTATGATTTTATTGTATTAAACTATTATTTTAGTGTGTAAATTATTGCAATTATAACACTTTTACAGTAGTAATGTATGATTTAACGAGTAGTAGCATAATTAGTAACTATTACTATATACAGGTTTAAATAACCAATATTTCTGCTTACAATGTTTTATAACGGGTAAATTTTGAGGTTCTGGGACGGAATATTTCAATTTACATTATTTCTTATGGGGAATTTACGCTCGAAAGTCGGAACAGTTTGGAAGTTTAACTGCCTCCTCCTAGAACGGTTTGTCGTCTACTTCTAAGGGTCCCTCCTAGAACGGATTGTCTTCTACTTCTAAGGGTCCATTGTATTTCCAAAAGGTGGCATTCGCTGCTTAGAGAATTTTCAAACATTATGTTTTAGGAGCAAATAATAATCGCTCGACTTGCATAATGATATTAATTTTAATTCAGATCAAAACTGATGATCAAATTCATCATCATCATCAGGTGCCATGCCGACTGGCGTTGGCTATTATGCTTCTCCAGAGTACACGATCCTTCATGCAGGCCGTCAGCTCATTTGGTGATCTCCTCTCACACCATCCCGTCAGACTGTCCAGTATCATTTCTCCTGTTCTTCCTCTTGATCTTTTTCCTTCTATTTTTCCTGTTGTTATAATATTTTCAGTGCCCCCTCTTCTCATTGCATGTCCTATGAAAGTACATTGTCTCTCTCTTATCTTTTTGACAAGGTTTTTTGTCTCTCCAGCTCTTCTCATACATTCTTCTTTAGTTATTTTTGCTGTCCAGGGAATTCGCAACATTCTTCTAATAAACCACATTTCTGCTGCTTCCAATGATTTTTGTGCAGACCTGCCTATTGTCCATGATTCACTTTTATATAACAAGATAGGTTCAATATAGCATTTTAGGACTCGTTTTCTAACATTCATTGATAAGGATGTGTTGACTAATATGTTTCTCATTCTTTGAAATGCAGGCTTTGCTTGGCTTATCCTGTTCCTAATTTCTGTTCTGCATTTCCCATCTGAAGTTATTACTGCTCCAAGGTATTTAAATTTCTGTACCTGCTTTAGAATAGTTCCGTTTAATTTAATACTGCATGCTGGTGGATTCTATTTCTTAGATATAACCATAGTCTCTGTTTTTTTTATGTTCAAAGTAAGGCTTTTCTGTTCACTTTCTTTGGCGACTTTATCCAAGAGATTTTGCAGGTCTTGTTGGTTCTCAGCTATCAGTACTGTGTCGTCAGCATACCGAAGGTTGTTAATATTGTATCCTCCAATTTGTATGCTTAGTTCTGTGATGATCGTTCTTAGAATATCCTCGCTATACAGAGAAAAAATGTCTGGAGATATTACACATCCTTGTCGCACCCCTTGTTTTATAGGTTGATATTTTCCAGTTCTATTTTCAATTCGAATTGCTGCTTCTTGGTGCCAGCATAGATGTTTTACAATCCTCAGGTCATTGCCGTCTATATTGATGTCTTCAAGCATTTTAATAATTTCATTATGTTTCACCTTGTCGAATACCTTGGTGTAATCAATTAAGCATAAGTAGAGATCTTTCTATACTTCTAAAGCTCTTTCTGTTAGTGTTCGTAAAGCATAAATGGCATTAAACAAATCCAAACTGTTTATCTGCTATTTCCATTTTTATCTTTTTCCTTGTTCTTCTCATAACAATTCTCAGAAGTAGCTTCCTTATGTGACATGAGAGGCTGATAGTCCGGTGTTCATCACATTCCTTTTCACCTGGTTTCTTTGGTAGTGCTATAAACATGGATTTAATCAGGTCACTGGGAATATAACCACTGTTGTAAATGTCATTCAGTAACTTTGTTATTATTTTTATTCCTCTCTCCTCTAGTGCCTCTAGTTCGTCTATTGTTCTATTATCAGGCCCAGTCGCTTTTCTTTTCTTCATGTGTTTGATGGCATCTATGATTTCATCTTCAAGTATTGGTGGTCCCTCACAGTTTTCAGTATCTGATGTTAATTCTGGTCTTTCTCCTCCACATAGCTCACCGATGTACTCTGTCCACTTGTCCACAATGTCTTCTTTTTCCATTAACATTTTACCTTCTTTTGATTTCAGGCATCCTGTGCTATATTTTGTTTTCCTGCCTGTGAGTTCACTAATTCGTTTGTGCATGTTTTTGTTGTCTTTATTATGAGAGTCCTCTATCTGTCTGCACTGTTCATTTAACCACACGTCTTTTGCTTCTCTGCATTTGCGTCTTATTTCTTTATTTATCTTGCTATATTTTTCTTGGTTATTTTTACTCCTCCTCCTCTTGTCCATCACTCCTAAGATGTCGTTTGTCATCCATTTATTTTTAGAGGCTTCTTTTTTTTTGGTGGTATTATCTCCTTAACAGTTTGGTGGATAGAATCTCTTAACATTGCCCATTGTTCATCTATACTATATATATATATATATATATATATATATATATTATGATTAAATTAAGAGATTAAAATTTGTGATCTTTCTTGAGTCCTCAACACAAACTACAAGTTGAAAAAAAACTTATTATTTTGATACCTTAATGCATTAAAAAAACTATACTGGTCTTCAAGAAGGGATCCTGATAATTCAGAGAAGTTAAACACATGAAGGAGGAAATACTACAAGAGAATAATTGAGAGCGGATAGGACGAGAAACCATCTATATCAGTCTTTCTCCGGGGTGAAGACGCCTGTCCGATGAGGCAACCAGCGACCCCTAGCTGATATCTCAGCCTCATGGTTAGCGAACCATAGGTGACCAAGACCCTGTCCCACCGCTCCGTTGTATCCCTGTAACTGGCCTAGGCTGGCTAACGGGCCAGGGATCGCCATAGTCCCCATGGAGGTGGAGTCTGCTAAAGAAGCATTTCACACCCCCTGCTTTTTAGCTGTACTCCGGGACTGAAAAATTAGCTGCCATAACCCGCTCCCACGCCGATACGATGCTGTGCCTCAACATCTTTACAGCATCGGCTGCAAAGAACAACAGCTCGTAGTTACAGGGAGTTCGAACAAGTAAAACTACAAGTACAAGATCAGTCTTTCTCAACCTTTTCATCTTCGCTTGGAAGCCTTGCATTACAATGTTCATGGTCTCACAGAGCTCCTGCCTACACATCATTACACCAGAATCTTTAGGGCGATCTGTGAGTTGCACGCATCGCAATCCAGTTATAAATGTCCATGAATTTTTCAGTAAAAACAAAACAAAGCAAAAAGTTTCCAAGCATTTTAGATCGCAGACTCATAATTGTAATGATAGTTTGATGCTACCTACTCTTTCCTCTCCCTTCCTCCCCAAAACTTACTGTAGACTAAAAACTTTCCCATATTTCATATATATTGTAATGAGGTTTTCAAATCTATACTAGCTTAGCAGACACCCTCATGATCTTTCATGGAACCAAGTTTGAGAACCACAAATATCTGTCTCTGTCTGTCTGTCTGTCTGTCTCCCTTTCTCTCTCTCTCTCTTTCTCTCTCCCTCTCTCTCTTTCTCTCTCTCTCTCTCTCTCTCTCTCTCTCTCTGCCTGTCTATGCTAATAATACATGAGAGTGTATATGTGAGTAGAATATCTGTGTTATCTGCTTACGTGCACAGCGGAAAAAACGCCATTTACGCGTTTCGTGGAAACACTACAGTCAAAACCTATTGTTTACGTGTGACCTTCGTCACAAAAATGACCCAGGATTGAAACGGTTATTTTCTTACATTTCTTTTAACTACGCAGCACAGATCCACGTGAAGTGGGGTCACAGGCCGTACGAGTGACGTAGTAAAAATTATGATTAAGAAAGGAGATATGGGACGAAAATGGACGAACTGCAGAGGGTGTTGATGAAAAAGAGTACTATACTGATCTTATTGTTGTTAATTTTACAAGGATAATTCTAGAACGAGTGAACTGTGATCCGTGGCACACAGTTGCAGCATGGTCTAGCATCTGTCTTCTCTGCTTTGTTTTCCTCGAGAAACACACACACACACACACAAAAAGTCCCGCCCGAGATGCGGAAATCGAACCAGAGACCATCTGATCTACAGGTGAGTGCAGTAACCACTATACCGCCGCGGCACTTAGCATATTTAATTCAAGGAAACAAAGTCCTCGTGGTGGAGCCTATACGGAAGTCTACTTTTGCAGGCGCTAGGTAACAATAGCCCAAAAGTTCCTACCGGTCCCAGGTCATTATAAAGATAATGCAAACTGCCACTGCAGTGTCCCATCATGACTTAGTACAAGAGTAATCTCTCGATCCCAGTGGCCTACAAACACCAGGGAAGACGAATAACCTTCAATAGAAAACATTCGTTCGGCCGCTGATATTTAACAACGCGAAGCTAAAAGAGCTAGGAAAAAAAACCAAAACAAGTACCTGGTATCTTGTACTACCTGATATTGATATCAGTGAACTCTGAGGAAGGCGAGTTATCAGTTCTGGCGTTCCTGGGAGTATCCTTTTAAATCTGGTAAGTGAAAAGTGTGGCTTTTAATTATATGTTTTTTCCATGCTGATCTTGTACTTTTCTTTTATGGTTTAGTCGTTAAATGGAGTAAATTTATGATTTTCTTACTTTCTGAAATCTGTCGCCATGAAATGTGACTTCTCTTAATTTGTTAAATGCCGATTGTTAACATTGTTTCCATAAATTTTCTCCTTCCTAATGATAAATCATTAAAATGAACTGACAGAATGAAACGCAGACATACACACTAGCAAACTAACAGATAGACAGACAGATAGACAGATGGATAGACAGACAGACAAACAGACAGACAGACAGACAGACAGACAGACAGATAGATAGATAGATAGATAGATAGATAGATAGATAGATAGATAGATAGATAGATAGATAGATAGATAGACAGATAGATTTTTAAACACCCATGTTTCTGTTCCAGTACAGATAATGAAAATTTATTCTATTTCTCAGTTCCAGTTCATGTGCCGTTAAACGTCACATAGGGCTCACAAAGTAGTTCGCCATGATTTCCTGTCTTCGGCGTGTTTTCAAACTCATCAAGGGATGTTATGCCCACTGAACTGGATTCTTTTAACAATGTCCTCTTTAGAGTTTTCATGTGGTCGATATCTTTTTCTTCGGCCTGTTGTTGTCCGTTTGATAGCTTGTTTTGGGATTCTTTGATTGTTTCTTCTCGTCACATGACCGACATATGTTCATCTTCTTTTTCTGATGAACCATGAGACATGTTGTTGTTTGCTCATCTGTCTGATCTCTGCGTTGTTCTTGAATTCATTCCACTTTATATCGAGTATTTTCCTTAGGCATTTGTTTTCGAAAGAGTCTAATTTGTTGCCTATTTCTTTAGTTGTTTTCCAGCTTTCGCATGCATAAATGAGGGTTGATACTACATTCGAATTGAATAATCTTAACTTGGTTTTTGTGCTTATAACCTGTCTACATGTACAGCAAAATAAGAAGTTGCAGACACTGAAACAACAACATACATGCACGGGAAAGAATCTCCATTCTGTGTTACCACACAAACGAATGTACCAAACTCTACCCACAGCCAGACTCTATGTGTGTATAGGTGTGGGGGGAGGTGTGATAGTATGACTAAAGAAGGTGTAGAAGAAATGCACACAAGGTGGGAATTACAAAACGAGCACCAAATAGGAAAAAAAAACAGAATGAAAAGAGGCAGCTGGTGATGAAAAGGGTAAGAGAGTACGATTCGAGACACTTAGAGATAAAAACGAGGACTTAAGAGATAAAACACTTGGGGAGACGGGCGTTGAAAATACTTGGGGACTTGGAGATAAGACACTTGGGAGCACCGGACGCTGAAGGTACTTGGGGACTTAGAGATAAGATACTTGGGGAGATGGACGTTGAAGATATCTGGGGGACTTGGGCGACGGCAGAAGCCTGGGGGGGGGGGGGGGGGGGGTGGGGGGGGGGAATGAACTACTGATAGAGCACAGACATATGGAAAGAATATTCACTTTTTGTTGATCTTCGCTGGAGATATGCTGAGATTGTAGATGTTTTGAAGAGAAGTAAACCTTCGACTAATTTTTTTAAAATTGCTACAGATATGTTTGTGCAGCCAAGACAGAAGAGGGAATGAGCGAAAGGTTACAGACTGAAACAGCCGTGAAACAAGGATGTATATTATCTCCCTTGCTTTTTGGAATTGCCATAGACTTTATAACGAAAATATGCTGCACAGGTAAAACCAGCATTGATTGGGTACATGGGACCCAAATATAAGATCTTGATTTTGCAGATGACATAACTCTTATCAGTGACAATGTGAAATAGATGCAGAAAAAAAACAGATTCCCTGCCTTCCTTGGCTAGCAAAATAGGTATTGAAATTAACAAAGACAAAACACAAATAATGAAACTTCTCATTAATCAACAAGGAAAACTATACGTAGAAGGTACAGCTGTTGATGAAGTCAATCACTTTGTTTACATTGGCAGCTACATAGACCAGGATAGTGACACTAGAAAGGAAGTTAGAATTAGATTTGCAAAAGCAGCATTGTTCTTAAAAAATCTTGAGAACTTATGGAATTCAAAAGTTATAAGCACAAAAACCAAGTTAAGATTATTCAGTTTAAATGTGATATCCACCCTCATTTATGCATGCGAAAGCTGGAAATCAACTAAAGAAATAGACACGAAATTAGACTCTTTTGAAAACATTGCCTCAGGAAAATATATGGTATAAAGTGGAAAGAATTTAAGAACAACACAGAGATAAGACAGATGAGCAAACAACAAAACCTGTCTCACTGGTGATCAGAAAAAGAAGATGGACATATGTAGCCATGTTGATGAGAAGAAACAACCAGAGAATCCCCAAAACAAGCTATCAAATGGAACACAAAAGGCCGAAGAAAAAGAAGTCGACCACGTGAAAGAGGATATTGTTAAGAGAGGCCGATTTAGTACGAATAACATCCCTTGATGAGGTTGAAAAGCTCGCCGAAAACAGGAAATCTTGGCAAGCTACCATGCGAGCCCTATGTGACATTTAGCGGCACAGGAAAGGTGTAAGATGTAATGGGATATTTAAAGTTTATTTACTTTATATCTTACATCTTTTGCGTAGGCGGCCTCTCCCTCTTTCCTACAGTTCTTTGGGTGAATGTTTTCTGTGCTATACTGTGTGGCGATAGTCGTGTAGCATGGCTGTATTATTTGATTTCTTGTTATTGAATGTAGTACACTACTGGTCTTATTCCAGTCGATGGTGTCATTTCTAATTTGGTCTCTTCTTGTTACGTTTGGTATTCTTAAACATTTCATTTCTGTCGTGATGATTTTCCTTTTGTTTTCGTCTGTTGGTGTTAGCAAAGATTTGGGAGGGAAACTGTGTTATGCTGTGCTTACTTTTTTTTGGGTTTTATTTGTGATGTATTTGTTTTTTATGCTATGTATCAGCATGAAAAACAAATAGATCACAAATAACCCCCCCCCCCAAAAAAAAAAAACGCAGCATAATTGTAGGAAACACCTGGTTTAAACAACATCCTCGAAGACTGGCAACGTGGTGCAGCCCAGACAAAAAGACTTTTAACCAGATAGACTACATATTGATCAACAAACGATTCGTAATGCATTACTGACAACAAAAACCATGCCAGGAGCTGACTGCAATAGTGACCATGATCCACTCTGTGGAAAAATTAGAATAAAGCTAAAGAAAGCATGCAGAAAAGTGAGAAACATCAAATTAAATACAGAACTCCTTAAAAATGACCAAGATCTGCGAGAACAATACAAAGTTATTATAACAAATAGATACAATGCAATAGCAAAGATAAATAGTATAGATGAACAATGGGCAATGTTAAGAGATTCTATCCACCAAACTGTTAAGGAGATAATACCACCAAAAAAAGAAGCCTCTAAAAATAAATGGATGACAGGCGACATCTTAGGACTGATGGACAAGAGGAGGAGGAGGAGTAAAAATAACCAAGAAAAATATAGAAAGATAAATAAAGAAATAAGACTCAAATGCAGAGAAGCAAAAGAAGTGTGGTTAAATGAACAGTGCAGACAGATAGAGGACTCTCATAATAAAGACAACAAAAACATGCACAAACGAATTAGCGAACTCACAGGCAGGAAACAAAATATAGCACAGGATGCCTGAAATCAAAAGAAGGTAAAATGTTAATGGGAAAGAAAGACATTGTGGACAGGTGGACAGAGTACATCGGTGAGCTTTATGGAGGAGAAAGACCAGAATTAACACCAGATACTGAAAACTGTGATGGACCACCAATACTTGAAGATGAAATCATAGATGGCATCAAACACATGAAGAAAGGAAAAGCGACTGGGCCTGATAATATAACAATAGAAGAAATAGAGGCACTAGAGGAGACAGGAATAAAAATAATAACCAAGTTACTGAATGATATTTACAACAGTGGTTATATTCCCAGTGACCTGATTAAATCCACGTTTATAGCACTACCAAAGAAACCAGGTGCAAAGGAATGTGATGACTACCGGACTGTCAGCCTCTAATGTCACATAACGAAGCTACTTCTGATAATTATTATGAGAAGAACAAGGAAAAAGATAAAAATGGAAATAGTAGATGAACAGTTTGGATTTGTTGAAGGAAGGGGAACATGCAATGCTAATTATGCTTTACGAACACTAACAGAAAGAGCTTTAGAAGTACAGAAAGATCTCTACTTATGCTTCATTGATTACACCAAGGCATTTGACAAGGTGAAACATAATGAAATTATTAAACTGCTTGAAGACATCATATAGACGGCAAAGACCTGAGGATTGTAAAACATCCATGCTGGCACCAAGAAGCTGCAATTCGAGTTGAAAATAAAACTAGATAATATCAACCTATAAAACAAGGGGTGTGACAGGGATGTGTACTATCTCCAGCCTTTTTTTCTCTGTACAGCCAGAATATTCTAAGAACGATCATCACAGAACCAAGCATAAAAATTGGAGGATACAATATTAACAACCTTCGGTATTCTGACGACACAGTACTGATAGCTGAGAACCAACAAGACCTGCAAAATCTCTTGGATAAAGTCGCCAAAGAAAGTGAACATAAAAAAGACAGAGACTATGGTTATATCTAAGAAACAGAATCCACCAGCATGCAGTATTAAATTAAACGGAACTATTCTAAAGCAGGTGCAGAAATTCAAATACCCTGGAGCAGTAATAACTTCAGGTGGGAAATGCAGAATAGAAATTAGGAACAGAATAGGCCAAGCAAAGACTGCATTTCAGAGAATGAGAAACATATTAGCCAACACATCCTTATCAATGGATGTTAGAAAGCGAGTCCTAAAATGCTATATTGAACCTATCTTGTTATATGGAAGTGAATCATGGACAATAGGCAAGTCTGCATAAAAATTATTGGAAGCAGCAGAAATGTGGTTTATTAGAAAAATGTTGCGAATCCCCTGGACAGCAAAAATAACTAAAGAAGAATGTATGAGAAGAGCTGGAGAGACAAAAAACCTTGTCAAAAAGATAAGAGAGAGACAATGTACTTTCATAGGACATGCAATGAGAAGAGGGGGCATTAAAAATATTATAACAACAGGAAAAATAGAAGGAATAAGATCAAGAGGAAAACCAAGAGAAATGATACTGGACAGTCTGACGGGATGGTGTGAGAGGAGATCACCAATTGAGCTGATGGCCTGCATAAAGGATCGTGTACCCTGGAGAAGCATAATAGCCAACGCCAGTCGGCACGGCACTTGATGATGATGATGATTTTGTTTTTCAGTAAAGGTGTCATTTGTCTAATGATCGTATTTTGCTTTATTTATCGCATCTTTATCGTGCTGCTCAAAACACTCAGTATATATTTTTCTAAAGAAACACACAAACAAATTTTATACACTATCGTATCATTTTCGGCATCGATTTTCCCAGAGAATAATATTGTGCTATGTATTCGAAATTCTTTACTTGTCTTCAAATGTTGATTGTCCAGGAAAATCTATGTTGGAATTTCTTCTCTGGCTTCTTATTCAACACTGATTTTCATATTGTTATTTTAACAATGTCCCTACTAGTTATCCAAGTTCTGCTGCAGGTTAGTTCTCTAACGTGATTATAATCCATGATTGTCAGAAAAAAGGAGTTTATTTATAGTCCACCTGTTGTATGTTTTTTTTAATGGCCCAATTTTATACTGAAAATTTTCAGTCCAATTTGATCTTCCTGCAGAGAGTTCAACGAGCTTAAAGAGACAGCTGCTCTTTCACACCTCCTGCAGTCACCATCAGCGCACTTATGTGAGAAAGGATTTTCTTTACTGACATCAGTCAAAACAAACAGTCTTCATTCTTTGTTACCACACAAGCGAACATACCGAGCTGTTGCTGTTGTATAACAGAGGATATTGTAGCAACAGTTGACAAGTTTTCTGGTGATGTTACTGTGTTGCTTAATTACCATGAATAGGGTTACCATTTTGTGGTACTCGAAGATGATAAAAGCCAGATTAACCCCACACCCAATACGGCTTCAGAGCTGAGCATGAAGGCCTTAAGGAAAGTCTTAACTTTTGGAGTTACAACAACCCACTGTGGTGTGACGAACCTTTACTTCTGGAAGCTGTGTGGCTTAATAAATTAAACTATTTAATTTTAAAATTTGATCTGGAACATTAACAGAATCCTAATACAAAACCTCCATCTTAATGCGAAGAAAACTAAATTGATGACAGCTGACAAAACAAACAAGGCAGCTGAAATATGTATCGATGAGGAAAAACTGGAAGAAGTGGAAAGTTTTGAATATCTTGGGTCACTATTAACTAATAATGGAGATACAATGAGGGAAATTAAAAGGAGGACATCTATCGCTCTTCAGAAAGTAAAAAAACTAAAGAATCTGTGGAGAGGAACAGACAGAACCACAAAAATAAGATTTTTAAAGGCATGCATCTTTCCCATCGCAACATATGCCTGTGAGACCTGGACACTTAACAAAACAGCTGAGAAACACATAAATGCCTTTGAATGTAAATGCTACAGAAGAGTTCTTCAAATATCATGGACACAAAAAAGAACAAATACATCCATACTAGAAGAACTTAATATTGAAGAAGGCTGGCCAGTAAAGAGGATTAAAGAGAGAAAACTTAAATATTTTGGACACATTAAACGTCATGATAATCTAAAGAAGACCGTCTTGGAAGGGTACATAATGGGAAAAAGAGAGAGAGGAAGACCAAAGCGAAGATGGCTACAAGACATCGTTGATTATCTGCAAATGGATGCATCAGCAGCAGGCCATCTTGTTCACAACTTAGAGGCCTACAGGAGTGTTGTTAGGGAGTCAAAGTTCCGCAAGGGAGATGCAAATGAATGAATGAATCAGAAATAAGAACTGGGCTGTTTTAACTATCTTATTTTGTTAGTGTTCATTTCTATGATATTTAAATACAACTGTACCACTTCTTGAGACTTGAAACTCTCCATCATTTGTGCAAACAGATTTTTGTCCACATTGCAGAGCTGATCAAAAACACTTAGTATAATCAATTTATACACCTTTTTCCATAAAAAATTCTTCCTAAGAGATATCTTCAAGATCTAGTCATTTAAACTCAGAAAATACCCCATCCACATCTTTAAATATCCTATATCCCCATCATACAGTGCTTTCAAATGAATCTAGACTGTTAACTTCTACCCCCATCATACAGTGCTTTCAAATGAATCTAGACGGTTAACTTCTACCCCCCTCATACAGTGCTTTCACATGAATCTAGACGGTTAACTTCTACCCCCATCATACAGTGCTTTCACATGAATCTAGACGGTTAACTTCTATATTATCACACCTAACCTTACACGCTGTACACATGTGGCAGCAAAAGGAGGCTAGTACTAATGAAGACCGGAATCGAAGTGCAGAGAAAAAGGGATGCTAAAATTCTAATATCGGAAGTTAAAACGCTACTCCGATGTAACTGGTCACGTGACCAGTTTCTACTAAATTCAGCGCTACGCTGTTACCACCAATAAAGAAAGTTGTCTCATTTTTACTTAAGGTATCGCCAGAGTGGAGAGGTAAAAAAAAAAAAAGGTTCAATCACTGAAAATGAGGACAAAACGGGGAATTGAACAAAATCTATGCGGGCAGTAATTTTTGTCCCCCAAAATGAGGACATGTTGGTATAAACGACGGCGTATGGTAACCCTAACCACGAACATGCCGTTTTTTCCATTTTATTAATGGTATGCAATGTTTTTTCCACTTTATTAATGGTATGCCATGTTTTTTCCATTTTATTAATGGTATGCCATGTTTTCTTCACTTTATTAATGATATGCCATGTTTTTTCACTTTATTAATGGTATGCAATGTTTTTTCACTTTAGTAATGGTATGCAATGTTTTCTTCACTTTATTAATGGTATGCAATGTTTATTAACGGTATACAATATTTTTTTCACTTTATTAATGGTATGCCATGTTTTCTTCACTTTATTAATGGTATGCAATGTTTATTAATGGTGTGCAATGTTTTTTACTTTATTAATGGTATGCCATGTTTTCTTCACTTTATTAATGGTATGCAATGTTTTTTCACTTTATTAATGGTCTGCATTGTTTTTTCACTTTATTAATGGTATGCTATGTTTTTTCACTTTATTAATGGTATGCAATATTTTTTCACTTTATTAATGGTATGCAATGTTTTCTTCACTTTATTAATGGTATGCCATGTTTTTTTACTTTATTAATGGTATGCCATGTTTTTTTCACTTTATTAATGGTATGCAATGTTTTTTTCACTTTTAAATATTTATGTATGAATGAATGTATAGGTGTAAGAAAGTGATTTATCATCATCATCATCATCATGTGCCATGTCGGGCAGCGTAGGCGGTCATACTCCTCCGCAAATCTACTTTCTTGACATTTCTATGTAACTCTGTTGCCGATTTCTTTCCGTGCCACAATGTCAGACCTTCTGACATCTGTTCCCTCGATAGTCCTCTGCCTCTCCTGCCTCCAGTTTTGGGCATTGTTATGATGTTTTCCACTTTCTCTCTTCTCATCACATATCTTAAGAATGATGATTGCCTTTTCTTTATCTTTGTTATTATACTACGTTTTTTCATCAGCTTGTCTCAAACACTGCTCATTGATTATATTGGCTGTCCATGGGAATCATCATTCTTCTCAGAAACCACATCTCTTGATCCTTATCATTCTTCTCAGAAACCACATCTCTGGGTTTGTATCATTCTTCTCATAAACCACATTTCTGTTGTTTCCAACGATTTACTCATTTGTCTTTTCAGAGTCAGGAGTGATGGTGATGCCATATGAGTCACAGACTGTCCACATGGCTGTATGAGATAGTGACCCCTTTGCTTTCTCATGATTCATAAACTTTGTTTTCTGCGCAACATTCTTTAAAATGTTGTATAAAATCACCTTCATGTTATGCGCATAAGATGTAAATGAAAAATAAATGAATTTCATGTTTAGATACTTCATTACGTATATGCAAATATTCCAAAATCCGAGAAAAAAGCTAAATCCGAAACACTTCTGGTCTCAAGCATTCCGGATTGGATATACTCAACATGCGTGAAACTGGAAATGAATTGTAACGTATTTTATATGCTTATTTTATGCCCTTGTATTTTGTTACCGTATAAGTAAACTTATTAAATTATGCACCAGTAACCTTAGGGGTACGAGGTTAAAAAAAATGATATCTAGAGGTATGGGAACAAAACAAACAAACAAACAAAAGATTGAATAATGCGGCTCTAGAGAAGCAGTCCTTCAAACAACCAAGTATCGCGAGGTCAAGCACTAGATTTTATTTTGTTCTTGTTTATTTCTTAAAGTGGTTGTACTGTCGTAAGACCACTAGACTATCCGGCGTAGTTTCTGTTCGGATGTGACCCCGGATTTGATCCAGAATGTCCCTGTTTGAAGTTCCTGTACTGGTCTGAGTCTTGCCCGGACTCATGGCTGACTGCGGTTTGTCCCGGTTTTGATTCAGACGGGAAAATATAAACACATGGGGTAAATTTACAGGGTTACCATAACACCGGACCACATTTTTCTGATCGCGGTATCATTCTTTCGTATATATCGGATTTCCAACACATGTGACACAATTAATATCACTGCTGTATTTAGCCCAACAGGCAGAAGTAAGAATAAATAGTGAAACAACAACTTGGTTTGACATAAAACAAGGGGTGCGTCAGGGTTGCATGCTGTCGCCTTACTTATTTAACTTGTATACTGAAAATATAACGAGGAACGTTAGAGAAAATGTAGACAAAGAATTTTATGATGCCATAACAACTGGAGGTTATGAAATACCAGAGATTTGATATGCTGATGACACAGTATTACTGTCCACATCATAAAAAGGAATGGAAAAACTAATTTTGTCAGCCTGTAAGAATATTCTAAGAACAATCATCACAGAAACAGGCATAAAAATTGGAGGATACAATATTAACAACCTTCGGTATGCTGACGACACAGTACTGATAGCTGAGAACCAACAAGACCTGCAAAATCTCTTGAATAAAGTCGCCAAAGAAAGTGAACAGAAAGGCCTTACTTTGAACATCAAAAAGACAGAGACTATGGTTATATCTAAGAAACAGAATCCACCAGCATGCAGTATTAAATTAAACGGAACTGTTCTAAAGCAGGTGCAGAAATTCAAATACCTTGGAGCAGTAATAACTTCAGATGGGAAATGCAGAACAGAAATTAGAAACAGAATAGGCCAAGCAAAGACTGCATTTCAGAGAATGAGAAACATATTGACCAACACATCCTTATCAATGAATGTTAGAAAACGAGTCCTAAAATGTTATATTGAACCTATCTTGTTATATGGAAGTGAATCATGGACAATAGGCAAGTCTGCACAAAAATCATTGGAAGCAGCAGAAATGTGGTTTATTAGAAGAATGTTGCGAATCCCCTGGACAGCAAAAATAACTAATGAAGAATGTAGGAGAAGACCTGGAGAGACAAAAAACCTTGTCAAAAAGATAAGAGAGAGACAATGTACTTTCATAGGACATGCAATGAGAAGAGGGGGCATTGAAAATATTATAACAACAGGAAAAATAGAAGGAAGAAGATCAAGAGGAAGACCAAGAGAAATGATACTGGACAGTCTGACGGGATGGTGTGAGAGGAGATCACCAACTGAGCTGATGGCCTGCATGAAGGATCGTGTACTCTGGAGAAGCATAATAGCCAACGCCAGTCGGCACGGCACATGATGATGATGATGATGATGTAAGAATAGTGAAGAGCAAAACCTCCATCTTAATGCGAAGAAAATTAAATTCATGACAACTGACAAAACAAATAAGGCAGCTGAAATATATATCAATGAGGAAAAATTGGAAGAGGTGGAGAGTTTTGAATATCTTGGACCTTTACTAACTAATAATAGAGATACAAGGAGGGAAATTAAAAAGGAGGGCATCTATCGCTCTTTAAAAATAAAACAATTAAAAAAGCTGTGGAGAGGAACAGACAGAATTACAAAGATAAGATTTTTAAGGGCATGCATCTTTCACATCGCAACATACGCCTGTGAGGCCTGGACACTTAACAAAACAGCTGAGAAACACATAAATCCCTTTGAATGTAAATGCTACAGAAGAGACCTTCAAATATCATGGACACACACACACACAAAACAAATATATCCATACTACAAGAACTTAAAGAGGATTAAACAAAGAAAACTTAAATATTTTGGACACATTAAAAGTCATAATCAAAAGAAGACAGTCTTGGAAGGGTACATAATGGACAAAAAGAAAGAAAGGAGGATCAAGGCGAAGATGGCTGCAAGACATCGTTGATAATCTTCAAATGGATGCATCATCAGCAGGGCGTCTTGCTCACAACCGAGAAGCTAACAGGAAATCTGTTAGGGAGGCAAAGTTCCGCAAGGGATGGAAGTGACTGACTTATATTTAATTGAAACTGGAACACCTAGTGACAAGAGGAAACTGGAGGGACAGACTAAAACAAAGAAACAAGATACTTCACGGATTAAAGGAACACGGCCCAACAAACACCTTGCAGGAAGAGCAAATGACAGATGGTTGTGGAAATCAATGACGACCAACGCCTGACTGGCATGGACTATATAGTTAGTTTATGCTTTCACCGCACAATGCCATTGCGCACTCACGCGCACGCACGCGCGCACACTCACACACACACACACACACACACACACATACGGATCATCCGAAAAGTTTACAAGGGTTTTTTTTTATCTTCTAATTTAACATTTATTTGGACATAGCACCTTGTACAAGACAGGCACCTTAATTTTGTATTTTCCCACGTAGTCGACATGGCGATTCAGGCATTTGTCTAAGCGTAGGGCAAGTTTTTCTGTGATGATCGCTTAAAATGTGGTGTTCTGGACATAGAACCACTGTGTCACCGCTGTTTTGACATTCTCCGAACTATGAAATGTCCCCACCATATGTCCCTTGAGAGCTGGGTATAAAATAGAATATTTATGTAAGGGACATAACCATGCGAAAATAAAAGCAGACTCTCTGACTAGCAAATGTTACTTCCCCTTCGTAACAATTCCAAAGTCATTTTTGGTAAATATCAAGCAGACAATAAAAGTAGCAGGACAGACAGACAGACGGACGGACAGACAGACAGACGGACGGACAGACAGACAGATAGGACGGCAAAAGCAATAGACGAGAGACAGAGAGCAAATGAAAGAGAAAGAGCAGACGAGAAACTAGCAGACGAGACAGAAAGAGCAGACGAGAAACTAGCAGACGAGAAGAAACGTTATAAAAAGACTCCCGAAGGACACTGGGCGGACCAGATTAGAGACAAGACTACAGACAGACTGGAGACTAATCTGAGACGATAGTGGGCAGCACGCAGATATGACCAGACGACTTGACAGACAGAATGACAAGAAGCTCTAACCTAAAGCCGATGGGGTCTCAAGAAGAGCAGAGCAGACCCCGGCAGTTAGTGGACAAGGTTGGTCGCTAACTTTCATGACAGATTCGAAAGTGAGTAACGGATTCGAAAGTGAGTAAAGGCCAAGCATTTCCTTCACAGAACTAAGAATTAATATACCTGACCACTTAAAGAGAGAAAACGTAAACATTCTGGACACATTAAACGTCATGATAATCTAGAAAAGACCGTCTTGGAAGGGTACATAATGGGAAAAAGAGAAAGACCAAGGCGAAGATGGCTGCAAGACATCGTTGACGATCTGCAAATGGATGCATCAGCAGCAGGCATCTTGCTCACAACCGAGATCCCTACAGGAGTGTTGTTAGGGAGGCAAAGTTCCCCAAGGAACATGCAAATGGTTGATCTCGGAATTTTCATTTTCTTTGTCGCACTTAGGTATTTTATATGGTTTGATCATATTTTTAAAGACTTTTCATCTTTATTTTTCATCCAAAAGACAAATGTTTTGTTTTTAAATCATCTCGTTGTTTTTGTTCTTTTGACACAACTTTTTTTTTTGTGCGAACGATTTGTAGTGAGTTATTTTTTTTTAAAATAAAGAATTCACATCCTTTTAGGTGTCGTGGTTTTCTTTGCAGTTCTTCAAAACTTTCGTGCATAAATCTTTGTGTTACTTTTTCGTTTTCCACTTCCACTGTTTTTGTTTTAATCACTTGAAAGATTACAATTTTGTTTGTGGTTTTGGTAGCTGGTTTCCGTCGCCTGACTGAATGTACATTCATAGTATTAACACCCCCCCCCCCCAACCGACCCCCGTTTTTTTTTTTTTTTTCATAAAATACTCTTTCCAGTGCTGTTAAACCAGTATGCATGGTACTAGGCTTAGCTTTCACTTTCTTACAGTTTTAACTTTTTTTTTTCTGTCATTTATCTATAATTAACAGGCCGAAGAAAATCGACCACGTGAAAACTCTAAAGAGGACATTGTTAAGAGAAGCCAATTCAGTGGGCATAACATCCCTTGATGAGATTGAAAAACTCATCGAAGACAGGACATCTTGGTGAACTACCATGCGGCCCTATGTGATTTTTAACGGCACGGGAAGGATGTAAGATCTATAATCACGGTATAAATCTGATTCTAGGGGTATTTATCAGTTTGATACACAAGTAGAACCTTTTTGAACCTTCTCAAACTGTTCATTGCAACTGATTTCCAGTCTTTTAGTCAGAACTTCTCTAGATGTGTGGATGTTGTTGGAAACATTTTTCTTGAAGAGCTGTCAGATATGGCAATCAGCTGACATACTGGCATCAGGGCTGGCGAATCGTAACCTGTTTCAATTCTCCCTTGGTACTTCCAGCAAACAAGTCTAGATTTGCTAACGTTTCTGGGGCAACCATAGTTCCCATGGCGGTGGATTGTACAACCCTGATTTTTAGCTTCATTCATGGACTGAAAAAATAGCCACCTTAACTTGCTCCCTATCCAATACGATGCTGTGCTTCAACATCCTCACCACACAGGCTGCAAAGAACAACAGCTCGCAGTTCCAGGGAGACAGAAAAAGAAGAAGATCTGGGAACATTACTGGTTCACACTTCTTACCATAAGACAGTCAATCAATCAAGTGCCGTGCCGTGCCGTGCCGTGTGGCGTAGGCGATCATTTCTCTCCACAATTCCCTGTCTCTACACTTGATTATGAGATCCGCCGGTGACTTTCTTCCTAGCCACACTGACAGCCCATCCAGTAATTTCTCCCTCTGTCTTCCTCTGTCTCTTCTTCCCTCAATTTTTCCAGTTGCCACAGTGTTACAATTTTCCTCTTCTCAGAAAATGTCCCATAAATCTCGCTTGTCTGCCTCTGATCTTTTATGTAATTTGCCTTTTAACTCCAGCCTCTCTTAAGACTTCTTCACTGGTTTTCTTAGCTGTCCGTGGTACCTTCAAAATCCTTCTTATGGACCACATTTCCATGGGCTCCATTTCTCACTGTACTCTCTTATTCATGGACCATGCTTCACATCCATAAAACAAAACTGGCTCGCTGTAACATTTAAGTACTCGGAATCTTGTTTCCATTGATATGGATCTGTTGCACAAGATGTTTCTCATTTTCTGGAATGCTGACTTGGCCTGAGCACGTCTGCATTTTTACCATAAGACAGTCATATTTAAAAAAAAGATTAAAATGAAAACCACAGAACAACAATGCAGTAGTTACATTCTCATATACTGTCATTTAATAGTTCTGACTATGACTCAACTACTGACAGCCTAGAATCTAATGCATTTAAAAATTCATTTTTTTTTTTGCACTGGGCACTGGGAACTTTCCAGACTTACATGGGGGTAAGCACACAGAAGGATGATGTAGATATCAGGACCAGCATACCAGAGTGGGTCAAAACTAGCAGTACTCTGGGAATCTTCTTCTGCACAAAGTTAGCTTGACCATGGGAATGGAAGTTTTCCATGTGTGTTTGATTTCCCTATATGGCTGTAACAGCTGAAAACTGCATTTTGGGTCTACACCAGGAATAAAAGCTGACTATTTATAGCACATCCCCTCATCCAATTACAAGCCTGAATTTAAAAAAAAAATCTTCACCACATTTTCTGCTGGACTTCAAGTTTGAAGATGCTATTATTTCAACAACAATGAACCAGTCAATGAACTTGACTCACATTGCTTTGATAAGCTGCCATCCAATCAATCAACATGATTCATATTACTTTAATCAACATTCAGCCAATCAGTGAACTTGGCTCACATTGTTTTGATAAAAAAACTAACCAATCAATGAATCTGACTCATATTACTTTCAGTTTAGAACACTCAAGTGCAAACAGAATTTGCTATAAGTAAGAACAAAAATATAGTCAATAATAGTAATAGCTTAAAATACTCAGTAAGAAATGTTTCAGTCACAGATGGAATAGAATTCATTTAATATGTGACAAATGATACTGCTTATATGATGTAACAAGTATTGTAAATATTAAAATGTGAATAATAATGTACACAATGTCCATTATTTGTACAGATTTTGCACATTTATTGTTAACAACAATCCAGATTTTCCAATAAGATAAATTATACAATTTAAATAAACTGTATTTAAATTTCTGATGCACTTTTAAAAGTGGCATGTATGTTTGCTGAGTGCTGAAAGATAACACTGTAAAAAGTTATGATGTGAAATGCTGTGTAAATTTGTCTTGATGTGTATTGAAGTCTGAGAAAATTTAATTAAAATGTTTGAGCTGATATAGTAATTTCTATGCTCGTAAAAACATATCTTCCATATGTATCAATATATTTCTTCCTCAACTTTCTTATATCTTATATCCTTCCCATGCCGTTAAACATCACATAGGGCTTGCAAGGTAGTTCACCAATTTTTCTTGTTTTCGGTGAGCTTTTCAACCTCATCAAGGGATTTTATGCATATTAATTTGGCCTCTCTTAACAATGTCCTCTTTAGAGTTTCATGTGGTTTGCCTCTTTTTCTTTTCCCTGTTGTGTTCCACTTGATAGCTTGTTTTGGGATTCTCTGATTGTTTCTTCTCATCACATGACCAACATATGTCCATCTCATTTTCCTGATCACCCACTGTTCAGTCATCTGTTTTATCTCTACATTGTTCTTGAATTTGTTCCACTTGATGCCAAGTATTTTCCTTAGGCATTTGTTTTCAAAAGAGTCTAATTTCTTGTCTATTTCTTTAGTTGTTTTCAAGCTTTCACATGCATAAATGAGGGCGGATTTTACATTTGAATTGAGTAGTCTTAATTTGGTTTTTGTGCTTATAACTTTGAATGCAATATGTTCTCAAGATTCTTGAAGATCAATGCTGCATTTGCAATTCTAATTCTAACTTCCTTTCTGGTGTCACCATCCTGGTCTATGTAGCTGTCAAGGTAAGCAAATTGATTGACTTCTTCAAAATCTGTCCCTCTACGTGTATTTTTCCATTTTGATTAATGGGAAGTTTCATTATTTTTGTTTTGTTCTTGTTAATTTCAAGTCCTATTTTGCTAGCCAGTGAAGACAGGATATCTGTTTTTTCTTGCATGGAATTCACAATGTTACTGATAAGAGTTATGTCATCAGCAAAATCAAGATCTTCTAGATGGGTCCCATGTACCCAGTCAATACCTGTGTTACCCGTGCAGAATTTTTTTCATTATGAAGTCTACTGCAATTCCAAAAAGCAAAGGAGACAGTATTCATCCTTGTTTCATGCCTGTTTCAGTCTGGAACCATTAGCTCATCCCTTCTTCTGTTTTGACTACACAAACATATCTATTGTAGAGGTCCTTAATGATGTTGACAATTTTTGACAGTATTCCATATAGACTTACAATTCTCCACAATGAATCTCTGTGTATGCTATCAAATGCCTTTTTAAAGTCTATGAAGCTTTACTCAACACATATTTCAGACTCTCTTTAGTTTTTCAGTTTTCTAATTAAGATAAAGCCAAATTTTTCATCATTAAAACCCTGAAATTAAATACCTTCAGTTTTATAGCTATTAACAAACAACAAACTTCATGAGTTATTCAACATGTAACTTAATATTCATTAGTTTTAGTAGCAAATCTTGTGACGATCTGAATAATGCCGTGGAAAAAAAAAGGTACAGGTTAAATTTTAAAAATATTTCTGCTCAATGTGTCACATGGCAAACTCATGATAGTGGACTCTCCAAAATACTGCACCAGTTTGCTTATTACTATAATTTCAGGCAATGTATTCCAGAATATGGAATTCATAGTTCAACTTAAACATTGTCTGTTTAAAAAGTCTAGCTCTAAGTGAGGACACCACAACAGCAAATTTACAAAAACAAAAGAGGACATTGTTAAGAGGCCAAATTAGTAGGCATAAAATCCCTTGAGGAGGTTGAAAAACTCGCCAAAAACAGGAAGACGTGGTGGACTACCATGCAAGCCCTATGTGACCTTTAATGGCACAGGTAGGATGTAAGATGTTAGATATTTCTTTTCAGTTTGGACATAAAAGCAACCATACTTCAGTAAACAGAATTACTCTACCGACTAAATGGGAATAATCTAAATATTTACATAAATGTAGAGAACAAATGAATGTGCTCACACATGTGCACATACAAACACACATACACATATATATAGGCGCCTGAGTGGTGAAATGATTAGTTCTTAGTCCCTCTAGGCAAAGGCTAATGGTTCAAATCCAACCACAGTCACTCTGCTGTAGAAATGAGTCTTCTTCTAGAGCTGGGGAAGGAAAGGCAGCCAGGTGTAATGCTGGCCACATCACCCTCTAGTTGGCCACATTGCCTTATACTGATGCTGACCACATCGCCCTCTTGTGATTCTAGCTACATTGCCCTCTAGTGATGCTGCCACATCACCCTCTAGTGATGCTGGCTACATTGCCCTCTAGTGATGCTGGCTACATTGCCCTCTAGTGATGCTGCCACATCACCCTCTAGTGATGCTAGCTACATTGCCCTCTAGTGATGCTAGCTACATTGCCCTCTAGTGATGCTGCCACGTCACCCTCTAGTGATGCTAGCTACATTGCCCTCTAGTGATGCTGACCACATCACCCTCTAGTGATGCTGCCACATCACCCTCTAGTGATGCTGCCACATCACCCTCTAGTGATGCTAGCTACATTGCCCTCTAGTGATGCTGACCACATTGCCCTCTAGTGATGCTAGCTACATTGCCCTCTAGTGATGCTGACCACATTGCCCTCTAGTGATGCTAGCTACATTGCCCTCTAGTGATGCTGACCACATCGCCCTCTAGTGATGCTAGCTACACTGCCCTCTAGTGATGCTGCCACATCACCCTCTAGTGATGCTAGCTACATTGCCTTCTAGTGATGCTGCCACATCACCCTCTAGTGATACTGGCTACATTGCCCTCTAGTGATGCTGACCACATCACCTTCTAGTGTGCCAAGAGGTTCTGAAATATGGGCACTAATACCATATGCCCCTATGGCATAATAGGGCTACCTTTACCTTATACATACATAAAGGGTCCAGTTTGAAAATTCATGATGTCAAAATATGAAAATAGAGGAAATTAAACAGAAAAAATGGTTTTAAAAATGTGTGACGTACAAAAACAGAAGATGACAACAGTTTATAAATGATTTTTTTGACATGCAATCCCATTAGGAATGAAACATCACTTTATAAAGGATTGAGCACTATGATATATTGAAAAAAAAAAGATACACACTTGTAGGAGTGTTTGGATTCACATACAGTAAATCTAACATTATGTGTAAACAATGCAGGATTATGTATCCTGGGGAGTGACCTCATACTAGATAACTGTATTAAAAAACATCTAAATGACATCATCTAATAGTCCTCCAAACCAGTCTCTATTCACTTTAATCTCTCTCTCTGAAACTTAAGTGCTCAGGGCACATGGGGCTTCTGCAAAGGTTTTCCACAAACGCCTGTCCTTTCCATTTTTTTTCCGCTCTTGCCCAGGTGAGGCCTCTATTGTTCAAGATACTTTCTGTTGTTCTTCTCCATGTCTCTTTTGGTCTACCCTTACTTCTTTTCCCCTGTAGTGTCCATCTTAGTCCTATTTTTGGTATTGAGCTGTTAGTCATTTGGAGCACATGTCCCAACCATCGCCAGCACCTTTCCTCAATAATTGCTGTCAGTGGCTTCATCTGCATTTCTGCCAAGAAGATGTTATTTCTTATGGTGTTTGGCCAAAATATTTTTCTAAATCTTCATAAAAATTTAGTCTGGAAAGAATTCACCTTGTTTTCTATGGTTTTGATGATTTTCCAACATTCATTGCCACAGAGTAGTACACTTAGAACATTACTTTTAAATATCTTGATTTTTGCCTTCATGCTTAGTTTTTTAGATTTCCATATAGTCTGCAGCATTGCAAAAGACTGGTTTGCTCTAGTAAGTCTGCTGTTGATGTCCTCTGTGCTGTCTCCACTTTCTACTACTCTACTGCCAAGGTATACAAATTCGTTGACCTCCTTCACTTACTTGCGATCTACTCTCAGTACATTTCTGTTGTTCACATTTTGCTTCATTAACTTTGTCTTTCCTACGTTGATCTTTAGTCCTATGTTGTTTGCATTCTGAGTTAGCTTGCTTATTTTATCTTGCATATCTTTGTGGCTGCTTGACAGTAGACAAATGTCGTCCGCAAAGTCAAGGTCCTCCAACGCTGTGTCAAGGGTCCATTGTAATCCTCTGCGTTTGTCTGATGTTGCCTCCTTCATTAACCAGTCTACTGCCAAGATAAACAATGTTGGCGATAGTAAACATCCCTGCTTCACTCCTGTTTGTACCCTAAAGCTGCTGGAGGTATGTTCTCCACAGAAGCCACTTCAATGGTCCCAAACAATTAAGAAAATAAGTTGCATCATGGCTGATTTTGCCTTGCCCTCTAAAACTCCTACTAATGATGGTATAACTTTGGAACACCATGGATCACATTCCACGGTTTGCTTCACCTAACTGCACCCTCTCACTTAAGAAACAAAACAAAATAGAACAAAACACAATCATGCATTCACATACATACTTTCTCCTCCAATACCTCTCATTTATCTTCTCATTTATCTTCTCTTTTTATCTTCTCTTTTTATCTTCTCTTTTTATCTACTTCTTTCCTCACCACAAGATGAACATGGCACACAAATAAATAAAATTATAGCAATAAAAAAAAAAAAGATCATGGCAACATTATTTTACATAATCCAAATGGTGCATTTAAACCCTGACTTTTAGAGAATTTCACTAGTGACACAGCTTATTGTGTTTGGGCTGCACATGAATTGTTATATAGCAAATTACAGTTCAAGTACAGACAATTCTGCTGCACAAATGCATTCTCCCTGAGGGTTAACTGCTTTACAGGTATACTCCCCTTCATCATCTTCATCAACATTACGGATAGTTAAAGAGAAAGATCTGCCATTTTCATTACAGGACAGCACATGTCGAGAATCTGGTAGTACCTCTTCGTCTTCGAAAAACCAACTTATCTGGGGTTTACCTGAAACAACTACTTCAAAACGTGCGACATCACCTGCATATGTTTTACATTTGGCCATTGGTTTTAGAAACACAGGAACTTGTAGAAATAATTCATGGTTACTTGTCTCTGAAATATTTTCTGACTCAGCTGTCTTGATACTGGTTTGCAAGTTACTTTTTTGACCTAATAAAGATGATGATGATGATGATGATGTAACACTATCTGAAAATATGGAGACTTCTGTGGTTACACTTTTTACAAATTCCTCCTTTTGATCAGCAGTTTTTGGAGTTGAAATTTGGAAGTCTTTGTTGATGTTTTGGTATACAGATTGATCAATGCCAAAACTGGAATCATTTCTTCTTTCCAAATTGATTCCTATTAAATTACTAACACTGTTTTCTGTAGCACTACCCAAGGAATCCTGGCTTGATTCACTTCTCCAATAATTTTTTGAAGATGGATCTGTCTGAATGGAGTTTTTGTGACTTTCAACAGAAGAGAAATTTTCTCCCACTAATTTGTCATCTATCTCATTTTCCTTAACATATTCCAGTTTTTGAGAACTCTCTTCCGTTACAGAATTTTCCACAGAATTTGTCTTGATTAAGTCATTGTCATTTTCTTCAAAAGCTTCTGATCTCTGCAGAATGGAATGTTTTGGCATTGTACTTGGTGCAGATGTGTCCAATAAACTATCACTACTGCATCTTTTGCTGAACATTCCAAAACTTGACTGACTGTTAGATTTCAGTAGACGACCAACCGCTTTAACAGCATTGCCAGTTTTCTGTAATACAGGATATAGTAACAACATTATTCATCAGTTATACAAAATATCTTTTAAAAATTTTGCAAGAAAAAAAACTGTATACAAAATTATTATACTGCCATTAATGCAGTTAATTATGTAACTTTGATAAAAGAAATTATTACTTTATTTAAGAAATTTTCTTTTGAACATGGGAAAATTGCCACTAAAGTATACAATAAGTTTTAAACTTTAAGCAACCCATAACAGCTGTTTGTTATGGTTACATGTTAGAACTATTAAACAAAAAAGAGAAAAAAAAACTCATGCTGAAAAAAAAGACTAAAATAACTGCTCTATCAACTGTTGCAGTTGCATAAAATTTTCAAACATAAATCCTTGCAAGTTATTTCAGAAATGGAGCAAAACCATATTTTATGACACTGTTCATGATTTTCAAATGTTAAACTGACGTCAAAATGTACACTAGAGTGTTCAGATCAAATCAAGCTGCTTTATGACAGTCTTTTGTAATAAATGATAAAAGTACATGAGTTTAAGAATACATGTATAACTCACAAGCCACTTGCGACGAATCATAAAGCGCTTCAACCTCTCTGTGTTAAGACGTTTGTTAGAAGCGCCATCAGCTTCATCTTGATTGAGCCAAGTATGAGTCAGACACTGGTTAGTTAGAATGCGTTTCCTGAAAGAATAAATATGAAATAATACGCATAATGTTGCCAGCTTGTTCAGTCAGTTGTGTTTTGGAGGAAATCATAAATAATAGGTGTCCATTTTGATGGTAAACTTTTTTTGAAACACACTTCCATGAGACAATCAGTATAATTAAAAAACCAAAAAAAAAAACCCAAAAAAAACAACTACAATCTTTAGAGGATTGTCTGAAAAATTCATCTATTTGGCATAATGTTAAGTGTCACAGTTTTAAGTTAAAAAATCATAGTTTCTTATCTGTTTTTTTAAAATCATTTTTCCTGTATGCAACAAATTTCTATAAAAGTGTTATAACTGTCAGTATTAACACTTAATATTACATTAAGTAAACTTAGTATCATGAAGTCAAAGGATATAAACAGATAAATCCCCCACTTCAAGAACATGTATCCCATGATGCACTGAAACCAATAAGGAAATATAGGGTGTTTTTAAAGTCTCACTACACTTTCTATGAAAAAAAGATTGAAAAATGAAATAAATGACATCATCACAAAATGTGCTAAAAAAAGTCATTTAATTAGTTACAATAGTGACTGCAATGATACAACGCTGTTTTGGGATAGCTGGAATGTGCCACTGAAGTATTCATTATAACAAGTGTTGGAAATGTCCACCAGGGGCTTCAAGACATGACTGTACAATCTCTTCATATTGTCAGATACCTTGTGCAACGTGTCTGTTGTTATTTCTTGAATGGTAATTCTAATTGCTTCTTTCAGGTTCTCAATTGTTTGTACATTATTTTTGTAAACATTTTCTTTCAAGAAACCCCATAGATAATAATCTAATGGATTTAGATCTGGAGAACAAGCGGGCCAAATTCCAAGAGACATTATGCGATTTGCTAAAATTTCTTCCAGAAAAACCATGTGTTGCTCTAGCTGTGTGTGCAGCTGCACTATCTCACTGGAACTACGCTTCTTCAATTTCATGTTCATTCAGCTGTTCTAAAAAAGGTTCTAGAATGTCATTACAGTATTGATTGGCATTTATAGTGTTGTTGAAGAAAATTGGTCCAATTAAACGTTTTCTACTGACGGCACACCATACCCCAATTTTCGAATCGTGTAGCGGTGCTTCATGAAATACATTGGGATTAACACTGCTCCAAATATGACTATTTTGGATATTAACGTATCCATATAGATGAAACCATGCCTTATCAGAGAAGAATGTTAAATGGAGAATCGACTCATCTTCTTCAGCTAAAAATGCTTGAAACCACATGGAGTAGCTGACTCTGGATTGATTGTCACACTCTTTTAGTTCAGATACAACATAAATCTTGTATGGATGAAAATTTAACTGATGTTTAAGAATTTTGTGCACAGTGCTCAGTGTTACGTTCACTTCTTGCGACATTTTCCTTAAGGACAGACTTGCATGGACTTTTCAGGATTCTGTCTTGGATATCTAGACATTTTTCTTCAGGCACAGCAGGTCTACCAGATCATGGAGCATCTTCCACAGTTCCCATATCATGAAACTTATTCAACAAATTTCTAACCATAGTGCGATGAGGAGGTTGTTTATCAGGAAATTTTGCTATAAATCTTTGAACAGCCATCCGTATGTATTGACCGCCATTTCGAAACACTTGTTCAACCAAAAAAATTCTTTCTTCCATTGATAACACCATTCTGTTTTGAGTGCAAAAAATTACTCCAGCAGAAGGCAACCATTCACTGCATTTTTCTTCACGATTGACTGTGCAGCACATTTTTTTTATGACACCATTTTCTTCATTTTTACATAGAAAGTGTAGTGAGACACCCTGTTACTATACTCACCTTATAGTTCTGAGTGGGAGAAACAACAAAATGGAAACATTTACTCACTCCTTTTTTTTCAGTAGTAATTTTGAAATGAAATCCTTGGCCACATCTGATATTTCTTCAAAAGCCTCGTCATCAAAGTCAAACTCCCCTCTCGTTACATTTGCCAAGGTCTCTGAATCAGTGTCACCCGCAAATGGTGACAAGCCAGACAAGCTAGAAAGAATGTTCAAAAATTAGGTAGCTCAGAACAATGAAGCACAGAATTAAAGTTTACAAACCAACTTAACTAACTGTTTAAAAAGAAAAATAAAAGACACAGAATTCATCTTCACCTACATTTTAAAGGACATTTATTGAAAGTCTCATTAAACAGCAAATGTATGCAAAGTTCAAAACTGTGGGCAAAATAAATTTACCACTTTCTACATAAGCTGAAACTAACTGTGTTTCATCAATATCACTGCTCATTTATTGTTCTATCATACAAGAAACTATGGTACTGCACCTACATGAAATCTGAATATTCATTAAATCATCTATGAGAAAGTTTATTTCAAACAAACATAAACAAGTGGAAAACTGCAATAGGATAATATTAAATAAATGGCGAAATTCAAAGATAAAGAGATTTTAATATTACATATAAAGTAAGATCTGAAAAATTTAGGTGAAGTAAGTGAATAGGTTAAAAGGTAAAGGTAAAATATCCATTTCCATGCCATTAAAGCATATTGGGGTTATGGTGTTAATCCTGTATTTCTAAGACCACTGGCACATGAAAGTGTGACTTGGTCATTATCACGCCTGGCTGCATTTACCTTCCAAGATTTCTCTGGTACCTATTTTTAAAGGCTGGATGGATTCCAGGGCCTTTTTTGGTGTGGTGGTACCAGAAAAAATCCCACTGCTGGGATCTGAACATGGTAATACCGGATTGGTAAACCAAGTGCCTAAGGCTGCCAAGTGAATTGGAGGGATATAAAATACATAAAAGAATTAGAACTGATGCTATTGTTAAGTAGGATGAGTAACTTCCTAACCAGGAGAAGATATTGCATTTAACAATTTAATT